>JAMRXY010000018.1:0-2400000 GCA_024447195.1 Panagrolaimus sp. LJ2414
AACTTTCTTGAATGCTCCAGAAATATATTTAACTCCATTATTAATGTTATATGTATTTACAGCAATTTGGCCAAAAATTCAAGAATTAACTTTAAAATTAAATTTTGTTTTGGCATATATTGCACCCTGGCAGATATCTTGGGGCTCGGCATTTCATGCCTTTGCCCAGCCATTCAGTTTACCACATTCTGGAATGATTCTTGTTCAAGCTGTGTTATCCAGTTTAATCTCAGCTCCATTAAATCCATTCCTGGGATCATCATTCTTTATCATGTCTTATGTTCGACCGGTTAAATTTTGGGAAAAAGATTACAACACAAAAAGAGTTGATCATTCAAATCTTCGTCTAAGCTCTCAACTTGACCGAGGCCCGATGATGGATGATTCAAATTTGAATGCTATCTTCTACGAACATCTTACTCGATCTCTTCAACAATCCCTTGCTGGTGATTTACTTCTTGGACGATGGGCTTCCACAGTACACCCTGGGGATTGTTTTATTCTTGCTTCATTATATCTCAATTGTTTGGTACATATTATTGAAGTTGGAAATGGTTTTGTTACATTTCAAGTTCGCGGCCTTGAATTCAGAGGGACATACTGTCATCAACGAGAAGTTGAAGCGATTTCTGAAGAACTCAATGATGGAGGTGGATTCTGTTGTTGTACGGTAGGATCAGCACCAGGACTTTTATCAATCAATAATATGTTTGCCCTTCGATGGCTTGCATGGGAAGTGACCGCATCAAAATATATCATTGATGGATATTCAATAACTGATAATTCTGCCGTAAATCTTCTTCAAGTTCATGAACTTCGACGTTTGCTTGTTTCATTGTATGTTAAATGTATTATTTATTATTCATTGGCTTCACCAAGTTTTGATAAATGGATTATCAATGATTCAGTTTTGAAAGCCTTAGAACCAATCATTCAACAAAAAGGTTACGTTGATTCCGATCAAATGTTTTGTGCCGCAAATGATGAAGATTTTGATATTGGAGTGATGGGAATTAGCAAACAAAATTTCATTGAACTTTATGGTAGTTGGATTCAACATTGCCTGGAGAAAAGGATTACCAAAAACCCCAATGATGGATATCTCTCTGATACCGAACATTCACAAATTGTTACAGCTTTTTGTTTTGCCCTTTCGATTCTTGGAAGAAGAACCCTCGGGGCAGCAGCATATAATCGACATGCAAATGCTGCAGAATCTTTTCTCTTTGGACTTCATGCTCTTTTTAAAGGTGATCTTCGAGTTACTTCAACCTTGGATGAATGGGTTTGTTGTGACCCGGATATTCTATCTACAGTAATTTCACCAGCTGTTCGAATGGCCTTGAAATTACATCAAGATCATTTTGCTGCAGATTTTGATGAAATTTCTCAACTTTATGAAAGAATTGAACATTATCAAACAGTTCTGTTTATTAGCCATGAACATGATCCTTCTTGGAGGCAAGCAATCATCTCAAATACTCCATCATTACTTGCCTTAAGGCATATGTACGATGATGGACAAGATGATTACAAAATTATTATGTTAAATAAAATGCATTTAAATATGAGGTAAGTAACATCAACTACCGTAACCATATAGAATGTGGTGTATACAGTACAGTACCTTATCACTTATCATTATCACTGATTTCAGAGTAATCAAACTAAACCGTGAATGCGTTCGAGCATTTTGGTCCGGGCAACAGCAAGAATTAATCTTCCTTCGAAATCGGAATCCAGAAAGAGGTTCAATTCAAAATGCCCGACAAGTTCTTCGAAATATGATCAATTCATCGGCGGATCAACCAATTGGATATCCGATTTATGTTTCACCTTTAACAACCTCTTTCATTGAATCCCATTCACAGATGAAACGAATTACTGGACCTACCGTAACCTTTTGCACAATTGCAAATTATTTCCGTCGAACATTTAATCGTCTTCGGCATCATCTTGGAACTTCTGGATCTTCAAATTTACCAGGTGGTTCACAGAATATTGCATTAAATGTTATTGGACCAAATCTTGCACAAGCTGGATCTACACCGGCCCCGTATCGTAAACGGGCAACCACAGGATCGGTTGGGGCAGCATCCGCGATGGGATTAGCAGGATCAATTGGGCCTGAAAGAGTTGAAGATACTGCAAGTGTTAAAACTGCTACATCTGCTGCCGGGGAAACAACAAGTATACCAAAAAGTGTAACAAAATCCAAGAAGAAATCTGAAGATGAGGGAGAAGCTTCAGTTGAACCTGAAAAAGTTGTAACTGAAATATTGGTGTTGGATCAAATATCTCCAACTTCAACAACAACTGGAGAAGAAATTTATGTTCAAATATCAGATGCTGATAAGGTATTTTGTTACAGTACAGTTAACTGTTACAATAGTTATGCAAATTTTTTCAGTTCTTTGTTCGATTGAATGAGCCTTTACGTGCAACTGGAGAAATGCTCGTGCAATGGCCATCAGAAGAATGGCGGAAAAAGGGCGGCAAAAGTGTATGGCCAAATCCAATTGAAAATGGTATGCGTGGTACAGTATCTCATATTTGGAGACCATTTCATAAGAATCGCGTCTTTCGATCTCATGCTGGTCATATTTATTTGGTAAGTAAAATACCGTATCCATTTAAATAAATTACCGTAATCAACAATTCAGGTTCGAATGTTCCCTAAAAATAATCCCCTCGATGAGCCCTTTTATGTTCCGATCTTGGAAGAAGGGATCACAAAAATTGATAAAGATGAATTTTTGCTATCACCTTATCAAAGCCCTGAAACTAAAGAAGCTGAAATTGTCATTGGTGAAGGTGGTGAAAATCGTCGAAATTCCAAAGAACTTTCTCCGTTACTGTAAATATTTAGAATTTTATTATATTCAAATTTTTTCATCGATTTTAAGTTGTTAATTAAAGAAAAGTGCCATTGTTTTTTGATCTTTGCAATACTTTTTTTTATTGTTTTAAAAATGGGTTTTTGAACACTTATGTACAGTCTTTGTTTATGCATGTTTTTTTTCATTTTTTTAAGATTTAATATTTATTTAATGCTAAAATGATGACAGCAAAATTTTGGTATAAAATTTCGTGCAACGATAAAAACTTATTTGCTGCCGTTGTTTTGCTTTATTAATAAATTTTGTTATTTAAATAAAAATAAATGGTATACCTAATATTTTATACTTTATGTGACATAAATTATATCATCAAAAACATCTGATTCAAGAACAAATGTAGTCTCCGATTTACCATTCTTCTGGTTCAAATAGTTGTATATGACAGTTAGCATTCTCATGCATTTTTTAATAAGTCAAGCATGTAATAATTAAAACAACTTTTATTTTAAAAAGTAGGTAATAATTTAAGCTTTTCGTAATACATTTTTATCGGCTCTTAAAGGGTGTAACAATTTTTTCCGACCCCTCTTTCACTTTAAAGATTGTTATCTTTGAAAACTACTAGGGTTTTTTCCATCTCATTTGGTAGCAATATTATTGATTCAGTTTTCTTCCTTTTAAAATAAAACTAAAAAGAAGTGAAACCTCTTTTAAGTGGCTTTAAAAATTTTATAAAACCTGTAATAAATGTTTTATTTTGGTAAGTTGAGATAACTAACGTTACAATTAGCAGGCCATTTTGTTAATAAAAGTTTTTTTAGGTTCAAGATGTTACTAATATATCAAATATATCATATCACGGCTATCAAAACCGTAACACCAATTGTATGGAATATTCCACAGAGCCATGGGATGTGAAAATTGAGAAAAAATGGTGTGACGCTTACCATTTAAAGTCAATTTTCTTTCACAAAGAATGAACAAAAGGTGAGTACTTTGTTGTTGTCCCTTAAAGCATCGCTACGACCTATGGATACCAGAAACTGAAACAAGCGTTATGTCTGAGCCGAAGATTGATTAAATGTATTTTGTTAGAGTTTTACTTAGTCAAGATATTAAAAGTTAAACCCTTGTTTATCCTTAGTCGTATTTTATCCGTAAAGAGCCTTTCAAGCAATTATTTGATCAATCAGGCTTTCAAGGCCGTAGGGAGAAAAAAATTTCGGGGTGGGCGTTTTCATTTCGGAGGGGGCACGCCTTTGATCTTTCGCCGCCTTAACACGGCGGCGGCAAAAGATCGATGGATTTTCTCAGTTTTTTGGGGCATGTGCTCCCAATGCCCTCCTCCCTCTCTACGGCCTTGCAGGCTTTGATGTTTTACTGCATTTAATTTCACTTCTCTTTTTAGTTACTTTTTATTGTATGTTCAAACAGAAGTTAATGAAATTATTTACAGATAACAAAAATAATCTTCTAAACAAAAGATCATCAAAATGAAGCCTTGAATTTGATTTTATGGAGAAACATTTTCCTTTTCGTCGTCATCCTCGTCTGTGGGTCGATATTCATCATCACCGTCTTCATCGTGTTCATCAACAGTCACATCGTTATTATTGATGTCGAAGGGGAAGGGGGACTAAATATATGATTTGGTTATTTATTTATTTTATGATAATGTTACGGTATATATACTTACCATTGATTCATCAAAAGGTTGAACCAACGTCTTGCATGTTGTACAATGGATATGCATTTCAAATGCCATTCTACATTTACTGATGCTGCACATTGGTTGGGTCAGTTGTGCAATCACACAGTTCTCACAGTTGAAATGGCCACAGCTCATTTTCGTTGAATCAAAGATTTGTGAGCAAATTGGGCAAATTCGTTGGGCCATTTCCTAAAAATTGCGTTGACTGAATCTGTACTAATTTTTGAATAGCAAACATGAACGTGTATAAGAATGTATGTTTATATTTTCTACGAGATCAGATACCCGAGAAAATGAGATAAAATGAAATTTTTTAACATTTTTAAATCAAAAAAAATTTTTTTGGTTATTCTTTATGTTTCCTCATTTCATTTAATACTATTTTGTCTCTTTTGTTTTTTTCCTTTTTTTATCTTGGTTTATTGCTGCCCCTGCAATATATTAGAGGAGTTTATTCTATAACATGTGACTCCGACTCGGAAGTCGATTTTTTCAAAATATCAAAGAAAAAGATGCCGCCGGAGTCGGAGTCAATCAAAAGGGGTTCGGTACAACACTATTCTCTAATAAAACTTATAACACAGCTCTAATAACTTTTGCATATTACTCGTTTGCTTTATTTTCGTTATGATCAAAAGAAATCCTTTTTTTGTTATTCTGCTGTTTCTGATAATTTTATAAAATTTTTGTTTTAAAACTTTTCTGATTTTTGCAATAAATAAAAAAATACACAAGAATGAGGAAAGCAAATTAATCATAAAGCCAGAAGTGAGTGCATTCTCAACAAAATCCCCTAAACTTATTTATTTACCCCTAGAAAAATTACAGGGATACAGAACTAGGGTAAATCGAATCCCCCATCCATGACTCATCTAACACTTCACAGGGGCAGCAACAAACTCACAACCAAAATAGTAAAAGAAAGAAAAACGAAGGAAAAATACAAAAGAAAAGAAAACAGAAAAAATAAACGAAAGGAGAAAAGATAAAAAAATATTCAAAAAAATTCTTTGGTTCGGACAGGAAAAAATTACCAGCGTAAAATACATAAAGGAAAAAACCTGCCAAGCTAATTTCCAACGTGCCTCCAGACATCTTAAGACGTACTCTCTTCACACCTTAAAATTCCATTGGCAAAACGTGAGCTAAAAGTTTCAAACTGCAAAAAAATTCTCTGAAAATTCCAGAAAAAATACATTGTTAAGACTCCAAATAATTTTAACTTCTTTTTCGACGTGTTTTTGTTTTTTTTTCATGTTTTCTTTTTTATGTGATTCATAAAAGATCGATAATTAAACTATTCTTGTTTAACAAGCAATTTATTTTAAATTTTATTAGACAGTGTTCAAATTTATACAGTTTTGATTTGAACTATTTCGTTTTAGAAAATGATTAACAGATTACTGTAGTAATTTTTTATTAAAATTTTATTAATTTTTTTTAAAAGATCACAAGAGAATTCAATATCGAAAAAACTACCAAAATAAGTTTTTGTTTTTTGAAGTAAAAATATTGGCTTGTTTCTTTTTTCTTTCGTTTCACACATCGAAACGAAAGCCAAATTTTGTGAGACATTTTGGCATTCGTTTTTTAAAATTCTCTCGACAAAAAATGTTGATTCCTCAAGGAGAAACACTTTGCCAAGCGTCTCACAAAATTGTGCTTTCTCTTTACAAAAAATTTCATGTGTTCAGTGTTGCCTTTCCATTTTTTGCAGCTGCCCTGAAGAAAAAAAGCAACTCCATTGAAAAAGTGTTTTCGTGCTGAGAAATGCAATCAACGTCGCAAACAAAATTACAAGCGTTGCGCCTCCTTCTTTAAATATTTCAAGTTCCTCCGAATTTTACAAATGCATTTCACTGTTTAAATTTTTTCTGTCACTTGACATAAGATAAATTGCAATTGATCAACAAAATTTTTTGGTGCAAAAAATACAATTTTTTGTCTGATGATGGCACAATTATGGAATTCAATACAAACAAACAACATTATTTTTACAAATCCCTTTTTGTAACCAAAAATAACTTTTAAATTATTTATTTTTAGCATTTAAAGACTTTTTTATTTCAGTTACATTCCACTTTTTTTTGTTGAGGGCGGAGGATAAAAACAAGCTGTCTGCTTTCAAAAAAATGGGGATCTGTGGTCAAAGAGAAATGAGAAAAACGTTTTTAAAAATGTCGTCACAGAAAAAACAACATGCAAAGCAAGAGACTCAAATAAACAAAATTATTTATAAAAAGAATTGACACTAAATTTTTAAGGACAAATGCCCTAAAAATGAGTCCTTAAATTTTTGGAACTTTAAACTTTTGCATTTCCTTTGCTTTTTTCAAACAAAAAGGACAATGTTTTATGCAAATTTGACTTGCATATTTTTGGCATCTGATTCTGAAACTTTTTTTAACCCGTTTAAAATTTCAAACACCACTTTTTGCAATTTTTATGTGTAAATTTGTTTCAAAAGCGATAACATAGAAATAGAAGGGTTTTTATTTGGATAAATTCAAAAAATAAAAAAGAAGGATAAAAACATTTTTAAATGACTTGTAAAAATCCTTAAAAGCTTTTTTTGAAAAAAAACTACCATGTGTGCAAAAACAAAGTTGTTTGTTTTTGAAATAAAAAATATTTGGCTTTTTAACAAAGATTTGTTTAAAGAGATATATAAAATATACATAAAAGAAGGATTTTAGAAAAAAACAATATTGCTTCAATTGGGATTAACAACAAGGATGGGATAAATGGGATAAAAAGAAGTTGTAAGCATAAAATTGTTGTTTTTAAATGTTGATGTTGGATGTTGTTATTATTACTTTCATCTTTGAGATACTGTCTCGTCTTAAAATAAAAAATGTTAAAACAAAAATCTATTTTTGGAATTTAACAAGACCCTATTTAAAGATTTTGAAGTTTTTTAAATCTTCAATAAACATTGCATTTGGCGGACTTCCGTAATCCTCGCTTTTTCATATTCATTACGGTATTCTTTTTCAATTGAAAAATGTTATTAACTTTTTATTATTAATCAGAGAAAATAATAAACAACAAAAATATATTATTATTTATTTTCTAAAAAATATACAAAGTTATTATTGAATTAAGCGTTCCATTTTTTGCAGGCAGTTCACTCTTGTTTTTTTTTGTTTTCTATCCCGCCATTACTTTTTTAGGGCACAAAGTAATCTTTATGCAAATTAAATTACAGGACATTCATACTCTTATCCCTGGGAAAAAATGGGCACAAATTCGGGATGGTCGTTCCCAATTTCTTCTTCGAGGACAAAAAAAACATTGCAGGAATCTTTAATCCTTTTTTTGTAAAAAATAAACAAGTTTTTAAAGATGCTACTATTTAAGGATTTTTAAAAATGCCAAAACACGAAAGGTTTGTTTTGGCATTTTTGACATTTTTTGGATGTTTTTGAATGAAGCTTTTTGTCAATTTTTAAAAAGCTACTCACACCATCAATGAAAACCCCTTTCCAAACCCATTAGTGGGGAGTTCCCATAATGTGCCTAAGGGGTTTAAACTACAGAAACATTCATGGTTTTGTCAGTTTTTTTTGAAGAAAATTTAAAAAGACGTGCAAAAATGTATTTTAATTTTAAATTACTGCCTTAAGGCATTTGTGGATTTAGAAATGAAACAAAATCTGTGAATAAAAGTTCAAACTTTAGTTTTTTTTGTTGTTGAAAAATATCAGTTTTCAAACTTGAACATCTCATTTTTTTCATGTTTCTTCTTCTTTTTTATTTCTTAAAGCCTTTTTTCTTTATTTTATTTTCATAAATATTTATATAAATAAAAGAAAGAATTCGTAAATAAGCTTAATTTAGTTAAATTTTTCTTAAATTGAGATTTCTTAAATTCCTTTATTTATTTATTTCAGTAGCTCAAAATTAACCCCACTCTGTTTTTTCTTCTATTTTTCCTGTGTTTCAAACTGTTTTTTTACAAAAGTAATAATAAAAACACATAACATATTTACTCTTTTACAAATATAATAACTACAATAACCCTATTTTCTACCGTTAACTGGACTACTTAAGAATTTTAGGTTAATAATTTGTTTTTTCCATTCATCATTTTTATTTTGCCCTTCAAAAAAAAAGAAACAAAAACAACGGCTTTCAAAATATCATATTTTTGCCTCCTCCTTCACAAAAAAACCAAAGATATTTATATATTTAGGTTTCCTCCTTTTCCATTCCATCATTATTTTTGGTAACTGCAACAATTTTTTAAAAACCATCCTATTTTTAGAGTAATCTTCTAAAACTTCAAAAATCATAAATCCTTCCTTCATTTTTATTTTTGAAGTTTGCAGACATTTTTTGAAGTGTTTTTTTGTTTAAAATTTTTGTGTCATTCATTTTCAAGTTTTTGTGCAAAGATTACTTTTTTTTGCTGCAGTTTTTTTTCATTTTTTCAAAACACAAAAACTTTGCTTTAAAAACAGTTGAAATTGAATCCCCCAAAAATTTTCGGCATTCTTTTTTGATGTTTTTTAGTTTTCATTTTTTTCATTGTTTTTTCTGTGACGTTTTTTCAAAAAATAATAAGTAATAATATTTGATGTGAGAATGAATTTTTGAGAGCATCTTCTTCGTCTACAGAAAAAAAGAGATCTTCGATTCCTCAAAAATTTTGGCAGTTCCAATAAAACTTAAAAATTGCCAAAAAGAAAATTAATTAAATATTCGTAATTTTTAATCGAGTTTGTACTCTTAAAAAATTGCTGTTGATTTTTTTGTTTTCATTCATACTTTTTTCTAGGAAGTAATTTTTCACTTTTTAACTTTGGAGGTCCATCTTCTTTCGGTATCTGTTTTTTGTTACAAAGACTCCAAAAAAATATTGTTGTTTTTGCTTTCATTGTTTCGAAAAAAAGAAGGACTTTAATTTGGGGTCATTAAAAATTTTGCAAGAAAAAAAACTATAAAAGGTTAAAATTTAAATTCAGTTTTTTAGGTTTGAGATAGCTCAAAGATACCGTAATCATGTTAGTTTGTATTCTGCATTTTCATTGTTTTTTTGAAAATAAAATCAAAAAACGTCATTTTTTAATAATCCTTTTTCGACCTTTAACTTTTTACAATTTCCCATCATTGTTTGACCTAATCTTACCATCATTTTTAAGCACTCTTTTTTTCAAAAAACCATCTCATCAAAAACCAAACTAACTACCCCCAAAAAATGAAAAAAAGAAACAACCATAAATTATGGGTTTTTAATTACGCCAAAAAAAAGAAAGTCAAAAATAGCTCATTTTTTAAACATTTTTAAGCGACCAAAATTTTTTGGCATTTAAAACATTTTTTTCGGTCCAAAAACAGCAAAAAATATATTCTTTTTTTTTATTGTTGTTGTTCTTTGATTGCTAAAATTGTGTTTTTTTGAATGACTTTTTTTTTACATTGACTAACTTTTTGACATTGAGACACTCTTTTAAAAAATAATAATAACAAAAAAAGGGAGAAAAAACAAGGGTGTGATCGCAATCTTTTTTTTACAAGCTTCAAACAAAATAGTTTTCTTTCAAAAAATAACAAAAGCTAGTCGGATATTTATCTTCTTTTAACAACAATATTATCTGTTTGTTGTTGTTGTGACCACAAAGGATAAAGAGATGGGATATAAAAGCCGAGATTTATGTCTTTAATTTTGTCTAACTTTTAAAGCCTAAACATTTTTTTATTATTCTTTAACCACAACTTTAATGACACGTTTTTAGTGCTTTTTTGTCTCTGTTTAATCAGAAAAAAAAGAGTTTCATTACTTTTATTTACACACGTTTTTTTTCTTAAATGCCAAAATCCTTATATCTTTTTTTTGATTAAAAAACCACCCATCCTTTTTTTCCACGCTCATTATTGACACTTGTTGTCGCAACATTTTTTGTTTTAACGAAGAGGCGAAGGATGGCATTTCCCATGTGAAAACAAAACAAACTGACTGGCTATTACTATAAGTTTTTTGGCTTCATAAATGCCATGCCGAAACAATGTGTGTGCGTGCCGATGATGCCATTCTTGGAAAAAAATTCATTATCCACGTTTTTTCTCTTTCCTTGATTTTAAAGCTTTGATAAAACAAACAAAGGATTGGAAAATAGGAAAAAAAAGTAGTAAAATGAGTATTTTTCAAAAAAAGGAAGAAGAATGGCAGTGCCGAGGTTTTTAAACACAACGTGGTTCACAACGTGCTTTCAAGGAGGACTTTCATCCCTGTTTTTTTGACTTCTGTGTTTTTCTCCTTTTTTTCTGTTTCTGTGCCATGACAAAAATAAATTAAAATCCTCAAGAGAGATTTATTCTTTCATTTCATTTATCAACCTTTAGAGAAAAAAATATTTTGTTGCGTGACATATTTTTAAACCTATTTTCGTTTTTTTTTTGTTTTGATAGTAATTTTTTACATATATTTCTCTGTGTGTTTTTGTTCTTATTCAAAATTTTGGTCGTTAAAAAAGATTCCGTGTAGGAGAGATGAAAAAAGAAAATCTCCACGTACTTTGCTTTCGTTTAAAATAGTTGTTAGCTTTGGTTTTGTTTTTCACTCTGTGTTTTTTGACAAGGACATGTACGTAATTTTTCAAACCTTGTTGGCCTAAAATTACGCAATGAAAATATATACCATCTCTAGATTTAAAACCCCTGAGGGTGTGGATTTTTCAAATTATCGAACAAATTTAAACTGAGAAAAACATTACTTTGTTTTTCCATTTCTGTTTGGATACTACAAAATTCTGATAATTTGTAACCTTAAAATCTGGAGATGGCATCTTAAAATAGTTTCTTTAAAATATTTTTTAGAATCTTTATTTTTATACTTTTTGAAAATGCATTTAACTGAATTCTTAAAAAGCGGTCAGTCGTTGTTTTGTCCATTTAAATAGGCATAAAATAAAATAGGGGAAAGGCACTTAAAGAAAACCGGAAAAAAACAATTTTTGCGTTTTTGAAGAAAAAAACAGCAGATGCTTTTTTTGCACCAGCCCAAAAACAGTTACGTTTTATTTTTGGTGTTTTTTAAAAAAGCTTTTTCCTGTTACAGTTTGCAAAATTTCGTTATTGTTTATTTTTTTCTGTCTTCCAAAAAAACTATTTCTTTTTTTGTTATTCATCTGTATTTTGTGACGTCGTTGACGGCATCGTTAAATAGCCAAAAACATTTAATGCCAAAGATATTTATAATAAAAATATTTTTCCCGAAAAACACATATTTATTCCAGTTGAAACAATTCCAGTGCAAATGTTTTTCTAAAAAACAGATTTTTTTCATAGAACGTGTTTCAACATTCCCTACCGTAATCCCTCAATGATGCATGTTTTTCTGTCTTTTCCATTTAAGCACTAAGTAAGCACTAAAATGAGACACAACAACTAAAAAAAGTGTCAGCATCAAAGACTAATACTCTGTGTTTTTGTGTTTTTTAAAAAATGTCCAAGAAGTTTTCTTTTTTGCTGTTTACAAACTTCTTGTAAAATGAAGCTTTTGTGACTTTTGGCTTTCTTTCTTTAATTTTTTTTATAAAAAAGTTTATTTTTTTTGAAAGCTGCAAATTTTTGACAATAAGAGAGATTTGAAAAACACGAGATTAAAGATGTTTTAAACAAAGTCCTCAAAAGAAGGCATTCCTTTAATCAAAAAAACACAATCAACTTGTTTACAAATTCTGTTTTGTATTTGACTTTTAATCAAAGTTTAAAAAGCTGAAGTTTTTTGTGAAATGTTTTCATCCAAAAAAGTTTTTGTTTTTGACTTTTATAAAATAAATACTTGGCTGAAATCCCTTAAATTGCCCATTTTAAATTGAAAAAAGGACTTTACCAAAAACAAGAACGCACATGTTTTTTACATTCTTTTTTATTTAGTTTAGAATGTTTTATGTGTTTTAATTACATCGTATAGTATATATCAGATTGGATAAATATTTTACTTTGCCAACAACTTCTGTGACTGCTTCGGTTACTTCAACCGAGCCACCCTCTTGAGGGCCCTGAAAAGCATGTTAAACCAATTAAAGTTGTTTAAGTAATTCTACCAAAAAAACTTTAGTTTTTTTGGCAATTTCTTTTTTTTCTAAAAAGTCACATTTTTTTATTGATAAACATCTGGATTAAAGCAAATTACATTAATCAAAAAGTTTAAGCTATCTATTTTTGAAAAGCTTTTGTTTGATCTTTTTTAAATCTTATTGAAGCTTCTTTTCTCTCTTTCACCCCCACAAATTGAAATTGAATCCCTTCAAGGTTGATTACGAATTTGGTTTTATAAAACTATTAATTAATATTATCAAACACCTCCAAGAAAAGAAGAAATGAGAAACCCCTGAAACCTCAAAAAAAAGCCACCCTCAAAAAATATAAATATTCATTTTTGGAATTCAATTTTGTCCCGGTCAAATGATTTCCTCCTTCATTTTATTCTTTTTTACGGAAACCTTTGAGTTTTTACATTTTTTTTAGAAATCTAATAAATTTTTTATGTATAATCTTTCCATTTTAAAAAAAAAGTAGGTGTTTAAAAAAGTGAAAAAAAACTACTATATAAAAAAGCGGCATAAACGTAAAATGTTTTGTTTGTTTTTTTTATTGTACTTTTTTATTACTATTTTTTGTCACGCAAAAGTTAAACTTAACAAAGGGAAAGATACTGTAAGAATTGAGCAAATGTAACTTTTAAATTGTAGTTTTACAATAAAAAAAGTGTATTTTTCCAACTTTTGATTCTCTCAAGAGATTTAATAAATCCGTGTCAACTTTGATTTTAGCAAACACAGTTTTCAAAAATAGCCAATTCCCCTCTGTAATTTGCTTTTCAAAGACATTTTTTGCCTATATAATTTTCAAAAGTTTATTTAAAGCTTTTTAATTTTTAATGTTTCTTTGAAAATTTTTGTCGTCTTTGAGCTGCTTTTTTGTGATGCCGCTTTTGCTGTTGTTTAAGACTGCTTATTAACCTTTTCATGCGGAAGTTTTTTCTTATTTATTATCGTTGCATAATATTATCTTTTTGAAGTCTTTTTTCTTTCTTCTTCCTTTTGCTTCAGTTTCTAATACCCCAAATGTATTCCTTTCCTTTTTAATATTTATTTTTTCTGCAAAATATTCTTCGGTTTTGTCTTGTTTGCACATTTGCTTGCTTTCTTCTGTCTCTTCCATTGAAGCAGAAGCAAAAATAAAAAGTAAAATGCCGAAAGTATTCGTTCAAAAATCTTCTTCTTAATTAATCCCACAGCTTCAATCCTCAACTTTTTTTCATTATTAATTTTTATCCCCCCCCCCTTTTGTTTTCTCAAAATTGGACTTTTTGCTCGTTTTTTGAATCTCATAAAAATTGAAAAATAGAAATTTCAAAAAAAGTAATTTTAGTTTTTTAATTTTTAAAAAGTATTTTTGGAAACCTTAAAATAATCTTTGTGTCTGCCGTGATTAAAAATATAATATAAACTCGTATAAAAAAGTCTTTAAAAATTCATGAAATTTCAGATTTTCAACAGAAACAATTCATTTGAAAAATGCCTTCCCCACTTGATGTTTGCTTTTTAACAATTTCTTCGATCCTGTTTTTAATGTATGTGATATTTTTGATTTCACTTGTGGCATATCGATCAACGGCACCCCTCCGATCAGGATTCTTTACCCTGACTTTTATTCTTGGAGTTTTTGATGTTTTACAAGTAAGATTTCATACCCAACATAAAAACATGATTATGGTAATGGATTTTTCAGATGGCACATGTTTATATCTTTCTTCGATTTCCATCTTTCGGATGGTTCACAGATGAAATATATCTTCAACTTCCAACTTGGCTTGTTCATTATGCAAGTTGTGCCATGTGGGCTTTGGCAGTTAACCAACATTTAACTGTCCTTTTCATCGCTTTGAATCGATTATCTGCAATTGTTTTCCCACATGAACATAAACGAGTAAGTTCCTGAGGGCATAAACCCTACTAATCCAAATCCAAACCTTTGTTTTTTAGCGTTGGAGAGAATCTGTAATTCGAGTAATTACCGTAATCATTTGCTGTTCAGGACCTTTGTATGTTTCTCCGAAAATCTTCCTTCAATCTGTTGAACGCTACAAAATCGTTGATAATCGATCTCGATCTGCAACAATCGTTTGGGATAATCAAGATTTACTTTTAACATTCAAATATTCGGCTGCCATCACTTTAGCCATTGCTTCTTTGATCTGTTTTCTCTCATATGTTTCAATCTTTTATACTTCGATTCAGCGACATATTATGTCTGCAAAGCGTCGAGCAACTTTACTCACAAAACGTCGATCTTCAAGTTCCGCTACCGTACTCACTGCAGCTTCAGCAGGAAGAAGAAAAAGTTCTGGCGCAGTTTCAAAATCTTCAAAAGGTTCTTTCGATTTTAAGCCATCACATGTTCATGCTGTTAGCATTCGAAATCTTGGTAAGTATACTGTAGCATATATTTGGATATCATATATCCATGATGAGATTGCGGATAAAGCTAATCCAATTATTTTTTCAGCAAAGAAAGTTTCAATTCGAGCTCAAACAAAATCAACCCAAGTTGTAATTTTATGGGAGAAACGAGAGCTTAAATTAGCTGTCTGTGGTTTTATTATCTTCTTTTTCATGTTTATTTATACCGTTGGAGTTTGTAATATGTCCGTGGATGATTCTGCAAGGTAAACACATCTCTTAAAATCCCATAAGTTCTAATTAATCCCATTTCAGACAACAACATTCACATCGAAGTATTTGGATGGCATCTTCAGATCTTTTCAGTGGAATAAATCCATTACTTTTAATTATTGTTTCAAAATCTCTTCGAAGTCGATTCTTAGCTGTTCTATGTTGTAATTGGTCCGAACGACAATATTCTCCACAGCCATCGGCAAGCTTTTAAAAAGATTGAACATTTTCGAACGAATTAATTTTAATTTATTATTATGTCTTATTTGTACATATTTGTAAATAATAATAAATAATAATTTATAAAATATATATTTACTGAAAAACTACAGTACCCAATATCTTAACAAAGCAATAAAATAATTATTTTAATTACAGTATTCTAAATTTACTACAAAATAATAAATTTCTAATAATTACAGTATACAAAATTTTAACAATATCATAAAAAATAACAAACAATTATTCATTCAAAAATTCTTCGATATATTTGTTGACGAGTTCTGGAGTATCCTGTTGAACAAAATGTGATGCATTTGGAATTCGAATCAATTTTGCTTCTTTGCATCGAGTTACAGAATCCATTGCACCTTCCACACAAAGAGCAGCATCTTTTTCACCCCAAATTATCAAAGTTTTTGGTTCAACAAGTTTATCGATTCCAAGTGGAGCTGTACAAATTCTTCTCTTTGCAGCACGGTAATAATTGATTGGTTCTGTTAAACTGCATCCTGCTTGACTGAAAGTATATTTCCAAGCTTCCGCATCTTCATCCGTGAAATTTTCTTTATTGACCAACAATGATTTGAAAGAATCCGTTGAAGCTGTAAAATCCAATGTTTCAAAGAATGCTTCAGGAAGATATGGAGATTGAAAGAAGAACATGTACCTAAAAAATGAGACTACTGTAATCCCCAACAATCAAAACAGCTTACCATGAACACAAAAATTGTTTCCAATTTGTTGAAAGTTGTTTAATGAAGGAATCAGGATGTGGCACATTTAAAATAATAAGTTTATCAATAAACTCTGGATGAACAAGTGCAAGCATCCATGCAACTAATGCACCCCAATCATGTGCAACCAAGATCGAATTTGAATGTCCCAATGCCATTGTTGCTTCAACGAGATCTTTGATAAGAAATTTAATATCATAAGCATCAATTCCTTCTGGCTTATCACTTTGGCCATACCCACGCATATCAACTGCAACAACACTACAAATAGGGATACGGTAACTTTGATAATGATGATGCAAACTTACTGATAATTTTTGCTGAAATGTTTAATTTGATGTCTCCAGGAGTACCAATATTCAGGGAAGCCATGAACAAACAGCATCAACGGATTTGACGGATCTCCATCTTCAACATAATGCATTTTAATTTCCTAAAATGGATTTAATTATAACATAATGATATTTTGTCATTGTCGTAGGTTTGACAACTTCAGGGAAAGAAGCAGATATAATTTGAAACCACGAAAATACGAAGATAAAAATCTTCACAGAAAATGGGCTTATACTCTAAAGGGGGTTTCAAGATAAAACTCAAAAGCCCAAAATTGAAATGAATTTTAATAAAAGAAAACTCCAACTTACAGCTAATTGTAAATATCCATGCTTCCAACCTTCCAAACATTCCGGCTTTTTATGTTCCTTCTTTTCAAACATTGATCTTCCATTTCTTAAAAATCTTATCACCAAAGCAGTTATTCCAAGAATTGAATAAAGAGTTTTGAAAATAAAGCAAAAAGTTTCAAGAAATAAATATCTTCCAAATAAATACCATTTATTCTCCATAATAATCTAAATTTTCTGTAATTAAATTTTGATTAAATTGGTCAAAAAATAAATAAATAAATATAACTTTTCCGTTGAAACTAAAATAGAAAAGAAAAAAGAAAGTTGTTGTGTTTTTTTTGGATGCAAAAAAATTAAAAGAACACAACTTTTTTTCAATGTTGAAAACGCGGAGAGGACATTCGGCCAAACAAAAAAATGCAAAAGCAAAGGTTTTAAAAAATTTTAAAATTGTTGCAAAAACGTGAAAGTTGAACACAAACACATAAAACAAATGTTGAATTTAATAGATAGGATCACAGGAAAAAAGAGAGAGCAATGATCGAAAAATGAAAATTGATAATTTATGCGGTTTTTTGGAATACAAGTGGAAAATATGTCAGTGAATTTGGACCAAATTATTTGATCGTGTTAAAATGGAAAAGGGACAAAAATTTAAAATTATTACACTGACAAGTTAAAAGTGTAAATAATGTGGTTTGAAGAAAGATTCAGTTTAAGAATCGTTTTATAAACATTTGATTACTGTATTCCACGAAGACAGTAATCCAGAGCTCTGGTTTTTGGTCTAAAAAATGACAAATATTTTGTTCAAAATAGTTTTGATCCAAGTTATATCGTACAACTGTATTTTAAATGATACTGTAACAAATGATAACTATTTTTATTGGAAAAAAATCAACAACGTTCATTAATTTTTTTGAATTATTTACATTCAAATTTTGCAGGATCAAATCCAGGTTGATTTCTTTCCCGATTAAACCTGACTGGAGGATGCTCTAAATAAATTGTTGCATTTAAGGTTTCCGTTGGATCCGGTCTATGTGGATTGAATGTTCGATTAAACATGTGTTCACTCCAACAAACATATGCCCCAAAATCAACATCTTGAATCATTTTATTTGCGAATAAATGCGGGAAATCCCCCAACATAATCAAATCTTCCAAGCCATAAACACACATTGAATGTCGTTGAATTTTGCTTTGACAAATTGATCCATACCAACTACTTTTTCTATAAAATCCATAACAAATGTATTACTGTAGTAATAATGTCAAAGAAGGGGACAAACCTGGTGAAATGACTATTCCCACCCATTTTATCAATGCATCGATGCATAAAACCCCCGGGGGCATTTAACGCTTCTGTCGCTTGTAAAGTTTGAATTAGAATTTCATCAACGCCAAAAGCGCGCTTATTTAAACGAATTAAAAGTTCTGTTAAATCCAAATCTTTAATCATAAAATCCACCATCGCTTTTGAAAGTGAAGCTTCAACATAGCCTTTGGCAAAATTTAATTCGGGTTCGAATCCATCGAATGAAAGCTGATTTCGAGTTTCTAAAAAAATAAAATTAACATATTTAGGAAAAGTGCCGCTTTTTGGCTCCGGAGCGGGAATAACTCAAGAGGAAAAAACACAACAGTAAACATTAATTAAATATTAAAAATCTTTACCATTTCTAAACAATCTTAAATCATCAAAAGTGTAATTGTAACTTTTATCAATTCTTCCCCCAGGCATTCTCCTCAATTCCACGTCATTTGTGCCATTAAACCATTTAAAAATTTGCACCATTTCTGCATTGGTTTTTATTGCAAAATCATGGTTCTAAAAATTCTTTTTCAATCATTTTCAAAATACAATATTTTCTAACTTGTAAAAGAACAACATATTTCCAATCATATTCATTCAAAATTTTTAGGCATTCATGATGGGCCATCTGAAATAGGATACCGTAATTTATTTTAAAAACCTGTAAAAAAACAAACATTCATAAAATGTCCGGCAGAATCAACAGAATATTCTTGTTTCGTATAAAAAACATTTGTAAAACAGGAAGAAAGATTTCGAACTTGTTCATGAAAAATTTCAGATGATTTTTTGTCGATCGCAAAACAATAAAAATTTTGTGGCTGATAATTTGTTGCTAGCTCAGTTTCAAGGAAATCAAAATCCTGCAAAAATATTTATCATTCTTGAAAAATATTTGTCATCGCTTTTTATAGATAATAATTTTTTGATCCTAAATTTATGGAATTCATTGTTCAAATATTTTTTAAAACAATTGTTGAACATCGAAAACAGTTTGTTTATGATTTTAACGGAATTCAAAACTGTGTAAACAGAGTAGGCTATTGTTTAAGCCTTTAATTGGGATCTCTTTGATTTTACTTAATAAAACATTTGAACCCAAAACAATTTGATCTATGAATAAATATTGGAAACAAAATACCGTAATCGAAAATCAATAATCTTAGTTTTCAGATTTTAAACTTTTTTATAAAAATAAAAATTCAAGGAATTGGCAGGGGTGGAACAGGGCTAATTCAACTCAAAAAAGTATCTCATCAAAACCGGCATATTTGAATCCGTTTTATGATTTTGATAACTTAATCGTTTGATGGTGCAGCCACCAAAGTAAAAAACGCATGCCACTCCCAAAACAATCTTTGCTGCTTCTTTTCTTAATATCAATCCAATTTTCAATTAACTTTTGGATTGATATTAAAAACTGATAAGAATTTGAATTCGTTCAAAAACATTTAAAACCAAAATTTTAATTCTTGATGGCGTCAAAAAAATCAATTTTTCGCGTTATCTCCCAAGCTTATGATCTTTGCCGACACTGAAAAAGAATTTACGCCTGCTGGAAATATATGCGAAAAATACTTACTCTAACAATTGACTTCTAGGGTTCATGGCAGAAAAGTCAAACTTTTTTATCCGCTTCAAATAAAACCCCTTTTTCGAAATAAAACATTTTATTTTTTTTCGATATCCAAATTCCAATTTTAATTTTTGAGTCATCTTTTATCTTTCCCATTTTGTACACATAAGTCAATCAAAGCTAAATCAAAAACTTACTCGATAAACAATTCTTGCAAATGCAATTGGAAAATCCTTTTCTGCATCAGTCAAAGGTTCGGATGGAAAATAATGCCGTGCAAAAATATCCTCACAATCCATCGATAAATCATCGGGAGTTTTCCATTTAATTCTTTCAATTTCATAAGTTCCAAGTTGGGGATTTCTTTTTTTCAGTGAAACATTTCTTGGCGCAAAAAATCCTTCACAATCCACTGATTTTGCAGATTCATGTCTCACAAAGAATGCCTCGGTTCGAAATTTACTTTGTAATATTTTAGGTTGATTATAATTAAAATCAATTTTATCCCAAATATCTTGAAAATCATCACCCGTTTCCGTCACAAAAATTAAAAAGAATAATAAAATAAAAATAATTAAACAATAAACAAAACATTGTTTTAGTCGAAATGTTTTTCGATGAGCAGCTTTTTGAGATTCTGAAATAATACTTCCATCATCTTCAGAATTATCACTAAGAAGTGGAATTCGATCAGCTTTTAATGACATTAAAGCAAATATGCTTTTGATAAATTTTACAAAGAAATAATTTTGACCATTCTTACAAGCCTTCTTCTTATCAGTAAACATGGTTTTTCATTGATTTCCTTTTTCCACCCAAAAATGTACAGAAGAAAAATTCTTAACACACCTTTTTAGAGGCCCTTTTTTAGTTTTACGTTCGTGGATTCAAGATTTTTTATGATTTTTTTTATTCAATCGAAAAATATGGAAAAATTGTATTATATTTATTTAAAGAAAAAGTAATAACAAAAAACGAAAACGGAACACTAACAATTAATCCATGTTTTTATTACAAACAAAAGCAGGGGCAAACATAAAACAAATAATGTCTGCCTTTTTAAAAAAAAACAGAATGGAATCTTTGTGAAAAAGCATCTCTTATTCTATAGAAGCCTATTCTTCTCCTTTTCTATTCAAAACTAATATTTTAAATGTGGAATACTTTGAATGTTACCCTTGGAGATCAATGTTTAAAAACTCATTCAAGTTGAAAAATATTCAAATTTATAGATAAATTTTATGATTTTTAGTAAATACATAGTAGTAAATTCATGAAAACAAAGATTTTACATTCGTGTTTTACGATATTATCGGTTTCTGTAAAAACAATGGTGAGAATGATGTTTGACAGAAAATGAAAAATAACTTGCAGTTTCTGGTTCAAGAATTCCACAACCACTTTATTTAAGCCTTATTCTAATCAATAAATCTATTCGATAAAGAATTAACAACAAAATAAAGTAACTATGAAAAAATTGATCTGACCTACAAAAAAAGTGCCGTCTAGTAAAAAAATGACCTGCATCTCATATTTAGTCTGATAAACTGTGATTAAAAATTTTTTGTCATTATAGTTTTATTTTGCTTTATTTATTTCTATTTTAATCTACCAAATTATATATAAATATGTCGGTCCTCGATAATTCTGTTATGCCTTCAAAAGACATCTGTAATCCATTTCGTCTTCAATGTTTTTCTTTACCAAATTCCATCATTTATTATATTACAAAGAATCCCTCAAATTCAAAATTGTATAAAAAATTGATTCAAAGCTGTAAATATTTTTATTTCAAGAATCCAATTGTCCTTTTTGATGTTTTGAATTTCGATGTTTTTGGAAAATGTTATTACTTTTGTAAGGGCGAAAGAAAAGAACTCGAAATTAAAAATGGTAAATTTAAATGTTGGATTTCCGGTACTTTAAGTGTATGCAATTTTAACCAATTTCACATTGCTAATTTAATTCCGAAAATATATCGATGTGATGCAATTTATTTGAATTTAACCAATCAAAATCTTCTTTTTAATGAATTTACATTTTTGGCTTCATCTGCTGAAACGTGTTCTTTCAATAATGTCATTATACAGTATCAAAATGGGAGAGAAGCATTCTTGGAAGAAATAATCCAAAATATGCCAAATCTAAAAAAGTTTTACAGGTTTGTTACTTTTAAAATTGTTTAAAAAGGTCCTAAAAACATTTTTTTAGTTTTTCATCACCTCATCTTTCCGTAAATACTGTAACAAATTTATTGAAGATTCCACATTTTTCTAAATTACTTGTTTTTTCCTTGAAGTTTGTCAACGAAATTTTTGATATTAAAAATTTTTATGAATATTTAAAAGTTAGAAATTAATGCCTTATTTTTTTTATTTATCCTTTTTTAGAAGTATCGAAATATCAGAACTACTCTTCATTTTGCAAACCCAATTTCCGAGCAATTCCAACAATTACTTGAAGGTATTGTTGATGAAATAATTGAAAACTTAAACTATTTGCCTCCTGTTATAACTTATCCACAAATGGATCCTCAAAAAAAATTAGATATTATGAATATGCATCTGAAAAAATGTTTACTTGAATAAATTTATTTATTGTCTTTATTGTTATTTCACCTTTTTTACAATCACAGAACAAATAAAAGAAATATGCCCAAAGTTTACTCTTCTCAATTTTTAAACAAATGCATGGCACGTTACAGTAATTTTTGGAGCTATAATTTTGATTGTAAAATATTACAGTAACAATTAAATCGGATTGGCTATTAAAGGGATAACATTAGTAAATGTAACTTTAACAATTCCAAAGAGGTTTTATGGTATTTTGTAGTAAAAATTACTGTAATGTAAAAAATTCCCGTTCAGTTTGTATAAATGTTTCAAATATTAAAGGCTGACAATCTCTAATGTTTTGACCAATTTTAATAGTAACAGTTGTATTTAAACAATAAAATGTTATTGTTGCCACAAAAAATTAGAAAATTTAAAAAAAAATTGAATTCTTGATATTCTTGTGTTTGATTTTCGCCACTTTATTTTATTTAAAAAAGTGGTGTTTAACCGTTAAACTTTTACGTAAACATCGATCAATTTAGAATTCAATGTTCGATAAACAATACAACAACATTTTTCAAAATAAAAACAAAATTTTTATTACCACCCATTTGGAAGCACTAACATGTTCAACACTATGTTCTTAAAAATGTTCTCACAACGATTTTTTTACTGAAGGTCCAAAGCCAAAATACATTTTTTGATGTTTTCTTTTTTTTCTATCGATTTTAAAGAACCCAACGCAATTTTTATTCTTGCAAACACCACCAACGTCAAAATCAAACAAACAACACACGTTTCATTTTTGCCTTATCAAAAACAAATGCTGTGATTTCAAAATATTATTTTTTTGATTCAACGTTTTTATTTTTTAATTGTTCCATTTTTCTTTAAATGAGTTCAAAAGTATGCCATCGAAAGAAGCGACCCACAACAGATTATGATGAATCAACGATTGAGGTTTGTTTTTTGTTTATTTTTTTACTTTTTGCATCATTCGGATCTTATTTACAAGATATAAGGATAGTAAACCTAACGCGGGACAGAAACTAAGAAGTACGGGAAGGGATTTTAAAATAAAATATGTGTATCTTAGATTTATGGTTAAAATTACGAAAATAGAGAAAAACTTCAGCATCATTTTTCTAGATTTTTTCTCTCCCGCTCTATTAAAATTTATTTTTACCAATGCAAGGTTCATACATGTACAGAAGGTCAAAAAAGAAATTCGTAATCCCGCTTCAACGCCTGATTGCCAAAAACTTTTTTCTCGCATCATTTTTTATTCCTTTTTTCGACCAGCATTAATAAATAATTTGTATAACTGATTCATTCGCTGCTTTTCTAGATGTTGAATGACATTGAATTTGGTACAACGACTGCATCTTCAAACTCAAGTTCAACAACTCCACGAAGAAGAAATCGAAGAAAAGTATCAAATGATTCTGACAATTCTTTAGCATCTTCAAATGCTTCAACATCAACTCAAAAAGTTATTGAAAAAGCAAAACAAAAAGTTCAACATCAAAAAGAACAAAGATTAATTCGATTTTTGGAAGCTTCTTCAGATGAAGAATTAATTACACAAGCACAAGAGCTTCGATGCTTTGCTCGATCTGATGGTGGATTAATAAATGATGAAATTCGTGCACGGGTTTGGCCACTTCTTGCTAATTGTATTGATTGGAAAAGTGATGCATATTCATCGGGAAGTGAAGAATCTTCTTCTTCTTGCTCGGATAGCGACTTTGAAACAGCTGTGAGTTCCTTGAGTTCAAGTGACAGTGATAATAGGAAAAATAATGTATGTGTAGAATTTTTTAATTATCTTTAACAGAAATAATAATAGAACTGTAACATTTTTAGGATGAACAATTGTCTATTGATGAGCTGAAAAGTCATCCAGAATGGAATCAAGTTGAAATGGATGTGAATCGAACTTTGGCAAGATTTCCACCGGGTATCTCAGATGATGAACGAACTACCGTACAAGCAGACCTCATTCCGTTAATTGTAAGAGTATTAAGTGAAAATAAGAAATTCCGGTATTATCAAGGTTCGTTTTTATACTATAATAATGGTGTGAGATGTGCAAATTTTAGGTTTCCATGATATTTGTCTCACGCTTATTCTTGTACTTGGTGCAGAAGCAGCTTTTCGAGTTGCAAGAATACTTTCACATCGAACTGTATTTAAAAGATATCTAACGAAATCCCTGGAAGAATCAGCAATGCATGATTTACAATTTATGTATGTAATATTATTTAAACATAATCCCAAACTGGAGACATATCTTCGTGAAGCTGAATTGGGCACACTTTTTGCTCTTTCTTGGCCATTGACTTGGTTCTCACATGTTTTAAATGATTACAAACAGGTACGGTAGCTTATTTCATTGACCGTATTAAAATGTATGAATTTAGGTTGTGACATGTTTTGATTTATTTTTGGCATCTGATTCATTGATGTCTATTTACGTTTCTGCTGCATTAGTCAATATTCGTGCAAATGATATTTATGCAACAGAAAAAGATATGCCTGCTCTTCATCATCTTTTATCAAACATTCCAAATTCAATTGACATTTCACTCGTGCTTGAACTTGCTCAACAATTATTTAATGAATTTCCACCAAAGCTATTACAAACGACATTATTTGAAGAATATGAAAAAGAATGCAATGATTCAAAGAAACGTCATGCTCGAGTTCCACCTGCTGATACACTTTCCCGGTATTCCCTTTCAAAATGGGTTGTAGCTGGTACATTAAGTGCAGCTGCCTTCTATCTTGTATGGACACATTCTGAATTATCTAAACTTGCATGATAAAGAATATATTTTTTCTTTGTATATAGCTTTTTTGACAAAATTTTTAGTTTATTTTGAATCCTAAACAGAAATAAATTATTTTTAAACTCTGTTTACGGTGTTTTGAAAAACCATTAATATTAGTTTTACAATATTTTTTTGACAAATTCTTGTGATAGTAGATTACTGTAAACAAAAGCAATTGAAGAAAATATGCAAATTTTGTTACATGCAATGTTAAACTTTGATGACAAAAGTGAGATCACATTGTTGACGATAGTGTGTTGTTGGATGACGACAACGTCATGGCGGTATCACAAACAAAATCTGCAGAACCAACTCTTGCTCCACAACCAAAAGTCAATTCAGTAACACAAAGTGCTCAAAGTGTTCAAAGTGCTGAATCTCGAAAAATTTCTGGTTCAACATCTCCACCAAAAAATACAACAGAAATAAAAGAATTGGGAAATGCTAAAACTGAAGAAGAAGAGAATCTTGAATGGCGAGAACGATGTAAACTTTGGTTATCTGGACCTTTGCCATTTTTACGAAAAGATCCATGGAAACCTAAAAATTTTTGGGAAAAGATTTTTTATTCTGGAACCAAGTAAGTTTATCTTTTTTTGACATTGTTTAAGCGAATGTGAAAATAAGGAGGCAAGTGAACATAATCATCATAAACAGCGGCAAAGATCAAAGTGATCATAATATTGACATTTAATCTAAAGTTGATTCTTTTTCTGGAAAAATTTTGTCATTTTTTGATATGCCCAACTGCCTCCTTTGTTGATGCCGCCTTTGAAGGTCAACCTTTTCCATTATTTACAGTATTCTTATTTTTTAGTCATAACTTTGTTGCTCGAATTCTTGGAACTACGATATTGTGTCAAATTGTTGGAACAATGTTTTATTTCTTTTTTGCTTTGAAGTTTTCCCTTAGTCCAAAACGGTAATTTTACAGTATCCTTTCTAAATTACAGTATCTCTTTTTGTAGAACAGGAACATATGTTGCTCTTGGAATGAAAGCAATTACAGTATTTGTGTTACTTTTTCGAACTGCTCGAATAATATTTTTTATTGGAATGCCATCTCTGCTAACTGCAAAACTTCGAACAATTCTGATACTTTCAATTGTGGCATGGGCATTTCAGGTATTAGCTCTAATTTGCATATTTATGTTAAAATAATAATTTATACATTACAGTATCCAGCCTTAAATATAACATCAAATATTCGATCATCTGTTGAAGGGATTGCATGTGTGCAAGAAAGAGTTCGAGCATTGGCAGAAGAAATTCGAACAAATGCAAATAAAAAATTGGAGGAAATTCCAGTTGATGAAGCGCAAGAACTTGTTGAAAAAGCCATGGAACCATTTAAACAAATGCAAAAAACTTTGCGAAATGTTGAAGAAACTGTTTTAACGTAAGTATTATTTTTCGGTTACAGTATTTTTTTAATTATCATGGACAAGCTTATTAATAGCCAATATTTTTTAGGATGCTTGAATGGCAACGAAAAGTTACTGGAAAAATTAAAGGTCTATTTTCAACTTGCTCAGAAATAACTCGACAACCTTTTAATATTGTTTGTTTTTTAACTGTGTTTTTCTTACCTAAAATTTTCCGTTTTTTAGTGTACAACAAAGTTGAGTGAATTTTATGAAACTTGTTTGGACAATACTTTTGAATTTGTTTGTGAACCGATTCTTTTTCTTAAACGGGTTTGTTTTTAACTTATTCTACTATACTTTTACAGTAATTTTATAAAAATAAATATTTCAGCAATGTTATTTAACTCAATTCTTGACGGATTTTTGTGATTGGCCGGATGCAATTAAAAAGAATATTAAAGAGGGCGTTGGAACGTATGTCAAAGATTCAATGAAAAAAACTTTGGAATTAACTAAAAATACAACCTTCTATGAAATTTATGCAAAAGGAAAAGATACGGTATGATTTTTTTATTGATACTGTAGATTGTTGTGTTACAGTATCTTGCAGACATAACATAATGATTCTATGTTTAAGATTAAAGGAACAAAACAAGCTTACGATACTTTGAATATGTCAATCTTTCATAATTACAGTATCGAACATAAAATGAATTTAAGAATGGAAGATTTTCGAAAAATTCTTCGTTCAGAAGTTTCAAACTTTGAAACATTTTTGTCATGGGTCAGTACAATCTGTGATGTAATTGATTATCCGATAATTGCATTACCATTTTTTACAGTAAGTTTTTATATATTTACAGCAAATTACAGTAATCTTGTTTTATGTTTTTAGTCAATACTGTATATTATTAAATTTAATCGAATGGAAAAATCTGACAATTATTTTATCAATGAAGACTTTCTACAAATTGATAAAAATCGTGAAGCAATTCATACAAAAAAGATATTTCCATTATCAAAACCTGAACAAAGCACATACATTCGTGCCTCGGCATTTCGGATATCGAGTAAAGAAAAGCTGAAACTTGGAATTCGAATTGCAATGACAATTTTGGGTGTCGTGGTTCCATTTATTTTTGTTTGTGTGGATATTTTAATGTATACAATGTTGGATGCCGGATATGAATTCTTTCATAGCAATTTAACACAAATTAGTCGACCAAATATTTATCAATTAAAAGTAAGTTTTTCTGTTTGATTACTGTATTCTTGAATGCTACCGTAACTGTTATTTTTAGGTTAGTGGTACAGGATTCTTAAATTCATTGCTATCAAATATTCTTGAAGTTTTTCATCCTGTCAATGAATTCGCAAAAAAGAAAGATGAACTTTGGCGGGATTGTTTTATGGAACCAAATCCACCAAATTATACCATTGTTCGGTTGATGCTTGGAATGTTCCTTCTTGCTTTTGTTCTTTGCTTTGTTGAGGTATTTCTGTTTTTTTGATTACTGTATATTTATTAATGATGGATTTATGTTTAGATTTATGTAAGCCGAATTCGACATTTAATTGCAGAATATTATTTTCCACAACGTAAACGACCTCGTGCTCTTCATTTATATAAAGAAATTTTGGAGAAACGAAAAAATATTTTGAATCAAACTTTGACATTGGCGGCAGAAAAAGTTGAACGACTTCGAATTTCGAAAAAGGCAAAAGAAAAGGTGAAGCAAACAAATGAAAATGTGAAAGAAAAAGTCGAAGAAATGGAAGTGAATATTCTTCCAGATGTTAAAACAAAGCAATGTGTTCGATGTGGAAGAATTGATTTAAAGTTGACTAGTGCAAGGTTGGTAAATAATTTTAAGTTCATTTTTTAACTTATCAATTTTCAGTAATACTCGAATTTGTGTCAATTGTAAAACTTTGTATTGCGTTGATTGCTTTTCAATTCGAAGAAAATGTATTGATTGTAAATGGCCTCTTCAACAAGTCGCAAGACAAACAGAATTTTATGTTGATAGTAGTTGTAGTGATAGTGAATAAATAAATTTATTTGTATGTGGTTTTTAAATAAATTTTGTTAATTTTATGTGTTACAGTAATCATACATTATTGTTACAAGTTGCAACTATATTTGATCCTAACTTTTGAATTTAGTTTATTCTACGTAAAATGTTTTTAAATTTTAAAAAAAAATACTGTAGAGAACGGAGAATACAAAACACCGAAAATCCAGGAAGTCCTCAAAAAGTTTCACTTTAAATTTTAAAGTGTTCTTAATAGAAACTACTGTGTCTTGGACAACGGTATAAAATGAAGTTTTTATAAACTTCACAAATATCAAATTGGTAATGTATTTTAAACATCGTGCATAAAAAGAATTTTATAATAAACAAGAGATCACAAAAATCTTACCGCAAAACAAAGAATAAAAGATACATCAAAAAGGTGAAAGACCATATTTCTCTGGTTTAAATTCTTCCAACGAGTTCAAAGTTTCTGCCACCAATGGCTTGATATCTGCAATTCTTTCTTCCCAATCATGAGTTTTGAATTCATCTTGAGGAATAAAAACTGTTTGACATCCAGCAGCAAGAGCAGATCGGACTCCATTAATTGAATCTTCAAAAACTAAAACATTTGCAGCCATTTTTGGTGGAGTTGGAAATCGTTTCATTGTAACAAGATATGCATC
The DNA here is from genome assembly GCA_024447195.1 of Panagrolaimus sp. LJ2414. Lineage (NCBI taxonomy): Eukaryota > Metazoa > Nematoda > Chromadorea > Rhabditida > Panagrolaimidae > Panagrolaimus > Panagrolaimus sp. LJ2414. The sequence goes on from JAMRXY010000018.1 coordinate 29,170, forward strand.
TGGCGCAGGTTTACCCGATTTTACTTCTGCATCATCTCCAGCAAGAACAAAAAAATCAAAGTTTTTCAACAATTCTTGAATATTTCGACTTTTCATTTCAAATTCTTCAGTATTTGATCCAGTACAAATTGCAAGTGGAAAATTATGTCGACGAAAATATTCAATCAGCTTTACAGCTCCGGGTAAAATTGGAGCATTTGGAAGAAGATTTTTAAGTTCTTTATCATAAATTGCATCATATTGTTCTACCGTAACATGATCAGCAATACCAGTTTGTTGTAGAATCCATTGCACAGCTTCAGTCTTCTTTCGACCCATCATTCCATTCTTCAAAGTATTATTGAAACTTCGATCAAAAGCTTTTAAAGCTGTATCGTTCGCCAAGGAATAGGTTTTCTCAGTATCTAAAATTTAGAATTATAAGTATAATAGTTGTCGGGAATTCCAAAAAGGTGTTCCGAATTCTCACTTTAATTCCGTATTTCATATAATTATTATGTGCTATTACTTACCAACAATTACTCCATCAAAATCAAAAATTACATGTGTAATTTCATGTGAAGTCATAACTTAGCAGGCCTAATAATTCGTTATTATGTAAAAATCAAAAACAAGGTAAAAATAATAAGTACAATTGATATATTAACATGTATCCGACACAAACAAATCTAATTTGTAACAAATATATTTATTCTCTATCTAAACTAACAAAACCAACAACAAAATAAACAATATCAAGTAATAGTCCTCACTCGTGGAAGATGTTCTTGGGGATTCATAAAATTATCAACAACATAATCCGCTAAAAGCTGCTCCTTTTCCAACATTTCTGCTGATAGTTCTCCTTTTTCTTTCATTTGATTCCATCTAAAAATATGCAACTTTATTATAGATAATCAAAAGAAAAGAAAATCTATCATACCTATATCTATTCAAAGGATGTTCAGAACCTTTCCATGCATATGCGATTATATGATTTGTAGCAACAAGAATACAAAGTCCAGTAACTCCACGTGTTAATGAATTTGCTAATGGCAAACGAACAAGATATCGAAGACGATCATAAAATCGAGAATGAGTAAATTTTCTTTTATTTACACCAGGAACAAAACGAGGTTGCTGCTGCTGTTGATTAGGTTTTGGTTCTTCTGCAACATTTGGATCTGACGAGGATTCTTTAGACATTTGAAAGGTAATTTTAGAAATAAGATTAAAGCAGAAAGGATTATTGAAAAAGAAGAAAAAGGATTTGGATTTAATATTTTTTAAAGCAGTAAAAATAGTTGAGTATTTTTTTGTATTTTGGTTTTAATTTGGCAAAGTGTGTCTCGAAATTGTTAAAATACAAATTCAAAAAAAAACCGGGGGAAAAAATTTAATTATTTTGGTTATTCCTACAGTAATAATAGTAAGAGTTTTATCGTATAAAAAATTTTATGCAAGCTTTGTTGTTGTTTTCTCTGAAAATACTGTCATATTTTTGAAATTTCGCAGAAATGTTTTACGCATTTTTACATTGCTCATTTTTCAAATTACTGTAAAATGTTTATTTAATTTAATTTAATCAAATTAAATTTTTTGGCAGTTTACCTGTGCCAAAATTTTGTGCAGAAGAAGATAAAGGACGTTGATTGAAATGAACCAAAACAGGACGTACACCAACAACATTTTGAGTTCCTTTTTGATTATTATTATTCCATGAACCCATTTGATTAGGATTAAGCAATTTTTGGGATGCTGTAAATTGCATAATGGCCGGATCACTTTTGCCATCTGTTTTTTGTCTTGGGAATTCAAATGGAATCTATAATTGAATTTATTAAATGCACATTTAAAATGTATTCCACTTTTTTTTTGCCTAAAAGTTTGTTAAAAATGATTGTTTTTTTACTTTTTTTTGTGGGGGGCCATGATTAAGAAGTCCGACTAAAATTTTTTAGTTTGAAATTCGACACAATTGAATATGCCATTGTGCCCTGAATCGAAATTTGGAATCCTTGATCTCGATAACCTTTATGATTGGAAAGATGTTAATAAACCGATCCCAGATTAAAAAGTTACATACAGCAGCACTTAAAGGCAGTGTCGCAGTCAGTGTAGAAAAATGTTGCCTGATATAGCCAAAAGTGGTTTTAACACGAAAAAGCAATGATGAAGAATGCGTCGTTCGTCGTCGTCGTCCGTCAAAAAAAATAAAAAAAACTGACTGCGACACTCCCTTTAACCGAATTTTGACCCAAAAAACGTAAAACCTGTAATTTTTAACTTTTGTAGCTTGTTTGAAAAAATTCAAAGAATGTGTTTGAAATTGACTCACTACTGCTGAATTAATTAATGCTTGTTTCTGTTCTTTAATCAAATCCTTTTTCAAGCCTTCATCTTTATCCATTGCTACAGTATCATCTCCACCTTCACCCTTTCCCTGCAATATGAAGGGAAAGGGTGCTACTGGTCTTGGTTGGATTGACATTTGCTGAATCATTTTTCCATCTCTTTGTTTTAACATTCTCTTCGGCTTCATCAAATGCAGAAAAGGATTTAAATTTTTGGAATTTTAATGAAATTTTCAATGCAAGGGTAATGTAAGTATATGAAAAAAAAAACAAAAATAGGAGTTTGGATTTTTTTGATAATAAACAGATTCCAAGGTGTGATGACGTATCCTGTGAAAGATTTTAGTGTAAAAATGTATTTGCGGTCATGCTTTGAACTTTAAAATTCTGTTTTTCTTCAATCTCGTTAAACAAGAATTTGGAAGGTTTTGGATCTCGCTACGAAAATCCCTGAAAATCCCACGAAAATTCCAATTCTACAAAAAATGCTTTTAACCGCATTATTAGAACCCCTGAGGCTATCTTTATGCCAAATTTTACCTCAAGTTGTTCTGTTAATTTTAAAATGCCATCCTGTCAAACAGGGGACAAGACTTATTGGACAACCCAATACCTTAAAAGTGTCTTATTATATAAGACGCCGCTAAAGAGATCTTCCAACTAAATTTTAAAAAAACGTTATTTTAAAACCTCAAAAAAGTCAATAACATTATTTTCAAAAAACAGATTTTATAGTTCGGTTTTTTAACATTTAACATTAGAAAATGAATAATTAAACATGTTCCACCAAAAGATTAAAAAAAATCAAAATATTTAGTTTTTTATGAAAATTCCTTTACAAAGTCATTATTTTTTTGAAAGAATGAAAACATATATTTGGAGTAGTTTGCACTTCATAATATTTTCTAACTTGTCTGTTTAATTTTGAACTATTTCAATAAAATTTTTAATCATTTCTGCAACAACAAAATTGATATTTTCGGTGCCAAAATGGAATTTTTGATTCGCAGCAACTTTTTGCACATTAAATATTTTGGTATCCAAATTTGGGATATGATTTTTTAAGTTGTCCAAAATATTTTCATCCTAAATTTTTGTTTTATTAAGGTTTTACAGTTACAGTATACCTTTTTTATTAAAGCATATATGATGACTTTTTGTTCAGTTGTTGAAATTCGAAATATTGTTTTTAATAAATTCTCCAAAATTTCATCAATTTCTGTTTGATTAATTAAATCTATCGAAACTTCATTTACAATTTCCGAAAGTTGAGAAGATGAAAAATTAATTCCAAAAATTTGATCCAAAAAAATTGCTAAAAGTTTTGAAGCAGTAAAAGTTGAAGTCATTGAGAAAAATAAAAAACAGTCAAAAAGTAACAACAAACAAAAATATATGTAATAACGGAAATTGTAAATCGGATGAGTTTTATAATATTCAAGTATTCCGGTTTTTTGTTAACAGAAAAACGGAGACTTGTTTTTATTAGTTTTTTGGAACAGGTAGATTAAAAAAAAGGCTCAGGGAAACAATATTATGCAATGTTTTAATTGTTTTAAATGAATATATTTTTTATATGTAGCTGCAACACAATGATTACCATATTCAGAAATAAATTTGAACTCCACCTCTGTCGTAAAAATATCCGGTATATCCTGCAGGGCAAGTAACGATTTAGGGTTCGGGTAACATATATAAAGGTAAACATGCGTTGTTACCATGTTAACATAGTTTTTGTTAAACTGCATGTTTTTTTAAAACAATAATAACAAATGTGATTAAACATAAATCAGAATACAGTCATGTTGTTTTATTTCATCTATACAATCACATTCAATTAAATAACATTCAATTCCAAGATGACCACAGAAAAATCTCTTCAATTTCTGAAATATCAAGAAAATGTAGTTTTAATTTTTGTATATTCACCGTACCCGGGTATCCTTTAACTTGCTCATCATTCGGAACCCGCAATTCAGTTGTCATAAACTTCAAAAAAGTCCAATCTTAATCTTACAAAACAAAATTTTATGCATCAAATGAATGTCCCTGAATTCCAACTAATGACAACTTCGCAACCTTTCTTGCAAAATCAAAAAAAGCAGCCATAGTATGCATCATCGATGCATCAAATGAATATTAATTCAAGTAATGCTTAAAACTCTGAATTATCGGTTTTCTTCCATTTGTAAATTAAATACGTACTGTAATAATGTATAATTCTTTCACAAAAAACAATTTTTTTTAATGATGTGAACAAAACAAACACTATCAAGTGATAAATATCTTTTTCTTTATTTTGCTTCCGTTATCAAAGTACAAAAATTACGTGAAAAAAGCACGCATTGATTAATGTTATTTTATTTTTTATATTTTTGGAAGCAAAACTAAAATGTCATATTTCCCAAATCCAACATTTTTAGGCCTTTATTTTGCATATACAATTTCATGCTTGGTATTTCTTTTGCAGGACAAAAATGAATTGATTGAAACAAAAAATAAAAATTCAGGGTGATCGAATATGGACATTTTCAATAATTTTTGTTTTATCCGAACTTGGCGGACTTCGACTTGTTACAATTAATCAGCTGTTTCAAGGTTTATCACAAATGATTCTCGCTTCATATGTCGGTAATTGGTATGATAATTTTGGGCGACAACTTGGTCAGTTTTTTTGATATATAATTTTAGTAATTTTTGGTATTTGCACAACCTGATCCCTGAATTGTATCTTGGAATGAAAAAAAGATTTCGCTTCAAGACATAATTCAGGGATCAGGTTGAACAAATGTTCGAAAACTTTAAAGAATCCAGCAACTTAAGATTTATTCTATTAAATAATTCATAGGAGTTCAATTATTTTTGGGATTTAATAATTTATCTGTTGCGGTGTCGGCAGCCTTGTTAGCTGTTACATTACATCTTTCAAAAACTTCTGAATCGTATCTTTATCTTTTAACCTTAATTACATCAATAATATTTTGTTCAATTTCAATGGCAGCGGCATCAGGAGAAAAGTTGGCATTTTCAAAGGATTGGGTACTTGTTATGGTTCAAACTTCACATGATTCTGATGGCTCTGATCCGGAACAAAATATTATTCAGCAACAACAGAAATTATCTGGTAAAATTGTTAAATTATAAAATCAATAACCGAATTTAAGACTTTTAAAGCTCAAAATGCAATTTTGACAGTTTTGGATATGCTTGCAGCAATTATTGCCCCATTAGGGAGTGGATTTGTTTTAAAACATTTGGGGCTGATGAATGGATGTTTAATTATTGTTGGATGGAATGTTCTTGGATGGGCTGTTGAAAGTGCCCTGCTATTTTGGATTTATCAAAAAGTTGAAGCATTATCGACCAAAACAATAACTACCGAAACCTCGGAAAATGAAGAAAAGCTTGAAAGTCGAATTTCAATTTTTCAAATGTTTAAAATTTTCTTTTCTCAAGGCGTTTTTCCGGCAGCTCTGGGCCTAAGCTTTTTATATATGACTGTATTGGCATTTGATGGGGTTTGTGAACACAACTGTTTAAAACTATGCAAATTAATCAAAGCTTTAGATTTCAATTAGTTATGGTGAACGTGAAGGATTTGATGCGAGCATTCTTGGAACTTTTCAATCAATTGGATCTGCTTTTGGAATGGTCGCTGCACTTTCATTTCCGTTTTTGGCTTCTAAATTCGGATTATCAAAATCTGCATTTTTTGGTTTAACTGTTTGTAACTCTTAAACTTTACAAATACAGTATCCAATACCTCTTTTAGGCGGAATTAATTGCACTTGGAATTTGTGTTGTTTCAGTTTTTCTTCCAGGATCTCCATTTGACCTCGGGGGTTATTTTGGATCCATAACAATCAAAGTTTGATAAGAACATTTTGCTTCTTTCAACGTATGCAAATTTTAGGAATGGTGGCAAACGTTTCTTGATACTTTTAAAAGTACCGCAACAAAAGCAACTTTTAAAAATGAAACTTTCGGAATGAATTGGACCAATTTTGAAGTGAATCAAAAATCTGCGGATAGTTTATTTTTTCTTTTTACTGGAATTACAATGGCAAGATTTGGTACATCCAATAACTATATCTCAAACATTTACAATAAACATTTTGTAGGTTTATGGTTAACTGATTTAGCGATAACCCAAATAATGCAAGAATCCGTGATCGAAGAAAAACGTGGAACAATTTTTGGGGTCGAAAATGCCCTCTGTCAATTTTTTAGTGTTTAAAAAGATATTTTTGCGATTCTTCTACCCGATTCAAAAACCTTTGGAATTTTAGTTTTTATTTCTGTCGCTGCAGTTGCCGCGGCTTTTCTTCTCTTTATTTTTTATTTATTTAATTCTAAAAAGAAGCAAACTTGATTTAACATTTTACAGTAATATTTTTGTCTTTTTTTGTCATACAACAAAAACCTATGCTTTGATTTATGTACCAAAAAATTATACTTTAAAAATAGCATTTTTACGAATAATTGATGGACCACCATGATGTTGCTTGAACAAGTTCAAAAATAAATGAACTATAGTGTCTCATTGAAATTTGATTCCTATTGGTTTAAAAAATTTTGTTACAAATCACTGATTTCTTTTTTTTAAATATTGACAACAAAAATAGTGTTTTTATTTATAAATTGAAAAGCTGAAAATACTCTATTGAAATGTTTGGATAAATACACCATAAAAGTTTAAATGCTTTATTCAAAAAAAGTTTAAAGAGATTTTAGAAATCTACACAAAAACACGATATTAAAAGGCACTTTTAAAAAGCAAGACAATGGAAAAAAGTTGTCATTTAAATTATTTCATGCGTGATTAAAAAATCGATAATCGCGAGCGGTTTGCATAAACTGTAATTGAAATACAAATGCCAAAAATGAAAAGAGCGAGAACAAAGAAATACCATTTTAAAGATGTTGAAATTGGAGTTGAACATTTTGCAAAAATTTCAGCTAATGCAATTGAGACTGTTTCAGCATGATCTGGAGTGAGACATCCCAAATGATATTTATGATGAGAAGAAGTTTCGTAATCATCGGACAATTTGCTTTCATAAATGGAATTGCTTGAGAGAAGATCATTGAATAACCAAGCATTGGAACAATTACAAGCATACGGATTATGATTTAATTTTAGAATTGTAACAGATTTCCAATCCAATAAATTCTCCGGCAAAACAGAGATATTGCAAGTGTGAATTGAAAATTCCTCCAATTCTGGGGTCGATCGAGGTGAAGAAACAATATCGAAAGCATTTTCGTTAAAGTATGTCAATTCAAGACTTTCATGAAGTTGTAGAACCTTTAAATTTGGAAGATTACAGAATGCACAACTTTCAATTGATTTTAGATTGTGACTTTTATGTAGATAAAGCTTTTCCAAATTTTTCATATTTTTGAAGCTATTTTCAGGGATATTTTCAATATGGCTTCCACTAAAATGTAACAGATTCACAGTCGTCAGGGCTTCAAAAGCTTTGGGAATTGAAATAAATGGATTCTGATAAATGTATAATTTTTTCAAATTTCTGAAACACGGATATTTACCGTTTTGCAAGTTTTATTAAACTCAAACTTTTTTTACCCAAGATTTTCAAAAACATCCGCGTCCAATTGCGTTAAACCACATTCGCCAAGATATAATTCTGTGAGTCCATTAAGAGAAGCTGGAAATTTCTTGATTTTTCCATTTTTTTGTTGATTTCCATGCAAACTTAAGGAGTCCAAATTTACCAAGTTATTCAAAATTGATGGATCAAATTCAGTTAATTCACAAGAAATTAAACTTAATGTTTTTAAGCTTAATCCGAGCCCTTCTGTAAAAATGCTTTCATCAAGTGAGCCAAAAGGAACATTGTCAAATTCGATCCAATTTAAATTATTAAATTCATCAAATGCATTATCTTCAATTGATGAAGTTTTGGTTCGATGAAACTTTATATTTTTAATATTTTCTTGATTACCAGGAAACATTTTTCCCTTAAATTTATTTGTTTATTTTTCTAAGGACTAAACAAAAACAAGTTTCACCTTTTGAAGAGTTTCAATATTAACATCCGAGAAAAATACTTTTTCCATAACAAAATCTTCTTTCATGGGTTTGAGATAAAGTGTTGTGATACCGTATGAACATTCAAGTGTTATTCCGTCACAGCTGCAATCGATTTCATCTAAATATGATAATAGCAATTTAATTTTGTGAATTCTATTTAGCTTCAAAGAAGGAAGGGAAAAAAGTTATTTCTAACTATTGATATCTATCTAACTAACGACATTTAATTGTAAATGGTGAATTTTTTCATTTTAAAACAATTATCTTATATTAATATGAATCAGAAAATGTTGTTAAAAAAGGTAAAATTTGGGTATGTTCTGACATCAGAAAACACCCCTATGTTCTTTTATGACTGCTACCGGCAAAAGCTAAAGACTTTCTCATATATAAAATAATCAATCTCGCCTGCATTTAATGGTTTTTAAGAGATGATGTTCGTAATTTTTCTTACTATTAATTTCATCAGTGCAAACATAAAGAACATGTTCTTGTTGTTCTTCTTCTTCGGCGGCATTTGCAGAATTAGCATCAGAATAATCAGTTACTTCAACCTCTCTTTTTAATCGTGGATTAAAATACGGTAGTGGAAAAGATCGAATAAATGTTGTTGCATTTAACCCATTTTTGGAAGGCGAAACAAATTCTTTTGGAATAATTGCAGAACTACAACAATAGATCATTAAAATAATGAAACAGGAAAAACAACTTTGAACTATCATCTTCAGCTTTCAAAAATGAAAATGAAATTTAAAAAAAACGCTTGAAAAAATCATAGACGAAAAAACAGCTCATTTAACTTTAATAAACAAAATGGTACATTTGAAATTTGATGCACTCAAAAATTTATGTTCTCTGTTACATTCCGTGTCATCTGTTATTTTATCACTGCTGCAGATTGCACAAATATAAAATATTTAAAAAAAACAGTATTCAAATTATTTTATTTTATTATTTTATTTTTTAAAGAAACTTCAAATATAAAAAACAGACTGTGCTTGAAAGCTTTACGATCCTGATCAAATGAATTTTGCAAACTGATTATAAAAATAGCGTCGTTAGAATATCCAAGTTTCATCTAAAAAGTTCGATCATGATTTTTTATTTGAGGATTTTGGAATTGTTGTTTACGAAAAGCCTTGATAAAGTTTAACAGCAAATTTATTTAAACACATCCAAAAAATTCAAGATAAATTTTAATTTTTTTTTCATAAAAATAACAGATGAACTTTGATTTTTAAACATGTGAAAGTTTAAACTTTTTTTGAACCCCTCCCAAAATAAAAGTAATAAATTTTTGATTCAATTGACTTCAATTTCATTGATACTGTCTTGAAACAAGACTTCTGTTCAATCAAATTTATCACGTAAATATTTTTGTTTCTCCGTTCAAAAAAGTGCAGTAAACAATTTGTGATCCAAAAAAAGAAACAAAACTTCCGTGTTTTATTTAATTTTGTCTTTGACAATTTTCTAATTAAATTTGCAACATTTTTAATGAAATTTCTAAAGTTTGTGTTTTATTCTTTTTGAATAGAATTTTGCAAAAACTTGAAAATCTTAAAAAATGGAATTCCCAAGTTTTTCAATTTTTTGTCGCTGAAAAATCTTTGTATCTCTTTGTCTTGGCATCATTTTTCTTTCTTCTCTTTCGTGCACATTTTTGTTATTCTTTTTTTTCTAAATTTAGTAAATGATCTCCTTTTTTAAAGAACATTTTTATAAAATTCAGGTTGGCGGTGATAAAAATTGATGGGTATAAAAAGGGGGTAAAAAGAAAACAAATCAGTCAAAAAAAAAACAGAATTATTAATAATAATATATGTTTTGTTTTCCTCCAATTCTAAGAAAGCTTTTTTGTTATTTAAAAATTTATAACTTTTTGTCGTTTTATAGTAGGTCATTTTTGTGTAACCATTTAAATTTCTATATAAAATGTTTTTAAATTCCTCAAATCTCCGATGACTAACCCATATTTAAATTTTTTGCCGTAAAAGTGACACACGTTTGCCTTAAAACATAGTTGTGTTTTGCTCAAGGCAATTTTTTTATTTCAACATCCAAAATACTAAAAACAACCATTTTTGCATTTTTGATTTATTTTTGAACTTTTTCTGTAAAACTTTTATAACTGATTGTTTTTGTTTGTCATTTTATGTATAACATTTTTGTTTAAAACCTTTTAAACCCCGTAAATATCCGATGACTAACACTTACTTTTTTTAAAATTTTAGCAAAGAAAAAAAATGACAAACATTTGCGTAAAAAAGCACATTTGTTGTTTGTGTTTAGGGTTGCGCATTTACCGGTAAATCTGAGGTCCGGTAAATTTACCGGTAAATTTGCCGGTAAATTTACCGGTCGAATGGTAAATTTACCGAAAATGCCAAAAGTGGTAAAGATGAGGTCAAATTATGTACACTATCAAAGAAGAGGTTATAAATATGCTTAAAAAGCTGTTTTGAACTTGTTTATTTGTTATTTTAAATATAAAACAACATTTTTGGTGTTTTCAAGTTCATCGGGAATCCTTGATAACAAAAAACAAGATTTTTGTCGAAAACGTACACGAATTTAAACCATTTTTGTGCAAAATAATGATTTTTACAACTTTTGTGGCACTTGAAAAAAATAAAAAAAAATAATAAAAAGACAAGAATTTTTCGATTTTCCGTTGAGTTTTTCAAAAATTTCTTCATTTGTCCTACACACAAATTTTTCTAATTTACCGGTAAATTAGGCATCGGTAAATTTACCGGCAAATTTACCGGTAAATTTACCGGTAATTTACCGGTAAATTTACCACCGCGCAACCCTATTTGTGTTCGATACTATTTAAGTAGACACTGGCGGGGGACACTTTTTCCTTTTCTTTTTCATTTTTTTTCGTCGTTACAGTATGAAAAATCAAATATTTTTTTTAATATTAATTATCTGACCTACCAGACGTATTTTTTTACGTTGATTCCGAATATGCTATTTTTGTAAAAGTTTTCTCTTGAGCAAATATCCAAAATTTGCATTTTTAGATGTTTTTTGAGGAAAAAATCTTGATGCATTGAGTTACAGTCACAAACTTTATACCATTCAATAGCTCTTTGAAAATTACATCTGTGGTAAAAAAGAGAAGCACGCCAAAGCACGCCGAAAAAAGATACAGCAATCGTAGAGCTAGAATTTGTTAAAAAAAGGCAAAAAAAAGTTGCAAAAAAAGTGAAAAAACTTTTTTCACTCGACAAAAATGAACGCACCACGAAAGTTTTCACGACAAAAAAGTGTTCCCTTTTCTTTTTTTTCGACGAAGAATTTTTTCTTTTTTTAATTTTAAAACGCTATTTTCGGCATTTTAACTATTTTTAATAATTTTTTTGATCTTATTTTCGGTTTATTCAGGTCTGAAAGTACCTAGAACGAACAGTAAAATAATTTTTTCCCAATTTTTATTTTTGACCTGCCAGTCCCTATATTTAAGCTTTCAAAATTTTTTCTTTGTTTTTCATTATTTTTGCATTTGTTCTTTTTCGACAACTTTGATTTTTTTTGTCCTCTGCTATGAGGTCAAAAGCATTTCTTTACAAGTTGCAACCTTGCAAATAATGCTTTATCTCTTATTTTTTTGAAAACTTTAATGCTGCTCTTTGTTTTTTTATTATCAAAAGCATAAACTACTCTAAACCCGCAGCCTTGATTTTTTCTTCTTTGTTCGTGTGTTTTTGTTTCTTTTATCAGGAAAAAAAGCAATTCCTCCAAAAAAGAGAAAAAGAACTGTTAAAGTTTTAGTTAGATAAAAATCGAACTTTGAAATAATCATTTAATTTTTTTTGCAGAAAAACTTTTACATAAAATTATGTCTTCAACCAGTAATTTCTTAGCTGCCATGGCTGCTGGAATTTCTGCCGAACATTCTTTCCCTGATTCAAGTCAATCCAGAAAGTCCAATTCCAACGAAACAAATCCTTACACATTTTTGGTAAATCCTCCCCCTTCTTCTGTTGCATCTTCAAATGTATGTTTTAAGATACTGTAACCTACAGTAATAATTTATTTTTATTTTTTAGAGTTTTTCAATTAAAATGTTATTGTATATGCGAGCCCAAAGAAGTCGAGATTTGGCTAAAATTAATAAAATGAAGTTTGCTGGAGCTTAATTTTATAATCTTTTATCCAGCCATCATACATTATCTTTGAATCTCATACTTTTTAATTTATTTATTTTTCAATTTACCTTTTCCAAATATTTGTTTGTAAATTTTAAGTTTTTCAATCCACATGTATAAATCTATAAAAAATGCATAAATATTTATGTGTTTCAACAAATTAAAAGATATAAATAGAAGAAAATAACACTAATATTTGTTATTGTGATATGCAATAATCCCTATCATATAAACTGCTAATTCTTAAAATACAAGAGCTCTAATATTAATGTAAAAATTAGTGGCAAAAATAACCAAAAATGAAATGCAACATCCGACTTCTTTCGTTATGGTCCATTTATTATCATCATAACTTATGGATAGCAAAACGGTTATTTGTTATCAGGTTCACAAACTTCAACGGTTGTTGCATGTCTTCCAACAAATCCGGGATTCAATGCAACAAAATCAATGACAATTTTTTCTTGTTTACAATTGAGTTCTTTTGCGAGATTATCGGTTATCGCCTTAGCATATCCAACATTGTCTTGATTATTAAAAATTTTTATTGCTTTTATCTAAAATATTTAAATTTTATATTTACAGTAATAATAGAATCAAAAAGAAGAAACAAACCTCTAAAACACAAACTCTTTCTTCAGAATTATTATCATGGGACATCATATTCTGATCTTTAATAACAACAAAAAGTCCAAATGGAGGTTTATTGAGAAGGCTTGAAAGAAATGTTGAAAATTCAACTGCAAAACCATCTCGGACTTTTTGATTTGTGTATAATTTAACTATTGGCATGATTTGGGATGGAAAGATTCAGCTATGTTGAATAAATTTCTGGAAAATTTAAATTTAAATATACAAGCTTGGATAACTTAAGCAAAGATATCAATAACAATGTATTCCATACGGTAATAAATCTAATTATGGTAAAAAGCTAAATGGGCAAAGACTCCACGACAATAAAAAAAACACTTTTAAATCATTATTGATTATTCCAACAACACAAAAAAAGCTTAGAAAGCACTGTTAAAAAATAAAAACATTGTCAAAAATTAAAAGATGCAAGAAAGAAAATACAAAGTTCGTAGTTGAGAGGTAAAAAACACACAAGTTTGACCGAAAAGATGAAAAAACAAAATTTTCAGGGCATGCCATTTCATATTAATTATCACGAATTTTTAGTTTTAAAATTTATTTAACCTAATTAGAATAAATTAAAAACAGAGGGTTTTGCTCATTTATTTGCTTCAAACAAGTAAATCTTGGATCAAGATACAGTAATTTCAAGGGCCTTTTTTCTTTTTCATTTTTTAAACGCTTTTAATTAGTTTTTGCTACTACAGTATTTTTTATAACATAAAACTTCAATTTAATAACAAAAAAATTTGGTGTAAAATCTACCCAGACTTGTAATCCTGCACTTAGCAGACTCTGCTCAAAATCTGCTCGTTTGCAGAAACTGCGCAGATTCTGCTTCTGCTTGCAGATTTTAACTAAAATCTGCTTTCTTTGCAGACTCTGCGCAGATTCTGCTTTTGAGCTGCGCAGAATCTACATAGCAATGCAGACTCTGCTTTGCAACTGCATAACTCTGCGCAGAGTCTGCAGCATTCCTGCATGGAGCATGCTTTTATTTCTGCTTATTTTCTGCGCAGGGACTGCTTTTCGATGCAGAAAGGGCTGGGTAGTCAAAACAGGAATATTGTTGTTTCAAAATTGTTTTGTGTGCAACTATAATTTACAATACAAAAGAATGACAAAAGTGGCTCAGATTTTTATGTACGACATTTGAACTATTATTTCTTTAGCTTTATGAAATTGAACTGATTCATTTTGGTTCATCATTCATTTCATTGATTACAAAACATGATCATCAAATCGATATTAAAATTAATTTCCATAATCCTTTTTCAACAAAAAAATACAAGTGTCAAACAGTTATAAAAATGAGTAACAATGAAAATTCAAAAGGGTTCAAACGATGGTGTTTTGTAAAGTTTCATTTTTTATTTCATTTTTTAATACTTTTATTTTTGTAAATTCATATTTTGAAAATTTTTTGTTTCCTCAATTTCGGGAATTTCTTGATGAACAAGATGCACAATTAGATTTATTTGAAATATTTCATCGACAAAATATTTTTTATAATAATTTTGAGAATTTTGAAAATCTTGCCGAGCAATTTCCAACTGCAAATTTTGGTGTAAATAAATTTTCGCATTTAACTCCACAAGAATTTAGGCATGTAAGTTTACTGTACCTGATTACTGTAATAAATGTAAAATAAAATTTTAGAAGCATTTTGGAAATTTTGTTTATCATCGAAAACCAAAAAATTCAAGTTTTGTTTCAAGAAAAAAAGTTGAACCCCCAAAAAGTTTAGATTATCGAAATTCCGGAAAAGTGACATCCATCAAAGATCAAGGTATGTTCATTTTTTGTAATGACTTATTGGGATTTGTTAAATCCCAATCCTAAAAGGTTTCTTTTTTATGCAAATTTTGATCAACGAATATTTATTTGTAGGACAATGTGGAGCTTGTTGGGCTTTTGCAGTTACGGCTGCCATTGAATCCCAATATTTGATCCATAAAAATCTTTCCCTTGACCTTTCTGAACAGCAGCTTCTTTCTTGTGTATCCGGAAATTATGGCTGCTATGGTGGGGATGTCGTTACCACATATTCCTGGATAAAAGGAAATCATGGACAAATTCAAGAATCTGAATATTCTTTCAAAGGAAGAAATGAAGCATGTCCAATTTCAATCAATTCAAAAAAATATCCAATTAAAAAATATCTCTGGGCCGGGAATGATGAAGACGAAATTGCGGCATTCATTTCCGAGCATGGCCCTGCAACAATTGCCATTGACATGCCGGATTTCTTGCAACATTACGTTGGTGGAATTATTGATTTGGATACCCGGGGATGCCGGAAAGTTTCTGCCGGAGGGCATGGGATGCTCCTGGTTGGATACACTCCAGAATATTGGATTGCAAAAAATTCATGGGGTCAAAAATGGGGCGAAAATGGATATATCAGATTTGTAAGAGGAAAGAATTTTTGTAATATGATTCAACAGGTTACGGTACCTGTGATATAAAAAAAGTGTCTGAATTTTGACACGAAAACTTTGTAAATTTGATTCTTTGCAAAATCATTGTTTGATCGAAAAAATACGAAGTATTATTGCAATTATTTATTACACTAATATTACTGTTAAATTAATAAATAACCCGTAATAATTTTACAAAATAAATATAATTTGAACCCTAGTATTATTGTTATTCTACAGTAACCTATTTTACAAATATATATTTACATATTATTATTAGCATTAAATTTTATTACCAGCTGCAGCACCTTTTGATTTTCTGTCACCGGAGAATTGTCGGAACATTGGCATTGTTGATTTTACAATTCTTTGCCCTGTGGCAGTTGTACCCGGAAGTGAGCTGTAATGACTTGAAGAAGCAGCCCGCCATCTTTCATTGTTATATCGAGAAACGCTGATTGATTGCTTCTTTAATATCTGCAAAAAAACAAAGATGTTTTTTCTTTAAAAAAGGGCATCGACAAAAGTACAACCATTTTTTAGAAATTTTTTGACATATTCAAAAATCCCATGAGAAAAGTTTTTTGTTTTGCAAAAAGTTTTAAAAAAAAGAAAAAGAAAAATGTGCAAATCATGCCTGCCAGAAGGTTTGTTTTGTTTGAAAAAATTTTGATGAATTTGTTTTTCTTGGAATTCCCTCTCCCGGAAGTTTTATATATAACTTTTTGTTAAAAATTTGTTTACACAAATTTGAATTATTTTTTGTAGCATCTTAAAAGATAAGCAGCTTTTTATTGATTAAATTCAATGGCTTCCCAGACTTCAAAGTGCCGTCATCGACTTATGGCATGTCTGTTTGAAGCCATTCGAGGGCAAAAAGAAGGAAATCCAATTATGCAAATTTCCTCCTTCCCGAACTTTGATTTCTTTAAGAGTTCTAACCTGTTTTTGAACAGCTAGTCTTTCAGTGACGAATGTCATAACATAAATTGCGATTACAACAAGCAGCAAAAGACCAGATCCCAATGCCAATGCCCAGAGGGGAACACCACCCATCGAACCCCAACTTTCAAAATAATTTGAAAATGAATTGGTTTTTTCGAATTTTTGTCGAATTTGTCTTTCACGGGGATGTTGTTGTTGCTGTTGATGATTATGATTATGATGGGGTGGTGGGATTGAAACAAGTCGAAGGGTTTCCGCAAACAATGAACTTATGATTTCAAAAGCTGATGTATCTCGGGTAAAACTTTGTACAAAAGGTTGCGAAGAAAATTCAGCAAATTTGTTCCTATAAAATTTAACTATATTAGTTTGAAAATTTTGAGATAAAAAAACTTACTGAAAAAGTCGAACAATAAAAGGTTTTCGAAAATGTTCAGGTTGCCAACTTTGAATATAAACAATGGTAATATCAGATTGGCATTGCCCGGACCATCGACGAGAAATTTCCCGAGCATACGCAACTGCCGCCGATGCAAAAGTATAAGTTTTTGAGGACGGCAAACCCAAGCCTGTTGCAAATGGAGATGCCGAAACACATGAATCAATGCTACAAAAGATATACACATATTAAAAATGCCATGGCATTTCATTTTATTTCGTTGATGACACTTACCTGGCAACACTTCCATATGGAATCAACAATAACGAAACTTTGATTGATGAATCATATAAACATGCATCTGAATCACAGAAGCAACTTGAAATATTTGAAATCTTTTTAATATCTCTTTCAAGGATTTCAGCTTCAGTTCGACTTAAAAGCCCTGAGGGGTCACAAAGCCATGAAACTTCATGATAATCAAATTGGCATAAAGGTTTAAAGAATTTTGAACTTGGAAGTGGGAATTGACAGGGATCTGTGAGGTGATTGACAGCAGACATGGCAACCTTCCCTTCGGCACATAATATTGGGAACAAAAACAGACAAAAATAATAAAAGGTCATCATTTTGTTCCTGAAAAAATGGGAAAAAAGGATTGAAAATGTGTTCATCGTTTTTTTTATAGCAGCAGCTTTAAATAAAACGGAAAAAAGAAATTCTTAGCAACAGAAAAAGATTAAAATCCAAATTCAATGTTCTAAATAAAAACTGAAATGGGATAAACAAAATCCAAAGAAATATTTTATGTTGAAAGTCTTTTCTTAAATGGGATAAAAAACACAATAATCCATTTCCTTTAATGGGATCAAAAATAAACATTTCATTCATGTCCATGCCGTGGCATTTTTGTAAGTGCCATTGCAGGCACAGATTATTAAATCCTTTTCTTTTCGACATTCAAAGATTACGATAGTAATTTTCTTTTCAAAACTTTTTACTCCCAAAAAATGGATATTTTTAAAGTTCCGGTTTTCGATTTTATAAAAAAAGAAGAAGGATTTCTTTCAAAGCAAAAAAGAAGAAGAAGGATTTGTACGTGTAAAAATATACTTCCGGGGTTATTCGGATGAATATCACATTTTTTTGATATTTTTAAATTACTTTTTAAAAATTTTATTATTGAATATAAATTTTTTTAAATCACGCAAATCGAGGGAGACAAAGTTTAAAAGTCACTTCAGCAAATGCCTGGAGAGAAAAAAAGAACATGAAAGCAAAAAAGCAATAAAAAGCCAAAAAAGTTTGTCGAAGAAAAAATTTGATTATAGCCATTTGGCGCCATATTGCTTTGCTTTTGCTTTGATCAGATTTTAAGAATTTAAACTACTCCGTTCTTTCAAATTTTTACGTTTTAACTTTTTAATGGTATTACTTTTCTTAGCCCTTTTTCTGATGTCTAAAAAATAAAAATATACAACAGCGCCAAAGGGAATAAAAAAACTAAAAATGAAACCTTTGCCTTTGCTTTTGGCACTGACGAATTTCTTTTTTTGTTTTCCAAAAAAACTGAAAGGGAAGGGAAGAAGCTCCCGGGAACGGTTCCTCCCAGAAAAAAAATGGCATGCATTTTTCATTTTTGTTGCTGGCATTAAATATGACTTTTATCCTTTTCTTTTTTTCTGGGAGGGATTTTTGGAGAAATCAGAATGGCACATATTTATTTTTTATGGGGCGTCAAAAAAGAAGGAACAGACATTTTTTACAAAGTTTTTTTTTGAAAAATATATGCGTATCATTCTGACGACAACAAAAACAGCAAAAAAAAGCGTGGAAGAAGAAATCACAAAAATTTAATGAAAGAAAGGCTTCCAAAAATATTGAGAAGGGGCAGCAAAATCGAGGAAGTTTTCAATCTTTTCAATGTCGAAAAAGAAGAAGAAGAGCTTCAAAATTGATGTTGGAGGAGGAAGAAAAGAATAAAAGAAAAGAAGAAGTTTTTGGACAATAAAAAAGACCTAAGCTTTTTTCTGGTTCCATTTTTTGGGGGTCATTAGAGTTAACTTCATGAAAATTGACTTCTTCTTTTTCTTCAATTTTATTTATTGTTTGATGGAATTTAAGCATCCCCCATTTTTAACCCTGAAGGCTTAATGGAAAATGTTAAAGAACAATGCGGAAAAAAAGATGAAACTAAAATTATGAAATTTAAAACAAAAAAGAAGAACATCATCATTTCTGTTTTTGTTTGGCTTCTGACATCAGATAAAAAAAAGTGATGAATCCTTGGAATTGGGAAATACAAATTCCAAAAAAAAAAACAATGAATTTCCGCTGCAAAAAATTGCTATTTGCATTTCCCAAAAAAATAAAAATTATCCAAAAACGCATTAATTTTTTAAAGCTGCTGTTATTTTTGGGCAGTGGGAAAAACTACTTTTAATTTAATAAAAATACTTTTAAAAAATGTGTTTCCAGGTATTATTAAATTTTAAAAAAAAACTTGGTGACCAACTTTATTAAAACAGCACTTTTTGTTTTTCATTAATGGAATTTCTCACGTGTCAAAAATGGAAACAATTTTTTAAACGTGGGAAATTCCATTAATAAAATTTATACTTTTGAATACAAATATGTGTGTTTTAGGGCATTTGAAGAAACTTTAAAGTTACCATTTGCCCTCATTCAATTCACAAATTTATGGCTTTTAATTGTTCAACATCGCATTCAAAATAATGAGTAATAACAAAAAATTATAAAAATATTAAATTAAAGTTTAAAAAAACAAACACTTTTAAGATTTAGAAATGTTCTAAGAAAACTATAAAAAGTTAAGACGTTTAAGATTTTATACATCTTAAAACCCCAGATGTGAATTCATTGAAGACATGGGATTTTGTTGAAATAATAAAAATTGGCACTAAAAAATAAAAGAAAAACATCAAAAGAGAGAAAAACAACTTTCATCAAAAATGCTTTTTTATTAGAACCATTTAAAATATATTTATGTTTTCCACCTGGAAAATATAAAATCAATTAACAGAAAAAAGAAGCAGATGTCAACTACAGTAATCTCCGAACTTTCTCTTTAGGAATTAAAAGGATTTTTTGTTACAAAGATATTCAAACTAAATGGAATATAAAATTTCTATTGTTTAAAAATTAAACTTTTAAAAACCAAAAAATTAATTTATTCAGATTCTTTGAAAATAAACAAATAATTAGCAAAGAAACACATATAAAAATAATAACAAAGGAATAAATTGTATCAAAGGATTTTCGTTCCAATCCAAATCCAATTTAAACTTTTGTATTTGGAAGTAAACTAATAAAATCTGCACGTTCTCGGTATTCTGGAACTGGAACCGGAGCCTTTTCAAGAATTACAGAAGAAGTTGGATGCAAAATTCTTGGAGATGTTTCATTGCTGGTAATTTGATGAGGATCCCATGGGCATGGAGTTACAAAAGTACCATCAGGAAGCATAACACGTGTTTGATTACTATTCTAAAAAAGTGTCATTGTTAAATATTATTAATAATAGAAGGGGAAAAACTTGCTTCATGAAAATGTGCCATGTATTTCATTGGACGAGCATCACGACTTCGGCGTCGATATTTTGGTTTTTCTTCTTTTGTAGCGGGGACACCAGATTCAGAAAGTTTTTGTTGGACATCCCTAAAATTTATGCAAATTACAACTTCATGATACGGTAGCTGTTGCAACTTTGAATCCCAAAAATCAAGAAAATCAAAACTTCACGAAAAATTTTGATTTTAAAATGATTCATCAGAGTCAAAAATCAAAAAAAAATTCTTACATAAAATAAACACTTTGAGGTTCATTATCAGAAGAAGCAGTAACTTGAAACTTTTCATTTGAGAATCCCTGAGTTGAATCTTCTTTGGCAGATAAACTTGGAGATTCAACTTCAATTTCACCTGCAAATGGATTCATTTCTTCAGGGTATGATTCATCATATCCAGAATCTTGTCCACATTGTTGTCGATCGGCATCTACAGATTCACGAAGACTATCAGCTGATTTAATTTCAATTAAATCATAATCATAAACTGTTGGCTTTTTTGAAGCAGCATCTTTTTCATCTTTATGAACATTTGTGCTTGAAAAATGAAGAGAATGTCGACCAATAAGTTTTGTTCCAATCCAATGCTTTTGATATGGATGTAAAAAACGAAGAAGATTAAAATCACCAAAAATTGCGAAGATCTACAAAATGGACACATTTTAAAAAGCATTTGTATGAGAGAGATGCCTGAAAAAAACATACATGAATGAGAGCGAGGGCGATATTAACAGGCAAAGTTCGATATTGTGGATTTACAACTGCTCCACTTTTTACAATTACCATAACAATTAATGCAATAAGAAAGGTTACCATTGCAACATCCAAAATTAATGCAATTATACCATAAACTAAAATTGAATAAATCTTTAATAAAGTACGGTAGGATACTTTCAGAAAAATCGTCTGCCAAAAATGTATGTTTCCAAAATTATAGGGCACTTTAAAAAGAATAAGAAATTGAAAAAGCAAACCTCGAATTTTCTTTTGTAAAAAGAATCCATGAACGGCAACAATGAATGATTGCAAAACGAATAAAACAATCATGGAACTTAATTCAACTGTTCGATTTCCGGTAAATGCAAGAATTATAGCCCATGTTAAACTTGCAATAATTCCCAAAATTAAAAGCATAAAAAGAATCAAATAAATATTTATAGCTTTATTCAAGCCATGATAATTTTCTTTCTAAATATGATATATTTATGTTAAAAATTATATAAGGGGCTGTCCAGGTATTGCGTCATCATCAAATTTTACTATGATCTTTTAAATCAAAGGTAATTTTTGCCTCACATCAAAGGCGGCACAGTCATTTATAGGGGTATAAATATGACGTCATATCTGGACAGGTCCTAATGGATATTTAGACTAATAACTCACGCATTGACAAGCTCGTGCAGTTGTTTCTGGCTCTGCCATATCATGTGAATCACTTGGAACTTCAATCTAAATAAAAGGAATGGTTAAACAATGTTAGGTTGGAAGGCTTAATAATTAATTAAAAGGGACATTAACAACAAATAAATATTTTTTTGTTAAATTTTGTCTTGTTGGTCTAAGAGGGAATCAGGGGCAACGATTTTGGAGTGTTTTCTTTCATCAAAAACATGAAAAAAGGAAAACGTCATAATTCTCGTCAAAACCATCCCAAAAAATTTGTGTCCCTTTTAACTAAAAAAAATTTTTTAGCAAAATTTACTGCAGAAGAATGCATTTGACTTGATGAAGTAGTGTTTTGCTTTGGTGAAAATAATTTTTGAGATGCTTTAAATTGTTGAATTTCTGGTTCTGCAGATTTATTGGTGTCCAACTGTCGAGGAAATTCAAGAAAATTCTAGAAGATAAAAATTTCTAAACAGTTTCAAACGTATCAATGACTTGCTTGATTTAAATGCAAATTTGGTAAAGAATCAACAAATTTTGTTGCTTTGGATTCCTTTGATAAACCTTTACTTTCATCATTAGAAGCAACATCAAAGGAATTTTCATATGCGGCAATATGAAGGGAAAGGGTGCTATCATTCATTGAATTATTCTTATCATTTGCCATCCAACGTTTTTGTGGTTTTTCTCCATCTTTTGTTTTAGAACTTAAAACAAACTTTTTTGAAGTTTTCAGAGATAAATTTTTTGATAATTTATTCCATGATTTTCTTTTTTCTTGGTAATTATCGGTTACAATATTACCTAATTATTTTAAATGTTACTGCAATTTTACAACTTTTTTCATTCATTTTTTGGTATTAAACATTCTTAACAAAGTTTGTGTTTTACATATTTATAAAAAGTAATACGGTAAATGATTTTGTAAAATTGCAGTTGATTTGGCGAGTTAAATTTACCAAAAAGTTTGTCATTCTTTGAATTGCTAACAGATTGAACAGATACAACAGTATTTAAAGATGTTTGATGTTGAGTCAAATTGAAATTGTAAAAGTTTTGACCATTTTTAGTACAAGATGAACTAGAAAGCTGAAGCTGCTTTTCGAAATGTTTATTCTCTTTTGTTGTCATCTAAAATTTCACAAATCATACTGTATAAAGATACATTCCTAATTCTTTAACAAATTGATTTTAAAAAACTAAAAAACCAGAAAAAAACGAGAGAAAAAGAATGATGATAACAGAAAAGCGTTAAGAAAAATAAAGATTTTAATGGTTTATTTGGAATGAAAGGAATATTTATACAACCTGCTGACACTGTGTTCAGTAACAGGCGGAGTCTGTAATACATAATTTATTCATAAGAATGATGCAATATTTTTTTACGCTAAACAACGAGAACGAGATTATTGACAGCAAACAGGTTATAGCGATTTTTTTATTTTTCACACGGTTTAACTGTTTTGCATTTTTACAGCTCAAAAATATTACATCATCACTATTTTTTCTTGATTTTTTTGGTCATGAGCAGTGGGCTTTTTATTATAAGTTATTATGTTTTGAACTTGCTTTTTACAATGTTTCACTCAAACAATTGCACAAATGTTTAAAAATAAAAAATTTAAAAACATAAAGTTATTCAATTTTAACTATTTTGAGCTTAAATTTAAATAAGAAAAAACATTGTTTGATATGACAACAAAACTGTCTTAAAGTTATTTATCTGATAAACTAACTGATAAACTACGCAACAGATAGTAATGCGTTTTTACCAATATTTGTAACAAATTGCCCACGGATTTTCTTTCTTCACCGTTATGGCACTCTACAGCGATGAACTGATCCTTCGATAATCTTCGTTTGCGGGAATCGATCGGACCGATATACAATAATAAAATGGGCCTTTCCCGAAGGATTGGCTTTGCAAAATTTTTTGCGACTGCCCTTTGAGGTGGTTTGTTTTTTTGTATTTTTTTTAGTTTTTTTAATTTTTTTGGAGTTTTAAAAAGTGTTTTTGTAGTTTTTTTTAGAATTTTTTAGGATTTTTTGGCCCCCAGATTATTTAAAAAAGTTGAAAAATAATTAACGAAAAGAAAACCAAAATGTCAATTTGACTCCCATTTTCCATTGCGTCAGCTGGAGGATCGTCAACTTCCATTCTTTCCGGACCAACTTCATCGATTTCCATAGGTTCTTAAGCGAATGAATGGTCAAATGGAATGTTAGTTTGGACCACAGCTTCGACAGATGGTTGGTTAATTAAAAAAGAATTCGAAAAGTAGGCGTATGGACATATTAAAGGGCAGTCGACTTCTTTTTTTATCGCTAATGAAAAATTGAAAAAATAAATTCTACATTGATAATCTACTCTCCTTTTTATGGAGAGTTTGGAACTCGCTTCCCTGCAAAACAAAGAAAAATGTTTTACTCCTTTCTCTCTCTCTCTCGAATGAGCGATCGTTCTCAAATTCCTGAAACTTTCTCAAACCTTTTTTTTTGTCATCACTTTTTCTTAGAAAAAATTTTTTGCTCATTTCTTTAAATCTGAAATAGATAAGATTTTAAGCAAAAAATTAATTTTTGGAAAAATGACAACAAAAGGGTGGAAAAAATTGATGAAATTTAAGCAGTAAAACATTTAACTTTTAATGCAGGAGCGAGAGAAACGGTAAAATATATACAAAATATTCAAAAAAAAGAGATTTTTTGCAATTTTAACTAACGTTAAATCGCATAAAACTAACTCATCGTCAACTCTGAAATAGAGTGAACGACGACATGAATGCATTTATGTTTTTGGCTTCGTTTTCTTTTCTGTTTGTTTTGAGGTCACACACATGTCGACTTGCAACTTGCAAGTCTGTGTTGAAAATGAATCAATAAGATATACGAAAGAAATGAAACACTGGGAGGGTTGTTCTTTTCTTTTTATCCAACCAAAAGGACTCATTCAACAGACTCACATTAAAAAGGGCAAGAAGAATCGCTTCTAGAGCATTTGAACCCAGAAAGAACACAAAAGATATATCCCGTTTCAAACTGCGTGTTACAGTCTGATCGGTTCCCTTGTGAGTTCAAACGAAAACAGTCAAAAGAAATAGAAGTAAAATTTAATAAATTTTAACCTAGAGTTTGAAACTCTTTCAAATTTATTCAACTAAAAACCTATTGAAAAGGAGCGTCATATAGAGGAAGAGCTAAGACAGATAAAGATCGCAATGGTTTATTTGGAATGAAAGAAATAGTTATACACCCTCTAACACTTTGTTCAGTAACAGACAGAATCTTTAGTATGCAAAATTTTTTCACCCCATAACAACAAGATCAAAATTTACGACAGCAAACTTGCCGATAATATTATCTAGAAACATTTTTTTATCTTTCATAACAATTAACTGTTTGCCCAGCAATGTTTACATCTTAAAAATTTGAGCATTAAAAACCAAAAACATTAATTTTTCGAGATACAAATGTTTATTTTTAGGAAATCTTTTTATATAGACGAATTAAAAATTATATATTTTTCATGAAAATTTCGTTTTCTTTGAACTTTATAATATTCACCCTCTTTATGATATTTTTTATATAAGAATAATAAGAAAGCTTTGAAGTACCATAATTTATTTTAATTATATCCCCCAAAACTGGTACGGTACTTATGTAGTTAAAAGTTTCTGTTTTCAAAAGTTAAAAGTTAAATCAAATGTGTAAAATATCATATTTTTTTATTAATACTGAGACGAAGCAGGTGTTTTCTAATCAATTTGATTATTAAAGGCCATTCGAAAACCCACGTTTCTATAAAAATAATTTTTTGTATTTATTTATATAGCAGGTGTGCGGCATATAAATAATTTCTTTAATTTTGGAAATAATGAATCAAGTTTGTACCGTATATTTTAAAAGCATTAATGAAATTGACGAAGTTCAATGTTTTTTAATAAATTTTTCGACAACACTTTATAAGATTTCTTTTGGACCAATTTGTATTGGAATTTGCCTTCTCATAATCGTTATTTCAATTTTTGGAAAAATAAAAGAAAATTATCGTTGGTTTATTTTAAACCAAGCGATATGGGATTTGCTTTTAAGTTGGAATTATTCGTGTGACAATTCTATTTTTACATATTTTTTGCCATCCGAAATTTCATCTTTTCAACACCAAAATTGTATTCCAACAACTTTTTTTCAAGCAAAATTACCTTCAGGGATTGCCCTAAAAGTACTTTTTGTACAATTTATTCAAACAATTTGTTATTATTCTTTATTTCAACTTTCAATTTCAAGATTTTTGGTGGTATATTTTCCTTTGATTTTTGAAAAATTAACAAAGAAGCGACGAATCTTTTTTACAATTTTTATTTTTAATTTTGTAATTATCGCTTTTCATTTTTGTTTCTTTATAATTTCAACAATTTTTGTAAATCAAAAAAAATTCTTGATTCAAAATTGTCTTCAAAATAATATAACTTTGGATATCTGTGATAAAGAACCTCCCCGAGGGTATTTCATTTTACTCTTTTCATTCACTTTTCTCCTTCTTTTTTTACCACTTTTGTGTTTGTTTCTTTCCCTTCTTGCAGCAGTAATAATATTTTTAAATGTTTTAAAGTACTCAAAAATTCAATTCAAAAAACATAATCAAAAACGTTTTTGGTCAAATTTTCGAATTTCTTCTGTTATCCTTTTACAAGTTATTATTGACGGTTTTATTCTATTTTTTGAATTTATTTTTCAATTTGAAAAGAATTTAATGCCAATTTTTACTTCAACTTCATTTAAGGACGATGTAGATTTTGGATTTCCGAAATGGCTTGACGGCCCTTTTGGACTTACATCATCAAATGGCCCTCGACAAATGACTGCTCAAATACGAGTTTTTTGTGATTCTTTAATTATTTTATTTTTCTTGACTGGTTACCGAGAAGCTATAATAAGTTTTGGAAAATATTTGTATTTTACGCTTTGATATTCAAGGCAGCAATTCCAAAATTTTGTCTACCATTTTAGACAAACTCCGGTATCACCGTATTAAAAAAATTTTGTTTTTGAACCGAAATCAAAACATTCTAATTTTCTTATCTCAGATTTTTTATTTCTTAAAAACTATAAATTTATATGTGAATTCCTTCTAAATCAGAAACTTATTAATTTTGTTTAAAAAAGACATAATGTGTTTGCCAATAAATAATAAGAAAATAATACTGTAGTGCTAATTTATAAACATAATATAATACAAAATAAATTTATTCAAAAGAAAATAAAAACTAAACATCACAAGATTTTGGAACATCTGAAGGTGCAATACTTTTTTGATCAACATCATATTTTCCATGGTTGTATCGTCGATCAATAAAAATGTAGCAGACGATAAATATTGCCAAAACAAGAGTAAAACAAATAATTATTGAAACAATTGTAAGAATGTTGCTTGAGGGGATATAAGAATATGGTTCAGACTTAATTGAGCAATGTCGACCAGAATATTTTTCATCACAATTACAAAAGTATCCACCTTCTAAATTTTCACAGACACCATTTTCACCACAAATCGATCCGACAGCACATTCATCAATATCTTGTTCACATTCTTGACCCTAAAAATTTGAATATCGTAATTTGGGATTAAGAGACAAATTATTAAACTTACAGCAAACCCAGGTTTGCAGAGACATGAATGTTCGCCAGAATAAGTCGGGAAACATTTTCCTCTGGAATTGCAGATATTTTCTTTTGCACATGGATCTTCACGTTCACAAAATCTTCCAACTCGACCAGTTCGACATTCACATTCGTAAAATCCAACTTCATTGATACATTTTGATCCAGGAAAACAGGCATGTTTTTCACAATAATCAATTTGAGTTTCACAAAATTCACCAGTAAATCCTTGATCACATTTGCAGATGAAAGATGAAGCCCCATCAGAAAGGCATTCACCACGAAAATTGCAGCTATCTAATTTGCATGCTTCAACAATGCTACAACGAGTACCACGAAATCCTTCATTGCATTCACACATTGCAAGTTCTAAACTATCGGCCAAAAGAATACATTTTCCATTTCCACAATCCATGACATCACAAGCTGTTGTCAATTTATGTTGACAAAAATCACCATCATAAAATTTTGGACAATGACATTTAATTGATCGTCCAAAAGATTCACAGATTCCATTATTTTGGCATAGATTTGTTTGACATTGACGATATTCACATTTTGGACCATGAAAATTTGGTCGGCATCTAAAAATAATAATTTAACATTGAAGAAAGCGTTAATAATTAAATGCTTACGAGCAATAAGATTTTGAAATTCCATTTATATTTTCAACATGACAAACTCCACCATTTTGACATTCATTTCCGCTATTACAAATCACTAAAATTTTATCATTTTATTATTAATTATTGATTTTATGAACACAGCTTACTTTCTGTTTTGATTACTGTAACAATCCAAAAAGCCATAAATATAAAAACTTTATCAAACATCATTTTTAATCTTTCAAAATACCAAATATAAATATATATTTCTAATTTTCAAACCAATATAAATTTAAAAAATTGAAATAAACTAAACTGAAATGACTCTGCCTTATCCATTTCAAGGATTATCTTTTTGACCTAGAAAATTTTTGTCATGGCACAACTCCGTAATTTTTTGTTTTATTGATTGTGGATGGTTTTAATGAAAAATACCATAAAGGCCAAGGGCAAGTCGTAATCACCAAAAAAAGTATTTTGATTACGAATAGCACAAAATTTTTGATGATGATAACCATGGCACATATATCAGACACTTAAGTTATTGATTAAATTTTAATCAATTTCTGCGTGAGTAAGATAACACTCCGATGATAAATTTATTATTATACACACGATATTGATAACCAAAATAGGACATTTAAATAAACAACTAGAAAAAAATGAGACACACATTCAATAAGGAGAATCGCCATGAAAAATGTTAAATAATCACTTGAAAAAAGTGCATCTTATTTGTTAAATGTTTTGGTTTCATAAAAGAAATATTCGAATTCTATTTTTGGCTTTAAATTTGGTTTATTTTAATTTACTTTTTCGTTCATTGGCATTCACATCAAAATAATTTAAAAATTCATACTGTAAAATATCCATCTGTAAAATGACAAAATACAAGATTTAACCTTTCCTGAGATTCTACAGTACACTTTAAATAAGCAACAAAGACATTTTTAGTCATTAATTTTACCATTATTGTTTTTGCATGCTCTTTTCAAATTAAAACATATTCCTTTTCAATGGTTATAGTTTGATCATTTGTAATAAACAATCCATATATTAATGAACATTTGAACACTGATCTACCGTAATCCCCCTCTGTCACGTGCAAATTTGTTTATCCAATTTTTTTGTTGTTTACACTTTGAACACACTCTAATCAATTTTTCTTTTGATTTTCCCAAATTTTTTATTTTTTTTTTCAACACCTGATTTATCTTTCATTTTTATTTTTTCTTCTTGAACGATGTTGGTATTATTTTTGCTGCTCAATTCGTTCTTTAGTTTTTTTCCCTTCGTTCTTTTTCAAAAAACACATGCCTTTTTGAAAGAAAAATGCAAAAAAAGAAAGAACGAGAAGAAAAAAACATGTAAACAAGTATATCGAAATGCCGAAAAACGAAGAAATAAAGAAAAAAGAAAGCTTCTGCAAAAATTTAGATGTAAACAACATTTTGCTGCAAAAGGCGGAGTTAATTTTCGAAATTTGTTTTCCTTTTTTTGCGTATAAAAAAATAGCCTATTTGTGGTGGAGATTCTTTTAAACTACTTTTATTTTTCAAGTTTTTTTGAAGGAACGCTTTTTTACTGTAACAAAAACATGTCTGAAAGACGCCCAAGTATCGGTGAACGAATTTCTGAAGGCATTCATCATGCTGCTGAATATGCAACTGGAGCAATCTTCAATACTCCAGATGGTATGTTTTTTTCATTCTCGTATTAAAGGAACATTATCGTTTTTATCCTTATTCGTTTTTTCATCAATTTTAACAGCCTGATAAACTTTTGAAATTGCCCTGATTAAAAGTTCCTCTTTGAACCGATTTATGTCCCCTTTTTTTGCAAACGCTAACGGAAAAAAATACAAAACCTATTTGCCAAAAACCCGAAACGAAAATACAACCCTTTTGGCTTTTAAATTCTCCCCCTCTTTGAATCCCAAAACAAAAAATGTAGAGAATTCAAAGGGTCAAGAAATGACCATTCTTGCATTATTTGAAGTTCATATTCCTATTATTATTTATTTGTAGATGATGCCCCAAATTCAATGTCTGGCTCTGGAGGTGATAGTGATAAATATGGCGTAAAATCTGCATTCCCTGAAGAATCAACCGGAGCTACTGCTGCACGTGCCCATCAAATGGCTCATTAAATTATCCTCCTTTTTTTGCTACCATTTTATCTTTTAATATGAAATCCTTTTTTTTTCAATATATTGTATCTTAAACAATAGTATTATTATCATACTCCTCGTTTTGTAAATATCTGTTTGACTTTTTTTGTTTAAAACTTTTTCATTTATGGGTAGCAATCACTTTTGCCGTATTTTATAAACTATATTATAATAAAAAAATATATTATAAGACAATTTGATAAAACACATTATTTCTCATTGCACGAATCTTAAACTCGTTTTTAATTTATCTTTCAAAATACAGTAGTCAAAAGGTCTTATCCAAATATCTCATTGCCTTTTATTTTAGTGTACGCAAAAATTTTGGAAATCGATTTTTTTCTACACAAAAATGAGTCATGAAAAAAGGAATATTATAAGAGAAAAAAATTTTTGCGGTGTCCAATTCTTGGGATACTTTTTCCACTTCGAAATTTTACCAAATTTGTAACAATACTAATGATACAAAAAAGAGACAAAACCAATAGCTAATGTTATAAAAAAAGATCTCAAAAAAGACGCATTCAAAAACATTACAAAAAATTAAAAATTTGCATAAAATGTATTAAAAAATAAAGTGACGTGTTTTAGATAGAAAAAAACTGCATTTGTCATTCTTTTTTTCATTGAAGAGTTGGTTAAAATTCATTTGCAGGTGCTTCGTTTATCAGTTTTATCTTCGTATCTCACATATTTACAGTATACACGTGTTAAAATACAAATATACTGTTTAAATATAAATCGTGGTGGTTTTTGTTTATTAAAATGTTGTGCAAATAATAATTTTGTAATTTTTTTAAGCAATGGATACCCTTCAAGTGGTAAAAATTCACGGTGTTCCACATCGGTTTTACAATTGGTCCATGTTGGCAACGCCTGATGCTACAATTAATGAAGTCAAAGCTCAAATAGCGGCGACAAAAGGCTCCGAAGTTATGAAAATGACTGTTTTTCGTGAAACAGTGCCATTAAAGTAAGTTTTGGAGTCAATAAGATTATACATTTTCGTATCTTTTGCAGTGGTACCATGACTTTAAGTCAATATGAAATTAAACATGGCGATATTTTGCAAATTTGGATTGCAAATATTCCTGCTGGAAAAATGGAAAGAAAGAAACCTTGGCTCAGATATGGTGGTTATGATTACCGAAAACTATCAAAAAAAACGTCTCCAAATGAATTCGACTTGGTTTGTGCTAAATGCAAAAATGGTAAAGGCCGGGCAAAAAAAATTGAAAATGAATATTATTTTTTTCATGAACATGCAAAACCTCATGATGATAAATGTACTGGTATGTTTTCAGACTTTTTTATTATCACTCTGACTATTTTATATAACTTTTATACAGTTTAAAAACTATTGCAATTTTTCAGGTCATGGTGATTTAAAAATTAGAATTTATGGTGCAGCACACAAGCGGTACAATTTTTCGTACACTGCAAAGGCTAATGCCACTTTGGATGAAGTAAAGGCCGAAATTATGACTCAAAGAAGATATCCAGAAATTGAAAAAATGAGTCTTTTTAAAGGTCATAAAGAGCTAAAGTAAGTTTTGGATTCAAAAAGATTATACATCTTTGTATCATTTTCAGTGGAAAGAAAACTTTGGCTGATTATGGTATTAAGAGCGAAGCAGCTTTGAAAATAATGATTCCATCAAGTGTTGATGCTCCAATGGAAAAAAATGGTCTTCTGTTAAGATTTGGTGGACACGAATATCGTCACAAAGTAAATGAAAATGAATATTATTTTTTTCATCATTGTGCTACATATCATGATCCAGACTTTGTTTTCTTTTGTACTCTCTATTGTATTTTTATATTTTATTTTCTATTTTTTTATTGTATTTCGCTTCCTTGGAGACATATTTCTTTAGAAATAAATTTATATATATGATCCAAATTGCACTGATTTTTATAACTAAAAACTTCTTCAGAAATTTTTGTGAAAAGTTATCCAGCTTTGCTTTATTTGGTAATATGCGTTTCAATGCCATTTGATTTACAAATTTAAATAAATCTTTTTTCTTTTTCAAAATTTACAAAATCTCAATATTTACCGTTTGGTGTGCTAATTATACATACTAAAAACGATGTCTGAAAGACAAATACAGCTGAATCGTTCGAATATTACGTCAATGAAGCCAAAGAAAATTTTTTCAAAACACAAATCTCCAATTTATTCGTTGGAATTTTCTGCTGAGGGAAATTCACTGGTTACAACTGCTGAAAATAATTTTATCTCTGTTTATGATATTCAAAATGGAAATCTCGTTAAAACGGTAAGTATCTTTACGTCAATATTGTATCATTAAAACTAAATGTATGTTTTTAGATTAACAGTGATGTCTATGGTGCTGGTCATATTTTATGGGGTCCACATCCTGAAATTGTTATTGTTTCTTCAACACTGAAAGATAATAATGTTAGATATTTATCTCTTTATGATAATAAATATATTCGAGAGTTTCGTGGTCATACGGATAAGTAAGAATTACATAATTGTTGTGAATAGAGCTTAATGAAAGATAAATTTCAGAGTAACCAGTTTAACGCTAACTCCAACCCGTGATCAACTTTTGACATGCTCAAATGATAAAACTATGAGACTTTGGGATATTAGAGCGAATGAATGTACTGTATGTTTTTTATACTGTAACGACTTTTTTTAAGACTGTCCCTTTACTTTAATTGTTTCATTTTTGTAGCATAAAATGGAAACCGGAGATTTATCGGTTCTTGCAGCAATTGATCCTGAAGGCTTAGTCGTTGCTGTTGGCTTTGGTTCATCGTATATGCATTTGTATGATTTTCGAACTATGTCATCTGTAAGTTTTGTATTTTTAATTGCTTCAATATTATGTACTTATATTTATTTTTAGGGACCATTCCAAACATTTCCATTTGAAGATCCACCATTACGTTCATGGACAAAACTCAAATTTTCGCCTGCTGGAAATCACATTATGATAAATACAAACACTCCAACTGTCATGTTGGTTGATGCTTTTAGTGCTTCATATGTTCATCATGTAAATACACCTTCAATTCCTGGAGCACAAGAAGTAAAAGGAAACTTTTTTTCCGATTATTCATCAGATGAAAAATTTTTATTTACGGGTGGTCCAAATGGAATTGTTTCTGTATTTGATACTGCAACTGCAAAAAAATTAGCTGATTTAAAATCACAACATCGTGGTCATGTTACTCATACAGTATTCAATCCAAAATATCGTGTTTTGGCTACCGCATCTGATGAATTAGTAAGTTACTTTAAAAAACAGAAATATTTTTGTAGTAACTCAACTCAAATTCATTGTCTAACACTATTTATTTCAGCATCTTTGGGCTTAATTCCAAACTGTGGCATATCTTCCGAAGAATTCATCATCTATTTTTGTCGTATATTGTTGTTAAATTTACTTTGTTTTTTGTATATTTAATAAATGTGTTTACGTTAAAAAGATACGTTCCTTTTCCCTCTCTCTCTTCAAAACTTTTACATAATTTAATACTTTATTTAAACAGAACACGAGCAAAAGAATCAAGTATCCAACAATAACAAAAAAAGTGATAAAGAAATAAATCATGCAGCGCTTCTGAAGATTCCAAGGCATTCTAAAAAAACAATCAAATTTTAAATGATACAATACTTTTACAAACTTACGTTCAAATCGAAGCTTTTCTTCAATATTTCGGCTTTTGATAGTATCTTCATGATTTTGAATGAATAAAGTTCCATCTGCTTTTGGTTCCCATTTATAAACTTTTGCATATCCAAGCATTTGAGGTTCAGAGATATTACCCAAAAGACGTAAAAGTTCATTTTTATCAATTGTTTGGAATGTAACATTAATAACTTGACATGCAAAATTGCGAACAGCATCTTCAAATCCAACAATTGGTTCAATAACGGCTGGATAAACTTGTGGTTGCTTGAATTTGTCATCAGCTTTATAATCTCCACGCATAATAAGCCAAAAGGTACCAAAGTTGCATGATTCTAGTAAAGCGCCAATATCAGTAACTTTACGAAGTTCCTAAAAAGTAATTCTTAAAAACGATGTTGAATGAAAATAAACATACGGGAGAATTGATTCTATTTGCATCAATGAGATATTTGGCAAGTGCATAATCATTACGAGGAAAAACCATCATAGTTTTGAGGAGAACGTTGCAAACAACTGCCTCATTGTACCTAAAAAATAATAACTATTTCTATAAAAATTAAATAGTTAAATAAGCTTACTTGGCAGGATTTAATTGATAAAGCTTTAAAACAGTAAGAAGGATATCTTTGTTGTAGACATTTTCTTTAATCATCAACGAAATACATAATTCAAGTTTTTCAATGTTGTTTGGATTATATCTATTAACACCTTGAATTTCTTCTTCAAGTTCAGCTTGAAGTTCTTTGAAACTTGCTGGCATGATGAATAGCTAAAAAATAGGAAAATTAATAGAAGTGGTAAGTAAGTTAAGTTAAACATGACAACGAAGTTCTTCTCCAACGTTTTTACCAAAAATTAATGTTGCATCTTTGCAATTTTTAGTGAAGAATGTCTGTATTCGTTGCAAGAAAAGTGAAATATTCGGTGGTTTTATGTCAAACAACACATGCGCTTTTCAACTTGCCATTTACAGATATTTTACAAAAATGCAACATTTTTTAAAGAAAAATCCTTTATCTTTAAGTTACATGTGCACACATGTATGTATCTGTATGCATACAGTTATTAAGCTAATGATGACTTTTTAAAAATTTGTGCAAAATGCTTCATTGTTATTGCAGTTCTCCCAAAACGATTTCAATTTTTAATGTTCGACAAAGGCGCCGTGTTGTTTAGAATAATTTTTTACAGTTTTTTATAACCAATAATTTTTACAATTTAATACTTTTTGTCCATTCTTCTTTTATAACACGTTGAATTCTTTTTCAGAATGCCGGGTACATTAAGCCTTCTGCGATCGGGTATTCCTCGATTTGCGGCAGGAGGTTTACTCAATTCTTCAAATTCTGCACTTCCACAACATCAACAACAAATTCGAACAATTCGACATGATCTCCGTTTACCTGATGATTTTCCTGAACCATGGCCATACAAAGAAAAGGGGTAAATACAGATATTTTGTTATTCTGCAAAAAATTAAATGCTTTTTTCAGATTTACAAGAATCAATGCAATCTTTGATCGAACTCAAGCTCGCTTCAATGAAAATGCAAAGCTTGTTGTTGTTGAAGGAAATTTAGGTTCTGGAAAGGTTTCTTTTTAATCTCATTTTGTCCATTAAAAACTTTATTTTCTTTTTAGTCAAAAGTTGCAAAAGAAATTGCTGATACTTTGGGATTCCATTATATCCCGGATTTTCGAATTGAAGAGCTTCTTGTTGATCGTTATGGAATTGATCTTCGTGATTATTATCATTTATTTCCAAAATGCTACCGTATTCCAACTTATGATATGTTTTACAAAAATCCTGCTGATGATAACACTGCAAGAATGGTTGAACGTTGCTTTGCCTCTCGATTTGATCAATATTTGAATGCTTTAGCTCATATTTTAAATACTGGTACTTTTTCTGATCTTTTTAATGCATTTCTTTTACATACATTCGAATTATAGGCCAAGGTGTTGTTTTGGAACGTACTCCTTTTTCTGATTTTGTATTTGCAAATGCTTTGAGAGCAAAGGATTACATTGGAATTGAATGTAAGTTTCCTTCATTTTATTGGATTAAAAGTAAACTGTGAATTTACAGATTTCAAGCATTACTTCTATGTTCGTAAACGTACAATGCCACAAATTCCTTTCTGGCCTCATGCAGTTGTCTACATTGATACTCCTGTTGAAAAATGTCTTGAGAATATTAAGCAACGTGGAAATGTTTGTTTTGCTGTTTATTGCTTCTGAATTTTTATATTGAATTTTTCAGCCTGATCAAATTGCAACACTTGATGCAAAATTCCTTTCCGTTATTCGTGACAGTTACAAAGATTCTCTTCGTGAATACCGTAGACATTCAAAAATTCTTTCGTATGATTGGACAAAACCTGGTGATTCTGATACAATTGTTGAAGATCTGGAACGTCTTGATTTGGATTTCTTTGAATGGCATAGTGGTGATGTCTTGGAAGAATGGTATAGTACTGTAGATGAAGTTGGATGGGCTGGTTGGCGTCGATAGTATGCATTTTTATATATTGACAGTTTTTATTTTGAAAAATCCTTTTTTAGCGTTACTGATAAAACAGATGCTCATTCTCGTTCATTTGGTGGTACTCGAATTCATGAAGTTAGTGAACTTTACATCAATCCACGTGATGAAGGACATTTCGTTAATGTTTTGATGAATGAAGTTTATAAATCACGCTTTACACCTGGTTTTAATAAGCATCTTGGTGATGATTGGATGAGTGGAGCTAAAATTTGGCGTACTTATCAAGGCCTTCCAGAACCTTGGTTTGATTATTGGTATCATGAACTTTGGCTTCACCAAATGATGCCCCATGAAGTTCAATTTGATCCACGTGGAAAAGAATCCTACGATCGTGATTACTTGCATCATGGACATTAGGTTAAATGATTTTGAATTGTGTATAGAACATATTGATTTTTTGAGTATGTATTCGTATCTTTAGGCTTTTTGCTATTTGAAATACCGTATAAATAAAAAGTTTATAATTAATCTTTCTATATTTTCATTACAACTGTATACACGAAGAAAACTGGTTACAGGGTATTCGACTGTGTTAGTGTTTTTTAGAAGATCTAATGGAAAATTTCTTTTTAGCAAAACTACAACGATCTGCACAGAATTCTTGCTTCAAATCATTTGTATTGAAATGGCCGCCTAAAACGGTTGTCTCATTGAATAAATCTTTAAGATTTTCTCTTTCATATTATTCCCGAAAAACGTAAGGCGATGTAACAATTTGCTGGTGATAGGAAGCATTCCATGATTTAACTTTTTTGTTGGAAATAGAGAATAAATGAATTTTCACGAAGCAAATGGCAAATAATGTAAGTTCGGAATTCGTTGAAAGCATTTTGGTAAGTAACAAAAATTATAAGCCTTTGAATAAAGCTTTAAAGCTCGAATACTGTAAACACGATATTTTGGTACTCGCTTTATCCCAAACACGCAAATTTCATTTACAAAATGTTCGTTTGGCGGCAGGAAGCATGTTGCCAAGGACAAAGATAATGAAAAAACAAAGAAAATTCGATTAATTTTTACCCCTTTTTCTCCTATTTTCAAGCCAAAAACATAAATACTCTTTTACATTACCAATTTGTACACAAACTTGTAATCAAATATGTCTGTTTACAAATTTCCTTGATTTTTGATTACAATTTTTCTGCAAAAATTAAATTTGCTTTTGTTTACGTTCTTTTTTTTTGATTGCAAAATAATCATCATTTTTTAATGTTTAACAATTTTTTTGTGTTAAACATTTATGTCTCGCGGAATAATTAAGATTTGCTTTTGAAGATCATGAAAAAATAATTTATTGCGATCCAATCGATTTTGCTGTTATTTTTTCCCGTTTGACTTTAAAGAGTTTTTTCTTTAACAGCCGTCTTTTTTTAAATGCTTAAAACTCAAGAGCAGAAAAAAACAAAGATCAGTTGAGTTTTGAGATTGGATTTATTTATTTATTTGTAATTTATCTTGCATTTTTCAGCTGCTGCAATCAGGGCCGCAAATTAGTCCAAAGTAAGGGGGTGGAAATTCCTTATAAAGTCTTAAAAAAATCTTATTTTACCTAGTATGAATTCATTTTTTATCACCTTCAATTTGGAATCAAGGGGGTGGAGATCTCCACAATCTCCCTAAGGCAGTTGCGGCCCTGGCTGCAATGTTTTTGTTTTTGAGCCTATTTTGTTGCGTTTATTTTTGTACTTCAACCATGTTTTTTTGATATTTTTGGGTAGCTTTTTAGGATGCTAAAATTATGAGAAATTTGATATTTGTTTTTAACAGCATAAAAATGATTTATCGAAAATTTTCTGATAACGCCCATGTGGTCTTTTCTTAGACATTTGACGTTATATTTTTTGTAGATAGAAAGAAAAACGTTGCCGTTGGAAACAGCAAGTACAAAATTAAGCATAGACATCCTCTCTAAGGTTTACCTCTTTTTAAAACCTCTTCTTATTAGCCGCGTTTGATTCTCGTGTCATTGTTTTTCTATAAATTACCATTTTTTTATTATTGAATTTTAAAAAGCTTAATTTTTCTGGCAAATTTGGGATTAAAATCAACTGGAGCCATGATGCAACGACATTTTTCATTTAATCCTGCTCTTAAAACTTTTGCTTCAAGAAGGTAATAAATTACTGCTAATAATTTTTACATTTTATTTTATTTTTAGACAATTTTCATTATCACCTGTCTCTTTATTGAATGCACATGAATATGATCTTACTGATCCAGAAATTCAAAAGTTATATAAATTATATCGTCCTGAACGAATTACCCCTCATAAACGTGGAATTGAAATGTTAAAGACACCAGCTCTTAACAAAGGAATGGCATTTTCATTGTTTGAACGGCATTATTTTGGTATTCATGGTTTATTGCCACCTGCATTTATGACCGCCGATCAACAAGCTTACCGTATTATGACAAAATTACGACAACAACCTGATGATTTAGCTCGATACATTCAATTGGATGGCTTACAAGATCGAAATGAAAAACTGTTTTACAAAGTTTTATGCGAAAATATCAAAGAACTTATGCCAGTTGTTTATACACCAACTGTCGGGCAAGCTTGTCAACATTTTGGTTTTATTTACCGTAATCCTAAAGGTGTTTATATTACAATCAATGATAATTCAATTAGTAAAATTTATCAA
Source organism: Panagrolaimus sp. LJ2414 (assembly GCA_024447195.1). Taxonomy (NCBI): domain Eukaryota; kingdom Metazoa; phylum Nematoda; class Chromadorea; order Rhabditida; family Panagrolaimidae; genus Panagrolaimus; species Panagrolaimus sp. LJ2414. Next base: position 68,366 of record JAMRXY010000018.1, read on the forward strand.
ATTCTTTGTAATTGGCCATCAACGGATGTTCGAGTAAGTTGTCATTTTTATTGAAATTATTATTAAGAATGTTTTCAACATTGAACTTCTAAAAGCTTTTTTTAATTTTTTAGGCAATTGTAGTAACAGATGGTGAACGTATTCTTGGTTTGGGTGATCTTGGTGCATACGGTATTGGGATTCCTGTTGGAAAGTTGGGTTAGTTTTTGTTTAAAATCTTTTTGTAAGTTCAGCACTAATAATTACCAACCTTTTTAGCACTTTATTCTGCACTTGCTGGAATTCAACCTCGTTGGTGTTTACCTGTTTTGCTTGATGTTGGAACAGATAATCAAAAGCTTTTGAATGATCCATTCTATATTGGACTTCGACGAAAACGTGTTCGAGGTGAAGAATACGATAGACTTTTGGATAACTTTATGCATGCTTGTACTAAAAGGTAATCACTTTTTTAATAACCTAAACATTTATTATTTTTGTTGGTTGTAGATTTGGACATGATACTCTTATTCAATTTGAAGATTTTGGAAATAAGAATGCTTATCGTTTACTTGATCGTTTCCAAGAAAATTATTGCATGTTTAATGATGATATTCAAGGAACCGCATCTGTTGTTGTTGCTGGGCTGCTAGCATGTGCCCGAGTAACTGGAAAGCCTTTCAGTAAAAAGAAGTTTGTCTTCCTTGGAGCTGGTGGTGCTGCAACAGGTGTCGCGGAAATGTGTGTTCGTCAAATGCAATCTGAAGGTCTTTCATTTGAGCAAGCTTGTGATCGAATTTATATGATGGATATTGATGGATTAATTACAAAAAAGTAAGATTTACAGTAATTTTTAATCAATGTATAATTTTGAATTTAGTCGCCTTCGTAATCTTGATCGTCGACATTTCCCATTTGCAAAAGATATGCCAGATACAAAAGATCTTTTTGCTCTCGTTAAAGAAGTCAAACCTGAAGCTTTAATTGGTGCATCAACAGTTCGAGGAGCTTTTACCCATGATATCATTAAATATATGGCTGAAATTAATCCACGTAAATTTATTTTTATATTATAGGTGGCTTACAGTAATCCCATATTTTATTAGGTCCAATCATTTTTGCTTTATCAAATCCAACAAGTAAAGCTGAATGCACTGCCGAAGATGCTTATAAATTAACGAATGTATGTTTTGGGGATAGTTTTGTATTCATACAGTAATCTCATCTACTATTTTTAGGGTAATGTACTTTTCGCAAGCGGGTCACCATTCCCGAATGTTGAAGTAAATGGTAAACTTTATAAACCTGGACAAGGCAATAATGCTTATATCTTCCCTGGTGTTGCGTTAGCTGTTATTCTTTTCAAAGTTCGGCATATTGATAATAAGCTTTTCCTTATTGCTGCAAGAGTAAGTTCACATTTTTTTATACCTCAACAATATATGTTACTGTAACATCTTATTTTTAGAAAGTCGCAAATTCTGTTACTCAAAAAAGCTTTAATGTTGGTCGAATTTACCCAAGAATTGATGAAATCCGTGAATTATCTATTCAAATTGCAATTGAACTTGCCAATGTTTGTTATGCTGTAAGTTTTTAAATTCTTTATTTTCTAAGTTAATATTTAATTCTTTTTAGGATGGTACCGCCAAATTGTATCCCGAACCAAAAGATAAAGAAATGTTTATTCGTTCACAAATTTATAATCCTGAATATGATGAATTAATCAATCATACATGGGAATGGCCTGAACAAGGTAAAAATTAATTGCTATTCTCTTTATTTTTACTTTATTTTAATATTTTTCAGATATGAAACATGGATTTCCAACTCCTGTTGTCCGCCGGCAGTCAACTGATGATTAATCCTTATCAATAGATTTATATAGTGTAAAATTATTTACTAATTGTGCTAAACTTCTATGTATAAATTTTGGTAATAAACTTTTTTGAATAAATCATGTTTTTGCTGTGATTGAAATTTGATTCCATTTAAATTTAACAAAACAATATTGGATTTTAATGTGAGATTTCGGTAATTGAAAAAAAAAGTTTGGGGTCTTCACTATCGTTTGTTTTTGATCAACTAAAAGAACTTTTGATTTAGATTACACGATACTGTAATATGCCTTTGAATTACTGTAAAACTGTTAAATTGAATTATTTTATTTTTAAACATTAAATGACAGACAGTTTGATATTACATCATTTTTAACAGACAAAAATATTTTTTAAAACAAAAAAAGTTGAGCATTTTAATTTTTGAAAGCAAAATTATTGTTTTTGAAGATAGGAAGAAGGAAAGAAAGATACTGTTTGAATTAAGCCAGGAAAGAAAGTGATTCATTAATTATACATACTTTTTTATGGGACCTGTTTTTTCTTTATTGAAAGATTATCATTTTTTGATGTTTTTAATTATTATTACTTCGAAGTCGACCAAGTGTTACAGCTTCACTTTGTCGAATTTCATTGTCTGTTCGAAGTCCAATCAAGGTAGAAATTGCCACGGCACACCCAATACAGACTATCAAATAAAAGAATAAAATTAACATTCGGCAAATATTTAGCTAAAAAATTGGAATTAATTAGTGATTGGGCTAAAACATAGAAATTATAGAGAGTGGGGGTTTAAAAATGATGATTTGCATTTTGAATCGAAAAAAATAGGAGTACGGTAGCCTGGATTGATTTTTGTAAGGCGTACAAAAAGGTGTTGAAGCCAAACTACTTCTAAATTTGAATATATATTTTTTTCTTTTTTTCCAGTTTAAAAAGACCCGACCAGAGCCTTTGTCATGCTTACAGTAAGATAAAGGTTTACAAAAAGATAAACATCGTTAAAAATTTTTTCAAACTCAACAAAATCAGAATTATTTCTATTTTCTAAAAATTATTACCCCTCAATTTGAAAAAAAGTAGAAACAGAGAGAGAGAGCCTCTTTTGCTCTCTGCTTCCCAACCAAACTCATTTTTTGTTCGTCCTGTCTGTTGGGATAAAACCTTTCCCATTTTTGAAGACAAAAGTTATCTCTGGCTCACTTGTCTTTGAACGACTAAGCGATTCGCCTTTTACTAACCGCTTCCGGGCAAGTGGGCTTTTTAAAGAGTTTTTACTCAAATTTTTGGAAGGCTTTTCTTTACCGAAAAGCCAAATTTGTTTAAAAATTAAGTTTGCAGAATTTGTGTAACTTCTCTATTGATCACAATATATACGCAATGTATCAAAGTTTTTGCCGCAATTAGTTAAACATAAAAGGCTTTACCCTTTTTGTTGCAGTTGATAAAGTAACATGTGTTCGGCCATCTGGTTCTACGACTTCAATATCACCAGTTGCCCTTCGATTTTTGAACCATTGAAAAATGCTTAAAAATTCCAAAGTAATAAAAACGGCACCAGAAGTTGCCAAAAATGCAATACAAAGACCGAATGCCGCATCCCGATTGATAAACATAAAATCATAATGTGTACAGGCGATCATCAAAGCGGCACCTGCCATCAACCAAGCACCATATCCAAAAAATATATGATAAATATTAAAGAGAAATCGGTAACGAGATTTTGGATGGCATCGGAGAACGGCATTTACAGGTTGAGCCCATGCAACAACACATGCAAGAATTCCAAGCATGGCATGCACAGATGGCCATGAACTATTACTTCCAGGGAAATTTCCTGGACGTGGACCAACCCAAGTCCAATCCCGGGCAACAAAAATACAAACAAATCCGGCAATTGTTGCACCAACTCCAATAATATTGAGAGTTCGATGGAACTAAAATTAACAAATTTGCATAAATGTATAAGATGGCAAGAAGCTTACATGGAACCATAAAAATAATCCACAAAGAGTTGTGTTCGGCCAAAAACCTCGATAAAATCGAGCAAAAAGAATTGCAGTGGAAATAAAAATCATCCATGCAAGGGTCATAAGAATGCCTAAAAAACCAAGGATTGATTCAAAAACTACCGTAACCACAAACCATGAACTTTGAGAAGTGTTGCAGCAACGGGATTATCACTTCCTGGAATGATACCTTGACTCGAGTATGAATCTCTTTGGGGTACAATTCCAGGGGGTACAGTTTGACCAGAAGAAGGAGGAAATTGTTGTTGTTGTTGGGGTTGTTGTTGATTTCCTTGTTGGCCATTCTGAGGTGGTTGTTGTTGTTGTTGATTGTTTTGAGGATTTTGCTGAAAGCCTTCTTGTGGATTTTGTTGTTGTTGTCCTTGGAAATTTCCTTGATTATTTGGAGCACCGGTAAATCCTTGTCGCTGCCCATCAAAGTTTGGGTTTTGAGTAAAACCTTGTTGATTTGGATTTTGATTATTGTTGTTGCCTTGTCCTGCACCAGCAAGCCCTCCGGCAACAGCCCCTCCAGCAATAGGACCCAAATAATTTGGATTTTGGGTTGTACTTTGCGGGCCTTGTGAAAAGCCAGCAGTTGTGCCTTGCCCGAAATTATCATTTTGATTTTGTTGATAATTTGGTTGACCAGTTACAGTACCCTGAGGGCCAGCATAAAAATTATTTGGATTTTGTGATGTAAATGCTCCAGGCTGTGAACCATCTGGAGAAAAACCTTGTTGTGCAGAACTTTGTGGAAAAGGAGTATTCTGTTGTTGTGGTCCAACAAATCCTCCATTAAAACCAGGATTTTGTGTTGAACTTTGTGGATATCCAACAGATTGTTGTTGTTGACCTTGGTTAAATGGTTGTGGTGCAGTTGTAACTTGAAAGCCTGGAGGGGGTGTTGATTGAAAGCTACCCTGAGGGGATTGTGATTGATCATATTGAAATTGCTGATTTGATGAAGGTGTTGAATAAAAGTATCCTTGTCCTTGTGGGTTAACGGATGACCCTTGAAAGGGGGCAGGTGTAACACCCCCTTGGAATCCATCATTAAATCCGTTATTAGGAGGATACATTTGATTGTTTGGTGGATTTCCTGGACCTTGGAATGTTTGTGATGGACCATTATATTGTAAATTTGGTTGTTGGGCAGATGGATTTTGTCCCATTCCAGTACCACCCGGAGGGATTATGAATGGAATTTGTGTAGAACTGAATGTTACTGAATTTGTTTGAACTCCAGGTTGTTGTTGATTGATTGGATTGAATCCACCTTGGGGAAACTGTTGATAACTGTCAACAGGGATCACAGATCCCAATGGGATACGGTATTGATTTACGGTAATCGTTTCAACACTAACATATGGAAAATCAGGTGAAGTTCGATCAAGTGAATGAACTTGGAGTACTGTAATTTTTTATAATTTTAACATTTTATACAGTAATAGGAATAAACTTACATCCATTTCCATTCCGATCAGATGTGGTAGGACCAGATGAAACAAGGATGTGATGTTGATCATCGAGTTGAAAAGCTTGATTACGATTTATATCCCGGGGAACTTGAACCCTCCGGGCTAATCGACAATATATCATTCCATTGAAATAATCAACTGCCAAAGTTCGGATAAAAGAATTTTCGGTGGACTAAAAATGGGGGTACTGTAAAAAGGAACTGGAAATTTGTGCCGTGCCGGGGCATTTCGATAGAGTTTCCTTTGATCTGGTGAAATATTTTCTTCAACTTTAAAATCTCCAAAAAACCAAATCCCGGTTGAATTGATCAAAGGCAAACTTACAGGAGTAATATTCATTCGAATATTTGTTTTTCCTTGATTATAACTTGCTCGACCAAGTAGAGGGCCATTATTGAAACTTGAACATTCGATCACAGAATCATCACCCATTTGTTGATCCTTTGAAAAACCAGCCGCAACAAAGGCATTCCTCTCTGATTGGCCCTTTCCAAGTAATTCAATGAAAGCCCATTCTCCATCTGATTGATAGCTAAATGCATAGGAACAATTGATATAAGGTGTACATCCAAAAGGCTTAAAAAAGCATCCTTTTTTTGAAAAACAATCTGTATAACAAAATGTTGCAGAAGTGTAATAAATAATTGAAAGAAATATTAAAGATCGTATTAAAAGAATTTTCGACATTTGTGGTAGTTTTTGATTGAAAAATGATGGATGGTTGATGGAAGAAGAAAGGATTGATCAAAATCTACAGTATATTTTGATAGTGATCATCCAAGTTCGAATTTTTTATATTTGGGAATTACCTGGAAAAGTGTATAACCAAAAAAAGAGATTTTCAAACAAAATTATTACAAAAAAATGACGCGAAAATGACGTAAACGCGATCACGGATAAAAAAACGAGTCAAAATTCAAACAAAACTTTAGTCTCAAATTGGTCAAAATATGACTCCCTATTTTCTTCAATGATTAATGTAATGAATTTTTTAAATTCCAAATTTTACTTGAAATCCATGATTTCGAAAGTTTGCAAAAGTTCACAACTACAGTACTTTTTGTTTCAAAACAAAGCATTGTGCCACCACCACCCGAATGTGAAATCAATCCCCAATAAAAAGCAATATCAAACAAAAATAATTTCATTTTTACACAAAAAAGTATTTAATAATATTCAAAAAATTCCAAAATATACAGTTTACACACAGAAAAAATTTATATAAAACACAATTTAGAAAATATCGCAAATAGAGAAAAAATCAGAGAGAAAGAGTTTAAGAAAAAATGACTGACTTCAAAAAGCTGAAAAGAGTAAAGAAACGGATAAATGACAGATAAGAAAGAAAACAGAGAGAAAAGTAAATTTGAAACAAAAGTAAATTAAACTCTTATATTTCATTATACACGAAGCTTACTACTTTTATATACACTTTTTTGAGTCATTTTTTTATTTATTATGCTTAAAGAAAAGAAATGGGAGGAAGGAAATAAATTCACGCCAGAAGAAGACAGAATAGAGAAAAAGAAGTCTTGTTTGTATAAGCAAGTAACATTCTTCTTGGATGGAAGACATCATAAAGAAAGAGACAACAGAAAAAAAGTGCAGAAAAGGATCATCATTACTTTCTTTTTCTGCAAAAAAATTAGGTAAAAGAATTACAAACAATATAAAAGTGAATGAATGAGTCAATTTTCAATTTCAATTGAATAAATCTGTTATTTTTTTATTGCTGCAAAGGTTGAACTCTTCGAAGTCCAATTAGAATTGAGATGGCGATTGTTGCCCCAAGTGCAACGGAAGCAAAGAAAAGTAACAAAACAACATAGATTCGATGAGTCTGAAATTGCAAAAAAACAAAATGAAACACTTCAAACAACTTTTAAAAAATCGAAAGCTTAGAGAAATTGAAATTGTGGTTTTGAAATTGAATGTACCGAAATTTTAAAATTTGTAATTCCGGTTTTACGAAATTTCCAATGTCAAAATTTCGATTTTACGAAACTTCAAAAGTTAAAATTCCAATTTCGCCCAGGCTTTTGATTTCTTATATTTCAAAACATACTCTGATTGTTGTTGGAGTTAAAGTGACATGCCGTTTTCCATCGACTTGCACAAGTTCCATATCAGTTGCGACAACGTTTCGGCGTCTTTGAAACCATGAAAAAACATCCATCATCCAAAGAATGACAAAAACAGCCCCAAATACAGCAACAAAGGCAATATAAATTCCCAATGCCGCATCGGAGTTAGTAAAAACAGATTTAAAATGTCGAACGGCAATCATAATTGCAGCAGCTAGAATTTAAATATATATTTGGGTTACGGTAGCTGCAAGAAAGCGGATAAGCAAAAAAGTTGCAAACTTACTGGCCATTAAAAATGCGCCAAAACCAAAAAAGCCATGGTAAAGTTTAAAAATCCAACGGAAGCTACTTGTTGGATGGCATCGAAAGACGGCATTCAAAGGCTGGGCCCATGCAACAACACATGCCAAAAGTCCAAGCATGGCATGTACGGATGGCCATTGATTGTTCTGAAATGTGTTAATTGAGTACTTAATGGTCAACAGGTAAAAACTGACAACATAGGTTGGTCTTGTTGGAGATGGTCCAATCCATTCCCAGTCTTCTCGAACGAAAATGCAAACCTATAATAAATTAAATTTGCATAAAATTTTACATCTTACATCAAACTTACAAATGCAGCAATTGTGCAAGCAATTCCAATTAAATTAAAAACTCGATGGACCTAAATTAAGTCTTTATTATGCGGTATGCAAATTTTGTGCTACAAACTTGGAACCAAATATTTTTCTTAAAAATGTATGTATTTGGCCAATGATATTTAAAGAATGTCCCGAACATGATTCCAATTGGCAAGAAAAAGACCCAAGCGATTATCATCAAAATTGCATGAACTTTAAGCAAATCAGATTGTCGTTTAGCTGATGGTCCAATGGGCAAATTTGGAGGTGGTTGGAATTGTTGTTGATTTGGTGGAATTCCGGCATTATTTTGTTGGGAAGCTAAGAATTGATGCCCGGTAATATTATTTCCAGCAATTCCAGTATTGACATTTCCAGAAAGTTGAACAGTGTGATCATTTGAAGGTTGAACATTTAATTGATAATTTGAAGAAAAAGGTGATTGCCTCTTTGAACGTCCATTTCCAACAAGATTTATTCGACTGTTAGAAACATATGGAAAACTAGGACGAGCAGGATTCATGTCATGGACTCGAACATCTGAAAATACAAGTTTTTACTAACAAGGGACACTCCCAACCTGCCACGCCGCTTTTGGAACGACACATATCCCATTATGTAGCCTTAAGGCAGTTATGCATAACCCCCAAAATATTTCCGGTTAATGGCCTTTTATCATGAAAATTTGTGAAAATGAAGTTCGACAAAAGTGCGTGACACAGGGGTTTTTGAACAATCGTCGACCCGGGGGTCGTGGATTTTTCAGACTGCATTTTCACAAATTTTCATAATAAAGGCCATTCACCGGAAATATTTTGGGGTTATGCATAACTGCCATAGGGCTACATAATGGGATATGTCTTGTTCCAAAAGCAGCATGGCAGGTTGGGAGTGTCCCTTGTAAATAAAAGGGTTCAATGTCGTGGTAAAACAGCTTGATTGGCTTTGACCTCAAAAGGCGGCAAATTTTCCTTTGATCTTTGAAAATACCGCCTTTGAAGTCATATCAACAATGACAGTAAATCCTTACATTCTCTTTCAATTAAACCAGAAGCGAGAAGAACAAATTTAGGTTCAGATAAATCAAAGACTTCATTTGGATTTACGCCATCAATTGGCGCAATTCGGCGTGAAAGTAAACAATAAAGTGAACCATTGGAATATTCTGTGTAAATTGTTTTAACCATTTCATCCATTAATTCCTTCAAAAAATAAACATTCATTATTTTTTGATATTAATAATCTTCAAAAAACCTGTGAAATAAAAACTGGTCGATTACTTTTTCCTGGATTATATGTCAGACGACCAGAATAATTGCCATCACTAAATTGTGCCCCGCAGGTTACAAGTGAATCTCGGCCCATTACATCATCATTACTAAATCCAACAGCAATCCAGGAACTATTTTCTGATAAAACTTTTCCCAAAAGTTCAATAATCAAATTTTCCCCGTCAACTCGATAGGAGAAAGCATAGGCACAATCAACATATGGGGTACAATTTTCTGGTTTGAAAATGCATTGTTTTTTTCTTCCACAATCTGCCTTTTCAAATGTTGGATCAGGTGATTGGGCCTTAAAAATGAATTTGATGGATGATTACGGTAATGGTAATAGACAGAGAGAATTCTATTAGAGATTATGTCAAAAAACCCATTTCTTCTAATTAAACGCGAAAATGAGGCACTCATTAAAGTTGTTGTTTCTGTTCTAATAACTGCCTGATTTTCATGTTTGATCAGAATAATTTTTGAATTATTCCTTTAAAAAAAACCACAAAAGTATAATTTACCTGAAGAATAGCAAAAAGTGATAAAAATGATAAAATTATTGCTATATTTGTCGGCATTCTACTTGCTCTTGGTTCTGAAACATTCAAATTTTTAAACTTAAAAATACTTAAATTTGTTCATGTTGGAGAAAAAACGGAAAAACGCGCAAAACGTTTTAGGTCATTTCCTGCAACACACTTCGAAAAAAAACGTAAAAAAAAGTAATTCCATCAAAAAAAAGATGATGATATTTGAGAGGGGGGAGATGCCATTCCTGGCAAATGCCAAAAACTGCAAATGGCCAAAAATGTTTACCTTTCTCTCCAACAAAAAAAAACATTGCATACTCAAAAATTAATAATGGTCAAAAAATAAGAAAAGTTTTACGGAAAAGAACGGCCCCATTTTTTTATACTTTTTTTCATCTTTATTAATTTTATGGAATTCTTAAAATAGAAAATTTCTATTTTAAAAAACTTTACTTTTTTAATAAAAAATTAATAGTTTTAGTAATTTTTTGGTAAGCTTTATTGCTAATGCAAAACAAACAATCGGATTTTTTAAAAAAAGTGATGGAAATGAATGTAGCAGCTTTCAAAAAATATGTAAAATGAATAATTTTAGGTAAAACTTGGATTTCTTAATTGTGAAAACAAAATCAAAGCTCGAATGACTCATATCTTTTTCAGAGGGAGAAAAAGGTACCAAAAACATAAAAAATACACAATTCTTTTGAAAAAATGCAGCAGCTCTAAAAATACAAAAGCAAAAAAGAGGGAGACTTTTGACATCAACGTCAAAAATTGAAAAAGAAATAAGTTTACATTTTTTGAAACGGAAATAAAAACAGAAAGTTAGAAAAAATTGAATTTTTTGAACACTGTGAAAAAATTGGAAAAAAGATTGTTTTGTTTTTTTCCAGAATGTTTTATTTGAAGGGTTGGAAAATACATAGGTGAAAGTTGTATCAGGAGAAAAAAGAATAAATAGGTTAAAGTAAATAAAAATGGAATGAGAAACAAATAAATAAGTATAATATTAAAAAAATGCCTCAAATAATTGCTTATTTATTTATTTGGAATCGGTTTTTGATCAAATATTATTATACTCGTTGTTAGAAACGATAAAAGTTTTGACAGAAATAATAAAACTGGTTTTTTGTAATAAGAAAAGAAGTTATGCTAATATTTAAATGTTCTTTAGCTTAGAGAATTGAGTGAAGGTAAATTAAAAAGCTACGTTTTTGTAAAACTAAAATATTACATTGCCACGGGCAAAACAAAAAATAGCTACAAATGTTCAAAAAAATTCAAATGAGAAGGGGTCACAGAATGGCAGTGACAGTGCATTTTTTGTATTTTTTTTATTCATGTTTCTAAAGCAACAAAACCAATGTTGCATTATTCATGCTTAAAATGGGTCAACAAGGTAGTCCTTTTTTGTGACATTATAGTGCCAAAAAATGTTTGTTCAAGTAAAGAAAAAAACAAGAGAAAGTGATTTTAGAAAAATCAAAATTAATCATTTCGATTTCGGCTTACAAAAATAAAGAAATAAAATGAGGTAAGGAAAGAATGTTAAAAAGCAAATAATAGGTTTTGATTGAATTTCTTAAAATTTTAAAAAGAAAAAAAGTAAAATAAAAAACAAAAATTTAAAGCATTTTAATGGAACCTTAAAAAGGTCTCTAAGAATCAGGAGGTGTTTAATCAAATAAAAAAAGTTCTTTAAAAAAGTCAAAAAAAATCAAAAGAATATCAAAATTACTGTAGAAAAAATTTAAAAAAAGCCAAACAAAATCCAGGTTTTTCTAAATGTCAAAATAATTGAGAAAAACCAAAATCTAATCAAATTAGAGTAATATTGGAATATGTATTAAAAAACGTGAAATAAATTATGGCAGATAAAAGTAAAACATTACAAATTTCTACAAAAACCAAAACCCAACCATCACGAAAGAAGAAGATTAGAACACAATTCCAACATACAAGAACATACAAAAGTTTAAAACATATACAAATAATAACCATGTCTTGTCCAAAAAGCAAGAACAAAAAAGTAAAGAAAAAAGAATGGAATTAGTAATGATCAAGTTTTTTTATTATTTGTTAATAATCTACAGGAAGCAAGCAAGCATCCCCTTCCTTCTCCTTGATTAAGGCCCCCCTTGAGACATAAGTCGTACTACTCCTATCTTGTCTTGTCTTGGAAGAAGGACTTATGTCTCTGTTTGTGTGTAGAAAGCAGATCACGCAACATCATCATCATCGACCATGTAACTGCTTCCGGGCAAGACTGACTTTATTATTTAATCAAGAAGTTTTTTTTGATTGACAGAAAAAAAGAAAAAGTAAAAGCAGCGAAAAAAATGAAGTTCACAAACATTGCGCACTTTCGGTTTTTTCTTTTTTTTTCTTTCCTGAGGCAAGAACCGCAACAACATCAAAAAGCAAAGGTAAAAAAAACTAATAAAGCAGTGAGGAAAGGAAAAGGAAGAAACTGGTCAGTCACTTTTCAAAAAAGCTGTTTCCGACACAAAAAAAAGAAACTTTGTCCAAAATGACGGAAAAGATTTCTTTTTTTTGATTTTTGGAAGCCGAAGCAAAAATTTTCGAGCAAATGAATAAACAAAAAAATGTTGAACAAAAATGTAGCAATAACTTCTATACAGTTTTTGTAAGGTGGTAATCTGGTGACAGATTATTGCAGCAACAGTAACAATGATTTTGTTTGGGTTTTAAAAAACGGAATAAATAATTTGCGAATGCTTTTTTAAAATGAATATTAATGAAAAATGGAGTAATAAATTAGGGTTTTAAAGGGACGATATTGGTGTTCGTTTTTACAATTTTTCGTAAGACGAAATATTTTTGATTAACTTCATATAGCGGCATTTTGCCTTTGATGTTTTTATTGATAAACTCCCAAATTGGACTCTTTTCACTATAAAATACAATTCGTGGTATTAAGATGATATTTTTAATTACATGTCCATAATCGTATAACTGTTGAACTGGAAATTATTTGCAGATCCTGTATTGGTAAAAAAGTGAAAATGGAATTGTCTCTTAAAAGAAGATTTTATAAGGTTTTTTTGTCTTCTTCTGCTCACGGTATAATTTTGATATTTTTCTATGAATGTCTTAAAACATAATTAAATCATTAATTTGTCTTCTTCTTTGAACAAAAGATTTTCCTATCACAATAAGCTAATCTGTTCACTCAAAATTATATTTACTTCACTTTTTTATTCATTTAACATCAATCAAAACTTGAAGAAAAACAATGCATACGAAATCCGGAAATTATGTATTAATTAATTTTTTTACTTTGCCTGTAATATATTAATAGACCCTCAAAATCTTTGAATTCTGTATCGTAATAATATCAAAAAAGATAAATAATTAAGGACTTTTGGAAACAAAACATGATTTTCTTTTGTTTATTCATTTTTACTTTCTTTGCTTACTTTTTTCTCGTATGATCTATCACACTTTCTTTGTTTTATTTTTTTTCTCTTTTACTTCATTTCATCATGGAAAGTAACGCTTACTTCTCTCTTCGAGCTCTTCCCGACAAAGATCTCGGTTAACTTGTCATCTCATTTTCACTGTAAGCAACAAAACTTTTGTTTACAAAAATGAGAAAGAAAGTCTTCAACCGCAAATAAACTCATTACTGCATACATAAAAATGATGCCTTATAAATAAATAAATCTGTCAAAATGTAGCAAAAAAGGGTGAATCAGAAGCCATTAAATGTTTTGGCTTCCGTGAAAAAATTTAAACTTCAGGTGACAGCAAAAAGTGATTCATTGATTCAGGACAAAAAAGCAAGTGTCGAAAATAGAAAAAAAAATTATGCAAACAAGATTGACGTAAATTTTTTAAAGAACAAAATCAACAAAAAGAAAAAAAACAGAAATTCAATGTCAAATGATTGATTTTTTTTGATGATCAAGGGTAGTTTAAAATAATTCGATTACTGTATTTTTGAATAATATTGATAAAATGATAAAATTTAAAAAACAGTTGTATTAATTTTTAAAGAAAATTCAGTGTAAGATTTTAATAAGGTTTGGAAAGTCAAAAATGCATAAACAAATTGAAAAACTAAAACAATTTCAACATTAAATCATTAAACCTTTGTTTAGTTTTAAATTGTCGATCTCAGTGAAAATTACAACACTGATTTATGTCGCATACTGTTTTTGCTGGAAATCAAAAAGGACATCATTAATTTTATTACTCATTTAAATTCAATTCATTTGCTTTTAAATTATAACAATTTTCACAAAAATTATGCCGAAACCACATTTGTCCACGTTTTTCCATTTTTTGAACACAAAGCATTTTTTTACTGAATACTTTTAAACAATTTGTGCATGTTCGAAATTGAGTTCTTATTACTCGAAGTCTTTTAATAATATTTGGAGCCATTGTAACTGAATGATATGACCTAAAAAATTGGGAAAATTGGAAGTTCTGATAATACAGTACTCCATAAATAAGATAACTTACTTATGAGTAAAAATTTGTCCAGCAGCAATTTCAAAAAGTGTCGGAATTTCTTTTGCTTTGTGTTTGGTTACGGTAGGAATGTAATATGAAAGAAACGAAAGATTTGTAACTTTGCATTGTTGTGCTGTGGCAGGCAAATATCGAATATACTGTCGACGAAGAAATGTTAAACTTTTAAAATTTCGAAGAGAAAAAATCTAAAAAAAGTTGAATAAATTGCCTATATTTAAATAATCCAAAAGTTATATCCCCGAAAAATTATGTCTCAAATGATATTGGTATAAACACAAATATTTTAGGTTTACGATAGCATTCGTGCGTAATAATAAATCTGTCAAACACACTGAAAAAACCGGTGACAAAAAAACTCTCACCGGTGACTTAACGGTTACGAATTCGTCACTGACGGCAGGGATGAGAAATACGGCCAAAAAACCGGCCGGCCGGTTTTTAAATTTTATATGGTAAAAAAAGAATTTTCCAAAAATTCACGGCCGTGGCCGGCCGTATTTCTCATCCCTGACTGACGGTGACGCAAAAGTTACGAATTCAACACTGGTGAGGGAATTTTTCTCACCGCGGTGATGGTCGAAGTTACGAATACGTCACCGGTTTTTTTCAGTGTAACAATTTAAGACCTTTTGGACACTCAAAAAACGGTGTCTAAAAACAGAAACATACTTCAGATCTCAACTTTCCATTTACAGAATCCAAAGAAAGTTCTTCCAAATTAATGGCATTTTCAATCGAAGGTGGAATCTTTGCATTATACTTTTTCAACAGTAATTTCTTTATTTGCAATGGAAAATTAACAAATAAAGTATCCTAAAAAATGTTATTATATTGTTTACGTATAAATTTTATAACATTATCAAAGATCAATAGAGAAATTTTAATCAACTGATAAAAATACAGTATACCAACACACTCACCAAATTCTCATGTCTTCCTTCCAATTTTAAAGTGTTCAAAGTTTTAACAGTTCTAAGAGCAATTAAAAGTTGGGCAAAACTTTTATGAAAGAAGTTTTGTGCAGAAATTTGTAATTCTTTTAAAGTTGTAAAATATGAAAAATACGCAGAATTTGTAAAAGTAAAAATTGGAGAATTTCCAAGAATTTTGAAATTGACTTGTTTCAAATAATAATGTGCCAAAACAAAGCATAAACAAAAGCTTTTTTGTTTTTGTGCCGGAGAAAATGTCAAAACTGCAGATGGAATTATTTCATCAAATTCGTGAGAGGGATATGATGCTACACGAACGGCATTTTTGAAGTAATTTTGTACTCTGAAATAAGTTACTGTAGAAATATGAAAAAATGTTTTTTAAATTTTAATTTTTAAAATATTCGAAATTGAACTCCAGATTCTAGACCTAAAATCAGAAGTCATGATACTACTGTATATTACCTTTTGTTTGGGAATATCCCAATTGGAGCTGCAATAAAACAGGCATCCAATTTAGCCAAATTTTCAGTATTAATTAAAATTCGATTCCATTTTAAATTGTTTCGAAAAAACTCCAAATTTGCAGTTTTATCATTCATTTTGGAATACGTGTAATTTGCTGTCATCTAAAAACGATTAATTCCAACTTCATTTTCATCAAATTAAAAAAAATCCATACTTGAAATTGTAAAATAAATTCATGTTTTTTAACCCCCGCACAGGCAGGGATATCAATTATCCGAAGATAACAATCATCTTTATTTTTATATTTTCCAATTACAAGTTTCTGTCCTTTGAAGCTCAGTTTCCAATCATTCCCATTTCCAACAAAATATTCGATCTTGTTTCCAGCTACAGTACACAAACAAATAAAACTTTTTTCCACAGCTGACATTCTTCACGACCATATTATTGAAAGCTTCAGTCATGAAAACTGGTAGCTTTAAAAACGAGAAAAATTTTTGGGAACATTTCTGCCTATGTTAAGGCCTTCCTCAGAATTGCATTGGACGAATTCCCTTTCGACCAATAAAAAACATTAAAAAAGAAAAAAGGGGAGGCGGAAAAAGGATACTGTGTTTGATTTCTCGTCTTTAAAAAAAGTGCGATACAAAATCGTATTTCAAAAAATAATAAATATCAAATGATTTTAATATTTTTTTGAAACTATTACAAATTTGTATCACCAAAAAACACATCAAAAAAGAAAAAAAATGTCTGCAATGAATCAGAAATTTCTTGCATGACTGAAATGATTTTTTTGTTGGATATTTTTAATCATTCAGATTAAAATTAAATTTTAAATGTATTATTCATCAGTGATGAGATTTATTTTATTTTAATACAAAATTAGTTTTTATTATTACTACAGCAGTGATGTGTGTAATTACTGTAAAATGAATTCACAGCTTGATTAAAAAAATCATCATGTTGAAGCATTAAATTAAAGTTTGTGTTTTTATACAATTTTGTGTGCTACGAAAGCCATTGCTTTAATATGTTGACAAATAACTTTTTAACAACTTTTGTAATCTTACGGTAGATATTTTGGTTTGGAAGCTTGATAAAAAATGAAGGAAATTAACTAATTTAGTTCTTCATCACAGAAGCTCAATTCAAACAATGAATTCTCAAAAATGATATATTGCTTATTTAATTATGTAGAAATAAAAAAATATAAATTTTGCAAATTGCTTTATTTATTTTTTTATAAATTTACTTTATCTCTAGAGATAGCTGTGTGAAGTTTTTTGGATGAGAGCGTTTCTCTTTTTTATGAATATAAAATTGGTCTTACAACAAATACTTTTTCCTGAGGTTTGGCATTTTCTTCCGAGCCTCGTTTTTCATTGATGGAAAATTCGCAAAAAAAATTGATGCACAACTTTTTTTTGTTTTTCGTCCTTATTTATCGCAATATTTTTATCGTTTCAATTTTTATAACTATAGTTTTTGTTTAATAAGCTCGTTCTAACCTTGATTAAGTTAATGCGATGTAACTATTCCATGTTTTAAAGTTTTTTCTATGTTTGCGCATTTAATTTTGTCTATGCATATTTCGTATTTAAGAATTTGTGAATCATTCTAACTTTTGGCGCATTAATCGTGATTGTGATATATCATTGTGTATTGTTTTATTATCACACTCTTATACCCATCATTTTACAGACTAATAATGGAAGGAGGCGCATCACCAGCTGTTCCAACAAATTCTGATGTAATTGATCGAGAATTTTCAAAAGAAGTTGATGAATGGATTGAACAATTATATGAATGTAAACAACTTTCTGAACATCAAGTAAAGCTGCTATGTGATAAAGCAAGAGAGATATTAAAGAATGAATCAAATGTTCAAGAAGTTAAATGCCCGGTAACAGTTTGTGGTGATGTACATGGACAATTTCATGATCTTATGGAGCTCTTCAAAATGGGTGGAAAATCCCCTGATACAAATTATCTTTTTATGTAAGTTTCTGAGGTATCTTCGATCTTTTAAAAGATATTCATTGTAGGGGTGACTATGTTGATCGAGGATATTACTCTGTTGAAACTGTCACACTTCTTGTTTGCTTGAAGGTAAAACTTGCTGTTAATTATTTAATAATACTATTATCTAATTTATTTCAGATTCGATACAACAAGCGAGTAACCATTCTTCGTGGCAATCATGAATCTCGACAAATTACGCAAGTTTATGGCTTCTATGATGAATGTCTACGAAAATATGGTAATGCAAAAGTTTGGAATTATTTCACTGATCTTTTTGATTACTTTCCTATAACTGCTCTTGTTGATTCTCAAATCTTTTGTCTTCATGGTGGTCTTTCTCCTTCAATTGATACCCTTGATCATATTCGAGCTCTTGAACGTATTCAAGAAGTTCCACATGAAGGACCGATGTGTGATCTTCTATGGTCAGATCCAGATGATCGAGGTGGATGGGGTATTTCACCTCGAGGAGCTGGATATACCTTTGGTCAAGATATCTCTGAAACTTTCAATCATGCAAATGGTATACATCTCATCTCTCGTGCTCATCAACTTGTTATGGAAGTAAGTTTTTTCAAAACCCTAGCATTTCAATTACATTTGTTTATTTATAGGGCTTTAATTGGTGTCATGAAAGAAATGTCGTAACAGTATTCTCGGCTCCAAATTATTGTTATCGTTGTGGAAATCAAGCTGCCATAGTTGAACTTGATGATGAAATGAAGTATTCTTTCCTACAATTTGATCCTGCTCCGCGTCGTGGTGAACCACATGTTACTCGTCGTACACCAGATTATTTCCTCTGAAGCATTGTAATTCTCTGTAATTCTTTATTTATTGTCTTATGATTTGTGTGTGATATGAGCTTTATGATAAAAATTATTCATTGAATAGATTCTTTTGTATTTGTTGTTTTGTGAGGTGTAAGAAGAATGAAGCAAAATCAGGATCATCTGAAAATAATGTGTTACAAAAAATATTTCGTTTACGGCCTGATGCATTTATTAAAATTTGATTAGTGCTATAAAGTTGATACCGTATAGATTTCAGTTAAATCTCTGAAATTATCCGATGGTGACATTTACAAATGCTAAAATATTTCAATTAGGAAAAATGATTTAATCAAGTTTTGATGAGCACAAATTGTGCAAGATATGTAACATATATCAAATGATTAGCTCAAATACAGAAAAAAACACAAAGTAGAAAAAAAAGACCGAATTTATAAAAATAATTGATTCAATAGGTGATATACGATATTTGACAGAATTCATCCGATGCCGATATTCGATATCTTACATCGTCATTCCGATATTTAAATATCACAAATTTTGCCCTTTATGAGTAGGCATTCTTCTTATTCTGTTCAAAGAACATCTCCACTTTTAAAATAAAGCAGTCGTTAAATATTTTGCAGCAAACTACAGTATACCCGGTAGTTCAAGAATTCATCTTCAACGAGGAAAAAGAATGACCTTTTAAAAATTATTACAGCAAAAAAAATAACAGCGTCGACACTGTTGACTCAAATGAATTTCTATCTGGTAATTTCTGCTGCACTGAAAAGATTTCAAGATAGAAAATAAAAGAGTGGTCTTTGCTGTCTGGTGTAGTAATTCTCAAATATGACAAAACAGCTGTTTCACTTTTGCTACCGCATCATTTTTCATACTTGTCGTCGAACTTGGAAATTTATTGAATCATTGAATAAATAATAATATTTCCACAAAAAAATGTTTGTTTAAAATTTGATAGGTTAATCATCAACAAAAAAATTTTTAAAGAAATTTTTTATTGAAAACAAAAATTCAAAAACAAATAATATTACGGTAGTCAAGACAATTTGGCTCTAGATTTAGTTTAAAATGAATTGAAACAATGTTTTTTAATTAACAAACATCTTTATATTCTTTTGACATGAGCAGCATTAATCAAAATTTTAAAGCACAAACTGTTTTTGGTAGTCGAATAAAAAATTTAAAAACAATTTTATTACCCTTTGATTAAAGAATTTTAATTTGTGGCAAATAATCGTAATCCTATAACGAGGATTACGGTAGCAAACGCCAAAAGATTTTGCATGTTTTACATTTTTTCTTTTTCAAATGAAATTTGCATTTATTCCAGACTTTTATTTATTCATAATGCTCTTTGCAATGTTTTGTTTTCACAATTCTACATTTCGTGTTTGTTGTTGTTGTGTTAGGTAGTAATGATGGAAGAATCACGAAATACTGCTCCTGTCGATGAAGTCAACAATAATAATAGCAGCAGCATCAGCAATAATGTTGTAACTACAAATACTCTACAACTTGTTACACTTGATCAAGTAAGTCTTTATTTCTTAATGAGAAAATGTGATAAAATTTAATCCACAAATTTTAATTTTTAGACTTCAATTTGTTTTGATGTTGAACAAGTTTTGGATGCAAAAACTCGTCTTCAAATTAGTCGCTTTGAAGGCGGTGATGGAAATAATAAACGTGTGGCATGGAGAATTCGTCAGTTGTTTTTTTTGTTCTTCATTTTGTTTAATCTTTTTATTCAACTTTAAGGTACAAATGCCCCGACTCGATATATTGTCAATCCAAATTCTGGTATGCTTGATGATACATGCCCTTCACAATCTTTTACAATTGAACTTGTTGGAAATCGATATAATCGTCATCATAAACTTGTTGTTCAAGCAATTCAAATTCTTGATTCTGAATCCCCAAAGAAAATTTGGAAATCTCAACGTGCAAAAGATCATGCTTTAATTCAAACAATTAATTTGGAATTAAGTTCAAGCAAACTTGAAACAAAATGAATGAAAATCAAAGATATTCTCATTTTCCACAATTATTATTTATGTAACTTTTTAATTTAGTGTGTTGTAATATAATTTATATACTTATGCCTGTCTGTAATAAACTTTTATTCAAACAAACCAAAAATTTATATATACAAACAATCACAATGATAAAGCTTTCAAAAATCAAAATATATCTTCAATTTGTTCATTTTCACCATCTTCTGGAATCTCCATTGACATTTCTTCACCTTCTTTCATTGAGCTCATTGTTGCCGTAACATCTGATTTAACGGCTTCACGAAGAGTTTCAATTATATCTGCAGGAAGCCATCCAGAAGTAGGATCATATTCAGGCATAACTTGTGTAATATCAGTTTTGAGGATTTCTTCTGCTACCGGAAGCTTAATATCACAAACACAATACCACATTTGTCGAGCATGCGGCAGTGATCCTAAATGTGTATATTACTGTAGCTGTAGCAAAGCTAAAAAACGAACCTGCAACAAATCTATAATCAGCTTTTGGAGCATCTTCTGGCCTTGATACTGTAGTTCTTCCACAAACTTTTAAACGAAACTTTTCAGGAATCAATTCATTAAAACGAAATGATGCAGAGATTGTTTGATATGATTTAGCTTCAGGATGATGTCGAGGATCATAACCAAATTTGCACCAACAACGTCCAAATGGACCACTTCCAATATAGAATGCAAACTTTGGTAAAATCGCCCTAAAATAATAAATGTACAGTAACATAGAAACAGGGTCATAATATTTGAACTCAATGAAGCCAACTTACTTTAAAAAGCTATCTTCTATTCCTGTTTCAACCATAATCGCAGGTCGTGTCCACATCGGTCGTTCTTCAAACAACTTTTCCAATAATTCATGAGGTTCTTGAGGCCGGCAGCGTTGATTGACATCATCTATGGCTTCCTTGGATGGTTCTTTTGGAAATTCATCAGCGGCTTGAACAATAACAGCAAAAGATTTTCGTTCTGGTCTTTTATTTAAAACTAACAATTCTTGAGATGTCGCAGGATCAACTGAAACTGTCGAAGGAAGTTCTTCTGGAGCCAAAATTCTATTTGTAGGTTTTGTATATCTGAAGTTTAATTATACAATAACGACTTTAAAGGCCATGCAATATACCTGCTAAAGATATAAGGTGGTAAAAAATTTGTTGCAAGTGAATCATCAGGTGCAGGAGGCCGATCCCACCAACATAAAGCATCTGTTAAATTTGTAGGAACAATTTTTGGAACCAAATCATGGAAAAAATTGTCGCCTTCTTGATGCTTTTCCAAAGGTAAAAATTGAAAATCACATATGGAATTGAAATGATATGCATTTTTTACCTAAAAAATCTTGTCAGGTACACAGTTTTGTGATTAATTTAGAATCTGTGATTTAGAATAACCAACGGATTCTGAAAGAAATAATGGGAAAAACTTACAACACCCAAAACTTGACTTCGAATTGCTCCAGTTCGTTTATTTCTTTGAAATTTGCAAACCTAAACAAAAGTTTTTAAAGATGGTGGATGAAAAGCATAGAAAAAACCTCTTACAATTTGTGTATTCGTTTTACCAGTCTTTGGTCGATCATTAAACATTCCGGCATGATATTCATTATCTGGTTGAATGCTTAACATCATTGAACGACGATCTTGAACAATCTAAAAAACATATACACATAAAAAAAGTACCAAAAGATCGGATAAAAACATACACTTGCAAAATTTTTAAAGCCACCAATTGATCGAATTGCATTATCAGGATTCACGATAATCATAGGATGATAGACAAGATGAAAGGTTCGATTATCGGATAAATTTAAAAATTTCTTTTTACCATAAAAATTCATAATTCTGGATGTATTTGGAACCGTGTTAAAAATTGTTTAAAAAATACGGTTGAAAAAAATGGAAAAGTTTTAAACATTGGCAAAAAGTGTTGAATGTTTCAAGGCGGTAAAATTAGACAAACAAAGACTTTGAAATTGAAGAAGAACACTGCTTTTTTGTCAAAGCTATTTCGATGAATACTTTTTTAATTACTTTACAATAATATTTCATTTTTAACAGTCATCTTTTCCACATTAATAACCCCGTGTTGGATGTTAATCAATTCCCTAAATCTTGTATTAATTACATAATTTTTTCTCATTCTTTGTTAATTATAGGATTCTTGCATCATTTGATTTTCAATCCTGCATAGCTTCCAATGAAAACATCTTTACGAGCTTATGGAAGGGTAATCTTCACTTCAAATATCCAAAATCCTCGAAGATTTGCTGTTCTTTTTCCACAACTGCTGCCACCTACTACTTCGCTCAATCATCGAACTTTTTATTCAAGTCCTCCTCTTTTCAAGAATATTGCAGCAGAAGAAGCAAATGCAAAGCTATATGAAGCTGCTGAATGGCATGAGTAAGCTTTATTTTTGATTTTAGGGCAAATCAGACCAAACTGGCGGAATTATGGACATAGTTGTTTCTGGGAATTTTAATGCCTGGGACTGATTTGTTTTAAAACCTTATGATAATTTTTCTAAATGTTTCTCTCTATTTTAGTGTCCCTGTTGTATCAGTGTCTGGTCAATATATGAATAAATCTGTTTGTTATGGCATCTACTGGGGTGATAATGATCCTATGAATGTTTTGAAAACATGTAAACCAAATCGTGCAAATCTTTTCTTTGCAAAGCTTGATGGAGTTCTTCTTGCTTTGCGTCAAGCTATTTATGAAAGAAAACTTGATAAAGTTATTGTTAGAACTGATAGTGAATATTTGATCAAGTGTGCAAAAGTTTACCTTAATCTGTGGCGTAACAATGGATTTAAGAAGAAAGATGGACAAGATGTTAAAAATAAAGCAGATTTACAAGATTTGGATACTATGTTATCTCATATTGAAGTATGTATTTTTAAAAGCTTGGTCATTTTGATTTTTCACGAAACTTTTCTTACAATCAGTGCTATAAGATATCCACGCCTTTTCTTCTTGATTACATTTATCTTTAAAATTTTAGGTCAAGTTTGAATTGATACAGTCTCCCATTGAAGTATTTCAAAAATTGAGAGAGAGTGACGATGTTCCGGTTGCAACCTCGGTTGCTGATGAAGACGCCTTTAACTTTAAAGCATGGCATGATCTTAAGAAGCCTATTGCCTATGTTTGCGGTGAAATGATTGAGAGAGAAATCCCAGATAAATCTGATCCAAGCATGACACGAATGTTCAAAATCGCTTCTTTTGGTGCATTATTTAAAGGGAAAGAAAACTTTGATTTAAAAGGTCGAATGGGTCATTTTCCTACACTTTTACGTGCTCAGATGTTTGGTATTTTAAAGGCTTTGCAAATTGTAAGTTTATTTATATTCATTATAATTTCACCATTTTCACACATCATTTTAGGCTAAAAAAGATGGACTCCAGGATATTCGAATTGTTACTGATAGTTCGATTTTTATTAAACATTATCGAAAAGGTTGGAAAAAGATGGATGGTACACCTGTTGCAAATGAACCATTTTATAAAGAAATTTCACAATTAGCTGATGAACTTAATGTAAAATTTTGTTTACTTTTTTATGATTATAAACGGCATATCTTTTTAGGCAACGTTTTCTTATTTGAAAGATGACAATGATAATCCAGATTTTAAAAATGCGAAACTTTTGGCTCAAGATGGTTTATCTATGCCAATATTGGAAGAAAGAAAATGGAAAAATAATTCACCTGTTGATTGATAATGTCAGAAATTTGTTATTTTATTAGTTTTTATATTTGTTACACAAAAATGCAATAAATTTATTTATTTATTTTTTGTGTTTAAGAGTTGATTCTTCTTCAATGAATTTTGCAACATCCAATCCGCAGCCCCAAGCAAGAGTAAAGCCATTTCCACCATGACCATAATTATGGATTAACTATAACAACGGTTTACAGTAACGGTATTTCATATCAAAAACAAGCTTACCGTAAATTCTTTTCCGTTTGAATCTTTTTGGGTCAATTTTTCTAATCGAAGATATCGTCGATCAGGGCGAATGCCACACCATTCTCCAAGAATTTTTACATCTTTAACACTTGGATGAAATTTGACATATCTATCCCAAATTTCTTTTCGATCTTCATCCAAAACTTTTGTATCCGTACGATTTTGTTGTCGAACAGATCCAACCAAAATGCTATCAGTCATTGGAATTGTAAAAGTATTAAAATCACGGTAATGAAAATGTTTGTGAAATGGTGCATCAATGATTAATCCAACTCCGCGAATAGGAATCAAAGAATCATCTCCGCCAGCGAGTTTTCCAGCATCTAATCCGGCACAATTCACAACAAAATCAAAATTTTCAGCAGCCAATTTTTCCAAAGATTCAATTTTTTGAGTTTTGAATTCAACATTTTTCTTTTCACATTCTTTTCGCAACCATGGAATATATCGTACACCTTCTGTAGCATATGCGGTATAATGAATACAGTATCTGAAATTAGAAATACGGTATTAACATCAAAAACCAAATATTACTTTGATGGATTTGGAAACATTAGCTGAATTTCTCGATCCGTTAACCATCGAAAATTATATACAATATCAGCCATATTTTTTTCCTATAGAATAGGATTACTGTGCCTTTACAGGTAATATAAAAAACAACAAACCTGTCCTTCCAAAGTTGCTTTATTATCTGATTGAATATGACCAGAGATAAGTTTGACACCAGTTTCTGAGCCAGGATATTTCTTTTCAATTTCTGCAAATCTTTCAAAACTTGCTTTTGCCCATTTTCGATTTTCAAAATGATCTAATCGAAATAACCCCGCAGGGCCATATGAACATGTTGATTCAAATGGCCGATCTCCAAATACCGTAACCGCAGCTTTCGGGAACCGTTTTACAATTGCTAAAGCTGATGATATTCCAACAATTCCTTGTCCAACAATAGCAATTCTCATTCTTCTTCTATAATTGATAAATAACTATAATTATTTATTTACCAAAAATATTTATTTACAGAAATAATAATACAGAAAAACTGAAAAATATCTTAGTTAAAGATGAACCTTTAAATATCAAAACCTTTAAAACAAAGATCGTTCAATTCCTTGAAAAACAACAAAAAGCAATGCTCGAAAAATTTTAATTCAAAAAACGTTCAAACTATAAAATAGATTTAAACGAAAAATAACTCAAAAATTGGTTGCCAAAATCCATTATAGCTTGTAGCCGTTGTTGTTTTTTAGACAGATTTTATTTTTTGTTGTTGTCCCTTATTCTAATCATCTGATATTTTTTATTAATGCATCAATAAAAGCAGCACTTTGATACGATAGCAAAACTGCAGAGAAAAAGATACTATAATTACTGTAAAACTTTTTGCATTTTATTTACATAAAAGTGTTTAATAGTTACATGTGATTGTTACAATTTTTTAATATCGATCAAAACATCAAAACTAGCTTTTCTGAATATGTAGTTCATTAAAATGTCTAAATTAATGTACAATAAAGTAGCAAGAATTAATTCTAGAATTGCTCTCTTTATGCTCCCCGACTTAAGGAAAATTTGCACTTCACCAATATTCATAAATAATTATTAATGGTTAAGTGTGATATAAGATTACTGTAATTTTAAACATATTTAAACACAAACTTTAGTCTAAAACATGTCATAGTGGTTTGCAAAAGTTCATAATCCTACAACGAAAAATAAATATCCCAGACGAGGAAAAATGCATTTTTAGTGAAAAAAATAAATTGCATCAAATTTTTAACGGTTATCAATCCGTTTTTTACATTGTAATAGTTAAAATAATGGGGCGAACGTGCCCTTTTTGTTCTTCAAGTGAAATTGATGAAGATCCCACAAGAGCTGAAACTGTATGTACAAATTGTGGATCAGTTCTTGAAGAATCTGCCATCGTTTCGGAGGTTCAATTTCAAGAAAGAGCTGGAGGTCATGACGTTATTGGTTAGTTAATTTCTCCAAAAAATATATACTTTTTATTACGGTATCTTTCAATCGGAACCTTTTTTCGGATTTTTTTGGGAAGGACTTCGCGGGGACTCGAACCGCTGTGTTATGGAGCGGCTCGAGCTCCAAAGTTCTTAACCATTGCGCTATTCGGCAAACTAAAACTGTCGACTGAAAAATGCTGTTGTTGAAAAAGTGAAAAATTTTTGTGAAATTTTTTTAATCATCTTTTATCTTTTTAGGTCAATTTATTAGTCATGATCGAGCTCAACAAACTGGTTTAGTTGGTGTACCTGGATTAAATAGAACTGAATCAAGAGAAGTTACACATCAACGTGGTAAAAAATTAATTCAAGAAGTATGTTTTATACATTTCTATTGCTGTATACTAACCGTAATACGTTATTTGTAGATTGCAAGTCAGCTTCGAATTAATCAACATTGCAGTGATACAGCTTTTAACTTCTTCAAGATGTGTGTTTCAAGGAATTTTACTCGTGGTCGTCCAAGAGCTTATGTCGTTGCAGCATGTCTTTATATGGTTTGTCGGCTTGAAAATACTGCGCATTTGTTGTTGGATTTTAGTGATGTTACACAAGTAAGTAATCTTTAGTGACTTCAAGTCAGCATCGTCAACCTTATCTTCTGCATTGCTTATAAATTCAGTCACACCATGATACGTTTTAGGTAAATGTATATGAACTTGGAAGAACTTTACAATTATTAATAAGACTTTTGAAAATTAATTTACCAGCTTCTGATCCATGTTTGTATATCTTGCGATTTGCAACTTCCCTTGATTTTGGTGAAAAGCAAAAAGATGTTGTAACACTTGCAACTCGAATTGTACAAAGAATGAAACGTGATTGGATGGCACTTGGAAGACGACCAACTGGAATTTGTGGTGCAAGTCTTTTGCTTGCTGCAAGGGCATATGGTTTTAATCGAACGATTAGTGATATCGTTAAAATTGTTCATATTAGTGATACTGTAGTTAGGAAACGGCTAGATGAATTTGCTTCAACACCTTCTGGAAGTTTAACAATTGATGAATTTGCAAATGTTGATTTGGTATGTCCATTTTACACCGATTTATGTAATTTTTTGTTTTGGGGCACAGATTAATTTGGGAAAACGAAACATAACTGAACAGGGTAAAGCGGTTAGCGGATACATTTTCTTCGATACCTAAATGTACAGTATCCACCAAGTTGTAAACAAAAAATATGCCCTCTAAATCCCTAAAAATATATTTCGAAAATCCTTTGCCATATCTTGCATCAATATGTATATTTTAGGAGCATAGTGAAGATCCGCCAGCATTTCAAGAAGCACGTCGAAAAGCAAGAGAAGAAAAGCGTCGACTTGAAGAGAAACAAGCTGAAGATGCTTCAAAAGATTTTGAAAAAACTCATGAAGAACTTGAAGAAGCAGTTAAACAAAAATTCAAAAAGACTCCAATCGGCAAATCAATTTGTAGTTCAATTGGTGAAGAAGATATGCCAGAGCTGAATTCAGAAGCTGCAAGTATTTTAAGGAATGATATCATCGATAGTGTATATGATGCTGGATTAAGTGATTACGAAGATGATTATGAGGATGATGAAGATTCAACCACTCAAAGGCTTTATGGTCCAACACTTCAATCATTGGGAATTAAACGAGATTACAGTAATAATTACAGTCATAATAGTGCTGGACAAGAAGAAATTATTACGGATGATAATAATTTTGAAGGTATAAATATATTACTCTACGGTATTTTTAATACAGTATACCTTTTTAGATATTGATGACGATGAAATTGAGTCTTATATTCTTTCGGAGAATGAAGCACATTTAAAGTCTAATATCTGGATGAAACGAAATGGACCACATTTAGAAGAAATGGAAAGAAAGTTAGTTTTTTTTGTAAAACATGAAAAAACTAAAACATTATTAGTTTTTTCATGCAAGATGTGTCATACTGTACATCTGTACCTAAAATTTTTAGAAGAAAAGAGCGACAAGAAGAAAAAGAACGAAAAGAAGCGGATCCGAATCGAAAGAAGCGTCCACCATTGAAAAGAAAAGAGCCAATTGATGCAAAAGATCATCAAGATGCAATGTTACAAGTTATCAAAGAGAAAAAACTTTCAACAAAAATTAATTATGATGTATTGGCGGAAATTGAAGGCAGTACAGATGTCAAAGAAAAAATTAAATAATTTTGTTAATTTTCTTGTTATCCCAAATAAATAAATTTGCTTTAAAAAAGGGTTTTGCAAATCAAACAATTTATTGTCCTAATCTATAACAAAACTTTACACAAATAAAAAAGGTTTAGAAAAATTTATTTGCAAGTGCCAAAACTTTTGCAAATTGAGCATGATCACGTTTGTGGAGAAGTTTCGCCGGAATTGGAGCCAAAATTCTATTTCCAAGTGGATTTCCTTCATCATCCTAAAAAAGCAAAACATTTCTTAGGTTAGAAAAAATAAATGCAGGCGTGACCAATTTTGGAAGGGCGACATTAACCTTGCCTATAACCCGTATAAAACAACCTTATCATAAAGTATCCCTTAACTTCTGGAGGAAATTTTTTAAACATTTCGTTTAAATTTTATACACAACATTTAAAATACTCAAAGTTTTAGTCAGGCTCAAAATTTAACTTGAAAACTGAACTTTCAAATGCCCAAAAGTTTCCCTCAAACATCACAAAAAATGGTCACGCCTGTTAATTTAAAGAAACCATACCAGCAATACCAAATTATTTGTATCTGTTGCTGGAACGCCATGTTTACGGTAATGAATATGAGTATTTGCTCCAACAACAAATCCCTTTTTCATTTCTCCACGAATTGCAACCAAAATCTTATCTCCTAATGTTGCCTTTGGCATATGCTTTTGTCGATATCCTGGTTTGTAGACATGAATACAGTATGCAAGCTTTCCAGAATTATTTGCTTCTTTTCCAAGACTTGAATTATCAACAACGAGTAAACGAGTTCTTCGATGAATACCTGTTGTTGGAGCTCGCGAACGATGTTTACTTAATTCATATCTGTAAAATAGAAGAAATATATGTATAAACCTAATTTATTCAAAATGCATTTTTAACAACAAAAGAAAATACAATTATTATTAAACATAAAAAGCCCCATTCCACTTCCGATTCTTCTTCACTTCTTCTGAAGCATTCTCTAACCCATATGGACAATGTCGACATCCATTTCCACAACATTTTTCTTGATGTAAAAGTTGCGAAACGGTCATTACTTTGAACTTTGTCTTAGGGTCAACATAATATAATTTTCTATCTTTAACAGCTGTCAAATGGGCAATATAAATTTCTCTTTCATCTCTCGTCATTCCATCATAATCTAACCAAGGAGTTTCAGCGATTTTCATTGATTCTTCAAATAAAACGTAATCTGCAAGCAATTCACCATTCTTCCATGGCACTAATCCAAATACCTTTTTTCCGGGCCCTCTTGGCTTTGCAAAAACTGGGAAAGCATTTTCTCTTGGCAATCCAAGTTCTTCTGGGGTTGGTTTGGAAGGAGAAATTGAAGTTTTTGAATCATCCGAGACCACGGAAGTTGAAGAATTCTTAGAAGTGGAATAGAACCGTAATGTCCTGAAATGTGCGAGATTTTATTACGCCATCAAAAAAAATAAACTAGATAATTAGAAGATAATCTAGCACATCCCAGGACAATTTTCTAACCCAAAAAAATGATAAAACAAAAACTTACTCGGGTTGAGGATACCATCTTCCAGATGCAAACATTTTTGAAATATAAGAGGAACATGTTGCTGTTGTTGTTGAATTTAATTTATTGATAATTGAGTTCATCATCGTTTGGTTTAATGGATAACTAAAAAATTAGCAATTAACAAGAATTAAATTGACATGTCATTTCGGTTTCAAATCAAAATATATTTCATCGTATACTCAAAGATATTCCTTTAAGTTATTTACTACCCGCGGTTCCAAGTGTCAATTTTAGTTTAATCAAGTAGCACACGACATTAAAATACGAAACATTAACATGTAGATATTAAAAAAACAATTAAACGGTGACAAACCGCATACAAACGCAATTACGAAATTTCTAAGTTTGGAGAACGATAAAATAGCTTATCTACTTAGAAACATTAAAATCCAAAAAACAGCTATTTAGTGTAACTACGTGATACTAACTGAAACTAAAATTAAAATCAGGAGACATTGAAAAGTTGGGGAACTCGATGAAATATATTTAAAACCGAAACTGGAATGACAGGTTCAAGTTATTTTTTGTAGGCAAGAAAATAATAAACAATAATACATAATATTAAACATTCACGTATAATTTTAAGACACCACGATAAAAAAAGTATTTGCTCGATGATCAAGTTAGTGAAGAGGGAACACTTTTCCTCCATCAAGTCAAAAATTCTTTGAACGATTTTCAACCCGAACTTCCTACCAACTCTTCCCCCTTCAATTTTGAATGTTGCTTCTAATGTTTCTGCTCTTCGACCTCAAGTTTTTAGAGTGCCATCTATTTTTATTCTTCTTTTTACACGCTGCCTTAGGCGTTTCAAAAGGGAAAGAAACGAGCTTCATTGACTTCCGGCCAAAAAAAAAACGATTGTGCATGTGTGGCAAAAAAAACTTCAATATTTTTTTACGCGTTGCTGCATTCCAAAATATTTATAGATAGAAAAAAACACGATGCATACTTTCTTGAAGAGGTCTTTTTTATGTATGTATATTAGAGATGTGCCAAAAAAGGAGCATTGGTTTTGCCAAAAATGGAGGGCACTTTTTTATTTATTTGGTAGCTAAAAGTATTTTTTCGGCAAAAAATTCCGGAGGAAAAAAAGAGGAAGAATAGATAACAGATAAAATGCATGTTTTATCTCTATCTAAAAAAGAGCTTGTCGGAAGCTGCTGCTGTTTCAATAAAATTTATTGTTTGTCAATAAGCCTTTCCTCCTCTTTTTCTCTCCTTCTTCGACAAATTGTTCATTGTTGTCTGCTTGATTCGATTTATGATTAACAAAAATATTTTAAACGCGAAAATTTTATGTACTTGTTTGAAATAAACAATTTTTTTGATTTAATTCCGCTGCTGCTTTTTGCTTTCCTGCTTCCCCCCTTCCGATGATGTCCTTGTATTTTTAAAGTTGTGCGCACATGCAAAAACGTGTGTTGATCTTTTTTTCAACAAAAATAAATTTTTCCCCCATTTGATTTTTATTTTTGTTTGATTTTAATTCCCGAAAATCATCATCTCAACAAAAAAAGTTGCGCGATCGATTAACAAAAAATGTTTTGATTTAATGTAATTTAAACCATCGTATTCATTATATCAATTATATTTTTCTTGTTTTTTTTCTGCTGCTAAAGGAAGGGCCTCTTCTGCCTGCTGGGGTGCTGTTGTTTATATCTAAAAAATAAAATTGTGGTGATAATTTGATCAATGTTGCATCTAACTTTCACATTGTAAAACAAAAGGTTGCTGTTGTTCAACGCTTTTTTTTGTCCATTTTTCTTTTTGCACTTAAAATATATCTGTTATTCTTATTATTATCACCGACAAAGAAAATGAAAGATTATCAGCCTTCATCCTCAACTTCCCCAACATCACCAACACCAGTATCAGTGATGGATTCAATGCCGCGGATTCAAAGAATTCGAAATATTCCAATTGAACGAATTCCGTCACCTAATAACAGTAATCATAGTAATAATAGTAATAATATTTCTGAAAATAACATCCCTCCAATTCCTAAAAAACTCAATCAAGAAGATCGATTCCGGATACATTCGAATCAAGTTGAACGAAAGATTGTACCAGGTGCTGCATTTTTACCAAAAATTCAACATCATCCAAATCATCAACACCATCGATCTGGAATATCCAGCAGCAACACTCTTGCAGATCATCAACATCATCGAAGATTTGATGGTGGGGAGCTTTTTTTAAAAATACTATTGCTGGCTTTGTTTAAATTTATGTGAGCAAAAAACCACTGCTTTCAATTTTCATTGCTTTTGTTTTTCTCTAACTTTTAAATGGGCTTCCTTTTTAACTTTAAAAAACCAAAACTAACAATAATTTCTTTAACAAAAGCTTTTTTTTTTCGGATAAAAAATATATCTTTTTTTGATTTTCTTTCTTTCGTTTTTATTTAAAAAAACTAATTTAAATGCAGTTTAAAAAAGAATATTGAAAATTACAGGAGGAGGATTTCGTGAAAATCATCATCAATATCCTGTTAATTCCCATTCATTTTCCCATCATCCACAACATTCACACCAACAACAACCACAACAACACCATTATAATTTACGAACAACTCCATTTGGTGAAAGTTTACGCCATCGAACAATTTCACCTGCAGGCTCTTATAGTTCATATGAGCATCAACAACAGCCATCTGCTGCTGGAATTCAATTAGTGGCACAATACGGTGTTGCTCAGGTTCGAAATATTTTTAAAAATAAAAAAACTATTTTTGCTAATCTATTTTAATAGATATAAAAAATTTATTAATAATCAAAGTATAAAATATAAAATATGAGGGAAAAGATCAAGTTGGGGTAATTAAAGTTGCAATAAAATTATGTTTTAACTGTATGTTTTAGTACAGTAAAAACATAATTTTATTGCCATTTTAATTATCTAAACTTCATCTTTTTCCTCATAGTTTATACACACATACTTTGGTTATTTTTTTAATAGACTTTTGTTATTCATAAAAAACAGACTTTTTGTAATCGATTGCAGCCAAAAAAATGACTCATTCAATATTTTTTTGTCGAAAAACAACAAAATTTCTTTTGCTAACATTGAGCTGTTTTTCTCTATAATAAAGTATATATATAAATTTCATAAATCATCATTTTATTTTTATCCGGATATTTTCAGGATACCGGGCATTCAACAGCTTCTACCCCTTCAGCTTCAAGGCCAAAATTTTTCCCTGGTTCAACAAATCGAGGCGGATCACTTCCAACCTCGCATTCAATAAATCTTCCAAGTCATTCATATAATAATTATCGGATTCAAATGCCTTCCAGGCTGAATCAACATTCTCCAAATCCACATCGGCATCATCCAAATCATCAACATCATATTCATGATTCTGAAGATGTTTTACCAGAAATTGAAGCATCTGGGCTTCCACAAGATCCGATAATTGAAGCAGAACGACAAGAACCTGATTATCATTTAGTTGAATCTGGGTCGGATATTTTATTGTCCACAAAGGAAGATGTTCCTGCTCCTGCTCCAACATCAACCACAGGCCCGACAGTAGCTTCAAGAAGTACCCGAACAATCCCTGAAACGGATATCCTTGATTCATCTTGCAGCAGTGATGACGATGATGATGTTGTTAAAAATTGTGATGTTGAAGATGCCGGAAATGCCAGAGGAATGAATCGTAGGTTTTAAGTTTAAATTTGTTATGTATAAAATACATAAAATAATACTGTAACACATTGTATTACAGTAAAACTTTAAACTTTCATTCCTACGGTAATACTTACTAATTATGGTATTACGGTAATCATAAAAGCTGATTTAAGTCGATGATTAAGATTTACACATTTCTTTACCATTTATTCCTACCTCTTTTTTACGTTCGATAAGAATCCTGATTTTTTTTATCATGATTCAACATAAACTATGTAATCACAACTTCTAAAAGTTTGTCTCAATTTATTTATTTTATTTCCAATTTCCATGATTGTCTTTCTTTATCTTACCACATCACTGCTACAGTACTGCTCCCCCGTGGGATTCTTACAACAACAAAAACCACAACATTATCTTTATTGTTTTTTCTGACCTCAAAAAATTTAATCAAATTAAAAACGATTTGTTTTTTGTTTTTTGACACCCACAAAAAAAAGTTTCAAAAAACAAACTAATTCCATTTTTCTTTTTCATTTTCAAAATGGCACTTTTTTGCGCTTCGATTTCCGTTTTTCTCTTTTTTGACTCCTTCATCACTTTTTTTTTTGCTGGAGTCAAAAATAAAAGAAAGAAGAATCACAAAAAAAAGAAACTCCTTTCTTCTTTTTCCTGCCCTTCTTTCTGCTTTTTTGTTACTTCAGAAGGTGACAACTTTAGCTCGGCCTTCTTCGTTTTTTTTCTTCTTCCATCTGCCTTCATCTTCTGCCATCAAAAAAAACGACAGAAGAAAGGAAAATTCCATGTATGTAATAACTACAAACAATGGTCACTTTTTGACATTTTATAAATAAAAAAAAGAAATAATATAAAATTTTGCCACCAAAAAACTTTTATATTTACTTTCGATTTTTTTTGTTCAAAAGAAAAGTTTTGGATTTCCAAAAACAAAGGGTCTGGGAAAATTCGAAAAAGCGACAAATTTGAAAAATAATTTGGTGCTTTTATTTTAACTTTTTTGGAGTAAAAAAACAAAAGAGACTTTTTTGTTTAATGTTTTTTTGTTGCTTTTAAAACCAGAAAAAATTGAGAAAATTAAATGTTATTTTTCTTTTTTTGACGAAGCAACTTTGCGTGATTGTTTTTTTTTCTGGAGTTCAAAAAAGGAAGAAGCATCAGAAGAAGGCTGTGGCTTTTATCAAAAATAAAGAAGAAGAATAAACTTTTTTGTTGTTGTTGGAAACATTAAATTTTTTCGTGTTTTATTTTTTGGGATGCTTTTCATCGAAATTGACTCTTATTTTGTCAGTTTTCTTTTTTAACAACAAAAAAACAGACCCTTTATCCTCATCTTTTTTTGGCTTTTCCATATTTTTTTTGGCTTTTCCATATTTTTTTTGGCTTTGCCTTTTGTCGGGATTTATCAAAAAAGAAAGCTTTTTTTCCTTCTTGTTTAATCCAAAAGACTTTTCAACACCACCACCATCATCAGCATCAACAACAACAGCACAGTCATCACACAAATAAGAAGAAGAAAGAATAAAAAAAGGGGAAGGAAGAAATAAAGCCAAAGAAAGGAAAAGGAAAAATGACGCCCATTGGACGCCGTTATTCTTCACCACAAAGTTGTGGGGTTGGTTGTCCTTCAGCAACAAGAACAAGTTCAAATCCGTCAATTGTTGTATATCATCCAAAAGTTTATGCGAATGGCATCCCTCCATCACCCTCAACCCCGAAGCAACAACAACAATTTCCATCAATTACATCATCATCATCAAAAAAGATAACGGCAAGAAAATCTAAAGAAGAAGAAGATAAACGCCGATCAAGTGCGGATACCGTAAATTCATTCATTTCACTACTTTCAATTCCGCCTGAAGTTTTGAAAGAGAAACGCGCATCCCTTCATTCCCTTCAAGAGCATCGAGAAGAATTTCTTCGAAAAACTGCAATGCTTCGAAAATTATCCCTTGCGGATCGACCAAAGCCTTCTACGGCAAAAGTTTCAAAACAAATCCGAAAATTTTCTTTACAAGTTGCAAATGGTATTCAAGAATTATTTGATGAAAATGGTAAGTTATAAAATAAATGGGTACTGTAATTTTACAAAAGTCTTATAATCAAAAGACTGCAAAATTTTTGTTAAAAAGTTATATTCAAATATGTACTTATTAATTACAGTATCCTTTTATTAAACTAATTCCAATGGCATTATCCCATTCAATATTTTGTCACTTTTAAATGCCATTGCCTTTTTATTTGTCTTTTCAATAGGCAAAAATCTTGTGATTTATTTTGTAGCCTTTTTCTGTCTTACTTTTGTTCACATTTTTTGTCTTTCTTCTAAAAAAATTTATACTTGACTTTTTTTAGAAAAAATTTTACCTTATCATTTAACAAAAAGATTTATTTCTTAATAAAAACCCTTTTCATCTTAGAAAATTTCAAAGATATGGCTTCTTCCTCGTCTTCATTCTCTCTCTATTTTAAGTTTACAAAGATGAAGAAAATCTTCCGTCTTTTTTTCAAAAAAATAATAATGAAAAGGGATATTAAAAATATCAAAAAAAATATGTGGCAATCTTATTTTATTTTTCAAAAGGAAAAAAGATTAATCTTTTGTAGAAGAAAAAAATGCCATTTTTACCTTCTTTCATCTTCTCTTTATTTTGCCTCTTTAAGCTTCCGTCATTTTTATAATTCAAAAGAAGAAATTTTATTTTTTAAATAAAGCTATAAATTTCTTGAAAGATTCATTAAAATTTTATTTTTTTGCTTTTTTTGGTGATGTTTTAGCTTTTGAGGTTTTGAAGAATTTTGTGAAATTTTTTGGTGATTCATAAATGTTTTTAAATGTTTAAAAAAACATATCGTGGGAAAGAAGACTATTTTGATGAACCATTTTGAGTAAAAAAAGAAGATAAAATCAATGCTAGACAAGACTGTCCGAGTTAAGAAAGATAGAAGCCGATCAGAGGTGAATGTTTGAGGCGGAGCAAATGCAATAGTTTTTGCAAAAGCAAGAGTCTGCAAAAATGAATGTTTTATTTCGAAAATTGTTTTTGTTGCAGTTTCTTCTTCCATTTTTTTACCTCTTACTATCATGTTTTTGCAGGTTTTTATAAAATTTGAGCCTGCTTTCTTTATTTTATGTTTCATTCTAGCCTTTGACCGTAGGGCACTTTCTTTTAGCTTTAAGAAAAACATAAAAACTGTTGTTTAATAATTTTCTATATTCTTCTTCATAGCTTTTGTAACATTGAGCTTAGCCTAAAAAATTCTTGCATTAATTATCTTTCATTTTTTTAAAGAAAAAATTACTTAAATGAAGAATAATTTCTTATTACTTTTTTTCCTTCAACAACAACAACACAACTTTTATATCAAAGGTTTCTTTTCTTTCATATTCCCCCTAAAATCTCTTTTATATATTATTCCATTATTACTATTCTTATTTTCTTCTTATATCATTACAATTACTTTGACTTTATATTATTTGCCTCATTTGAAGCCATTCAAGCTTTCAATTTCAATGATTAATTTCTTGGTAATATTTTTCTTTCCTTTTTTCTTAATCTTTTTCATAATTTTTCTTCTTATCAAAAATTTAAGATTTTAGTTTTTTTTAAGAATTATAAAAAAGATGTAAAACATGGATTTTATTTGGGAAAAAACATCTAAGAAGTTAGGTTGTGAGTCATTATTTCCCTTCCTTTTGAATATGGCTTTCTTTCCTTTTTGGCGTCATTCCATTCTTTTAGAAGTTCTAATCCGACAGGCGAAAACAACAATTTTACATAAGGTGTCAAAGTTAAATTTTTTAGTTAAAGTTATTTTTACTTTTTAGAAAATAGCCTTAAAAAATCCTTTTAAAAACTTTTTGTCCATAAGTTTAGTCAATTTTCCTCAAAAAGGTGTTAGCTATTTTTAATTGTTTACAAATTTGAACAGGCCTTTATTTAAGTTATTGCTTAAAAATTTACCGTTTTAACTGTTAAAAATAGTTTAATCAATTAAGTCTCGACAACTTTTCAAATATAGTGTCAACATGTGCTGTTGGAAATGGTCGAAAAAATTCTGAGACAAAAGTTAAATTTTTTTGATCTTTAAATTGCAACGCAGCCTTTTCAAAATTTTGTGTTTCAATTATGCCGAATTCATTTTAGTTATTTATTTCTTTAGTTTAAACAACACATAAGTTTTGCAGTAATTTTTTTTGTAATTCACAAAACAATTTTGAATAATTGTAGCAAAAAAGTATTCCACCTTCAAAAACTTTCAATGCCTGGGAAAATTGATGCAAAAAACTGCAAAACAAAATAAAGCCACCCATATATGTTTGTGTAAAGAGAGTGCAAAAATCTGTCGATGATACATTTATTTATACCTATATGTTTTACCTCTTTTTTCTGCAGTTTTTTCATTTTTAATGAAATCCCTTCTATTTTTTTTCATCCTCTCTTTAAATTTTTTGTTGTTCTCTCATTTGACGACAATTTTCCGTTTTGGATTTGTACTTTCGATTGTTTTTCTCTGAGTTTGTTAAAAATCTGCCTTTTTTAGTTATTAAAATATTTTTGATTTCTTCAATATTTTTTTTAATCTATCAAAATCTGTTAGCTACCGTAGTAAATCTTTAAAATTGTCTGCCCTTTTTATTAAGGATAAACACGGAATTTTGTTGGATGTTAATTTTTTTGTGGTTGCGTG
Organism: Panagrolaimus sp. LJ2414; assembly: GCA_024447195.1. Taxonomy (NCBI): domain Eukaryota; kingdom Metazoa; phylum Nematoda; class Chromadorea; order Rhabditida; family Panagrolaimidae; genus Panagrolaimus; species Panagrolaimus sp. LJ2414. Next base: position 106,993 of record JAMRXY010000018.1, read on the forward strand.
TTTTTAAAGAACTTTAAAGTGCAGTTTTAATAAAAAAATTAAGGAAAAGGAATAATACCCCAAGACAAGATACTGTAGTTGAGGGGTTTTAGGATTGTTGGTAAATATTTCTTAAGATAATAAACAAAGAATCATTTGATAATTGAAAAAAACATGATATTCTAATTTCAAACAGGATTCAAAACAAATAAAACGGTTTCTAAAAGTTACAGGTATTTTTTAAACTTTAAAATCCAACAAAATTTTTTGTAAGAAACAATATTTCCTGTTATTCTTTCAAATTTTTTTTACAAAAAACAATCTTTTTTTTTCAAAACAAAGCAGTTTCTTTTTTTCTAACAAAACAACACAAAAAAATACTTAATCTCTCTAGGTAACCAAAAGGAGAGCTTTATATTTTTAGCAAAAAAAGATTTTTTATCCTTTAAAGTCCGGTTATACAAATTTTTTTGGCAAAAAAGCCTTCGTTTTCACCACACCTTCTTTTTCCCTTCCTGGATTCAAATAGAAAATAATAGACGGAAAAAAAGAAGAAAGAGATTTTTTTTACTCTGTTTTTTAAGGGTTGAAAAAACCATAGAGTCTCATAAAATTCACGTTCAGTTTTTGATATATATCTTCATGAAATAGATAGAAATTGAAGCAGGCAGCACAGCAAAGAAATTGTTTCAACTAAAACGGATTTCCGTTTTTTTCATCGGATTTATATTATTTTTTTCCTCTCGATGCCTCCGGATGCTTTCTAATTTATTTCGTGTTTTATTGCTATTATTTTTATTTTTTTTCAAAAAATTAGATATCACAAGTTTTGTTTTTTCTTTGAAGTTTTTAAACCCTAAAATTTCTATCCAATTCTTTATGAATAATTTCAAACCTATGATCGTATGCTTTTTTTCAAGAAAAACAATTCTTCGTCATCTTTGTAGAAACCGTATTTTTAAAAAAAAAAAGATGAGTAATTTCGAACATTGAAAGGGTTTCTTTCCCTCTTTGACTGGACAGTTTTTTGTTTTTTTCTCTCGTCATTTCGAGATTTTCGAAATCATAATTTTTATTCCATCAAAAAGATTGTTTTGGCAGCTTTGTTTCATTCTTCCCAGGCAATATTTCATTTTTGAACCTTTAACATTCCATATTTCTTTTTATTATATATCTTGAATATAAAATAGTTTAATTAGTCATCGAAGAAAGTAGAAATTGAAAGGAATCAATAAATAATTGCCGCTAAAATTATTCTGTTGCTATTGTTTTTTTAACATCAAAGAAGGGGTTCGTTCCATCACACAGAAAAAAGGCAGACTTTTGAAAATAATTTCCTTGTTTTTTTCAATGTTTAAAAAAGTCAACCACAACCTTCATTAAAGATTTACCAAAAAAAAGTTTATATTCAGCTTTTTTCATTCTGAACAACAAAATATTGTTGTTTTATAAAAATATCATCTATTTTTACATAGATCTTTTCGGTAATTTTTTGAAAAGCTTATTCCTTCGTTTTGCTTGAGTAATTTTTTCTTTTCTTACCGTATTTGTGTTTGTAATTGATTACTTTTCGAAAATTAAAAGCCGCTTCTTGCGCACATTGTTCTCTCTTTTTTTCTTGCTTAGGCTTAAAAATTTTAAAACACAAAATTTATATTTTTAATTATCTTTTACAAATTTCTCTAATAACATCTTAAAGAAAGACAAAAACTATAAACTTTTGTTCACTTTTTAATATTCTGGAAAAATAACCTTTTTTGAAGCCTTTGTTTTTTTACCACCCCAAAAGTTTTTTTGTTTGTTTGCAGCAATGTTTTTTTCTGTTTTCCCCCGGAAAAAAGTCCAGAAATAAAATATATATTTTTTCCCTCGACCTGAGCTTATAGTTATGAATATTTCATTAAAAATACGGCACCAAAGAGAGAGAAAAAAACTCCTTTTTTTCAATGAAACTTTTTGTGTCCCAAGCTTAAGCCTTTAGGCGGCATTCCTGCGCACGCTCACGCAATCCTCCAATTCTTTTTTCCTTCCCTTCGTTTTTTTGCCTTTTTCTAATTTAAGTCTTCTCTCTGTGATTTTTTTCTTTCTTGCATGTTTTAATAAGGCATAATTACATTTTTTCTAACACCAAAAACATGGAATAAATTTTCGTTGAAATAAGGAAAAAAAAGTTTTTGACAAACTTGACGTATACTTTTTTTGATCGTCGTCGTTGATGAGAAATTTTTCATTCATTACTTATGAGGTCTTATGTTATATCTTATGCTTTTGAAAGTTTATTGATGAATTTTTCTTCAAAAAAAATAATCAAAAGCTAAATATTTCTTATATGTTCTGTATTTACGAAACAGTTTTACTGTAGTTTTGTTTCGTGACAAGACTAATTGAGATTTCTTGGAATTCCTAAAACTTTTTCATTTTTCCTTAATAAAATTTATAATTACACATGGTAATTAATAATTTTTATAGCTACAAAAATACAAAATTAATTGTTTTTGAAGTTATGAAAGTTAAAAAAAACTTTTTTCATTCATTCTATCTCAAAAGCTAGCTTCCGTCGCCTTTTGTTCTTAGGCATTTACTTTTTTATCGGTTTTTACTTTTTACTCGGATGAGTCCTTTTTTAGCCAGTTTTTTCATTACCCTTATTCTTCTTTTAAAAAACTTTTCCATTCTTTAACACGGTTCATCATTTGGTTAACTCTTAATGTTTCCCCCATTTATTCTTTTTTCTTTTAAAAAATGAAAAAAAAATTCTCACAAAACTCAACCCTTTGCTTATAGTAAAAAAGAAAAGTTTTAACTAATTAAAATTCAAATCGTGTATTTTTGCTTCAACTTTTTTATATTTCTTCAATGCTCATTTCAGTATATAAATTTCTTAACCCTATTTCACGTTTCCCTCGAATTCAATCGTCGAAATTCATCTGCTTTGTTGTTTTTGTTCTTCTTCTTCATCGACGGTTTCTGTATTTTCAAGAAAACCTATTCAATCTTTTCCAACATCAAGGGCAACCGCAAAAGTGGAAGATATGCCAGCTTCAACCCTTTGTGCTGAGCAATCCCTTCCACTTTCAAATTCTACAAAAATCACAAATTCTGGATCCCTTCGGGTTAATAATTCCACAACTGCTTTATCATCATCAACATCTACAACAGCAGCAGCAACTTCAGATTCCAATGAAGGATTTACAACAAAATTTTTTGCTGGAAAAACTGGTATTTCAAGATTCTCAGCATTAAATCGAAGTTTTAATAATGTTGCAAATTTGGCGAATGATTTAAAAAAGAATTTCCCACTAAGCGTTGCTGGAACTTCTGCAGAATCTGCGCCATCATCAGCATCACATGAAACTCGGACCCGGCCAACGCGATTTCATCCGGCACTTACAACTGAAATCTCAGCCCCTACAACTACAACAACGGCAATGACAACAACGTTAAAAGAATCAGATGAAGAGAAGTCAATATTGGTCACTCCAAGCAAAGAATGTGTTCGACAATTATCCCTTCGAGTTAAGACACAAGTTTGTGCAACCTTATCTGATCCATTGAAAGGTAAAAACCTTCGACGAAATGGTACTACGCCTTGTGATGAAGCCTGTGGGGCATGTATGCGATGCCAACAATTTGCAAATTCTCAATCTTCTTCAAGTCATTCTCCCTTAAGCAAAAAAGCATCCATCAAAAAACGAGTTGCAGATATTTCTTCCCGACTTCAACTTCCCAAATTTTTAACTGATACAACTGAAGATGAAAATGGCAATGGTATTTTTATAAACATATCTCTCTTATCCAAACACATATCTTTCTATCTGTCTTAAACAACTTCTTCTAAATCATTAAAAAACAAAACTTAATCATCGACTTAAATTTAAAGCCTAAAAACTTTTATTAAAAAAGCTTATTTTTGCTACAAAATTTGTGACACTCGTATTTTATTTTAAAAAACTTATTTAGTAATTTATAATTTAAAAACAATCTATTTTTTTGCTACTTTTTTAAACGACCCCTTTTTGTTGCAAAATAGAATTTTATGAATAATAATAATATCCAGATATCCAAGCGTGAGAAGCTTTTCTTTTTCGACCATGGCACTAAAAAAACAGCCGTCGTCAAAGAAAACAATGCTTAAACATGCAAATTTTATATAGGAGCCTATAAGAGAAAGAAAGGTAGCCAGCAAGAGAGAGAATAGAGAATGTCTTCACTTAAGAGAGAGATACGGCATTTTTAAAATGTAATAAAAGTAGGGCACCAAAAATAATAACATTGACACACCTTTTTTTTTTGTTTGTGTTTGTAAAAAGGCAAAAGATAAAAATATCTTAACACGATTCTTTGGCACAAGATTATTTAAATTCCTTTTTTTTCAAAAGTTACAATTTTTGGTGTCGGTTTCTTTCTTTCTCTGTGCCCTTTGAAAATAATATATCTCTTTGATTTGAAATATTTATGAGTGTCATAAATTGCAAAAGTAAGACTTCTTTAAAATTATTCTTATAAATAATATTTTTATAAAATCAATATTTAACTTTATTATTAAATTTTTAGACGATGACGATTCAATTGGAACATCTGGAGATGAAGCAGATGAAAAAGAATTTCAAGAGCTTCTTGAACGTGAATTAATCGTTGAAAAATATGAACGAGGTCCAGATGGTCAAGAAGTAGATTCATGGGAGAATCCTGATAATGAATTGTATAGAGTTACTGACAGATATGGATTTATTCAGTGAGTTCTTTTTTGTATTTTGGGATCAAGGTTGTGTGATAAGCTGATATCATATCAGATACGATTATATTTTTGATATGTATCCTTTCCTTTTTATCTTTCTTTTTGCAACAAAGATTTTAGAAAATTTTTGTTAAAACCAGCACTAAAATTTGCCCTTTTTTTTACTTTGAAAACTAAATTAACTAATTTTTTATGGATTTGAAAAAGTTTTTTTCTCTTTTGAAATACCTTCTTTAAATTTGTTATGTTAACAGATATCATATGATGTTGTTTGAGATATTTTAAATTTTTGTTTTTTGCAGCAAATCTCCAGAAGATATTGAAGCAGATAAACGTCAAAAAGAGCGTGATCGAATTAAAAAAGAATTGTTACGAGAAGCAAAATGGTTGAGAATGATTGATGAATGGAAACAAAGGCATCCGGCAAAGTTGCCAGAAAGAATCTGGAAAGGTGTTCCTGAAAAATTACGATCAGCTGTTAGTTTTATTTTTATTTTCAACGATTACTTAATAATATTGGTTTAGATTTGGCAAAGAATATTGGGTGTTGAAGAATTGAAGAAAGGTGCAAAACCAAATTTATATCGAGAATTATTAATGCGTGCAAGGCTTGTATCAACTGATATAAGACAAATAGATTTGGACATCAATCGAACATATCGGGATAATTTAGCTTTTCGAAAAAGATATGATGTCAAGTAAGGATTTTAATTAGATTTTGCAAGAGAAATTCTCGACTAGATTCTTTTATTAATCCATTACAAAAACAAATCTTTTTTAGACAACAATCATTATTTTCTGTGTTAGCTGCGTATGCCATGTATAATACCGAAATTGGATATTGTCAAGGAATGAGTCAAATTGGGGCTCTTTTTTTAATGTATATGGATGAAGAAGATGCATTTTGGTCTTTACATTCTTTAATGACAACAAGAAGATATTCCATGCATGGTTCGAATATTGATTTTAATATATTTTTATCAATTCATTATATTTTTCAGGAATGTTTGCACCTGGATTCCCAAAACTTCATCGATTCCAGGAGCATTATGAAAAAATTTTAATAAAATATTTACCAAAATTAAAGAAACATTTTGTAAGTCTTCTTTTTTGGTTACGGTATTGATTATTAATGTTGTTCATTTTTTAGGATAATGAAGGAGTGGTTCCAAGTTATTTAACAAAATGGTGGTTTGGATGCTTCTTGGATAGAGTGCCTTTTCCCTTAGCTTTAAGAGTTTGGGATGTATTTCTTTATTTTGGTGATTCAATTCTTATTGCAATGGGTTATAATATTATGAATTTACATCAAAGTATGCCTATTATTTCATAAATCAATACTTTAATTGGCATTTTAGAAACTCTTAAAAAATTATCGATGGAAAAGTGTCTTGACTTTATTCAATCTGGACTTGCAAATGATTTTGGATATAGCTTTGATAATGCAATGGAATCGCTGAAAAAATGTTTAGAAAAATTACAGGTAAAAATTTCGATTTATTTTGGATGCTGACTTTTTAATTTTTTTTGTTAAACGTGATCCATGAATTTTCAAAACAACAATTCAGGAGTCAGGTTTAAAAATAAAAACAGAACCTTTTTTTAAATTAGGTGTTAAGCATACTGTAACTTTCTATCGTCAAATTTTAGAAAGATAAAATGGCTTTACCACTTCCTCCACCTCCAACAAATCCTGCTCTTTCTGAAATTCCGCTCAAACCATTGGGACCAATTTTAACTCGATCCATGGTGGATATTCGCATGGATATTGCTGAAATTCATAGTAAAGGTTCTCGTGCAAATTGTAAGTTTTGTATTTTTTTGTAATTTAATTTTGTGTTGTCTTTTTTTCACTCTGTTTTCTTTCTTTTTTTCTTATCTTCTTTCACACAGCTCTCTGTTCTTCAATTGTATCAACTGAAACTCGTACAACAACAACAAGAACATTCTCATCAAAAGCAGAAAAAGAAAGATTTCGGCAATTATTTGAATATTATTATTATCAATATCTCTCATATTTTTACAAAAAATATAATATTCGATAAATAATATGTTTTGACTACACTAACCTTTTTCGTATAAATTTTACTAACATTTTCATGTGTTTTTTTGTTTTGTTTTTAATTGGGTGCTCTCTTTTTTGTTGGTGGTAGTAAAAAGTTTAGCATAAAATCTTTTTATAGCTGTAATAGAAGTTACGTCCACGCCCTCCTCGGATGCTTTAATTCGAACGAATCCAATCGATGAAGAACTTAAATTTATTGATGAAGAAATTGAACCTGAAGAAGAAGAAGCTGCTGCTGCTGCAACAGATGATGATTCGACAAAAATAATGGATACGATAAATTGATATTCTTTTTTCTTCTTGTTGTTTGTAATTATTTTTTATTTGTTTGTTTTTCTTTGCTTTTTTTGTCTTTCGCTTTATCCATTTTTACACACTTTGTACAATTTTTTAAAAAAAATATTTGGATTTATACTTTTTATATAAAAAATAAAAATATTTTTGTTAATATTTAGCATTACATGGAAAATCACCTGCCCCACGGCGACGAAAGAATGCCCCATCTCCCCTTCCTGCAAGCAAAAGGGTTGGCTCAAATCGGCCCCCAACTGGTCCAGCTTCTTCCCAACAACAACAACAATTAGGACCTTCAACAACCAGCATCACTCCCAATGGTACAGTATCTCCACCACCCCTTGGAAGAGTATCTCCAAATTCCTCGGAAGAAAAAGGTCCAACAACAAATAATTCACAGCAGCAATTAAATGGTCCTCGAAAACCAATGAAACCAGTTATCCCAGATTCAGATGGATTTGTGCCAATGTCACCTCGAAAAGCAACAACAAATAATCGTGGATCCGTATATGATAATGTCCCACAGGCTTCAGCATCAAATGAACCAAATGTTTTTGGATACGGTAATCATTATCGAACATCCTCCAATCGATCCCATAATGATTCAATTCGGCATTCTCGTGAAACCAGTGCAGATCGAATTCATCGAACATCAAATAATGTAACATATGTTGAAATTGGTGAACAAGAACAACAACCAAATCCACATCATTCTCAACATCATCAAATGCCTGCAATTCCTGCACCAGATTATGATGGAGGTAATACTTAATTTGAATAAGCTAACTTTATGCAAATTTAATTCCTAATATAATTTTAGCAGAAAATGATCGAATGTTCCAAGTTCGAAATGAAAAACTTTTAAGAACTGCATCAGCGTATCAAGCTCGACGGGTTCATACAAATGGTGGTGGGGGATCAGATCAAAAACCCCCACCCTCATCTGGTGGAGCATCAATTTCTGCAGGTGCCCCTTTTCCATCACATTCTCGTCCAATGGGAAATAGCCTTAAACAACGCCCTCAACAACAACCTGGAAGATATTATTTTGAAGCAGACCCTCCGGGAAGTGTCCCTGAAGCTCATGAACCTCCACCATCTTCTCCTCGACAATTCAGTAATAACAGCAGCAGCAACAATAATGGAACACCAAGAAATAATGGACATAAACATAGCTTTGTTTAATTAAAAGAATTAATGCCTTTTGAAAAAAATTTAAAATTCTATTTATAAAATTTGTTTTTTTTGTACAAAGTAATGTTTAAATTCTAACAAGTTTTGCAATCTATTAAAATTTAAATCAAATGCATTTTTTTATATTTTTGATTAAAGTTTAAATTAAATAAAAATGGGTTTATTTTTAATTCTTTGACAAACAAAGCTTCTATTTTAATCATTTAACTCGACATTGCAATCGTTCTTCATGCTGGAATTACTTAAGAAATATTTAAATTGCCTACTTTTGCATGCATGGTTTTACAAAACCGATACTAAAATAGATAAAGTGGAAAAAATTTTTTAGTGATTAAATACTGTATTGTTGCTACGATATTATCATAATACTAGATGCAATGAACATAAAAAATAAAATATATTTTTATTAAACTTTTAGGATTATAACAAAACTGACAATTTAAGATGATTTAAGTTTTTAATTTATATTTTTGTTAAATGCATACCAATTTTTATGGACCGAGACCAATGAAAAAGCTTTGTTACGGGTAATTTAATTTTATACGAAAAAAAATGTAATAAAAAAGAAATAAATAAAGAGATTCAAAAGCAAATATCAAAATTATCTATTATTCACAAAATAAGTTTACAAATATTACTGTTTTTTTTAAAATTAAATATACAGTAATTTTTGTTTATTATAAATTTAGCATTGTTATCGAAAGTCTGCTTTAAATTTTCTAAACCTTTTCAGTTTTGAAAAATAATTTTCTCTTTTTCAAATTCTGCTGCAGTAACTCAACAGTATTATGTTTTACGATATTTATTTTCCGCCATTATTTTGAAGAATTATTAATTATTATATAATGATTTTTTATGCGCAGAGTTACTGCGGTAACAAAAGTGCGTGTTTTGTTTTTGTATATTTCTATTTTCAGACAACAGAATTTTAAAAGGCAAAATTGTTAAATCCATTTTTTCCTTCTCTTTAACTATAATATATCCCGTCGAACAATAATGTGTGTATTTTCAATTCTTGTTACGCCTATTAATTTCATAAAAAAGTAGTAATCTCTTTTTTTGCCTCCCATTAATTATTGATTTTCAACGATTTTGATGTTTGAAAATTTTCTAAATTTACTTTTTGGAAGAGTTTAGTCAGTCAAGATGTGAAAAGCTTGCAATAAAAGACTTTTTTAGGTTAAACAATTTTTTGTTGTAAACCTTTCACTAGATGAAATGGTTTTAACGTTTTCTGTGGTTCAAAAACTCTAAAATTTATTTATTTGTTGTTATATTTATTGCTTGAATTATACGTGAAATAATTTTATAGCGAAAAATGATAAAAAAGAATAATCAACGCAACGATATTCAATGTTTGAGAACTTTTGCTGTTTTGGGAGTCATATTATTTCATGTTTGGCCCAGGACATTTCCATATGGTTATTTAGGGGTTGATATGTAAACATTTTATCAATAATTAAATGAACAATATTAAAAATTTTAGATTTTTTGTGATATCTGGATATTTAATGACTGCAACTTTATCAAATGTGAATCATGCTCGAACATCAACAATTAAAATGTTTTATTTTCAAAGAATAAAAAGGATATTTCCTTTATGCTTATTTGTAATTTTTGTGACATTGATTGCGGGAAAATGCCTTTTATTGGCCAGCTATTACCGTAATTTATTAACCGAAACTTTTTGGGCAATCGCTTTTGGCACAAATATGAGAACCCTTGTTCAAGAAGAAAATTATTTTACAATGGTATTTTTTTTAACACAAAATAGATAATTAATTGTAAACCCCCGAGGCGAGATCGGAATCGCCTCAAAAATGTTTACAAAAACTGATTAAAAAATCCAATGTTGTTTTTAAGGTTGAAGAATACAAATTTTTATTGCATACTTGGTCACTTGGAGTTGAAATACAGTATTATTTTATTGTACCAATTCTGTTCAAAGTTGCAAATTTTATAAACAAACCTTTTACAGTAATTTTTGGATTAGCAGTAATATCATATTTATTTCAATCTTTTTTAAATTTTAACAATTACCAATCAGCTGCCTTTAATCTTGTTTTATGTCGAATTTGGCAATTTATGCTTGGTTGGGCAGCTTTTTATTATTATTCTTCTATTAATAATACAGACGAGAATAACGAAACAATAAATTCAAATATATCAACCAATAAACAATTAGTATCGCTATTATTTCTGTTTGTCATTGTTTTTTTGCCTGCAGCAATCGATATCAAACTGATGAGAAATTTGGCAACTCCAATTCTTTCTTCAATTATTATTTCAATGCCACATGAATGTTCCTCTTTACATCCTTTTATTGAGGCAGTAACAAATATTTGCATATATATTGGTGATGCATCATATTCGATATATTTAACACATTGGCCAATAATTGTATTTTCAAAATACTTTAATTTTACAGAAACAAATTGTTTGTTATTGATTAACTTTTCTTAAATTATTTATAACATGTCTTTTTACAGTAAATTTGTATATTATTTTTGTGGCCGTATTTGTTATTGGAATTGGAATTCATGAACTTTTTGAAAAACGTTTAAGAAGTTCCTCAAATTTTGTCAACATTACTGTAATATTAATTTTTTATGCATTTTTTGTTGCATTTTATTTTACGCATCAAATTGTAAGTTATTTTTTGAATTAAAATTAAATTATTATTATTTTTATTTTGTGAAATTATGCATTTTTATGTGAAATTTTTAAAACGTCACATCGATTTGACGATTGATTTATGTGACAAATTCATATTAATAATTTTGTCAGATTTATGCTTTTCATGGTTTTAAAATATTGTCTTCAGAGTGCTGTTGAAACAATTCAAAGCAAGAACATGACATTAGAAGAAAAAATTGCAACCAATATTGCCATGTCTCAAGAACCTCCGGATCCATTATGCCTCAAAGATGAAAATATTGAAAAATTTTATCCATTAAAGCCAGCAAAATTGCATGATTGGCGGTGCTCTCATACAGTAAGAATTATTTAAAAAATATTTGTCTCAAGAGGAGTTTTGTGACTCACTTGGTTAATAATTTTACGGTGTATTTTAGTGGGTATCAAATGCCACCCATAAAAGAGAAGGAGTCGTGATTGGAAACAGTTATGCCGCAGCACAATTTACTGGAATTTCACAATCTTTAAAAAAACTTGGCTTTACAAAAGTATATCTTATTTCGAGATCGGGTTGCCTTCCACATGGGGGAGAATTAAATAAAGAATATTTATCCCCGGATTATGGATGTAATGAATGGTTCGAAAATGCTTTTGATACATTTTTATTGGCTGTTAAACCGGAATATTTATTCATCAGTGCTCGGTAAAGACTTTATTTCTTTCAATAGTTTAAAATACAACATTTATATTTGTTAATTTTACAATATATTTTAGGTTAACAATGTTTACAGATTTAATGAAGCCATTACCATCCATTGATCAATTATCAAATGATTTTGCAGCTCAACAATTGCAAAAAAATATTTTAAGTCTTTCAAAATTAACCAAAAAATTAATTATTATTTCTCCGAATCCGGACATTGACTTTACAAATATGAAAATTGATGCGTCCCATTTAAATCCACTTAAAGCAATGATAAATTTCACATATAATTCAGCATCAAATGTTGCAAGAAATCTTCAATTAGGTTTGCAGTTGAATGAATTCATCCTACCATTAAAAGTAAACAATACAAATTTAATTTTATAAATTCTTACATCTTATTTCCTTTTAGTATGTTTATGAAGTAACCCATGCTCCAGAAGTTCGAATAATTGAAGCAATGAAAGGATGTTCAAATTGTTTATTTTTTAATACAACAAAAATTTTTTGTAACAAAAATGGCTTCCCTTTGTACGATGAAAAAACTCAACTTGCATTTTTACGTGACACGTCACATTTATCCGTGACCGGCGTTGAAATGCTCGGAAATTCATTACTTGATTTCTTGTCTTAATTTAAATTTGTACATAATAAAAAATGCTACATAATTTTTTTAAATATGTTATTCTTGATTACAAATACTCGTTATCATAATGTTGGAGGAGATGGGACCAACTTTTACAGTAATTTTGGTAAATACAAAAACAATTAACAACTTTTAAAATCAATATTTGTTTTATTCCACTACTTGCTGTAGTAATCTGCAATTCTGGATCAGAAAAAAATGCTACAGATTACTACTGGTTTACCGTAAATGCTGAGATACCGTGATTTTGTCTTGTCAAGTTTGCGTATTGATACTATCTTTGAATATTCTTGAAGCATTTTTTGAACAATGCTGAATATTTGAAGTTATTCGTTTGTGGTAAATCTGACGTAAAACAAATTATTTTTCAAAGTTCGTGGAAAAGAAGCAATGTGTAGACAATTCGAAATTTTTTTAAATCATACATATTTATTTATTACGTACAAAAATATGGGACAATAAATTTGGCATATAAAAAACAAAAATTATTAAAATGTTTGATTACCGAAAAAATATAAACAAAAAATGAGACCATTATTTTTTATAAGTTTTACAAAGATCTTAAAGCCTTCTTTGAAGGTTTTAATAAGATCATGCATATTCAAAAAATATCAAAATTATTAATAATAATCACCGGTCATCAAGAAATAAGATTTTTTGAGCGTTGTTTTTTGTGTTCTTTCTTTTTAAAAAAATAAAATAAGTAATATAAAAGCAGACTCGTTTTCAAAAAGTTTTGGGTTGCATGAAATTATTTTTTACATCTAATATTTACATAGAAAATCGTCTTCGAAATTTACTTGGACAACTTGAAGGCCATTCAAGAACATTTAAAAATAAATTTGGTGGTGGAGCATCCGATTCAAAATATCTCACAGCGAAAGTCCACCATGATTGTGAGAGGGGATTTTGATCGATATCACCTTGATGATATGAATTTGCCAAGGCATGATAGCTCCAAAAAATTCGGGTTGAAACAAAATATCCCAAAAATATATCAATTGAATAATGCTTTCGAGCAAGTAATATGCAAATTAAGGCAACAAATGCCAAGGCATTATAAAAATATCCAAGATATGTTAGTCGTTTTGGGGTGTAATGCCGGAATGTCATCATTGTGATGAAAAGAGTTAGGGTATGTCCAGATACAATCAAATCCCCACATAATTCCCTTGGTCGAAGTTGTTCAATTCCGGCTGACCAAAATGTTCGTCGAACTCGATCCATCACAGATGCGAAAGTGCCATCACCCTTCGGGGCACAATATGTATTCACAGATGGCACGGGCACTTGTAACAATGAAATACAAATTGCCCTGAAGGTATATGCTAATCCAACACAGAAGAATACCCGTCTTGCAACAATCCATCGATGCTGATGACATATTACAACTGCCAAGGCATTCACAGTCATAAAAAGCATAATATATTCTGTAATTTGAATGGCACCACGAATTTCAGGAAACCATGCAAACCATAAATCTGGTAATGGATCAAATCCCCGGGGGACTTTATCATGAATCCATGCAAGTGCCAACTCATTTAAAAACCATGCCAAACCCTGAAAAAAACAAAAGAAGAGGGTTATTACTGTAATGAAAAATCTTTTGTATTTTAAACAATGGCTTTTTGTTTTATTTGTTATTCTTTCTTTTCCCCCACACATTTGCCCTCCGGGGTTTAAAATTCATTATTCGCTTACAAAAACATTAGATATCTTTTGTGCATCTTTTGTGTTCCTACTTTTAGTGATCACAAAAGTATTGTCATTTCAAAAACAAAATAAAACCCAAAAACAATAACATACACTTCAATTTTTTAAGCGAAAAGAATAAAACATTAAAAAACAAAAAACCTTTTAAAAAAGTGTTCATTTCGTTTTTGGAATTTTGAAACTATTAAAATTTCCCCTCAAAAAAGATTTTGTGTTATTATTGTTTTTTTTTCTTGTTGAACAAACAGAAATTGATCAAGAGCATAAAAAATAAACAATAAAAATGATAAAAGCTTTCTTTTTCTATCGTTTTGGTAGAAATTTTATTTGTTGATAAGAAGCAATCAATTTAGTCATTGATGATGATCAATGTATTTTTCAGGCCCCAATCAAAATTCATGAAACATGTCAATAAAGATTTCTTTCCAGAACTTTTTTTTGTTGTTGTTCTCTTATCAAAAGTTGAAAAAGGGATATTTTATTTGAACAAACAAAAAAAAGAAAGAAAAAAGCGGATTTTTGCAACAAAAAATGGAATAAATGCTTTATAATTTTTTTTTATTTTATTGACGTCTCCCTCTTTTTTATTATAATGTCCAAAGTTCAGCTTAAAAAAATATTCCAATTAAATTATCATTAAAGCAGAATTTATTTCAGACAAAAAAGGGCTTTCCTAAATTGCTTTTTTTCTTTGCAGCAATTTTTAGAATCTAATTTATTCAAGATAATTTATAGCTTAAATAAATTTATGCTGTTTAAAGCTTTTAATAAAAACTATAAATTTTGCAAAAAAGTAAATAAAGTCATAAAACTTTGTTGACTTTTTAATCTTACATAAGATTAATGAAATACAAAATTTCGTCAGAAAAAATCTTAAAACGGAAATTGATAGATTACAACAACAGCTAAATTTATCTAATACCGTAATCTTAACATCGGCTTATGATGTGTGTGATAAATAGTAAAAATATTACAAATATTTTAGCAAATAAATCCCTTTATTTAAATAATAAACAAATAACTTACCACAAATGCTATCGCCCATCCAGTTTTAAGTTTATCAACTTGATATTTTTTAACAATTTCAACATCTTTTATTGTTGACGGCAAAAGATCTTTCATTATTTTTTTAAATTGCTGGATGGAAATTTTTAGTTTGAAGATTTAATCTAAAATTAAGATTACTGTAATTTACCGTAATGCTTCAGTAAATTATAAAAGTTTCAAAACATCAAAAATAAAATCACGGATTTAAAAACATAAAAAAATGCGTCAAATAACAATTTTGAATTTCTTTTGTAACCATTTTTTTTAAAAAATACACAAAAAAAACTATTTGTTTCAATCCAAGTTCAAACATTCACTCCATTTTATATATTTTTTTATTGTTAGTTTTTTGACTCTTGTATACATTTTAGAAAAATACTTTGTTAAAACACACTTCTCGAAACACAAACCATAAATCTTTCTATCATCCATTTTTCTGTCTTCTGTAACGTTCTTTTTTTTGTTTCTGGAAAAAACACAAAAAAGTACCAGAAAAAAAGAAGATTGCGTACGTTGCTTGGGGAAACGTTAAACACCCGAAAACAAAAGGAAGAACAAAGATGTTTCAGCAAAAAAAAAGAATATTTGGCACAAAAATGACTGAATAGAAAAAGGAACAATGATCAAGCTTAACTTTTTTCACATAAGCTTTTTCTCTCATTGTTGACAGAATTTTTTGTCGAAATAGTTTTTGTAGTTTCCAATCTGAAGTTATTGAAAAGAATTTTAACAAATTCCACGCTAAAATTAGAGTAGTATTTTTTAGATCAAACCGAAACCAAAATTTTGATTATCGCATATTTCTCAACATTTTTGTGTCTCATTTCCGTTCCCCCCTCAAACTCAATATTTTTATGATAATTTTATCACAGTATAAAATTTCAAAACTTCCCAATATTATTTTCAAAAATCACCCCCACGAAAACAAAAATAAAACATGAATGATCAAAAAATTCTTTCGATCATGAAAAAAAGTACATGATTTGATGGATTCTTTAAATAGCCAAAAATTGCTTTTTAACTGTGAAATATGAGCACGACAGAACACAAAGCCTCGACAATAATGACTCAAATTTTTACTGATAAAGAAAAAGAAATCATTTTTTATGGACACAACATCAGGAAAAAAGGAAGAAGAACAGGAATGACACAAAAATTTTTGCCAAAATTCTATTCATGCTAAAAATTTATGGACAGAAAAAGTGAATTTCCACACTACAAAAATATTGTTGATGTTTGCAACCATATAAATGTCCCCTTCCAATGTCATCAATGTACAAAAAAGTAACACAAATTTTAAACATTTTTGTGGCACAAACAAAAACATACAAAAAACTCTGATTTTTGAAAAGCCATAAAAAAATCAAGACGGAATTTCTTTGATTTTTGACAATAAAAAAAGTATGGTATCCTTTTTTGCGTCATCTTTTTTCATTCATTTTTTTAGAAAAATAAAAATTTAGAACTTTAATTTTTAAGGATTGGAATATTTACTTTTAAGGAGGGTGTGACTCAGGGATCATCATTTTTGATCACGCCAAAACACATGATCGAAATAAAAGGGGTTTTTTATATTTGAACTTGAACAAATAAAAACTTTGAATAAAAACGTTTTTTGGTAAAGCAAGTTTAATCTAGAAAAATTCAAGATTAAACTTGCTTTAAATGGAAATAACTAATTTTCAAACCTAAAAAGATGTAAAAAAAAGATTACTGTAATTGGCAAGAGACTCAATTTATAATTACATCTTTTTTAACATACTCATTAACTGCCATAAAAATAGAAAGTATTTATTGTATCTTGTAAAAGTACAAGAATAATAACCTTCTATTTTTTCACCTCCAAGTTTTTCAATAACACAGAAAAAGAGTCATGCTTTTCTTTAACAACTTTTTTTTGATAAGATTCTTTTTTTCCTTTTCTTGCACACCCACAATAATATGCCATCATAAGGCAAAATCTTCTTCCAACAAAAAAGTTTAATCACAAATTTAGAGGGAAAAAATAATAATGCCATGAAAAAAGTCATTGTCACAAAAAAGAGATTCTTTAAAAATGACAACAACGAAAAAAACTGAAACCAATCCATATCAAAAATAAATATTTTTTTCGGCTTTGATCAAAATTCTTTTTTTTTGTCATTCCTGTTTCCCCCGCTTTAAAAAGAATTTCAGGACTTTTTCCATCAAAAAATTAAAAGAGGATTAAAAAACGTGAATATCAAAAAAAAGTTTCTGTTTACGAACAAAAAAATAAATAAAACCCTTATAAAAAATAGTGTCTGACTTTTCAGTTATTTTTAAATAAAAAGTTTTTAAGCATTCTTTTATAAACTGAATGTTCTGGTTTAATTTAAGATTTGTAAGGCCAAAAAATTGGGTGAGATTTTTAATAAGCTGAAAATTCCTTTGAGGGGGAACCCTTGAAAAACAATTAATGAATAAAAAAGAAGCAAGTATAAAAATAAAATGGGGGAATTCCCCTGCTGCTTCTGCTGCTACAAATATCTGAAGGTTTAAAGAGCGAAGGTTAAAGTAAAAACAGATATACCGTATATCGGTTGAATAATATTATGACATTTTAGGTAAAAAAATATCGAATAATGCTCAAAGCAGTTAATTTATTAAACTGAACTAAAAGTCACGAAATTGGTTCAAAACATTTCCGAAAAAGGTTTAAAAGTACAAACTATTGAGCACAAAATTCATAAATTTTGATGTTTTCCCTTTCCATATTTTTTACGACATTCAAGCATATTTAATGAGGCACACTGACTATCCCCAAAAACAGGGTACCCTATTTATGCAAATTAAAACTGTTATTTGGTTTC
Source organism: Panagrolaimus sp. LJ2414 (assembly GCA_024447195.1). Lineage (NCBI taxonomy): Eukaryota > Metazoa > Nematoda > Chromadorea > Rhabditida > Panagrolaimidae > Panagrolaimus > Panagrolaimus sp. LJ2414. The sequence goes on from JAMRXY010000018.1 coordinate 124,840, forward strand.
AAACTTGTTCGACAACAACAAAAAATATTTCAAGTTACAAAATACAAATATAACTATAACCCCTTCTGAATTGAATTCTAAAAATATTTCTAATTTCAACATTTGTTTGAAATAAGGGAACGAGAGCGAAAATAATAAGCTTAATTTTTAAAAATTTCTTTCATTAATGACAAAAAAAATTTTCAAAGATGCTTCACTTTTTTAAGCTTTTAAAAAAAAGAATGCTGCACGTTTGAATAATATTTAAAAGTTATGCAACAACGGAAAAAAAGAATCTGGTCATTGACCCGACTTTGAACTTAACGTTTCAAAAAAAACAAAATGGGAAATGAAACATAAAAATTGAAACGTCAGACATTTGCAAAAGAAAATGTAACGGAGGAAGACCAACTTTTTAAAATAAATAAACCTACAATAAAACTTTTTAAAATATTTGAGTTAATTTTTTATAAAAATATTCCTTCAAGTTTCCTTTTGTTTCCCAAGTACAGAATTGAACTACAGATTTTAAAGAAGAAGAAGAAGAATATGAAATTTGATGCCCCAAAAAACCATTATAAATTTTTAATATTTTTATATGCATGTTTTTTGGATTCGGATTTGCTCAAAAACAAAACAACAAAAGGGGATACATTTTTCATCCAAAAAAATGTGTAATAACAAGTCCAAAAAACTCCCAAATTTCATTTTTTGACTTTGACGGAGGCGGTTTCTAAATGGAATTTTTGAAATAATAATATTTTTTAGCTGCAAAAAAGTATAAAAACTAATTTAAAGAGTTTTTTGCTGCTCCTGCAAAAAGTTTAAAAACTCAAATGTTTTCAAAACTGTCCATGACGAATATTTTTGAAAAAACCCAAAAATAAGATTAACTTATTTTTAATTCATTTAAAAAAAGTTGGCCTTAAAGGTTTTACAGAAAAAAATATTTGTAGCCTTCTAAGATTAGTTAACCACCTGCAAAACTCACATCAAACGTCTACTTTTTTTTTGCTGAAGAAAAAAGGTTCTTTTTTAAAAATTAAAAATTGCAAGTCAATTTTTCATTTTTCAAAAAAGGGGAAAACCACCTGTGCCAAAAAAGGCCACAGAAAAAAAGAAGAAAGTAATGTTGATGTTTGAAAAGTAGCTTAAATGTTTTTGCTAGCTACAGTAATAGGCTTCAAAAAATGAAAAAAGTATTAATAATAATGTTTTATTTTCAAAAAGTCTATGTTGGTTTTGTTGCAAAAAAATAAATGTTGTTTTTTTGAGTTTGAAATGCCATTATTAAAGAGGGAGGCGTTTTGAAAAAGAGGGTTATCAGAAAATGGAGAAAAAAAGAGAAGGATAAATATAGGCCTTTTTTGAAAGCCGGATGTCAGAAATCCAAAACTGAACTTCTGGTTTTTCTTTTTTGCTGCGGATTGTTTTTTTGGGATTCGGAAGTTCCCTCTATTTTTGATTTGCATAAAGAAATATAAAATTATGGCATGAAAATCTTGGGGTTCAAGTTTTGAGATATATCAAATCCTACTATCTTTTTTGGCATTCAAAAAAATACAATAAGCCCTAAAGGTAATCCTAAAAATGTTCCAAACGAGAGAAAAAAAAGTAAATGCAAAAAAAGCTAAACGGAAATCCGTTGAAAGCATTCACTTCATCATCCGTTTTCCATCTTTTTTCATCTTTCTTTTTCAATTTCCGTCTGGACGAAGATAGCTGAAGCTGATCCCCGTAAGAACAAACGAGTATGTACGCGCGAAAAAAGAGAAATCTGCATCTTCTTCATCAACGAAGAGGAAGAGGACGAGACAGAAGAACAAATATACGAGAGTGAAAAAAAATCAAATCATCAACGACAATGATGATGATAGAAGTGGAGGAAAGAAGATGCTTATATAAGAATAACAATAATGAACTGTTGTTGAAAAATTGAAAGAAAGAAAAAGCATGTTGATGATGATGACGGAGTTGTTGAAGGAGGGAAAAAAATTTCTTTGCTTTCATCAACCTTCAAGAGTTAAACGCATAGTTTTTCTTACTTTGCCTTCCTGTCACCTCCGAATCGGAAGATCCGTCCTTTCTTTCTTTTTTACTTGCTGCTGCTGTTGATGTTGTTCTTCCGGATCTTGTTATTGCATACTTCAATTGCGAAGGGGTTGACGCTGTTGTTACTGTTGTTGATGCTTTCAAATATTTCAACACAAAAAAAATCACAAAATACGAAGCGTGAAAACTGTATTTTTCAAATACCAGAAAAACAGAAATGTAAACATGCGTTTTTTTATTCAAAAGGTTTAAAATAAGAAAAAGTTAAACACAAAAGAAAAAAAGTGCTGAGGCAAATCAAAACTTGACAAATACCGTTAATTCTTTTGCTTTTTTTTTTTTGTAATATTTTTTAAAAAAAAAGAATTTTCCGGGTCAAACAAGTATGTGCACTTTTTTCATTGTCAAACAAAATTCTTTTGATTTTGGTTTTTAATAAAATTTTAAAATCTTAAAAATGCATATTTGTTTTTTATATTTTAAAAATGTGAATCAAAAACTTTTTTTGACACAAAAAGGTAAAAAGTCAAAAAAAATGCATTTATGTGTATTTGATATCTTTGATGTTTTGAAATAATAAATTTATTGTTTGAATCATCGAAAAAAGGAGAGCCATTTCCTCAAGGGAATTCATGATTAAACAAAAACAAACTTTTTTTTATATATTTTTATTAATGTGGTATTTATTTAAAGCTCAAAAATACTTGAGTTTATAGCATATTTGAACTTTATTATTTTTATTTTAGAAAAGTCACATAAACGAAATTGCTAAAAATAGTTTGGGTATAAATAACAGCTTTGGAATACTGTATGCAAAATAAAACAACAAAAAGAAAAGAGAAAACTATAATTTTTAAAAAATTAAGGCTACTGTAGGGTTTTAAGTTGTTTCTAAAAACAAAAACAACTTTTAAAAAGCGATACATAATTTTTTTTGATTTAGAATTTCTGAATCCTTCCTTCAAAATTCAAAGATCTTTGAAACGAAAAAAAACAATTTTTCATTACATATCCATTTTTGAATATCCATTATTATTGCGGTTCATTTCTTTTTATGAATTGCTACTTCCCTTTTTCGGAAGTTGTCTTTTTATTCAAAAAAATATTAAATGTCAAAAATCCTTCATTCATTAACGTCAAAGAAGGTTTTTAAAAAAACGGATATTATTATTATTATTTATAAATAAAAGATGAGCAGGAAATTACGCAAAAAAAGAAGCTACAAACAACGCAACACAAAAAAAAACAATGTTGATTTTTTACTTTTTTGCTTCAACTTTTGACATTAATGTTTGTTTCAATCTTGACACAAAATTGAACAAATAATAAAAAAAACTTGTTTTTCTCACAAGCATTTTTGTTCTAAAAATATCATGCATTCTTCAGTAATACAAAAATCCTATTAAACTTTATTTTTTTATGATTCTATCAGTACTAAATAATATAAGTGACTATATAATAATATAGATTGTTTAAAAAAATACTACGGTACATATAAAATATTTCAATGTCAAATTATTATTTGAATGCTTGAACACCAGTAATTGCTCGGCCAAGAATAAGAGCATGAATATCATGGGTGCCTTCATAGGTATTGACAGTTTCAAGATTTACCATATGTCGAATAATATGATATTCATCAACAATTCCATTTCCACCAAGAATATCACGAGCTTTTCGAGCAATTTCAAGAGATTTTCCACATGAATTTCTTTTAACCAATGAAATTAATTCTGGAGGAAGTCTGAAAAATTAAATTTGTTTATTAAACAAAAAAGGTATTTAAAAAACATACCGTCCTTCATCCTTTAAACGAGAAACACGAAGGCATGCTTGAAGGCCAAGAGAGATTTCAGTTAACATATCAGCAAATTTGAGTTGAACTAATTGAAATTGTGCAAGAGGTTTTCCAAATTGCTTTCTGAAACATTTTTTTTGCATTAATAAAAATAGACATTTAAAAAATGCAAGTAACAAAATTTATAAGGCGCGCGCCACAGTATCCATGGCAACTTAAATCGCAAAATCTTAAAAATGTTTTTATTTTGCAAACTACCAAAAATGTTTTTTACAGATTTTAAAATGTTTATTCTTTTATTATATTTTATTTTGCCATATTCCAATGCTCAACAAAATACTCCTTCAATTCCCTATCGAAGTATTAGTAGCTGTAATGAAAATCAATATTTCAATTCAATAACTTTATCGTGTATAAATTGTCCGGTTGGTCAAATTCCAAATTCTAAACATGATGCATGTCAATGTAATATTGGGTCTCGGATAACTGGATGGTCTGCAGGTTCATTACAATGCTCACCGTGTACCGGTGAATCAGCTGTTTCACAAGATCGATGGAATTGTGTTTTATGTAAATCATCGAGAAATGCAACTTTACGACCTGATAATACAACAGGGCATTGTCCTCCTTGTGAAAAAAATCAAATAATAGAAGTTGGAGATAATTCAGGAATCAATCAGGCTTTAATTGAAAGATGTGTCAATTGCCCTGAGGGCACACAATCAAATAAAGATAAAAGCAGATGTGAACCATGTATCTCGGCAGAATGTTACTGTGACGCAAATCCAAATGTTTGTAGCTCTCCAACTTCCAATAATTCAAATTTTGGAGTAATTAATCTTGAAAATGGTGAATCTTTTCGTTCCAAATATATTGTAGAAAATCTTCGATTTGCCGAATCTCAATGCCAAAGTGGAGAAAGTAAAGAATGTCAACATTTGGCAAATATGTGTGTTCTACAAAATTATGATCAATCCCCGGATGGTGCTTGTGCCATGTTGAGAAGTATACAGTCAACTCTAAATGGACAATTAATTGCTCCAGCTTTATTTATGGATTTTTTGGAACTCTCCAGAGAAAATGCCATTGAAGCAATATTTAATGTTGAACCTGGAAGTCCAAATACATATTTGGATATTGTTTCTTTGATGTATTATCTAAATGGAACCTTTGTTGGAATTGATGAAATTAATCAAGGTGTAATCCAACTTTGTCCAACTGATAGAACTGCCAAAGATGGGACCTATCTTTTTGGAAGAGAATACAAGCAAGAATGTATTTTAAGATTATCCGATGTAATTGAAAGTATTTCGATGAGAAGAAAATACACCCTTGGTGAACAAGAAACAATTTTCCATGAATTGTATCTACGGTACATTGATAATAATAATCAACAAATGATGTATCCAATTCCAGTTATAAATGAAAATATTAAAGAATCAAATCAATATGTAAATCGGTTAGAAAATGATAATCGTTGGAGATTAACTCGACGCTTTTTCTTAATGGATAATCAACCAGAGGCTACAGTAACTGGAAAAGGCATTTTAACCAGAGTGCCAACTCGATTATTGTTCCATGTTCAAGTTCAACCATCAAGAGATGGTAGAATCCTTCCACCGTATTTAAGATTGCGACATGCTGAATTTCATGCAATCGGAAATGAAACTTTTGTAAATGTTAATGAAAAAACTTTAACTTCAACATTTCAAATACAGTATGCCATTGATTCACGGAAACATGATAAAACAATTGAAATTTTAATGGCAGTTTTTTGTTCAACAAGTATTTTATGGGGTGCACTTCGAGCTTATGCATGGGGTCGACGAGCTGGAAAACAAATAATTGATTCAAGTACCATAATTAAGTTGGTACTGTATATGACAGAAATAATTTCAAATATTTTTCTATTAGTTATTGGATGTATGGCAGCATGGATCACATTTGCATATAAACTACAACATCATTATATGTATGTTTTGCTTACAGAAGACCAAGAATATTCCTTCATCATTTATATCTGTGTTGCATTGGGCCTTCGATTAATTGCTTTACTTCATTTATATGCAACATTAATCTTAACAGAAACATTTTTTATTGATTGGGAAAGACCAAGGACCCTTGAAACAGAGCAGCTTCATTTACCACAACCTTCTTCAGATGTTATTTTAGCTGTCCAAAATAAATCAGTCAAACCACCAGTAATTTGGAGGACATATTTTGTAGCCAATGAATGGAATGAATTACAAAATTACAGAAAAACAAGTGTTTCTTGTCAACTAATTCTAATTCTACTTATACTTGAATGCCTAAATTTCAAAGATTTTGCTATAGTTCAGCCTGGTTTTGCCAGAGGAAATCAACCTAAAGAATTTGCAGAAACTCGACTCACTCGTTTTGCAGTAGATATTACATTTTATCTTATCATTGGACTCATACAGTGGCTATTTCATGTTTTGATAATTGAAAAATTTGTTGATCCATTCAGAAATTTTATGGATTTATGTTCAGTTGCAAATATTAGTGTAATGTCATTGACACATCCTCTTCGAGGTTATTACATTCATGGCCGGTCAGTTCATGGTTTGGCTGACACTGGAATGCAAGAAATGAATGAATTTCTCAAACGTGAAAGGGACAATCTTTGTGCTCTTCGGGGATTGGAAAGTAACAGTGAACTTCAAACATTTGTTATGAATTTACCTTCACAATTTCGTGAAAGATATGAACAAATCACAGGTCCTTTAAGAAGTCCAGCTCAAGTTGTAAATGTTAGATTAAGTGGAGGCGACAGACAAACATCAAAAATTGAAAGCACCTCAAAGGTCTATGAAGAATTAAATGAATTTTTGAAAGATATTGTTGACCATGCTATTCCAGAAGTTGATTATGTTATTACAGAACCGAAACTTGTTGAAGAAATTTTAGGACTTGAGCTTAATGATACTTCAAAAATAGGAAATTTTACAAGGTGGGTTAAGAACTGTAAAACAAAAAATAAAAAACATCATTTTCAGAGATCCATCAGAAATGTCCTACAGTAACGTATTTGTTTATGGCAATGAATGGTCCCATTTAGTTTTTGAAATGCTTTTGTTTTGCGTAATTGATTTGTTCCTCAAAAACCGAATTTTTGCCGCTACCGTAACCTTTTTTGTATCGGCAGGAATTCAAAAAGTTGCAAAAGTTTTCTTTACAAATAACCTTATTCGTTCAAGTTTAATTGATCATCGTTTTCTTGTTTAATTTTAAGTTTTGAAAAGTTTTAAAATAAAAACCTACCTTTCAAGTGCATATTCTCTTGCATAATGAAAACATGCTTCTGCAGCACCCAAAGCTCCCCAAGAAATTCCAAGTCGAGCATTATTCAAACATCCAAAAGGTCCTGCTAAGCCTTCAGCATTTGGTAATAAATTTTCTTCTGGTACCTTTACTTCATCCATAGCAATTTGACCAGTAACACTTGCACGAAGAGATAATTTTCCAAGAATTTTTGGTGTCTCTAATCCTTTCCAACCTCTTTCAAGAATGAATCCCTTAAAAAGGTTGAAATAAACTTTATAAAGTTCAAGCATCTGTTGACACAGCACGTTCATAAAAACTTGTGCGAATTTCTGCTTCTCATTTGGCCGTTTCTTTATTTTTTGACAGAATTCTGTTAATTTATTTTAGCAAAGGTTTAGCTTTTGGACTTCATCGCTCTAACTTGAAATATCAAAAAACCCCTCGTACATATTTTAGTTAAACATGTTTTCTAACTGTACAAATTAACAGAATGTCAAACACAGGGAAGCAGAAATTTGAAATTTGCTACTCCGTCTCAAACATGCTATGATTGAAGATAATCAAACCTTAATTTTTCCACCATGTCGATCACTTTTTGCCCAAACAACAAAAACATCAGCAACTGATGCATTTGAAATCCATGTTTTTGTTCCACTTAATTTGTAAGTTTTTGAAGATTCATCCCAAATTGCTTTTGTTTCCATACTGCCTGGATCTGATCCAGCATTGGGTTCTGTAAGGCCAAAAGCACCAATTTTCCTAAAAAAAAAAGGACAATGTTTAAATAAAATTACTATTTTACATTTATTGTAGGAAATCTGATATTTAGTAGAATTTAAGTATTGTATAATATATTTTTGAATTTTAATAAATTTTACAAAAAGTAATAACAGCTTACTTTCCAGCCGCAAGATCAGGGATATATTTTTGTTTTTGCTCTTCTGACCCGTAATTGTAAATCGGACCGATAACTAAACTTGTTTGAACACTCATCGTTGAACGATATCCACTATCAACTCTTTCAACTTCTCTTGCAATTAAACCGTAACCAACTGATGAAACACCAGCACAACCATAACCCTAAAATGATTAACAATGTTGAAATTTGAACACTAATATGAAGAAATACATACTTCATATGGAGCACCTAAAAGTCCCATTTCTCCCATTTCTGGAATGACTTTTGGATCAAAAGATTCTTCGCGGTAAGCTTTAATAACTCTTGGCAAAAGTTTTCCTTGACAATAATCATGTGTTTGAATTCGAAGAGCATTTTCTTCATCAGTTAATTGTTCATGAAGTCCAAAAGCATCTTTATAATCAAAAGCAGCACTCGAGCTTTTAACTAAAAAAGTGTGTACTAAGTATTTTAATTAAAAGTAACCCTACATCGAATAAAATGTGTAACACTTGAACGTCCCAAATTTAATGAAGCTGCTCGACTCAACATAATTCGTTAATAATAAATATTCGATTATCACAAAGACAATGGGGCTCACACGTGATTTTATAGAGATAACGAAAGAGAAAGAAAAAAAGTTGAAAGTTTCAACCTTTTTTCTTCAATGAGGAAAGATCAATGATTGCTCGAAGAAAAACCCCGAGTTGACGTGATCAAACTTTGAACGTCAAAAAGTAAAACAAAACATCCGCAGCAGTAGTAATTGTCATTCAAAGACATTTTGCAAATAAAAAAGTACCCTTTCGAATTTTTAAAAAGGGTTACACGAAAAAAAGATAGCTCTAAAATCAGAGAATAGAAACTTACTGTTTTCTTTCATTTCATGCATGAATTTTTTATGTGGATTGAATAATTTTTTTGATAATTTAAATGCCATCATTTCGATACTTTTCGATTCTTCTTCTGTTTGTTGTCGACATTCAGGAAAAGCAAGTGCAATCTGAAAGTTTTAATGTGTTAAATGTGCAATTCGTTGTATTTAATTTGAATTACATTAATTTGTTTTGATTTTTTTGAACTCATTTCTGTAACATTTTGAGTTTCAGATAGGCCATTTTCATATGCTGCAATATGAAGTGAAAGAGTGCTTTTATTTAAACCTTCAACATTTTTGCTTTGCCATTTGCCTTCTTTTGTATGATCTTTTTGGAGATCCTTTTGATGATTAAAAGTTCGATCCTTTGTTTTCCATGAATTTAAAGCATTTTTGTCTGCTTTATAAGTGTTACGATTATCAACAAAACCTATCGAAGCAATGCAAAGCTGCAGTCTTTTCAAAAAAACCGTGAAAATCGATTTTATACCGTATCCAAAGTTAAATAAGACCTATATAAAAATTTTAAACATTGAAATTTTTAAAAGACTGCATTTTCTTTTATTTTACCATTATTACTTTGATTATTTTTCAATGAATTTTTGCTAACAAAATGAACAAAGTTTGAAGCATCTTCACATTTGTAATTCTGATTCAAATTGATGTTACTGTATTGAGAATCACGACCAAATTGATTGCTTTTTGTTAATGAACGACAATCATTTGCAGCCAACAAAATACGTTTTGTGGACATTTTTCTATAAAAAAATTGATTAAAATTTTTAGAAAAGAGTGATAAAATTGGTTTGGGCAAACAGTATTAAAGAAATTTTGAAAACTAGTAACATTTTAGCAAAAAATCAGAGATATTTATCTTGGACTATGTTTTGACTAAACACATGATCGACAATAAAAGTTTCAGTTGCTGGTATGATTTTGAAGAGAACATGGCTTTTAGAAGGGAAATTGAAAGAATGATGCAATCTTCTGTGTTTGAAAAAATGGAATAAGCAATACTTTTTTAGATCATAAAAAATTAAAACATTGTGTGCACACTAAAAAAAATAATTGCATATAGCTACAGTATCCTACACGTAAAAATGAATCATTTTTTATGTGATTTGAAAAAAAGGCAAAAAATTTGGGCATTATTTTTTGGTGACCGGATAAAAAAATAACTGCACTTCTTACAAAATTTTTTTTCTTACAATTGACATTTTTCACAACTGCATTTCTTACAACTTGTAATTTCTAACAATTGGAGAAACTTAAAACAACATAAACAATGTGTGTTTTTTGATAAAATCAATTTTTAATTGGTTTATAATTCAAAAAATTCAAATTATTTATCTTATGAGGAATCCAAAAAATTTGTCATGATTGCGTTAATGAAATTTAAAAAAAACATTTTTTCCAACGATAATGTCTGAAAAAGCGATTCTAGCATGTTTTCATTTTTAAACTTCTAAAATTGAAATCATATTTATCTAAAAAAGGCATTCATAAATGACATGTACCAAATTCTTATTGCATCATCTTTTTTATCTGTGAAATCTTTTTTACACCTTTTTCTTCAACGCAAACTTTTTCCGCGAAAAATCACTGCAAAAGAAAAAATGTTATTGTTTCATTTTTTTCATCGCTTCCATCTTTTGAAAAAAAAACATAAGGCTTCGATATTTTAAAAAATATTCGCCAGATTTTTTTATTAAATAAATTTCAAATTCGTTTTTCTTTTCAATTTCTATGTTTTGAAAACTCGAGAAATCATTCGAGAAAAATGTTTTTTAAAAAAGTCAAAAACAATTCTCTCTCCGCGTGTTTAAAATTGTCTTCCTTGGGATCGCCCAGATTTGACGTCATGGGAAAATCTCAACGAAAATACATCAAAGACATTTTTTACCGCACATCAAATGCGGTACGGTAATTACCCCCTCCTTCCTCCATGACGTCATATCTAGACGATCCCTTTTACACCGATGACCTTTTTTATTTAACAGTTTGTACTTGTATTATTAAAAATGAAATACTATTTCCAAGTCATTTTACAGTTCAAACACAATGTGTTAAGATTTGCTAATTTTAGTAGCTATTTTTAAAAACAGTTGTTTTCGCTAAATTCTTTATAAACAATTTTCATGATTTCGTGAAAAAGTAAAAAATCATAGTTAAAAAATATAAATTTTAGATGACAGAAAAAAATGGGCTTTTGCCTTTAAATAATAAGAAACAGTTTTTTGTGAAATCCCACACTGATAACAAGAATCACCAATATTCAAATTTTAATTTAAATCAAAATAACAAATGTTTTGATGTATCATTTGTTCATTCAAATAGCAAAACATTCTGCAATAACAATAACAAAAAATTTGGTAAACAAATTGCTGCAGTCAACTACAAAAAACATGTATCGTGTTTTAAAATTAAAAAAAATGTTTCCATTTGCCGCTTTTTTTGATATCGCGAGACTGAAGAAATTGAAATTCAGAAACTTTCGTTTCCTTCTGGTGAGAAAAAAACCAACTGAATGTTGATTTCATTTTTTACCCTTTAAAAATTAATAACTCGGGTTCCCGGAAGAAATTCTAAAAAACGAGCTATCATTTTAATCAGTGTGTTGTGGTGAATAAAATGATAGCTCATTTTTTCGAATTTCTTTTTGGCACCCGACTTTTTAATTTTTAAAGGGCAAAAAATGACATCAGCGCAAACCGTTGTTGAGTTCGTTGTGAAAGTCCCATGATTTTCAATAACTTTCAGCTACGCAAACTTTTTTGCAAAATCAAAAAAAGGAACAAATGATTTCCTTTAAAACAGCTTTTTTATGAATTTTAAAAAAATGTTGCATCATCTCAAAGAGTGCTTTAGTAAAAAAAAGGACTGCAGCAACACTTAAAAAATACAGTTTCAAAATTTGATGAAAAACATGAAAGAAAAGAAAATTTGCAAACAGCTTGGAATAAATCAACTTTAAATAAACCGAAAAATGCATTTGTTGAAACTGAAGAAAGTGTTAAAAGAAAAAGATGGAATTCTTCAAATGCCATTCCCAAAAGCAGTAGCACTTTATCCCTTCATATTGCAGCTTATGAAAATTCTGTTGAAGGTGGAGATACTGTATCATATGATGGAAATAAAGATTTAAATGGAAAATCAACTGGTTTGACTCAAAAGTGGAAAGCAATTGGTTCAACAACAATTATTCAAGTAATTTTTAGTTAAAGTTACTTAATTGCTTTTTACATTTGAAGTTTACAGAATTCATTTGAATTTCCAAGGCAGCAAACCGATGATGAAACGGATCCTGCCGTGATGCAATTTTCAGCATCCCAACAATTACTTAATCCTAATCAATTGGATTCATCAAATGATAATGGTAAAATGATGTTTTTTAAATTAGTCAAATTATTTAATTCAAAGGTGAAAAATAGATACACAAAAAAAACTTATGTGTCACTGAATACTGCAAGAATAAAAAAATGATTGTCCTGTTCAAAAAAGCATTTTTTGCCTCTTTCGTTGAAAGCAATCTCTAAAAAATTCTAATTTTTTCAGCTCAAGAACAACAACAACAACAAAATGAATTGAGTCAATTATCAACTGATTTTCAACCTCATTATCAGACTCAGGAAGACGGAACAATTATTCTGTAAGTTTTAAACCTTTTATCTTCATCGACTTTAACTAAATGTATTAAAATAATTATAAAAATGAAACTTTTTCTTTAAATTTTCTAAATTTTCTTACTCTAAATAATTGGATTTTATTAAAATTTTCATAATTTTCCATTTTTGAGATTTTACATGAACTTTGGTCAGTTTTTCAGGGGGATTTCAATGGAATGGATCGCCCGATCCGTGATCTCGATATCCCCTATTTCTTTAAAAAAAGGAACTTCGAAAAATCCATTCAAAAACTAAAAAACTGCCTTGGAACCAAATAGCAGAAAGGATTTATCTAATAATAATATAATATTTACAGATATGTTGGAAATCATGATCCTGCACTTACAATTCATCCATCAACTCGAACCTGTCCACTTTGCCCAAAAACTTTTAGTCATTTATATGCACTTAAAGGGCATTTTGTTCGAGTTCATCTTCGGCATAAACGTTTTGTTTGTAATGTTTGTGAAGCTGGTTTTTGGTCAAATTCTGATCTTGAAAGACATATGCCACGGCATACCGGTCAACGCTTTATTTGTGATGCCTGTAATCGAACATACACTTCAAAGCAACGCCTTACCGAACATTTTCGTAATCCATCTGCTTGTTGGCTTGATCCTCCAATGCTCAAATATATCAAAGCTGTCAATAAAGTTGAAACTTAAAAAATGACTGATTTAATTAATTATTATTTTTATTAATTTGTTTGTGTTAATCTTTGAAAGATACATTTATTTTATATCCTATTTTCAACTGTATTACCACTTCTTTGTCTTGTTTTTTTCGAAATTTTTATTAATTTTTAGAATGTTTTTTGCAATGTTTTTTTAAACCAAAAACTTAATAAAATTGTGATTTATAATCCTTTTTCCAAAAGTTTTATTTATTTCTAGGATTGTTTTTAGAGGATTGTTATATGTCTGTGTTTCTTTTGAATGAAATAAAAGGCACACATCTGTCTCAAAAAATATTCCTTCAACTTTTTTTGATCTTTCTTTTGACATCTGTTTTTTTTCCTTCTTCTATTTTTTTGGAAGAATAAGAAAAATGATAATTTGCGCGAAAAAAAGAATATCTTCGGTTCCTTTGTGGTTGTTTCGAATATTTTTTTGTTTTCACCTGTGTGTGAAAATGCCAAAAAAAATCAAAAAAGAAATTCAAAAAAAAGAGCGGCATTTTTCTTTTGAAATAAACAACAATAAAAGTATTGTTTCTTTCTTTCTCTTCAATGCTTTTCAAGGACGATGACTGAAAAGATTTTTTTCTTTGTTAATTGGATTTTATTAATAATAGAAAAAAGAAGAAGAGCATCAATGAAGAAAGATATTTTTGAAAAGATTAAATAAAGTAATCCATCATCGCTTTTTTGAATGAATTTAAAATTTGTACATTTCCCACGACAATTATTTTCTTTTGTTGCCGTTGTAAAGTATGCTAAAAGTGTGCCTTTAAAATATAATTGAAACAATAAAAAAAAGTATAATTGTTTCAATCAAATTTCTCTGAGATTCTTTGTGTTTTAATTTGGACGGAAATGTCTTAGGATTTGAGAGTTGCGCCAATCAAAAACAAAGAAAAAAGAATGCCTTAACGCAACATCGATGGCGGCTCTCATGTTGAATTTTTCCTTTGATGTTTGCCTACCGTTGCCTCGATCTTATATCCCTCTTCTTCTCTCTCAAAACTTAGGCACAGCGGGGGTTTTCTCCCTTTCATTTTTTGCCATCACACTATTACTACTAACACTGAAGAAGAAAATATACACATAGTTCATCACTCTTTGTCATTATATTTTTTTTGTTTTTGAAAAACATAAAAAAACGGGGCCGTGCGCAATAGAGAAAAGCAGACATTTGCATTTGCATTTTTTAGTTGTTCCTTTTTCACTCCCTCACATTCATAGTCACGATTGAAAATGAAATTGAACGAAGAAAGGCAAAAAACTAAAGAGAGAAAGGAAAGGAGTGGCAAGTTTGAAGTCAGTCTTCTTCTTCATTCGTTCGTTTGGGAGTTTAGTACAAGGACGACAAAAAACGACGACAACCCAGCAGCAGCAGCTTTCTCTCTGTATTCCTTTTTTTTCTTTCTGGTCATCGCCATCTATCCCTCCTCGATCAATCGAAAGCAGCAGAATTAAAATTGCGCGCTCCTTTTGCCGCTTTTTTCTTTCTATTTTTTTCGGAAGATTTTTTCAAAAACATTTATGAAAATGTTACATTTTTAATGAAAAAATAATAATAATTGAAGAAGAAGATTAGATAGATTAAATAGATTTAATTAATAAAAGTCTTTTGTTTATGTTTCTTTGGGTTTTGACCTGCTTTTTGAAATAAGCAGAAGAGGAATATCCAAAACTCAAATTTCAATTAATTTTTTGCCGCGAATGTTTTTTTTTGCGTTTTATCGAATCTTAGAATCTTGGACAAACACACATCTGTTTTTTAGAGTTGCTAAAAAGGAGAGGGAAGAAATCGAAGAAGACCTTTTTGGAGCTTTTCAAAAAATCGAAGAAGACCTTTTTACAGCAGAAAAGAAGAATGTCGGTGGTTTCAGCTCCATCATCAAGTTCATATCGAAATCACCAGCAGCAACAACAACAATATAATCGACGATCTCGATATGCTGGACCACCACCAGCAAATTCATCAAATTTTCAACGATTACGATATGATCAAGATCGAGCGGGCCTTCTTCCACATTCAAGAAGTTTCGATAAAGTAAAATCCATATTTTTGATAATTCCAAATAACATTTTATACTTTTTTAGAGTGGAATATCTCGAGATGAAAGAAGTTATTGGGATGGAAATGATAATAGTACCGTAATCTCAGGATGTACTTCAACATGCTCATATTCAAATGTAATTCAACAAAAATTTGAAAGAGAAAAAGCTGAACAAAGATTAGCAGTAAAAGAAGAATCTCGGCATTGTTGTTCATCATCTTTATGCAGATTGAATTTTGCTGGATTTATTTCATTTCTATCAATTTTGGGTGTTCCAATAATTGTTGCTGCACCATTTATAACACCGTATTTTGGATATGATTGGCCGGGAATACAATGTGATCTAAATTCACAGGTTTGTTTTTTTAAATGATTACTGAAATACGATCATAGAAATAGAAATTTAAAAAAATATCTGTAATTTCTGATTCTGTTCATTTTTATTTTTACTTTGAATAATTACGGAATTTTTTAGAGATTTTTATTAGTGATCGGTATTTGTATTATTATTCAAATAGTTGCAGCATGGAAAGTTCATTCAAAGCGACCATCAGCAAGGCTACCAAGAATTGTACTTTCAAGAGTCGCATTTACACTTTCCTTGATATTTGTTCTCGTTGGATTTGGTCTTTTCTTCGTTAATAATGATGTTCTTCCAAAGAATCCCAATTACGTTGATATTCTTCTTCATGCTCTTCTTCTCCTGATTACTACCTTTTTAATTCATTCTTTATGGTATTTCTTTGAAATTCGACAACCTCAAGTTTATGTTACTGTACATGTTGTTCGGGATCCTGATGGTGAAGCACATACATTTTCAATTCGAGAATCTGCAGTTCAAGAAGCGGTGATTGAAATTCTTTCAAAATATTCTTCAACATTTTCTCCTTTTAATCCATACAAATTCCGTGCAAAAAAAGAAGGTCAAGGAAATTTTAAACTTGGTTGTGGAGGAATTAATCCGGCTGTAACTGGTTTCAAAGTTTACACAATTGATGAATGCCCTGGTGGAAATCCTGAATCAAATAATAATGGAGCAATTGCAGTTTCAAATGCAAAAGCTTTAATTCAAGCTGCAATTCGTCGAGGCCGCCGAGATCGATCTGAACATTTTCATCAAAATTCAGATTATGAAAAGAAAGTTGAAAAGAAAAAATCTGAGTTGATTTTAGCTGCTGAAGAAGCCTTTGCACATATTCATGCCATTAATTCACATAATGCAAAGTTTAAGGTATATATTTTTACAATTTTGGGTTCGGCATTTTTGTGAAGGTTTAAAATCTCCAAAAACATACTGTAGTTTTTCAATTTTTTGAATAATTACCAATTGCCTAATTCTTTGAAAGATTATTGTAACTCAATTTTTTAGGTTAAACAAATGGATCCAGAAGAAACAGCAAAGATAATTTTGACAGGAATTTATCGTCCTCTTAACAAATATCTTAAATATACCCATCAAAATCAAGCCTTTCAATTACATAATTTTGATGAAAATCTTCAACTTTGTTTACAACATGGATTTACTGCTGAAACATTTCTTCAACCATATTTTGAGCAGCAAACTCAATTCAATGATTTTCCTCCAACTTCTTCAAAATGGTCTCTACTTTGTGATTCTCATCCTGCAAATCTCGTAACCCATGGACAACACTTTATTCTTCGATGCTTGGATCAGGATACAAATTTGAATGTACGATTGATATGCCGAATTGAATTGAATCCAACTTTTAATATTGTGCAAGAAAGGAGTCGAAATTCAAATTATTCATATCAATTTATCCCTCCTGCACAAGGTTGTGATTCGCCATGCTGAAGTTACAAAACTGAAAATTAATGTTTAATAAAAGAGAGGGGATTGAAAATATATTAGTATTTTTAGTTTTTTATTGTTGTTTTATAATATTTTTTAATTGTTATATATCTTTCATTTTTTTGTGTGTACATTTTTAATTTTGATATTGAAACCCATCGGGTAAATTTAATACTTTGTTCTTTTTGCTCAATAATAAAATTTCAAAGATTAAACAATAGGCTTTTGGCACATAGAAATCTTACAAAAATTTTATGAAAAATTCCAACATTACATAATCATACTGTATCTGCGGTAGCCGATCGAGTTATTCTTAGTTGCAATTTAGGCTCTTAATTTTTTACGTTCGTACTGTAATTAAAAGTTTTATAAAAATAAAAAACAGCAGCATACAGATTTTTATAAAAACATCCGCTTACAGGGGTATTATATAAAAGCATCATAATTTTAATATCAAGTAATCATATTGTAGCTACAGTATCCGTAACAGTATTTTTGTTTCTTCATCTTTTGCATTTTTAACCATGTTATTCTGTTTTCTATTTTTAAGTCTTTAATTACAATTCTTTATTTTTTGCTTTTATTGAAGCCAAATAAGAAATGTAATTAAATTTCTGCCTTTTTGGAAACAACTTCTCTAACATTTTTCAAAAAATACTGCTGCTGCAAAAAGCGGGAATTTCTTAACACGAAGAAATTTGAAGAAAAAAACGTTGAAAAAAAAGTCAGAGCAAATTTGAGAGAAGAAAAAAAACGTGAGTGTCAAATTATAGTCTTTCAAAAACGTACACACACAATTTTTCCCAATCCAAAAATTGTTTATTCCAATCTCTTGTACATAAAGTTTTTGTTTATAAATTTATTATTGTTCTAATTAAATTCAAAAAATGGATTCACCAGATATGGACGATTTGTTGGATTCATTGGAAGATCCACCAACGTCAACATCAAAAATCGAACCATCACAAAGTTTTAAATCTACTTTGTCGTCGTCAAAAAAGGACATTATCGATGATTCAGCAGCGATAAAACCACGTCAAACTTTGTCTAGTCTTTCTCATGATGATGGTAATAATAAAAGTTTAAATAATTCAAGCACGAAAAATGGTGGTGATTTAAAGGTGGTTAAAAATGATATGAATGGAATGGATGAAGTTTTAAATGAATTGGATATGGAGGATAATGTAAGTTTTATATAATTTAAGATTACTTAACAAAAACTATAATTATTGCAGAAACATGCGTCGAATCTTGTTCAAGAAGAAGATGAAGGTGTTGAATTGATAAAGGATGACGGAAATGAATCTAATATTGCTGAAAATGTGAATATTTCAAATGTTACGGAAGCGGCTGAATCAAGTGCATTTGTTGAAACTGAATTTTCTCGAACGAAAGAAGACGCAGAAGTTGCAGCAATTTTGAATTCGATGATGGAAAAAACAATTTTGGAATTTCCTAAAGTGATTAAAGTTGTTAATGGTTATCCGGAAAATATTGAAAGAATATTAAATAATTTAAATCCAGAAGAAAAAAGTGAAGCTGAACTTGAATCAAATATTGAAGGTGAAATGGAAAAATCCGCAGATGCCAATATTTCAATTCCAAATGTAGAAAATACGATGAAAGAAGAAACTGTCGACAAAGAAGTGGCGCTTATAAATTCCGAAGAAGTATCCGAACATGTTGAAAGAATATTTAAAGATGAATCTAGCACACATTTCAAAGTTGAAGAAACCGTATCTGCATTAACAGAAACCAATGATTCTGAAGTTCAAGAATCTTTATCAGAAGTTGTTTCTGAAAAGGCTACCGATATTTCAACTCCAAATTCGTTGAATACCGTAAAAGAAAATTTTTTTACAGAAGAAGTGACTCTCACACATTCCAAAGAAGCGTCTGATGAAGTTGAAAGAATATTCAAAGATGATACTGTAGAAATTGAAAGCTTGAATTTTATTCTTCCAGTTGTTTTGCCACCTCCAGAAGATGAAAGCGTAGAATCAAATATTGAACCAGAAATGCAAGATATCATTGAAAAGATGGAAGAATGTATTCAAACAATGCAAAAGGACGAATTGGTTGTGGAAGAAACTAATTCGGAAGAGAAAATGCATTCAGAAGATTTAAAGGATAATTTGAATGTGCAAAAGGATACTAATCAAGTAGAAGTTTCCAAACCTGAAGGTGATCATGCTAATGCTTCTTCCGATGTTACAGTTGAATTTGAAAATGCTGCTGACATTGAACAACAGCCACAATCTGAACCTGTTGAATTTGATACATCTGAAGAAATTAATGAAAAGTTGAATGATGAATTGTTACAAGAGCTGGACCAAATGGCTGAAGATCAAGTTAAAGAAGGAACAATTGAAGCTGCAGCAGTTGTTGCAGCAGAATCAAAAAATGCCGAACCTGAACCAGAACCTGCTCGATCATATATTCTTGATACACCTTTGATTCGACCAAATACCGTAATCCTTAGCACTCATGATCTTTCTGTTGTAAATTCAAATCCCCCATTAACTGAATCTGAACTTCAATTAGGCAAAGTTAAACCCTATTGGATTCCAGATGAAGATTGTTCACGTATGTTTTTCAATTTTAATTATAAAATATTTATTTCAATTTTTTAGATTGTATGCTATGTAGTTCAAGATTTACAGTAATCAATCGAAGGCATCATTGTCGATGCTGTGGTCGTGTACTTTGCAGCAGCTGCTGTAATATAAAAAAGGCATTACCGTATATTGAAGATCCAGAAAAAAAGCAACGAGTTTGTGAACCATGTTCAAAAACGTTGGATAAAATTGACGATTATGAATATTTACAAGCTCAAATACAACAGCGTCAAAGTCAACGAAGGCATCAAATGTAATATTTTTGGGCTCTAAAAAATATATTTTAAATATTTCTTTTTTAGTTCGGAATGTGAAGGACCAGAAAATGAAGCTGTAGAAAATATTCCAGAAGCTGCTACAAATTCCGGAACAGTTTTACGAAAAAAATCTGTTTTAAAATCAAAGAATAGTGAAAGATCTGAAACGGAACAAAAAAGAACTGTAAAATTTTTGGATGGAATTCGACCGGGACATGATAATATGATTGATCAACCTGGGCCTTCTGGAGTTGCTGCTGCATCAGCTTCATCAGCTTCATCATCTACAGCTTTGGGTGGTACTGTATCGGAGGCTTCAAATGCAGCAGAAGAAAAACCTTCAAAAAAGAAAGTTCCAAAAGGTGTTCATCGACGAAATCGTGAACGTCGTGTTCAAGAAGAACAAATTTCATTAGTTCGAGAAGATCATTTATTTGTTGTTGATTGTGATGCACAAATGACAAAATTATCAATGGATAAAATTTTGAAGAAGTTGGTCGACGGTGAGAAAATTACGGTAGCGATAAAAAGAAATTTATGGGTTGTTATTCAACTTGTTACATGTAAGTTGCATATATACTGTAATTTTGCATACTGTAATAATAATATTCTTTTTTAGATCGAAATTCAAAAGTTTGGTTCTTTTCTTCCCAAGGTATGGCAACAATTGGAGCAGATGAACTCTGTCTTGCATTTGAAGCACAAGATTTTGATTTTGAGATAATCAATGAAGTAATACAATTTTATATGGATGAACGAAAGCGTGCTGAAGAAAATAAAACTGATTCAATGGAGAATTCAGAAGTCTTAACTGAGAATCTTTCACCTCCAAGAAGTTTATTCATCACATCTGTGCTCTATCTTTTTGATCACTTTTTCTTGGATTCTTTGATTCCTTCAAATGAAAGCTTGGATGAAAAAGTTGGAATTCGGAAAGTTGGGGAAAGAATATCAGCTTTTTATCGGGTTCCACAAGGTGAAATCAATGGCATTGAAGCTGCAGCAGTAATCTTTCATCGACCAATTGGACAGAATTTTGAAAATTTACCAATTCCTACATTTTCTCCATTCTTGATTGGAACTTTTATTCAAAAATCTGAACTTATTTGGGCAATGACAATTCCAAATCGGCTGCTACTTAAAATTGGATTACAAGCTTCCCGTATGTTTACCTTTCCTGAGAATATACTATAATAATAATAATTGTTCTTTTAGATTTTCCATTTCCGATTGTAAATGAAAGAAATCGTGCGTCTGCATATTTGGATTCCAGTGAAAATACGGTACTGAAAGTATTTAATGATTTTAAAAATTGGTCATATCGTTTACCTAAAATTCTTGGATCGACTGTAGAAATTGAAAATGGGATTACAATAAATGTGAGAATTCCAAAATGGACAATTGAAGAGGTAAGCTTGATTGTGTTAGATTCTTTGCGTTATTATGATTGCTTTCAGATTAAACAAATTCTTGAATCAAATCGAAATATGCTTGCATGGGCCTCCACCTTGACGGATCATGCAGATTGTCATTTGGTTGCAATTCAGAATGCAGAAAGTACATTTCGAACTGAAATTTTTACCGATGTTGAAAGTACTCGAGAGAAGATTGGTTGTAATTTTATTGTCTTGGATGGATCTCTCAAAAATTGTTCTGATAATTTTCAAATGTCAATTGTTGAAGATGGTGTAATTGTTCGAGTTTCCTCTGAAACAATGGAAGAAATTTCCAAGTGTCTTTTGGTTGGGGCTTCGTTTTCAACGAAATCACAAAATATGAGTTTGAATTTAATTTTTGCGGAACCATTTGAACCAAAATATAAAATTGGTGGTTTATTTTCACCAATTGATCAACTCTATCTTATTGTATGTGATTACTGTACATATATTAAATGTGTTTTAATATATAAAATTTTAGGGTAAATATCAATATGGACTAAATCTATCTCGACAATTCCGATCACAAATGTTAATTCCAAGTGCCCCAGAATGGGCTTTAAGATTGTCTACCGTAATCAATATTGAAGATGGAAAAATTCCGATACAACTTCAACCAAGATATTTTGAAATTTGTGAACAAGTGGGAGTTTATATGGCAGGAACAATTGGAAGTTTTGTTAAAGCTTTAACAATCAGTGATCAAAGGTAAAATGAATTATTTGAAAGATACTGTGGTAACAGTTCATCAGTTTCAGGCAAATTTGTATTCGAATCAAACTTGAAAGTGATATGGTCACCTATGATACTGCGAAATGGCAAGGCCTGGAACAAGAACATTATGTTTGGACTGCAGCATTAGATGATCAGGTAATTTAGGAGTTTGCTATATCAGCTTTTGTTAAGAGGAATCATTAATGAGGTTGCTTTGATCAAAGCTTTGATGATTAGTCTTGAAATGTTGTCCTCAAAAATGAGTGCCAAAAATAATGATCATCTTTGTTATTTTGTTAATAATAAAGTATTTTTTAGTTAATCCCATATTTGTATCAACTTTGTCCCCTGATTCAATCAACATTTCATATGGAATTGCATTTCTCACTTATTTCAATCAGATTATTATCAAATGTCGAATACTAATCTTTCAATTATTCAGTTATTTAGTCAACCTTTATTAACTCGTCTACATAAAATAACTAATACGGTTTTTTAAAAAGAAGAAGAATTTTGATATTACTTTTGTATGTTTTTGTTTTGTATTTTTTTGTAGAAAAATATGCAACGAAATTTATCGTAAGATTTTGTACACTTTGTAATTTTTTTGGGTCTAATTCAGTTTTGTGATATTTTTATTGATTTGAAAATGGGATAAAATAAATTAATTACTATTAAATTTGTTGAGATAATTATTAATGGAATTTACTAAGATTTTTAAAGATGTTGGATTACGGTAATTTTTGTAAAATTTGTTGAATTTGTTTTCGGGTTGATTGTCGATATTGATGTATTTTATTTGTTGCTGTAATTAAATTCCAAAATTTTGAATCAGTAAATATTTCACCAGATTCTCGACAGAATAATCGATAAGATTCTGATACCCGATTTACGAAATGTGTCAATTCGGTATCGGTTGTAATTCCGTGTTCCCCAGCTATTTTAATTATTGTCATCTGAGATAATGCTGCAAATTCAACTTCACTTTTTATTTGAGTTTTAACAATTTCAGCTGAAGCATAAATATACTGTTCCAGAACCATTCGAATTTGATTTGTAATTAAAGGCCTTTCTTCACGTAGGGTTTTAGCAGCTGTTTCAACATAAAGTGACAAGAATCTTTCTGTGACAGGATAATGTTTTGAAGATTTTAGTAAGGCTGTAAAATTCGCCGCTGCAACATTTAAAAGTTGTGCGGTATTATCGTCTCGAAGATACGGTAACACAAATGCCGGGCAAAGTGTTGCAACAAATCTATAAATATGCAAATTTATATATTGTTATGGACAAATAACGGAAAGAACTTACACACAATTTTCAAGGACTAATATTTTTGAGACATGATCATTTCTGGCTCGGCTGCTAATATTGATTAATTGATCAATATTGGAGGTTGTTGGATCAAAGATAATATCTGGGGATGAAGTGGATGGATTTGAGCATGTTGAAGATATTGATGCTGCAGAAGAAGAAGATGACGAAGATGATGCCGTAGCGGTTGCAACAAATGATGATGAGGATGTGGTGGATCCACGTGATGATGAACAACTTGTTCCAAGGGGGATTCCCATTCCTTCTGAACAACATTTTTTGTATCGGCAACATTTACAAATTTTCTGGGATGGCACTAAAATTTGGAATTCTTTAATAAAAAAAATTTAAATAAATTGGATTCAAGATTTTGAATTTAAGCAAATTTTTAGCAATTTTAATCAACTTTTAAAATAAATCCCAAGTTAAAGAGCCACCGCCAAAAATGAACAAATCCAACTTTAAAAAAAAGACTTACCATTGCTATTTTGAACAATGCAATTCTCTTGAAATCTGCAGTTGTAACGTTTATGCTTTTTAATAGTTTTTTCATAAAATTCTGCACAGCCTTCACAACTATAAACGCCATTTCTCTGGACGGCACCTTCCGCGCCACAGATGACACAATTTTTGATTTGTCGAAGTCGAAGATGCAATTTTGATGCACTCATTTTACTCACAACAAAAGACATTTTTTAATGGGGGTTTTTTAATAATATAAAATATTAATAATAACAATAATAAAAAATTATTTATTTTGTTTAAATTTAAATTGATAATTTTAAAGTATTCTTTTTTAACCCCACGGTTGAAGAAAGAAAAGTAGGCGGAAACAGAATCAACAATCACCAGAATCAGAAGAAGCAAAAGCAATAAGAAAGTAAGTAAGTAGGTCAACTTTAATCTTTTTACCTCTTTAAATCTTTTTTTCTTGTTGTCACTGATCAAAGCCTTTTTTAAGAAGAAAAAAATAAGAGAGTTTTGACAAGGGGTCATCGCAACCAAGTACTTCCCCTCCTTTTTCCCGCTTTATTTTTGGCGATACCGAAGATTTGAATATTGGATAAGGGAAAAAAAATCGAGAGAAAGAGGGAAAGAGAGGAAAGAAATCGACTGCATGAAAAAAACAAGAGGGAAAAGAGGGAAAAAGATTTGGCCATTTTATTGATTATTTTAAAATTAAAACGTGCAAATATGGAAAAGTTTTTGCAACTAAAGTTCCACATTAAAAAGATAATAATTTTATCATAAAATGCATTAAAATTAATTAATTGTAAGTAATAAGCATTCCATTTCAATGTATTAGTGGCAAAAGTAAATTACGAAAATTAAATGCAATATAAAGATAAAGAAGAAGGTGAAGAACTTATATTTAAAATTATAATGACACATAAAATAACAATAATTATTTCTTTAAAGTTGAATATTGTAAAAATTTTCAAAAACAAACATTTTATTGTATTTTCATAGTTACAATGCAAAAAAATACAGTAACCTTTGTTGTTAAATGAAAATATCAGTTTTTTATTATTCTGATTCTGAAAGAATCTGGTAAAAAGATGATGTCAAGCATTTTATTATTTATTGTTATCCTTTCTTTCCATTCTTCTTATTGTTATGAAGAAGTTTGACACGTATATTAAAAATTCTCTTTTTTTATTGTTTTCTTAATTAATTTTACTGAAGATTCTAATGAAATTTGAGATTTACAGATACACACAAAAGCATGATTAAAAAGATGGATTCATTTCGGACGAACAAAATAATTTCGACTTGAAAGAAAAGTGGGTAAAAGGTTTTAAAATATGTCGTAATACGTGGTAATTTTTTATCGATTAAAAATGACGTCATTTTTACAGGAATTGTCTTTTCAAAGCTAAAAATAATAATTTCAAAGTTTACAGAGAATTAATAAAGGGAAAAACTGTGGAGTTGATTTTTGAGATATGATATCTCTTATCAATGATATTTTTTTGTTCTTTCTTAGACAGTGTTTGTGTTTTTTAAAATTACCGCCGACGACGCCGCCGCCAGCGGCATCCTTTGATCTGCGGCAAAACTCTTTGAACTTTTTCGATTACCGGCGCCGACGCCGCCGCCGGCGGTGGCGGCACGAAAACACTGTTCTTAGATCCGTTTAATAGTAGTAAGCAACAACTAACAAGTTACGGTCGTCTTTTCGAGATTTTAAATGAATTACAGTAGCACATAAGCATTGAACCTGGCCGGGCCTTGTTCGGAAACACCCGGTGCCCGGCCCGCGGACTCCAGGCCGAGCTTTGATTTTTAAAAAATTCCACGTGAAAATTTACAAAAATACAAACCGGGCCCGGGCCGGGCCTTGTATTTTTGTTGTAGTAGCACATAAGTTCTTCACCTTCTTCTTTATCTTTATATTGCAATTAATTTTCGTAATTTACTTTTGATTTATAAACTTAGATAAAGGACATCCTAAGGATAATGGGGATACCTTTGGTTAAGCGATATCATCGAAATAAAAAATAGGGCTAGCAAAAGTATGACGAATTTTTGGTGCAAAAACAGGCGTTTTTGCACCAAAAAAGCGATTCGTCCGTCTTTTTCTTTTTGTGCCGTTTCTAGTTACAAAAAAAATCACTGTGATTTGTTTTTTAAAGAATTTTGTCACGAAAAAAAGTTTTGCTTGCTTTTGAGTTTTTCTTTACTCGAGGTGTCGCCCTCTTCAAGGCCCTATATCTTAAACCAGCTTTATGAAAAACAGCTAATTTCTTCTCTTTTTTCCTTTTTTTGCAACAAAAAACCGATCAAAAAATTCTTTCTTTGGCCTTCGCAAACTTTATTGTCATAATGCGCACCCACAAACAAATGAGCATTCACCGTTTTATGAGAGGAATTGGCACCTTTTTTTTATATCAATAATTAATATGTTTTTAATAGAGAATTCGGCTCAGAAAATTATGGTTAATTGATTTTTCAACTATATTGTGTGTACTCTCTTTTTGAATTAGTATTAATTACTGCGCTTTTCCATTAGTTATTTACTTCTTGGAGCGCAGAATTGAACAAAAATTTAACTTGTAAACGCTTGGGTGCTTGCTGCAAGATTAAAGCTATACGGACGAAATATTTGTTTGGGAGCCACTCTTTTACCACAATGTCGCTTTCTGATTGTTCCAACGTTTCGGATTTAAGGTTTTAATTAATTAAAATGTGTTTTTTGTTCTTACTAATATCATTTTTTCAGTAATGGCGAAACCGTTTATTCCTTAGAAGATCTTCTAAATTTAAATATTATTGATCAAACAGTTGCTGAATGGATAACAGCACACCCGCTCCCAGAAGATGATCTGTTGCTCCTTCTTGAATATCGTGATCCAGATATTGCTGCTGGAAGCGATCACATTGCTGCTGCATTGGTTAGTTTTTTTTCACTTTCCTTATGATGTTGTATAAATTCGGTTTTTTAGGTTAATAATCGGGCAACCCAAGTGTCTCCTACAGTATTTCAATTTACAAACAGAGATGATATGGATTCGGCTCGCGAAGCAATGTTAGATACACATTTATGGGCTTTTTATGAACCTCAAGGATCTTTTGTTGCTGGTCATCGTCTAAACCAACCTTTCCCGTTCGTCCTTCTTCGACAAAATCAAACGATTTTGACCAAAGTAATTAGCTTTTATTCTGAATCAAAGTTCACTGTGCAAGAAATATTTCAGTTCTTTAAATATTAATTTGTGATACATTTCTGTTTTTTTGTGCTGTTTTACATTTATTGTGTTTTGAAAACGTATTTATTTTTTTGAAATAAATTATTTTTATCATATTTTAATACCTAGTTTTGTATAGATCCTGTTTTATTCAAAAATCAAGTGATGTTTTGGTTTCAAATGTTAATTTATGATTTGATTTTCTTGAATGTTGTTTTGTTGTTTAGATCTCACAAAAAGGGAGTGATTTTAAGGTACTGTAACAGTTACAATGCAACGTCTGGAAAATTTTTTATAGCACTTTAAAGTTTTTTTTCTATTTGCCCATTAACGGTGATTGTAAGAATAAACAATGGTGTCAAAATTGTTGCATCTCATTCTCATGTTTTCTGAACTCAGATTCAGACAATTTTAATTTAAAAATGCAAAAGTTGAAAAAATGAAGCAATGAGAAATTAATCAAAATCAGGGCAGAGCGAAAATTCTTCCGGAAGGATTCCATTTTTGACCAAAATTCCGCTACTTTATTTTGCATTCTTCTGTTCCAATAATTCCGGAATGCAATTTTGAAAAACAAATCAAAGATTTTCTTTACTCTACTTATATCTGGTCTTACGTAATGGTGGTTCATTGACTTCCGTGTTTTATTCCGGAGAAATTTTGTCCAACCTATGATTCAAAAATATTTAGTTTTTGAATTATGGGCAGAAGTTTGCAACTAAGGATGGACGAGGGCCGGAGCTTTTAGGTCTGTTTGAATTGTAACATTTTAATGTATTTATTCTAAATGTGAAAAATACTATTAATTAATGATTATTAATAATCAACAAAATATTTTTTTGTTTCCGTTTCCCTTGCCGATTCATCTTTTTCAAACATTCCAAACAATTTCATCCACAAAAAATGTCATATGTAATGTAATTTATTTAAATTTCAAATAAATAATTTAATTGATTTTTTAATGTGACCTACTTTTTTGATTTACATTTTGTCAATTACATAAAAGGAATTGTTTGTGTTAAAAATTCTCCTTTTCAAAGCTTTTATCCTTTTGTTTATAGAGGGAATTCATTGTGGCGAGGATAAAGGATTCATGTCAAACGCTTTTATTTAAGAAATTAATTATTGTTTAAATTCTGATTTAACCCAAATATGTAAAAATCGATCACATTCCCTCTGGGGGATACCGCAATCACCAAATAAATAAGCTTTGAAAAGTGCCGTCAAAAACCCTTTTTTAAATAATAAAAATGGATCGATTAGAATAAAGAAAAGACTGAATTTTTAAAGCAGCCACTTCTCAAAAAAATCTGACCTACATTTTTTAAAGTCAAACAAAATAAAATGAAAAAAATTATGAAATAAAACTAACAAAAACCACGTAATTTAAGTAGGGACAATCAAGCAAAAAAATTAAATTTTTTAAAATACAATTTTGCTTAATCGTCCCTAAATTTGATAGTAATTTGATTCAATAACATGAAAATATAAAACAGAAAGTTAAGAAATTATATAAATATCCACGTGGAATGGTACATCAAACTGTTTCTTACAACAAAATTGTGTCAAAAGTTCATCATCACAGAAATGTTTCTGTTCTTTATTGGATACTGTAGATTTTTATGAACAAAAAAGTTAATTTGAAATTTATGAATATGAAATATTTATTACGCTTGCAAATAGAAAGTTCAAAGACTAACATTTTTATCGAACCTTGAAAAACTACCGTAATCCTTTTTTTCGGAATGATAAAACCATTTTCGTTTAAGTCCAAAAAAAGAAAGAAATGTAATTGAAACAATTTTATCTTTTTTCATTTCATTTTCTTCTTTTTTGTCGTCGTTCTTTTTTTGATGATGAAAAGCATCACTTTAGTTTAGTTACTGGTCTTCTCTCGAGGAGATCTCCTTCTTCTTCCCCCACAACATTATTCCTACACATTTCTTGCATAATTGAAAACAACAACACTGTTTTTTCTCCATTTTCCCAAAAACAATTTAGTTTTATTCCCTTGGGGCAATAAATTGACTCTCCTCCTTTCAATATATATCTGTTTTTTGTTGGAGTTTCCACTTTTAAATTAAATGCTCTTTTTTGGCACTCCATATTTTTTGCCGCCAAAAGAAAAAAACGAAAAAGAACAAAACCTTAAATATTTCTTTGCAAATTTAAAAAAACATTTAAGTCTTTTTTTATCCGTTTAAACTTTAAAGACCCAAAATATGACACAAAAAATTACTCCCTAGAGGAAATATTTGCATATCTGCAACAGATTCCATTTTTTGTAGCACTTGTTTAAAATAAAAAAGAGTCGATTCTGCCTATCTTTTTTTCCAAAAAGGCCAAAACAGAGACTTAAACTTGGTTGAAGCATCTTTTTTTCTTCTTCTTTTTTGAGCCTTTTTAAAAAAAGAAGAAGAATGCTAATGGCACTTTTTGCTTTTCTTTTTTGTCGGAGGAGTAAATGTTTTTTAAATTTAAATTTTTTGACACACAATAGACCTCATTTAACGATCATTCATTTCGTTCATTCAATTTTTTAAATAGTTTTTGGGATTCTTATTTAATAATAACTTTAGTCGTCTACAAAAAAGAGATGAAACGTAAATTGTTGTTTCAAAGGAAACAAATTTGAAAGCTTTTTTTTCCACAAAAGTGCCAAATTTGAAATATTTGACGCGTCTTGTTTTGGTAAATAAAAAACAAGTGTATATTTTTAGGTATTTAAAATAACTAACAAGTTTAAATATTCTTTTCACGAAATTTCCTGAGAAAACAGTTTAAATTATCGTGATGGTTCGTTTATGCATATTTCTAAGAATCAGGCTTGTTTTATTTTCTCATGGTTGTTCTTCTTGGTTTTGTATGTTTCACTTTTGGATAACACTGATTTCGGTATTCGAAACCGATCAGAAGTCAAAAATTACCTGTCTTTTTTAAAGATTTTTTTCTAATTTCAACTCAGGAATTGAATCGGAATTGATTTCCTACCTTCTATTAGCAAAATCACCTTGTTCTACTTTTTAATTAATTTTTTGCCTCGAATCTCTTTATTTTTTTGCCCTGATTTTTATCATCGATCACCGGTTCTTTAAAGGTGAGACAGAACCGTGATCGATGAAATGCTTGCAAGAAAAAATTCCAGTACTTCCACGTTGAATTTCAAAATTGGAATGCCACGTAAAAAAGAAACTTTTTTCACCCTACTTTTTTTTAAATAGAGATTCTTATTCCCCCGAAAAAAAGAAGCTTGAAGGCCGTTTCCGTTCTTTCTTTCGGTGGTCGACCTTTGATTTTGAGATTTGATAAAATTGCTTCTGGCGATGCTTCTTCTTTTTTGATTCTTAAAAAATCAATAGATCGATTGAGTGACCTAAACTAAATGAAAGAAATTTAAAATTTAAAACTTAAACTCAGAAAACATAAAATTTTTGCATGTGTTTTTGAAATTGTAAATTGCAGCTTTTCAAACAATTCTGACACATTTTACGAAACGAACAAAACCAAACACGTCAAAAAATTATTAATTAATTTTGTTTGACATTTGTTTTTTCCCTTTCTTCTTATTTTTTGACGGTTCTTTGACAAATTTCACCGAAAAACACTTCAAAAAAGTGTAACAACAAGGACCACCAGACTTTTGAAAAATTATCTTCATTAAATATTATTATCCTTTTTCAAGAAAAATAAGAAGAAGAAGAAAGGGCCTCATTCAGTTTCTAAGGCAATTGAGAAAATACAAGCTATAACCAGAACAACAGCAACCAAAAATCATTCTTCCATCTTTTTTAAAGGAACAACCAAACAAAAAAGAGAGAGATAAAAGAATGTTGCTTTGACTTCAGAATCTAAATGTACCGTCTCACAAAAACAATTATTACTATTAATTACTGTTACCCTGAAAATTTACCAAAACTCTTAAAACTCAAAATTACCAAATTTAAACTATTTGTTGGATTCCATGAGAAAAGCATGAAGTCCATAAACAAAATGCTTTGAACTTTAGCTAATCTCATCCATTCATCCATTCTCCACCAATTCATTCATTCAATTCATTCATTGTTATTGTTGTTGTTCGCTTTTTAGGGTTTTTGCATTCTAAATTCTTTTTCAACAAATTTTTGGTTTTTGTGCTTTTTCAAAAACCCTTCTTTTTTATATCCATTTTTTGTTGTATCACATCTTCGGTTTTTATTGGTTCTATTTGCTGTTTTTTTTCTTTTTTTTTCTGATGCAACAAAAAATAAACGAAGAAAAAATGTTGCAAAAAAATGCATAAGTCATTTTCCATTAATAGCTTTTATTCCACCAACAAGATATTTATTATAACTGCCATCTTTTAAGTTTTATAATGAGGGAGTTGTCGCTTCTTTTTTTTGCTGATGTTTTTGCGGTTGTTGATGCTCTTCCAAAGAATAAATAATGCTTTTTTTCTGCAAATTTAGGTAATTTTGGAGGTCGCTTTTTTGACTGGAATATTAATTCGTAGAGAAAAATTTTTGTTTTTATGGAATTTTAATAAAAAGACAAAAAAAAACAAAAATAGCTTTAATAGTTACAGTATTCTGATGTGAGATTAGAACCTTAACTGAATTGCATAAATTTAGGTTTCATCATAGATTTAAAAAATAGATGTCAAAAAACTAATAAACAAAAAAAAGATAACTGATAAAACTAACCCAGCCCAAAATTGCAACTTTTGTTTAAATTTTATTACTTAATTTTTTATTCTGTTGTGTTTTTATGTCATGTTTTAAGATCATCTAAATATTATATTATATTCCCAGGTGTTTTACCAAAAGTACAAAAAATACACCTTGCTAAAAAAGTTTTATGAACTTCAATTTTGACGCAAAAATATATTTATATTTTCTGGCATTCCCATTAACAAGATTTTTCAAATCCCGATGGAAAAGACAAAAAAATTGTTGTCCGTTATTTTATCATTTTTCTAAATAAAAACAATTTTCATTTTTACAAATAATGAGGAGGCGAGAAGATTCTCTTTAAAAAATATGATTCAAATTTGTGTCTGAAAATTATTCAAAGAATTATCATTAAATAGTTTCTCTCAAATTTCTAACTTTATTCGTCATCACTGAAATCTGAAATATTTTTCTCTCTTTTTTCTTACTCCTGACCTTCTGACAGCCAACACAGGATCATTTTTACTCAATTTCTCGAGACCATTGGAATTCATTCTTCAACATTATTTTTTACGTGGTTGTTGGGACCAGTGTTATCGCGCTACCACTTTTTCCGCTCCCGCTCCGCTCCCGCTCCCGAAAAAAGTTGCGCTCCCGCTACCGCTCCTGCTCCCGCGCTTCCGGAACCGCTCCCGCTACCGGAGCGCTCCCGGGAGCGCTCCTGATTTTTACCGCTCCCGCTCCCGCTTCGAGCTCTTTTCAAAGGCAAAATTTTACAATAAAAATTTTTTTATTGTGAATTATACCCATTCAATTCGAAAAATCGCATTTTCATTAAATTATGACAATTTCCCGTCAATGTAGATTTTTGACTATGGTAATTTTAATGGCAAGCTTTATCGTAAACCAAAAGCCCGTTTTACATGTAAAATAACCTCAAGGAATGCTGTTTTTTATGAGACTGAAATAGTGATTATTATTCACGCATTTTTTTTCCAATATACGCACATGCTTGATAAAAGTTTTGGAATAAAAAAAAATGAGAAAAAAGCAATGAGAAATTCACCAAAAATTGAAAAAAAAATTTGAAAAAACCCACAGGGGGACCCTTTGGAAAAAAAGGTCGCGAAAATTTTAAAATCTGTCCTCCGACCACGTGAGTATATTATGTTTAAACATTTATCAAAACTTAAAAAAGAAATAACAAAAACTGCTATTTTTGGAGCTTTTTGTTTGCATGTTGCATAAGAATATTGTTGAAATTTTAAATTTTCGTTATTTCTTTGAGAAGAAAAAAATCTGTTGAAAACTTTTGGGAGCGCGCTCCCGCCGGAACCGCTCCCGCTCCGCTCCCGCGCTTCTGGAACCGCTCCCGCTCCTGAGCCGCTCCATGTGTTTGGAGCGGGAGCGGTAGCGGGAGCGGTAGCGGGAGCGGGAGCGCGATAACACTGGTTGGGACATCAGAAGCAGAAGCAGCAGCAACAGAAATCTGATATGGATCATTTTATTCCGTTTTCTTTTTTCTCAATTAACTCGAGTTCTTTCTTTTTTTCCTTTTCTATTTTGTTTTTTTTAAATTCTTGTTTGGAGATAGCTTTTCCATTTCCCTTTTTTTGCCTTGTTAAAAAAACAGAGAATTTTACTTCATTGACTTGAGCATCAACGGCATCATCGACGACGACGGCGATGATGATGCCCGGTGGCGGTGGTATAAAAAAGAAAGAAGGCGTAACTGAATTTTATCTTGTTTTTTCTTTTCCTTCTGTTTTTTTTCGTCGCCTTTACGGTTCTTGAAACTTTCTTTTTCAGTTGAATGCTTCAAAGAATTTTTTCTTATTCAACTTTTTCTTTTTCTTCTGAAACCACTTCTTCAGGTGGTATAGCTTTTGTTACAAAATCCTTGTACGTTTTTGTTTCCAAACAACAAACAAAAGAGGGAACAATGCCTTGTTAGTCTTTTGAACTTACCTTAAACAAATAAATAAGTAAATATTACATGTGAATATTCTTCTTTTTTGTTTCTTTTTTTGGATTTTTCCCAAAAAAGTACATTCTTTCTTTTTGCCTTAAGGCATCTATGTGATTATCCCTTCCTGTTTCTTTCTTCCCTCTTTTTTGCCTGGATTCAAGTTAGCTTCTGATGTTTCGAAATTGAATTAAAACTTTGAATATAAAAAAAAAATAATACTTTTATTATTTCCGCTTTTCTCAGATTTCCTTTTTTGTTACATTTTTTGATATTTTTTCCCAAAAATGCCGAAAAAACATTTCACACCTTCAAAACTTTAAAAAACAAGTTATTGTTCAAAGCGGAAAAAATTACATATACTTTTTGGCATAACTGTTTTGACCTTTTGCCTGTTCGAATTTTGGTTGAAAAAAATGGTTTTTAAATTTTTATTTTAAAAAATGGAAGCTTTTTGGCATTTTTTGGGTACGGTAGTTTATGATTTTGTGAAAACTTTGTTAGAAGAGTAATTTAAAATATGATGACATTTTAGATAATAATTTTTAGAACTTTATCTTTTGTGCTTCAAGTTGTTCATGAAAGATTTTTTACTTCAAAAGAGCCGCCTTTTAATTTGATCCCCAAATGTAACATAAAAGTACTTTTTTAATACCCCCAAAAAATACATATTTTTTGCTATTTATGGTGTGAATATCCCATATAAAAGTTACAAATCAAAACGTGTTGAAAGCCTTTGAACTTTTTTCGGTATAAAAATGTTTTGAAGTTTTGTGGCATTCCAGATTTTCCGAAATATACGCAAAACCTTTTTGGCTTTTTTGACTTAACAAAGGCACTAAAATTTTCCATGTTACGTGAAATAAATTTTTTATTACTCACTAAAAATTTAATTTTCTTTATTTTTTTTGTTGCTGCGTGTTTTTTATTTTAATTGATTTAATGCAATTTTTATTCCCTAAATCAATTAAATTGGATTTGCACTTTTCAAGCAGTAGAAAAATAAAAGTCAAGTGTGAGAATTTTCTTAAGCTTCCAATTTTTGTTTGTTTTTGTTTTCTTTCAAATAATTTTAAAATTGGCAGCCGAAAAATTCATTCATTTATTTATGCTTTTTTAACTTTAAACTTTTAATCTCATAAAAAATTTATGTATTCAATGACCGCCGATGGGCATCGAAGGACCCATTGTTACTTTTTATGATCCCATTTAAACGATTGTAAAAGCATCTTTGGTCCGCGAAAATGTTTCTTTTTTGATCCTCAAAAACACCAATGAAAATTATATTTTAGTTAAAAAAAATGAATTTTTTGGCAAAACATTTTTTTGATTATCAATCGTTTGTAAATCTTCCGTATAAAGCCGTTCAACTTCATAAACCTCCACCATCCCAGGCTGGAGTGGATCCAAGTGCGGGATGGGCACCAAAGTCGATGCACACCTCCGGCAAGAATCAATCGGCCCCACCAGCTCGGGCAAATCGGAATAATCACGAGATTCGACCCGGCGGGCATCGATATGGACGTCCTGGAAAATTAGAATTTCGAGAATGGGGTGATCGACACGGTGAATTAAAAGGGGAAAAGAATATCGGACTGAAAGATGCCTGGATGGCATCCTTGGATGGCGAATTTAAACATTTTCATGAAGTTGAAGAAGATTCTTCCTCATCAATTACAGAATTAATTCCAAGATTTTCTGGGGTATGCTTTTTTAATAAATTAGTTACCGTAATCGTAGTATTACAAATCCCTTAACCATCTACAGTAACCCCTTGTAAATTTTTTTTGATTTCAGTTAGAAGAAACAAATTTTCAAATTCTTGTAATTTTAACCTATGCCCCGCATGTTGAATTCCTTACCGTAACCGTTAAAAAGCTTCGAGGTTTTGGAACTCGGGATGAAACTTTTATAAAGTTGCAACTTTATGACGGAATTTCGCTTGCAGAAGAGCGACAAACAATAATCAAAAAACTTGATGGAATTCCACCTGAGTATGTTTCAGTTATTTGAATTTCAATTTAACAAAAGTTTAATTATAGAATCCCACAAGCAGTTGTTGCACCACATATCGGGAATCATGTTAATCCAGCAGCAGCTGCAGCAGGAATGGCAAATAATGTTGGGAATCATGTTGGACATCATCATCATCACCAACAACAACAACATCTACCAAATCAGCAACAACAACGAAATCGAGTTCAAGATCCTGGATTTCGATTACGACGAAGGGAAAATCGTCGGACTCCATTGGATGAAGAAATTAGTGAATCATTTTTGTTTCATGCTTCTCCACATCGTTTAACAAATTTATATGTTGTTATTCAGGTATGCTTAAAGAAGATATATGTTTTTGATATAGAAGGCATTTACATAAAATGTTTTATAATCAGTATCTCAAAATAGTGAATCTAATTTAAACATATTTTTTAGATGTTTGATGGTCCAGATGTGAGTCATGAAATTCTTGGAAAATGTATTATTGGATTATCGGGAAGTTCCTCCCGAGGCATCTTTCATTGGCGACAAATGATCCGAAAACATGGCACTCCAGTTTGTATGTGGCATAAATTGACAAAGCCAATCCCAAAACATCATCCAATATCTTCACCTCCCCCGCCCTCACCCATTGAAGAACATCCAGCTGATCCACAACCTGAACCTCAACAACAAGAATAACAAAGAAAAGGATTATTAATTTCAACATTTTTTTCTGCCATTTTTATTATCTCTCTTTTTTGTACGGGTTTTTTTCTATAATGAAAAAAGGAATTCATATTTTTATCTTATATATTTTTTTATTAATAACAAAAATAAATAAAATAATTTACAAAAATCGATGTATAACAAAAATTAAAGCAGTAGCAAAAATATGTAAAAAACTATTTTGATATTCTTTAGAGAACATGCTGGAAGCGGCATTACAGTAATCACTGTCATTACAATAGCATACTGTATTTGGAATTCCAAAAAGTTCTGTTTCAACGCATCCAACATCTGTTACAGTACCACCACCAGCAGTATTTTCAGATCTTTCCGCAACTGATCGGGCGTACACACTCAAATAACTTTAAATGTATTTTAAAATTCAAATGTGTAACAAAAAAGGTGAAATATTAAAAAAAGAAAAAGTAAAAAGATGGCAAAAATTTAAAAACTTACGTCGTACTTTTATTTTCACATCCTTTACTCACATAATGATTTCCAGCTATAAAGATTACGGTAATTGCGTTATTAATAAAAGAGGAAAGCTTACAAATTGATTTAACACAATAATCACCATAACAAAATCCCGTCGAACAATCATGTGGCATATTACATTTAAAACACATTCGTTTATTTAAAGTATTTGCTAAAAAATTGTTTTGGTTTTAAAGCAGTTATACTGATTTTTAGACTTTAACTTTGTAATCGCATATTTTTCATTAAAATAAGATATTGTTTATGAAGCTGATTTTTTATAAAAATTTAAAATTTTTTAAAAAAAAAGTGCTCAGGGGGATATAAAGATTTTCTACAGATACGCCTTCAAGCCTATTGAGCTTTCCAACATCACGGCACAAATTTTTTTTATGTGTTGCATCAGAGTCTTCTGCACTAACCACTGCGACACAGGCGCTTTCACAAAGTGACTCGAAAAAAGAAGTGTAAACACTCGCGTTGATTTGATTTTTTTTGCGTTGTTTTTTTTTAAATTTTTTTCTATCGAAAAAGTTGTTCCAAAATTATTTGCTATAAATAAAAAAAACTTACCAGCTGAAAGTGAATTAGTACCAGATACCCATGAAATAAAAGCACTCAAAAATATATAAAATGATAAAAGAACCATAATTTAAAAATCATATGTAAATTTGATGTTTTTTGAAGAGGTAAAAATAATTTCGATCCTTCTTGGAAGTTTATTTTATTTTATATTTTTAAAACCATAAAAATAGATGTGGAACAAATTTTTCTTCTGGCACTGCTTCTGCGCAAAAATTGCAATGAAGCATGAAATAAAAATATGTATATAAAAATATAAATTTGTTTTAAGATTTGGAAATGTTGAAAATTGGCCAAATCTTAGAAACTTTTTTTCTCTATTTCTAACACTGCAGGTCGTCGTTGATGTTGTTGATGGCAAAGTTGATATTGAAGGTCGTGTTTGTGTACACGCGTGAAGTGGCAACTAACTGCTGCTGCACTCAACGTTTCAAGAAGCAAAAAAGTAAAAAAATTTGTAGAGAGTAGCACCCCTTCTTCAGAAGCCAGAAATATATATAAATTTATGAAACTTGAAACGGTTAAGATCTTTCTTCTTCTTTAACAACAACTTTCAAAGCTTTCAAAAATCCTTCTTCTTCTTCTTTCTTACTTACTTACCACCAGCAGCAGCCAATTAGGAAGAATTTTGTGGTAACATTTTGTTTTCTATCCAAAAACGAAATATGAATCTTATTCAAAATCTTCTTGTTGTTGATGAAAAAAATGCCATGGCATTGAACAAGAAGAAGATAGATAAAAAAATAGTAAAACTTCTTCTTTCTGAAGCAGCAGCAATAAAATATAAAAGAATCCTATAAAAGGTTGGGTCTGGGAATATTTTTTCTGTGTTTTATTTTTTTCCGGACTTTTGAGTCTCCCTAAAAATGTATGCTGCATTAACCAAAATATAAAAAAAAAGTTTTTAGCAACTGAAATTCCCTTCAAGCAAAGCAAAGCCAATGAGGTGAATTAATTACGCAACAATTCGTTTGCCCTTCCAAAAAAAACATTGAAGTTTTTTGAGAAACAAAAATGCTTTAACTATTTTTAGACTATAAATTTTTTGACGGAACAGATTTGAAGTTTGCAAAAATCTTTGACAATCTTCAAAGGGTTAAAAAACAGTGTTTAATTGGGATTGTTTTTCGCTGTTTTTTTAACTTTTTAAAATTTGAGATTCTGTTTTCAACTTTTTGTTGAAAGTGAAAAAACTGAAAGTTGTTTGTGGGGGTTCTCACGATCTCGGATTCATTTAAAATTCATTCAATTTTTTATGAACAAAATGAATGACATCAAAAAATGGGGTAACGAAATATTGTTTGCATAAAGATTCTTATTGAAGTTCATATTTAAATTTTGAAAATCGGAATTATCGGTTACGGTAGATTGACACGTTTTTGGGAATGAAACAAACACAAAAAACAAAAACATTAAAATCAATTTTAGTTTTAAAAACATCAGTTTTTTTAACGCAACAACTTCTCCGTGTTCAAAGATTTTTCTTGTTTTAAAGAATCTGAAAGAAAATGACACTTTTAGTATTCTGCATTTTTTTAACCTACTTATTTCAAGTGGTCAGTTAAAAAAGAGAGATTGCAAAAAAGTGAATGAAAAACGAAAAATAGAAGTAAACTTTGAACAAAAATATGACATTTATTATTTATTCCGTCTTAGAATTCAACGTTCTCCTTTTTACAACATCAATATTTTCATTATTATTACTGTTTGTTGAAATATTACTGCTGGAATTACTGTCACCATCATTATTTACATTACTGTTATTTGTGGTTGCAGATGGATTAATTGGATTTTCATCTGACATTGGCATTGTATTTAAGGCAATTTGGGTTCCAATTATTAAACGTTCTGCAAAAAAATATATAAATTTTAAAGTTAAAACTTCTTCAAAAAGGAAAAAAACCAACCATTAAAATTCAACAAAAATTGGGGTAATTTTTTAGGAAATATAAAAATAAAATAAATTATAAATCCAGCTATAACAAAACTGACTCCATAAATTCCAACTTGATAATCCTAAAAATATATGTTTTTACTTTATGCTAATTTAAAAAGTAAAGTTTTTTCTAAAATATGACATCCTAAAAATAGGATAAAATCGTATAAACAAAATATACAAAAGTATACTTGTTAGTACTTTTTAGAACTCAATAATTTCATTTTTTTAAATTAAGTTAATTAAAAATCAATAATAGACTTTCAAACTTTTGGGTCCACAAAAACCTATCAATAATCACTTCAAAAGGGTAGGTGTTTAAAAAAATACTTCAAAACTTTTTCTTTGAAGATTTTGTTTGAAAACCAAAAAGTAGCATTCATAAAAAAACTTGCATTTTTAACAGGAATAACCAAAAGTGCGATGCAGATGCATAAAAATAAAATTGGAACAAAAATAGGGTTTTCAATACAATCTTTTGGTACTGGGAATTTCTTGTATCTCATGTACAGTAATGCAACTTGAACAACAGTTCGTTGCATCCAAATTGCATATGTCATATAATTTAAAAGTTGCTCCAAATTTCCAATAAACGAAATACAAATTGCAACGCACATCTAAAAATATATTTTTGATTAAATGATACCGTAATCTATTATATCTTACTTCAACAATAACTGCTGCTCTAGGACTCATTGAAGTTGGATGTGCGCATTTTAATGCCCCAGGCATAATTCCTCTTTTTGCCCCAGCAAAGAGGTATCGGCTTGATCCAAAAATCGTTGAATTCATAGAACCCAAAAGTAAAATTGAAATTAAAAATGGAAAAGCATAATGAAATGGTCCCAAAGTTTTTGCTGCAAAATCCTAAAAAATATCTTTGAACTTTTCATCTAATTTCCAGATTCAACTTACAACTGCTACAGTATCCGATGATTTAAATTGTGCAACTGTTAACATTGAAAAATATGCTAAATTCATTGAAATATAAACAACTGCTGCAATCCCGATCCCCGCGAAAGCCGCGATTGGAAGAGTCCGACGTGGATTTTCGATTTCTTCAGTTCCAAAATTTAGAATATCAAATCCATTATATGCAAATAAGCCATTGTACAAGGCCAGGATAATGTCATCCGGATCTTTTGTTGTTCCATTAAAGCTATTGTGAAAGTTTTGAGTTTTACCTAAAAAAAAGGTACAGTAATCATTTTTGTGCTTAATTTTTAATTAAAAATTTAATAAAGAGACAAAAAACTCCTATACCTTTGACAACCAAAAACCAGAAACCAGTTCCAATAATAATTGCGATAACAAAAAGTTTTACAAAAGTAACAATAATTTGAAAGCGACCCGCAAATTTTTTAAGTGAAAATAAATTAATAAAAACCAGGGGCAATAAAGCCGCATATCCGATTAGCCGAGGAATTGCAGCTTCAGAAGTTTTCATATTCAAATCAAAGGCATCATTCAAGCCTTTCACAAAATATTCTCCAAATGCCATTGTTTGAATTGCCAAAATTGAAGGATATGTTAAAGTTGTGGCAACAAAGAGAAATGCCGAAGCAACAGGATTCCATTGCACGTGAGAGAGATATGCAAAATCACAACCTGATTTTCGAATCTTCGTTCCAAGTTCAACATAAACCAATGCACCAATAATGGAAATAATTGCTCCAACACTCCAAATTATAAAAGATAAGCCAAGACTTCCACTGTGTTTTAGAATTGATGTTGGAGAAACAAATATTCCTAAAATTATTCTAATTAATCCAAACTCATGAACTTCATGATCCCACCAGATCCAATGATATCTCCAATACAGTATGCAATTGCTTCAAAAACTCCAATTTTATTTCCATTTCCTCCGTGCATTTTCGGAGATCCCCTTCAAAGTACCGTAATCCTCAAAACCACAAAATACAACAATTCAAAATCAATCCGTTTTTTGTTAAATCCAAATATCCGTTCCAATTCAAGCTTAATACTTTATCAATAAATTATTAAAAAGAACAGTTATAAAACACAATAAAAAAAGTAATTGAAATAAGACAAAAAAAAATAAATAAGGGAGGCTTCTTCTACATTGTGATCTAAAATAACAGCAGAAAGTATAATGTAGTGTTTCTAATCGAGAAAAAAAGAAAGGGGAAACAATGATAAGAAAATAAAAAGTTGGGGAAGACTTTCGACTTTCATACGTCTAATTCTTTAATCAGGGATTGTTGGTGCTAATAAAATGAAAGAAAAGAAATCAAAGACGAAGATTTAAATCGCATTTGCTTCCCGAAGCCAACGTTCAAGGCGTCCATCTCTGAAAAATATTGATAGAATGAATCAACTGTGAATTAAAAGAGATTAATTCAAACAAACCTCAAAGCTGCAGCAGTATCGTCTCCACCTCCAATGCATTGTTCATTAATGAATACTCTAAAAATAAATATTTTGCAATCAAAAAAGATGTTTTTTATTTTTAAATAAGCTTAAAGTATTACTGTAGAATTTGAAATAATAACACGCACTACAGTAATACACTTAAGCATACAAAACACTAACCGAGGAACGCTGTGAACTCCAGTAATTTGTTGCAAAACATTTTGTAATCGTTGACCAACTTTACCAGGAAAATCATCCAATTCAATCACTTCATAATCATCATTTGAAAGGCGAAAACTGCTCAAGGCTTGTTTGGCTTTTCTAAATTCCAAAATTTTTTATCTGCAGAAATTTTAATATTCGATATTCAAAAAACCTTTTAGGTTTACTACTATTCCTAATTCCTACAGTATCTATTGCAAAAACAAAACTTACACACAAAATGGACAAGATCGCTTTGAAAAGACAACAACTTTTTTCGAAGTAATTTTTCGTAAAACATAATCTTCGGGATCTTCAACAGCATCAAAGGTTTTACTTGAATTTAAATTATTTCCACTTCCACTTTTTTCTGCCGAAGAAAGACTTTCTTCCTTATCTTTTTCTTCTCGTTGCCGTTGCTTTTCTGCAGCTCTTTCTTGTTCTCGGGCTGCTTCTTCCAAATATTTTTGATATTGTTTTTCTCGAGCTTCTTTCATTTTATCACCATATTTTTCAGAAACATTTTCGTCTGCAAAAAATAGAATGATTAATTCCTTTTGTATTTTAGTGTCTCAAAAAAACAGCTTACCAAACTTTTTAATTTGAGTTAAATATCTTTCACGTTGAAAGTTTTCAATTGCTGGTTTGATATATTTCATAAAGACATAAGCAAATAAAATTGAAGAACCCAAAATATACCAACCATTATTTTCAAAAAAAGCTGAAATTTCTTCCAACATTTCTTGCTCCTTTTTGCTGCTTCTAAAAAGATCAAACTATAATGTTTTAAAAAGAGATTATGTGTATAAGATAGAGTTCGATGGGAACATAAACCCATATCAAAATAATAGATAGGAAAGATTAAAAAATTATGTAACTAATATAAACTATTGCATCATTTAAAATCAACAAACGAACAACAACAAAATACAATAACTAAGTAGTCCTAATTTTAGATGGCATTTTAGATTGATGTATTGACACTTCTCGAGCAAAAGCAACATGTTGTTGAAAAGACGTAAGATCTACAGTAAGCCCATGAGATGCTGCGAGTCGTTGAGTGAGATCAATTGTAAATCCATGAGCGTCATGAAGTTTAAAAGCCAGATGACCTAAAAATTTGGAACATCAAAATCTTTATCAGAAATGATTTTTAAATTAAAATAGCAAACCCGGAAATACGGTAACAGTTGGTGGCAAAGTTTTAAGAAATTTTTCAAACAAAATCTTTCCATTATCAACAACTCGATAAAGTTTATCTTCTTCCTTGCCAATTGTCTTCAAAATTTCATCTTTGTTCGAAATCAGTTCCGGATAAGCTGGTCCAAGATTTTCAATCACAATTTCTGAAATTTCAGCAAGACTTTTTCGATCAATTCCAAGAACATCCGTTGAAGCAAGAGCAGCACGTCGTAACATTTTTCGAACCATAAAGCCTCGTTTCGTCCCAGAAGGTTTAACGCCATCTCCAATTGCAATTGAAATGGTACGTAAATGATCGGCAATAATACGGTAAGCAGTATCTTTTCCATTTGAATCATCACGGCCAAGTTTTCCAGAGTATCTTCCCACACGACTAAAATCACCGATCCGATTCAAAATAGGTTGAAAAATATCAGTATCGTAATTGGAATCACCATTTTGTAAAACGCTGACTAATCTCTCGAATCCCATTCCACAATCAATATTCCTTCTTGGCAGAAGATCCATGCCCGATGGCTTCCTAAAAAGAGTCAACTAAAAATCTGTCACACAAAAATAAGAAGTACTAACCTATCGTATTCCATAAACACAATATTCCATAGTTCAACAACTTTTGGATGATCTTTATTCACCAAATTAGCAACAGAATATTTTCGATCAAGTTTTTTGTCAATATGAATTTCAGAACAAGGTCCACAAGGACCATATTCAGCCATTTCCCAGAAATTATCTTTTGCACCTGATGGGATTATTCTATCAGATGGCAATCTGAAATTAGGCAAATTACATCAATAAAT
Organism: Panagrolaimus sp. LJ2414; assembly: GCA_024447195.1. Taxonomy (NCBI): domain Eukaryota; kingdom Metazoa; phylum Nematoda; class Chromadorea; order Rhabditida; family Panagrolaimidae; genus Panagrolaimus; species Panagrolaimus sp. LJ2414. The sequence goes on from JAMRXY010000018.1 coordinate 168,837, forward strand.
GGACAACGGAAGAATCATACCCTAAAGATTTCCATATTTTAGCACATTGATCATCCGGAGGCAAACCTAATCTATCATCTCCACCAAAGTAGGTAACGTAAAGACGTGATTCAGAAACTTGTAGAACATCAACAAGATATGACCAAGCAAATTCACACGCTTCTTTCTGAAACACTCATGTTAAATGTATAACAAGTGAAAGTGAAGCAGTACCTTGTAATAATCACCAAAAGACCAATTTCCAAGCATTTCAAAAAATGTATGATGATAATTGTCTTTGCCAACGTCATCCAAATCATTGTGTTTCCCACCAGCTCGAATACATTTTTGTGAATTTACCACTCGTCTTTGTCCATCTTCTACTTCTTTCAAGCCTTGTAATATTGGTTTAAACTAAAATTATTATTAAGATAAGAAAAGCTACGCAATAATGATGACAAACTTGATTCATTCCAGCACTAACAAAAAGTAAGCTCTCGTCATTGTTTGGGATAACAGAAGATGAAGGAACATGAATGTGTCCATGACGACCAAAGAATTCAATAAAAGAATTCCTTACATTTGTTGATAAATATTTGTTAAAAAATTTAGAAGAAAGCTTCATAGAAAAAAATGTATGACTTTTTGGATAAAATTTATTTTGGTTCTAATTTTTTTCAAAGTTTTTGTAAAACTCGTTAAAAAATCTCGAAAAGAAAATTGAACATTGCGTTGAAAATTTACTTTATCAAAAACATTTTTTTGAAGTTCAAATTTAATTATTTTATTATTTTTAAACAATAAATACTGTAATTGCTGTATAAAAATGTTGACAAGATTCTCACACAAGCTTCCAAGATCGTCATCATCATTTCAATGTTTATCATATCGTTTTAAATCTGATTCTTCAACTTTAACTGGAGAACAAAAGGTAAACTTTTTTTTTTGAATATGCTGGACTCCCTGGATTTTGTCCTATCTTTTTACTTGATTTAAAAGTTTTTAAACCATCATTTAATTAACTTTTTATACCTTGCCATTGTTCGATATTGAACACACTTTTTTGAAGAATCTTTAACAGACATTTACTTTTTTATAGGAAAAGCTACGATCAAAACTTCCATCAATTCGAACGGATACCGATGTTCAACCACCAAAGAAACCAAAATCTTTTGCAGTTGTCTCTGACACAACAAAAGAAATGGATGAAATCCGTGCTCGAGGGTATCAGCTTCTTTTATTCTCTTACATATTTAATGTTTTGTTAATTTTAGAATATTAAAGTTTAATCATGAATACTCTCCACCTTCAAATGTTGAATCAATTGTTGAAAGTGCAGTTACATCAAATGCAGAAGTTAGTAATGGTGAATGGAAAGAATTTTCTGTTGAAGATGTTAAAATTAAATTCAAAGTATGCAATTGCTATTTTTGTTTCGATGTTATGTATTTTGCATTTTAGATTATTGATACTCTTGCATCAGAACTTGGATTCTATATCCCAAATTCAGATTTACACAAAATGAAAACTGCAGCAGATATTTTAGAATTTTATTCAACTCCAATTTCAAATACAACAAAATATACCCAAATGGCTCGAGACGATTCACTTCCGGAAAATCTTGCTATTCGAGAACATCCTGTTCGCTTTCATCCAAATGATACCGAAGCATTGCATGGAGGTTTGTGGTTACTGTAGCAGATATTCTTGTAATTATATTTGTATGTTTATTTTAGGTATAACTGCATATCCTGGTGAGGGTGGTGAAGTTATTACACTTCGAAATAAACGACTTTATCGTTCATTCAAGCCTAAAAAAGAATGGTATGATTACGATGATCAAGCATTTGATTGGAAGAGACCTGATGAAGGAATGCCATGGGATCCTCAAATTTCGCAGAAAATGGATCGATATGTTGATAAAAAGTTTAAGAAGAGATCACTTTAATCCTTGTTATTATTATTACTATCATTATTATAATTGTTGTTTTTTTATTAGGAATAAAATAGATAGCTCTTTTTTAATTTAAACGTTTGTTGCAAATTGGCAACATTGAAGACAACGTTTTTCCCTCCCCTTTTTTCAAAAGTACACGTGCCAAAAAGATTGAAATTTGATATGCTTTTTGTTTTTAAAGCTTTTAATAATCTTTCTTTTTTTGCTTCATTTTCTTTGCCCCCCTGAAGCAATCAATAAGCGTCATCTGTGCCGCCGGGCTTTAGTCTACCTTCAACAACAAAAAAATAGAATATGACAAGTAATAGAAGAAAAAAAACTAAAAAGACCACTCATATTTTTTCTTTGCCGGCATAAAAAAGAGTATTCAGAGTTACTTCGACCACTTTGCTTTTTTATCGTCGAAGAAAATGAAGAAGAAGAAGAAAAGTGTATTTATAAAAGGGAAGAATTATTCTGTTAGTTGTTTCTCTATGCCATGCCTTTTTGAAATTGCAGAAAAGGTAAAACAAGTGACAACAACAAAAAACTAACATAAAAAAGCTGTTTTGACTTCCGTTTATTTATTTTTTATAAATACAAATTTTTTTATACAACTACTTCTCCCTCTTGGCTTGTAGCCTTAGGGCAGCACATTTTTTTAGTTTGTAGAATAAATGACCACGCTACCGTATCCCTAAATAGAGTTTAAAAACTGCTTTTATGAGAACACCAAAATATATAAGTATATATTTATTTAATAAAAAATGTTTAATAATTCTTATTTTTCATTTATGTTTGCTTTGAAAAAAGAAACATATTTTTTTATTGAAAAAAGAACAACAAAAGTAATTTTATCTCTCGTTTTTGTCTACAAATGTCCATTTTTTTACTTCCAAAAAAGGGAAACATTTTTTCAATTGTGAAAGTAGTTATAATAATTGTTGTACTTTGTTTTACAAAAATCCCTGCTACTGTAACATATATTTATTATATTATAGTAGCAGTAACAAAAAGGTATTACTTTTAATTTACTCTACCAATTCACCACTTTCTGATTTTCAATTACAGTAATCCACCTTTTTTCCGAAATGTTTAAACTTTTTCCATTTTTTCCCTCCAACATGTGACCACAAGAAGAACAAAGTTGCAACAAAACTTCCGTATTTCGAATATTTAAATAAATTTTATAAATTTTTTAAACCTTATTTTTTGTCCGTTTTAAAATAAGATTAGAGATAGAAAAAAAATTTTCATATAGCATCATTTTTGTTTCTCATCTCTTCTCAATATTTCTTTACTTTTTTCTTTTTCAATCCACTTACTAATGTTTATTGAATCCCTTCCTTGAAAGAGATAAAAAAAGTTTTCTTCTTTTTCTTATTTTGTCTCCTTGAGCAAGCAAGCTCTCCTGTTTTTTTTATGGAGCTCCTGAGATAAAAACGACGACGAAGAAGAAGTTGAAGCTGAAGCTGAAGAAGGAAGGCATGCGCAAAAAAATGAAAGAAGAAGCAAAGCTTTGCACTTTTTTTCTTCTTCGAGATGAAATTCAATTACCCGACAACTAAAAAAATAGGAGGAAGACGACGTCGACGATGAATTTGCCTTTTTTGAAAAATACATATTTGCCAAGAAAAAATGGGAAAGAAGAAGTCAATGCCGTAAAAAACACAAGAAAGAAAGAAAGAAAGAAATACAAAGTCTTTCTTCTTCTGCTTCTTCTGTTCAGATATTTTGTTTCGAATCTTATCTTTTTCTTTTTTTCTCAATTCTTTTGTTCGTGGATATTCTTCTTCTGCTTCTTCAAACAAAAGAAAGGAAGATTCTTTCTTTGTTTTTTGAATGAATTTATTTTTTGTGTTGTCATTTTTTGAAGCCAACTTGTTTTTTCTTTTCAGATTCCGCATTTTCGACAACTTCTTCTTTTAAAATTTAAATTTACAAAGAACAAAAACAAAGAAACATATTTTTTACACATTTCAAATGGTTGTTAAAAACGACGGCAAAGATTTTTGACTTTTACCAAATTTTTATTTTTGCACAACTTTGTTGCAGTTATTCAAAAATTTTTCCAAAGACCTTTGTGAAAGATGAGATTAAAGAAAATTTCGACGATATTTTTAATGATATTTTTTATTTGCCAAGTTTCTGGTAAAGCAAAAAAGAAAAAACCAAATTGGTAAGTCTTGTTTTTGAGTTTAACAAAGGTAATTTGCAACTTTTTGGATTTCAATATGGTTGTTTTTCTCAGAATTTTTACAAGTTAAAATCGGATAAACTTTACGAAAATGTATATATTTAACAAGATATAACGTGATTTTTTTCACCCAATTATGATGCCATTTTTAGTTGTTTTTTGAGAGCGTTTTTAATCGTTCTTTGATTTTTTGAATCTTTTTATGGGGTGATTTTTAATTAAAATAAAAGTGTTATATTACTTCTGTAAAAATCCTTTTTAAATAGATTCTTAAAATTACACACAAAATTATTCCAATTTAATTTTAATCCTTTTAATTTTTGTAGTAAGCGAACGGCCTTTAATCGTAGAACAACAAATTATCAAGCTTGGAAAGAACAGATGACAATTTGTGAGTTGTTAGAGGGCTATGATCCAGCTGTTCGACCATTTGGACAGAATCCGTTGATGGAAAAACGTGGACCTGTAATAATTCATACATCCTTGCATATTCGGTCGATTGGAGCTGTCTCAGAAAAAAATATGGAATATGTGGCACAATTTCGATTTCAGCAGGAATGGTTTGATGAAAGACTTCGATTTACGCATCACAGCGAATTTCGGAATTTTGATTTTATTAATGTTGCCCGAGATCAAAAGTTGTGGATACCGGTTAGTATTTTTTGAAGTCGGACAAAATTTATTTCTATTTTTCTTTCATTCCATTAAAAAACAGTAAAAACTTGATTACGGTAGCATTAATGAAATACAGATGCATTTGTACTTTTAAATTTTTTCTTTTTTAAATCAAAATTTAATTCTAAAATGTACATTTCTTTGGATTTCAAAATTTGAAATGATGTGTCACATAAATTCTGTGACTCATAATTATCAATTTGTCATTTGATCATTATTTTGCAAATTGAGATTACTTTGATAAGTACATTTAATTTTTTTAGGATACATTTTTTCAAAATGAAAGAAATGGTTGGTATCATATGCTTGATCAGGTAATAACAATCTTTCCCTGAGGCAATAAAATCTTTAATGGTATTGTTGTCTTTAGGAGAATAGATTTCTTAAAATTCGTTCAGATGGAAAAGTTTTTTACAATCGTCGATTAACGCTTATTCTTGCATGCAATATGAATCTTTGTAAGTATTTTAACATTAAAAAAGGATACTGTAATTATTCTTATTTACAGTAAAATATCCAATGGATGTTCAAAAATGCGTCATTGATTTTGCAAGTTGTAAGTTTGAATTACTGTAACATCTTAATTCCTATTAAATGTAAAAATATTATTTAAGATGCATATACAACAAATGACATAATTTATAAATGGGACATCAATGGTATTCAAGTACATCCAAAAGCAAATGGGGCATTACCAAATTTTGTTATTTCTTCATTATCAAATGCAACTTGTGATAGCGTTACAAATACAGGTATTTTTTCAAAGGTTTTGAGTCCTTTTTTAAATAGAATAAATTTGTCCTGTCAAAACGGATACTGTAGGATACCATAACTTAAGCATATATAGTCTCTAATATTCAGGTTCATATTCATGTTTACGAGTAAATATTACATTAAGTCGGGTATTTTCGTATTTCCTTTTACAACTTTATATTCCGTAAGTTTTTACTACTACCGTAACGGATTTGACAAATACAGTAATTCTTTTAAGATCCGCAATGTTAGTTGCTGTTTCATGGGTCAGTTATTGGATTGAGTGAGTTTATTGTAGCTACCGTATTTGTCTGTAATATATTTATTATTTAGTTGGAAATCAACAGCTGCTCGAGTTCCATTAGCAATTGTTACACTTTTAACAATGATTGTTACACATCATTGTAAGCTTTTTTATTACAAAAAATAAAAATTATTGATTGACCAATTTTTAGCGATTAATTCAAATTTACCACCTGTAAGTTATTCAAAAGCAATTGATATTTGGATTGGAAGTTGTGGAAGTAAGTTTATATATTATAATATATATACTACCGTATACCTTTTCCTAAAAATTATGCTATTTTACAGTATTCATTTTTGCAAGTTTAATTGAATATGCTGTTGTAAATTATATGGGAATTTTGGAGGAGCATCGACAAATGCGAAAAATTGCATATAATCGAACCCGGCTTTCAAATGTTGCCGCAAATACAATCGAAAATGGTCATAAATCTTCAGTTTTATCAAATTTTTTTGGCCGAAAAAAATCGATTGAAAAGAAAGGACTTCTTCGAAAAAATCGTAAACTTCGACTTAGTTTACAGTATGACCAAGATGAAAATATGGAACTTCAATCTGTTGATGTTCAAGCTCAACAAGCTTTACGTCAAACTGAACCTGATTGGACGCAAGTTCCTGAATTCAATGATTTAGTTTATGTTGGACAACGAAAAAGGGTTGAACTTGTTCGATGGTGTTCAATGTTATCCACAAAAGGAAGAGCAGAAAGGATTGACATTGTTGCAAGGTTTGTTATTTCCCTTAGGGCATACAATAGTTGTTGATTTTTATATCGCTTAAAGTCTAATCTAAAATTTTTTAGAATGGTATTTCCCGTTGCATTTATTCTTTTCAATTTTGCCTATTGGAGTCTTTACCTCAGTGATGTTATTAAAACTCAGCCAACTTAAAATAGTAGCAATATATAAATTTTATGATAAAAACGGTTAAATAATTGATGCCTTGAATTTATTTTTAAAAATGCATTTTTTATATTGTACATATTCGCTAATAAAGATTTTTCCGGTTTCTCCTTTATCGAAAAAATAATGGTGCAAAAATTCATCGTTTTAAAGTTGTTCTTGTTTGAGTTTTTGGAATGAAATTTGCATATTATCACACAGCCTACTAAGGCCTATTTGAAGGTTTTAATGCAAATTTTGAGCATCAAATTCGCAGCTTTCAAAGAGTATGCAAAATTCTTTCATTGCATCGTTGGAACAAAACTTTCAAATTGTCATTCATTTATTTTTTCTCTCTCTCATCTCAAACTATACTTTTTTATTATTACCTGGTGCACCATTTGCTGGTGGTGATTATCTCAAAAAAGGATGGCAGAAGAAAAAGAAGAATGGTAAGTATCTTTTTTATTATTATCACCTAAGATTTAAACACACTCTACTTTATTTTTAGTGGTGATGATGGTCTTTTATATGCGATAATTGCAGCAGCAGTTTTTATGGTGCTTGAAATTATTGTAATTATAATTTTTGGAGTGGTATTTCGTAATCATGTAAGTTTTTAACTACTACTTTTTAATTACCTGGTGCTATTACACTATGTAATTAGTGTAATAAATTTAGATGTAACTATATGATTTTAGATCCGTTGGGCATTCAAAGATACAAAAAAGATGGAAGCAGCAGGAGGTGAATCAAATGAAGATGAAACAAATGGAAATACAACTGGTGATCAAACTTCCGGTCGTACCGATGCAACCAAAACCGATGCAACTAAAACAGATGCAACAAAAACTGATGAAAAGAAGAAGAAAAAGAATAAACATTAAATCCTTGCCTCTCTTTTCTCGATTCAATGTTGCTTTTTGTTTTTATATAAAAAAATATATATGTCTATGTAATTTTATAAATTTCTTTTAATGTTTTTTACTTGTTTCTTATGGATGTTCTCGGGGGGATAATCGATTGGGGTCAAGTTGGTCATTTAAGTAATTGGTCATACGAATTTTGGCGGGAAAGTTAGTGAATTTCTTTTTTTTGTGGCGGCAAAGTTACAGCAACAAAAGATATATTTTTTGTTGTTTTTCAAAATGTAACCGTACTTAATTGTATGAAGAAGTTGTTGTCGAAATTTTTATACAGAAAAACATTACATTGAACATCTGCTGGTAAAAAATTAAAATTTCACTTGTTAGAAAAGGGGTTTTTTGACAATTTTTTGTCTTTGATATTGTATCCATAATGTACCATGACAAAATACCTGTTACAACATTGCCATAACAATTTGGTATAAAAAATGTACAAAAATCCATACATACTTTTATTATTCCGGAAATAAAAAAAAGGCAAACGAAAAGCCGATTAACGGAGATGAAAGAAAGGCATGTTTAAGAAAAGAGAGACGAGGGGGATCAATGAAGCAGAAAAATAAGAAAAAAAGTGTCCTTAAAAAGTAAAAGTAGTTTTTAGTCGAGTGCTTTTGTAGTTTATTTTATTTTAAAAATGATTAGTTACGACATAACCAGAAAATGCCAACAACCCCGATGGCGATCTGTTAGTCCCGGATTTCGGATACCTTTAACAAGGAAGGATATTGTAGCAGATAATAAAAGAGAACAAATTTTATATCGAAAAAAGCCGCCTTCTTTTAGGAAGGTAATCGATATATTTTTGGTTATGCAAATTTTTTGATCTTTGTGTTTCAGGTTCCAGCATTTACGATTCAAACTGAACAACAAAATACCCGTCCTTTCACTCCTGCCAAACGAAAATGCCGTTCCCAATCTGCTTCCCCTTCAGAAGATGAAAGATTTATTCGAATTTATGAAGATCATCGACTTCCAATTCGTTTAATTGATTCTTCAGGAACCGGAATGTCTCGAACAATTGAATGGCAACTTGATCCTAATCGGCTATCACCTCAAAATGCCCGTGAACTTCTCAAACAATTTTCTATTGGACTTCCAACTGAAAGACAGGTAATTGATTTTATTTATTTATCAGAGTGCCATCTCAAGCCCAAAACTGTTTGGGGCTTTTGTGATCCCTTTCTTTCCGTTTCAGCTTATCTTTATATTAAAAATTCGCATAATGCTAAAATCCCTGCTTTTAGCCATATCGATTAATTGCATTTCGAGCCTTTCAAGATTTGCTTACAACAATTCATGGCCCTCAAATTGCTGCTGAAACAATGATAGATTATATTCCACAAATTCGAAAAGGTCTAAATTCTTGTAGCTTTGAAAAACGAATTGAAATGTGCCAAATTTTACAACAAATTTCAAAGCTAAATGGTTGTGGAAGACTTTTAGTCGCATTTTATCGACAAATTTTACCACCTTTTCGTAAGTATATTTTAATACCTAACTAGTGCAACATTTATGCAAATTTAATTTTAGGTAAAACAAAAGCTGTAAAAGCAACGACAGATATTTCAACAACTTTGGCAGATAAATATTGGAGCATTGCAGATAAAACTTTGTCGATTTTAGAAGAAAATGGTGGCCCAAATGCTGGTATTAATATTAAATATATTTTACCACATTATTAAATTCAATGATTACTGTAACTTTCTTTTTTTAATTGTAGTTATTTTTACCAGAAAAAAGCGGTGTGTGAAAATTACAGCAAAAATTTTCTCACATTCGTTCTTGAAATTTAAATAATAAATGTTGCTTTTTTTTGGAAATCTGAAACTTCAAAACTTGAAAAGTATGATGTCAAAATTTTTGAAATCGTGGAAAAGCATGTGTTGCATTTTTCCCCATTGGCAACAGGTTAAAACATTAAAAACCACCAAAAATTAACGAATGTGTGGGAATAAAAAGGTGTATTGTTTTGTATTTTTGTGGTTACTGTAAATTGGAAGTGAAATTTTTGTAGACAAATTTCAAAGAATTAATTAAATTCGTGAGACTATAAGAATTTCACCAACTTTTAATAAAAGTTTAATCAAGCAAAAATCAATGAATTACTGTAATATTTTTTGTTATAAAATATTTGATGAACTTTCTGTAAAACAATCATACCGTATTTTACATTACAGTATTTTCAAAAAAGTTGGGAATCATAAATTTCATTCATGATTCTCAACTTTTCATTAATAATTTAATTCACAAAGAAAGTTATGTTTTACCAAGTTGAACCATGCTGCAGGCATTGGCGTATAAAGTTGAAGGAAAAAGAGTATCAAGAAACCTGCATACAGTATTCATTTGCGAATTATATTCTTCTGTTCTGTTTTGCGTTTAAAGGGGGTTGGCTACTACGTATCATACTTACCATTTTAAACGTTTGTTTCGAAAGACAAAGTACTGACGATCACGCTTAAGAACAATAAAAAAAGATCCTGGTATTAAATTAAAAAAAGAAAAATACGTAATCAGTCGCCCCCGTTTAAATCAATTTGTATAATGGTAATTAAGCCAAAATTTAATGAACTAAAACATCAACCAAACGAAATCTTAAGGAAACTTTACATCCGCGTAATAATAAAGTTTTAATTGCATTTTTAAACGAATTTTCTTCCAAAACATTGAGCAGCGTAAATTCCGTCATATCCGTTACTTTTCAGGACTTTTAAACTTTATAAATGTAGAAGAAAGCTTATTAAAACCTTTCTTTTTTCTAACAGAGCAATGATCGTTCTTTCTTTTTTTGCTTGCGTGTGCATTTTTGAAAGCAAATTTTGACCTTTTTTCTTCATCCTAAAAATACAAATATCACAAATGTGCACTTTTCTCTTCCAACCAAAAACTAGCTAGTCTTAATTCTTATTAAATTAAAAATCTACAATTGTAAAAGAAAAAACATGAAAATAAACAATTTCCGTTTCTCATTTTTGTTGCTTTCCTAAAAAAGGATACAATTTTTTATGTATGTAAAAACAACCTTCTTTACTTTTTCTTTTTGAACTTTAAGAAACTCCTTTTTAAATTTTAAAAGACTGGAGGCGTTTATAGTCAAAAATGTGGGAAAAGCATTAATGGGAGAATATCAAAAAAAGGGGGGACATTTATAGTTTTAGTAAAGATAATTAATTTTTAAATACAAATTTTATTTGAAAAAAATGTATATAATACTCTTGTTTTTCGGACAGCCTTTTTTATAAATGTTTTAGAAAAAAAGGAGGAGAAAAAAAGGTTGGTCTTTTTTTCCTTTCTTTTTTCATATTTAAAAAACGGCACAAAAAAGGCTTGCTTGCATTTGCCAGAAAATAATTTTTTGCTGTTTTTTTCTTCAAAATTATTTGGTTGTAAAGTAATCCATTTATAAATATACAATGGTTAAATATATTTTTATTGCTTCAATTATTTCATGTTTTCTTCTTTTATCTTCTTCGGCATTTCCGGTATTCGATAATGAAATGGAAATTTTTGGGGATGACTTTGGTGGATTTGTGGATACTGTAAGTTTTGATTATTTCCAACAACCTTAATATATTTGAAATCTTTTTTAAGGCTGAAGTTGCACCAATGAGAAACTTTAAAATTTTTAAAATGTTCCCTGCCAGAATGGAAACAAATAAAAAGAGATCCTTGAAACCCATCGCAGCTCAATATGCCTTCAGTAATCACATTGAAGATTATCTTCCAATGCCAATCAAAACTTTGACTCCACTTACAGATCACAATTATTAAATATAACTGTTTTATTTGTTTTGGGGAATTTTTAGTTTTTGTGTAAATAATAATAATATCTTTTATGATTTTTTTCTGTTTATATTCAACAAACGAAATACAAAAATGGCACAAATTAAAGAAATTACAAAAATTAATAATACAGATTTATTCAGGGAAAAATCGAAAAATTAAAATTAATTTTTATTAGATATTTAAATTGTTATCTAAGATTGAGAAATGAGAAAACATGCATTTGCAAACTTTTGCACGAGCTTGGAATTATCAATCCTGGATTTGTATGTTAACAGAGATTCAAAAGTTTTCTGTCTTGTCTCGTTAGATTTTAATGTTAATTCAATTGATACGAATAGTTAGTTATAGACTTATCCGCTTATGTTAAATTCCGTACCTATTCGTGATTACTGTAAATATCATGATATTTATCCTCAAATATATTCAAACAAAGATTTTAAAATTCTGTTCAAAGAACATTCACATTTTTATCGTAATCTATGTTCAAAATGTACAACTAAATTAATTTTAAATTCTAATATTTATAAATAGTATTCTGCATCAACAAGTGGTTCAACTTTACAACTCCAGGAAGACACGAAATTTGAAACTTATTAACTCCAAAAGTCGTGATATCATGCCTGCAGGGATTGTAAACAGTCTGATAATCTTTGGTTTAGAAAATTATTTGCAAATTTATAAACTTTCCAATATAAAAAAACAATGGTCATTAATGCCATGTTTTAAAGCTTACAAAATAAAGGGATTATTCATATCCGTTTTCAGATGCAAAAGAAGAAAAAGGTGATTGATGATTGACCTCGGTTTTTAGAAACAATTAATTCTTTTTTATTTCAAGAAAAATTAATTACAGATAATTTTTTTCATAAAAAATACAATTAATTTATTTTTAAATGCATAAATTTAAACAAAAGATTTTTTTACACGTATCATTAAATTTTCTAACAAAGGCAAAAAAATAATAATCTTAAAACTTTTAACTCCGCTCTATTGTTTCAACAGGAATTTCATGATATAATTGCAGCAATCTTCTATAAAAAATATTATTAATTATTGGATTACTGTAATTATTTTAGTAATCTTTAAACTTACTTTGATTCAGTTTGTCGATTTAATCTTTCCATTTTTTTAATTTTATTTTGTTTTCGAGTATAACTTAAAATATTATACAGTATCCAGACGCCACTTAAAATAATAAATGAAACCCCGGATAAAATAAAGAATGGAAAATATCGTTCATAAATTTGTTGTCGAATTATTTCATTCTCAGAGAGCTTGGATTTTTGATATTCATGAAGGTTATCCGGATCTGAGAGGACTTGGAGGGGATTTGTGGATGATGAAATTGTTTCATTTTCTGATATTGTTGTTGTGGTAAAATTGTTGAAATCGAAACTAAAAAAGTGTTAAAAGTTATTTTTAAATGTTACCAAATAGAATACTGTAACTTCTATGGTATCCTTTTCAACCTCAAAAATGAAATGCCAAAATTTTAATTGCCACCATTTTTATTTATTGGAATTGGGAAAAGAAAATGTAAAAATGTCAGTTTTACTTTACTTTTTTTCACATTTAATTTTTATATTTTTTTATGGTTAAATTACCCATAAAAAGTTATTTATTTATTGACTGATGTCACTGACATTTTTTTGTTTTGTGGGTTGTAAAAAAAGGAAAGGTTAAAATTTAAAAAGCAAAGTCAAAGTCAATAAATATAACAATATGTGTCTATTGTTTGTCTGTTGTTTCATCATTTACGTTCGAAAAGAATCCTCTCGGGATTCATCCCCCACCTCCACATAATTAATTCAAAACATCTGTTTGAAAGATGTTTGAATTGAATTGTTACACGGAAGTTTTTTTAAACATAAATCCCCTCAAGTCATCATTGTAATATTAATGTAGCAATGATTACTCACTTAAAGAATACCTAACATACCCTTAGGGAAAAATATAATGAAGTCAAGATTGAATGGAAGTTAAACCTAAGCAATATAATACGTATCTTGTTTTTAGGTTAAAATACAAAAATAAATAAAAAATAGATCGAAATTCCGATCAAAAATTAATTCTGAGCCCTAACTTATGATAAATAACTTTGGTGATTACTGTATAAAATCCACCAATACAGTAACCCCATAATCCCACATTTCGAAAAATACCCGAAACTTACCTTTGTGGTTTAGATTCAATTAAAATAGTTAAAAATGCCAGAGAAATAATTGTTTGCAACATTATTTATGTATTTTTGCTGCAGAAAAGAAACAGCATAAATAATTTCAAAGGCAACTCCGGCAGCAAAGAAAATAAATATATGATTGTGTCACATTTAATTTAATATTATTTAATATTTATTCTATAAAAAATAGTCTTTGTAAATAATTAAAAAAAACAGACACAAAATTCAATTAAATCCAACATAAAAAAACTGCACGAAGTTGGTTTTTTGAATCGAAGAAAAAAGCATATTGGACAAAAAATTAAACAGCTGTTTATTGAGTCTCTTATTTCACTTTCATTTCTATTTTTTGATATAACAAAAGAAATAAATATGGTTTTTTATGTGTTAAAAAAAGACATTGGAAAAAAAAAGTAAACAAACAAAAAATTGAGAGAGTTTCTGTTTTTTTAACCTTCTAAGGTTTCAATTTTGAAGAAGAAACAGTTTTTAAAGGATCCAAAGAAATTTTAAATTTGCATAACTGCAAAATGCCATAAAAACAGGATCTTTGCAGAGCAATTTTTTCGATGACCATAAAAAATTTGAAGGAAGAAGGAGGGATAATCTTTTATGGGTGCAATTTTTAAGAAAGAAAATTTTACAATCAAAGAAAAAAAGTTTCATTCTTTAAAATTTTTGAAAGAATGAAACTGTTTTAAAAAATTTAATGAAGAAAAGCAACGGAAAGAAAAACATAAAAGAAGAAGAAGAGGGAGAACTTGATTTGAAGTGGTTTTTAAAAAGTTCAAAAATTTTAAAAAGAGTTTAATTTTAAAAATGGTTCAATGAGCTTTTTAAATTGGTGCAAAATTGACAAAACCAATAAAAAAATTAATTACATGTTAATTTATCGAAAATATTTGTTAAAAAATAATAATTCTGACATGATAACTTAGCTACCGTATCCATTAAAGCATTGAAAACTTTTAATCAAAACTAACAAGGAAAACAAAAAAGGATGTTTATTGCGAAAATAGGTCAAATTTTTGTAAAAGTATGCTTTTTTATTGGTACATAAAGAACTACTAATTTGAAAGCCTAAATGTGATATAGTTACAGTACCAGTTTTTCTAACCACTAATCATCTCAAGTTGAATTCATAAAAAAATAAAAAGTTTCAACTTCTTCCAACTCACAAGGGAACCACACGCGATGATATTCGAGTTTTGCAACCAAATATGGTTTAACGGTGTCTAATAAGGTCAAAAACGAACATAAAAAAGTTTTACGTGCCACTTTTAACTTTAAGGCACTTTTTCGGCACTTTGAAGTTTGGCACCCTTCTTTTCCAAAGGGTACGTGCTCAAAAAAGTGAAAAAAATTAAAAAAATTAAAAATCGTTAAAAATTGATGGAAACGTTAGTAATAAGCATATTAATGATCCCTATAAAGTATTTTTGCGTAAAACTTTCATTAACGTACTTTTCATATTAATACAAGTATGCACCTTGATATAGTAGAGGAACTTTGAAGTGATGTAAAAATCGAGTTTTCTGCACTTTAATGACAAAATACATTACATACGTTTATAAATGATCCTAAGGAACATTTTTGAGCAAAATTTGAGATTTTTAAAAAAATTTATATTTTTTTCATTTTTGAACCCAAAGGGGGAGTAAGGCAAATCATGCAACTTCAAAGTGCCGAAAAAGTGCCTTAAAGTTAAAAGTGGCACGTAAAATTTTTTAATGTTCGTTTTTGACCCTATTAGATACCGTTAAACCACATTTGGTTGCAAAACTCGATTATCATCGCGTGCGGTTCCCTTGTCAGAACAAGCTATTTTTGTCAGAAAAAGAACAAAAAACAATGAATAAATTGTACCAAAAATTGATTCATATTTTAAAATCAAAAATAACTTCTCTTTTTCATTTTTCATCAATGAATGATAAGACGAACGTCAAAAAACAAAAGCAAAACAAAAAAATGATCTTTAACGCAAAAGTTTGGGGCAAAACTTTCAAAACCGAAAAAAACTTTGCCCAAAAACGCAATCTTAAAAATGCCAAAAATGGAAAGAAAGAAAAGAGAATTATTAATTTCAACAAAAAAAGAGGGCATAAAAGGGACTATTTTTTTTTAAAAAGTTTATATGTTTTTCTTTTTCTTTTCATTTTTTCTTCTTCTTCATCAACACATTTTGCGTGAAAGGCAAAAGTTGCAAAAAAAGCAGGAGAGTTTTCCTTTCCTTTCCTGCAGGCAAGAAAAAAGTGAAGAAGAAGAAATTCGAGAGTCTTATTTCCATTTTTTCCCTTTGAAGAAGAAGAACAACTTGTTGCAAAAAAATAAATGCATTCCCGTTTTTTTTTGACGCAGAAAGTTAAATTTTGGCGACAAATTGGAAGAAAAAAACGAAGAAAAAAAAGAAGAAGAGCCATTTTTGGACTTGACGAAACTTCTTTTTTTTCATCGCAGAAAAAAATTGCAATTTTCAAACTTTTTTTTACAACAATTGATTTAAAAAGAAGGGGAAAAGGTTTTAAAAAATAAATGAAAAGCTAAAAACTCTAAAAAAAATAAAAAAATAATGAACACAAACGTTTTTTCTTTCAAGCTATGATTTTTTTTCAAAAAGTAAACACACACATCTGGGGAAATTTACTTGGGGGAAGGAAGGGGGAGGAAGGAAAACAACATTCAACTTGAATATCAAAAACAATAATTGAGGCTGTCAAAAGTTTGTTATAACTTCATCCTTAAAATTAATCAAGAAGTTCAAAAAAACACATCACCGAGTAGCAGCCGATTAATCGATCGAAACAAAATGTGTTGTTTTTTAAAATCAAAAAACGTCAGGTGCCGGGTTCAACCCACCTTCTCTCTTCCAACCTTTTTGCAATTTTTTTCAATTTTCTTTCACCCATGTTTTTTTTGAAAGTTTCAAAAAAGAATTTTTTAGGTGAAAATGGAAAACCAAACTTTTTTTTCTTTTCCCAAAAACAAAAAAACGCAATTTTCGCGCAGCCCTTTTGTCCTTCTTTTTCTTCTTCCTTGCTGCTCAAAAAAAAGCCGTCATCAAGAATGTTTATATTTGTTTATTCAATCAAAAACTTTTTTGTGACACAAAAAAGTCACAACGTTCAAAGTTGAAGAGGGAAGGTTTCTCTCTTTAAAGAGTTCTTTCAGTCTCTCAATCTCCAAATAAGCAGATCGTAATCTACCGCCAAAGTAAAAGTTTATATAAAGCAATTTGTCAATTTTGAAAAAAACGTGTCAAAAAAAGGTCAAAGCTATAAAAAATATGCAAAAGAATGAATCATATTATGCTGCTTCAAGATTTTTACAACTTCTTTTATTTTTCAAATTGAAACTAATAATCGCAAATATGAAAATGATCGTACTCTTTTGAAAAGCATTTCAGACAATTAAAAAACTCTTTTTTATGGAATCTAATTTCGGAAAAGCGGCGTATTTTCTTTAATCTTTGAAAACAATCAATTTCAAAAACTGCTTGTACATTTAGCGATTTATAAGCGCTTACAGTAAAAAAATTATAAAAATCTTGACTTGTAGATACTGTTTTATTACTATAAAGATATGTCACAGATGCTCAAATTTTAAATTTTGATATATAAATCAACAAAATTTATTCACTTTCATTTTATATAAAAAAAACAATATAAAAACAATAATAATGTGAGAAATTGCAAAAATTCAAAAAGAATCAGTAAAAAAACGCCTGTACAAATACATGTAAAAACAAAGAAAGAAAAAATATGAAATTAAACCTTTTTAGGTAATCGAATAATCATTTTGATACCACTGTCAGCAACAAGTTCACAACGAGGTAACGTTTTAGTCTTTTGAGGTTGAGGTTTACAGCGTTTATATGGTTCATGCCTTGAAGGTTGATGTTGTGTCATTCGAATAGTTTTTCCTCCAGTAATTGGTGGTGTCCAAGTTTTTTTAAAAGAAATATGCTTTCCTCCAGTAATTGGTCGAGGTGATTCAGAAAATCCACGAGATGAAGACTTGAATAATTTGGTCTGGGTTTTAGTTGCAGCAGCAGGAGCAACAACAGCAGCAGGTTGAGGAGAGAGATATTGCTTTGGTTTTGGTAGATTTGATGAAATAGAGTTCTTTGAAGCAAGATTAGCTTGAGATGATGATAAAGTTTGAAAAGGTTTAACTTCAGCAGCTGAAGAAGAGAAGGAAGAAATATTTGAGCCATTTTTAGGTATCTTGTAATCACTAGAGAGAGAAGAAACATGCTGATTTAGAGAAGTTGAAGAAGGCTTTGACGAGATTGAAACAGATGAAGAGGAACTATCACGTTTTGATGTTTCAGCTTTTGGGTTTTTGATTTCATCAGAGTACTTTTTGGATTGAGTTTCATGTTTACGTTTTGAGGATTCATGTTTCACACGATCATCATACTTTGACCGAGCAGAAGCATGTTTTTCACGATCATCATAATTTGACCGAGCAGAGCCATTTTTTTCATTATCATCATATTTTGAGTGAGTAGAATCATGTTTCCGTAAACGATCATAATCTATACGTCCGGTAGATATTCGGCGAGTAGAAGCATGTTTTTCACGATTATCAAAATCCATACGATTATCACCCTGATGATAAGAAGAAGTTGAAGGCTTTTCATTTCGATGATTAGTAATAGTATCCTTAATTTTCTGCCGTTCTTCACCAACAACAATTTCATCTTTTTCAATCACATTCTTCTTTTGCAAAAGCAAGACAGCATTCTTAGGATTACGTAAAATGAAATCAGGTGATAAAGATCTTGTTGAAGCAGAAAATGTTGGAAGCATTTTGACATCAATTACATCACAATCAGGTAATTCATTAGATGCATGAAAAATGGTTTTTGAAGTTTTGATTGGACTATAACAAAAACAACAATATATATTTTTACAAAAGTAAAGGAACAAAGAAAACTTACGCAATTAAACATTTTAATTCCTTTTTGTTAATCATCAAATCCTTCTTTGAAGTTTCATCATTGACTTCTTCTTTTGACTTTTTTCGTGATGGCCAAATTTGAGGTAAAAAATCTGGAATTTCATTAGCTTTTCGAAAATTCATTTCCATCTCTGTCATTTCAGTTTGAATTTGAAATTTTTGTTTCTTATCAGTTATCATTTTTGAAAATAATAAAATTGAAGAAGAAGTCAATAATATTTCACCAGCAAATTCTCAGTTAAAAATTAATTGATTTTCGTAAAAAATTAATAGCAACTCTTTCTTTCTCATTTTTGATGCATTTTAAATTTTTTTGTTGATCATTTTTTTCGCTGTAAGAATCTTTTTTTTGTAGAAAGAACATTTTGCAAGAATTACTGTAGAGTTCCACAAAAATTATTCAAAGTGTTACAATTTTTTTAAACGTGTATTTTTATTTATAATATATACAATATTCTTTAACATGAAAAATATTCAATTCCTTAAAAATAAATTATTTTTTTCCATTTGCATTTGCTGCGATCAGAATTAAATTATATTCATGCCGTAATTTCATTGCCTAAAAACATTCAAAAATTAATTAAACATTTATACAAATTTTGAAAGCATACCTGATTTTTGATATCATCATAACTTGTCTCGGATGTTTTAGCTTCAACTTTAGCTTTAAGTTCTTCTTGCTCTTGAATAACTGCATTTAAAATAGTTTTTTGGGAATTTAACTAAATAAAGACTATTTACAGTATAAATTACGATATATTTATAAAATAAAAAGTATACCTTTTGAAAATCTTGATTTGTTGCCATTAAATTTGTAATTACCGAAAGTTGTGACTGCAGACGTCGAACTTCTAATTCCATCTGGGGATTTGTTTGATGGAATTCATTTCTCTTTGAAACCAAATCCTGTAATTGTTTTGATATTTTTTAAAGATTAAGTAAAGAAAAATTACTTCTCGAGTTTTCATAATTTTATGTTGAAGTCCATCAACATCTCGAAATTCATGGAGTCCTTCTTCGATTTCACTTTCACGTTGATGCATACTTTCCATTTCAGCAATTAATCGATTTTTAGCTTCTTCAAGATCAATCAATTCTTCTTGAAGGCGAACATGCACTTAAACAAAGAACATGCAAATTTTTAAGATCTCCCTGTTTAGAAAAAACTTACAATTCTGTAATTCCTCCGGGTTTGCGGCCATTTCAAGGCTACTTTCATCCACGCTGCTGGCATTTACCGTATCATACCCTGAGGAGGCCGTGCAATTCAAAGAAATTAATTGCAAAAGTCGAACAACTTCCAAATGATGCTTTTCAATTTCGCCATCAATTTCCTGTTTTTTTGCATCAAAATTTTGAACAAATTCATCAATTTGAATTTCCTTCTGCCGAAGTTCCCGATATTTTTCATTTTTCTCTCCGGCCATAATATCGTATTCATTCTCAAATTCAAGCAATTCTTCATGAGATTGTTGCATTTTTTCTTCAAATTCAGAAATTACATGTTGCATATTTGCAATTTCATCATTGTCTTTTTTGATTTGCTCCACCAGCCTTTCCCTTAACTCCTCCGGAGAAGATTTATCATTCAGTTGTTCAATGACCTCTGCCTTTTTCATCTCTAATTCTGCGATTTGTTCTTGTAAAACCACTAAAAATTTACATAAATTGGTTACCGTATCCCTGTAAAGTGATACACTTACTTGCTTGTTGCTTGAGGGGATTATTTGCAAGGGCAACATCAATCTCTTCTTTTCTTTTTGTTAATAATTCCAACTCTTTTTGTTTTTCTTCTAAAACTTGTGAAACATGTTCTGCTTCATCATGGATATGCTCATATTCATCTCGAATTCCAGGATCCTGAAATTTGCATATTTATCTTATTTATTCCTTAAGGAGCTTTGATATTTTTGTTATTTGTTAAACCTGGTGTTTCTTGAAACGAAAAAGCCATTTTTTCCTTTTAAGAAACAATTCAGGGATTAGGTTTAATAAATAACAAAAAGTATCGTTTCCTTCACAAACCATGCTATTGATCAAATTTTCATTTGCAATTCGAATTTCAAGAACCTGTGCTTCTAAAGTCTTTGAAGCGTCTTCTTTTTCCCGCCTTTCACGAAAAAGTTCTTCAACTTGTTTTGAAATTTCGGCATTTTTTGTTTGCTCTTCTTGAACCTCAAATTGGAGTTCAGAGAAGTCTTTATTTGTATTTTGATAATCAATCAATAAATTGTAATCTGATAATTCTCCTTGTAACTTTTTTATTTCTTCTGCTTGTTCTTCAGCCCTGTAAAAAAAGGAAGAATTACTGTAACAATTACTACAGTATATGACCACAAAAGTGGCAAACCTTTGTTCATAGAAAAGAAGTTTCTGTTGTTCACTTTCAAATTTAACGAGCTCTTTTTCAAGGGATTCAATTTCTTCATTGAGATCGGCAAGTTGGGTATTTAAAAGTCCCATAAAATATGTTTTATCCATAATTATTCGAGAACCAAAAGCAGCTAAAAATTTGCATATTTTAAGTTGAAGGAATTAAGAAAGACCTACTTCCTGCTCGACTTTGTGCTCGAACCCCGGTAAGGCCTTGTTGGGTTACAGGTCTTTGCATGCCAGTCCCGGGTGGAAGCATCCTTGAAGCAGTCATTGGACGATTGCCTGAGGCTGTTGCCAATCTTTGCGTTGTTGCTGGTCGATTACCATACGATGAACTAATTGGTGGACCTGCTCGGGATCCTAATTTGCATAAATATATACATACATTATTAAGCATAGTACTAAAA
Source organism: Panagrolaimus sp. LJ2414 (assembly GCA_024447195.1). NCBI lineage: Eukaryota > Metazoa > Nematoda > Chromadorea > Rhabditida > Panagrolaimidae > Panagrolaimus > Panagrolaimus sp. LJ2414. Next base: position 190,197 of record JAMRXY010000018.1, read on the forward strand.
GAACCCTTACCTACTCTTTCAATAATTGGTCGTTGTTCATCTTCGACACTTTGGTCATCGCTTCTCAAATTTGCATGATCCCGATCCAAATGTGCTACAGCTTTTCGACTCATTGGCCGTTCCAAATTTCGAGAAGCTGTTGGAGGCCGTTCAGCGTCTATAAAAAATATTTAAAAATCGAAAATTAACTTTCATTTTTCATACTTCTTCCAGCAGTTTTGGGTCTCGAAGCTGTTCTTGGGCGCCCCGAAGTTGTGGGACGTGAAGATGAAGAGGTAGGCGGCCTGTGATCCATGAATGAAAAAGGAATTCTCCTTTTTTAATTTCCGGGCAATGACTTTGTTCAAAAGAAAAAAAAACAGGGATTAATCGTAGAAAAGAAAAATGGAACAAACATGCATTTTTAGCGTTCAACCTTTTTTCATGTGTTACTATGGTAACTTTAAAAACACAAAAACGCATTTTTAAACTTAAAAGATTCCCAATTTATCCACCTTTTATCAAATTTAGCAAAGAATTTATTTACACGGTATACTGTAAATTATACAGTGGTAATAAAGAGGACAGATTAATTTAAAAAAATTTCTGATTTTCTGTGTAATTTTTTTCAAAGCCAATCGTGTTTATATACTTTTCAATTAATTTGAAATATTTTATTAAAAAACAACAATTTTTACAAATTTCAACAAAAAATTACGATTTTCGTAAATAAAAACGTTTATACCAAAAATATTTTTTAAATTTTTGTTTTAAAATTTTTTCCATTTTTATAGGATCTTTTTCAGGTTCTTTTTTCTTGGGTTTTGTATTCAAATAATTTGCATATTGATTTAAGCTTTGATATTCTCTTTCAACAAGAAATGATAAATCAAGAATAAAATATTTTGTTGAACATAAAAAGTAACAAAATAATAAAATTAATAAAAAATTCATGAAATACTTTTCATCTTTTAAATCAATCCATTTATGCCCGACGAATTTAGAAACCCAACCAAAATACTACAAAAATATTTCGTAAATTTATGATTTATAATAAATATAAATATTTAAATACACTTACGATAATGAAGGGCGAAGAAAGATTAAACTTTGTAAAATATGGCATGGCTTTTTCTTGAATAAATTGGAAAAGGAATAAAATGTGTAATAAAAAGTTTAAAAAAATTATAAAATTTACAGTGTTTGTAAAAACTGCAAAATATGGAGTACTTTTTATGTCAAATATAAATTTGAGAGAACGTAAAATAAATATGTCAAAGAGGAAAAATATTCCAATTATAACCGTTTGGCACCATAATAAGTCAACACATTTAATTTTTAACAATCTTTCTTTTTTATTTCTGTGAAACGGAACATATTCAATTCCATAATTTTCAGATATTTTTATTGGCATCTTTTTGATTCTTGATTCTTATTTAAAAACAACGGTTTTGCTACGGTACACCCGTCATTTAAAAAATGAAATAAACACCTGATTTTTTAGCACTGTGCCAATGAAAAAGCCAACAAATGCACTTCCTACAAAAAAAGTCCAATAGAGAAACAAAACTTTCACTGCAAACCATAAATCCAAACACTTATCGTTCATCATAATGCATGGGTACAAACACATATCTTCAATCATAGGTTTGTAGCGTTATAATTTTTGGCAAAAAAAATCAGGAACGTTTTTAAAAACAATCATTTTATGTAATATTCTTGTGAGAATGACTTTCAGAAGCAATAAAAGAGAAAATATTTTCGGGGGAAAACTTCACAACTTTAAACCCGGCAACGAAAACACTTCATTTCTACTTCTTTTATTTGTTCTTCTTTCAATTTTTTTAGCAAATTTAAGTTTTGCAATCGCTCTAACAGCATTTAAAATCTGTTTTTTATTTTATTTAAATATTTTATTCAAAAAACGACAATTTTACAAATTTCAACAAATAATCACGATTTGCGAAAATAAAAACGTTTATACCAAAAATATTTTTTATATTTTTGTTTCAAAATTTTTTCCATTTTTATGGGTTCTTTTTTCTTGGATTCTGTATTTAAATAATTTGCATATTGAATTAAACTTTGATATTCACTTTCAACAAGAAATGATAAATCAAGAACAAAAATTTTAAACGGGTACACAAAAAAATTAGAAAATAAAATTAAACAAAACTCTGTAATACCGGTGTCATCTTTTAAAGCAATCCATTTATGCCCGGCAAATTTAAAAACCCAACAAAAATACTACAAAAATTATAATTTATAAATATATTAAAATATACTTACATAAATGAAGGGCGAATAAATATTAAACTTCTCAAAATATGGCATGGCTTTTTCTTGAATAAATTGGAAAAGAAATAAAATGTGTAATAAAAAGTTTAAAAAAATTATAAAATTAACAAAATTTGTAAAAACTGCAAAATATGGAGTACTTTTTATGTCAAATTGAAATTCGAGGAAACGTAAAAGAAAAATATAAAGAAAGAAAAATATTCCATTTGTAATCGTTTGACGGCATAATAAATTAAAGAATTTAATTTTTAACAATCTTTCTTTTTTATTTCTATGAAACGGAACATATTCAATGCCATAATTTTCGGATATTTTTATTGGCATCCTTTTGATTCTTGGTTTTTTTTATATTAATAACTGCACCAGTTTATTCGGTAAGAAATAAACCTCCGCAATTAAAAAGAAAATCCCATACAATTTTTAGCAAAACAAAAGTTATGGGAATGATTCTCAGATATGGTAAGAGAGAAGATGTTCCCGAGGAAGATTTAAAAATCTAATATAGATACCTTGAGAGATGACCCCCACATTTTTCCACCAAATATGATTTTTACTGTAATCGTTTAGGGTCACAAACAAACACAAAAATATTAAAGGCGATTGCCTTGGAGAAGCCAAATTTTGACACTTCAAAGTTAAATTTTTGCGCAAGTAAAATAATGTTTAAAAATATTTATTTTAAAAATAATACAAAGAGAATAACAAAACAAAAAAGAGCAATTGAAAGGAAGCGGCTATCCTGGATTTGAAGAAATGTGGGAGCTTCAGCAAAATAATATGTTACAGCAATTTGGCAAATTCCGGCATACAAAAATAGTAATTGATTTTCATAAAAGGGAATTTGTATTTAAAGCTTTTCTGGTTCTTAAAAAAATTTCGTCAGCAGATAAAATATCTCCAATAATGATAATTCCATAAAAAGTATATCCCTAAAAATGTGAATTTAAACAAAACAAAATGTTTCACTCAAAAAAAACATCTTATCTCAAAAGCAACGTACCAATCCACCAAAAAAATAAGGAACATAAAACTGTAGCCAATGTAATTTTCAACGTATCTGTACCACGGAAGCTACAAATTTGTTTTTATTAATAAATTTTTAGGGTAACATGGTCCTACCGTAGATCGGCCTTCAACAATGACTTGACCATCTTCAAGAACAGCTTGAACACCACCTTCAACAATTTGAGATCTTTCTTCCACTTTTGGTTGCAGAGGAAATCTTTTTGTTATTTCTTGCACTTTTTGGTGGCGTTATAACTGAAAAATGGAAAATACATTAAGAATTCTGAAAGTACACGGTAACGAAAAATATTTGTTTTATTTGCTTTAGAAAGGTTTGCTTTTTTTTCTTCAAATCATTAACATTTTTGTTCGCTCGATTTTATTAAAAGAGGTTTTCAAAGGAGCTTTCTCTCTCTCTACCTTTCTTCTGTACTCAAAGCTGGTAGTAGGTAAAACAATGTTTCCAAGCAATCAAGAAATTATTTGTTGACTATTTGAAACAAATAGTCTATTTCTAGAATTTTATTTACTGCAAAACGAGAGAAATTCTAGTTTATACATTTATAATTCTTACTTTCTTTTTTGCTTCTCTAACATTGTGGATTTCTGAATACGTCAAAAGTTTAAAATTAATCAAAAAAATTGTATTGTCGACAATAAAAAACACAAATAAAATTAATATTTACATTTATTCCAATTAAATTACATATTCAATTAAAATGTGAAAGACAAAATCAGTTATCCTAATAATAAAGGGAAAAATTTGATTATTCACGAGTGCGAAGGCCAGGTCCACCAAAGCGTAGCCAAGTTGCTTCGAATTCACGTTCTTTAATTTCGTACTGAGTTTCACCAAGACCAGTTTCGGAGAGAAGATATTGAGACATTTTCAAATCATCACGTCCTAAAAAGATAAGTTACAGTAATCCAACAACATTAAAATGATACAAACAAACCTGCAAGAAGAAGAACAGGAGTGACACGAGGCTTCAATTCAATTTCACGAACGATAAATTCGCCATCAAAATGTGTAAACCAAAAGCCCTTTTCTGAAGAGGAAGCAGATGAACCACGTTTACGATTTGAAAGTGGAGCACGGAAATATCGTTGTTTACGTTCAACAGTTTTTGGAAGGATCAATGGAAGAAGTGGAGGAGATTTTGACATTCCAACAGGACGAGCAAGTAATTTTGATGGAGCAGCTTTGAATCGCCATCCATTGAAGTAATGCATTCGACGATGAAATTCAGCTTGACATGCACGAACCCAATCAATATCTAAAATAATAAATTTACTGAATGCACCACAAAGGAATGTATATTACCTGTAGCATTATTCATCATTTCTCTCAATTCAGAATGAGTGTACTTTGATAAATCATTTTCTCCAACGGCACGCAGTTCCTTTTGATTGCTTCCTTCCAAGATAACTTCACCATTTTCACGTGCAAGTCGTTGCGCGAGTTCACCATCCAATCGTTCTTGCTCTCGTTTGACGGCTTCTTCTGCTTCTTTTGCTTCTTTCTCTTTTCTTTTTGCTTCCATTTCAGCTGCACGCTTCATAGCTTCTTCAGCTTCCCTAGCTTCTTCTTCCTTTTTCTTTGCATTTAATTCTGCTTCACGTTTCAAAGCTTCTTCAGCTTCACGGGCAAGTCTTTCCATTCTTTCAGCTTCTTCCTTTTCAAATTTCCGTTGAGCAATTATACGCAACACTAAAAACATTTATCTATTAAAAAAACAAATCAATTAAGTGCAAGAGGCTTACTTCGAATTGTTGAAAGAACAGAGTACTGTACTTTTCTCCAACGCATTCGAATCATCCAGGATTGAACTTTTCCAACAAGTGCAGTCATATGTGCTTCATCTTGATGCATAAGCTCATCAAATTCTGCAAATTTTCCTGCACGGAAGAATGCTTTTGTTAAACCAAATTGAAAATCAGTTTCAGAAAGACCAAGAGCATGAAAGAGACATTTACAAAAATGTCGAGGATCAAGACGTTTAAGTTTTTCAGGAAGAAGATGTTGATAAGTTTGATAGAGATCATTGAAGGAGGTTCGAGAAGGGAAGCCACAATGCATCAACCGCAATACAGAACCCATTCCAGCACATTTAAGTTGAGACAAAATTTGTGCCCCTTCAAACTTTGATGGGCTCATATCAGAATTAGGCTTAATACATCGAACAAAATGTGTTCCCTAAAATAATAGAATAAAATAGGATAACTAAGGAGAAAAACTTACAGTTGAACGAAGTTTTTCAAGAAGAACAGAGAGTTGTGATCGGAACTTGCTTCCAACTGAAGTTGCAGCCAATTTTTGTGAACCTGATCGTCCAGGAGTTGATCGAATTGGAGTTCGTGGAGCAGAATTGGTACCTTCAAATAAATCTTTGAGGTAAGTATTTTCAGATTGTTCCATCAAAATTCTTAGAGAAGCATGAAGAGCATCATTATTCTTTTCCAAGAATTGAGCAGTTTGATAACATACTGCTCCAGCATAATGACGAATCAAGAATCCTTCATTATCTCTCATATCACGATGTTGACGAAGACGACTTTTACGGGGTGCCTAAAATTCATGTATACACTTACAGTAATCATCAGATAAAAAACTTACATCTAATCGAAAATGATGTGAATTGGCTTGATGAACAGCTTCAGTATAATGCAAAGCAGAGGCACCAGGAAGTCGAGATTCTTCATCCAACAAATCCAAGAGACCTTTGGATTTTTGTTCAAAGAGATCAATGCAATCTTGATTGTCAGTATATTCAATTCCCGGAACATTCAAAGCTTCTCGACGATAGAGTTCTTGTTCATGCTTGAGAATTCTTTCATTGAAAAATTGTTGGAGTTTTTCATTGCAGTAATTAATGCAAAATTGTTCAAATGAATTAACTTGGAAGAATTCTAAAAGATAATATAGTATAGATAAAAAGAGTATACTGTAACAAAGACTTACCAAATCCAGCAATATCCAAGACACCAATGTAATCTGTTGAATTTGCAAATGGAATGCATGCATTTACAGCAGCAACAATTGAATCAAAGAGATGCGAGTAAACAGATTTAACCAAAGCATCTCGGGCAGCAGTAGCTTCATGAGGCTTCAAAGGGACCATAATCAATGTTCCAAAATTACCACCGCGGGATTGCATCATACGACTTGTTAAACCACGAGTAAGTTCTCCAGCATCAAGACCAAAAAGTTCTGCTGCTTTACTCAATGATGAAAGAGTATCTCGAACAACAACACAACCACCATGAGTAGCTTCAGATGCACCAAATTCAACATTTCCAAGATGAAGAATCCCAGCAATAATTGAGAAAACTTGAAGCATTTGAGCATCAGAGAATCCAACTTCAGTGAGAGCTTTTTGAAGAGCTTGAAAATCAAGACGATCATCAACCAAGTCATCTGTAATTGTTCCAGCTTTTGATCGACGTGAAAGAGGAATTGAAGAAGCAGATGATGAGGCAGAAAAGAATTGGGTGCTTCCACCTTTGAGATACTAAAAGAGAACAACTTCAGGTAATGAAAATACATATAAAAAACTTACATTGAAGGTATCAGGAGATGCAAGACCAAGTTGATCAGCTAATGCATCATCAGCTCCAGCTAGAAGTTGGTAAAAGACATGATAATTTCGTTCACCAGGATTTTGATGGCAGAGACGAGATTTTTCAAGAAGATAATGTGAAACAAATCCACCAACAACAGTATGCTAAAAACAAGAGCAGTTATAGTAATGTTCGACACCGAAAAAGCAACAAACTTCTTTTCCAAAATGAATTTCAACAAATTTCCCAAATCGACTGCTGTTGTTATTTCGCATGGTTTTGGCATTTCCAAAAGCTTCCAAAATTGGATTTGCATCCAAAAGTCGTTGTTCAATTGGTCCTGCAGAGGCACCCCATCGATCACAGAGATATCGAAGAATATATTTTTGAGATTCAGTTTTACCAGCACCAGATTCACCCGAAACAATGATTGACTGAGATTCACGATTACGTTGAAGATCACGATGAGCTTTATCAGCTAAAAAAAGACAAAGTTTAGTAAAAGGCAATCAAAAAAGAGGAGCGGGATGGATGAGGAATCACTATTCAGCATTCGACACTGTCATGCCAGAATTCAGTATGTCCTCCAAGGATGTTAGAAGAGATCCAAAAAAGGACATGTAATCCCATGTCCATTCCTGCTACAAAAGAAAAGCTTACCAATAGCAAAGATATGTGGAGGTAAAGAACCCAAAGATTTTCCTTGATACTTTGCAATTGTTTCACGTGAATAAAGACCATCAACAGCTTCATATGGATTAATAGAGACGAGGATATTTGCAACATAAGTATAAATCTGCTTCCGTTGATAACGTTGTCGGCAATTATTCAACAATGTGCCTTCATTCAAGTACATCAATGCACAACTATCATCAACATCCTTGGTTTCATTTTCATCTGCAGGTAAAACATCATCATGTGGAACATCAACAATACTTCCATCGGCCAATTCAATCTTTAAGCATTCTGCTCGAAAATCAATCAATTTTCCCCGTTTATATCCATCAGTTTCATCCGGAATATACACAGGTCGTCCCAGTTCAGTTGTAATCACATCAGCAAGGAGTGGAGTTTCACTTGTTGAAGATGAAGACGACATAATTCAATTCAAGAAAGAAGAATTATGATGATGAATAAATAAATAAATGAGTAGATTAGAAGAAGAAGTAGTAAACGACGACCGTTTTCTTCCAAAATCAAATTAATGATTGAATGAGAAATGTTGAATCAAAGATGGGATGCATCAAAAAATGCATGATTAATTAATTTTATGCATAAAAATATGCAAATTTGCATTGTTTTTGGATTGATAGAAAATTTTTGATTTGAACAGCAAAAGTTTTGTAAAAAAATCAGCGTTGAAATTTTCCAAATTGTACGACACTCGTTTTCGTGTCAAGAACCAAAGTTTCAAAAAATTTTAAACTTCCAAAATGAAGCTTGGTCCTTGTGATTACTGTACTTTTCATTTTTAATCTAGAAATATTATTACTTTTATTGTTTTTAACTCCCACACTTTATACGTTTTGACTTGTTTGTCCCTGATGAAATTATAAAAATGTAAAGCGATCCTCTGAGATACCGTTACTTTTTTGAAGTTTTCATAACTTTACAAATTTTTTGTTCAAAATAAAAAATATTATTACTTTCATTTCCCAGACATATGTTTTTCTCCCCTCCTTTCCGAATGGCATAAAAACTGCATTATTTTTATTTGCTTTCAGCAACAATAATATCAACAGCAGCAGTTTCATATTTTTCTTTCTTCCTTCAAACTGCTTAAAATTGAAACGAAAATTTTCACACAAATCTCATATTTTTTTGCTTCTTCTCTTTTCATTTTACTTGGTAAAAGCAAAAATTTATTTTTGGCACTTCCTTCTTCTTGTTTGATAGGGTTTCATTCATCTCCATCCGTCCTCTGCTTTTTTATCTTTATTTTTTTGACTGATTTACGTCAAAAACTTTTCATCTTCTTTTTGTTTATCACGTTTATCACTCACTCTTGCTTGTCATCAAGTTCAAACCACCTGCGGCATCAACATTCGACTCCCAGCAACAATAACAGCAACAAAAAAGGGGATTAGCTGTTACCACACAAAGGGCAACTGCCTGCCTGCAGGGCATATAAACTTGTGGCTTTTTTAAAAACGTAATCAGTCACATTCAAAAACGTTTGACTCTTTTTTTGTTGTTAAAATTATTCTTTTAACAGTTGTTCCTTTTCCTTCTTTTTTTAACCTCTTTTAAAAAACAAAAGACTCTAAATTTTTTTATGTTAAAAAAAGTTTTCACACATGTGGTTGGGAGACTTTTGGCATTTTTCTTTTCTTTATTTAAAGGCGTCGTTCCATCCTTGTTTTTCCATCCATTAATCTTCTTCCGTCTATTTTTTGTGAATGTTAAAAGCCGCTTTCTTTCTTTTTCGTCTTTAAAGATGTCTTTCCTCCTTAGGGCCTTTTTTTAAAAAAAAAGTTTTGCCCAAAAAAAGTTTTTTTCTGCTAAATTTGGAGACAACTTTTTTGAAAAAAAAACATTTTTTAAGGATTTCTTTTTTCTTGGAGACACCCAACTGTCACAAGATTTCTATCTTTGCTTTTGTTTTGTGTTTTTTTATTTTTATTGTTGTTTTTAAGCTTTTATGGAAGGAACAAAAGTAGAGTGAAGGAAAAGTTTTTTTGTTGATGTTGGTTTATGCTTATCTTTTCCAAGCTGAACTTTGAGTGTTTTTTTGGAATTTTGCTGGAGTTGTCATTTATCTTAATCTTGCAAAATGAAAAATTGATTAGAAAAATGTGTAACATTTATCATTTTATCCTATTTTTATGGAGACGGATTCTTTGTCACTTTTTCTGTTTATCTTAATTCAGTAATACAGACTAATAATAATGGTCTTATACAGATTTTTCACATGAAATCATCCTTTTTTGTCTGTATTCCTTGATCAAGAAAAACGGAAAAATAGCACAGATTCCTTTTCCTTAGAAAAAAGATAAAATGACAGATGTTACAAATTTTTTAATCACTTCTCCATTTCTCAAGATTATGATAAACTGTTAAATGATATCTCGAAGAATCTAAAAAACACCTTAAATTTAGCTTTGAAATAAGCTTCACCCTCAAAAAAGCATTTTTATTCGTTCATCTTCTTTAGCTTTGATCACGTTCAAAACCCATCGTCTATTTTTGACAGATTTCCAGCTGTTTTACATCCCCTTTCTTTTCCATTCTTATTTTTGCGTGACCTGTCATGAACTGTGAAAATCGCTTTAAAAAAGATGATATTTTGCAATGAATAGAAAAGTGGCATCCTATTCTTTAAACATCTCTTCATCTGTTTTTGTTGTTGACAAATTTATTTATTTTTCTTTTTAAAAACAAATTTTGCATAATTTATTTAAGAAAAAAACTTTTTTTTATTTTTCGCGCTTTTCTGGTGAATCCTAAAAAATTCGAAGGATTTATTCTTTCACTTGCTTGCTTGAACACCTCTATTCTTCTTTTCTTCTCTTTACACCAACTCCATCCAACAACTCCGATGATGGAAGAAAGAAGAGGAACAATGAAAAGTTTGCGTCTTTTTCTTCTTTTGCAATAATAATAAATAAACGATCAAACGCCGTTTTAGAAGGCGAGAATTGAAGAAAAAGAAGAAGAAGAAAAACGCTTACAAGGTCGTCGTCGATTTTCGGTGTTGTTGTTGCTGTTCTCGGTCTTGTTCGATTCTTCCTTCATTTTCTTCTTCTTCTTTGTTCTTCTTCTTCGTTCTTCCAAATTTGTTTTTATTGCAGCAGCAGCATCGGCGCGCAAAAGAAAAGCAAATGAATTGAAATGGAAGAAAGAAGTCTTGTGTTCCTCTTTTTTTTTGGAGTCTCACGCCTCGTTGAAAATCTTTAAACATATTTTTCAATTCAATTCAATTCAAGGTTGAAAAATTTGGTGAAGATGCTTCTTTGCGGTTTTAGGTTACTTTCTTTAAATGGAGGGAAGGGATTGAAGGGGGAAGGGAGGGCAAACTTGAAAAAGAAAAAATTCCCGCTGTGTCACACTTTTCTTTCTTCAAAGAAAGTTTAACCGTTTTTAAAATGGATTTTTTTGTAACAAAAAAGGATCAAAAAAGTGGTTTTCAATCAACATTTTTGAAAGAGGGATATTTTTGATCCATGAAAAACAAAATTCATTTTTTGCTTTTTTATATCGTTTCACTATCGAATCATTTTCTTATTTTTGCAAGGCAGAGTAAAACGGTCTTTCCACACGAGACTTTTTGAGTTTTTTGCTGCTAGCTTTTTTTAATGAGCTTATCAACTTTTGTTACATTATAAATATATGCTTTATTGTCCTTAATTGAAATTTTATTTTTTGTATAACATTCAGCATCAGATGCTGATTCTTTTAAAATAAAACTTCACAAATTTTTAAAAATTTTCAGATTTATAAAAAAATCAAGTATTTTTCTCATTTTGGTATCAAAAGATACAGCATCTGATGCTGAATCTTAAATAAAATATAAAATTTTGATTGAGGACAGTATAATATATGTTAATGGTGTAACAAAACTTTTTAAGCTTATTAAAAAAGGTTAGCAGCAAAAAGCTCAAAAAGTCTTAGGTGGAAAAATCGTTTTACTCTGCCTTGCTGAAATAAGAAAATTTGTTGGAAGCGATTCGATAGTGGTTTTCTTTTTTAAAATATTTTTATCGAAATAAATTTGAGTGTTTGTTTTTGTCTTGATCGGAGAAGAGAGAAATGAAAACAGAGTTTTTGCGCTATGCTTTTTTTTCTTGCATCAATGAAATATAAATGGTTGACCGCCTTATTTGTTTGAGGGAGAAAAAAGAAGAAGTTTGTAGACTCTCTTCTCATTTTTAGTGTTGTTGCTTAAATTTCAAACAAGAATTTTGCAAAATATTACATCCTTCATTCATTCAATCAATCAATTATATATTTTTGTTGTTTCTCCTCTCCCACAAAAAACAAACATTTTACGCTTCAAAAGTTTTGCTAAAAAATATTCTTGTATAACTGGATATTATCCAGTTTTGACGGATTTAATTCGAAGAATAACGGTTATCCCTTTTTTGCCTTTTTCCATGATTTTTTTTGTTCAAAAATTTGTTTATCTCTTTAAAATTTGTATTTTGTCCGACAAAAACCATATTTTAAGCATTACCAAAAAGATTATCCCTTTTTCTTTTTTTTTACCAAAATCCCATTATGCCGATGAAGGAATTGAATCCCATTAAGTGCCACTTTTCTTTGCACAATTTTTTGATTCCTTTGAAGCTGAGAGGAAAAAATACTTTAAAAGATTTTTTTTCAAGTACCGAAAACGAGGATAAGCTTTTGATTTTAGCTGCTTTTGCAGAAGACAAAAAAGGAACTTTTGTGAAGAAGAAAAGAAATTTTGAAGGTGATGAACCCTTGTCCTTTTTCGATAATTTCTAAAGAAAATAATTGTTTCCATCATTGCGCAAAAAAAATCAATACACTTTTGTCAAGGTGAAAAATAAAAATAAGTGCAGGAAGATTTTTTTTGTATACTTTTTTTTTGTTTGTTAACTTTTTTTTTTAAGGATTCTTTCGCGTTTTTTTTTTGCTTTTTAGCCTAAGGCTGTTTTCTCATGTTATGTAAAATACATAGAGAGAGTCAACAAAAAAGTCACTTAAATCCTTACAAAAAAATACACATTTGTATTTTATTATTTTCTCTTTCATGTTGTTGGTTGATGTGTGAAAGAAAAAGAAAAAGTCAGTCACTACCATTAGTTTTTAGTTGTAGTCTTTTCAGATATTTGTGATCCATTGAAGCGAAACACGCTTCCAAAAACATTCATTCATTTTTTTAAAAACGCGCCCTCCTTTTTTGCAAAAAAGGCGCAAACCTCTTTTTCCTTTCTTTATCTCAATTTTTATCCATCAATTTATTTTTTACAAATATTTTCTTTCTTAAAAACATTTTTGTTTAACAACAAAAAATAATAATACGAAAAACGTTTTTTCTGTTTTTGTTCTGGAATTAGCTCAACTTTACAATTTTTTCTACTATCCTGAATCATTCCTTTTTTTATTACACACCCTGTTATTTTTTTCCTTCTCCGAGTTTTGCTTTCTCCGATCATTTCTATTCTTTAAAAAAATGATTCACTTTTTTTGTTGCCAAAAAAGTTTTCATCGAAAAAAACTAATGTTTTAATTGTTTTTTCCTGCTTCTTCAGTTTTTCTTTTACGATTATGACTTTGTTTTTTGTTTTTTTACGTTTAAACAAAAAAAGGATTCATTTGATTTTTTTTCAATGTTTTAATGACCTTCAAATTTTTAATTATTATAGATCCTTCTCTTTTTTCCTGGTTTATATTTGCCGACATTGAAAAATGAAGAAATCAAAATTTTTTAGGATTGCATAATTTTTTTTTTAATTACATTTTTGATCCCATTTTTGGGCTGTTGAGAAGATGAATGTAATAAAAACTTTTTTCGTTAATAACGATTTTGTACTTAATTTTAAAATTTTGATATTTTTAAAAAAAATTTATTTTCTCGTTGCACACTTTGATACCGTTTATGATAAAAGAATCAGAAAGACTAGGAATTCAAAATTGAGAAAATATTGAAACTGCCGATTTTTATGAGGAGTTTACAGTATGCCATCAATTAGGTAATTAATTATTGTTGCTGCCAAGTTTTGCAACCTTAAGTTGAAATTAATGTTTCTTCATCAATTCCATCACAGATCAAAGCCATCTGTAAAACCTTGAAAACTCCGTTTTTGTTACTCAAAATTTCAATGCCATTTCACTCTGCTTTTTTTCTCTCTCTCAGAATTACCTCATTTATCTTATTTTCACCATCACAAAAATCATGGTTGCACCATTTTTTTCGAAAACTGTCAAACATGAAAATCATTCTCTAAAATTGACCCTTATTTAACGACACTTCATTTTTTTCGATCCAAAAAAGACTAAAGTAAGTAATTTTTCAAACCCGTCCGCAATTGTGTTGTCCATCAAAAAACCCATCTTCATTTTCACCATCGTTGCACTTCTTTTTTCTCTTCTTCGTTCAACTTTCATTAATCTTTCCGGCACTTTGAATATCTGACATTTTTTTGATTCACAATTTTCGCGCAATATTTTTTATATCCGTCGTCAAACATTTAATTTCCGATTCCTTTATTGAGTAATTCTTTCTCTCTTTTTTGATATCTTTTGCAGAAGATCTCTCTCGGGCTGGGCTGCCTAGTATTTAAGATTTTGTCAAAGATTCTTATCACCTCTTCTTCTTCTTCTTTTTTTGATTCATTCAGTTTTAGTCTTTTCTGCCCCTGTTGCTGCAATTGCCCCCACTAAAATAAATTGAACGCCTTATGACTCATAGCAATTTTTCGCACCAGCGCGGTGGCGGCAAACACTCCCTTCTTTCTTTTTCTTTCTCCCAAAAATGGAATTTTAACTGTATTATTGATTATTTCAGTTTGATATTTTTCTTGCATAAGCGTGTTTTAAATATGAAAACTTTTTCACGGATATTTTTATAACTTTAATTTTTTCCAAAACGTAAACTTAAAAACAACATTATTCAAATTTTTGTTTTCAGCTTTTCAAAAAAGAATGGCAGCTCAAACGACAACAATCGAAACGGTGACGGTTGTGCGACCCCTTAAAATTATTTCATTAATTTGTTTATTAATTTCAATAATACTGTTAATAATATGTTTATCAACAACATATTGGCTTCGAACTCAATCATTTCATACTGGATTATTTAATGAATGTGTTGATAACACTGATATTGGGATTATGGCACCTGTGCCAGGGGCTCCACCCACTGGAAAATGCCAAGGCATTAATCGAAAAGCTCCATATATCACAGCTGTGGCAGTTATGAATTTAATTGCCTTAGGATTTACAGCTGTTGCATTTATTGCAAATGTTTTGGGCTTGAAATCAAATGATTTACATCGAAAACATATTTTTTATAAGGCTGCTTTCATTTTGGCACTTCTTTCTGGTAAGAAATTTTAAAGTTTTTTAATTTGAATTTGTCCAAGTTCTGGAATCCGTTATCAATAAGCTATCACTAGTTTGATGTCAGAGACACCTCAGAGCTTGTTATAAAAATTTGCATATCCCCTGAGGTAATAAATATCGAAGCTAATCCACTCCATATTTTTTCAGTTCTTTTAATGCTTGTTTCATTAATTGTATTTCCTGCATGTTTCTTTGTTGGAATGTCATCATACGGTAGCCGAGTATGGGAATTTGATTGGTCATATGGTATTGCCTGGGGGGCAATGCTTTTCAGTTTTGGTGCCCTTCTTCTTCTAATCTGCGATAAAGAGCACGAAGAAGTATATTACAAAGAAAAAACTATTTATAATCCACCATCTGAATTTGCATAATATTCTAACTAAGTGATGGATCTGGACCCCCCAACTGTGCTTTCAACTTTTTGCCATTGTTTATTTGTATTTCATTTTGTCACACAAATTCTGAATTTTCCCAATTAACTTTTTGAACTCTGTTTTCCTAATTTTATTGTCACTAAGAAAGAAAGTGTCACAAAAATGTGACAATCAAAATCAAATTTGTACTTGTTACAAAATAAAATTACGTTATATCGTCACGAGCATTCAAAGTAACAGTTACAGACTTGTTTTTGGTTGTCACATTTTTGTGCCATTGTTTTCTGAGTTTGAAGAGTTCATTTACAAAAAAGCTTTAGATACTCATTTTTTAATCATTAATTTTGTTTTTTGTAAAAAAAACACAAATTTATTTTGTTTTTTTCACGCGTTGCCTTGTTTCTTTGTATCTTTTTTTATCTGTAGAAAAAAGTTTTATTTTCAATTTCAAATAGCTTTGATTTTTCTCTTAATTTTTTTTTTTAAAATTTTGCATCCGGTATTCTCTTTTTTAGCAAAACAATAAGTTTTTAATTTTTAATAACAAGAAAAATTGTAAAATGTATATTTATTTTTTTTTAAATGTTGAATAATTACTATTCTGCTCAACAAGTTAAATAAAAAAATTTGGTTTGAAATTTTTAATGTAGTAAATCGATCAATCTAAAACAAAATTATTATAACTAAAAGATTTTGACAATCACAAACAAAAATAATCAGATTACTGTTAATGAAAAAAGCTGTTAAAAAGTTTGTTTAACCATAAAAATAGAAAGATGCGAAAAAACTGACTTTATTATTATAAACGAAAAAAAAATCAGATTAAAGTTTGTTTAAGAAAAAACTGACTTTATTATAAAACTTTTATAAAAGTTACATATTTGGAATCAGCGTAAAAAATTACGTCTGGTAGGCTAGATTATTACTCTTGAAAAAAAAGTTTAATTTTTCATACTGTAACGAAGAAAAAAAATGAAAAAGAAAAAGAAAAAGTGTTCCCTGCCAGTCTCTAACTTTATACCTAATTGTTTCATTTTTATACGAACACTTTGCAAAAAATGTGAAAAAAAATTATACTGTAGTTATTCAAAATAATCAAAATCAGAATTTTTCATATTTTGCAATTATATAAGAAACGGAAATCAAAGAAATCTACACAGGTGGCACTTTTGCTCTTTAAAGGTTCAAGAAAAATTATTTTGATGCCACATTTTTTTATCTTATAAAAACATGTATTGTTTATTTAAAATTAGATTTAACGCGTTCATTTTGTTACGGTATCCAGATTTATTATAGCCTAAAAAGAAGACATCTAAAACAATTACTACCATATTATCAGCTTCTTGATTTTTAAAAAACTTTCATTGCTACGTAATGACTTTTGAGTCCTGTGTTCTTTTTCAACTAAAAAAAGAACCCGTGAATGAAAATACATAGCTATCACCATTCAATCAAAAAGAAATTTGATACCGATCTTTAAAAAACTTTGAAGAAGTTCTAATTAAATATTTGCTTAATATCTTTAAAGAAGCAAAAATGCAAATAAAACATTTTAAAAACAGAAGCAATGATCAAAAATTCAATTAGAAGCCGCCAAAAAAGTGTTTGCAAAATTATTTCGGTTTTTTGCTTAATTCGCAGATTTTTTCTTGTATTTTTCTTCCCGGATTTTGATTTTTCTACCTTCTGTTTTTTAACATGACTTCTTATAATTTTCAAAGATAAGGTCTTCCTTATTTTTGATAGAAGAAACATTGGTTAATTCTTTAATGAACAATTTTTTATACACATGGAATTAATCTTATTGAAAGAATTTTTTCTTTCTTTTTTAGCAAGAATGTTGTATTTAGGAGAGAAAAGAATAAGAATAATGATAAAAGGCTTACAATTGTAAGAAGCAACAACAACGTAAATTTTAGGCAGTTTTTTAAAAGTTTATTTAAACTAACAACATTGAAGTTTATTGTTGTAAAAAAAGAAGGAAAAAGAGTGGACACACTGATCACTGATAAATTCTTCTTTTTTATGGAAAGCATTTTTTACCATCCAAAAAATGTTGTCCTACAAATGGCCTTTTTTGTTGAAACAAAGCCCTCAAATAAAAGTGAAAAAGAAATGATCAGTCGGTATTGGTTCTTGGCGGGTTTCCTTTGAAATAAAATTTAAAAAGTATCTTCTTGAAAAATTTGCTGAAATCAAGGAAGTGAACGGTAATAAAATTGGAGAGATATGACAAAAATGCCGTTAATATTTTTGCAAGTAAATTGTGTTTTGTGAAAAAAATTGATCACAAAAATGTTTTTATTCTATTCAAGTCTGGGAGAAGTCTTGATTAAATATTTAAAATCTAGTATCTAACCGTATTGATGTCTTAACTGTTCGTTGATAATTCATTCCAAATCTAAACTGTGGAATGGAATTTTATTGGAATTGGAAAACCATGGATTTCATTGCTTACATTTATTTTAACGTTTTTTAAGAATATGTTTAAAATCAAAACGTTTCAAACGTATCTTTTTGTTAAAATCAAGATTCTTAGTTAATTGAAAAGCGTTCTTAAGTATAAGTTTTTGCCTCGACAAGGTAAACGCTAGACTTAACTGGCAATACTAAAGCATTTGAATCTAAGGCTTAGATCTTAGAAACAACTGCTTTAAAAAACCCTTTTTTAATATCAGTCTATGATTATTTTGCGTTCTTTAGGTTAAAACAATAGTTTTTGCATATCCTTGATTCTAAATGGAATTATCCCAAACAACAATTATAGAAAAATCTGCAAATGAAGTTACAGTAATCAAAGGATAAAAAACAATGAAAGAAAATTTTAAGTTCGAGAATTTGCAGATTTGACAATCTGACTACTTTAGTTTTAAAGAAATATTTTTATTGCTACGGTAATGATCATCAATTATACGCGAAAAAGAAAAAGACAAGAATCAGCAACTAAAGAGATTCTTCCCAATTACTTCTAAAACAATGTAGCTTTTATATAAAAAAAGAAGCACATTTCAAAAGGTTATAATTGTCCTAAATTTGGCATTGTTCTTCCCCAATTAATTTTTCTATAGTTTTTACGGATCTTTTGTTGCATCTTTTTTGGTGCTTCTGACCTTTGCTCAATATGCAAACACGTGGATGCAGTGAGAAAAAAATTGTAGTGATTACTTTTGATATCTTTTTTTGCCTTCTTCTTCCATTTTTTATTCATTTTAGTTCCTACTATCATGATATAACCACTTTCTTCTTTCTCTTTTTTTAATGTCTTAATTTAGCTTCAAGAAAAAAGAAAAGAAATAAAATACAGTATACAAAGATCTTTTTTTCAACATGTGTTTTTTGTTGTTGTTTCGTAGTCTCTCTTTTGTTTGCTGAAATTATCATATCAAAAGAAACAGAAAAAATAGCATCAGTAAAAAGACTTTTTTTTGTTTGCCATTATCTGTTTCGTGTACTTTTTTTTAAAATCGCTACAAATTTTAGTGTACTTTTTCTATCATTAGAAAACTTTGACTGACCATAATCAAAATAAAATGGAAATATTTTAGGTAAATCAATTGAAATCAAAAGCTATGGGTAAATCAAGAGGAAATTCAGTAACATTTTCAACGAACAAAGAAATAATTTATGATGCCTGGAGTTTTGGGGATAAAAAAAGTGAAAAAGATTTTGATGAAAATGGCGACGGAAAATTTGAGAATGGAGTTTTTATTAAAAATCATGGATTGAATTGGTTTATTACTGGTAAGGAATTTTGGAAATTTTAAGAAGGACGATTATGTGATTTATTGATTGGTTTCCACAATCAAGAACACACATGATCGCGTGATTGGTCTCTTATGGAATTCTCGTAAGATCAGTCATTTCTTTAATGTTCCTGATCAGGGTTCATGCATTAATAAACTACACAATAAATTACTTTTAACACTTAATAAAAAAAATTTCATAAATGTTTTAGGATTATTTGTTGTTGGAGATTTGGCGGGTGGTGGCTTGGTTGCTTTGCCAACGGCAATGATCCAACTTGGCTTTGGTTTTGGAATTGTGTGTAATATTGTCATGAATATTGCGGTCATGATAACAGCATATATGCTTGGAGAGTCATGGAATGTTTTAGTTCGTCGATGGCCAGAATATCGATCACATTGTCGAAAAGTACTGTATCTCTTCTCTTTTTTACACATAAATTTGCATAATTTTAGCCATACCCTGAAATTGCATATCGTGCCCTCGGGGCTCGATGCCGTCTCCTTGTTTCAATTTGCATTGATGTAACACAATTTGGAATTGCCGTTGTTTATCTTCTTTTGTCAGCCAAGAATATCCATGATGCCATTAAATCTTTCACGGATAAAGAAATCAGTTTTTGTTTTGTAATTTTAATTGTTGCTGCTTGTTTGACGCCTGTTCTCTTCCTAAAATCTCCACAAGATTTTTGGTATTGATTATTTCTTTATCATTCTTATCAGTTACCGTAATTCTTGTAGGTGGGCAGTTGTTCTTGCAATGTTTACAACTTCGGCGGCGGTTATTTTAATTCTTCTTGGATCATCTTTAGATTATGGAGAATGTCATAAAACTCGACATGAACCAAATTTTAAAATTACAAATATCTTTTTGGGTCTTGGAACTTTGCTTTTCTCATATGGTGGACATTCAGCATTTCCAACAATTCAACATGACATGAAAAAACCATCCGATTTTACAAAATCTGCTATCATGGCTTTTATCAGTATGAGTTTCAAAGGTTCCTTACAACTATAATAAAAGAATCTTTAGTTTTATTCTTCATGTACACTCCAGTTTGTATAATTGGATATTTGACCTATGGAGATTCCCTTCGAGATTCAGTTATTAATTCCCTTCAAATTTCATGGATTCAACAAGCTGTAAATTTGCTAATTACAATTCATTGCATTTTAACCCTTACAATCGTCTTCAATCCATTGAATCAAGAAGTTGAAGAAATTTTAAAAGTTCCACAAGGTATGATGTTTCAAGTTTTACATCTTTCTGTTGCACTAGTGGCTACAAAAGATCAAAGAAAAAATGCCGCTTATTGAAGTTATCGTCGTATCAAATCTTTTTTCTGCTCTGAAGGGGAATTTAATTTAAGATATCTAGCCTGACATTATCAACATTGTTTTTATCATTCATTAATTTTGCCAATTTCAGAATTTGGAATTAAAAGAGTTATTGTTCGAGCTTCAATGATGATTTGTGTTGTAATTGTTGCAGAGTCAGTTCCAAACTTTGGCCCTTTATTAGATTTAATGGGTGGATCAACTTTAACTTTGACATCCGTCATCTTCCCATCATTATTCTACCTTTATCTTTCGGCTGGAGAAAAGAAAGCCGAACGACAAAAACTTTCTGGTCAAAAACATGAAGATGAATGTGAAATCGTAACCTTCAAAGAAATGATGGAAGAAACTCCAAAATGGGTTGTCGCATTAGCAGCAGTAATTATTGGTAATTCAAAAATTTGCATATTATCTGTTCATTACAGTATCCCTTTTTTAGCTTTTGGCATTTTTGGTGGAGCTGCTGCAACTTTTTCAGCCATTGATGAACTTTCAACATCACATTTCGAATATCCATGTTATGTGATGCCATTCATCAAAGATGGCGATAAAGCCAATGATGGACAATCAACAAATTGTTGCGGCAAATCTCAATTGATTATGGCCCATCCAAGTCATAATATAACATGTAGTGATCCGAAAACAGATTTTTATGGATAGAACGCTTTGGGGAAAAATTTGCATATTTGTATATAAAAATTTATTGATTGAATGTTAAAAAAAGATTTAAACAGTTTTGAGTTTGTTGAAAAATAAAATGTTACTGTATCCAATTATCAAAGATGCTCCTTTTATATTTTGACTCGTAAAATTATGAAATTAAAGTATCAACAACAACTATAACAAAACTGCTAAAAAGTTGCACATTCTTAAAGGGGGAGACCCACTTCATATAAATCTTTTTTGTTTACCGGTACTGAAAATCAGGGAAGAAGAAGAGAAAAGATGCACTCTTTTCTTTTCTCTCACTGGCAGAGATGTCCCTCTGTTAAAAAATTTATATGAAGTGGGTCTCCCCCTTTAAACAACTTTTTTTGATGACCTAAACTACAAATATTTGTTTTGTTTGTTTGAACCTAAACTCAAAATGTCTCAATTCCAAACATATTTCTTTGAATGTTTTAAAAACCCAAAAACAAAATAAAATAAATGAGACATTTTCCTTTTTTCTTTTGAACCGAAATTATTTTCAAAATCAAAGGTGTTTAAAAAAATAATAAAAAACCTGATTTTTTTTGACGCAATTCCAATTTTTTCATTTATTTTCAACTTTTTTCTGTCTTATTTGTCTTTGTCAGCAGTTTTTATTATACACATTTTTTGTGATAATTAATTTGTTTGTAATTAAAATTTTTAAAATTTAACTGTTATTTTGAGTGCCAAAAAAATATGGATTCAATTAAAAATGTGATTAAAAATAAACATGTAAGTTTTTATTGAAGACACTGGAGCCATATGCAAATTTTCAAGGATTAGTTATTTATCTCTTCAAAGTTTGGACCTTCAATGCTTTCTTGCTTGTTTCAAAAAACCTGGGGGCAATAAGTTCTAAAGATTTGCAAATTTGCATATTATTGCCACACAACGGATATATCAAATCCCTTAATGAGCTTTTTTTAGGTAAATCTAATTTTAACAAGCATCCTAATCTTTGGATCCCTGTATTTTATTTTAATTTCATTATTTCATCGAAATATTTTGCATCCATTTAATGAAGAAAAATTTGGGATTCATAATCTCGCACAAGAAAATAATGTTACAGAAAGAATGGAGCCCCCAAAATATGGGGACATAAATTCAATTTTTTCAATTTTTATTTTATGGATTTTTGCTTTAATTTTTGGAAAGGTGGCTTCTCTGATTTATTTGCCGCCATTATTGGGTAAAAATATTATATTTGAATTACTGTAATGAAGCTAATGTAATTGTTTTTAAGGGCAAATGATTGCTGGAATTTTGTTTTCAAATATTTCATTCTTTCATCAATTCCTTTTAATCGATAAAGAATGGGAGACATTTTTACGGCAAACTGCTTTCATTTGGATTTTAATCCGGGCTTCTTTTGGGTTGAAACATCACATTTTAAAGAAGAATTTGGTAAAAAAATTTTTTTTGAAATTAAATTACTGAAACCATTTTTTTATAGTTTACATGTGCCTCACTTGGCTTTATAACAACCCTGATTGAAGTAATTTGCATAACATTGGTCTCCTGTTTATTATTTGATCTTCCAGCTTATATCGGACTTGCATTTGGTTTTGTTTTAGCTTCCACTTCCCCTGCAGTTACCGTACCCGTAATGATAAAACTTCAGAATGAAGATCGCGGCACGATGAAAGGTGTCCCGACTGTGATGCTTGCATCCGCAACTTTGGATAATCTATTTTGTATTACTTGCTTTTATATTTTAATGGCAACTTTTAAAGCTAAAATTGATGGTATCTACAAATTTGCATAAATCGTTGAAAACGGCAAATTTCAGATTCGTTAACTTTAATCATTATAAAAATTATGGTTGAAATAATAATTTCGACGATTGTTGGTGGAATTTTCGGATTAATTCTTTGGTTTCTTCCATCCAAAAATATTGGATTTTATCATTTTTCACGTTTTATTGTTGCTGTTTTTGTTTCTTTGGGATTTTATTACATCACATATAGTCATGACCTTTTAATTGCTGGACCTTTAATTGTTTGTATTATTTGTGTTTTGGCTTCATTTCAATGGAAACATGATAATCATCATGGGGTAACATTTATTGTACAAATTCCCTCAGGGCATAAAATCTAAAATATTTTTAGACCGGAAAAGAAGAACACGCATTTCATATTTCTTGGGTAATATTTTTCCAGCCGTTGCTTTTTGCTTTTATCGGAGTATTTTTTGATTTCTCGGTTTTTACTTGGAGACTTTTATTTGATGCTTTAACAATTCTTGGAATTGGTTTGTACTTTTTATATTTTACCACCTACAGTAATCCCTTTATTTTAGGTGTTTTAATTCGAATTTTGGCAGTTTTTCTTTTTGTTCTTTGTTCAAATTTTAGTTTTAAAGAAAAGCTATTTGCTTCAATTTGTTTTATTCCAAAAGCAACTGTTCAGGTATGTTTAAAAATCGGGAATACTGTATCATGTTAAATTAAAATTTTAGGCAGCTTTGGCACCTCCGCTAACTTTCTTCGTCCTATCAAATATGGAAACAAAACAATATGCAAATTTGGTGTTACAAACATGCATTTTGAGTATTTTAATTACAGCTCCAATTGGAGAGCTCTTAATTCTTTTACTTGGTCGAGCAGTTCTTAAACGGACTCATGTTGTCAGTGATGTCGCATCAACTGTTCCTCAAACTACTGCACCACTGCCAGCGGCAAATAATGTTGAAACAATTCCAATTGAAACTTTTCAACAACATACCTATACAAAAGTTGATCATTTAATTTAAAAAATTTTTGGATTTTGTAAAATTTGCTTTTCTGCTTTAAAAATATTAAGCTTATCCATAAACACAATTGTTATTGATTTTGATAAATGTATTGTAAATAGTTATAGATAAAGTACAAATCAATCTTAAAAACGGTATTTTGGAATTTACAAACTTTAAATTTAATTTGTTTTCTGCTAGCTTTTTTGAAAAGACTAATCCAAAAGTAATTAAATAATGAAGACTTTATTAATCAAAACTTATAAATTAAATTATATAAAAATAAATTATGAACCAGCTTTAAGCAAAATTAAAGGGTTTTTTATATATCTTTGGAATTTTTCTGTTTTAATTCTTTTCAATGTGATCTCTGAAGCAGTCACGGATTTCATTGAAGTTTTCAAGGCAGGTCAAATAGCTGAGATAATTGGTTGGGACACCATCTTGAGCAGAGCAATATTCAAGGCATTTACCTTCAACTCCCTTGGCCTAAAATTTGGTTACGGTAATTTAAATTCGTGGTAGGAGATCTTAGGGGGACAAAGGCTAAGAGTATAACTTCTCATAAATTGTACATAATATCTTTATCAGTTTATAAAATAATGATTTACCTTGCAGCATTCAGTGTGATCAACTCGGGATGAAGCACAATCCCACATTTTTCCAACGGTGCTGCCACGTTCGGTACAAGTTGAAAGATAATTGAGGACATTAGTTTGTGAAATTGAATCAAAATCACAGAATCGAGTAACACATTCTTGATCTTCTTCAGTCAATTTGGCGCAACACTTTTTAAGTTTGGCATTGGCATCTTCACCAAAAACTCCGCAGGCAAGAACAAAAAGAATTCCAAAAGCAATAACACGCATATTTTTTTAAATGATTTCGTTTAAGAAAAAAAGAAAACTGAAGAAAATTATAAAATTTGATAGAATTTTATATACAAGAAAAAAGGGTAAATGTCCGCCCCATTTTTTGTATATTTATCAAAGGTAAAAAAAGGAATATCAATAACCTTCAAAATTAAAAACTTTTATCACCGATTTTGAGAGATGATTGACAAGGAAAAAGAAGAAAAAGAGAAGGGATTTATGGGTCATCGACCTAATAAAGTCAGAAAAACCTTTTTTCAATGAAGGTTTTTATGACAAAACTGTCGTCTCTCTGTCGTATTTTATCTTCATCGATTCCGTTTTCTTCTTCTTTGAATAACATTTATTTTCCTTAGTTTTCTTAAATCCGCGCTAATCTGTCAAAAATCTTTCAAACAACACAAAATTTGTTTAAAATGGATAACAGTTTTTGTTTAACTGGAAAGAAAATACGGATGTTTAATCGCTTATCAGATTTTAACAAACTGAAAAATTTGGATTCGATTAAATGATTGATAAATGTGATTCATGCATTTATGGTGATTGCAAAATAGCTGATTATCACAAAAAATGGGGGAGAAAAAAGCAGACTTCAATAAGGTCATCGCCATGTTAGACTTTAACGTTGTTCTTCCGATCATAAAAATTTCATAGCAACATTTCATTAATTTTATTTTAAAATTTTATAACTTTTTTCAATTACAACATTTTATTAAGAAAAAAATATATTTAAAAAAAGAAGTTTTTGTGGCACACGTTTTGCTGATTTTTGTAACAAAAAAATATTATAATAAAATAATATATATATAACTGATTATTTTGAAATTATTATTATTTATGAAATTAAACTTCTTGCCATGCTCGAAGATCTACAGAGCCAACATTTGCGCATGGTTGTGCCGTGGCACCTGTTTCATCAACAAAGAAAGCATTCTTTGGAATTTCATGAAAATTATTTCCGCTTTGACAGATAATCGCTGACATTGTCATTGATTCAATTGCTTGAACTTGAGCAGGTGTAAATATTCCAGGATTTTTATAGAAAAATCTGCAAAAAATTAATATGAATTACAGTATACTAAAATAGGGGATATTACCTATCACCATCTCTTAAACGAGTAAATTGTTCTGAAATAATACATGCAAATGTTGGACCAACAAGTGAACGGGCAAGTGGTTCTTCAACAATTCCACCAACATAAAGATCAATTTCATCTGGGGTATTGTATAATTCACCAATTCGAGCCCGAACTGCTGGATCAGAAACTTCTGTCCATTGATCGAATGATGTAACTCTAAAAACGCAAAAAGTGGTGGAGTTAAATGATAATAAAGGCCGTCATCGCTAATAATTTTTTCTTGATACTCAGAGTGTTAGAAAAATTGGGCCCTTTGATCTTTGCCGCCAGTCAAGAAGATCATGAATTTAAGTTGACCCTCATTTTCCGATTACGTCATCCCTGAACGAAATCAAACTAAAAAGAATTCTTACTTTTGAAGACCACATAATGCACGATAATTATTGTATGTTTGTAAGCCATGATCACGTCCACGTTGAATCTGAAATGAAACAAAGTTTTTTTTGTTTTCAAGTTTTTTAAATGGAAAAAAAATCAAAAATGTGTGATGGTTTTAATTTAAAAGTTCATAATAAAAAAGCATACATTAGTTGTTGAAAGATCAAAATTTCCAAAGAAATCTTCGGTAACTTGAGTGGTAATTCTTTGGGGTTTTCGGGCTGGCATTGTCATTAAACCACGAAGAACAAGATCAACACCAAAATCCAACATTTTTTGAAAATTTCCTGCACCATCAATAAATCGAACAGAACCAACTTGTCGGAATTGATGATTAACCATTGGATAAAATTCTTGAATCATTCCATGAAGCCGATATGCGGCAGCAGCAAATTCATTTGAAATTGCAGGATTTACACCGGGATTATATCCGCGATATGAATTTGCAATTGAGACACCTTGAGCTCCAAGAAGGGCAGGAAGGAATTCATTGTAGGTGATGGCTTGTAAAACAGCACCCATAATTTTTCGAGTTTCTTGAAAAACTCGATCCTGACTCCAGCGGGGATTAAGTTGGATTAACTGAGTAGCCATTCGATTATGAAGTCGAACAAAAATTGAATGATATGCAGCCAAGCCCAAGAACAGGGTGGATCGATCATCCCCAGTAACCATGCCCTTATCCCCTGAGGGTGGAAGAACTTCTCCTCGAAAATTTTCAGTTCTCATAAATGCACCATTTCTGAAGCGATTTTGAGTTTTTGGACTGCTTCCATAAATCTAAAAAGGTTTTTCAATTGTTGAAGGGTACTGTAGTTTATAAAAGGATAAGATTGTTCAAGAATAGATACTGTAAATTTAGACTACATAGAATCTCTTCAAAAATTAAAAATTCTTTTTTGGAATCCCAAAATCAATATTAAAATTCCCACAAAAAGTATCCTAGATTCATAAAAACTTAATCCACAAAATCCGTAAAGAAAGATTTGCATAATAATTTTAAAAACTTATTTTTGCTTTTGTTACTTTATTTAAAAACATTTTTATTGTATTCTTTTTTATGTATTCTTTTTTGATATTATATTTCTTGTTTTTACCCGCACTTAAAGTGAGCAATCGCTTTGAAGTGAATAAATAAATAAAAATAATTAAAACCTCTGTTTAATGAACTTTTCAAATAAGCTTTTTTCAAAAGCTGGACCTGAAAATCAGGGATTCATTGTAGCTGCAAAAAATACCAAAATTTGCTCGAATAAATGCCTGATTTTCATGTTTAGCAATAAAAAAATCTTAACAAAAGTGCAACTGCACCAATTTTTATGAAAAAAACTAACTGCTGAAGCATCAATAAAAGCAGTATTTTCATTCATTTGAACAAGAGGACCACCATTTTGGCAGCGACTTGATGATCGAGTAAATGGAACACAAACTGATGAACGTCTTAAAATTCAACATTTTTATATTCCACAATTCTAATTTTTTAAAAACAAACTTTGGATCATTGCGTGCAAAGAAAACAGGTTGACAATGTGCTGTTTGAATGCAGTCATTACAATCCAGCATATTTGTATTATGAGTAATGTCATGACTTAAAAATTGTCCAAATTGCATAACTAAACCATTTGCCGCAGATGGGATTGCAACTTTTGAGGATAACAAGAATCGAGTAATTAATCGGGGATTTGGGGCTGTTCCAGGTCGGGATCCGAACATTTCACCAATTCCATCAACGTATCGAGCTTGCAAAAGTCGAGTGAAAGGTGAAAAGGCAGCCCCACGATTTGTGGCTTGAAGATTATTGCATGTTCCATCAAAGGTACGGTAATTCTGATTGAAGCATTCATTTTGGGCACAATTATTTTCTTGAATTTCACGGGCACATCCTTGTCGTAATGTTTGAGCACGATATTCTTCAACGGTTGGAACGAACCGGGTTTGAAGTTCTTGGGAGCAATCTGGTTTTGCTGCTGCAAAGAAAGGAAATAATGATATGAAATCAATGAAAATTAATGATATAAATGTTATAATATTATGTCCCTTAATACAATATAAGGGTTACAGTAACCCATAAAATGTACAGTATTTCCCAACACTCAAACTATGATAAACCATTACATAATTACAGTAATATTCAAAAGCTACAGTAATCCACAAAAATAAATAGCAATCAAAAAGAAGCTACTGTACCTAATGGACGATTAATTGCCGTTGCGATATCAGGTCGAACAGATGCTGCTTGAGCAGCCGTTGATGATGATGGAGAAGAACAAACTCCACATGCCATGGCACAATTTGGTTGCATCCAACGTGGATTCTTTTGACATTCATTATTACTTGCCCAAAATTTGCATAATTCATGTGAATCTCGACATTGTTGTGCCAAAATAATTGATGGCAAAAATCCAAAGAATAATAGCAAGATTAAATTTAAAGATGACGCCATTTGTAAGATGGAGAAAGAAGGAAGTAAAAAGGAACTTCTTCTTTGAAAATCCAACTTACAAATGCTTCTTCTTTAAATAGACGATCTAAAAATTGGTAATAACAAATTTATGACTTTAGAAGGTTACGCAAGGAAGGATTTGCTTAAAGAAAGAAATCTTTAAAGTAAAAAGGATTATTTCAAAATTTCACTTTTTTAGATCTCTAAAAAAACAGAGATATCACAGCATGAAAATGAAAATGAAAAAATAAAATTCAATGATTGCCGGAAGAAAAAAAAGTTTGCAAAAAAGTGAACAGAAAAATGGACAACAACGTGTAACAAATACGTAACACTAATATTTTGTGACGTTTTTGTTGTTTGCTTTTTTGTAAAAAATTTAAGCTGTAGAAAGTAGAAGAAATGGACAAAGGGTTTGGTAGTTTTGGATTATTACTAATAATATTTTTGCTAACAACAACAACTTTTTCCTTCTTTCTCTTTTTTCTAGATCAAGTTCATGAATTTGAAGCTCCAAAAAGCAAAAGCAGCAAAAAAGTGAAAGAAGAAGAAACGTTTAAAATCCTATTGTTGAAAGTCAACTTGAAACACGCAAAAATAAAAAATATTAAAGCTTTGGATGAGAGAGATTTTTTTGATTTTGGTTAGAAAAAAAACCAGGTTTCAGATTTTTTCAAATATTTTTTTGCATGAAAGAAACAAAAAACATGCTGAGATTTTGAGCTTGCATGTTTTAGTATCGTTTCCAGAAAATTCAAAAATTCGAAAAAAAAGAAGGAAGAAAAAATGTGTTTGGAAGAGAAAATTTTGATAACAAAAAATAAATAATAAAAAGAGAAAGGACAAATGATCAACATCATCTTTAGCATCCACCAGGAAGATAATATAATAAGATTGCCATCGATGTTCAAGAACGAAAAGAAAAACGGATATGATTGAATTCCGGAAACAAAAAAAGATACTTTAAACTTTTGTAACAAAATTTATCAAAATAATCACACCTTTTTTTCTAACATTTTTTCTCCAAAGATTCTTCTTCCTACGTCTTTTTTTCTAACAAGCATGAAAAAATATGATTTAAACTTTATTAACATTTCAAATAAAAATATCATTAAAAAATTATTAAGATAAAGGGCAAAATTTGACTCACATTATTTTTTGGCTTGAAATTGGTCAACAATCATTTCTTGTAAATGTCAAAGAAGTTGTTTCTCCATGTTTCTTTCTTAAATTGGATGAGCCATGTACGTCTTGAATCGAATCCAATCGCATGAAAAAGTATGTATGACATTACAAATTGGTATTATTTTTGCTGTATGAAAAACATCCTCCTTAAAAAGGTATGTATGAATGCTTTTTGAGGAGTCAATTTAAAAATATCGGCATTGAAAAGGATGATCTAATATGGGTCAGTCATCTTCTTCGATTTCAATGAAGTCATTCATGAACCTTTTTTTTGTTTGAAATGCAATTATCTCATGATTCAATGACAGCAGATGAAGATCATTTTCATAGAAGTTTTAAATGGTTTAATAATTAAATGTATTTTTGTTGAACTCGGATTGTTCATTTCCCGGGAAATGGAAAAAGCGGGAAATTTCCCGGAGTTACAGTATTCCAAGCTACAGTTATATTTTACCAAAATTTACTTTATAACCTGCAAAAGGACTGTTAAATATTAAATTTAACTATTTTTGACTATTTACAGTGTTTTTATTGCATATTTATTCCCTTTTTTAAAATTTAAAAATGTTAAATGTAAAAACATAAAATATTACTGTAGATTTTCCGGGAAATCAGAACCATTTCCCGCAAAAAATCGGGAAATTTCCCGGGAGAGGGAAATGCACAACCCTAACTCGGACGTTGTAGAAGAACATTGTTTTTGAAAATGTTGCTTATATCAATGCTACAGTAACCCAAAATTGTAAGATGCGTGTAATAAAAACTTGTTTCATGGAAACTAAATTGTTTTGACTAACTTATTGTTTTACGAAATATCAAAGAAAAGTTCTCATTTTCTAAAACTTCGGATTTTTTCAAACCTATGTTTATAGACATGATTATCACATAATTCAAAGATTTTATTTGTTGTGAATTTTTATCATAAGTATTTTGGGTACGGTAAAGTTTTGTAAATGTTTCTGAAATTCTAAAAGAATTGTAAAACAGTGTTTAAATACTTTTTCATATTAAACTACTCTTAAGATCTTACACCAAAAAATATAACTTTCAACTTTTGTTTTTTTCTCATCGTTTAACATTGAACAATTTCTCTTGTAACGAAAACTCAACTTTAATTTTTACAATTTGTTTTTGATGATCGAGAAGGATAACAAAACTGTAATAATTATTTCGCTTACCTCTAATTAATTATTTTATTTCATTCCATAAATAATTTAATTTATATTAAATATATTATATCTCAATGAAGTTTTGGACTTCACCACTTCATATATTTGATTATGCTTTCAATGAAGTGTCCGCGGTTTTCTATGATCGATATCCAAATAGTTTTGCAAAGCATATTGTCTCGGAGGATGTTATTGAAAGAAGAATTACAGAGAATACAATTTTTACAAAGAAGCTAGTTGTTAAGAAGGGTACGTTTATTTCTTATACCATATTATGATCATAGTGTAATAAACAAATAATATTTTAGGTGCAAGCTTTCTCAAATCTGTGCCGAATTGGATGTCTAGATTAAATACAATTCAAACTGTTCCAACGCTTGAAGAGAGCATATATGATAGAAGAACCAATACTTTAATTACATATACAAGAAATATTTCACATACAGAATTATTCAACATGGATGAAAAGAGTGTTTATCGAGAAGTGGTAAGAGATTTTTATAGAGCATGGTGGTGGTGTTTGTCTTTGCTTTTCGTTAGATCGGGTCGATCAAGAACTGAACTCATACTATTTTGAGCTAGCACTGCTTTAGAATTCTCAATGTTTTTATTATTAAAACCTTTATTTTTTCAGGACGATGCCAAAACTTCGTTATCTCGTGAACTCTTTGTTTCTGTCAATTATCCTCGTCTTTCATCATTTATTGAACGGGTTCTTGTGATGACCTTCCGAAGTTCAATTCGAAAAACGCTTAGTGGAATCAATGAAAAGTTGGAAGAACGTTTTGGATCTCCAATGGTATCATCAACATCTGGAGGTGGAGCAGTATCACAAGCAAATTCACTTGTTCACGAAAAGGCTACCGTTTTAACAGACAAGTTATTACGAAGAAAACCAAAAATTGATTTAGAAAAAGCATAAATTTTAGTTTGGCTTGGCTTCTTACGTGATCAAATTCATTTCTTCTTTCTAAATGTACAATTACTTGGTTAAGTTTTGCTTCTTTCATTTTTGAAAGAATTGTTTTGTTTGTGATTAGTTGGGTTTTTTGTATTTGTAATTCTAATTTGTTGATAAACAATTTTTTCATTTTTGTGTTGCTTTTTTGGAATTGAATACAGTAACCGTATTAACGGTGGCTAATATCTTTTTCCTTTGTTATTGTTGTAGTTGTATTCATTTTTTAATTTTTAGTCCTTGATCCGGACTTTGATATGAATTCAAATTATTCATTGTTTAAAATTACAACCTGCGTATCTCTAATTTCATTACTCCATTGCGCGTATTCAGCGGCACAACATAATTCATTTCTTCGTCTTACTGGTCAAGAATTTACTCAACTCCCTCTTGATATCGTCATTCAAACAATTGTCAGCTTAATCGTCTTGATTTTTGCCACTACCTTCTTGGCTGGTGATTTTCAACATATTCGAGTTGATAAAGAAGTAAGCTTTTTTTAAATTTTGAAGACCCTTACGGAAAACTTTTTAGGTTACCAGGAAATCTTGGGATACTGTAGGAAATTGTCCATCATTTTATACCTTTGATCATCGCTCAAAATGTCTCTCTCCAGAATTCTTCGATTAACTCCTTCCTACAATTGCTTCTCCTCCATCATTAAAGCTGGTAATTAATTTATTTGACTTCCATCTCACTTGCTTTATTATTGACTTGATTAATATCTTTTTTCTTTATACCTTTTTGAAATGATTTGAATTGTTATACATTTTTTTAGAGGCCATCTCGTTTCGTTCTATGTCTTTTTCTGTCATGTAAGCTTATTTTGTTTTTTTATTTTAAATAAAGTTGCTATTTTATTCTTGGATTTTTTAGGCACAAAAAATCTGAAAGAAAGAAAATTGATACAAAAACAGCAAATGATGCAATCTTATACTGTAATGATTTAGTTCGAAAAAGAGATTATGAAAATTATCTGGCATCTTTGTTGATGCCAGCTGAAGCAAAACCAAAGGTCATTGCTGTAAGTTAATGTTGTTGGTATGAGAAGACATATTTTATTATTTAACAATTTTCAGAACCTTGCTTTTAATGCTGAAGTATCAATTATTCGACAAAAGATTAAACGAAATTCTGGTGTCTCTGGTATTAATCAACTTAAATTTTGGAAGGATGCTTTGAATACACTTTTTGGAGACCTTAAAGGACCGATTCCTAGGCAACCAATTATCACTGCCTTATATGTCTATGGTTCAGCAGCAGATTTACCGTTATATCTGAAACTTGTTGCTGCTCGAGAAGCAACCCTTGGAGATCGACCATATGAATCTGTTCAGAAGTTGGAAGAATCGGGGAAAGATATTAATGGAACTTTGATAAAATTAATTGGGAATTCGCTTGAACAAGAATCAAATGAAGCTTTCGAAAATGCTGCTGATAATATGGGTGCTGCAGTATCGATTTTGACTTTGTTGAGGTAAAATATGCTTAACCTGCTTTTCTGTACATCTTCTATTTTAGAGCTACAATTCCACTTCTTCGAGAAGGTATTGTTCTTCTTCCAAATGATTTAATGTCGATTCATGATCTTTCACCTGATAAAGTTTACAACAACAAGAATCCTCAAGGCTTGAAAGCTCTAACATCTGATTTGCTCAATGTTGCTGACAAGAATTTAGAAAAATCAAGAAGCTACAAAAGTGAAATAAATCCAATCAAACGACAAGCTTTGCTAGGAATAGGAATTCGATGTGATCATCTTCTTCAACTTTTACGAAAAAACAAATGCAATCTCTTTGAAGAACGCGTGCATCAACCTGATCCATTTCTTTCGTGGAGGCTATACTATAGGAAGCTTAGAAAAATGTATTAAATTATTAGGCTTATTTTTGTGTTTAAAAATAAATAGAAATAAAAGTGATACCAAAAAAGTACAAGTTTATATAAAAACATCATAAATAAAAAATTGAAAACAACAGAGATCACAGTGGATTCTTCTGGATAGATTTTGGGTAATTTTACATAACCCTTTCTCTTGGTTCCATTAAAACGATTGAGCCACCTCGAATAACAACCATTCCAATATTATTTGTTCCACCACCCTAAAACATTTAAAGTATTGTTTTACAGATGTTTGAGAAATTTAAACGAAAACCAACCTTAATATGTTCAATAGCTTCATCAACGACGATATTCATGAATGGATCAAAACCTCGAAGTAAACCAGAGACATGTCTAAAAATTTAATAAAGTAAAATTAGAAATTTGTTAATCAAACATGTTAATTCCTTACCGATTTCCATTGAGTTTAAAGTCAATTTGTTTATCCATATATTTTTTGAGTTCTGGAGGATGGGCTTTACTCATATTTGATCAAATTTGAAGAATATTAGAATCAAGGATATGAAAGTTGAAGATAGAACTTTTATTAAAAAAGTTGTTATCGAAATAATTTTATTTTTTGGATTGAATCGTTTGAGCGCCTCTCTTCTTTTCGTTTCAAGACCTGCTGTTTAAAAAAGATCCAAAAATTTTAAAAACTTCAACATTGTTTTTGCTGCTGTTTTTTGCAAACTATAATTTTGTAGTTAAAGTTGTGATATTTTATTTTTCAATAATAAACTTTTTCGATACAAAAAATTACCAATTAAAACAATTATTATTTACAAAAAATAGATGATGACAAATTTATGAATTAAATGTTTTATCAAACATGTATTCACCGATTCCTTTTCCGACTTGTTTAAGATTGGTGATATGCTTTCCAATCTTTTCAAGGACTTGAATTTGTGGATTCATGAATTTATCTTCCAAGAAATCACACATTTGATAATCTTTATTTTGTGTTGCAATTTCATGAAGATCAATGAAAGCTTTGTTGGAAGTTTTTTCGAGATTTAAAGATCGTTGAAAGCCTTCAAGGGGGGAACCCCATTCATCGGTTTCTGGTTTTGCGAGGGCTTGAAAGACGAGGCGACCTCCGCGGGTATTTTGATAGCTCATAAGGGTTGTAGCTTGTTCATATTGTTTTTGACTGTGACACTGTAAGAAGTGAGGATTAAGTTTAGTCAAAGTTAGAATATTTTTTATTGGGTCAATGGGATTTTCAAGACATTAGATTTAGCTAATTTATTCAAATTTTTCGAATAAAATTAAAGCTTACTTTCATCCATTTTGCGACATTTGGAAGATGAACATCTTCTCGATCATAGTAATAGCTCATTGATAGGTAAGAATATGATCCATGCATTAGCAAATTAATTAATTTATTAATTCCAGCTTCAGAATCTGTTGAATAATTTTGACGAATTAAAGATTCTCCTTCATTTACAGACATGACTATTTCTTTTTATTTTTTAGCACAAAAAAGTGAGCTAAAAATGCAGAAATCGCAGACTCTTTTTATACCCTCCAAAAAGAAATCAGGACAACAACAAAAGCAGCGAAGATCACCCCTTCAAATTTGTGTTTGTTTTTGTTTACATTAATTTTTGAGACTTTTGAAACAGGTGCATCGCTACGAAATGAAATGAAAAATGGGTCTCGTTGATTTTTGTTGTTTTTTGATGATATTGAAAGTACCCAAGGGGCTGGACGGATGGCTGGAGTAAAAGAAAAGATTGTTTCTAAATTTGATCAAAACTGATCTTATCGATGCAAAAAAGAACTTTGAGATTATACAACTTTTTCCACGTTGTTTTTCGTTGTTTCATTAAAACTTGGAATAAACAACCTTAAAAAAGTAATATTATTTTTAGTTTTTTTTGTTGCTGAAACTTTTTTTGGCTAAAAACATTTTTCAAAACACATTTTTCATCCATCATCAGTACAATTTTAGATCAAAAAAAGTGTTAATTAAAAATGCATAAAAAATGTTGTGTTCTTCTCGTTTTTTTGTTGTCAAAAAAATCATCATCTTTTTCAACTTTTAAAAAATATCAAAAAAAGAAAATAGTCTCAAACATTAAAGTCTTTTTAAATGCATCCATTTTTAAAAATATCAAAAAAATAAATGATTAAAAAATGGATCGAAAAACTTTATGCACTTAAAAAAATTTTGATGGATACATTCCTGACGAATGACAAGCAAGAAGTTTTTTTGTAGCAACGGGGATACTGTAAACAGAATGATAATATGTAAAAACAAACAATACAATAGGAATAATAACAATCAGTACCTCAAATTCCTAAAAAGTAATCAAATCGATCTTTTTAACTTTTTTAATTAAAACTTCGACTTTGGAACAGTTAATATAATTTATCAGTTACCGTACTATTTGGAATTACAATTTTCAACATTTTGCGATAACTAATTCTTAAAGAACCTTTATTTTGAAACTACAAAATGAAGCTTTGTTTAACAAAATCCTTTTTTGTAAACTCACTTACGTCATTTTTCTGATTTAATCCAACTTTGATCCTTTGTTGACCAAAAATAATCATGAAAACATTTTTACAAAAAAATTAAAAATTAATAACTTTTAAGTTTTTTTAAAAAAACAGAAACACTTTTATTTTTTTGCTAAAACAAATTTCATCTCAAATTTCAATCCTTGTCAAACTTTTTTTTGAGCTGCAAGTTGTTGTTAAAAAAACCTAAAATTGGAATGTGTAAAAAACGGATTTTAAAAAAACTTTGGAAGTTTTCCTTCGTTTTTTGCAGTTATTTGTTTTCATTCTCCTCAAATTTCTTATTTTTTATATATTTTTTGAGTAGTTCTTTTTTTATATATTTATATTTATGTATAAATAAGGATAAAAAAAAAATTCACATTTGACAACTTTTTTTCATCCTTTTTTTGGCACATTTTTTCCTCTTCCCGCTCGGATGCCATTCAAAAAATATAAAAAAAAGTGCCATGCCAGGTCATTAAAAATTGAAAAATTTATTGCTTTAAAATGGAGCAAAAAAAATATTGAAAGGGCGACATCCGCCGCTTCAAGTACTTTTCAAAAAAATTTTTTTTGGTTTAAAAATTGACAAAATTTTTTATTAAATATGTTTTTTTTGGTTGAATTTTTATTTCTTTTTTTTATGGAAGTAAAAAAGTAACACTCTTTTTTGGTGCTAAAGTTTTTGTTTTATTTTTTTTGAAAGTTTTTTTGGAAAAGAGGAAATTTAAATGCCGAATTTTTTGCAAGATAAGCTACCGTAACCCAAATGCAAATTTTGTGAAGAAATTGTTGCGTTTTTCTGTTTAAAGATACTGTACCCCTATTTTTAACGTCATAATTTATTTTATCACTAAAAAGATCAATTTGTTATCTGCCGTAATCTACGACACAGTATTCATCTATCATCATAACTGTTATGTCTGCTTTTGAAATAAATTTAGAAAAATAATCATCTTCAAAATTTATATTTATTTGTTTGTTTTATGGTCAGTTTTGAGAATTCTATAAAAAGCAGCACTCCAAAAATTCATTTTTATTTTAAAAAATTTCTGAGAGTAAACTTTTTTGTTTTATGCACATTTTTTCTTGACAGACATCCTATAACAAGTTTTGGCATTTTCAAGTATGATTCTTCTCTCTTTCTTCTGAATATAATTTTCATGTTCTGCAATGTTATTTTTTTTTGTAAATGTCAGAAAATGTTAAATTCTTTGTTTTTTTAAACTTAAAAATGTCTTCTTTTTTTAAAAATGTGTCTGTTTTTAAACTGACAAGAATATTTTTTATGATGTCTTTATTAGCTCAATATTATTCAAAGATAGGGAGGGAGGGAGGGAGAGAAGTTGGAAGACATTTTGAGATAATTGATGTAGTCTGTTTTAAATGATTACAAAACAAGAATGAAAAGTTAAAGGTCAAAGATACTGTAATCCCGATTTTCTTAAAATTTTATACTGTATTTTCACTTAAATTGTTAACACGTTGCTCATAAGCATACTGTATGATATGTAAATTTTGAAATATTGCCTTAAATTAAAAAACATAAAATTTTTCTTCGATGAAGGTCTACAAAAGCCAATAATTCACAAATTCCATTTCCTTTTTTGTTTTCAACATTTTTATTTTCGATTTTGATCCTGAAAAAAGAAGTCAAAAAAATGCTCGTAAATTTTGAACTCATTTCCCCTTTATTTTTTTAAACTCTTAAAAAATATCTAAAATTTTTTGAATATAAATTGTTTTTTAAACAGCTTTCATATTTATTCTTCTTGTAAATATTTTTTTCTTCAATTTTTTGTTCAAGGACTTTAGAATTTGGCTTTTGGTGATGACAGTTTTTTTCGCCCTGAAGCAACCGTATTTTTGCAAAAAAGTTACATCCCTGTTCCATGCCTTTTTTTGAGACTTACTTTGTTTGGGTTTATTTTTGTTTCAGTCTATTTTAAGCCTTTAAATTTTTTTTCCTATCACTGAAACGTGAAAATTGAAATATAAAAAAAGAGCAATTTTTGTTGTTTCAATTTGCAAACTTTTTTTTCTATCAAAAATTTTTATTCCAATGTTTTTAAAAAAAAAGTGCTCAAAAAAGAAGAACTTCACTCTTTTTTTTACTTTATTTTTGGTTTTTCGAAGACTTCCTTAAAGAATTTCAAGAAGCTGCTCCTGCTTCAAAAAGAAGAAGAACCAAGCTTGCAATTTGTCAAAATTGAAAAAAAAAATAAAAAGAAAAAAAATTTGTAATTGGGTTTTCAATTTATTTATTGTTTGTGAAGCGTAAAAAAAAGCGTTAGCATAAAAAATTTATTTTTTGAAATTTTTAAAATTTGTTTTTTTTCTACTTTTTGAAAGACACTAATGAGAGTTTTTTTTGTTCTTGTTTGTTTTCAGATGCAGCTGTGAACTATTTTGTTCAAGGGCACCAAAAATAATTTTATTCATAGGATTACAGTATCCAAAATAGGAGTAAAAATAGGCTAAGAAAAAGTACGGTATAAATTCTGAAACGTTTTTTTGTAAAATTTTTAACAATTAATATTACTACTGTAACACATTTAGAAATACTTTAAACTAATATTATATAAATTTACTTTCAATTCATTTTCTGCAAACCTTTTGTTCCTTTTTTTTCCGCCTCACTTAATAACTGCCCATCCTCAAATAAAAACTTTTTTCATGCCCCCAGAGCAAAAGTCAAAAATAAAATCCTCCCTGTTTTTTTTTATTCCAACAAATTTATACCAACCGACTTAATTTGCATAAATTTTGTAAACAAACATTTGTTATATATTTTTTGTTCAAAAAACGTCTAACAAATTTTTGTTTTTAAAATTTGCGTTTTTTTCAAAAAAAATTTGTTAACATAATTAAATTTTTTTGCCAAAAAAGATAGAAAGAAATTTTTTTAAAATTCCTTCTTTTATCCCTCTTTTTTCCGTGTTGAAGATGGCCTCAGATGTGTCGGCTTTGATTAACTCAATGTCAAATTATTATTATTTTTTGTTATTTTTAAAAAAAATATAAGCAAAAAAAGTGAAATCATTTGAAAAAAAGTCTACTGTATTTTTAAGCTTTTTTAAAAAAGTACGAAAAATTTTAGTTTTGAAAGATCCATTATTTTTTTTACAAAGAAGAATTTTAAGTAGAACAAATCTGTCTTCTTTTATCTTCGAAAATCTTCGAAAATCTTCAATGATGGCATTTTTATAAAAGAGGAGAGATATTTTCCAGTCAAATATCCTTACAAAATTTAGATATGTACTATATTTTTTTTACCTTAATTGTTAAAAGTGCTATATTTTAAAGGCTATTTTAAAGCCATTTTAAAAGCTTCTTAATGACTCCAAAAACAAAAGGTGGTGATGTACTGATATCATCCTTTAAAATTCTAAGATTATTTTGCTTTTATCCTACAATTAACAAGGTCACACATTTCAATCCCCTCAGGGCGTCTTTTGTTTTTGATTAATTAAAAATGATTTTTTTCCAAAGTTCACTTTTAACACTTATTTAAATTTTTGGGATATTATTATTATATTCTAATTTTTGAACTAATACCCTATTTTGAAAAATAGTATTTTGGATTTGATTTCGTAAAAGGCACTGTATTTTTAGCTTTTAATTTTTTAATTTTCAAACAGAAGCAGCTTTTATATTGTGCAATAAAAATAAAGATAAAGATTGAGTAGTTGATCATTGATTATTTAAAATAGTATTCCCATGTTTTTTTAGTTTTTCTTTAAAAAACAATGTGTCATAATTAATAGGAATGATCACTGTTGAGTAAATTTGTTGAAATCTGTGTTTTCGGTTACTGTATTTTTCTGCATTGTTTCACTTAATTTAATTATAGCAAGAAAAAACAAAAATTAAAAAGCATAACACTGTTTTTTAATAACCATTTTTTCAAAAATTAAAGCATTTAATTTCTTTAAAAATGAGTATTTTTTATTGTTCTCAGAAAGCATCAAAGATAAAACAAAAATTCTTAAAATTGCTTCGTTTTTTTCATTAACTGGCATCTTTTTTCTTTCCCGAGCTTTTAAAAAAGTATGAAAAAAATATCCGAAACAATTAAACATTCATCAAAAAATAAATTTATAAAAAAATGATGAAAAAAACTTTTTCTAAATGCAATAACAAAAGGAATTTTGAAGAAAAATATCAAAAATGAGAAAGAAAACGGCAAAGAATTACACTTTGGTCTTTGTTTTTTTAGAAAAATAATTTTATTAAAATTTTTCTTTTGGCATTTATTTTTGGGATCTTCTTTTTCAAACTTTATTTTTCAAAGTTGCAACGTTTATTTTTGCAAGAATAACAACACTTTTTTTCCTGACGAACATGAAAAAATAAAAAGTCAAAGTACTTTGAATTAATTTTTTCGCTGAAAAATGAACATTTTTAAAAGTCTGAAAATGAGTTTTTTTTAAAAAGTAAAAGAATACGATATTTACACTTTTTTCTCGAATATTTGTTAGTAATATTTTTTTAATATCTTCAAAATTACTACTATGGTACGTATTTATTACTCGTTGCCCTGCGTGTTTGGTCTCAACTGTTGGATTTTTGGATTTTGAGAAGCCATAATTTTGTCTATGCTTTAAGGAAAATAATAAAAGAATATAAGCTTTTACGATTTTTTGGGATTTTAGAATTTTTTATTAAATTTTTTATTTTGGATTTAATTCTACCCTTTCTCTCTCAAAAACGCACTTCATTTTTTTACTGTTTTTTAGTATTTAAAAATTTTTTAAGCTAGCTGAAGATAGCTTTTCTCTTTCATCCTTGAAAAAATGATGTCATCATAGGCAAATAGCAAATAGGATACGGTATAAATTTTTTAAATGTAAAAGACATGTCTGAAGTTAGTCTTTATTTAATAAAGTAAAATATAATATAGTTGTAGTATTTGAATTTTATATATCCTTTCAAAATATTAAATTGTATGATTTTTGATTTTTATGTTAAATTTTTGTATCTGTTTTTTTGTTGCTAGTAATTTTGAAAAGTTATATGCAGTTTTTGTTTTCATACATAATATATTTTTGTACTGTACAAATTGTACATATGCATATGCCAACATATTTGAAGATATACACAATAATTCATTGAGATTGAACATTATGTGTTAATTGACAGGGATGAGAGAGAGTCTTTTCACTCCATTAAATATTTCAATTGCTGTATATTTTTGTTTGTACTATCTTTAGTCTTTTAATAATTTTTAAATCTTTAAATGTTAAAAGTTAGATATTCTATATATGAGTAATTAAAAGTGATCTTTGCAAAATCAAATTACTCCTCCCGGTTTGTTGAAGAACTAAACTACCATATTTTTGCATAAAAGCACGAAATTACAGTTTCCAAAAAGTAATACGCATTTCATTAAAGAAATTACTTTTACATTTTTTGGCTTAAAACCCCACCACTGCTGCTAATAATCATTCTTACAATCGAATAATGTACTTTATTGTTTGAATCCAACAAATCTTTTTCAAATAATAATACTTCTTTTTTTTATTAAATAAAAATCTCCTTCCAAAATATTTACTATTTGCACGTATTCGATTTTAGGTTTATTTGATTTTTTTAAAGCTTATCACCGGATAATCTTTTATCAGTTTGGTTTGGTTTGTGGTGTGTTGAAAGATAAGCAGCGTACAAATCCCTTCCCCTTCTTTCTTTCGTTCATTTATATTAAAATGGATTGTGTTAAAGAGAAGGGATACGGTACTTTTTACAAATGCTTAAAACAGTGGTAAATTATTTTCGCATTTGAAATTATTAATCTTGTGTTTGTCAAATTTTTAAACAGATTTTTGATTCTCTTTAAAAATATACTTTTCAAACATATTTTTTTTGTTTTTAAATGTTCTCAAAAAACTTTGATAAATCATACTTTTTTTTAAAAAAACCTTAAGGTTTTTTTAAAAACTTTAGTTTTCTTTTGCCGCTTTTCAAGAGCTTCCGTTTTTTCGACAATTTTGTTTTCAAAAAATTTTGTTTAGTTTTTATGACATGAAAATTGGTTTTTTTGTGACTTTACTTAAAATTTTAGAATCTTTAAAGTGGAATTTAAAAAAGTGAAAAAAAACAAAAGTAAAAAAATGCGAGAATGTTAAGAAAAGCTACGGTATTCGCGTGGATTTTGTTAATTTTAAAATTTGTTTCTACAGCCGTTGCCGTATTGAGGGGTATGTATTCTATAAAATGATACCTATCCATCAATTAAGACTTATGCAGATTTTTTGGGGTGTAAAATAATTCGGAGTTTGAAATTTTTTTGAAATAGTTATGATGTTGCTAAACCTTCTGGGATATTAAAAATAAAAAAACCCATTGTTTACAAGCTGGAATAACAAGGGATCATTCTGAAATGCCGTATCCACGTTCAATATCGAATGAGATGAATTTGATCACGCATCATCTAATTATGTATTGAACAATAACACCAATCATTACCGTGCTATTCAGACTTTTTGTTTAAACTTTATGACTTCGAATTTCTACTGATCAACGACATTCAAAACAAAAGGTTGAATAAATAGATAAATTTCAGCATGCCGTTAACTTTGAGATGATGTGACAAACAATAGACAGGATTTGTTTAGGTTTGTCACCCTCTGATCTCTTGAATCCATGCTCTCATGGAATCTGAAAATGACATCACTAAATGATTCCATGTAATAGCTATGATAGTTAAACGCTTAAATGAGGTAAAAAGATGATATAAATCCAAATAATGTTGTTTATGCTTGATTTTTTTAAATTGCTTTGTTACTGTATTTTTGAGTGTCAAGAGTTCAAAATCTCAAATTACACAATGTTTTTTAACGAAGAATTAAGCCATACAAATTAACCTTCAAAAGTTCAAATCTCTGCCTGCCTTTTTTTGTTGTTTCACTTCTTCGCTAAAATAGTCGAAAGCTTAACGTGTCATTTGGTCTCTTTGCTACCGTATTCCCCTTTTCTTTCCTTCCAAACAAACAATCCAAATCCGCTGAAAATCTTTGATTCATTATTTTTGTTGTTGAAAGTGTTGTTAATAAATTTTCTGTTAGGTTAAGACATTTTTAATCGGCATTTACGACGACATTTTTTGTTTTAAACAGTAAAATTTTTCCAATCCCTTTTTTTCTTCTGTGTTTGAATGAACTCTTTAATTTTTTTTCAACCAAAAAATATAAGCTGATTTTCTAAAAATAAAATTGAAATCTGTTAAATTTTGAGGGTTAACTTAAATATGTATCTCTTAATTCTTACATCATTTTTAAGATTTTACAATGATTCCATATATTTTTTTTCAATTTTTACGATATACATTTTTTTGATAATCTTTAAAATTTTTGCCTCTTTTTCTTTAACGATAAAATCTTTAAATAAAAACACAATTTTAGGCATCGAAAAGACCAAAACAATTTTTAACGATCATTTTTTGATTGTCTCAAAACGAAAATGAAAAAGTTGAAGAAGAATAACCGTTTATTAAAAATTTATATGGTTGCTTCTTCTTTGAAAATGAGGGAATTGAATAGGAGACTTTTAAAAATACTGAAGAAACTGAAGCTAAAAAATGTGAGTTAATAAAAACCGAAGAAGAAGATGATACAATTTAATTTTCAATTCTTTCATTTATTTTTATATATTTTTTTTTCATTTTTAATTGGTAGCTTTTAAAAAGTATATTCGAAAGTCGAAAAATATTTTCGGGCCGAAAACAAAACAAAAAAATTAAAAAGTAATATAAACTTTTTCTTTTTTTTGCTAAATTACATTTTTAATAAGGCCTTTTTTTCTGTTTCAATTTTTGGAAGCTGCCGCCACGCCTTTTATAAATATTATATTTTTTACGTTTTTTGCAAAAAATTTCATTTAATTTTTTTGTTTTTGCTTTTAAGCATTTTTTTAAATGGAAGGATTACTGTATTTTTCTAGTTGTTGAAAAATTTACTGCTTTTTAAAAAAAATGTTTTTTAAAAAACTTTAATTCTTGTTAAATTAAAATTTGTTAAAGCATAGATTTTATGTGTTTTGGTGTTGCTGGGTTTTTGGTTGGTTACTTGTTTACATTTTAATTTTTTTTGAGTAATTGAATGAAGATTCTAATTTTTCTAGTTTAGTTAGAGCTGGCAGAAAAATAAGATTTTTAAAAGTTGACTTTTGCGTTCATGTTTGACATTCTCGAACTATTAAAAATAATTACA
The DNA here is from genome assembly GCA_024447195.1 of Panagrolaimus sp. LJ2414. Taxonomy (NCBI): domain Eukaryota; kingdom Metazoa; phylum Nematoda; class Chromadorea; order Rhabditida; family Panagrolaimidae; genus Panagrolaimus; species Panagrolaimus sp. LJ2414. The sequence goes on from JAMRXY010000018.1 coordinate 234,692, forward strand.
TGTTTAAATACAGTAAATTTTATTTAAACTGTTGAAATGTACTGCATGGTTAACTGACCATAGCCAAATTCGCAGGCCAAATCACCAAAATTTTAACCTTACTTTTTTTTGTGCAAAAATTTGAATACCCAAAAACCATTATTTTAAATTAACCTTTTCCAAAACGAAAATTAATTTATACCATATATTTTATGCACACGAATTTATAGACATTTGACGTAAATGCCTTTTTTTAATCACTTCTTAAAATTGTAGACCACACTCTTTTTTCGATTTCTCTCTTTTTTAAAAAAGAGAGTCTACAGTAATTCCATTTCTGCCTTTTTATACCTAAAATTGAATCAATCAAGAGCAGCACCTTTTCAAAGAAAAAATAGCATTAAATAACAGTTGCTTTTTTCTAATTTCCGGAACATTTCTTTTTTGCTTTCATTTATTTTATTTTTTTTTTGTTAAAAGCAAAAAAATGTGCGCAAGCTGAATCAAAAAAAAACAAACTCAAAAAAAAGCGACGGCGGCAAAAAATCAAAGAAGAGATTTTTTTGGACTTTTTTTTGCTTTTTGCAGAGGGTCAAAAAAAGTGTGAGGTGAAATTTTTTTTGTCGAAGATGCTTTTTTTGTTTGTTGAAAAATGCCCGATTTTTTTGTTACTTTTTTTGTTGAAGAATGAAGGAGGGCCCAAGAAGCATTAATGGAAACCAGATGTTTTTGTTTTTCAAACCTTTCTATTCTTTTTTAATAATGCATTTTTAAAGATGATTTAATCAAAGCCAAAAACATATAAAAAAGCTTTGGCATTTAAAAATTTAGAAAAAAAACACAATTATCGAAAATTCTTTGCGCTGTCTATGTTTTTGTATTAAAATAAGAGAAAAAGCGCAAAAATTAAATTGTTCATTTAAGTGTATTAAAAACCCCCGAGCAAAAGTGAAAAACATTTTTAAATTTAACATTTTTGTAAAGTTGAACTTAAAATTCAATTTGTTGGTGGAGTTTAATTTTGTTAAATAATATAAAAAATAAAAAGTGTTATTGTGAAATTTGATTTTTTGTAAGCTTTTTTTGGGCTGCTTTTAAGGGGTACTGTACTTGAGAAGGATACAGGAACAATTTTAAATATGATCACTTTATGCAAATTTTTTAAATTTTGATGTTCATGAACAACATTACTGTAAATGTTAGGCTGTAATAAACAATGGCATTTTTTTAATTTTTAAGGTGTTTTTTAGCATAAAATTTTCTTTTGTTGTGTCACCCAAAAAAATAACTAAAAGATCAAATTCATCTGTTTCAATCCAAACCGATTGACCTTTGTTTTTCCATTCAAATGTGATAGCCCCAATTTCCGATTGAAATAGATTTTTTTGTTAGAATGTGAAATAACGGGGTGGCCATTTGGCATTTATTCCTTCCATTTTTTTCTACCCACACTGCTTGCAATTTTCATTTGATCACTTTCGGTTTTTTTGTTGGCCCTTTTCAAACTTAAAAAAATATTCCCATAAAAAACTTCTCAAAATAAAAAAAAACCGAGGTGCAGCAATGGCACGAAAAACTGCAATGATTCAATTTTAGCAAAAAACCAGCAAAAAAAGTGCCATAAAAAATGCCTCTTTCCTTTCTTTCACAAAGGCACAAATGTCTCAGCAGTTTTTTTAAATCAAAAGATCGGTTGCTTTTCCTTTTCACAGTTTTTTTTGTACAGTCAAAAAAAGTGCCATTAAAAGACATTTTTTGCTGTTAGTTTTTTTGCTTAAAAACAGCTTCAAAAATTTGCGTTCTTCTTCGTTGCTGTTTTTTGTGTTCCTTTTCAGTTTTTTGTGCCAATTTCGGAGCCAACAAAAAATTTGAAAAAAGTATAAAAAATCATTCAAAAAAAGAACGAAGGAGGTCAACGGCGCGAGCAAGCAAAAAAAATTGAGATCCAAATCGCAAATATAAAAGTCCGCCGAAGAAGTTTGAGTTTTATATTTTTTACTTGGCCAAGAAAAAAGACTAAAATTTTTCTTTTTTTTCGGTTTTGACATTTTCTGTCATCAAACAAAAAAATAAATTGGACAACTAAAAAATCTCTATGTGAAAAATGGTGAAAGGATGAAAGATTATTAGACATTATTTTATTCTAAAATTGGCCTTGACTTTTGTGTCTTTTTTTTCTTTATCTTTTTTTTTGATTTTATATATTATTTTTTAAAAAAATATGCGCAAATGAGAAAAGATGAAAAAAGGGGGTAAAGATTTTGTGATTTGATTGAACGGCGAAATTTAGAGTTTTTTAAAGAAAGGGAAAGCAGTCAAACGGCATTGCAAAAATTATGTGTTCATTGGGATAAATTAGTTTTTAATAGAAGACCAAAAGATGAGAAATGGAAAGATAAAAGTGAAAAAAATTAATGGAGTGATGGGACTATCTTATGATTCACTTCTTTTTCGGACCATTTTTGTATTCATTTTTTAGAGTAGATTCTTTTATGATGGCACTTTTGTATTTTTTAGTCAAAATCATAGAATTACGGTATGGAATGTAAACCATTTTGAAAGATTAGCTTCTTCTTTGGGCTATAAATTTTGGGTATATTTTGGATAGATTTTGAGTTAATAAAAATTTGCAAAATGTAATACAAAAGTGCAATTGTACGAGAGAAATTTATATGTGACAGGAGATATTTTCATTTTTTGTGAACAAAGAGTCAAATAACATCGGAGGGAAAGGAGAGATCATTGCATTGCAGTGCTGCTCTATTGTATTTTGGAATGAAAAAAGGGATTAGTTAACAGGATTAATAAAACACAGGTTCGAACCTTTTTTCTTCCATTTTTGTGTAAAAAAAATCAAAGTGAAGAACGGCAAATTTTAATGTGACCTTTTTTGATGAGATTTTGCCGAAAAATTTTTTGTGAGTTTTCTCAAGAAGCTTTTGATCTTTAAATTTTTGTTGTTCGAGATTTTAATTACTAATATGATGGCATTGATGAAGTGCCCTGATTTTCAAGTTCAGTCAGAAAAATAAATTTATTCGACAATTTAATAACACAATTTGACCCCAAAAGTTAAAAAAACATGTCCATTTTAAAAAAAGTCTTAAACCATTTAAAAAACCTCTCATCCCATTTGCATAATTTTTAATCCATTTTTCTATCTATCTATCTTTTTTAAAAGATTGGCAGACCCTCTAATTTGTCATTAAAATTCTTTTTTTTATTATTATTTTTCTTTCATTCATCCTTCATTAGCCATTTGATTTGACCTCTGAAATCCGTTCCTTTTTTTCATTTTCATTTCATTTTTTTTTTCGAACATAACGTTCCATTTTTTTCATCGTTCAAAAAAAAGATGTCAATTTACTTATATATTTTTTTTGCGCCGATGAAAAAAAACTAAAACTCAAAACTCTGAAGAAAAAAAAAGTGACCGCTGTCCACACTTGTCCCTTTCCCCCTCCTCTTTTTTTTATGATGGACTCAAATGGCATTGTTGTGCTATTTCTTTCTTGCTGGTCCAATTCTCTTCATCTTTAGTTTTAGTTTTTTTTAATTTTCATTTTTTTGAAAGGGTCAAAATTTTGCCAAGTCTTAAAAAAATGGGAGTGACCTTCTTCCTTCCTTTCCTTCTTCTGATCTATCATATATATGTGTATATCGAACACGATGTTTGGTGTTTTTTTTATTGTAATCGTTGCACACACATTTCTCCCTCTCTTCCTCCCTCGTTGATCACCCACATTTTTTTGCCAATGTTCGTTCCTCTTCAAAAAAACAACCCTCTCCTCCTTCCTTCCTTCTTTTCTGTGCCGTTCCTTCTTTTCATTTTCCACCCCTGTTTTTTTAAGAGCACCAAAAGATTTTTCATTTTTTGCGTAAGAAAAAAAAGATGGGTGAGGCGATGAAACAAAACAAAAACTAAAAAGAAGAAGAAAAAAACGATCAGCAAAAATGAATGGCAATGAAAAAAAAATTAGATGTAAACATACGGTCACTTTTTCAAAGGTTAGCAAAAAATGAGAGAAGGACCAAAAGTGTTGTGTCTGCGCAACCAAAAAAAATACTTGAAAAAACCCAAAACTTTTGTGTTTTGCTTTTTTAAAATTGGAATAAATTTTAATGATTTTTTGTTAAAAGGTTAAAATTTAATTGTTGTTTACCATTAATAGAAAAAAATATGTTTTTTTGCTACTACAATTTGTTGTACAGATAGATTTATGTATTTTTTGTACCCTTAATTAAGTAATTTTAATAACTTTAAAAAACACGTTTTTAAGCGTAATAAATTCCAAAAATTGTTAGACATCTTTTTTTTAATAAGAATCATCCGACTGTAATTATCAATTCATTACCCCCATGAAAAATAGTATTTTGTACATAATAAATACTATTATGGCCCCAAAAAAGTGAAAACTGTAATAATTTTAAAAGCTCAAAATTTGTTTTATTAAAATTCAATTTAATTATTCTCCCCTTAGGCTATTATATTATTATTTTTTAAAAAAAGTTTAAAACACCTGTCCCTTTATCCTTCTTTATTAACAGATTTCATTTAATTCTTAAAAAAATAAATTTAATATGTTTTTTTACAGAAAGTTTGAAAAAATTCTTAAATAATAAATAATCATAAGACTCCCGCGCTTGAAAGCTTGAAAAGAAAAAATGTTTTTTCAACTTTTAAACAACTGCAAAAAAGTGGGGGTATTAAATGTAATTTAATTTAATATTCTGTTAAAATTTCATTTTATATTTATTTACCTGCTGCTGCTAAAAAATTAAATGTGTTTTTATGTTATTTGAAATAAAAAGTAGCAAAAAAGAATTTTTTGAAAATTATTATATAAGAATTTTAAATTAAGTGTCTTTGAACGGTAGAAAAACAAAATTTGGAGGAGAAGGAAAAAAAGTTGAAAGGTTAAGAAATATGTAATTACTGTTGAATTTGTAAGTGGGGTGGTAATTTTTTGTAAGCAAAATGGAAAAGAATTAAAAAAAAGGGAAAAATGTTGCAAAAAAGGTAAAAGTGCGAATTTTAACATTGAATGAAGTGCCTTTAAAAATTTGTGATAGTAACACAAAATGCGAAATGTTTAATTTTTGGTTTACTCTCTTGTTTGTTCTTAGCACGAAAATTTTCGCAGATTTTTGTTATTTATCATTTTTTGCAATTTTGTCCTAAATCTTTCTTGATATTCATATGCTTCGGTTTTGTTATCATTTTGATAATCGAATCTTCTTCATCTTCATCTTTTTCATTCATCATCGCCAACGGCAGCTTCTTCTTCATTTCCCTTGGTCATTTCATTTGATATCCGATCCTTTGACCTTTTATTTTATTTATTATTGCATGTTTTGTTCGTTTTTCTTTCTTTTTTTCTCTATTTTTAACCCCGAACGTTAAAAAACGCCCCTCCGAAAAATGGAAAGAAAAATTTTTACCGTAAGACTTTTTTTCACTTTTTTTTGACTTTCGAATAAAAAAAACCAACGGTTTTTCATTTTCTGCCTCGGACGCGCCGTTTTATTTTTCATTTCAGTTTTTAATACTTTTTTATTTTTCTATATGTTTGTGTGTGTTTCATTTTTCGATTCGACCTCTAACAAAAAAAGTCTTTTGGGAGGGAAAAGAAGAGTTGCGCACTTTTTTTTCATTTTTTTTCAATTGACCAATCCCAATCAGTTTTGAAAAAAAAACTAGAAGAACGGGAAATTTCATTTTATGGCCGTCAATTTTTCTTTCGTTCTTTCGGTATTTTGCTGTGTTTGCATTTATTTTTATTTTTTCTTATTATTATTATTATGCCATTCATGTTTGTAAAAAAACTTGTTAAAAGGAATATTGTTTCTGCGCAAAGATTTTTTTGAACACCCTTTTTTCGATCATGAGAAAAAAATGAAAGAGTTTTGGCCTTTTAAAAAAGCTGAAAGCTTGTAAAAAAAGAGCTGACTTTGCTGTTTTTGCGCAATTCATGTTTCTCATTCTTTGTTGTTTTCAAAAAAAAATCATGTTTCTCTTAGTTTTTTTCTCGAAGATTGTTGGAAAGCTTGTTTCAATGAAACAAACATTATTCAACAATTGAAATGAACCATTTTGACATCTTTTTACAGTAATTTTTTTTTCACGGGTCAAACGGTTATTTAGGCTAAAGCTCTTTTTTGATAGTAACACATTTTATTAACATTTACGATTTTGAATTACTATCAAAAGTATGTCTTGAAATGACCGTTTTTGAGTTACAGTAAAGTTGGAGCATAAAAAGAAACAGAATCTTGGATACTTTTTATCGAGAATCTTTGATCATGCCAGATAAAGTATTCTGCATTACATGATCAAGAATTTCCGATAAAATTATCCAAAAATCCGTCTTCTCTGTTTACTTTTGTTGTGTTTCCGGCGTTTCCGTTCCAAACTTTTAACAAACTTTTAAAACATTTTTTGTTTTTTCCTCTTTCCATCATTAAAGTAATGAAGATTTTCCACCTTTTATTTCTCCCCGCATATCCCCCCTTTCTTTTTTATTGTTTTTTCTAACAGTTTTTTATTTCCGTTTTTAAACAAAGTCAGGTTCTTTTTTTGTCGACCGATTTTTTCCTTTCCATTCCATTTTTTAGCATTTCGGCACTCACCTTTTTGTATAAAAAAGTTTTTTTTAATCAACAAAAAAAATTCTGTGGTAAAAAAACACAACAGTGACTTTTTTAAAACGCAAAATGCAATCATTTAAAGAAAGTTTTTTTTTATTTCTTTCAAACTTTTTTTGTTACTCAATAAAAAAAGTCTTTGACTCCGCCTTTGTTTTTTTTATCGGCACTTTTTTTGTTGGCATTTTGTCGAGTTTTTTATTGTAGACAAAAAAATGGCAAAGAAAGAAAATTGAAAAGGACATTGTAAAAAAAAACCTTTACCCTGACAAAAAATTGAAAGAGTACAACAGAGAAATAAATAATTTAATGAAGGGAAAGAAAAAAATGGCAGGGGTTTTGGAGGTTTTAATTATACAAAAAAAGTTGAAATTTTAAATATAAAAAAAATGGATATAAAAAAAGCTGGAGTTTTTTGTTTTTGTATTTTTTGTTACGTTCGTTTTTTTAAATTTTGTATTTTCGCGGAAAAATGAAATCGGCATCGGTTTTTTAAAAAAAGGGGAAGAAATATAACTGTAGATGGTGTCGTAATCAGAAGTTAGAATAATAATAATAAAAATGGGGTGATAATATTTATTATAGATTTCAACACATTATTTTTACTTTTGATTTTCAATTTTTGAGCGATTGAAAATCAAAAACAGTTATGTATTTTTTCAAGCATCAAACCCGCGAGAAAAAATGAAAAGATTTTTGGCTTCTTTAGTGCAATGTTTTTCGCACATTTTTGTTTCTAAAGAGTTTATTTTTGTACAAGGAAGAAGAAGAACTTGTGATGGCCAATTTTTTAAATAATTCTATGCTTCTTTGATTTCATGAATGGATAGTAACTGTTTTTGTCCATTTTTGGGATTCTTGTTTACTCTCACTTTTTTCTCCTGACTCGAAAATTTTGAGCGCGGTTATCGTAATCTTTTTTAGACCTTTGTTGTGGCAATAAGTTTCCGTGTTGTGATGTAATAATTAAACTTTATTAAATTTTACAAAAAATTACTTTAAAAATTTATTTGTTTCAGCTGCCGTTTTCTGCATCTGCACCATTGCCAACCACACTTTCCCCAAGCTTTGACCCCTACAAAAAGGCTTACGTGGTTTTAAACAACCAACAACAATTTCAACAACAAAAAAGTCAAAGGTTAGTTTCACATTTTTTTTACTTTGCTTGCTTTTTTGCCATTCTTGATGCTTAAAAATACCGTAATATTTTGATTCTGATTCACTTAAATTTCTTTCTCTTTCTTTCACTTTTTGCTATTTTCATTTTACTTTCTGCATTTTTTCATTTCTCATCATTTAATGCTTTTTTTGTGCGCAAGAAAAAAAACTTTTTTATCGGTCATTTTTTTGCCAATATTTTATTTATATTTTTTTTTTGCTTTCTTCATCGAGAGCAAAAATAAAAATAGCAAAAATAAAATCACTTGATGATGATGATCTAAAAATATGCAATGCATTCATATTTTTTTTTTATTATTTACGACTTTTCAGCAATTTTTTATAGCTTGAAAAAAACTGAGAAAGGAAGAAAAAAAAATTATTTTTTAAAGCATTTCCAAAAACAAATCTCTTCCATTTTTTGCGCAGGGCAAAAACAGCAAAAATAAAAAACAGACTTAAACTTTGATGAATCTTTTCTTTTTTTTGTGATTGAAAAAAATGTAAAAAAACAACTTCTGCTTGCCAGACTGAACTGACTGAAATGACCGATTGTTTCTGTCCATCCCAGCCCAAAGCCTAAGCTTCTTCTTCGACCAAGAAAAAACACCGTTGGCGCCGTTTTTTGCGAACAGAGTATTTTTTATTTTGTCTTTTTTTTATTAAAAACAGCAAAAACTTTGTTGTTTTTTTCCATCCTCGATTTTTTTCTATCTTGGAAAACATTTGCGCAAGATTTGTTTTAAAGAAAACAAATGTTTTGGAATTTTGTAAAAATAATGCAACACAAAAAAAACTTTGGAAAATAATCATTTTTTTCAATGTGTAAAAAAACAAAGCATAAAAAAGAAAAATAAGTTACCGTAACCCATGTGAAAAAATAATTTAATTAAAAAATAAAAAAAGTTTTTAACTTGCGCGAGAATTTTCCCGACTTAAAAGGCTACCGTAACCCGTGACTCTATTAAAATTTAAAAAAAAATAAAATTCATTGAAGCAAAAAAAATAAATATTTGGTAAAATCTTATTAATTTTTGAACCAACTTTTTGAAAACTGTAATTTTTTTGTTTAAAAAAAAATAAGTTTTTTTAATTAACTTTTTTATTTTTTCCCCACCTTTTTTATTTAAATTTGCAGAAAAAGAAGAAAAAAGGCCTTTGGGGAGCCATTTAAAATTGTGTTTTTTTCTACCCTCTCTTTTTTTTAAATAATTTTGTTATGCCCCGGCGGAAAGTTTAACAAATTGCACTTTTTTTAATATCAAAAAATAAAGAAAGAAAAAAGATAAAAAAATAATAATAATGAACCTTTAATGTAAGCATAATTGCAACAAAAATAATTTAAAAATAGAAAAAATTAGTTTTACTTTTTTAATTCTTTTTAAATATAAACAAGCTTTTTTAATTTTACAGAAAAAAAAACAGATAGCAATTATTAGAGGGTTTTAATTTTAATATTTTTAAAAGTGATTATTAAAATATAGTTTAAAAAAAACACAGAGAAATAGGTGGACATTTTTGTTACTCTCTCTATTTTTTTGATGTTGCTGTCATAAATAAGCTTTTTGAAAACCCTCCAAGATTACAAACAGCTTTATTTGAGTTTACTTTGAATTATAGTAAATTGTAAAATTGTAAAATCCGTTGTTTGCAAAAACTCAAACACGTTTACGATAATTTTAGAATCGTCATAGTTTGGAATTATGTTAAGGTTTTTAAAAATATTTTAGGATCAGCTTTAGTTTTTTGGGGGGTTTGTAGAAGCTTATTTTTGACATTTTCATTTTTTATACTTTGTTAAAATCAGTATTTAAGGATCTTTAGTAGCAGTTAATTGTTCATATTAATGTGTCTGATGACCGTCTAAGTATATCAAAATATCGAAAACAAAAATATTTTCAAGAAATGTTTACAATTATTACCGTTAATTTTTTGGGGCTTAATATTTTACATATTTGGCATTTTGAAAATATATTGAATAATCTTGATCTCTGCTTTTCGAATTTAGTTAAATATATTATAATTTGGAAAATGTGATTTAGGTCCAGAAAGATCTTCAAAGAAATTTCACGTGTAAAAGATAATCCATTTTTTACGTTAATGGCTTTTTACTATAATTATCGCATAAATAAGATTTTTAAAAAATTTTACAAATTGAGTATATAAGCTTTTCATTCATTCTCCGTACAAAGGTACAGTAAATTATATAAGTGGAAGGAGGAGAGGAGTGTTTTTCAGAAGAAAATTACAGAAAAGTAATATTGTTGTTTTGTTGAAAATGTACTGAATTTAAAGTTTTTAGTAAATTATTTAAAAGTAAGTTTAATTAAATTGAATGTCACTGTTTTTGGGTCAGAACTTTGAAAGACAAGCTTTCGATTTTTACCTAAAATTTTGCTTTCAATCGTAAACTTCTTATTTTCATTATAGACAAACAAATTCAGGTAGAATTTTTAAAATTCCTCAGGGTCTTTATAGAATTTAGTTACCGTATTTCACAGTTCTCTTTCCTTTTTTACCTAAAATATTTGAAATAGCCTACAATCTCTAAAAAGGCATGTAGCTAAAGAGTATTTCTGCTGCTGTTGTTGAAAAAACCTGAAAAAAGGTATACTTTTTTATTCAATTAATTTCATGTTGTTTTTAACGCATTCTTTTTTTCTTTCAACCAAACTCTTTCTTTCTTCTTTTTTTTATGTGTTCGTTCATTTCCTTTTTCTTTTTCATATAATCCATCTTTTGTTTTAAATTGCTTTAAATAATATATATATTTTTTTATTTTTTTGATGTCAGATAAGTTTTTTAAAACAAAAAAATGTTCATTCATTTTTCAATTCAAATCTATTTTTTTTCTCACTTTTTTTTATTCGAGGGTGATTCTTTTTATTTTTTTTTTGCTGATCCGGCCCAGGGAAAGTTTTTTGAGAAAAAAAGCGGAGAGTCGGCAATCATACTTTTTTCTCTTTCTTCCTCTTTTTTTTGTTTTGTCCTTGCAGAACTTTTTTTTCTTTTTCCATTTTTCTTACCGGATCAGAACGGCACATATTTTTTTTATTGTTTTGAAAAAAACAAAAAACAGATTGAAGCAAATTTATTTTTATAAAATGCGCAATCAAAAAAAGTTTTTGATTGATTCATTTTTTTTTGCCGCGCAGGTTTTAAGCAAATGTTTTTTATGGAAAACAGTTTTTTTTTCGATGCCTTTAACCATCTGTAACATTTGATGAATTTGGCAAAAAATTAGATTTTTAAAAATTTCTTTTATTTGTTACCACTTTTAGGTCAAAAGTATACTGTAGCTTTCTAGTTTTTAGTCCTCAGAGAGAAAATCCTAAAAGCCAAAGTGTAGTTTCTTTTTATAAAGTAGATTACTGTAATTCTGTTTACCAATATTTATTACATTTTTTTATAATAATAAAATTCTAAAATCAAAGCTCAAAAAAAGTCATATTTTTTTAAAAATAATTCTTATTAACAAAATTTTTTTTGTTTCATGATTTTTGAACGTTTAATACTATAATTTTTGCACCAACGCCAGCAAAAACCCTATTATCTCACTTTATGTCTTTTTTAACACACTTTTGTAAATAATACAAAATGTTTTTATTACTTTTTTAAAAAACTCAATTAAAATTAAGCAAATTTACCTTAAGGTCCCCAAGAGATTTTATGTTTTTCAAATTATTATTATTTAATTTTTTAAAGAAATTTGTTTTTTTCCATTAACATTTCTTTACTAAAAATGCTAAAAAATCTTAAAAATTAATTTGCTGCAAAAATTTTTCAAAAAGAGCGCGATTACGGTACTTTCAAACTTTGAATTCAAAAGTTCAACTTTGAACTTTTTGATTACATAAAAAAGTAAAAATTATTTACCCAAAATTTTTATGAATAAATTAATTTTTATATGTTTACCCCGTTCAAAATTGAATACATTTTTTCACATTTTTTTAACTGCCTTTTTGATAAATTGATAACTTTAAGATTCATGACAGGTGTATTATTGCAAAAGTTTAGGGCGTATTTAATGGAATTTTTAAATGAATGCAATCATTTGTTTTTTATTCTTTTTTGTTTTAAAAAAGTTTTTGCAAAGTTTTTTGCTCTATCTTTTTCTTCAAAAAATGCTTCCGCAAACTTGTCAAATTACAATCACTACTCTTTTTTGAAAGTAAATAATTTTTGTTTGTTTGCAACAAAAAAAAGTATGGAGCACTTTTAAGCACTTTTTCTTTCTGTCATTGACTATATACTTTTGACTAAAATTTCTTGACACGAAAATTTTCGAAACAAAATTTTTTAGTAATGCTTGAAACAACTGTGCTTTGTTTTGGACCATCAAAACAAAAAAAAGTTTGTAAAAAAAGTTTTTTTCTCTATCATTTGGTTCCTTCCTGATAGATGAATGTATAGTTTTTTGGAGATATTTGAAATTTATCTGACAACTTTTTTTTCATGGGAGTGAAAAAAAAGCGAAGGATGAAAAACAGTTGCTTTTTTTAAAAGCTTTTTTTTTAAAAAGTGTTCGGTTTTTTTCTTAATTGAAAAGGTACTTTAAAAAAGCTTGGATAAAAAAAACGTTTTTTTTTTCAAACAGAAAAAAACTTTCATAAAAAATTCTTTGGAAAGGAATAAATCAGCTGCCCCAGTCCAGCCCTGCTGCCTGAGCCTTGAGCCCCCAGGAAATCAAAAAAAGCAGGGAAGAGCAAACACACTTTCTTTTTCCCTTTCATTTTTTCTTTGTTAAACAATAAAAAAAATATTCGAAATCGAAACAATGCATTCGAGTTTTATACTTTTATTTCCAAAAAAACCAAAATCACTAAAAAAGATAAAAAAAAATAAAGTTGTTTACTTTTTTCAACTGAAAAAATGCTTGACGAAAAGCAGCAAAAAAATTCATTTGTTAACAAACTTGTCACTTTTTAAAAAAAAGTATAATTCTTTTTTTTGTTGGGTGATTTTTTTGTGACAATTGTCCACTTTCAAAACATTATACATATAATTGATATATATATGTGTTTAAACAAAAAAGTTTTTTGAAAAAAAGACTATCAAACAGCAGCAAAATTGAAAATAGTACGATTATTTTAAAAATAAAAGTTGAAGGAAGTTGTGGCGATTTTTCATGCTCAAATTTTCACTAAGATTCTTTCTTTATTGAGTTTAAGCCCGATTACGGTAACTAGGATCTTCAAAGGAAATTTAGTTTCCAAAATACTTTAACAATAACAGAGTACTGTAGAGAACTTGCAGAAACTGTATGCTAAAAAACTTTGCACATAAATTTTTAATGACTTTAAACATGATTACTGTAGAAGCATTGGTCTTGAATGGAAAAGTGTGGTTTGCTTTCGCAATGCTGCGTCACGCTTATCAAATTCAAAAGGCGCAAACAACATTTTTGTATACCATTTTAAATTTATGGTTTTTTTAAACAAAATTTATTAAAACAAAATGCGATTAGTCAGTTTTGCAGCAAACCCCCCATTTTGATATATAAAATATTCACGTGTTTGGTTCGCAAAAATTGATTTACAGAGTTTTTTCTCGTCCCAATCACAAAAAATAATTTTATATTTAAAATTTGTAACTTTTAAATTTTTCAAAATTTTCTGTAAAGTTGATCTTTAATTTTTTACAAAAGGGGTATATTTTTATTGAGGTGGAGAGATTCAAAACGTAGCTTTTATTTATTCAAAAAATATTTAAAAAAAGAAGATTAATTTTTCACTTTCTTATTTTTGGCATTTACCAGGGGTAATTTCTTTTCATTAAGAATTTCTTTATAAATAAGAAAAAATATTTTTTTAACAAATTACACGAGCTTTTTTGAATTAAAAAAAGATTTGCTTCAAAAAAGGGCGCTCAAAAGGTCCAAAAAATGAGGTAATTTTAATCGCCAAAAAAATTGCTGACGTTGTTTTTATTTGGATTATTTGAATCTTTTTTGGGATTGTTTTTGAGAGGGTTATTTTAAAAATGCGATTCAACAAAAGGTTACGGTATTTGATAGTATTATTACTTGTGTATGTATACTGTAGGATACTGTGATTGGGTAATGCTGAAACAAAAAACATCATTTTTGATCAAATCGAAATTTCATTCTTTAATGATAGTTACTGCTTTTTTAAATCTTATTGTTTTAATTGTTTTACTTTTAAGCTGTTCTTCTTCTTCTTCGCTTTTATGATTTAAGTGAACAAATAATATCTTTTTTCAAACAACAAAGAAAAATGCTTCAATCAGATTTTTTTTACTTTCGTTTTTATTTATTAATACTAGTTTTTTGCCTCTTTTGTTTTGTATATTTTGCATTTTTTTCAAAAAAAAATTCATGGACACCCGGAAGCGTCATCATCACTTTAGAAGAAGAAGTCCCTCTCTTTCTCAAAAATTTCCCGGAAAAACTCAAAAAACGAAAGAAATTTGCTTTCTCCCAAACAAATTTTCTCTTTCATTTTTTGACCGTTTGTTTTTCGTTTCCTCAATTCAAAGAATGAAAAAAAGAGATGATTTTTTTGGACAAACTATGATTTTTTTTGAAAAAGAATGAATCCGTTTTGCAAAGAAAAGGAAAATTTTTTTCAGTGATGATGTTTATTGTCACAGCCTCAAGGCAAGAAAGAAAACGCAAAGCTTTAGAAAAAAAAACGAAAAATTTTTGCGCAAACGTTTGTCCACTTTTTTTTTGAAAAAAAGTGAGTGTTGATCTTCTCCATTTTTTCGGTTTTTTTTGTCCAGTTGAAAAAAAGCTTGTGTACACGTTTTTTTTTGAAAAAGAAATGAAGAAAAGGAGTGACGACATCAAGCAAAGAATCTCCAAATAATAAAAAAATTTCTATTGTACAGTTTTTTTTGAGCTGATTTTGCTTGAAGCAATGATTGTTGATGAAGAAGTTGATGAAGGGATTGATGAACCGGAAGTTTACTACTTTTGCTACTTTTCTTTGACAGAATAAAAAAAGTTAACAAAAAATCTTGAAAAAAGTTTTTTGTTTACTACGTTACTTTTTCTTTACTTTTTTGAAACAAATAATAATTCATTTTTGCGAGATTAGGGTGAGGTAGAAGAGGAGTTGTGTGACGTTGTGACGACGACGTGTGATGGAAAAGTTTAAGAAAATTTATTATTCCGAATTCTATCATTAATTTAAATTAGTTCAGAAAAACGTTAAAGTTACAGTTCCGTTTATGTAGAAACAGGTCAAAGATTACTGTAATGAAACAGAATTTTAATTTTAAATTCTATGAGTTATAGTATTCCTTTACCCCACTACTGTATACGAAAGCTTCATTGTTATTTGATAAAGTAAGAAACCAAAATAATTTAAATTTTAAAAATTAATTAAAAATACGGCCTTAGAATTACTGTAATGATGAAATACGTTCATGGTTTCCTTTTTACCCTAAATATACCTCAACTAGTTTTTCCTTCTCTACCTCCTACAGTATCTTTCTACCCATAACTTTTTTTTATAATTTTTAATATCTTCATCACCCATCCCATCCCTTCCATTTTCTTCCTCTTCCTTCCCACGTTAAAACTTATAACATTCATTTTTTACCCTTCAAAAACACCAGTTTTTTTTAAATTACAAAAGCAAAAAAAAATAAATTTTCCCATTAATTTCGTTTTTTTTTTGCCTCGACTTTTTTTTCAATTTTTTTAAAACAAAATTGAAAAATTTTACTTTTTTTTCGCGCATTTCTCTTTTCAGAGATTTTTTTTGCATATCCAAAGTTAAAAAACAACACCGACGCGGACCGGATTGCAATAGTTTTTTCTTTTCGAAGGCCATTTTAGAATAATTTATTTTTTTTAAAAAAAATTGAAAAAAGAAGAAAGAGAAAAGTGAGTGTGAAATGTATAAAGAAAGAAAATATGCAAAATAAAATTAAAGGCCATCCGTTCTTCTCCCCTTTCCTCTGCCCTGCCTTGTCTTGCCGATCTTTAAAAATGTATGTTTGATTTTTTTGTTTTGTTTTTTTGTTTTCAATTGAAAAAGCATTTTTATGCATTTTTTTGCCATTTAAAAAATTTCAGTTTCAAAATTGAAAAATTGAAGTAAAAACGAAGTTTTGAAACTTCATTCTTTCAGTTTTTCAAAGATTTTAGGTCATTTTAGACGTTAAAAATAGAAAAGTATTAAATTTAGCTATGATATGATAAAAAAGTGATGAAGGTAAATTATTTTGTAGTATCACTTTGCTCAATACAATTTAACTACATTGTCTTATTTTAATCTGTGAAAATCTTTTCTGTTATAGTTTCAAATCTCTGTCAAAATTTAAGCTTTTGTTGATTTCTTTCAAGGGTTACTGTAATTTGTTCATTCAAATGTTTTTTGATTTGTCATTATATAGGGATCTATTTTTATGGAAAAATGCCTTTTAACAATCTAAAAAAAGGTATCTTGTTAAGCTTCAAATTTTTCTATCATCTCCTCACATTCTTTCCATTCATTGTTTTGACCTTTGAAAGTACAATATCCCGGTTAACCCCAGATTAAATTTCTATAATCTTGTGCCGGTTCTTTAACAATGGTTTATAAAATTGTTACCGGAAAATATGCCACAAAAAATACCGAAAAATATGGCATCATTTTGGATTCAAAGGATTTGTTCCTTCTGTTTTTCGGCAAAAAAATTTTTTTTGCTAGGATTATCAAATTTTGGTAATCCTAACAAAATCTTAAACCCTTCTTAAACCTTTAGGGCATTATCGGTATAGTATTTTGTTACCAAAAATATCTCTGCTTTTTTCGTTTTCATTAATCAAAAAAATTAGAAAGATTTTTTAAAAAACGATAGTATTTTAGTAATTTTAAAATACAAAAAACGAGTGTTTTTTAAAAATTCTGTCGGCTTTGATAAATCGGCTTTTTGAATATTAATTATTTAAGGATCTTTTATTTTTACATTTTCATCATCTTTTTTCTTAGGACTGAAAATCAGGAAAGAAAAAAGGATTACGGTAGAAGGCGTACCTTTTATTTTAGGTTAGGTGTGTTGAAGCAAAAGTGGCACCTTCAAAGGATCACTACATGTGTTGATGGTCCTACCGCGATTATATGTGTAACTACCGTAATCGTTTTCTTTTTTGTCAAACAAGCCTAAAAATGCATTCAAAAATGAGTACATTTTTTGACGTAGTAAAAAAAGAAATCCATTAAATTTCATGATTGAATAAAGTTTTTTTTTATTTCAAAAAATGCGATCATTTATTTTTTTGTGTTGTTCATTTGGTCGCTAAGTTACTATTTTTTGATTCATTTTTGGATAAAAGTTGGATATAAAAAAAGCTTTTAAAAAAAAGAGTTGCAAAAATTATTTTTCTAAACAGCAGCAAAAAAAATCTGGATGACCGTGAAGGATTTTTTATAACTAAAAAAGATGGATAATAGCCATCACGTTTTTTTTCAATTCCTATTATTATTATTTTTTGCGGTTGAAAAAAAAAGTTCTGTGCAGTGATCAAAAAAAACAGCGAAAAACAGAGAGTAGCCGATCCCATTCCATTCATTTTCGAGAGAGAAAACCTGTTTTATACTCTTCAATTTTTTTACTTGTATCAAATTCATTTGTTTTCCTTCTGCTTTTATTCCCTTTTCCTTTGTGTTGCGATTAACTTTTAATAGCTTTTGTAACGGATGAAAAAAAACATGATTTTTTTTGTAAAATTTTAATATTTTTTAATCGAAATTTAAACTGTGAGTTTTTTAGTTTCTATCTTTTTTCTGTCTACGAAATGGTTGCTTTTATAGTTTTTTAAGAGTATCAAATTACAGTAGCTTCAGTAAATTATGTTGAACTATATTGGGTTACGGTAGCTTAGGTATACGGTAATAAATGACAATAGTTGTAGTTTAATTTAGAAATCATAAGTTTTTTAAGGTTAAGGTAGCTACAGTGAACAATTGAATTTTACACTGTTAAGCTTTGTACATAAATTTTTCCATAAACTCGAAATTACTTAAAACTAATCAAATTGAAGTTACTTTTTAAAGACCATAAAATGTTTCAAAAATGCATTTTTTATTACGTTTCAAAAAAAACCAAAGAAAAACTATAAATTTTTTCAAAACTTTATCGCCTCTTTTTTTTCATTTTTCCAATTTTTTAAAATAAAATTTTTTTGCTGTAATTAGCTTTTAATTTTTAACGACACAAAAAAAACCAAAACTTAACTAATCTGTTTTTTGCAACATTTTTTTAACATTCAAAAAACTTTTCAATCATTTTTGTGTTTCTCTCAAAAAAAACTAAAATTGGCCTCGGGCATGCAGCAGCAACATCAGAAAAGCAGCAGCCAACAACTATCACGAAAGTTTTTTTATGGATTGTTTTTAAATACAATAAAAAAACGTGTTTTTGTATTTTATTTTAAAAATTCAAAAACAACAAAATTTTGGTTCCTTTCCAAATTTTTTTTATATATTTTTTTTTCTGTTTTCGCTGATACACATTCATGTAAAGTGTATGTATGTATATTGTTTTCAGTCATCTGTTGTGATTTAACATTTTTTTTTGAAAAAGAAGCGATTACATTTTTTAAACCTTTTTATTTTATACATAATATTTTCTGTAATAAAATAATGAAACTTTTTTTAAGCTCTTTTTTAGTTTTTTATTAAAAAAATAATTTTTGGCGTTAAAAATGTAATTTTTATGTCCGAAATTGAGCAAAGTGATTGCCTTTTTTCACATTCTTTAACTTTTTTTTGTGTTTACGCATAATTTCGAAATTAAAATCACATGTTTTAAATTTCAAAATTCTAAAATTTCATCATCTTCACGAAATTTCAATTTTGAAATATCTCAGAAATTTTTGTGATTGCGCAGTTTTAAAAAAAATGTTTTCCTCTTTTTCAATTATTGAAGACGTTAAAACTTTTTATTTGAATAAAAAAAGGAGGCAGCAACAGCAGCTTTAAGTGGATGATGATGACATTCATGCAATCAAATTTATTTCAAAAAGTTCTTTTTTGGTTAATCAAAAATTTTGAACGCCACTCCATCTTTTTTCTTTCTCCGCATTTCCTTTTTTTAATATCTTTGTTCATCTTTTAATTTTCATGCATTTCAACACAATCAAATCAAACAAGTAAATTAGAAAAAAAAAGAATTAAAAGATCAGGTTTTTTTGAAAAATTGTTTTTTAAAGGCGTAACTTTGAAAATTTGCAAAGTGGAAACATTTTGCCAAAAGCGCGGGAAATTCAAATGTTGGAATGATGTAATATTACGTCAAGGGTATAGTAATATTGAAATATATTACTTAAACGGTTACTGTACTTTTTTGCAACAAATATTAAAAATTGAGGTGTGGTCGAAATTTTTTGAAATCCTGTTTACCTTTTTCATCTTTTTTCTAATTGTTACTTTTTAAATTGAACACAAGTTCATTACTTAATTAATAGAAAAAACTAAAATATATAATATTTTCGGATAATTTATGATTTCCTATTCTTTCCCCCATTAATCATTATTAGTTTTGATTTATTAAAGAAAAAAAAACTTTTTTAACACATTAAATTCTATATTTTTTTAAACAAAAAATGCTTTCCGCTTTTTTCTCAAAAAATTAGTTTTTCAAAACTCTTTTTTTATTAAAGAAATAAAAATATTAAAACAAACATTTTTTGATTGATTAAAAAATGTTCTGTGACAAAATTTTTATATTAAGTTTAAAACGAGAAATCAGTTTTTTTGAAAAAAATAAAGTTTGAAAAAAAAGATAAATTACTTTGAAAATTGTTGTTAACTCTTTTTTAAAAAAAATGAATGTTCTTAAACTTTTTTATATTTTAAAAACGTCGTCCGATACTCTCTTTTTTCCCTTCTGAAGTTGATGATGGAAAAGCCGGTTTCTTGATACTTTTTTTTTTGACAGCAGAAGGCAGTGGCAACATTCAAGAATGAAATAAAAAAGTTTAAATTCATTTTTTTGCACGCTTTAACGCGCTTTTTGAATTAATTGTGACGCTTTTGTTTTTGAAGATTGTCCTTTATTTTTTGGGTTATGGTAGTTGTAATTGGTTTATGAGATCATCTTTTAATGATAGAGTTTTAGTTTTTTTTTAAGAAGGTTCAAAATTTTGATAAAATATATCAGTGGCTTAAAAATGGGCCTTTAAAAGTTTCGCTAAAGTTTAAAATTTGCTCTTTTATGTTTTAAATATCGTATTTTCGTATTAAAACTTTTAGTAAACGTTTCTTTTTTTAAGTTTGTGCCAATCCCCGACAATCCCATATTTTATTGTACTTTCCTTTTCAATTTTTTAACTCATGTTTTCCCTTTCAATTATAACACAAAAAATTTATTTATTTGTTTTTTCTTTCTTTATTTGTTAAAAAAATCAAAAAATTGAATTGCTTCAAATCACTTTTTTTGCTTGCTTACTTTCCATTTTTTTCTACATTTTTAGGTAGCTTTTTGTCTGTAAAACTGCAACACAAAAAAAATACCGAACCTCAAAAACTTTTTTTTGTTATCCAAAAAAATTTCTTCTTCTTTTTCTTCTTTTTTTTGATTCTTATCAAAACTTTTTCACTTTTTTTGACAAACTTTTTTTTAAAAAAAAGAAACAAGAAAGAGGAACTCTAAAAAATGCTTTTATTTTCATACTTTTTTTGATTAACAGTTAAAAAATAATATTTTTTCTGTTTTCATCACTGGCAGGCAGCAGCAGTGAAAATTAATGAATTGCTTAATTTCAATGATAGATTATTATTAGAGAGGGAGCGAACGTTTTCTTTTTCTTCTGATTTTTTACGACTTGTTTTCATTTTTTTGTTTTTTTTGTTGCTGCTTTAAAATTAGCTTAAATTTCAAAAAATCTACAACAAATTGAGTTTTTTAATTTTTAAATGAAATCAAATCTGCAAATAAATAAATGTCTTAGCACGAAAGTTTTGTACAGTACTTTGCTTCTTTTGAACTAATAAAAGAGTTACGGTAGTTAGCAACTCTTTTTGTTCATTTTGTTTATTTACTTTTTTAAGAACAAAATTTTTAAAGAGGAAAAAGGAAAGAAAGAAAAACATGTTACAACTAAAATTTTTGTTTTTTAAGATTTTAAAAGTTGTTTGCACTTTTTTCACTTTTTCTTCCTTCCTGGAAGAAAGCTGATCTAAATTTTAAAATAAACAAACAAAATTGTATATTCAAATTTAGACTAAATTAAACGTATATCTTTAAAATTCTTATTTTGACTGAAACAGTTACTTAATTTTTTCTATTCTATTTTGTCCGATACCAAAAAAATCAAAGTGATTTTTGCAACAAAGTTTTTCTCCTTCATTTATTTTTTTATCGCATGCTTCTTCTTTTTTTCGCTTCATTTTATTCCATTTCATTTTTTCGTGCATGTTTGATTAAATTTTTTTACTCGCGTTCGTTTTTTTTCTCTCTCTTTGCTTTTTTTTAATGAACAACGATTACTTTTTTCTTCCTTTTGCTTTTTCAATTTTAATACCTTATTGTTTTAAATTTTTTTTCTTTCTTTATCAAAATTTTTTCATTTTTTCAGGAAAAAAATACATACATACTTCAATCTTTGTTCAAAATTTTACGGTGGTTTTTATCCCTAAAAAATACTTCCGAAGAAATGAAAAGAAGAAGAAGCAGTTCCGTGAGTTTTGTTTAAAATTGTTTTACGTACGTACACATATAATCTCCCCACAATTTTAACAAATAATTTTGATTACCGTAACCGCTTTTTTCCGATATTCTTTTTTAATTCTGCCAAATTCTAAGAAGATTAAAGACAAAAAGTCGCCCTTTTTGAAGCTCAAAAAAATATATAAAAATATTGTCATAATAATGGCAAAAAAAGAAGAAGATTTAAAAATACAAAAGAAATTTTTAAAGATTCCGACAAAAATCTTAAAAAGCTTTTCTCATTTTAGTTTTGTTTTTTAATAAATTTCTTTAATAAATTGCACTTATTTTTAATAGTAATTTTGTGGTTATTTTGTCTGAAAGCTAAAAATTTATTACTTTTCTTTCTTTTTAACAGTAATTGTTGAACTTTACATTTGCAGTATACATCATCGGTGTACTGTAGCTTTTAAAAGGCTTAATTTTTAAAATTTTGAGATCATGCTTTTAATTTTCGTGCTATTCTTTTGTAACCAATTCAATCAAAAAAAATTTGACGCAACCATTTTTTTGTTTACTCGAATCCGTTTTACTTGGATTTCCGCCAAGCCACATCTCTCTCTGCCTCCAAACAAAACAATATCAAATAAAAAAAATGCTACAAATCAACGTTTTTAATAGCTCAATTTTTTTTATAAAATTAGGCGCCAAAGAAACAAATAAACTTTCAATTTCGAAGAATTTCGGGAAGCAAAAGAAGAAGAAGCATGATCTCCACTTTTCCTTTCTTTCCGCTACAACAAAAATAAACTTTTGTAAAAAATTTTTAAACAAAATAATAAAAAAAACTTTGCAGATTATTTTTAAAATAAAATGTCAATATTTACTTTAAAAAAATATTTTAAACTGTTAACTTCTCGCAATTCCCTCTCTCTCATTTTTTCTTTTTTTTCAATGTTTTAAAAAAACTTAAAAGATTTAAAAAAAAGAGATACTTTAGTTTTGAAATAATTTTTTTCAAGTTTTAAAAATTTACGATTTCCACGTCAAAAATTCTTTCATACTTTTTTTGAACTTCCGTGAAAAAAGTTGAACAATTTTTTTAAATTTCAAAATTTTTCATTTTTGATTTTGTCCCAAAAAAAGTTGACCTTTTTAAAATTCCGTTTGTTTTTAACAATCGAATTTTCAATTTTATTTCTTATCACTCAATTTTTTAATGATTGTTGATGTTCAAAAATTACTTTTTTATGGCCTTTTTTCTGTTGAATGGTTAAAATAGGCAACTGTGGTTACTGTATCTTTTATACTTGATTACTGTATCTCTTTTAGTATGGAACTAGAGTTACAGTAGTTATAATAGTATTTCGGTATACTGTAAATCAATTTCTTATCAAACAAAAACACATGCTACCGTAGTTGTTTTACCCGGAAGCAGTTTCTTTTTCTCTCAAAAAATAAAGAAATTCTTTCATATTTTTTGTTGTTTAAAAAATTGATAAAAACCCCAAAAATGAAAAAATAGAGTTTCTAGCAGGGGTAGAAAAAAGGAACTTTGAAACACGCGCTTCTTCTTTCGCCCATAATTTTTTTTCAGAATTCACATTTCGTTGACATAAAAAAAATCATATAATATTTTTTAAAACATTGAAAAAAAGAAAATTTGGCTTTCTCTCTCTCTTTTTTTGTTGTCTTCAAAAAAAGAATCAAGTAGTACTTTTTTAGGCTACTGATTATCAGTGATAGCAACAAAAAAATATATAAAATTTTTGGAAACTAAATAATTTTAAGACAAAAAATTATTTCAGAAAAGAACCATTTTACACGTTTTTTTTGTTCAGTTTTGAAAAGTAAAAAAGAGAAAAAAAGATGAAAAATGATCTTTGAAAGCAATTAAAATTTCGGTACCCAACTTCTTCTTAATTTTTTTGTTGCATTTCTTTTGTCGTCCACAAAAAAAGAAGACTTTGAACTTACTTACCTTTTTTCTTCTTTTAAAGTTTTTGTTCATTTAATCGTGTGATTGTTTATTTTTTTGACACAAATGTGGTAGATTAGAATTTTAATTTGATTTCACTCACATTCAAAAAAAGAACTTTATTGTTTTTACTTTAAAAAGAAAAAAGAAACAAATGTTCAAAACACACTCCAAAAAGAGATACTGTAGCCATGTGTTTTCTTTCTATTACGGTAGCCACTTCTCTCACAACGAAAAAGACGCTTATCCTCTCCTACCACGAAAATTTAAAATTAATTGAACGTCAATTTTGATTCACTAAATTTTTCTTTTTCAACACAAAATTTTCAAGTTTTTGATTTTTTGATAATTTGCTTCAATTTTTTTTTATATTTTTCAAAATTTCATTTCCAGTTTTTTTTTCAATTTTTAAGCCCCCTAAGGGCATCAACTTCAACAAGGACTACTTCTTTTTTAAAAAAGGAGAAAAAAATCTGTGTTTTATCCAGTTCAAAAATGCAGCATTCAAATAAAAGAACTTCTCTCAAAAAAAAAGTTGATGTTCTTTTTCACGTTTTTTTTTTTCTTTATTCTTCTCCATCATCAAAAATGAATTAAAAGCATTAAACAAAAATTTCATCGAAAAAAAAGCCTTAAAAATTGAATGAATGAAAAAAAGTTCAAAAATATTTTTTAAAAAAAGAGAGAACCGTTGTTTTACGCGAAAAAAATATATATAAAAAAGGGGGGATTATCGCAATCTTTCTGAAGTCAAAAAAAAGAAACGAAAAAATTACAGAAAGCTTTCAACAACCAAAAAATGAAAGATAATTTGTGAAGAAAAAAATGGAATGCGCAAAAAAATGGTTCCTGTTTTTTATGGATATTTTTTTATTATTTTTAAAAAAAGCGTAAAAAGCCTTCAAAAAACTTTTGACTTTTTTAAAAACTTTTTTGCGCAAAAAACTTTTTTTAAAATGAAGGTGGAAAAAAAGAGAGGGTAAAATCCAGATATTGTCGACGACTGTTTTTTTGAATGTTAAAGAAGAAAAAAAAGTTATTAAGTGCTTTTTTTAACTTGACTTTGACTCGTACAAAATGAAAAATGAATGTCACGTTTTGGGTTGGTTGTTAAAGAAAAAAATGGATTTGGGATAATTTGTTTTTTTTGGTTGAAAATGGTAAATGATGGAATTTTGGTTTGGAGGGATTAAGGTTGTGTTCCTAAATTTGAGCCTGGAAGAGCAACTCAGAATACTTGGTTTCAAACAGAGACATTTCCTTCTACTTCAGAAGGCGGCATTCTTCTTAGATCTTTTTAAGTGATCAACCCCTCCAGGGTCGGAGACAAAAATTACAATAGCAATGTAAGAGTGTCAAAATCCATGATTATTAACTTTGATCTCTTTTCACAATTTGTGAAAGATTGTCTTTGATCTTTCCCTACTTTCATGTCTCTTTTGTCTCCTTTGCAATCCTAATCCTTTTCTTTCCCATTTCTTTGTCATTTACTTAAATCTCCAAATCCACCCTCAAAGCATTTTCCCTTTCACTTTTCTTCAAAGCTTCCTCCACCAGAAGTTTTTCAAAAATTTGAATAACAAAATTTTCAAGGTCAACCTTGAATTATCCCCTGAAGGCTTTGAAAATTATTTACAATCAAGCATACTCTACCATTTTATTTTAACTGACCCAAACCAAAATTTGTTTTTCCTTTTCCCTCTCTTTTATCCCTGAGAGATTCTAAATCGGCAAATCTGTTTTTTTAATTAACTTAAGCCTAATTTTTTTTGTAAAGATTTGAAGTTTTTACAATCGCAAAAAAAGAACCCTTCTGTCCACTTCGATTTCTTTTGACCCTTAGAGATTTTGCAAATTTGGCATTTTTGCCAACCCACAACAAAAATTTTTTAATTAATTTTCTCAAAATAACACCTTTCTTTTACCCATGATATTTTTTATTTTTCGGTTTTGCCATAAACTTTTTTTGTGAATTTTGTTTTAAAAAAACTCATCAATTTTGATTTTTATCAATCAACTTTTTCGTGTTTCTTCTTTCTGATTTTTTCCTCAAATTTCAAATCATTTTTCAACAAAAATTTTAACTTTGCGTTTTTTATGCTGCTAAAAAAAAGGTTCAAATTTAATCGCAAATTTAAATCTTTTTTTTTTTAAAATTCCATCACAAAAACTTGCCTTGTCTCTTCTTTTTTTTGAGCGACTGATAAATGTTTTTTTTGCAGATTCTGATTCCAATATTATTTTTTCGGATATCAACATTGAAAAAAAGCGTTGAATAAAAACAAGTATTTTTTGTTCGGTTTAAAAAAAATATGAATGTTTTTGCGCAAAAATATTTTTTTGGCCCCAAAAAATACATTTTTTTGAATGCGAAACAAAGTTTCAAGTTTTTTTTGCGCTCTTTGAAAAAAATTTTTTTAGCAAATTTAGTTCTTTTTTTCATTCTTTCTTCTGTAGCGTGTTTGACGCTGCCGATGATGATAGTAGCAAAAAATAAAATAAAATGATGAACAAAAACGTCAAATGATTAAGTGGAAAAATTATTGCAATTAAAACTGCCTAAAACGCTTTTATTATTATTTTTTAAACACAAAAAAAGTTAAAAATCACCCCTTTTTTGAAAAACTGTTAAAAAATTCTTAAACACAAAAAAGTTTTTTCATTTCAGACTTTTCAAGACCGGAAATTGTTTTAAACTTTGTTCATTCAAATTCTTTTTTTTATCGTTCGAGTTCTTGAAAAATTTATTAATTTATATTTTTGCAAATTTAAATTTACTTTTGTTCCGTTACCGTAATCTTTTACGCGCTTCGTGTGTTTTTTCGCGTTGTTTCAATTTCATTCGCATTTTTTGTAACGTAACAAATTTTTTAATTCTTTTTCTAATTTCAGCAATCTGATACTCAAAAGAAGGAGGCAAAAATGCAGAATCTTGCATCTGCATTCCCTCATCTTGCTTTTTCACAAACTCAATCAGAAAAATCTTCTGAATCTCAACTTCCACCAGAACTACAATTTCTTCTTTCAGCATCATTAGATCAAGTAAGAACATTTTTATTTGTTGTTAATTATCATATGTTATCGTAATCACTTTCTAGGGTCTTTATGCAAATCAACTTGCTGCTTTGAAGAATGCAACCCCAACAACATCAGCTCCAGCAGCAACAGTTAATGGAATTCCAGCTGATTTTGCTTCACTTCTTTTGTCATCATTAACTCAACAACAACAACAGCAACAACCTCAACAACAACAATCTCAATCACAAACAAATTCAACAGATCTTCAGCAGCAGCAACAATCACAACAACCACAACAACCACAAATTCCAACAACTCCTTCAACAACGGCTGCAGCAGCAGCAGTTGCTGCCGTTCAACAACAAGCTCAACAGCAGCAACAAAATGATGAATTTGCACAATTGATGGCATTGATTGCAGGTCCTCAACAACCTTCTGTTTCATCCGCAGCAGCAGCAACAAATAGCTTCTTGGAACAAATGAATTTCTTTACTTCACCTTCTTTCAATCTTGCAAATTCTCAACATCAAAGCAATAACAATAATAATAATTCCAGCAACATTGTTCCAACAACTCCAACTTCATCAGGTTCAAATGGTTCACATTTCTTTGGTGGATTAAATGCATCTATGAATTCTCCAAATAAAGATTCATACTGTGAATTTTGTGATAAAAATTTTTGTAATCGTTATTTCCTAAGAATTCATAAACAGAAGAAACATGGAATTCGATCGGAATCTTCTGGAAATTCTGATTCAAATGTACCAGATACTCCACCAGCAAAACAACCAAGAATGGAACAATCTGTTTCACCAATGAAACAACCTTCAACTGGAATGAATAATAATAACAACAATGAAGAAGAATCTTCAGCTGCTGCAATTCCAAAACAAAAAGAATCAATAAATGAAATGCCGAATAATATTGAAGCAATGCTTGCAGCATTTCAAGAAGCTCAAAATAGCAAAGCTGCAGCTGCATCTCAACCTGATTTATTAAGTTTATTTCAACAAATTGCAAAGTAAGTTTTTTTACAATTAAAATTTCGATTTCTTATTACAGTATCTTTTATTTATTTCTAAACATGCATATTTTTTAGAGTAAAATCTCCAGAACCTCAAGCAACAATTGAAAAATACAGTTGTGACAAGTGCAGCCATGAATTCACCTCTCAAACCCTTCTTCTTCAACATCAACTTACCCAGCATACTGTAATTCCATCTTCTTCTCCACCAACTTCTTCAACCTCATCTCAGCAACCAAATCTTCTCAACATGATTCCTGCAGGATTTTCATCTTTACCATTTATGATGCCACAACTTCCATCCTCATTTCCAACCCTTGAAATGGAACAAGCATTTGGAAATCATCCATCCTTGAATCAATCACTCTCTTCAAAACCTTCAGCTCCAAAACGACAGTATTCTTCAACAACAAAAAATTACTGTGATTTATGCAATAAAGAAGTTTGCAACAAATATTTCCTTCGAACTCATATGCTTAAAATGCATAATATAATAATTGATGTGGATAAGCCTGTCATTGCCAATATTGATACATATGAAAAAGAGAAAGAAGGATCAGTTTCATTTCGATGTGATCTTTGTCATACTGATATGAAGACCCGAACTCAACTTAAAGATCACAAAAAATCTGTTCATGGCATTAATCCTGTTCTTGTTGCACCATCTTCTGCTGGGCTATCCCGAGCTGGATCTTCTAAACCATCGTCAGCAATTGGATCTGGAGCTTCACAAAATGGAGAATCATCTGCTTTTGAATTTCCACCAACTTCAACTTCCCCATTAATTGATTTTAAATGTACTCGATGTGAAATTGATTTTGATGGTTTCCAATCTTTGGTTGCTCATTTACATGCCGAACATACAAATGAAATTTCAGAAGAAGAATTTCTTGAACTTTTAGCAAAAGGTTCAAATGCTGCAGCAGCAGCTTTTCAACAACAACAGCAACAACAATCTCAATCACAGGATACTGTAACAAATGCAGATGAAAAAATGATGGTTGTTTCGGGAGATGAAAATGATGAAGCAATGGAAATTACTCGTGAAGTTGCAATGAAAATGGCAGTTGAAAATCAAATGATGAAAGGCAATGACGAGAATGAAATGGAATCAGATGCCATTGTAGCACCTGCAGCAGCAGAAATTTTTACATGCTCAAAATGTGGAAGAAATTATTCAACTGAACAAAATTTAAATGATCATGTCTCTACCGTACATCAATACAAAGTTCGACTTTCACCTAAAAAAGATGCAAAATCAATTCTTTCTCCAAGTAAGTTTTTCTTTACTGTAATTAGATTATTTAAAAAGTCCCTGAAAATTGTCTTACTGTAAAAAATCTAATTTTTTAAATTTTTAGGTAAAGTAAATAAAATTATTAAATGTTTTACCTGTGTAAAATGTAATCAAAGATTCGCTTCATCACATTTATGCAAGCTTCATATTATTGAACATCTTCGACGAGAACAAAAACTTGCTGCTGAATCAAATGTTGAAAATGAAAATGGTGAATCTTCGTCATCAGGTGGTGTTGCAGATGAGCATAAAGAAAATAAAGAAACAACAACAGGAGATTTTGAAGATGATTTAATTATATCATTTATGAGAGAAGAATCTTCTGCTCGGGATAAATCTGGATCAATTATTGAACAAGTTGCTTCAGAACTTTCAAGAAGAGGATCTCATGGTGGTTTGGCGAAACTTCCAGAAGAAAAACATAGTCATACGGTATGTTTTTGTAAACATTAGTAGTCAAGTTGTTTTTGTAAAGTATACTGTAATACATTATTTAACTTTTATCATTTTTTCAGAGTGGTTCTGCAAGTCCAATGTCAGTTCATACCATGCCTGAAGGGTATGCCCAACCTCATCCAGCTGCTTCTTCATCACCAAAACCATTTGTTCTTCAATCATTTGTGATGCGAGAAGTCTCAGATTCAAATGCCTTTCCAACCGAACTTCATGCATATTTACCAGTTCGAAATCTCATTGATGGTCCAATTCGGGTAACATTTGAGTTACAAGCTGCTCCACAAATTGATGCACAAATTAAAAATCTCTAGGCTTCTTTTTTTGTTTTTATAAAAATTTGAATATTGTCAAAAAATAATCTACTACATTTTTTTGTTGTAATTTTATTATTTTTTTATATATATTTTGTGTCATTGGTTAGAAAATATTGTTAGATGTTTTTTATTGTTTTTTTTTCTTTAATTTTGTCTTAAAAACAGAAGCCTCATTTTTTTTCTATTTTTTTAAATAACACAATTGAGGGTCTCAAAAAGAATAATTCTGCCAAGTTGATGATGATATTTTTTACAGTGTTGTTTTTTGAAAATCTCTCTCCTTTTTTTTCTTCAAATTCAAATGCCTCTTATCTTGCACCTGATCTTCGGATTTTACGTGTTTTTTTTTCTTCTAAAATTCGTTTTAAACAATTTTTTCCTGCCATTTTTTTATGATTAAATTAGAATATGACCTCTCGGGGCATTTTGCAATCACACAACAACGATATATATCCTTCTATTCTTTTAATGAACCTATTTTTTAAATTTGCATATTTTTCTATTAAATTGTTTTTTTTTTGTTTTTGTGCCATTTTTTTGGGTTCTCAATGAAAAAAGAAATTTTTTATTATTTTTTTAACAAAGTTTAATTTTAAAAAACTTTTGCTGCTATTTTTTTAGAATTTAACTTTTGCTTCTTTTCTTTGCTACCGTATTTGTTTGTTTACTATAGTTAATTACAAAAAAGCTTATTTCCTATTACTCTTTTTTCAAAGTTATATTTTATTGTTAAGCTTCTACGTCGCATTAATTTTCATTTTATAAAATTTGTTTTACTTTGTCATTACAATGTTTAAGAAAAGCATTTTTTGTTGCTGATTAATAAAAAAAATTAATTAATTTCTGAATTTTTAAAAAAAAGCAAAAAAGCTCAACATAAATGCAATTATGTTTATATTAAAAATTATTGTACACATCAAAAGATCGAAAAAGTCTAGACGCTTTTGAAAACAAAGGTTGCATCATTCTTATTCACATTACAGCCAAACAGATCTTTCAGACATAAATTTGAATGAAAACAAAAACACTTGTATTTCTGCGAAAATGGGAAGGCTGAAACATCTTTATTTTTTCTATCAGTAGATTTGTAAAAAAATTATTTTTGATGTCTGGGCGTATTTGTCGTTTTCAAATTTACAAAATTTTTAAAGTTTTTTTGTTAATAGAGTTCATTTTAACTTTGAATCCTAAAATATTTTTGCATTTCGTTTGTACGCTATAGTATAAATTAAAAGGTATTTGAGAAAAAATTTAATTGTTTTTCTTTCGTCGTTGACTGTTTAAAAAGTCTTTAATTATCGATTTCAATTTAAAATTGAAATCAAAGGTTAGAAAAGCATTTCAACTTTTATTTATGCCAAAGTTTGGGTTGTACAAGACCATAATCTTGCTTCAGAAGTTTCGATTTGTTTGAGAAATCTTGCGGTCAGGCTTTTTGTAATTTTTTACGTGATGCCAATTTCCATTCTTCGATTCATCAATTTTGGACAAAAAACAATGAATAAATTTATAATTCGCTGTAACTTTTTTGTTGGCAGACGATTGTTCCAAATTTGAACAGAAAAGTAAAATATAATACAAGTTGATAATGATACAATTTTCTATGCTTTCAATTTTTTTAAATTATTTTTCTATCATTTTCCGATAAAATTTTATTTATTTTTTAAAAAATAGTTATTCCTTCAAGAATTCTCATTCTATTTTTAATGTAATCGGTAGTCATGAAATATTGTTTCACGAGATTTATAGATGACCACTTGTTACTGATCACATTAAAAAATTGTAAAACTTTTGTAAAAATTTCTAAAAAATTCAAATAAACTCTCTGAGAAAAAACACCAAAAATTCATCATGAATTATTCATGAAAAATTTTTTAAAATTTTTTCTCTCCAATACCCCAATATTCTTGCCACGAACTTTGACTACAAAATTTTTAAAAAAAACAATTTTAAAAAGTTTAGCTCAAAGTTTTTACAGATTTTTTGTAAATACTATATTTTTCTAATTTAATTATTTTTCAATTGCTTTATTAATCTTCTATTATCCGGTTATATTTACTTATTATTATAGTTAGCAGAAAATTATGGGTGATGATAAAAAACTGAAGAGAAAAGATTCAAAGAAGTTGGGTTAAATTTTTTTCTTTTTTCTTATATATTTAAAATGTTTGGAAACGGTGCTAATTTCTTTTCATGTACATTTAGGCATCATAAAAAGCGTCGCCGGCATGATAGTGATCGAGCATCTGATGAAGAATCAAAAGATTCACGGATTCATCGAAAACGGCATAAGAAAGAGAAGAAACGAAAATTTCGAAAACCAAAAAGAAAGCGAGCTTCTTCATCGGAATCTTCAAGCAGCTATGGGGATATGAATGAAATTCTTAAAACTCCACCAAAGCATCACAAAATGAAACGAATCATGTATCGAAGAAAGATAAGAAATATTGATCCAGGTTTGTTGAAAATTGAGTAAATTTAAATTTATATGTAATTCTTCTTTTTAGATATGTTTCTTTCTCTCAAAAAGTTTGCATATGATAAAGAAAAGATGGTTCAACAAGCATTTTTAACTCTTCGACGTGGAGTTATTGAAAGGATTTGTCCACCAGAATTATCGGTTGGTTTCATTTTTATTAATTACGGTAGTTTTAATATTGAAATTAATTTTATAGCATTTAACAATGGATGAATTGAAAGCTAAACTTGTTACACTTGCTTGTACAATGTCAAAAGAACGATTAAGAACTTATGCAGATGGTAGCTTTTTTATTTTGTGTAGTTTTACTAAATACAGTACTTTATTTGCAGATGATGATATGTCTCATGCAAGTGATTCTCATGAAGCTGAAACCCCAACTGATGTCTCTGAATCAGATTTGGAAATTGTTGATGACGAAGAACTTGTTGAAAAACTTTTTGAAGAGAAGGCCAAAGCTTTGGAAGAAGAAAATGAAATGAGAGAAAAGCTTGCAAGAAAAATGGCTGAAAAGGCGCTTCTTGCACGAATGAAAAGCAAAGTTTCTGTTCCGACAGTAGCCTCTGATAAAGTTGAAGTTAAGAAGGAAGAAGTTGTACCTAATAAAGAACAACAAGATGGTGAAGTTGAAGATGGTGAAATTGTTAGTGATAATGAATCAAATTTGAATGTCTCTCGAATTCCATTGCCTCCACCATCTCCTCAACCAATAACAATTTCGGATGATGATGAAGAAGATGATAGTAAATCAGAATTGCCAAATATTACTGAAGCTGTTATTTTACCTCCACCTCGTAAGATTTTTTGTTTCTTGTCAGAGCTCTTGGAAATCGTTATCGTCATTTTCATAACAATATTTACATATTTCAGCACCTCCACCATTGCAACCGCATTCAACTCCAACAAAAACTACCATAATCTTAGAATATGAAACAAATCCAATTGCAACTTCATCAAATTCAAATGAATCTGTTGTTCGTTTGGTTTCAAGTTCATCAAATAATCCTGTCATTCGAGTTGTTTCTGATTCATCAATATCAAATAGTTCAATTACACTTAACTTAAAAGAACAATTAACAACCTTAGAAAAGCAACTTCTTGCTCCAATCGAATCTCAAGAAGAAGTTGATTTTGATGATGATGATGGAATGGGAAGTGATCCCGATATTGATCTCTATATTTAGGAGCAAAAATTTTATTTATCATTTTTACAAATGCGGGAAATCTCTTTTTGTTATTACTATTATGTGTATTTTTTTTTATTATTAAATAAATTTAACCAACGTCGCAATCTTTTCTGAATCAAATTTGAATAAAAACGTTTCTTTTCAATTTGTAATATTTAAAAATAATTTATTTTTTTAAAAATTTACAAAAATAAAACAAAATAACTATTCATCTTCCTCATTTGATTTTTGATCATCATCCGAAGCCATTTCTTGCAGTTCTTCAGCACCATCTTCTTCGTGTTCATTATTGTCATCATCGGATGGTTGCTGTGCATTTTCCATTACAGTTTCAGGTGGTAAATCATCTGTTTCATCTTCATCCAAATCTGAATCTTCCGCTGGTTTCTTCTCTTGACGTTCTTTTCTTTCTTTCAATTTTTTGAGTAATGCTAAAAAAGGTTACTGTAAAATGTGTATCACTTCGTCAAAACTTACTTTTTGCAACATTAAATTGTCCATCAGTTTTTTTATTGCAAACAGCACATTTCACTTTACATTTTGAGACTGCACAAGTTTCACAAAAATAATGGCTGCATTTTGTTGAAACAGGATTCTTAAATTCTTGTCGGCAAACGAAACATGCAAATGGAAGATCATCATCGTCATCATTGTCTTCTTCACTTGTAACCAAAAATTCATCATCCTTTGATTCCTTTAATTTTCCTTCTTCCCAATCTCTCTCCAACTCCCAACCATGTTTGTAATCACCTCGATCATGCATAAATTTACACGAATCTAAAAAAGGATGGGTAAAATATTTTCAGAAATACAGTAATAGTAATACTTACCTCCAAAAGTACAGAACCCTGTTTCTTTATAATCTTTACAAATATCTGGAGCATAATCCCATCGAACAGAAGCTCGCATATACTGGGTTGCACGAATTGGTCCTAATCTATTTAGCCCAGATTTGGCATTTCCTTTAGCAGTATCTTTTTGTAACGTTGCACCATACATTGCTTGACCTTGATATAACTAAAAATATAGGAAATGATTATGTTTTAAAACCTATTTAAATACATACCTTTTCACCTTTTTGAGCTGTACCACCACCTTCTTGTTCTTCTTTAGCTTTCTGGGTCAAAATCTTTTGAATTCTTTCAAATTGTGCTTGAGAATCTGCATAATGATCTGTATCATGTTCTGTTCGAGCTGTAGCCCCCATATCACTTGGGCCGGATTTATTCAAGCCTGCTGACGAATACTTTACATCCACTTCAAGTTTCTTCTTCTTAGAGCTTTCATTGCCTTCTTCTGCTTCTGAATTAGAAGAAGATGCTGAATCTTCATTGATTGCTTCCTGTTTACGCGTCTAAAAAAATGAGAAACATTAATTTTAAGGAATTAAAATTTAAATAAAAAAATCCTACCGATTGAGTCATTTTACTTCGTTTCTTTGCTAATCGTTTTGCAGCAGATGATGATCCTGTAATAATATCTGAATCCGCACTCGACAAAGCTCCATCAGATTCATCACTTTTTGGAGCTTCTCTTTTTCGAATTGTTTGTTGCTTCTTTTTTGTTCCAACTTTTCGGAATGTTACAACTGGAGTTGGGCCATCATTGTCAGACATGATTAATAAATTTGATTGAAAATATAATAAAATACAGAATAAATAATAAAGTAGAAGAGTTTAGAATTTTAAAGTTTCTCAACAAAAAATTTGAAAGCAGTGTTTAAAAAAAAAAGAGTTCTTGTAAAGAAAATTCATGTTCGCACTTTTTGGCGCAGATTGCTTGCAACTTTTTCAAAACAACAAAAAAACACACGCCTTTTTTCTGTGTTTCGTCAATAACAAAAAAAAAGTATTTCCTTGCTTAATATGATTTTTTGATGAATCATCATCCGTTTTGTTTCTTATATATTTTATACCGCTACAACCTTCTCGCTCGTCATTTCTTATATTATATAAAAACTTGGCGTCATAGTTTAAAAAATATTTTGTCTAACTTTTCCCCATTCATATTTAGATCTATCTTCTCCTTCTAACTTCATCAACATGAGTTTATTGGAATCCATTTTTGGTCGTCGTAAAACTCCTCAAGAACTTTTACGTCAAAATCAACGGGCTTTGAATAAAGCCATGCGAGAAATGGATCGTGAAAGGCAACGACTTGAACAACAAGAAAAGAAGATAATTATGGATATCAAGAAAATGGCCAAGATGGGTCAAATGGTATGTTACTATTTTTTGTTTATTTATTTATATTTATGGTTAATTACTTTTTAAGGATTCAGTTCGCGTCATGGCCAAAGATCTCGTCAGAACGAGACAGTACGTTAAGAAGTTTATTATGATGAAGGCAAATATTCAAGCTGTATCATTGAAAGTTCAAACTTTAAAAAGTCAAGATGCTATGGCACAGGTATGTTGTGTATTTGTATTATTTGAATCTCATATACGTTTTTTAGGCTATGAAAGGTGTTACTCGTGCTATGCAAACTATGAATAAACAATTGAATCTTCCACAAATTCAAAAGATTATGCAGGAATTTGAAAAGCAAACAGAAATTATGGATATGAAGGAAGAAATGATGGGTGATGCAATTGATGATGCTATGGGTGAAGCAGATGATGAAGAAGAAACCGAACTAGTCGTCGCACAAGTATTGGATGAATTAGGTATTCAAATGAAAGAAGAACTTTCTGATTTACCAGCAGCTGGTGGCTCACTTGAAACACCGGCACAAAAGAAACAAGCTGCTGCTGCAGAACCTGCAATGTCTGATGCTGATGCAGATTTACAAGCTCGATTGGAAATGTTGCGAAAGAATTGAACAGTGATTTGTAATATTAAATCCGGGGCGGTATTTTTCTTTTATCCATAAAATTGATCTTTTTTGATTGACTCTTTTTGCTTCATTGTACGTATAACTTTGTGTATTGTAATGTTTTTTTTGTATAGATTTTTTTATTGCTATAAAACAACTTTTATACAACAACTTTTTTCTATTTAACATTTTCAACTATAGGTTTATATTCCAATTCTTCCGGAGGCTTTTCTTTTTGTGGCATATCTCTACAGATTACAGAAATTCGACGATCTTTTGGTACTTCAATTTCATCAAATTTTGAGTCTTCTGGAGCAAGAATTTCATGAGTAAAATCATATCGACCAATACCCCTAAGATTAAAATGTAATTCGTAAGCAAAGATTGTTACAGTAACTCACGTCAATTTGTATAAACTTCGTCGTTTGAGCCATAAATCAACAATATAAATTTCTTTTTCATCTTTATGCCGAAGCCGCATCACTGAATCAGAAAGTAATGAAACACCAGAGATTGTATTTCCGCAATACTAAAAAAGTCGTAATGGAGATTACTGTAGCTAATATGAAAAGACAAACTCGAATACAGTGCTCCACAAAAATATAAAGTCACCCTAAAATTGGCTGTTTCCGGAACTTTGGCAAGTGGAATTTTTTTGCACGGTTCAGATTCGCATTCAGCATGTTCGAAAACCTATATATCCGAGAAATGACGTAAAAATGTCAACAGGTCCGGATTTGTCAGCACAATATCAAAAAATTGCTTCCACAAAAATATAAAGTCACCCTTGAAAAATTTGCATACGATAAGTTTTAAAGAAACCAAGTATCAGGGGTTGTTAAGTATGCTTATTTAAGCTAATTTGCGAAGAAAGTATCAAAAAATACTCATTGGCACCAATTTGCCATTGAAATGAAAATGCCATTTTTGCCGTTTTTGGCGATTTTTACGTGTCTTTAAAATGGCTCACAATAAGTTTTAGAAGATGTTACACATGCCATTATGTAGCCCTTATCAAGCTTATCATGTCCGCAAAGTTTCATAACTTGATCTCAAACATGCACGTCAAGCCAGATTTTCGAAAATCCGAAAAAAAACAAAATTTCGCTTTTTTCCAGAAAAATGATGAAAAAAGTTGAAAAACAAGAATTTTGAAAATCTGGCTTGACGTGCATGTTTGAGATCAAGTTATGAAACTTTGCGGACATGATAAGCTTGATAAGGGCTACATAATGGCACGTGTAACATCTTCTAAAACTTATTGTGAGCCATTTTAAAGACACGTAAAAATCGCCAAAAACGGCAAAAATGGCATTTTCATTTCAATGGCAAATTGGTGCCAATGAGTATTTTTTGATACTTTCTTCGCAAATTAGCTTAAATAAGCATACTTAACAACCCCTGATACTTGGTTTCTTTAAAACTTATCGTATGCAAATTTTTCAAGGGTGACTTTATATTTTTGTGGAAGCAATTTTTTGATATTGTGCTGACAAATCCGGACCTGTTGACATTTTTACGTCATTTCTCGGATATATAGGTTTTCGAACATGCTGAATGCGAATCTGAACCGTGCAAAAAAATTCCACTTGCCAAAGTTCCGGAAACAGCCAATTTTAGGGTGACTTTATATTTTTGTGGAGCACTGTACTATCAGTGTGAGGTTTGATATGCCCATCTTTATGCAA
This sequence comes from Panagrolaimus sp. LJ2414, assembly GCA_024447195.1. Lineage (NCBI taxonomy): Eukaryota > Metazoa > Nematoda > Chromadorea > Rhabditida > Panagrolaimidae > Panagrolaimus > Panagrolaimus sp. LJ2414. Next base: position 272,335 of record JAMRXY010000018.1, read on the forward strand.
ATCCAAGATATGAATATAAGAGAGATGAATAGTTTCTGGAGGAAATGAAGCTTTTGCAATTCTTGAAAGAACATTTGTATTACTTTCACTCCATTTTCGTTGTTCTCTTTCACGATAAAGATAAATTGCCTAAAATTAAATCCAAATATTTGAATTTTGAATAAGAGTTCACAAATTAAAAAACATACATCATCCCAATGAGATTTTTCATATTTTAATCGTTTCATGTGTGGTTCAATTTCTTTCAAAAGTGCAACTTCTTCGTTCTCAGTTATAAAATCCGGGATTACGGTACAATTTTCAGTAATGTCTTTAAGAATATTTGGAGGCCATTTTGGAATATTATGAACATGAATTAATTTATTCAATCGTACAAGTGTCAACAGCACCATTCTTAAAAACTGTAAATTACTGTAAAAAGAATAAACAAAAACAATAATCAAGTTGATTAGTTGCAAAACTACTGTATTAATTTTCTGTTAATAAAAAGCAAATATAAAATTTCAAATAATTTTATTTAATCATTCAAATACACGCATAAGATTGTTTCAAATAATGTACAATTTCTAGTGAGCAAAAAGATCAGTATTTTACAATAAAAAGAAGGAAAACCTCAAAAATTGCAAGAGAATGAGGGATGATGAGGCATAAAAGAAATACAATATAATCAGCTATAACTATATAGAATAAGACAATATAAAATGAGATTTCTCATAAAATTAATAAAATGCAATATAGAATTATTTAGTTTTGACTTTTCCATTGGTGACGGCGGAAGGCTTTGAATTTTCATTGGCAAACAAGGCATGCATATCACGTAATGATTGAATAAGATCTTCACGGAATTTCTTTGAGCTCTAAAATAATAGTGATGAAATGGGTACGGTATATTAAAAAGAATAGCATACTGTATTTGGTGCAGATTTCTTTGAAGAAATATGGAAAGAGAATTGATTTTCCCCAGCAACAATATATGAAACACCATAGCCACTAAAATAAATATGTAAAATAATGATATTACTGTAATCTCAAAAGAAAACTTACGTATCAGTAACAGGACCAAAACCACCACCAGCAGATACCAAAGAATTTCGAGCTTCAGAAGATAAATCTTTTGCATCTTCATCACATTGATTAAGAGGTGTTTGAGAAGTTGAAAGAAGATAAGATGGTGGAAAGATTTTATTAAAGAATGGTGATTCTTCTTCAAGATAGCGTTGAACAACATACAAAGCAAAGAGATGACGATCAATGCCACGACCAGCTAAATAATAAATGTTATTACTGAAAAATATTAAAAAAACATACTCATTGCATCACGATATAATTCTTGATGTCTTTCAGATGCAATTCGAAGAAGACGAAGACGTTCTTCTCGAGGACAATTTTTATCAAGCATTGCTCGAACAAAATCTGATGATTGAGTTGTACATGATCGAACAGTTTCAGTACGGCCTTCACGGAATAAACGGGTCATTGAAGCTTCATAGGTAAGAGAGAATTTATGTTGATTCTAAAAAAATGATTAATAAAAACAAAACCAAACAAATGCAAAAACTTACTCTAAAATAAGTCAATTGAAGACAAGCTTGAAGGAAGGCATCTGGAGAGATCTTCAGTTTCTTAATAAAACCTTTTCCAAATTCAGTCCAAACAAGAAGAGCCATTTCAACATCATCAATTAATTCATTGGCAACTTTTAAAGAAATTTCCATTTGACTTTGTACAGTATCATCCAATTGCCATTTAAGCCGTTCTGCAGGTAAAACAACATCCTTTTGTCCTGTACAATTTCCATCTTTATCATATCCATGTCGAATAAGATCATTAAGAAGAATATATTCCATTGCATGCGCGGTTACAGCTGCATCACCCCAAGAATGTTCAGTATTAATTCCAACTTTACCATTTTTAAGAACAATAAAATTGATTGATTTATCAAACCACCGATCATATCCCTTTCCATGAAGAAGTGTATGAGCAAATGCATCAAGTTTTGAAGGATCATTCTAAAAATGATTAGGGTGAAAAAGCTACAGCACTTTCAAGTGACTTACAGGATCATAACTATGTTCATTTTCATCTAAGATAACAACAAATGCTGCACGTTCAATAACACGAAGGGAAGCTTTATTTAATCCAGAACTAAAGTACTTTTTGCGAGCATTTGCCCAATGGATTCTTTCACCAGCAGTAAATATTGCAAGTTTTTCTTCACCTGGAGCAGGAGTAAGATCACCATTAATAATTTGTTGATAAGCTTCTTGAAGTTCAAGAGGTTCCAAAAGACGTTTTCCATTATGAATAGGAAGTTTGAACCAACAGCCTTTACAATAAACAGCAACATGATTTATATCATGCCAATGCCGGAAAGTATCGGATTCTTCACCAGGAATTCGACAACTATTAAATAAACGTTGATATTGCATTGTACCTAAAAAGTATCTCAATAAACAAATGCTAAAAACTACAGTAACCTACAGAATGGAACTTTAGTTTTTGGAGCAATTGCAAATGGTGAAATTTCTTGACGATCAACCAAACGACGAAAACGACAGGCAGCCCAAGTAATATTTGCAGCACGAGCAGATTGACTTGTTGTTGGATGCAAATTAAGTGTATCAAAACCATAATAATTGCTATTGATCATAATTGGTGAACGTTGTCCTAAAATACAAAATTCAATTCTGATTCTACTAAAAAAATAAAAGAGGAGATAATTTTGCAAAATTTTTACAATCTTCATTGCCCATAAAGTAATTTTCAAAATAAATAAAGAAAAGCTATAAAAAAACACAACTGAAAATTGACCACAACGATTTTTCTAAAGTTACAGTATAATTGAGTTTTAAACATAAAATATCAGTCAATAAATAATCATATTATTATTTCTAAGCGTGTAACAATTTTTAAAATACTTCAAACAGAGTAAAAAAACAACACAAGTATCATTTTTGTGTTCTTTTCGAAAAAGCTACAAACTGTAGTAAAAAGTACTGTAGCAAAATGAAACCATCTTTAACACCCAAAATCCAGGTCTGAATTTTTGGGCGCAAGCTTCCCACAAGTTTGTGGATTAAAATTTTAGGACGAAAGAAGATAAAGAAAACAAAAAATAGTAGTTTTAACACCACAAAGTCAATACTTCAACTTTTGTAGAAAAAGGTGGTCGCGGGGCTTATCGAAGATTACGATACAGGTTTTTTAGGCATTTTTAAACATGGATTAAGGGATAATAAATCAAAAACGCACTCATATATATGTACAATTCCCACCAGTCAGTCACGTAATTTGTGGATAACCATGACTTAATAACCAAATATCGTTGAAGGCGACGTCCAAGACCTTTTCGGAATTTTTCAGATAATTCAGCAATTTCATTGTATTCTTTCTCAGTTGTAATTGGCTTCAGGGAAAGTAAATGCCGCTGAAGAGTATCATCCAATGATGGCAATGGTAATCTTGGAAGGGCACCTTGAAAAGAATGAAGCATAGGACCACTTTTTGAAATCAAATGCAAAATATAAAACCATATTTTTGTTGTTCTTGAAATTCCTTTTGAATGTGGGCTTTCATACATCCATCCTTTGTAAGATAATAGAGCTTTGATTGATAAGCGTAAAAGTTGAATTAAAAGAAACCATAGCAAAGTACCAGAAATACATACAGCAATATATTTTGAAATGAATCCAGGACTAAAAAAGATACGTGAATTAAGCAAAATTGTTAGTGAACTTTAAGCAATCATGTGAGAGGAAGTATGTTCGAAAGTGTTCAAAAAAATTGTCGTCATCATCTTCCTCAAGAATGTCAAACAACAAAAAAATACCCAAGGTTTTTTTTCTTTCTTCCTGTTCCCGTCAAAAAAAAAAATCAGGTCAACGCTTTTGACGTTTGTCCTTCACAAAGTACATCGAACATATTTTTTCCAGCCAAAAAAAATTACACCACGTTTTTTTGATAAACAAAAAAGAGACGTCAAAAATCATGATTGTAAAAAAACAATAATCCCTAATGGTATTATAACCACAGCTGTGTGATAACATGATGATGATACTTTTTAAAGGGTTTAAAACCGCTGATATAGATATGCTGATAGTCTGTATCGATAATCCGAGACGATATCATGATATTGGATATCCCCTCGGATATTGGACACAAACTACACTTACCCAAAAATATAATAAAAAATATAATTTCTTAGAAAGCTTGCAATGCCCAATGTATTATCCATATTGAAAAATGCCATTATAATTGCAATCCCAATTACAAGCACCAGTGAAGAAAGATTTACAGGAAATATACCAGCAACAAAATCATTCTAAAAAACAAAGTATAATTGTTTGATGCTTTTTGGAGATAAAACTTACTTTAAACCTTAGCATCCGCCGTGTATAACCTCTTGAGAAAGCATGCCAAATATCCCGTAGCAATTCTTGATCATATGAAACAGAAATACCATCATGGGTTAGTGTTAAAGATAATGCCGAAATTGAATGAGCTTCAGCCATCTTTGCAGCAGCAGCAGAAGTGGCTCGTTAATGCCAAAAGAGCAAAACAATAAACAATATTCTTTTGGAGGTTATTCAAATTTGATGATGGAGATGAGGTATTTCTTAAGATTCTTCTTTTATAGAGTTGTCCTTCTTCTTCTTCTTCCTCCAAATATAATATTTTCGAGATCCTTCCAGAAAAAAGTAGGAAAGAGATAAATGCCTTTGATCTAAAAGAGAAGAAAGTTATACATGAGATTCAAATGATTAAAAATATTTTATATACCACCCAAATAGAATCGGTAAACAACAGACAGGAAAAAGCGCGTGAAAAAAGTGATCGAACAAAGAACGTTTGAATTTTTTCTTCCAAAAATGGGGAAATACACAAACGTCCAGTAATTGAAAAAACGTGATAAGAAAATGAATAAACTTTCTCGAATGTCGATGATGATGATGATGTGGATGGGACGAATAAAAAAAGAAAAACAATAAATAATTAACATTTTTTTTAAAAAGATTGATAAAAAAAATTAGTGTTCAAAAAGATCAAATTTAGATTAGAACTACGACACGAAAATATGCAAATCTAAATGTTCAAATCCTCCATGAAAAATTTACTGTCAGATCTGGAAAAAAAATTCAGCAAAGAAATCCTTGAAAAGTTTTCTGAAAATTACTTTTTTCCATGCAGGATTTGAATACTGTAGTTTTTTGAATTTGCATAATTCTACATAACGAAGGCGCCCACAATCAATGTAATTTTAACAAATTTAAAATATTTAAAGCAAATCCTATTAAAAATATTGATAAGAGAGTTTAAAAAGATCACAAATTTTATGTCATATTTAAATAGACTTTGATGGTGGCCAGAATAATTGTACTTCGAACAAATTCAAACTATTTTTTTTAAAAGTCCGATCAAAGTTTTCTTAAACTTTAAATTTCTCAAACTTTTTTTCTTGACACGCCTTCAAAAAAAGCCACGTGCTGCTTGTGTTACAGAAAAAAAAGCACGTCTACTGCTGCTTCTGTTGTTGCTTCTTCTTGTTCATTCATTTTATTTTAAGCTTAAAAAAGTCTTTTGACGTAGAAATATAAACCCTTTTCCTCCCCTTCAATTCAATGTTACATTAGGCAAGGCATTCAACAACAAAAAAGAACAACTAAAAGCATCAAGCAGGCAGGCAGGCAAAAGAGGAAGAAGAAGAAGGGGAGGAGAGGACAAAGTACATTCCTCGTTTTTTCAAATGGCAAACAGGCAGGCCAGTAGTACTCAAAAAAATTAGATGATGAGAAAAAAACTGACAGCAAACAAACTGCATTGATGCAGTTTGAGATTGTTCAGTTATTTTCAAGAAGATTTCCTCGTTAGTGTTAAGTCATTCATTCATTCATTCATTCATCTACATATTGATCACATAAATTGTATACATACATATACATACACTAATGAGATCCATTCCTTTCTTCCTTCCTTAACTCTTTATCTCTTCTTCCATCATCTTAAATCACAGAAATTCAATGAGAAAATTGCTTAATTCAAACCAAAAAATTGGATTAAAAAATCTATTTTTTATTTCCGTTTAAAAAACCTTTTAATTTTCTAATTTGGGTTTACCCTTTTCTTTTAAATAGATTCTCTTCTTCAATCTATTTTTTTTTCGTTCAAAAAATCAAAAAAAAATGATGATCAACGATTGTTAAAAAAACTTTTGATGAAGGACAAAGAACATCGTAAACATTCGAATTTTATATACGACACAGAACAAAGTACATTTTTGGTGGAACAAGTACGTCGGGTCTTTTTCCATCCATCCATCCTCCTCTTCTATCTCTATCTATCTTCATTCCTTTCCGGTATGTTTGACCAGTGGCGAAATATTTATTTCGAGCATGTTTGAATCAAGATAATATCAGAAAGAAGAAGAGAAAAAACACATGACCTGAATTTCGTTTTTGGCAGATGCAAAAATTCTCCAAAAAGAAGTGTTTTCTAAAAAAGATAAAAGCTTTCAAACTACGATTTTCTCCAAATCGGTGCACATTTATCAAGGGTTTTATTTTGAAAGACAGTATTCAAAGAAACAATTTTATTGAATCCATTTTTACAGTAATCGGAACAAAAATTCCTTCAACCGTAACCTTCAAAAAACTCAAACATTCAGACACGTTTATGAAAGTAGTCTAAATTTAAGTTAGATGAGTTTGTAGAAGTTATGACCAGATAGATGTTATTATTTATAGCCATCAACTCAAAGTTACTGGCTTCACATAAATTTGCAATGTCGTTTTTAAAAATGTAATAAGTGTTAAAAGTTTTTACCTAAAGCTATCAAATTTTATGTTTTTTTATTTGCATTGTTTGGTAACAGTTATTCTTTCAAACTACGGTTTTTAAAGAATAACTGTTACCGTAGTTTGAAAGAATAAAACTTATTTTGTTTAAACAAAACCCTGAAAACAAAATTTCTAGCAACAAGCAATGTTTTGTTTCTATTTCAAGCCACTCATTTTTTTACAAAAAGTGAGTTAACATTTTTGTATAGCTGAAAATTTTCAAATGATTTTTTAAACTTTATTCATGTTCTTTTTTCAATAAAAATGACTAAAGATAGAATTACTGTAGCCATAAATTGAGGTAGAGTGTAACAAAAACGAAATTTCAATTTCTAATAGAATTTATTTTTCATTTTTTAAGTTAATTATCGTTTTATCGTGGTAAAGTTATTGTGGTATAAAACTGTGTTTTTTCAACAAAAACAATTAAAATTTTGATTTCGTCAAAATAAATTATTTCGATTTGACAGACAGACTTCTGATTCCAATTACAATTTTTCGACAATTTGAGATACTTCAGAATCAGTATTTAGCTTGCTCTTTAAAAAGAATAAGTATTACCGTAATCTTCGAAACAATCACAAGATTACTGTAAAAATAATAATGTATTACCTAATTCCAAGTAAACTTTTATCAAACATATTTTTATTCAATTATAATTAATTAACACATAGTATTTAGATTGACATATTAAAATATACACTAATTAGTGACCAGCACAAAGGCTACAATATAATCAATCACATATCCATATATGTTATTTAATCATCATCAGAATCTTAAAAATTGTTATCATCATCAATGCAAAGAGATTGTCCTTTTCGACGATGAAGAAACGGAATGAGGCATTCATATGGAGGCATAAAAATCTTTCGAGGATTCCTGATTTCTATCATTTTACCACCACCATCTCCTACCATGCCTGAAAAAAACGAAAGTTTACTTTATTTTAAAAGTGAAGTAAAACACTTACTTGAAGAGCTCAAGGAAAGATAATTAGCAATAGCATGTACATAAATGCGAGTATGTGAACCTTCAACGAGATCAATCCAAACTCCATGAGGGGTTTCTTGATAAAAGCTTCGAAGCTTATTTTCAAGTTCATCAACCATGTGATAGGGAACGCCTCTTTTCCGCGTTAATGCTGATTTGAATTTGGGATCTAAAAATATTCATATTAAAAATCTACAGTAACTAGTAAAAATAAAATTACCCAATCGATCAAAGCATGCTCTTGCGGAATAGGCAGGATGGTCTGTAATGAATGTGATCAATCAAAAGACAAACGACGACCTCCCAAAAGCGATATAAACTTACAACTTCGCTTCTCCTCATTGGTCATCGTATCGTACCCTTTCGGAAGTTTTATTGGGGTACCTCCTATCACATGTTCAAATGAATCTTCACTTGAAGATGGACCATCATGATCAAGTTCTTCAAGGAATTTTTCTTGTTCTTCTTCACTTTTATCCATAAAAGATTGCCACATTTTCATTGAGCTTTTATCCAAAAAGAGACGAGTAAAGGCAGTTATGGTATGAGGTACAAGATCAGAAAAATCTTCACAAATATCATCTTTGTCGGCGTGATTCAAGATCAAATGAGCTAAAAAAGGATAAGGGGTTTTACAGTTCCCGGAGAGAAAATAAATATTGATACCATTTTCAACTCGTCGTCTTTTCTTTGCTCCCATGTTTGACTTGATGTTGACCCCATCATTTCCAATCATTCCTCCAGCACGTTGAAAGCGTCGAAGAACTCGTTCTTGTCGAGATTTCTTTTTTCGTTTTTCATCTTGAGCAATTACAGCACGGATTGCTTGAGCATCAGCAGGAGCAATATCGCCATTTTCGGAATCCGTTCCAAATTCACTATCAGAATCAAAAATGTAGCTAAAAATTTAGGGATCAAAGATTACGGTAAACTGTTGGAAGCAAACTTACTCTCGATAATCAACTGGAATATCTTCAATACGAACTTTTTGGCGTGGTGACTTAATAACCCCCATTATTTTCAATCAACAAGAAAGGATTGCAAGAGCAGAAAAAAAGGTTTTGCAGCAGATAAGTGTAAAAAAAGTTGAAAGGCGGAAAAGAGATTGCCTAGAAACAACAATGTGTAAAAAAATTAAATGATCACGACCATTGAAAAAAAGGAAAATGAACACGATGGTGGTGGCTTATCGCAATGCAAAAAACACAAAGAAAATAAAAATGAGAAGGAATAGCAGGAGCGTGTCAACGAGCAGTCCAGTCATATGACGACGACGAACCATGTGTTACATTAAATTTTAAATTGCGCAAAACACACACGAACGATGAAACTGCAAATTTCAGCATTGCAAAATGAGCGGATTTCAACGACATGCTTTTTAATTATTAGCCGGAAATTTGTAAAATGGTGTTAAACAGTTGGTTAAAAATATACTATTAAAAATTTAAAATAAATCTTGTACAAACCGCAACAATGTCATAACAGTGTTTTAATGAAAATGGCAAAACATTTATGTAAAGAAAAAACTCAAAAAATAAAGTGCACAATTATTGCACAATGTTGGGGGTGTTACAGTGTAAAAGTCTGCAACACATTTTTCATCGATATTTTCAACAACAAAAATCGCCAACAAGCCGGCTGGAAATAAGCATAAAAAAAATCGTGCCAAGATTTCCTGGAACGCAAAATTAAAAATTGCAATTTTAAAAAAGTTGCAAAAATTTTGAAATACTTTTTTTTCAAATTGCATCGTATTAAAATCTCTGTTCAAAAACTTTGTTACACTTTCACTTTTGTAGGGTTAATTTAATCATGGATGTCAAGAGATGGGTGAATGATGAATTGCATTCAATTTTTGGATATAGTGAAGCAAAAATTGCTGATTTTATGATTGCAATTGCAAAAAGTGCTTCTTCTGTGGATGGATTTATTAATAAATTGAAAAGTATGGATGAAGCACTTGCTGGAAAACAACAAATTCGACAATTTGCTCAACAATTAATTGCAAAAGTTGGAAAACCAGGTTTGTTACAGTTTTACAAGAGATTCTTTATATAAATTCATTTTCAGTTAAACCTGTTGCAGCAGCTCCACAAATGTCTGCACAACAGAAAAGGTTGAAAGAGCTTGAACTTGCAAATGCCAGATTTCAGCCTTTAAGCAGTGGCAGTGATGAAGAAGATATTCCAGCCGCAAAACCAATTCCAAAATCAAAAAAAGATGACAAAAAATCCTCAAAAAGTCTTCGAAAAAGAAAAGAATCCTCAAGTGAAGATGAAGTTGTTATTCCACAAAAGAATCGAAATACAAGAGTGAATTTTGATAACAATGATTCTGATGGGGATATTGATAAAATGGATGCTGAAGATGAACGAGATGCAAAAGAACGGGATCAATTTTCTTCAAGATTACGTGAAAATGATAAAAATAAAACGAGAAAAATTGTATCAAAATCTGAAGCGAAAGCTGCGGCTGAAGCTGCAAAGAGATTAAACATTGCTGATAAGGATGACAAAACTTTAATCAAATCTGCGAGATATGCAAGTCGACAACAATATTTGGGAAAACGAACTGCTGATAAACAATATGAATTGGAAAGACTTGTTGCAGATGAAGAAGAAATGTTTGATGAATCTGAGTTAACTGCAAAAGAAAAAGCTGATAGAAAGTATCGTAAAGAAGTTCTAAAATATGTAAATGAGTACAATAAAGCTGGAGAAATTATCAATAAACAAAGATATCATGTTCCTGATGCTACAACAAAATCCATTCCAACTGATTACGTTGAAGAAGAAGAATTACCTGGAGGGGATGGACGTCGATGGGAAGATGAAAGACTTACGGCAGCTGTTTTTAAAGCTGGTGCCCGAGATAGAATTGTAAGTTTTTGCGTTTACAGTAAGATTAATTACCGTATACTTTCAGAAAGAAGATTTCACAGATGAATTAATGCTCGAAGAAGAAATTGATTTTATTCAAGCAATGAAAATGCCAGGAACTTCTGATCACATTGAACCAGAATTAACTGCAAAAGAAAAGAAAAAGCTTTCAATTGAAGAAACTCGAAAATCTTTACCTGTTTTTGCATTTCGAGATGAATTTATTCAAGCTGTAAAAGATCATCAAGTTTTAATTATTGAGGGTGAAACAGGTTCTGGCAAAACTACTCAACTACCACAGTATCTCTATGAAGCGGTAAGTTTTGGTTTTTTCTGATTCCATTTAGGAGCAAGTGAACTTCTGACGATGAGGAACACTTATTTGGATAAACTAATAAATTCTTTTTTTTTTTTAGGGTTTTTGTGAAGGAAATAAAAGAATTGGATGTACACAACCTCGTCGAGTTGCTGCAATGTCAGTTGCTGCTCGGGTTGCAGAAGAAATGGGAACAAAGTTAGGAGCCCTTGTTGGATATTCTATTCGGTTTGAAGATTGTACATCTGAACGAACAATGGTTAAATATATGACTGATGGTATGCTTCTAAGAGAATTTTTGAATGAACCGGATTTGGCTTCTTATAGGTATTTTTTACCTTTTTATCTTACAGTAATCATAATTTAATTTTTAGTGTTATGATGATTGATGAAGCTCATGAACGTACTTTACATACAGATATTTTATTTGGTCTTGTGAAAGATATTGCTCGGTTTCGTCCGGACCTCAAACTCCTAATCTCTTCCGCAACATTAGATGCAGAAAAATTTTCAAAATTCTTTGATGAAGCTCCAATCTTTCGTATTCCTGGTCGTCGATTTCCTGTTGATATTTATTACACAAAAGCACCTGAAGCAGATTACTGTGATGCAGCTGTTATTTCTGTTCTTCAAATTCATTTATCTCAGCCTCTTCCTGGTGATATTTTAGTTTTTCTTACTGGTCAAGAAGAAATTGAAGCTGTCCAGGAAGCGTTGCTTGAAAGAATTAAATTTCTTGGATCACGAATCAAAGAATTAATTGTACTGCCGATTTATGCCAATTTGCCATCTGATATGCAAGTCAAAATCTTTGAACCAACTCCACCAAATGCAAGAAAAGTTGTACTGGCTACAAATATTGCTGAGTTAGTTTGATTTTCAGTTTAAATTTTTTATTCTACAGTACATCTTTTTTCAGAACTTCAGTTACAATTGATGGAATTAGTTATGTTATTGATCCAGGATTCGTTAAACAAAATTCATATGATGCAAAGAGCAGAGTAGAATATTTAAATGTTGTTACAATTTCTAAAGCAGCTGCAAATCAACGAGCTGGAAGAGCTGGTCGTACTGGACCTGGAAAATGCTTTAGACTTTATACTGCTTGGTCATATCAAAATGAATTAGAAGATCAACCAATTCCTGAAATTCAAAGAACTAATTTGGGAAATGTTGTTTTGATGTTGATGAGCTTGGGAATTTATGATTTAATTCATTTTGATTTTCTTGATCCACCACCCCATGAAACACTTGTCTCTGCATTGGAACATTTGTATGCCTTGGGGGCAGTAAATCATAAAGGAGTTCTTACAAAACTTGGTCGTCGAATGGCAGAATTTCCAACTGATCCAGCAATGTCAAAAATGATTCTAGCATCTGAGAAATATGAATGCTCAGAAGAAATTATTACAATTTGTGCAATGCTTTCTGTGAATGCCGCAATTTTCTATCGTCCAAAAGCAATGGTAATTCATGCTGATACTGCTCGAAAAAGTTTTTGGTCTCCATTTGGAGATCATATAACGCTTCTGAATGTTTTTAATCGATGGAAAGAAACAAATTTTTCAACCCAATGGTGCATGGAAAATTTTGTGCAACATCGAACAATGAAACGTGCAAGAGATATCCGGGAACAACTTGAAGGCTTACTTGAAAGAGTTGAAGTTGAACCAGTAAGTTTTTTGTTTTTTTGGCACTGTTCTAGTTTTCACCCCCCCCCCCCTCTTCTTTCACTTTGATTTTTCATTTTCACTGAAAAATTTGCATGCGAGTTCATTATTTTTTTGTCATTATCAATTCAAAAAAAGAAATGTCCGAATGAAGAACTCTGATTTTGGACAATAGTTACCAACTAGCTGATTAACAACTCTTTTATCAAGAATCTTTTAAAGGGGGGGGGGGGCGAAAACTAGAACAGTACCATTTTTTTTATTATTTGTTAGGATACTGTAGCTTATTTGAAGAATTTTAAATTCTAACTAATTGTGTCTCTCTTTTTAGAAATCGTCAACAGATATGATTGCAATTCGAAAAGCTATTGCATCAGGATACTTTTATAATCTTGCAAAAATGGATAAAGGTGGTAGCTATAAAACTGTGAAGCATCGGCACACAACTCAAATTCATCCAAACTCTTCGTTATTTGAAACTCAACCTCGATGGGTTATTTATTATGAACTTGTTTTTACCAGTAAAGAATTTATGAGAGAAGTAATCGAAATTGAAAGTACTTGGATGAAAGAAGTTGCCCCACATTATTACAAAATGAATGAATTGGAAGATGCAACAAATAAGAAAATGGCACGAAAAGCGGGTAAATCAAAAGCTGAACTTGAAAGGGAATAAATTTTTGTATATTTATTTATTGTTGTATTGATTACTGTATTTTTTTGTTTCTTTTTCAATAATAAACTACTTTTTTTATTTCTAGATGTAAACAATTTTTGTAGCCGAATTCTTTTCCAAGAAGTAACAAAGTAAAGTGACATATTACTTTTTTTTTAAAGTTTGAACATTTGAAGCTTGAAAGTTGGAAGTAAACAAAAAAAGTTTACTCGGATGATTCAAATGTTGTTGAAGTAAACTTAAAAAAAGTTTTTCGAATGAACGTTGAAAAAAGAATTTTCTTTGACGTAGGAGGCTGGTTATTTTTTAACTACTTTCTTTAAAAAAATCTGAAAAGCAAAGGTTGAAAAATTAATTTAAATATTTTCAAATATTTTTAAAACTTTTTAAAATTTGGGGATAAAAATGTTTTGGTTTATTCTGTTCACAATAATTTTGTTGTATATTTTTCATCAATGTTTTTGGAGACGACGAAATTATCCCCCAGGTCCAATTCCATGGCCATTAATTGGGAACATTCCATTATTAGATTTTAATAACAGTGATAATCAATTAATGGATTTTAGAAATAAATATGGAAATATTTTTACTCTTTGGCTTCCAGAACCTACGATATTTGTTGGTGGAGTTGATGTAAGTAGAGAGATTTTTTTGCGATCCCTTTAATTGCTAGAACTTTTTGTAGGAATTAAAAGAAGCTTTTATTAAAAATAGTGAAAAAACAGCCGGTCGACCCCAGATTAAAATGTGGAAATTACTTGTTGGAGGAAATTACGGTCTTGTCCTTTCGAATGACTCATTTTGGCGAAGTCAACGAAAATTTGCTTTACAAGTTTTACGAGATTTGGGAGTTGGTCGTCCAATTTTAGAAGATGCTGTCCTCAATCAAGCTTCCGATGTTTGTGCGTATTTTAAAGGTCTCAACGGTGAACCAATAGATCCCAGTAAAATATTTACTGTAAGTTTATAAAATAATTTATCCAAGTTTATCTTAAATTCTGATATTTGAATTCATTTCGCCAAATCACGCCTTTTCTTCAGATACCGTAACCAACAAAAACATTTTAGACATGTGTTGGAAATATAATTCATCAACTTGCATTTGGGAGTACCATAAATCTTGAAGATGATTTAATTAATGAATTTCGAAATAAAATTACCGAAACCTCGGAAATTTTTAAACATCCGTTGACACTTTTGATGGAAATTTGGGAGCCAATTAAATATTTGAGATATTTTGCAGGAGCATCATTTCAAAAAAGTTTAAAAACAAATGACGAAATAATTGCATACATTAAGGACCAGATTAAAGAACACCGCGAAACAATTGATTACGATAATGCCCCGAGAGATTATATTGATGCATTTTTGATTGAAAAGCGAAAACATGATTTTAAGGAAGGTGAAGATAAAACAGGGGAATGGAGTGATTTACAACTGATTGCATCATGTTATAATCTCTTTGAAGCTGGAATGGAAACAACAAGTTCAACAACTTATACCTTTATCTTCTACATGTTACATTACCCTGAAATTCAAGCGAAAATTCATGAAGAAATTGATCGAGTTATCGGAAGGGATAAAATTATAACAATGTCGGATCAATCAAAACTACCGTATTTTAATGCATGTCTTCAAGAGGCCCAACGACTAATTACTTTATTACCAATAAATCCATTCCGTCAAACATTGGATGATATTCTTATTAACGGATATTTAATCCCTAAGGGCACAAATATATGCCCACAATTTGAATGTGTTCACAAAGATGGGAATGTCTTTGAAGGTAAGTAATTTGATTCAGTAACATTCAACCCCAAAAATTTTTGTATTTTTAGATCCATTAAAATTTGATCCAAGCCGTTTTTTGAATGAAGAAAATAATA
Organism: Panagrolaimus sp. LJ2414; assembly: GCA_024447195.1. Lineage (NCBI taxonomy): Eukaryota > Metazoa > Nematoda > Chromadorea > Rhabditida > Panagrolaimidae > Panagrolaimus > Panagrolaimus sp. LJ2414. Next base: position 287,588 of record JAMRXY010000018.1, read on the forward strand.
ATTACAAAAAAGATGAAAATGTCACGCCATTTTCAATTGGAAAGCGGGCCTGCATTGGCGAAAGTTTAGCTCGAATGGAATTATTTTTATTTAATGCAACCTTTTTTCAAAATTTTGAGTTTCAACCTGTTGATCCAAATAATCTTCCACCATTTGAATATGAATACAGTTTTTCAAAAAATATTAAACCTTTCAAAGTTCGAATTATTGAACGAAAATGATTAAATAATTAAATGTGTGTGTTTTAATAAAGTTTTGCATTTTATAAAATTAAATTTAAAATTTTTACATTTCTGACATTGAATAGTTTTGGTTCTAAAATACGTCATTTTTTGAATATTTGGGTTAATTTATTTATTTATGGAAACTGAAATAGAGTTGTCAACCTTTTTTAGCGTTAACAAATTTGTGCTATCAGAGTTGCATGAAAAAGTTAGATTTTTGATATTATGTTTTTGGCATTGAAAAAATTCAAAAAATAATTAAAGCTACATTTCAAATAAATGAAAAATTTCAAAAACAGCTTCTCTCTGTTTACTTTTACTTCAGCAGGAACAGCATCATCAACACCAACATTTTCAAATTTAGTTTACTCACAATATTTCTTTTCTTTCTTTTGTCAGATTTAACAACGGTTGTTTTAAGCAAATAAAAAACTGAATAATAGATTTTCACGTGATAGGTATGTAAAGAATTCATTGGAAAAAAGAAAACAGTTGCGTTCAAGAAAGTTTTTGAATTAGTCATTCTCTCTTATTTGTCAGGGAAAATATTTTGAAGAAATTCTTAAAAGCTTCTTTTTTTTATTAACAATACCAAACTACTTTCAAAAATGAGTAAACTTTGTGGAGGAGGTTAAAGTTTTAGTTATGTAAAAACAGAAAATGATGTCAAACTTTCTTTAAACAAATAAAGCAAATTCATCGAAAGAAGGCAGAAGAAGAAAGGGTGGATTTAAAAGAGATGTTTTTGCTACATTAAATTGAAAGGTATAAAAAGAAACTTAAAAATTTTTGACAGTTAAACAAATTTAAAGTTTTCTTTACTTTTCTGGGATCTTTGAAACAATACTTTTATATTCTTTTTCTTAAATGGCTGGTACCAGTGCAATTATTAATCCAAGCAGAACACGTAAGTAAATATATACTGTATCACACTTCCCATACAGTAGCAAAAATTCTTTTTGGTAAATTCAATCAAAACTGTTGATAATTTTTTCAAAACCAATTTTTAATTAAAATCTATTTATAGGTGTGCTTGTAACCGGTTCTTCCGGGTATCTTGCCACTCATTGTGTTCAACAACTTTTAAATGAGAAATATCTTGTTCGTGGAACTGTTAGAAGTTTAAAAAATGAAAAGAAAATTCAACCACTTCGGGCATTAACCCATGCCTCAGAAAGATTAGAATTAGTTGAAGCTGATCTCAACAATTCGGAGTCATGGATTGCAGCTGTAAAAGGATGCGATTATGTTCTTCATACTGTAAGTTTATATACTATACTTAAGTAGGCTAAATAAAGTTTTTATTTAAATAGAAAACTTTCACTTAACTTTTTAAATCTTTTATCACAAATTTGATTATAAATTGCTGACAATAAAATTATTTAAATTTTTTAGGCTTCCCCATTTCCGATTATTGCAGATGAAAGTACTGTCGAAATAGCAGTAAATGGAACTTTGGCAGTTTTAAAAGCATGCGCGAAAGAATTTTCAGTTAAAAAAGTTGTTTTAACTAGTTCCGGTGCTGCTATTAATGGTACGTTTTTTTAAAGCTCGGAAAGATCCAACATCAAAAAATTGAACTTTTTGAAAAATTTAATTTATCAAATAATTACTGTAAAAAATTGGAATACGTAACTAATTAAAGTATTCCAAAATGTTACATTTTATAGAAGGACACGATAATGAAGATCGTACATTTGATGAAAAAGATTGGACCGTTGAATCTTCTCCAAAAGTACTTGCATATTCTCGATCAAAAGCAGCCGCCGAACGTTCTGCATGGGAATATGTTAAAAATCTTGGAGCAAACGATAATCATTTTGTTTTGACTTCAATAAATCCATCCCTCATTGTTGGGCCCCTTTTGATGGATACTGAAGGTACTTCTGTCTCTGTAAGTTTTGATCATCTTTATGAATGTAGTACTGTAGTTTCAGAATCCATGTCTACGATATTAAAGCCAATTTTATCCTTTTCAGATAATTCGTCAACTTCTGAACAATGAAGTTCCAATTCTTCCAGCTTTACATCTTGCAATGGTTGATGTTCGAGATGTTGCAAAAGCACATATCCTTGCAATGACAAATCTAAAAACAGATGGTGAAAGAATTCTTGTTTCTGCACAACCATCCCTCTGGTTTCGGGATGTCTCAAAAATTCTTGCAAAAGAATTTCGTCCACAAGGATATACATTACCCTGCATTCAAGCACCTTATTTAGTTTTATATCTTTATTCATTCGTGGATTCCCAGGTCAAGGCAATCCTTGGAAAACTAAATCGTCAAGTTAAATTTGATAATTCTAAGGTAAATTTTGATATTTATAATTTAAGTTTAACAAAAAGTACCATAATTAAATTTTACACAACATCTTTTTTAGGCAAAAAAATTACTTGGACTAGAATTTCGTAATCCTGCCAATTCCATTGTTGATATGGCTTACAGTATGATTGAGAGAGGAATTGTACCCAAAAAAGCTGGATACATTGAAAGAAAATAAAAAAAAGATTGCAAATTTTTGTTAATAATAAATTTTGAAATAACGTTTGTAATTGTATGATAAAACGCGTTCTAAACATTTATTAACTTTTTTTTGCTTATAAAAAACGCATTTTTTGCAAAAACAAATTTAAAATATCTAAATAATAAAGCAACCTTAATTATTTTGAATTAAAATTAATTAAACAAAATATCGAAATGAATGTGTTGAAATTTTGAGTTTTTTCGACTTAATTATAAACATTAAGATTACGGTACTTTAACAATATTTTTATCGTTTAATAAAGCCTACAACATTAACTAAAATCATTGTTTTTGTTATACATTGAACTAAAATTAATATGTTATTTAAAAGTTACTGTAATTTTGTAATTTGAATTATTTTGTTAAATCATTTCTTTCGAAATTATTCTTCCTTTCTTTAAATGTTAGTCTTATTTTCCCACATTGATATATATCAATGTGGGAAAAAAATTTTTGTAATGTCTGGCTTTTCTTTGTTTCTTTGTTTCATCCTTTTTTCCTTTTCACCTGCTTTCAGAAAGGTCTAAAAAAATGATGACTAAGCCATATATGTTTTTGGTTGCTGCCAGTCTGTGTTTCTCTTGGACTCTCTTTCGGCGCTCCAAGCGTTTGTTTAGCATCAGGTCAGAGAAGACATAGTTTTTGCGCAGACGATCACCTGCAGAATGACGCCGTCTATCACCATTAGTGTTCATTCCCCCCTCCCGTTCCCCGTCCCCTTAAGATTTTCATCCCCGTCCCCGCGACATTTCATCCCCGTGAAATTAAAAAATATTTGTTTTTTACTATTTAAAGGGTAGGATCAGTTCTGTTATGTGATAAAAATGACATTTCCACTTTAATTATGGATTTCTGGAAATTCTGGAATTTTCCCATCAAAATTCCTTATCCCCGTCCCCTTTAAATTTTCATCCCCGCTTTTATCCCCGTCCCCGTAAAGGTTCATCCCCGATTTACGGGGGGGGGGGGGGGGGAAGGGGGTGGGGGATGAACACTAATCACCATTCAAAAACGGAACTAAAGATGTGGAAATGTTGGCGGGGTTTTGGACAGCAGCGATGGCCCTAAAAAGGAGCCTCTTGTTGAACCAAATCATTCAGTACTTTTCACAACTGTTGCTGCTTTTCAGCAACCTTTGATCCTTTATTGCTATTTTTATTATATTGATGACTCATTTTCTGCAAAAAATATTCTTTTGTTCTATGATCACCAGACGGTCCTTCGGAATTGGTACGAGCTGGTCCCTCAAAGGAACAGTAACACGATCCATATAAAAGCAACCCACTTCAACCACTTTTCTCATCATTCTTACAATCATTCTTCATCATAATTCCTTTTCATTGCTTATAATCTTTCCTTACAATCTTTCTTTCAAATCATTCCCATTCAAATCATTATTCAAAACCCATTGCTCTCCCTTCCTTTTATTTTTCTTATATTTTTTGGTTATATTTGTTTTGTAAAGTTTTATAATAAAATATTAAATATATTATAAATGTTTTTCACAACACCTTCGGATCGGCAGCTTGAATTCTCTCTCTCTTTTTCCCTAAATTAAATTTATTCCTTTTTTCTTAGTTTTCCTTCCTATCTTTTATCTTTGATGCGCTTTTTTTATTTAGTATTTTTGTTATTTTGCTCGGTTTAATTACCCAAGTTTGAGGTGCTATAAAATTGTTTGTTAAAAGCATTCGAAGGATCGGACAACTCACGAGATACAGGAACATGAACGGGTCTAAACTAACAGTTTTTAAATCTGCAGCTGTCATTACAATTTCCGTTTTAGTGTTTAAAATACTATAAAATTTGAAATTTTTATTTGTAAATCTAAAACCACCGTCGTTACGACTTCGATTGATGAGTCGTCTCCGACTCGTGAGTCAGAATTAAAAAGCACAACTCTGTTCAGAACCAGTGTTCATTCAGATTTTTATTTTCACTTTATTTTTTAGGGGTCTGATTTACGAAATTTTTATTACAAAAAATGACCCATCAATAGCGAGCTCTCTTTTTATTACAAAAAAAAAATAACAATTTTATTTTCTGCGGCACAAAGAAAATTTTTTATTTACTAAATATTGCTCTCCTTTACTTTTCTGTTCCTTTTTTTCTTAAAAACTGAAAGTTGGAAAACAAAATTTTATTAGTCAGCTGAATAATTTATAGTCTTTTTTATATTTGTCAAAAATGGTTAATTACATTTAATATTTTTAAAAATATTACTTTTATTATTTGTTATTACCTTATTTGTATACGGTAAAAATCTTGACCACATTTATTTCCTTTCCTCCTTTTTTAAACGTGTCTGAACGCCAACGTTTTAAAGTTGCAGAATTTGTAAATTGAGAGATTCTTTCGAGATTCTTCTTTCAATGATTCGGTTATTATTTTAGCTTTTATCATCGTTACTTTTGTTGTTTCATTCAATCAAGAAGAGAAAAACAGCCAAGATGCCTTATGCTTGCAGAATAATCTTTAAAAATTATGATTCTGATCAAGTTAATCAATTCCTTGAAGTTTGTTTTTTTCCTGTTTAAATTTTAGAACAATGTTAAAGGATAGATAGATTTGTTATTTAAAAACTGTTTACTGATAATTTTTCCACAAAATTTTAAAGATTCATATGTTCATATGTAATTTATACATTTTGTTTATGATAAACAACAAAAAACATTTTTTGCTCTTGTTTACGACAAGTTTTTGCATATGAATTTTGTAAATTGAGAGATACTTTAAACTGTAAATGAGTTACAAATTTACAAAACTTTCTTTACCTTATCATATATTAAAACTTATTCTCCTTTTATAGTATTGCACTGGATATGAATGGACTCAAATAACCGATTTCAAAGTTAATGAAGGTGAAAATCGAATTATTGGAAATGAAATGGATCTCTTTGATGAAAAACGTGAAAAGAAATTTGAATTTGAGTTAATGCCAGATGAAGAGGGAATAGATAAATATGAAAAGATAACCCTTGCATTTTGTGAATTATCAATGATCTTTAAAAATATTGAAGAAGAACTTCGAAAAGAGCATAAAAATTTTGCAATGACTGCAATTTTAACATCAATTTCTCGAAATATTTCTCCACAACGTTTTGAGTAAGTTTTATTCACTCTTAATAATCTCGGAATTAACACTAAAACAATAACGTTTTTAGACTTCAAAATATCTTTTGTCTTGAAAAAATTGCTCTTGGTTCAATTTATCAAAAGCATTATTTTGCAGCAACGTATATGCATCGATCCCCTGAAGGGATGACAAATATCTTTAATAAATATTTGGCTGATCATCGGGGAATTGATCCTGTTGGATCGAATATGTTAGCGATATTCGAACATGATCGAGATTCGTTGGTTATTGCCTTTCCAGACACCTTTGAACCAAAGAAAATTATGACAGAAGAAGGCGAAAAAGAATCCGTAAAAACTGGAAATCGAGTTGTTGAACTTAAATTAAAATATTCTTCCATTCGACGTATTGTTGTTTCACTGGATTATAATGAAGAGGATGGAGTTACTGCACAATTTACTCTTCAATTTCGATATCCTCCAATGGTTTTTATTTGGGATGAATTTAAAGCCAAGGAAGGTGGAACAACACATTTTCGAAATGGTCAAAGATGGTTATCTTGGCGAGGACGACCTGTCGAAACTGCATTGGCTCGAGCATCTTGTATATTCTTGGAAGCTTTTAATGTTGAGGTACGGTTCTTAGGATACTGTAGTTTGCTAAAAACGGCTATTTTTGAGGAGACTTTGTCGCTCAAAGATCAAATTTTTAGAGCCACTTAGATTACTGTAATATTTATCGTATTTTAGGGTCGAATCCTCATGGATTGCTTAGATCGACTTCGAAAAAATATTGATTCTCCAATTGAATTTCGATTTTTGATGTGGAGATCTGGTCGAATTGATGATGATCCAAAGCCAAGTTATATCATTAATCCAATGAAATATAAGAATACGGATTTCTTTGCTGAACTTGATTCACATCGAGATTTTCGGCATCTTAAAGATCCAAAATATTTTCCACTTGTTTATGCCGTTGAAGCTTTAATTTCATATGGTGGTGAATTGTATGATTGGTTTTTCCGGCCTCCATATGATTGCTTCATGAAATTCATGTATAAAATTGTTGAATACTATGAACATGAAATTGATAATTATCCTGATACAAGTAATTTTTTGCTAAGATTAAACAATTGTAAAGTATACTGTAACTTTTTAGAATATACTCGAACTGTTGCAACTCTTGAAAATATGGTTCAACAAATGCATGGTGTTTCAGATGTGCCATGGCCGATTGCATTCTTTGATACAATTTATGAGAAGACAAATTTGAATATGGTTTCCGAGTTGACAGATGAATTGGAAAAAGAAGGATATATGCGAGTTCGAAAATTGATTGTAACTCCAACCCGACGACTTTATGTTAATCCAGAGTTAATTATGGGAAATCGATCACTTCGAAAAAAATCTGCTGAAAATATGCTTCGGGTTGTTTTTCGAGATGATGATTCTAACAAAGTTTCAAATCTTCCACCGTTAATCATTGAAAAAACTGTTACAAATACTTTAAAGAATTCTCTTTATGTTGGATGTAAGTTTATTTTGCTCGGTTATTGACCTACCGTAAGCCCTCTTTTTTTAGTGCGTCAATTTTCATATCTTTGTTCATCCAATTCCCAAATGCGTGATCACGGCTGCTATTTCCTTGCTGGAACTCCAGAATATGTTGCAAAATTCCGTCTTGAATGTGGTCGCTTCAAATTTACTTCAATTCCAAAAGTGATGAGCCGAATTGGGCAATGCTTCACTCAAGCTTGCCAACTTGGAATTGTACTTGAACGTGAAGCCTATTGTGAAATCTTTGATTACAAAGGTGGTGCGAATAGCAATGGTGAAGCCTATACCTTCTCTGATGGATGTGGAATGATTTCACCGGAATACTGTAAAAAGATTGTTGAAGATTTAAAACTTGGAAGTTGTCTTCCATGTTGTAAGTTTAAAAATAATTGGATGATCGATATTTTGATTAACCATTTTTAGGTTTCCAAATCCGTTTTCGAGGTTACAAAGGCATTGTAACAATGAATAAGGCGTTTGAAATTATAAAGGAATGGGCAGAAAAGAATGGAAAAGATTCAGTACCTCGTGAAGATGGCTCACTTCCATGGTATCGACAGTCCCTGATGTTCCGAGAATCTCAAAAGAAATTCTATGGACCAAAAAGTCAACATCTTGAAATTGTTAAAATTTCTTGTCCAATTTCTGTTTCAATGAATAAACCATTGATTAATATTTTGGATCAAGTAAGTTCAATTTTATAATGCTTACAGTATCTCAAGCAACTTGGGTATTCCAACTTTAAAAGTTTTATCTCTTACAGTAATCTTGACTCTACTTGTAGGTATCTGAAATGCATGGTCCTGAATCACATAAACGAATGTGTAATCGAATTCATGATTTATTGGAAAAGCATGTTGATTCTGCAATTTCTCCATTGTATGATGAAACTGCAGCATCTATAACATTGAATGAATTTCCAAAATATATTCCATATCATCGATTAAAAGATTTTTATCTTACCGAAGAACCATTCCTACGATCATTACTTCGTTCATCAGCTCTTGTTTCTTTACGTAAGTTTTCGGGATTACTGTAATTACTGTACTTTATTGACATGTTTTATTTTAGATAAGTTAATTGAAAAGATGCAAATTTGTGTTCCAACGTCTCAAGGTAGAATGATGTTTGGGGTTGTTGATGAGACTGGATATTTACAATATGGTCAAGTCTTCTTTCAATATCATGTTAATGCAGCTGTCAAATATCCTGGACCAAATTCTCAGAAAATCGTTCATACTGGGCCTGTTTTGGTTACGAAGAATCCATCGGTTGTTGCTGGAGATGTTCGAATGTTTCAAGGTTCGAAACATTATTTTAACAATCATTAGTATTTATGTTATTTTTCAGCTGTTGATATTCCTGCTTTGCATGATCTTGTTGATGTAATTGTTTTTCCACAACATGGTCCTCGACCTCATCCAGATGAAATGGCCGGTTCAGATTTAGATGGAGATGAGTATTCAATCTTTTGGGATCCTGAATTATTTCTTGATAGAACTGAACCTGCATTTGATTTTACTGCCACCAAACAACCAACCATTTTGAATGAAGAAGAAATTAAAGCAAATCTCACTGCACATATGGTTGACTTCTTTACCAAATATGTTTCTCAAGATGCCATTGGAAAAATTGCAAATTCCCATCTCGCAAATTCTGATTTATATGGAATTAATAGTGAGGTAAGAAATGATTTACTATAAGTGTGATTGTTGTGGTTTATTTATGTAATAGATTACTGTGGTCACTTAAAAAGTAGCTAATTATGTGACATATTACTGTTATTGTTGTTGTAACTGCAGTTAATTTTTTTATAATTTTAAGCATTGTTTCACAATTGCAAAGAAGCATAATCAAGCAGTTGATTTTCCAAAATCTGGTGAAGTTCCTGTTCCTCTTAGAAAGAATTGGGAAAATGGTTAGTACTTTTATAGATTACTGTAATACTATTTACTGACTTTCTCTTTTTAGGACAACCTCCAGAAACTGTTGAAAGATTTCCAAATTATATGTTGAAGAATAATACCGCTTCATACAAATCCGTTCGATTACTTGGTGATCTCTTTTCTCGGGTAACCGAAGTGAAAGAAATTATTCGAGTTGAAGAACTTGCTGAATCAAATCAAAAAATAGATTTGGATGAATCAATTCTTTGTGAAGGGGATGGAAAATATCTTGAAACTGCAAAGAAGGCATATGTTGAATATAGTTCTTTGGTTCAAGTATGTTTTTCTTTACAGGTTTTATACAGTAATGTTATGAATTTTTTAGAGTTTATGTGAAGATTACGGTATTCAAAAAGAAAGTCAACTCTTTTCTGGCAGATATACGGCTTTAAAAAAGCAGGTCACTCTTCAAAATGATAATGATATGTCATATTTCAATACCCAACATATGATTGAAGAAAGAGTTGCAGTAATTTATTCTAAATTTCGAGTTTTATTCTTTGATGAATTTAATGGTATTGAAGCAAATACAATTGAAGATGATCGTATGTTTAATGGACTTCGAGATACATTCCGTCGAATTTGCACAAATCCAACCGCCGATCTTCAAAAGAAGGCATCTGCATATTACCGTATTGCTTATACAGATAAAAATTATCTTTCTTTTGCTTGGCTTGTCGCTGATATTCTTGCATATAATCGACAACAACATCTTTTGAAATCATTCTCGCATAAATTTACACTTTGTCCATTGTATGATAAATTATCTGATTTGATTGAAGAAACATGCTGGTCAAAAATGTTCAAAAAAGAATTGTCAAGTTTGAAGGAAATTATTGATGAAACAACTGCCGCAAAAACTTCAAATGAAAATATGAGCTTAGTTGTTGCTGAAATTTGTCAACGATATAATGGTAAGTTCTTATTTATTTGGATTACTGTAGCTGCTAGGATTGTAAATTAAAATTGCGATTTTTTTGGCATAGTTTCAATCTACCGTAATCTTGTTATCATATTCTAATCAGTTTTGTCATTTTTAGGTCTTGCTGAATTACTTTTATTTATTCGAAAATGGGTGATTAAACATAACATTAAGAATATTCCGGCTCACTCTTTGGATGCTTTATTTATTGCATATGGATTAGGTGAATTACAAAAAAGTACTGGTGGTTGGCTTGTAAGTTTTTATCTCCATTAACATATTTTTGTGGTTTTATGATTACTTTTTTTAGTCTTCTGATGCCAATGATGAAACAACAATTGTTGATTTGAAAGTTCAAATTGGTGGTCTTGGAAAAAGATTTTGGGATTTTGTTCGATATTTAATGACCCGGAATTTTGGCTTTACTGGAAATGTTTCACTTGGTTCTGTCTTTGATGGATTCTTAAATCAAAATCAATGTCAATCACTTTATTTCATTGCAATGGATACATTTTATTCAATTGCAACAAATCGTCGATTTGAATGTTTACCGGTTATTGCTGCAAATGGCACAGAACCTGTCAAAAGAATTTCAGAAGGCTTAACAACTGTTATCGAAATTCCATGTGATGCTAAACATTACAAGGAATATCTTTCAACTGTTGCAAAAAAATGTGGATGTCTTCGATTGGCACTTCGAAAAAAGCCTACAAGAATGAGCAAGTTTTTTTTTCTTAAATATTTTTATAAAATTTAACGGTTAATAATTTTAGATGCAAAAAGTTGTTTAATTGCAATTAAACCAGTTGGCACATTTGTTTCTGTTCAAAAGTTTCGAGCAATGTTAGAAGTTAAACCTCGTACAAATGAAACGGATCTCCAAAAACGAACTGAAAAAATCTTTGAAGAAGTATATAAACGTCTCGAATTCTACAGTAAACCTGAAAATAGCATTGATGATCCATTCCCTGATTTTGATGAATAATCGTTTTTTACTTTTTTTTATGTTATGTATTGTTTTCTTTTATTTGTTAATCTTGCCATTGTTTTTTTTACTGTAATCTTGAAACCGGTTACAGTACTACTTTTATGTACGTGCATTTCTGAAAGTTGTTTTTTTTGTTGCAATATTTTTTAATTTATTTTTGATTATTTGAAATTTATGATAAGATATAAAGTTTTGTATTGGATTTTTTCTGTCTTTTTAACAAGATTGCTAATTTTAAATATGAAAACTCTTAAACTTTTAATTAAAAGATAAGTTTTTGAATTTTAGAAATTCGTTTAATCTTTATCTGCAAATTTATTAGCTTTTCCGTTTCGTAAAATATTTTTTTTATTATACAGTACTTTTCTTTTTTTGGTTGGATTTGAATAAAAATATACAATCAGATTGTAACCATCAAAACAGATTTTAATAAAACATATGTGTTGGGTAATATTTTTTACCACAACAAATAACTTCATTGTTTGGGTAAATCATTTGCCTGATTTCAATTTGTTTGTTTTTATTCTCAGTTTTGTTACCCAAGACCTGAGGAAATTCAGCTTCTATTTTTCTTTTAACCAATGAACGATCAAGAAGTGGAAATTTATCAACAAAATAATAAACATTTGTCATCCGAGTTTCAAATTCATCTGGATTAAATTCGTGATATCCTTGGTAAAAGTTATAAAATCTAAAAAATTGTATATGTTGCTTATTTTATAATAATAAGAAATACAGTATGACAATCCTAAATTCAAAACGTCAGATTAGCTTAATGAATTAGAAACTAAACTTATGGATTGGTTTCAGAATTAAGAAAATTAAATCGGATTTTTTGACAGTAATGAAAGCAAAAACAGAAGCTTACGTTTTTGCATCAAGGAAGCCATCACAAATTGATGCACCACCAACAAAACTATTACACGCTTTCTTGGTCATAACTGACATGGACTTTTCAGAATACACCAAAAAATTTATGGAAAGAAAATATAACTTTACAGTAATTGCTGCAGATTTCCAAATCTTTTCAGCAGCTTGTGTAAGATCTGGTGGATCAAGGGATAAATAATGTGAAGCAGCTGATTTATAATCTTCTGGAGTATAAACTTTATAGGGTCGGGAAATGATAAATGTTGGCTATAAAACCAATATTACATCACTATAGAAAAAGATCGAACCAATTATTCATGTAAAGTCCAAAGTATTATTATTAAGTTAATTAACGGAATATTACCTTACAACTGATTCCAGGAACCTGCAATAATTGTTTAAAAGCGTTAGATGCTTTTAACATTTTCGAAATATGTACTTTCTAGAAGGGAACATACAATTCAAAATAAACAAAAAAATTCAAGTATAGATACTTTTATAACACTTCCATATGGCTTTCCACAAATCAATGAATAAATTGTCGGAGTAATTAGGTTAATGTTACTGATGTGTTATTTAAATGGCCAGGTATCTGGTCAGTTTTGAACAAAAACAATAGTGGCTTAGTTGGCAAGATGCATCAGGTTGCCAGTCAGTAAATTAGGATTTGACGGATAAATCCTTTGGCACAGATTAAACTTTTATTAATTTAAAATTAAACTTTATTAAATTTCAACAAAATGTAAATAAATTAAACACAAATATCAATAAAACATATGTGTAGGATAATATTTTTCACCACAACAAATTACTTGATTGTAAGGAGAAGGTCGAGTTCTTCGAAGTCGAAGTTCTTTGCTTTTATTTTTATTTTTTGTATCCAAAACTTGAGGAAATTCAGTTTCAATTTTTCTTTGAACCAGTGAACGATCAAGAAGTGGAAAAGCATCAACAAAATAGAAAACATTCATCATATGCTTTTCAAAATCATCTGGATTAAATTCATATTCACCATAAAAGAATTTATGGAACCTTAAAAAAGGGTGAATTTTAGAACAATTTCTCATTTTTAAATACTTTAAAGTACTGTAAGGCAATTCTAAATTTAAGACATGTAGTGAATCAGATTGGATTGCCTTACAGTAATAAAAAGGCAACAACAAAAGCTTACATTTCTGCATCACGAAAGCCATCACGAAGAGAAGCTCCACCAACAAATTGATCACATGCCAACAAGCTTAATACAGACAAAGCTTTATGAGATAAAATTTGATAATTCATTCGAAGAAAATATAATTTAACGGAATCAGCTGCAGATTTCCAAATCTTTTCAGCAGCCTGTGTAAGATCTGGTGGATCAAGAGATAAATAATATGAAGCTGCTGATTTATAATCTTCTGGAGTATAAACTTTATAGGGTCGGGAAATTGCAAATCGCTCCTGAAAAACTACTGTTGCATTTTTGTAGAAAAAGACAATCATTTTTTAAAATTATTTTTATCTTCCTCCATCACCGACTTTTCTTAGACAAACAGTATACTGTAGGTTTACCTTTTGTCCAGCTTTTTCAGGTTTATCGGGACTCCATAACTTTTGGGTTGCTTTAAAATGCATTACTTCAACTCCAAAAAACTCATCATTTTGTCTTCTTTGAAATTTAAATGAATCCTGTAATTACATTTTATGAAAGAATCAATAAAAGCAAAAATTTAAGTTTACTTTGTTTGATTCAACAAATTTTGAAGATTCAAGATCAATTTTATCACTTTGTAATTCAATTGCATTTTCATAAGCTGCAATATGAAGTGATAAGGTGCTGCTGCTGGTGGTTGTGGTTGAATTTGAATCTTTTTTGTTTTTCCATGAATTCTTTTCTCCTTTGGAGAATTCAGAAACGGTGGATAACTTTGTTGATGCTTTTAATTGATTATTTTTCTTCCATGAATTAGATATGCTTCTTTCATGACGGTCAACAAATACTGTATCTAAGGCTACAGTATCAAAAATTAAATGATTTACAATTTCGTATCATTTTCATTGTTTGTAGGCAATAATTTAAAAACACAGTTTTTGCTTTTTTGATACAGTAGCCCTTCGTGTTTACCAGAACTATTCTTGTTGGATGGTTTTCTTTCCAATTGAAAAAATTTTAAATCTTCACATTTTTGGTTTTGATTTAAATTGATATGATTGAATTGATCATTTTGATGAGAAAGGCAAAATTTAACATTTTGTTGATTTTTTGATAAACAATCTTTTGTAAATGTTAATACTCGCTTGGTTGACATCCCTTAAAATTATAATTTGACAAAAATTTTATTTGAATTCAATTAATAAGATATTTAACAAAGCTTTGCGATAAATAAACTACAGAAAAACACTCATGAGAAACTATAATGCTCAAAATTCATACTTTCTTGCACCATAAAACTGTTACATCATTCTTACGTTTTTCGAGAATAGTGCGAAAAAGATTACAGTAATTCAAAGATTTTTCCAGTTCATATTCATATTAGCATAAACGTTTTTTATAATATAAAGATTATGTCTGGGACTTTAACAAGGGTTCTTTTACTGCTGGATTTTCTAGCCCAAGCTTACTGTAATTGAATAGCTTTAAACTGAAATTAACTTCAAAATGCTTTTCTTTTATTTTAAAAAATGGTCCCTTTTAAATATTTCAAAAAAACCTTTTCAAATTTATTTTTAAAAGTCCCTCAAATATTTTTTGTTAGAAAAAAATGAATCATTTCCATCACGTTTTTGAAGAAAAAAAGAAAAACATTGACTTCCACGTGCTTGTGCAATCCTTTTTTTTCTTTGTCTAGTCCCTCTTTTTTTATTATGCAAAGTTTTGAAATTATATTTTTTACATGCATGATTAAAATAGAGAAACGAAAGAAGGCTGTGACTGCCTCTTTGACTGAAAGTTCTTTTTTAAAAATAAATTAATTTTTTGATGAAATGTTGAAAAAAATATGTGTGGTCTTGAGAAATAATATCAGGCATATAAATCATCTCAAAAAAAAAGCAAAGAAATTTTTTTGGAATAACAAAAATATATGTATATTTACATCTTATGATTAACAGATGTAAATAAATAACAGCAGTAAAAAAAAGTGAAGGTGGATTTATTTGTTATTGTTTGAGTATGTGTTTTTGTTGCGGCTGCTTTAATCATTTGAGTCAAAACTTTTCACGTGTCTTTTTTGCTTTCTTTCTTTCTTTAACTTGATTTTGGCCAAAGTTTGGCCAAAGTCAATTTCATTTGGGGGATCTTTGTCGAAATTAAAGTTTCTAGAAATTTCACATATTTTTAAAAAAATTTTTGGTGGATTGGACTCAAAAAAAGATGAAAACGGAAGAGCTTAAAAAATTTTTGTTATCAAAGAGAAAAAAAAGGTCATGATAGATTAAGTGAAATTGAAGTGTAATAGATTGTTGCAATTGCATTTTTCATTGTTGCATTAATCTTTCTTATTTTTTCTTTTCTTTTCATTTGATTTAACAACCTTTAAATCATTTTCAATTCAACAAAAAAAGCCTGTAATCACGCCATTTCACCTTTAAAATTATGCATTGCATGGATTAACGATTTCATTGCAACATTTTAAAGGGGCAAAGGTGTAAAATCAAGAAAAAAATTGCAAGAACACATCATTTAATTTAGCAATAAAATACTGTTTTTATGTTTTTGATGCTTTTCTATTTTTTTTTACTTTTGCAAAAATTTGAAGAAGTTGTTTTTCTTTTGAAACGATTTCGAAAAAAAACATGTCCAAACTTTTTACCTGAATTTTCCAGTTTGTTATTGTTTATCTTTTTCTTTGTTGCTTTTATCCTTTTGTTTTTTATTTCTAATTTAAACTTGTCATTTTTCTTTTTGATTTTTTTACTCAAAATTGCGATCAACAAATGAAGTGATGAGTTTAATGTTCTCTCTTTAAGACTTAAGTTAGCTATTTATAAATAAATATTTGATGTGTGCTTTGGTAAATAATAACAAAAAAAACAAAACATACTTAAAAATAAAAAGAAATCAACAAAAATATTAATCAAGAGTGGACCCGTAAACACCTTTTTTCTCTTTCCCGAAAAAAATCCTTATGTATTTTTTTCTTTCAGTCATTTTGGAGACCAAAAGAAGAAAGAAGATGAAGAAGGTGCTCTTCACGTGAATGAGAGAAATGTAAAACAATTGTGAAAATTGGTTTCTTTTTTGTGCGGCCTAAAAATGGAAGGGAAAAAGAAGAATGACCAAGCAGCGCGCGTTTTTTAGAGGTCGCTTCAGTCATCTGAAAAAAACACAACAGAAAATGAAAGAAAAGGAAAGAAAAATGGAAACAGAAAGAAAAATAGTCTTTGACTTTTCGTATTCAAAAAAAAACAAAGCAACAAGAAAGTGCAACTTCAGCAAAAAATGATAAAAGCAAGGATTAAAACATTTTAGGATTCAAATGCAAGATTATTGAATTAAAATTGTTCCATCAAGAAGGTTTTACAATAATCTCAAATACCATGTTTCTTTCTTTCAAATATCTTTTATTACTGTATTCCCCCAGTTGTTTGTCCCCTTTTATCCACTACACAGATAAATTAATGTTTAAATTTTTTTATTATTAACTTTTTAGGCATTTTTTAAAATTAAAACAAGAAATTGCAATAACAAATTAAATTTATAAAGATAGGCAAAAAGAAAATAACAACTCCCCGTTCAAAAATGATATAAATATTTAAATTTTAGATTCATAGAATCGAAGTTTTTTTCCAACATCTTCCATATGCAGGATTTTGACTTTTTAAATTTGGAAGATTGAAAATAAACAAATATAGCTTCTGCAGACACACACATTTATTGGTTGGAGTACATATTTACTTCAGCAAAACCCGAATATAGTTTTTTTAAAAATAAAATAGAAGGCAAAATAATTTTGTCCAGCAAAATATTATTATTAATCATGGATAAAGAATTCCATTGTCTGTGAATTTGGTTTATTAATCTTCTTCAGCAGCATTTTCAATTGATTGTGCTTCAGCTCGTGCAACAAAGATTGGCAAAATAATACTTATTGGAAGAACAAAAAGTAGGGAATAAGCAGCATGTTGGACCTTTGGATTTACGATGGATACCAAGGCTCGAGTAGCAGCAAATAATAAAATGCTGAATTCAAGAATATTTACGATTGCAGAAAGCATTTTTGATAATTTTTTAGAAGATTCAGTTTTTTGGGAGTTTTAAATCTTGAAGTTTTTTGAATTTCAAGCTTCCTCTTTTATACTCTTTTTTTCAAAAAAGGGACTCCTCTTTCTGTTTTTTTCTCTCCTCCCTCTTCTTGCTGCTGTTGAAAGAAAGATTGAGAGGGGCAATTTTAAAAGAAGAGAGAAAAAAAGGGGGTGGAGCTTCTAAATAAATGGGTGCATCTTGCTCCCATGTATTTCCCGTGGTTTCTTCTTCTTCCAAAGTAAAGGCTACATATACTTTTTTTTGATTTCTCCACACTTTTTTGCTGCTGCTAGAATTGATAAAACTAAAGCTTTCACCCATTTTTTTAGGCTAAAAGTGATTTTTGTTTTTAGGGTAGAAAGCAAAGAAAGAGTCATCTGTTTAATTTTTTTTGGATTAAAAGAAAAGCAAAAAGCATATCAAAGCAGAGCAGGTAAAATAAAAAATGGTTGACACGAGTTATCACTCTTTAAAACATGTGAAAGTATTTTTTTAGAAAGACAAAAAAGCTATCGCAAGATTCTCGAGAAAAATGAAGTGCAAAAAGTTTGTTGTTGTCCACGAAAAAAAATGAAAGCAATGGATCCAAAAATAGAATAATTTTGTCATATTTTTAGAAGCAGCCGAATAAAAAAAATATCAGCAGTTGTTTTTCGAACATTTTTGAAGATGGACTAAAATAAAGTAAAATGTTACAAAATTGTATAATTTCGTTTTATTTTTTTTCAACATTGAAAAAACAAAGAAAGAAATGCTGCAAAAATCTGATAAAAACAATGAGGAAAATCAACCATGAAATTTTTTGGGCAAAACACAAAAAAACAGGAATTCGAAGGTTGAAGAAATTTTGGACATCTGATTGTTATCGGATTTTAGGCTGCTTTCATTGAATTTCGGGGGGATAATTATCATAAAATAATCCATGTTTATCAAAAGTTAAAGTAAAATGGTTTCTTTGATTTTGATTTTGCTTTTCACGTGGCCTAAAAGGGTCAACACTTTTTTTACGATGCTTTGTTTGCATTTTTTGTTTTTCTTTTTAGCTTTTATAAGTTATCACAAAACAATATCAACTAGTAGATGGCATCTACAGAAGAAAGATACTGTAGCCAACTGCAAAATCTTGGTCAAAAACGCAAAAACTTTTCTGAAAATATAAATTTCTTATAAACTTTGGTTGTTCTATTATAATCTGTTATTCATTTAATCATTAATGAATGACATTTTTTGGATAATTATCACAGAGTTTTATGTTTAATGAACATTTACTATAATCCCTTTTTGTTATTGATTTTGTCACAAAAACAAGTAATTGTTACAAAACAAACTTTTTTGCAACAAATTTTCAGTTTTAATGTATTTTTAGAGGGATATTTTTTACCTTTTAAATAATGTAAAATAAAATCAATTTCATTGAAATTTCTTTTACTTGATTTTTGATGGTGATAAAAAATGATGATACCCCGATTCCTCTTTCATTTCTTCCCCTTCATTTTTTTATCTTTCATTGCTTCCTGTCAAGGTTCGAAACGACCTCGAATTGAATAAAAAAAGAAAAGAAAAATGTTTCATTGCAAAATTTTTTTTCAACTGATCTTTGCCTTTTTTTCTTCCATCTATCAAACTATTTTTTTTTTCAAAAATGGAGAAATTTCTAAAACGCCCAAACACGTTTTTCTATCTTTCAAGATCGAACGAAAGGGGAAAAACTGACTGTTGAAAAAAACAAAAAACTGAAACGGTTGTAATAACTGTTTTTTTGAATAATAAAAATCATAAAAATGAAACGTGCATGTCCTTGTATTAAATTTATCAATATTTGTTATATGCATGTTTATGTGCAACAAAATACATGATTAAATTCATGCATGCTTTTATTTTCCACATGAACATTTCATGTGAATTCAACAAGAACGTGGTGAAAGCAAGCAGCAGCAGCAGCGATAATAAAATGCTATTATAGCTGCTGCTGCTGGACTAACTGACACTTTCAATTTCAACAACACCGAAAAAAACGAAAGGATGAAAAAGGAAGAAGAAGACATTAAAAAGGGGAAAACAACAGGTGTCATCGCTCCTGCAGAAACAGAAATCACAGAAACAACTTGCTTTGGGCCACTTTTTTCACATTTGCTTTGTCTGATGAAAAAAACTAAAATATCTTCTTCCATTTTTTCAAAATAAAAAATTTTTTAGGTATAATTAATTACGTCTCTAATTTCTTTTTTTCACATTTTTTGAAATTTGAAGCAAAAGAAAAAAATTAACCACGTTTTTGATGTTGGTTCAAACCACACGATTTGCCAGTATAGTTTTGTTAGGTTCTTATCTATCGCTTGCTTGCTCGACTACAAAAACATTGTTTTTGTTACCAAAAAAATAAAACAAATACATACAAGTTTTTTTCCAGGCATGATAAAAAAATATCAAAAAAAATATCTTAAAAATAGCCACCACCTTCGCTGTAAACAAGCATAAATTTTATTTCAACCTAAAAAAGCGGAAAAATTTCGAAAGTTACTAAATACTCAATACTCTGATTTTAAAAAGAAGAAAGAGTAAACAGAGCAAATAAATGAAATTAAATGTAGAAACTAAATTTATATTTGAGGGGTTTCCCTTATTTTATTTATTTTTATCAGTATTTATTAGTTTTTAACAAATTTAATTAAAAGTCCTAAAAACATCAAAGTGGATGTTCCAAGTGGATTGTTAATGATAGCAAATGAAACTTGGAATAAATTTGAATAAAATGTGTCATTCATTAAGTCTAATCACTGGATTTTAATGTTTTTAAAAAAGTTTTTGCCAAAATTATTTGGGTTAATTTATTTGAACTTTTGATACTCTTTCTTCTTTTGCGCAATAATCATTTCAAGGATACCCCGGAAATAAAAAAAGTTAAAACTAAAAATCATACGACCCAGCACTTAAAAATTTTAAAGATCATAACATTCAAAATGAATCACCTTTAAAAAAATCATTATTTCTGACTCAACGATCATAAAAAATTGTTTTTTTCTTTGAAAAAAGCATGACTTTTTGAATTTAAATTTTAAAAGAAAATGACAAAAATGATTTTTCTAGTACTCATTTTTTAGTGCAGTTATACTGTATACAGCATTTGTTTTTTGACAAAACTAGAAAAAACATGTAATAGAAAATAATATCAATATAACCTTTTTAAAATTGATGTCATTTTAGTTTTGTTAAATTTTAAGGAATTTTTAACAATCAATTTTGAAGCAAAACATGATTTTATTGTAACATTATAATTTATTGGTGCAATTTTAATTTGTTTGAGATTTGACTACAGTCATTTCTCAAACAAGTTGATTCCATTCAACACACCTGTCAATTATATCATTTTTAGTTCATCTGTCAGTAGAGATATTTAAAGGACAAATATACATTTTTTTACAACAAAAACAGTGCTGTTTTAGAGAAAAACCACGTGTTGCAAAATGTTTGATTAAAATAAATTCCATTTTTTTAGAAAAAAGAGATAGAAAAAAATGGAGCTGAGGGCACGTGGTCGATCATCAGCAGGCAGGAAAAAGGGCCCCATTTTTGTTGCATTTAAAATTTTAATCATTCATTTTCAAAAATAGCCTCCAAAAATGGTGAAATTTGATTCATGAAAAAAAGAGTATGGTGCTCCTAATTTGAGTTTAAAAAAAGAGAAAAATTTATTTAATGATAAAAATCTCATATTTCTTTTTGCATTTATTACATCTGCGTTGTAATGTTTTTGTATTCAATTTTTTAGGCAAAAATAAAAAAGGTTATAAAATCAAGAAAAAATAATTTTAATTTGAGAAAAGAAAAAAGAATTACAGTATGCAAAGAAATAAAGAAAGGGATAAAAAGGAATCGAAGAGGAACTAAAAATAAAGTTTTAAAAGAAAGATAAATGACTCTTTTTTAAAGCAATTTTAGTGCATCAATCTTACAAAGCACTTTTATTTTTTATACTTTTTTTTGCTGAAAATCAAAGAACACACAAAAAAGCTGAAACAAAGATGCATTCGTCTTCTTTTATATTTTTTTCCATTTTGCTGTGTTTCGTTTGCTTCAACATTTTGCACATTTTTTCGATCTTTGCTTGTGTGTTCTTTGAAATTGAATAAATTTCGAACGTTGAAAAATGTTTGAGTGCAAAAACAGAGACAGCAACATTCAAGGGGGAAAATAAAGAAGAAATGATCCATATTTTTTGCAGAAAAAATATTTTAGGAAAACCCTTTGTAAAATTGAAAACTTGGACTTTTTGTTGAAAATCCAATGTTACAGTATTCAAACATTTATCATTTTTAAACTGCATATCTTAAATTTTAATATTTCGAAATTACGTTACTTTGCTTTAACTGCATGAAGAGAAAATATTGAAAGTAATGGATTTTTTGGGATGTAAAATTTAAACAAACTAGTGTCTTGATTCTTAATGCTTGTGTATTAGTGATTCCAATGATAAACATACAAAAAATATGTGACGTTAATCATTTGGGACATTTTTATCACAGTATATTACGGTTTCACGCAAGAATCATTCATCACACAAATGCTTTGGATATGATACAGTATTAAAAAATTTGCAGGATAGGTTTGTGAATTTACAAAAATACAACAAATTAAATCCATAAAATTAGATTTTATTCCAGTCGCTTTTGAATACATTGAAATCGAAGTTCTGTAGCTTACAAAAAAACGTCGAGGACTCTTCGCTTTAGACTTTGTGAAAAAAGAAAAAAAACTTGTTGATTAATTTTTCATGACACCTGCTTCTAAAAAATTAAAAACAAATTTTAATTTAAATATTTTTAGTTAAACACTGCTTCAAAAAGTTGTCAAACAATTTTCCAAAAAACGTTGTTTGGTACTTTAGCTTTCTCCAACTTTTAGAGTTTTTGAAACAAGTTTTTGCCGTTTTTGACATCCTATTTTTTCAGAGGTAAACGAACCAGAAAATTTTATGCAAAAAGTCTAAAATTGAATCATAACAGTGTTTTAAAATATTATTCAATGCCGATTGGTCCTGTTATGTGATGTACAAACGCGTAATTAAAAAAATTAGTTTTCCTTATGCAAAAAATTGCAATGTTTTGTAAACGAAAAGTTCGTTATGTTAATTTAGAAAAAGAATGATACATTTTGTCAATTTTTGAATAACCGATTTGTTTTCCCTCTCAAAACAAAAAAATTCATTTTTTTATTATTTTTGTTGTTCAACTTTTTGCTTACTTCAATTTGTCTCTTTTTTTGTATGTGAAAGAACAACTTTTAAACATGTCAAACAGGTAATATTTTTTAATAATAAATATTACTAAAAGTTTTATACAATATATTTTAGTAATAGTGGTGAATCTCAAGGTTCAACAGAATCATCAAATTCAAGCAGCAATGAATCAGCTAATGATCCACCAACAAATAAAAAATCAGATAAAATTGATTCATCTCCTGGTAAGTACTTTTTTGTATATCTTGTTGCGGGTATAAACTTGTATAATATTTTAGGAAATGCTGGTGTAGATAATGCAGCACTTGATAAGAATTTTAATAATGTTAGTCAAAATCCACCACCACCAAAGCGAAGTCCTCGACGTTTGGTTCAAGCTACAGAACTTCGGTTTCAATGTATTCAAGAGCGAAAAAGTGTTGCCCGGGTTGCTGTATTATTATGTAATATCTCTGATCGACCATTATATTACAAGTTTAAAACTGATACAATGGATCTTCTTACTGTAAGTCTCTTTTCTGCACAAATATCCTACTGTATATATTATTTTTAGGCTCTTCCATCTGCCACTGGACATATTGCTGCACGGGGATCATCTCGGGTTGTTTTGACTTGGCAACGTCCACAAGCTGCTAAAACTTGGAAGAATGTTTCACCTCCAAAACTTTTACTTGTTACCCGTTTTCTTGATTCTGGTGGAATTACAAGAGATACAACTTCAACTCGGTTAATTGGATTCTTGGATACCACATCTTCTTGTTCATCTGATAATCCACCTGTTGAACAGCTAATGTTGGATGCATTGTCAAAAACTTCAACCATGAATGATCCCGAAATAACTGTTACAAAGTTTGTTAATTCATTTATTTGTTGTATAAAATAATATTGATTTTATTTTTAGAAGCTCTGATGATGCTTCATCAAGTCATCAATTGGAAGCTTCTCCTGCAAATACTGAAATTCAAAATCCAAATGTTACTCTTGCACTTATTTTTTTGGCAATCTTTGTTGCAGTATGTTTATATCGTGCTTTACATCCTGTTGCTGTCGTTGTCCGCAATTAATTCAAATTTTACTTCTTCATCAATTAAATTATATATATTTCTAAATCCATGTATTTTTATTTCATGTATGCTTGTATAAATTTGATAAAAATATAAAAGGGATATTATTTTGTAACTTTTAAATTGTGTTTTATTTCCGCGGGAAAACCTACACAAAGATGACCCTTTCTTCAAATATTGTGCCTGCAAAAAATTATTAACAAAGATTTCCCTTCAAAAAGTGCATCTTTGTACGGTATTTCTTCTAAAATAAATCTGTAAAATAAATTCTTTGATTCGAATAATTTTGCTTTTAAAAAATATTCATTGAAAAAAATGAGCTCAAAATTTTTTAAAAAATTTCTGTTTACAAAGTACACCTTTTGCCAAAAGCTATAACAAAATTTTAAATTTTTGAAAAATTCAACAAAAACTATTATAAAAATGTGTATTTCAAATTCAGAATACGAACAAGAATTAAAAGCTTTTGTTACAGAATGGAATTCAATGTATCCAACAGAAAAATGGAAAATTGGAACTGTATATTCTTTTACTTGATAAACAAATAATTACTTCTTATTTTAGAGAGACAGATATTTCTATGCTGAACTTAAATATTTGAATAACGAAGATAAATTATGGATTCATGCTTTTATTATATATAATTTCTCATATGACATTCCACAACTTTGGTTTAATGTTTATGAACCTGGAGGTAAGTGTTTTTCTTATCTAAACCATTGAAAATTTTATTTTTATAGTAATTCAAAAGCGTTTGCCTCTGGAGGGTGCTATTCGATCCGAAGAATTTCTTGGTCGATGCTCGGAAGAAGAGCATCCATTTCTTGGTGTTGGATTTTATTATGTTGATCCATGTCGTGTAATTGCAGCAACAAAAGAAATTCCAACTGTTTCTGATAAACTTGGATATAAATTACTCAAGTAAGTTTAATCCCGTTTTTATTATTTCGTTTCGTTTTAAGTGAAAGTTGTCATATATAAGGAATGTAAATAGAAAGTTTGAGCAAAATTAACAAAATAATTTAATATAAATAAAACAAATATTGCAAATTTTTAGATGGTTCTTTGTAGCTGTTCAGCCAACCCGTCTTCGATCACCCATTGAAATGGCAGCAAAATTTTGTTAAAGCTTCTTCTTCTTTTTTGTTGATGAAATGATTGTATATTTTTCACGCGGGTCAAAGAAATCTAATAAATAAATTACTATCAAATTCATAGCAGTAAACCATATCCAAAAGATTCCAAATGCAATTCCACAATTGATGTAACTAAAAAAAATTATTTACAGTAATCTCATTTTCATCACAGTTTTAAACTCACTTTCTGAATCGTTCTTTGATTGTTCCAGGTCGATCTTGAATTGCAGAAAAATAAACAATTTCAGTTCTTTCTGCTACCGATGGCCATTGATACATTGGACTCATTCGTTGATGTCTTTCTTGAGGTGAAATCAATTTTCCAGATTCAAGTTGATGAATTGCTTGTAACAACGCTTCAGAGAGTTCTAAAAACATGTATAATAATATAATTATAAAGTACAAATGAATCATAGATTTTCAACTAATTTGGCAGGAAAAAGGTCTCGAAATATCATAATAAATTCGATTATCGTACTGTAGAAAAAAGGTAAAAGCTCACGATAAGATTCAGGTTCTGCAAGAGTAATAAAATCATCAGGTAAAACTTCTGGAACTCCTCCGACTTTTGTTGAAACAATATGAAGTCCACAGGTTGCTGCTTCAACAATTGAGGTACAAAAAGCTTCCGTTAAACTTGTATTCAAAAATATATGTCCCCGAACAAGTAAATCTCGAACTTTATTATGCGGAAGCATTCCAACCATTTCACATCTTGAATGAAGTTTAAACTTTTCTCTCATTTCTTCAATTGGAATACGTTTTGGTCCATCCCCTGCTATTACAAATCTTACAGTTGGATGTCTGGAACATACTTCCGGAATAATATTCACCAAGAGATCAGAACCTTTTCGATAAACAAGTCTTGACATAATAATTACTGTAATTGGCATTGAATTGAATTGCTCGAGATCAGGAAGGAAAAGAGATTTTACAATTGCATTTGGAATAACAGATACTTTTTGAGGATTTAAAGTTCCTCGAAGTACCGTATTTTCTTTACTAAAAATTAACAAGTCATCAATTGGAAGCTATTAACACATTAAAATGTACATTACATTACAGTAATAATAATAATTACCTTGTATAACTAACACATATTGTTCGATCAACATTAATAAGAGAATACTGTAGCAGCAATTTACTTGTTAAAATAGCAGAAGCATCAGCAAATCCAAATAGAGAATGATCGGTAAAAACTGTATGAATCCCCAAACACCATGCATGAAACATTGATTCATGGGCCATTGCAGAAAATGATGAATGACCATGCACAATTTGAATTTGTTCAATTAAAAATATCTTTCTATACCAGTAAATTGTGCCAGGAATTGAAGCCAAAGTTGTACTACCAATGTTAAAGAATGGAAGATAGTAAACCTGTAAAATTGGCAAAATTCAGGTTAATTATAAAATGAAATAAATCATACCTTTAAGCCATTTGTAAAGTATCGAATACCAAGTCGTTTACCGTATCCATGTGTCAAAACTATAACTTTATGACCACGTTTTAGCAGACATTCTCCAAGATAATAGATATGAGTTTCAACTCCACCAGTATTTGGACAAAAGAAATCTGATACAAGTCTAAAAAATGGTATTAGAATTTAACAAAAGTTTATACAATAAGAAAACATACGCAATTGTAAGCTGCTTTTTTCTTCGACGTGTTAACATTTTGATATGCTAGAATTTTTGAATGCATTTGATATAGATAAATCAGCGTAGAGTTAAGTCAACATGTTAATTTTTTACCCCTTTTTTTAAAAATATAAAGTTTAGAACAAGTCAGCATTGTGTTCAACTAGTAAACGATCTTTCCGTGGTGGGACCATTTTAGTTTACAAAACGGTATGTTTCTGAAGTTCAGATGCGTCTTTAACCGCTTCTAAATTACATTTTTTTCACAAAGTGACAATGAAAAAAAACTGTAAAAGGCAGGTTCGTTTATGGAACAATTGTGTAATAAAAGGCCTGCGGATTTTATAAAAAAAATTACAATAATAAGTGTAGCCATTTGTGCTACAGTATTTTTCAATTTCTTTACCCCCTTTAATTTTTTTTCAAGAAAAACTAACCGCTCCAGGAATTTGAGAAACTAATGATGGTGGGACAACTGAAAGAGTAAATGGTTCTTGAATTGGTGAAAATAATCTTTGGGATGTCGAAAATTGTTGAACTTCTGGTGCAGCGCATTTATCCTTCTGTTGCCTTGGAAATTCTGATTCATCCTGGAAAAATAATAAAAAATGATCTTGAAATAATAAAACATTTTTTTACATTGAGTGATGAGCCGATCGATGATTGTTTGGAATAAATAGGTACTGTCATTGTTGTATTTTTCTTTTTAAATTCTTTGCCTTCAAGAGAATCAGTAACTTGAGCTTCAATATAATTTTCATAAGCTGCAATATGAAGTGTTAGAGTGCTGCTGCTTTTATTTGAACTCGAAAAATTGTCTCTTGTAGTTTCTTCTTTAACATTACCAAAATTTGTATTGAAATAATTTTTTGATAAATTTTTGTAAGATTTTTTCAAAGAAAAATTATCTTTTTGTGAAGTTGTTTTCTGTGTAAAATCTAGGGCATTTGTTAAGACTGCAGTCCTTTCAATTAACAATGTAAGTTTTGGGTGCATTGTTCAATAAGAAAACGATACATATCGTTGTAACGTTACGAAAAACTTTTTTCACTATTCAAAAATGATTAATTTTTTAAACTAAACTGCTAATGGTTTTTCGAAAGGATTATTTAAACTGGACTCGCATTACACAATTTTTTTCGAGATCATGGTTTTACTGTAATAGTTTTTTTTGTTATTTTTTGCGGTATCTCTTTAAATCACAATGATGCAATATAAAACCTGGCACAAGGAATTTAAATATGTTTTCAATATTTTCCCCTAAAATAGTATCCGAAATACGGTAGCATTGGTTCACTTTCCGAATGCCTATTTTCTTCCAGGTTTTGTATTTAACAATTAATTCCTATACTTTTTTGTTGAACGTCCATGATGCTTTTCATTGCTTGCTTTTTTAGTCGATGTCATAATTTTGAATCTTTATTTAAATAATTGGAGTTTTTCAAGAATACTACTCTTGAAACGTTATAGAACTGACTTTCTGAAAAAATCGAGGAAAGGGCGATCGATCAAAAATTTCAAAATTGTTTTTTTGAGCTGAAATTTGGCGTGTAGTATCCTTAGGGGTCAGGGAGGTGTGATCAAAAAAAATTTTTTTGATTCGTCGTGCCACGGCATTTTTATGCCGTTTGGTCGCCCTGGCTTTAGTTTTAATCCTTTTTTTTGAAAAGAGGTATATTCTGGTAGCCCTTAATCAGGGCTATCAGATGCACGCATTGGGATTTTTATTGGTGGTCCCGCCGCGAAAATTTAGCATATTAAAATTTCAAAGGGGGATAAGTACCCCAAGAATTCGACACCGCAAAAATTTTTTTCTCTTAAAATGTTCCATTTCTCATGACTCATTTATCGGCAGAAAAAAATTTTCGATTTCGAAAAATTTTTACGAGACTTTTTCAAAAAAACCGAATTTGACCTCAAAAACGATAGTTTAAACGAAATCGGAGTTCACCATCGAATTCCCCGTGGTCGATTTGCTATATGGGTTTAAAATCAGAGCGATTGGACCGAAAAAATTTTTTCGTAGGGGGGGTCGTCGGCAAAAATTTTTTTCGGTCTAATCGCTCTGATTTTAATAATAATAATAATAATTTATTTTCATGCTCTAACACATGATAAAAAAACAAACAAAATCAATACAATAAAAAAAGAAACAATAAAAAATTGACATGTATGTACAAATAAAAAGAAAAGATAAAATTTAAAAATTCAATTTCAACAATAAAATTTTACATAGGTAAAAAAAAAAATACAATTCAAACAATTTTTCAAAACTTTAAACCTTTAATGCCATAATGCCTCTCTTAAAAAGATTGGGGGTGGTATATTGTAAATGACGTGGTAGTTTTGTGTATTTGGAAACAGTTCTAAAAGTAAAAAAGTTTCTTTTAATGACTTTTTTAGAGTTTGGAATTTCCAGTTTTTTGGAAGATCCTCTAGTTTTTGAAGTTCGAACTGATAGATCCAATTTACAATTTATTTTTCCCGAAAGATAATCATTCAAAAAAATAAGATCAAACTTATTTCTTCGAATTTCTAGAGATTCAATACCTAACATTTCAAGTTTTTCTTCGTATGGAGCATTAAAATGAGGACGAAGTTCACGAGACCTGAGAAAAATAAGTTTTAGAGCTACTTTTTGGACTTTTTCTAATTTATCAATCAAATAAACTTGGGTTGGATTAAAGACAGGTGTCGAAAATTCAACCAAAGGACGAACATAAGATTGATACATATGAAGCAAGAGTTTTGGAGAATGAGATTTAAGTGATTTGAAAAGAATAAAAAGACGAGATAAAGCTTTTTTTGAAATAGTTTTGATATGAGCTTTCCAGCTCAAATCATCCGAAACGATTAAACCAAGATCCCTGAGAGAATTTTGGTTATTTGGAAGTTTTTGATTTTTCAAAAAATATGATATTTTTGGATTTTTATCTGGAAGACAATGAAGAACATTGCACTTCTCGATAGCAATCTCAAGCTCATTTTGATCCATCCATATTTCAAGTTTTCCAAGAAAAATTTGAAGAGGAGGATTAGTTAAAGATAAATTAGAAGAAAAAGCTTTTAGATCATCAGCAAAGAGTTTATTTTCAACTTCTGGAGTTTCACAAAAAGAAATAAGATCGGAAATGAAAAATAAAAATAAAATTGGCCCGAGCTTAGATCCTTGTGGAACCCCAGAATTTGCATCAAAAGAATCAGAAAGAGAATCCCCAATTTTGACCCTAAATTTCCGGTTAGAGAGAAAAGCTTGAATCCAAGCAATGATAGAATTTGGAACATTTGCATTTTTGAGTTTTCGAAAAAGTAAAAAATGTTTCATTCTATCGAAAGCTTTTTTAACATCAAAATAAATTATATCAACAGGAATATTTTTTTCAGCTTTGGAGGTGATAAAATCAAAAGTCTCAACTAATTGAGTTGTGACAGATTTAGACTTTGTAAAACCATGTTGGCATGGAGGAATAAGATTATTTTTAAAAAAGAAATCATTCAAAAAATCTATTACAATTTTTTGAGGAATCATAGAAAGAGAACAATTTAAAGAGATAGGACGATAATTGGAAGCAAGGTGTTTGTCACCTTTTTTAAAAATAGGAATTACATGAGAAATTTTCCATATTTCAGGAACTTTAGATTGCAAAAAAGATAAATTGATGATTTTAGTAATAGGTTTTGCCAAAGTTAAAAAACATTTTTTGAGAACAATATAAGGAATTCCATCGGGTGAAGTGTTACATTTTGGTTTAAGTTTTTGAAGGAATTCCTTACATTGTTCTACAGTAAGAAAAGAGAGAGAACTGTCTTTGACAGGAAAACAATCCTCAAAAATTGGTGATTTCTCAGAATGAAAATTATTCAAAAAATTTTTACCAAAAACAGCAGTTTTTTTTTTTTTTTTTTTTTTTTTTTTTTTTTTCGTAGGGGGGGTCGTCGGCAAAAATTTTTTTCGGTCTAATCGCTCTGATTTTAAACCCATATAGCAAATCGACCACGGGGAATTCGATGGTGAACTCCGATTTCGTTTAAACTATCGTTTTTGAGGTCAAATTCGGTTTTTTTGAAAAAGTCTCGTAAAAATTTTTCGAAATCGAAAATTTTTTTCTGCCGATAAATGAGTCATGAGAAATGGAACATTTTAAGAGAAAAAAATTTTTGCGGTGTCGAATTCTTGGGGTACTTATCCCCCTTTGAAATTTTAATATGCTAAATTTTCGCGGCGGGACCACCAATAAAAATGCGTGCATCTGATAGCCCTGATTAAGGGCTACCAGAATATACCTCATTTGTAAAAAAAGGATCAAAACTAAAGCCAGGGCGACCAAACGGCATAAAAATGCCGTGGCACGACGAATCAAAAAAATTTTTTTTGATCACACCTCCCTGACCCCTAAGGATACTACTAGGTACATCAGCGTCAAATTTTTCATTCTTTTTTTGCGATTTTCATGCCGGCAAAAAAAAATCGGCCGCCAGTGACACAGCACTTTTGCGTAGTGGAGTAACGCGCGTTTTTAACGTGCAAACAGTCGATGGATCAAACCCCGCCGCATACAAAAAATTTCTTTGACTTGAAAAAAAACATTAAGTTTTAAAACATTAATAAAAGATATTTAGATAATATAAAAAATAGTTTGCTGATAAATTTAATGATTTATTAAAGAATTAATGATATTTTATAAAAATTTTTAAGACAAAAAAATTCGTTTTATTATCATGCAAAAAAGGTTTTTTTTGGATATTCAAAATAATAGTTTTCCATAAATCTCTTTTTCTGGTTCCCGTTCATCGCCAAAATCCTAATAAATGTAAAATATGATGACAAAAAAAATTGTTTGCAGATGTTTTGGCATCAAAGTAGTCGATCCGAACGTTAAAGATACTGTAATTACAGCAAGATTTTTTTATCAAGATGCAAGAATAAATAACGGGACAAATTCTTTAGGGAAACCGCGGTCACTTAAATATGCGGTAGCGGCTCCCGCACATTTAAGTGGGGCATCTAATGATTCAACGTTCCAAACTTCATAGAATTTTTTTCATATTAGGAACCCCATTTTAACCATTTCCTTTTACGACATTTTAAATCCATTTTTTCTATTAAAAGTCACCAACAACGTTGGTTCTTTTTGAACAAAACAACGATAAAGAACGGGATCGTCTTTCCCAAGAATCATACAGTAAACAAGGTAAATACCTAAATTTAATATACATGTCACTTTATCTTAAAATTTTCACTACTTTATTGTCACATGGTAGTAATCTTTTTCAATTAATTTGGCACCTTTTAAGGTTTTCAGAAACAATTTTATTAATCCTACAAATTCCTTGAGTTACAGTACCCCACATTGAAAATTACATGAAAATTCCAGATACTAAAAACCCAATGTTCCATCTTTTGACTTACAAGATAGGCTACCTCCAGGCCAAATTTCAGAATTCGTGAATGCTTCACTGAAAAATGAAGAGGATAAAACGATTTGTAAAAATGTTTGCAAATTGCAACATTTGTATATCATAGTATCCTATGATACATTCACTATACTTAATATTTTCCAAACTAATCACTTCCTTGTCCTTTTATTTCTATTGGTATTTACCATCAGGACACCAGCAAACTCTTCGATTTTTTCTAGATGTTTTATTGCATTAAAAACGGATGTAAAAATTTGTCTTTTTAATAAAGCGAAATATTTTTAAAATATCAGAAAAATCGTTAATAAAATGCGAAAATTGGCTAAATTAAAAATGAATTAATTTTTTATATTATCTAAATATTTTTTATTAATGTTTTAAAACTTAATGTTTTTTTTCAAGTCAAAGAAATTTTTTGTATGCGGCGGGGTTTGATCCATCGACTGTTTGCACGTTAAAAACGCGCGTTACTCCACTACGCAAAAGTGCTGTGTCACTGGCGGCCGATTTTTTTTTGCCGGCATGAAAATCAGAAGTGCTCGTCGGAGAATCCTCGTAACTTCTGTTATACTGAATGTAAAAAAAATCTGAGTACACCATCGGATTTCTCAGATTCTAAATTATTTGATACACATAAAATTTTTTGCCAACGCTAAAAAAAATTTTTGACGCTGATGTACCTAGATACTACACGCCAAATTTCAGCTCAAAAAAACAATTTTGAAATTTTTGTTCGATCGTCTCGCATTCATTTTCCTCGATTTTTTCAGAAAGTCAGTTATAGTTTACTATTAGTAAAAAATTATAACTTTACATCTACACTATTTACGAATTTTGATGATGAAGATGTCATGTCAATAACTGTTTCTTTAGGAAATTTATTTTTCAACTGAATAGTGTTAGATAATGAATGGGTAATGACGTTTTTAACTATAGTTAACTAAACTATGAGAAGAAGATCACTGAAAATTCAAAACACAACAATTTTGAAAATAAAGTTCTTGAAACGAAAAATTGTTAAAAATGCACTACAAAAAAAGCAAGTTGGGCGTTGTCGTTGATGGAAGAGTTGTTGTATTTGCATGTTTTACAGTGTTACTTTTTACAATTATTAATTTGTCACTTTTATTAAAGATTTTACATATACAATTCTATCATTGAATTCTTTCATTTCATTAAATATATCATCTTTGCTTTTTATCCGTTTCCTTTCTCCCTGTCTTTTTTGTTTCATCCGACGTGTATGCTTTTTTTCTCTTTTACAACCATTTATCTTCTTTCTTCTTCATTTTGCCGTTGACGACAGACATTTACCAAAAACAACATCATTAACGAAATTAAAAAATCCTTTTTATTTTCTTTTGCAGAAAACTTCTTCTTCAGTGAATGAAATGCATGATAGGAATGTAACATTTCGTGGCCCAATGCGGGAGCTTCATCAACGCCGAAATGCTCAACAAAAAGATAATATTTTTAAGAATTTTTTAAAACTTATTATGAATAAATTTGGGATATGGTTTTTATGGTTTTGGAATTGTATTGTATTTATGTATAGAAAGCAATATAGAAAGGTATGGTTTTAAAACACTTTTATCGCATATAATTGTCGCTATTTTCAGGTAGCAAAATATCAATTTGTAACATATGAACATTTACCTTGTAGTCCTTTAACTAGTGAAAGGCTTTGTAAGTTTTTCCTTTCATTTTAGATTACCTTTTAACTTTGCTATTTTAGTTGTTGTAAAACGAAAAATTCTTGTCCTTGATCTTGATGAAACTTTAATACATTCACATCATGATGGAGTTTTGAGGCCAATGGTTAAACCGGGAACACCACCAGATTTTATTCTAAAAGTTTGTTTGCTATTAATTTTCATTTAACTTTAATTGTTTCAACTTTAGGTAACAATTGAGCGGCAGCCTGTTCGATTCTTTGTACATTTAAGACCACATGTGGATTATTTTTTAACTGTTGTTAGTCAATGGTATGATTTGGTAATCTTCACTGCTTCCATGGAAATTTATGGTACTTCTGTGGCGGATAAACTGGACAAAGGTCGAGGACTTTTCTCTCGTCGATATTTTCGACAGCATTGTTGTGTTGATTATACTGGTTATAGCAAAGATTTAAGTTCACTTCATCAAGATTTATCAAGTATTTTTATCTTAGATAATTCACCAGCTGCATATCGAAATTTTACTCGTAGGTTTTTTAAATCGCAAACTAATAATTTATATCCTTTTATTATGCTTTAGAAAATGCAATTCCAATTAAATCATGGTTTTCTGATCCATCTGATACTGCATTGCTCAATCTATTACCATTTTTGGATGCTCTCCGATTTACTCAAGATGTTCGATCAATTTTAAGCAGAAATCAAGCTCGACAACAATGATAAAAAGTATTGTAGCAGCAGTGCTGGCACTGAAAAAGGAAAAAGAAAGATTCGATAAGTCAAATTTTTTATTTACAAATGTTCAAGTTTTATTTTCTTCAATTTTATTTGCTTATTTTTGGTTCTTTTTTGAAAGAGTTAGGTTAATATATTTTCTTCTTTAATTGTTATAACTATATTTGTTTATTTCCCATTTTTCTTATTACTCTATTTCAAAAACTTTCATTTAGAATCAAATCGCGGGTGATCCTTTTTTATACGTCTTTTTGGTAACAAGTTTTCCTTTCTAAATTGTATTGACATTCTATTGTATCTGATATATCTTTTTTATTGTATGTGGTAGATTTATATATTTATATAAAAAGGGTTTTATTTTAAATCATACATTTAAACAATTAAAGCATTGTATATACAAAAAATGTATTTTTGTAATTGATTTTTAAGGTTACTGTAATGTAGTTTAAAAGCTATCGTTTACTATCATCTGCTTCTTCTCGAGTTTTTCGTAACTCTTGTGCAGCTAATTTACAAATGCTTGGATGAATTAAACAAAAATTTGACATTGATGGGGTTAACCTTCTGATGGGTTTATCTTCAGGAAATAAATTATGTATTGATGCGGATGTTGAAGTTGTTGTAATGGCAGTTAAAAGAAGAAAGACAAGGAAAAATTTAAGTGACATTTTCTGAAAATATTAATAATTAAGTTTGAGTATAAGTACACGGTAGTTTTTAAAATGTTTAACACAATATTAAATACGAGTTATTTAGCTTTGTCACGTTAAAGTTTTTAGTTACAGTATACAAAATCAACGACAGAAAAATTTAATAGGATATCTGATTGCAAAAAATCAAAAAAGCATCTTACATCTTTCGAGACAGCGTTTTTAATAAAACAGAAACGTAACAGATTTTACAGCAATTTTATATCAAAAAATATTTTTTGTTTAACAAAAAAATTTGTGACGTTTAGAAAAACAAAAGGGAAAAGAAGATTCATCTTGGGATGCTTCATCCGGCTTCAAGTCCTTCCCTTTTAAAAACATGGAACAAAAAAATAAAGCATCATATTGTTTTTTTTTCTAATATCAAAACGTTGTTTAAAAACATCCCCGCCATCATAAATCTCTTGCCCATCTTTTTACACTTCCAAAATTATTCATTTAATTTTTATGACACTTTTTTCTGCATCAAAAAGAATGCCAATATCTTTCTCTCTTCAATAATGTCATTTTATGGCTTTTGGCATCCATTTTTGTGGATGTTAAAATTAACGAATTAATTGTAGACGAAAAGAGATATATTATTGGATGGGAAAGATGAAATTGGGGGTGGAAGAAGGCTAAGAAGGAGGGGGTCGAAAGTGTGATACCGTAAATTAGCCAACTAAACAGGGTGGAACTTTGCTAATTTTTAGACTTTTTACGCTGGCAAAAATCCAATGACATCAAAAAAGTGATGTCCCAAAAAGCTTATTTTACCAATTACAGTATCTGCCAAAATTGCCTTTGAAATGCATACAAAAATATCCTAAAATTGGAGACTATTTATACCAAACTTAAAAACCTTTTTTAGGTTATTGCAAAAAATGAAATCTGGCATTTAAAAGTAAATTATACCCACAAAATCCTAGACGGTTTTTTTTTCAGAAATTGTATCAAGCAAGCAAAAAATATCTTTGAAGAAGTTTTTAACCTTCTTTAAAACTGAAGTTTAGTTAGTAGCCGATGCACTTAAAAACCTAAAACAATGAAACTCCTTTTTATAAAATACAAATTTGTGAAAAAAAATTGAGGAAAGAGAAGCCTAAAAAATGTATCAAGTTTGCCAAAAAAAATATTTTTCATCTTTCACGGCAGATTCAAAGCGGAGTTGAAACGTTTGCAAAGAAGAAAACATTTTCGTGTCGGGAGTCGCGTTTGCCTCTACTATTTAAAAAAGCTTCAATTTCAAAGAAAAAGATAAACGTTTTCTTATATATTTTAAAAGCTAAATTACATTTTAACATTAATTTTTTTTATTCTAACCTTGTTTAAAAAACAATTATAAACATTTTAAGCCATTGCACTACTTTACAGCACCAAATATACTGTTTTTTCATCAATGTTCAAATTGAAAAAACTCTTACGGCAGGATTTCGGCTCCCAGATAAGATATGAAAATTCTATAAAGATATTCTTGTAGCCATGATGTTTTTATGTAAAACGTATAGAAAAAATTTTATTTATATGCGCTAATTTATTTTTCCCGATTTTTTGAACAAAAAAGTGCGACAAAAACGCATGATTTTTGCTCAAATTGAAAAAACTCTTACGGCAGGATTTTGGCTTCCAGATAAGATATTAAAATTCTGTAAAGATATTATTGTAGCCATGATATTTTTATGTAAAACGTATAGAAAAAATGTGAAAAAAGTTTAATATTAACCCTACACCAAAAAAAATTAGTAAAATTTTGGATAAAAAAAGTAAAAAAACTCTTTTTTCTTTTCTTTTCTTTTTTTTTGTTTCTTTTCCTTGCGTCGGTGATCTCTAACCATTACGACATGTTTTAACTCCGCGCAAAAACTGTTTTGAATCTGCCGTGCTTTTATAAAATATTTTTGTACCCAAAAATGTCCTTGAATTTTGTTGTCCAAGGTTATCAGCAGAAATTTGTTCATTAAATAATTTCTTTTCTCTTTTCTGCTGTAAAAAATTATATCTTTGGCGCCATTGGCGATTCCTTTCTTCTTCTTCTTTGGTATTGTTTTTTTTTCTTGTTCTTGAACAACAAAGAATAAAACTGAATTTTGACGTAACCAAATAAAGAGAAAAAAGGGGAGCCGAACTTTTGCATGAATAAAAAAAGTTCCGGTTTTTTTTCTATGAACTTTTTTTTTGTAATCAAGAAAAAAAAATTATATTTGACGGGACAGTTTTTTTGGTGGGGGGTATTAAATGGTACGGAAGAAGAAGAAAAAAGGGTCAAAGAATTGTTTCTTTTTCTTCTGCAAAGTCTACAAAATGATGATGGAGGAAGAAAATAATCAAAATACAAAGTTTTTTTCTGAAGCCATCAAACTGGAATCAAAAAATCAGTTGGAAAACTATCACTTTTTTCATTTCATTTACAGTTTTCTTTGCCTAGACAGAATAAAAAAATAAATTGATTGTCGAAATTTATTTTTTTCACTTGAATGTCGTAGGTTAAATAAAAAATGTTAGAAAATTGAATATTTTACGGGATACGGTGATAAACAGGGATAATTACGTTTTAAAATGAGGATTAGACAATTACCATCGATATTTTTTTATAACATTTTTGTTGTCAACGCGAAGAAATTAAATAGGATGTTTTCATTTTTGAGCGAAATAGATTTAATGTGCCATTTTCTGTCGACGCCTTAGGGTTACTGTATCAAAAGTTATTGAACAAATAAGTATTTACCTGAAAAATATCCCCGATTCAATTTCTTTTTTCAAATTTTTAAAATTTGAACTGAAACAACACACAAAAGTTTCTAAAACGCACCTTAAATGAATCTTAGAATGGCAATGCTTGATTTGATTAATGCCTTCGCAAATGCCGCAAACAAAAGTGCGTCATTAATCAAATTTACATTTTTAGCAAGAAATTTTCTTTTAAAACCAGTATATTTTGTGTTAAGTATCACCCCTAAAAACTCTAAAACTTAACTTCCAATTAATTCCCATCTACAGTATACCCAAGATGTTAAGACTCGGTCAGAAACACAATGTTTCACACTAAAAAACTTCCTTATTTTTGTTCCACATATGTCTTTTTTTGGTATTTATACAACTTTTTCAACAAAAAAAATTGGGGCAAAAGATTGATGGTTTTTGTTTTATTTAATGAAATGTTTTTTTTGTAACACTTAAAAACCTTCCATAAATATTTTCTCGGGCAATTGGAAACACCAATCACAAAAAAAGATAGGGAAATTTTAACAACTTGGCAAATAGCCTTCCTCCTGGTTTGCAGATGATAATCATGATGATGTTGATCACTGAATTTTCTAAATGAAAATCTTGATCATCAGTAACCAAATTAATTATTCTTATTATTATTATTACTCTTGAATACTCCCAAAAGAAAAAGACAACAAATTTAAAAACGTGGCGCGATTCCCAAAAAACAATCGTCAATCTTTTTTTATTTTGTTTTTCTTCCGATTCACAAACTTTTTTATTATTTCAAACTTTTACGTGTGTGTGGCATTGACATTTTTCAGAAACAAAAAAATAAAGCAATAAATTTCTATATATTTTTTTGTCTTTTTAAATCTTTACCAAAATTAATCAAACAAAAAAAAACGTTACTTTCAAAAGTTTATTATTTGACAAAAATTTTCATTGTTTGCGCAATTCATTTTTTTCGAGACATAAAATTTGACCTAGACAAAAGCCGCAGGCGATCATCATCAAAAAATGATCATCCTCGTGATTGCCTCTCCTTCTTTGGTTTCATTGTCTTTTAATTGTTTGATGGTTTTTTATGTTTCAAAACTTTTCTTGATGTTATTTTTAAATAAAAAGGGGTCAAAAATAGAAGAGTATTTTGTAGGAACTTTTAAAGAATACTAAAATTTTAAACTGAAAAAACAGTTACTCATTTTTGGGTCAAATTTTCTATAATTTCAAATTTTGGGAATTTTAATCCAAACTATCAAAATTTTAATTTCGATTTTCATCTTTCATAAATTATTATGAATCATAATCGAAATTGTTGACTACTTTGAAGGCCTGTTATGATTTTGACCTTCTGTACTTATTTATTTTTGATCTTTTGTTGACCCAAAATCATTGGCCAAAGAATTACACTTAATTTGTTTAATAATAATATAAAAAGTTACAATCCTTGAGAGGACACGTTTTTCAATAATCAAAACATTCAAAACATGGTTCAAAACTGCCCTCCAAAAAACGTGTATTTTTTTATATTTCCCAAAAAGTCTTTTATTTTTTCATTGAATCCATTCATATTTTCCATACCATTTCTTTTTCCTGCTTTTGTTTTTAATTATTTTATTAAAATAACTTTTTTTTTAAAAAACACCCATTATTTTTTGGTTTTAACCTTTGGTAAAAAAAAGTACTCTGTAGCTTTTTTTCTGTTTTGTAGCAATTTTGACTTTTTTCCAAGAAACTTTTCTTTTTTTCAGTTGCAAAAAATTGAAACACAAAAATCGTAAATACATTTTTAAAATTTTTTAGTCAAATGAAAATAAAATAAAAGTAATTGCATCATAAAAACCTATGGTAAAAGTCCTTTGAAAAAATGAAGTATTTTAATGGCATCTAAGAATTCCAAAAAAAATTACTGTAAAAATATAAAAATTTATTGAATTAAAAAATTTTATTTCTTAAAATTTTTTGCTGCTTTAAAAAAATTACATTTTAAAAATTAATGTGAAATTTGATTACTGTTATTTGATAATGAATAAATTCCATTTGAATTTGAAAGGAAGGAAACTCGGGAATGCCGTAATTTTTCGGGTAAATGAATGTCGAAAGTTTTGCAGAAATTTGTGAGCAAAGAAAATAAATGTCTTCGATAAGGTCGAATTGTGTAAATAATTGTAATAAATTCTGCCAAAGAATGGGAAGACGCAATTATTCCAGCAATTTGGACAACGTCATCAGAATAACTGATTTGGAGTTTGGCAAAAATTATTGCCACAATTAATGGAAATGCCAACATCGAAAATGCAAGAATCTAAAAAAGTGGGGATTACTGTAATTTAAAAATATTTTACAGTAATTATTTATTGAGATTTAAAAAAGGTTAAAAACATCTGACTTGTACTTTTATTTTTAGAAAAATGCGGAAGGAATATTTAATTGATACTGTAAGTGTGTTTTATACAAATAAAAGGTGTAATTTTAAAATTTGTTATAAACAAATATTAAAACTACACTTTTCAATGTTGAAAAATAACAACATTCATTAATGCATAATTTTGTTTTAAGAAAGCTTAAAGTATACTGTAATTGTGTTCAGTATAACTTTTTTCCCACTTTAAAAAGTGGCATTCTTTTATTTAAAATGTTGTTAAAGTAATTTTGTAGCAATTAAAAACACTAATTTTGTTAAACAACAAGTTTAATTAAAATTATACTTTAAGCTTTCAAAAAGTTTTTGTACTCTCTAATTTTAAAAATACAAAGTTCTCAGTCAAAAAGATACTGTAACATTCCAAAAAAAACTTACAACTTGAATAATTAAAGTTTTAAAAAGCATCATTGACATTTTGTACCGTAATGAAGACATTTTTGACTTTGTTTTATATGTCATAATTCCGATAATAACCAAAACAATAGGAGATAAAGTAACGATTCCGAGAACGGTTAAACTTAATAAAATAAAAATAACTTTTATCCAAAAATCATCATTTTCAAGATTGTGATAAATAACTAATTGATCCTTGAATGTCTCCAAGTTATTCAAATTTGGAGCTATCTTTTTCATATACAGTAATCCTTTAACAGTAGGAACTCGGGCCATTGCAATTGGGGTAACATATACGGTACAAGGAATAACAAGCATTAAAAGAAGAAAAATTAATCTTCGACGTCCTTCATCCATACTGTAATACAATGTCATTGGAAGAACTCTCCAAAGCCGAAATAATGCAATACAAAAAAGTGATTGAGCATAAGCAGCTCCGGCGAAAAATAAAAGTTCAACAGGAAATTGACATCCATTTTGGGTGCATAAAATATTCAAGGGTCCTGTGATTCTTGCCATCATGAACGGAAAATAAACCACTGGACGCATCAACCCAAAAATTACAGAAAAGAAAAAACTCCAAAACATTTCCAGGCAAAGATAAATCTTAAATGCAGCCATTTCTTTTGTGGATTTTGTTAAAATTACATATGTCAAACATGGAAATATCAAGGACGTTATTGATAAAATTATTATCAAATATAAATGTGAAAAATATGATAAGGAAAAGTTTTCAGAGACTTCTAAAACCGTCATATTTTTTGAAGAAAAATATGTGGGTAATAATAATAATAAAAATTCGAAAAGAAGTGAATAAGAAAAGTTATTTTTTTCTCACAGCCAGCCCATGTGGCTACAACCAGGTGCTTTATAATAATATTTTTAAGTAAATAATAAAATTGTAATTTTTAAAACCGAAAAACATAAAAAAATAACTGATTTCTGCTTTTTAAAACTTTAAGAAATGTTAGCCAAAAACCAATATAAAGGTAAAATTAATGGTTTAAAGAAATGCAGCAACATTGATAAATATTAATAAATTTATACAATTGTTTATTGCAATGATGTAATGTACAGTATTTAACAGTGTTACCGAGGCGCCGACGCCGACACCGACGCCGACGCCGGCGCCGGAGACAGTTTTTTTACACAAAATGTTTTAATTTCCAACTCTACTATTAGATTTACATTAAACATGCACTATTAATGCTTTTATTGATAAAAATATACATTTTCAACCTTTTAAGAATAATTTTGAGAAATTTTTTCCGACTTTGAAAAAAATCCTGTCCGGCGTCACTTGGCGTCGACGCCGGCGCCTCCATTTCGGCATAATCGGTTCAGGGATGTGCGGAACTACAGTATACCTTTTACGGAACTTTGTTCCGATCTACATTTCAGAGTTTGCTCAAATTTTTTAAGCAATAATGTAGTTTGCCTGGCATCGTGGCACACTGCTTAGCCTTTTTTAATTTTGAAAAATTCTAATCAGAACCGAGATTTATCAGCATTCCGTACATTGTTAAACTTGACTTCCAATATTATTATTCATTTTGAAACTACAAAAATATCGGTTTTGAAAAAATTATTAAAATACCGTAACAATTTTTTCAAGATGCAAACAAAATTCAAACTTTGCGCCATTTTTTTCATTTGTTCAAAAACGCCAAACGCTTTCTCCAAACTTTTTTTGAGCGGTCAATTTTTTAAAGAAAAAAACAGCAGTTTTTTAACTCCAATTTTATTATTCATTGAATTCTTCTTCAACAGCTAATTTTTTTAACCTTCTTTGAATCACATTAATTATGGCATTAACATCGTCGTCATCATTTCATCCAGCTTGGGAGAAGAATGAAACTCGTGGCATGTTTGCGTTTATGAAAGTAAGCAAAATATTATTATTTGTAATATCTCTTATATCAATGTTATGCTTTTCAGCCAAGAGATGTCGATGCACAACAATTTGATAAGAAAATTGCATTCTGGAGTGAGTGTATTACAAACAAATGTGAAGCAGAGAAATCATGTGTTATCGATT
Source organism: Panagrolaimus sp. LJ2414 (assembly GCA_024447195.1). Classification (NCBI taxonomy): domain Eukaryota; kingdom Metazoa; phylum Nematoda; class Chromadorea; order Rhabditida; family Panagrolaimidae; genus Panagrolaimus; species Panagrolaimus sp. LJ2414. Next base: position 330,076 of record JAMRXY010000018.1, read on the forward strand.
ACAATGAATTACGACAAAGATTCCGACGTGGTGATTTAGTTCCTGCTCCTTTGGAAAATGTTTTGATTGAATTGTACAAGTATGTTTATGATTCATAATATTAAGTGACACTTTTATTTGATTGGTATGATATCAATACATTTGTAATCTTACAGATTAATGAATGTGATTCATGCCTTTCGCTTTACTGTACTTCTGAATCTTGATACTATAGCTACGCTTTTTTAGAAAAGGTGATTTGCAAACTGAAGAAGATATGTTGAAAAAGAATCAAGGCTGGGTTTCATGGAGTCTCTCATTTGTTACTGGCGGGAATAATCCTGATGTTAAAACTCAACGATTGGTTCATCGTCCAACAATTGCAAAGCTTGCAGTTCAATTGAGAAATTATCACAAAGAACTCGCGGAAGAATATGATGATACACCTGAAATTATTGCATATCATGAATTAAGAAATAAAACTCAACATGTGATTAAAGATGACTTGAGCTTTGAATTAGCTGTTAACCATCTTGTTAAATGTGGAGATATCATTGAAGGACAAGCAAATGGAGAACGGATTTTGAAATTTAAGGTATGTTTTTCAATGGTGGTAGGCTTTTCATATTAACACTTTTTAGGATCAACAATCACGATCTCCTGGTAAATTTACTGAAGCTGATGCTTCCGTTCATCAACTTCGTCGAGCTATGCGTACAATTGAAGCTGAAATTAGAAGACTTGAAGACAAAGAGAAGCAGTTAGTTTTCGATATTTACGAAAAACATTTTTGAACTCTATATTTTAGACTCAAAGATCAAGCCAAACAAGCTATTCATGAAAAGAATCGTACAAAAGCAAAGAATATCATATTGAAAAAGAAGCTAATCGAAAAAGAAATGGAAAAGAAGGATAATCAATATCAACAACTTTTGAATATGCTTTCCAAAATTTCTGAAACTCGCCAAAATGCTGAAGTGTTGGGTGCTTATCGACTTGGAAATCAAGCATTCAAAGATGCTCTTGAACAGCAAGGACTTTCTGTTGGAACTGTAAGTTTTACATACTTGTTTGATTGTGTATGCTTCTATTAACGTTTTTAGATTGATAAAACTATTGATTCCCTTCATGAAACAATGGATGATTTTAAAGAAATTAATGATGCACTTAGCACGGGCTTTGTTCCTGCTGAACAAAGAATTGATGATGCAGAACTTGAAGATGAATTGAATGAAATGCTTGAAGCTGATAGACTTGCTGATCGAAATAATTCTGTTAGAGTTAACAAAAATGTTTTTAATATTTCAACTCTTCCTGAAGTACCGTCTTTTGGATTACCATCAACTTCAAATGATACAACAAGCTTATCTGATTCTTTGGAAGCTCGAATGAAGCGACTTCGGGAACATGCTTAACTCAATATTTTACTTTTTTGTTTTTTATGCTAAAATTTTTTTTATTTCTACGTGTTTATAATTGAAAGATTTGAAATAAAGTTACTGGTACACCTTTTTTGGAAAGAAGTTGAAGTGTTTGCAAAAAAAACTTTTTGTTTTTTGCGTTGTAAAGAAGTTTTTTTTTAAAAATGTTTCTTTGAACTTTTTTGGATTCGTTCTAGGCACAAGGTTAATGATGATTAGTTTAATAGTTTGTGTCTTTGATTTTTTTTACAACCCCTAAAATAATGATTACTTTAAACTTTCCTATTTAAAAATGTTGGAAAAAAACACTCAAGTTTTTGATGAAATTTATAAATTTATCATTCTACAGTATGCCTTTGTTAACGTTATACTGTATTCTACGTATCCACTGTTTTAGTGAATTTTGTTGTTCAAAATTACAAATAATCAATATACGTTTTAAAAAGTTTATAAAAAAATCATGACTTCTGCAGCAGCAGCCATGGTTGAACTTCTTTTATTTTTTATTACTCCTCATTTTTCACACATCTCTTTTTTCTTTCACCTTTCATTTCCTTTCAATTGCCTAAACTTGTCCTTTTAAAAATAAATTCTTTTACTTTCTTTCTCTTCTCCCAAAAAAATATTTTTATCAAATTGATATGTTTTTGGTTGCTTCTGCGGTTTTGCTTTCATCTTTGATTTTGATTTCGATTGCGTAATTATATTTTTTTCCTTCACGATGATCAAAAAAGTTGATAAAGATGAAATTCTTTTTTTGCGCTTAATTTTGTTTTTCTTTTTTCTCTAATCTTCAACATTTTTTATCACACGAATTATCAAAGATATAAAATAATCGAAAGTGTTAATTGATATTTTTTGTAAAATTACAGAATCATGGGTGTTCAAATCAAAATATTTGTTCATGGTTGTATTTTATTAGGATTATGTAATTTTGGTAAGGATTACGGTAGAAATGTTTATTGTATATAAATATTGATTTTTAGTGATAGGAATGAGTTCAAAAGATCGTCTGGTTGCAACAGCGTGTGAAAGAAATCCAAATTTAGCTTTTTGCGCGCAAAATCGTGAAAAAACTGTTCAAAGAGGTTAGTTTACGGTAGTAATTTTTGTGTTAAAATATTATTGCTTAAAATTGCTTATACAAATAAAAGCATTTTTTAAGAGGTAACAATGATGTCATCATCTTCTGAAGATATGCCATTCCCAGAAAGACCAAGCAGCAGCACTCGAAGTAGATTGGCATCCCTTCGAGAACCACTTCCGCCTCCCCGAGATCTCGGCCGAGATCGTTTAAGCCGATTACAAGATGATTCTCCTGATTCACCGGTTTGTTTTAATTCTCATAAAAAGATTATGTCATTCAAAAATATCAAAATTAAGAAATTGCAAAAACACAAACTTTAATTGAAACCTTTTGATTTTCAAAAAAAAACTTGTTTTAACTTTTTTGTTTTAAAATATTTTTTGCGTTCCGCCAACCACAGAAAGAAAGAAAGTCCTTGTGATACTTTTTTTGTGTAAAAAAATGTAAAAAAAAGAAAGCTGCACAAATTTTAAAACCACAAAATAGTATATTGACTAGCCAACAGGGAAACAATAATTAAAAATTATAACAAATACGGCTGTTGCAATGTTAGACGTGGAAAGAGATTAAAGGTTGCAGACGGGATTGGCTTACTGTAAGACGGGGAAAGAGATTAAAGAGAGATTCTGAATCGGCTGTAAGACAGGAAGCGAGATTAATTTTTTCTGATAGACTACCGTACAACAGCCATCGCCCTCTGCAATAAAAAAAGGCGGACACGTTGATGATCGCCGCTTCGCGGCGATCATCCATGCCTACCCTTTAGTTGGGCAAGAAAACATCACTGAAAACAACCAACTGTTTTTTGTTTTATTTGTTTTAGATTTTCAAATGCATTTTATATAATAGATTCACATTTTGAATATTTCCCGTAAGTATCCTGATTTAATGTACATCTATATAGCAATGTATTATTATTTACCGTTTCCCGGATAAATGATTTCTGACTCACCTTGAATAAATTTATTAAAATTTTGTTAATGTACTATCATTTCAGATTGCCTATATTTCCTACAGATTTTTATTATTTTATCATATAAAAGAACCCGGTATTTATGCTTTTTCGCATTCTGAATTTGTATCATAGACCATACAATAGGTTAAAATAAAGTTTACTGAAAAATTGAAATTTAAATTGTCCATAGAACTAATTTTATTTCAGTTACGGGTACTTAATTTTTTTTGCAAACCCTATACTAAAAAATAAATTGGAGGGCTGGATGATAAAGTTTTATTTATTGCAGAGGGCGATGGCTGTTGTACGGTAGTCTATCAGAAAAAATTAATCTCGCTTCCTGTCCTACAGCCGATTCAGAATCTCTCTTTAATCTCTTTCCCCGTCTTACAGTAAGCCAATCCCGTCTGCAACCTTTAATCTCTTTCCACGTCTAACATTGCAACAGCCGTATTTGTTATAATTTTTAATTATTGTTTCCCTGTTGGCTAGTCTCCTGAGCCGTCTGCTGCGAAGCAAAATACCATAATACCGCTGCGCGGCAGACGGGATTGGCTGCTTATAACGTTTTTCCCACTGATTTTAACTTTTTAAAACTAAAAAATAATGTTTTAGTTTTAATAAGTAGAAAAAACTAAAACATTATATGGACTATTTTCCCCTCAAAAAATATAAACACCCAAAAGATTAAATAATAGCGATATGCAATCACCATCTTTACTTTTTAAGAAAACTGATGACCCTGATCTCGAAAAGAACATATATTGTCTGAAAAAGGAGTCGTTTTGTATGTATTTTTGATATGGGCTATCGAATCCAATACTTATCTAAGCTCGTACTCGACAAAAAATCTCAAAACCCTGCGAAACCCGTTTTTTAAAGAAAAAAGTGGTCCCCTGGGGTCAAAAACGAAGATATCCGAAAAAATCCAGTGTCGATTTATATGTTACTAATAACTGGCTATCGATTCCAATACTTATCTAAGCTAGTGCTTGACAAAAAATCTCGAAACCGCGCAAAACCCTCAATTAAAAAACTCAAAACCCCGCAAAACCATGCTTTTTTAAGAAAAAAGTGGTCCCCCGGGGTTAAAAATCAAGATATATCAGTAAACCCAGTGTCGATTCATATGTAACTAGTCACGAGTAACCGATTCCAATACTTATTTAAGCTTCTACTCGACAAAAAATCTCGAAACCCCGCAAAACCCCGTTTTTTAAAGAAAAAATTGGTCCCCTGGGGTCAAAAATGAAGATATACCAATAAACCAGGTGTCGATTCATATGTATCTAACCACGGGCTATCGATTCCAATACTTACTTAAGCTCGTACTTGATAAAAAATCTCGAAACCCCGCAAAACCCCGCTTTTTTAAGAAAAAAGTGGTCCCCTGACCCCGAAAATGAACCGATCGGGACAAACCAAAAGTCATTTAGTACTATTTGAATCATGCCCGATTCATTCCGATACATCTCATATGTCACCCATATCGGGAACATCGATTTTCGAATTCGTTTTTTCGTTTTTTGGGGATATCTCGGGTCCCAGGGGTCATGGGGGGTCAAAACCAAAAAATTATCAAATGCGATTTTTTTCTCTACATACCTGCCAAATTTCATAGCTCTACGATTAAAATTGACGAAAATCGATTTTTAGGGGTAGAAAGGTAGGGAAGTTGAGTCGTAAACAGCCGCAGCGCGCCCCTTCGGGGCGCGCTGCGTCTGGTATTAACAAAGAATTTAAATAATTTTAGTTAAGCCGAATCACAGATCCCCAACAACTCCGTGAACTTTGTACTCGATTTTATCCTCTTGCAGTTCAACATTGTGGTCGGCAACAGCTAACAAAAGATTACGTTGCAAAATGTATGGGATATTTTCGGGATTGCCAAAAATACATCCCCGCTGGGGACCCACTTGCTGCAATTGGGGATTCATTCACCTCCGGAGTGGCACTGAATTTGGGATCCTGGGAAGTTAAAGGTCTTCCATTTTATCCAATCAATGAAGAGGGCGCCTTTGGAGCAGGATATTACGCTACAATTCCTTTCGTATTTTTTTACATTTTACATTATCTCAAAATATACATATTCAAATTTTTAGGGTGCATGGGGCGGTGGATATGGACAAAATATTGTAAGTACACTTACCTTCATACAGTATCTTAAAATACATATATTCAAATTTTAAGGGTGTTCGAGATTATTGGTCACAACATTTTGAAGTTGGCGCCAATTGGATTGATGGAAGGTAACATAAAAATTACGGTAATTAACCATAACAACAAGAAAATGTACCATTTTCAGATATGGTTATCGAACAGGTTGGAGTATGCCATTGGTGCAATCCCTTGGGGTTGAAGGTGGCGGCGGGACTGATGTTAATGTTCCACTTCGGGCTGATAAAATTGGTACTGTGGATGTTGATAATCATTACGGTGTTGGAGGATATTACAAACATAATCAACACACCGGAGTTGATTGGAGACGAGGAGAAGTGAAATCCATGTTTGGAGTTGGAGTTCCATTTGCTGGGGTCGGAGTTAACACTGGGGTTGGAGTCGCTTTTGTAAGTTTTAGCATTGCAGTTTTTGGGGATATGCAAATTTATTTATTTTAGCCGTCAATTGATACATGGCTTCCTGCTGTTGGTCCTTAAATAAACAAACTTTTTAAAAAATTATCTCATTTTTTTACCGGTTTAATGTACTTATTAATGATTATTAATAGTAAAAAAATAATAAAAATGTTTTTTGGTTATAAACTTTAATGTTTTACAAAAAATTACTGTGCTGTAATAAATAGACAGTATCATTTTAATTATTCATATGATGTTTCTTGGTCTATAATTGATATACCATGTCTAAAATTTGCAAAAATGATATTAAATATTCAATTTTTTATTGCACATGTGCAGAAAAATATTTTTGTTTTGAATAATTTATTAATCCAAATTAAACTTTGTGATTCAAAAACATTAAAAGTTTTAATCTTTTTAATTTAAAAAATAAAAACATCACAAACATGTCTCAAAAAGTAAATCGAAAAACAACAGGTTTATATTAATTATTAATTTATTTTTTTTATTTCGATTACATGATTTTGTGTTTTTTTGCAAAAAAATGCAACAAGTTTGCATGGAATTCATTTATTTACTTTTCAAATATATGTTATATTGTAATACAGTAATACTACAGTAACATAGATAAATAAAATGATTTCAACATGCATTTTTTATGATACTAAACTACAGTAATTTTATTAAATTAATTGAAAAAATGGGGGATAAAATTAAATTAAAGGAAAGTTGTTTAAAGAATTGGGCGGGGACAAGGGGGGGGGGGGGGGGGTGGATATTGAGATCGGATATGTTTGATATATAAAAAAGTTAAAGCAAGTATTAATGATTAAGCATGAACATATTAAAATAGAATGAATGCACAAGATTTAGGTTGATTAAACGGGGATTAATGTTGATAGATATTAGGATTAATTAAAAAGAAAAGGGCTGATAAGGTGATTAAAGGGATTAGATATATGGGGGGGGGGATATATTAATTAATGAACAGCAATTTGATCCCAAATTTAAAAGATCTGATCATGCTGGATTGGATCTCATACATCTTATGTATTTGAATCGGATTATTCTAATTTTTGAATTAAACTTCTGCTCAATCAGTGACCATATTAGCCTAACACCAAATTAATTAAGATCTGGAAAGCAAGAAAATGCAATTTGTTTTCCAGTAACGGGATCGAAACGTTTTGCGCGAAGATTCATGAGATATTCAACAGCTTTTTCACATGCTTCTTCCTCTTCTTTCTTCTTCTTTTCTTCTTCTTCCTTCTTTTTTTCCTCTTCCTTCTTTTTCTTTTCATCTTCTTTTTTCTTCTTTTCTTCTTCAGCCTTTTTTCTTTCTTCGGCTTTCATTTCCAGCCATTCTTTCAAATCTCGATCCATCTTTTCTTTTGCTGCTTCCCAATCAATTTCAGGTACTTCATTCAGTTTTTTCTTCGTTTCTGCAGAGGATGTTGGACTATCGTAATCACTAACATACGGATTCAAAACAATTTTAAGTCCTTCATAATAATTTGTTAATCCCCCTGTGAAGGGATCCCGTTTAACATTGAAATGGGCATCCCAATCTTCCGAAATATCAGGAAGCGGATCCCAAGCAGGTTGTTCACTTTCTTTCTTCGCTTCAGCCTTCAATTTATCCAAATCATCAATAAGTCGTTGAGCTTGTTTAAAGTTAATTGTACTTTGACGCTCCGGAATAAATTCAGGAATTTGAAGATGTGGAATTCCCTTTCGCTTGCAAAGACTTTTATGAATTTCGTATGTCTTTTCCCAGTAATCATCACCTTTAAGTTCACCTTTGAGAAAAGGTAAAATTTTTTTTGGATCTTCTTGATAAATTCGTGATGCCTCTTCCATTAACTCTTTTTCAGAACCAAAAAGGCTTTCATGAACTTCTGTTGTATTTTTCAGGTAAATTTCAATCAACTGAGGATTGGCAAGCCGATACGCTTGATACATTTTTTGAAAGCCATATTTTATTCGATCACAAAGTGGCTAAAAAATTTGAATATTGTTAAAATAAAAGTATGCTTATATATGTACTGTAGCTTATGTACATGGATAAAGGTTCCTGGGCCAAAACGAAACCTCCTATCCTTAAGATATGCAAATTTGTATCCAACGTACCAAATGCTGTAAAGCTGGATCATGCGCGGATTTCATAAGCGTTTCACTTCGGCCCGGTTGGGGATAAAATTTGTTAAAGGTCATTGAATCCGGAAGGCTATCATATTCATCCATTTTTTGTCGCTCTTTTTCATCCATTAACATTCGGATTCGACGTTTAAGCGAAAGGGGCTTTGTTGGATCAAGAATTTCTTCCCGCTCAGATGGCTCATCCGGAATTGGTGGAAGTTTGGTGAAATTTTCTTGAAAGAATTTTGATGCTAAAGCATTCGTAAGTTCGTCAGCGTTCATCTTCGATATAATTCTAATTTTACCAAAGTCTAAAATTGTACTATTATTTAAAAAAATCAATAAAATGCTTAAAAACAGTATCACAAAAAAGTGCCAAAACGTTTAATCATTACAGTTACGGTTTTATTTATACCGATAAAGGTTAGTTTAAAGTTAATTAAAAGTGAAAAATCTACGTTTAAGATTCTGGTTTTCATAGAATCAGATTCCTCAAAAAAGCATATGACAGATTTTTTTTAATGGCAGCTGCCTGATTTTTTATGTGTTAAAAGGTTTTGTGTTCTTGACGGGAAGAATGAGCAAAAAGATTCTTTTTCTTTTTCTTCGTTGCTGCCACAGACAATGCCTTTGCCAAAAATGAGAGAAAATTTACAACAAAAGTGATAAGTGGATTTTCACAAAAAAGGTTAATGCATTGTTATATGATTGAGACCACCCAAAAACTGTGTGTGTGTGGTCCACATCCATGCCCATTGTTATCTGTCGAGAGAAATAAAAAGGTAATGCAAAAGGTGGCAGTAGAAAAATGAAGGAAACACTGCCCTGTTTTTCTATTGTACTTCTTTGCAAAACTTTATTTTTTAGTGTTGATTGTAAGGATGAACAATGACTAAAAACATATATCAATAATAATTGATTTGCTTTCTTTTTGGATTTCTAATCCACATGGAAGATATAAAACAATGGGCGTTAACTTTGTGACCTACTTTTATGGCACAAATGCCTTATTGGAGATTACATTTGTAAATTAGGCTATTAAAAAGTAAGTTTTGCTTTATTACAATGCTTCTGAAAAGGCAAACTTTTGTTGCAGAAAATTTGCATATCGGATATTCGTGTTGTGCAGTAAGTACATATAACACATCCATTTCATCAAATTAAATATATATATATGAACCTGGGCTTTGCTTATATCTGTCACACTAAAAATGTGTTCGAAATCAAAAACATCATGAACATTGTTGAACTATTTGATTGATTCCAGACAAAGATTTAATCGTTCTACTTTCATGTTAACCTTAACAATCTCTTATTGTTTTATCACTTTTCAATGTTAAATAAAAAAATTTAAACACTTCAAAAATTTAAAAACTTTTTAAATGCACTTTTTAAAAAAAAACACCCATTTTTAATGAATAAAAGCTTTCAGACGAAAGCGGAATCGCGGTTGAATGAATCCAAAAACACAAAAATGTAGCCGGGCGGAAACCTTTCAAAAAATGGGCATTAAAAATATCGTTTTTGCATTTTTAGCAAAAAAACTACTGAAAATTTCATTCAAAAACTTCTCCAAAAAATGTTCACGTTGCAAAGCGAACAACCAATTGATGATGATCCCGTTGTTGGAAATGTCACGGAAAATACCTCGACAGGACCCGATCATTTAATCTTTGATGCAAATTTTGAATGTGGTTTGATTCTTCAACTTGATAGACTCAATAATTATAATTGAGAATGATTTTTAGGAAATCTTGGCCGAGTTGATGCCTTAACTGCAAATGAATATGATTTATTCATTCGTCCGGATACTTGTAATCCAAAATATCGAGTTTGGTTTTATTTTTCTGTTTCAAATGCAAAACCAAATCAAGTAAGATAGCTATATATTTATGCAAATTTTATATAACAAAAATTCAGAGGGTCGTTTTTAATGTTGTTAACTTCTCCAAACTGCGAACCTTATTCGACACCGGCTCCGCTGCACCAGTTTATAAATCCGCCTCCGATTTAGATTGGTAAATTCCCCTTTGTTTCTGTTTGGCAACAAAAAAATTTAACTTTTGCAGGTCTCGAGTTCCTGTTAAAAATATTTATTACTACAGTAGCAAAGCCCACGGAGATCGATTCATTCTTTCTTTCATCCATATTTTTCCAGATTCTGAAAAATTCTTTTTTGCATACTGTATCCCATACACATATTCAAAGCTACAAAAATATCTCTTAGAATTAGAGCAACGAAGTTTACCATATTTTAAACGGGATCCTTTAACACATTCCGTTCAGCGACGACGAGTTGATCTTTTAACAATTACGTCTTGCTCGAATCTTCTTGATAAACAAAAGATTATATTTATTACTGCAAGGGTAGGTTTTGAATGAGGTATTTGAAATTCTGTATTTTTGTAAGGGAATCTGATTCATGGGATATCTCGAGAGTATCTAATACACAGCATGAATATGTACAAATTTGCATAACATTGAAGTTCTTGTATAGAAAGCTAGCTTGCAAGCTTAAGTAAAATTCAGAATCCAAATCTCTGTTTGTAATTCTCTAAATTTCGGACCAAAGTTTTGCAAGTTTTTTTTTCTTTTTTCGAAAAGATTTTATGCTCCACAGTTTTGCAAATTTGCATATAACATAGAAAGCTCATCAAACCTGTGCAATATGCTATCCAAAAAAGAAACATTAATTAAGTTAAATATTACGTCTTGTATTCATTGTTATTCAAATTTTTTAGGTTCATCCCGGTGAAACTCCATCAAGTTTTGTCCTTCATGGCTTCCTTGAATTCCTTGTAAGCCATGAGCCACGAGCTAAAAAACTTCGGGAAACATTTGTATTTAAAATTGTGCCAATGCTAAATCCAGATGGAGTATATTTAGGCAATTATCGATGTTCTTTGATGGGATTTGACCTGAATAGGCAATGGCAAAATCCCTCTTCTTGGGGAAATCCAACAATTTTTGCAACAAAAAATCTTTTAATTCAATATAATAATAATCCGGTAAGATGAATATTTAGGGATTTCATATATCCATTATAAGATATATTTTTTTAGCATTTTGAATTATGTCTTGTCATGGATTTGCATGCTCATTCTCGACAAACTAATACATTTTTATATGGAAATTTAACGACAAAAGATCCTAAGCATTGTGAACAACAACTTTATATACCGTATCTTTTAGCTGAACTTACAGAAGATTATTCATTACATTATACCCAATTTAATACAGATGCTGAAAAAGCTGGAACTAATCGAAGGTTTGTCAATTTACAGTAGACATTGTTTTACATGTCATAATTTAATATAAGTACTGTAATAACATTAAATATTATAACAACCCCATATTACGATAATCATATGCAAATTTTATTTTCAGGGCAATGGGAGCTTTACTTGATCCAAATTGTCTTTGTTACACTTTAGAAGTTTCATTCTTTTCCTATAAACCAAAAGATACATCCGCAGCAAAAAGTATCCCATATTTTGGTTACACTTGTAAGTACACAGTTTCCTACTGTATCATACTGTAACTAAAATTTTAGATGAATTATTGGGTGAAAATGTTGCACTTTCAATTTTGCATTATGATGAAATTCTAAATGGTGAAAGAACAATTGCAATTAAGCGTTCCTTTGAATCATTTTTGCCAAAACGATGTGTAAAATCTTATAAACAGTTGGGAAAAACTTTAAAAGCATTGGATATTAGAAAATCTTAATCGATTGTTTTTATCCTGTTTTTATCTATAAATAAAAATGCTACAGAAATATTATCAGATCGTTTGAATTTATTTTATTTTGAATAAAACAAAAAAGATTTCAAATATCTTTCAACATCTTTATTGACAGCATTTATCAAAGTAAATGTAAATAAATTTTGTTCTTCTTTTACATTTGATTCGTTTTGGTAATACACATTTCAATTTATCTATCATGTTGTTTTTGGACAACCTTTAATTTTAAGACGTTTTATTTGAGTAAAACTATGGTCCTTTGCTGTTAAAGAAGTGTTTTGGATTTTTCTCGATGCAAATAGAAACTTCGTTGTTATTCTTTTATTCAAACAAAAAATCATAAATGCCTTGCAATTAATTAATATTTTTTGTCAAAATACATGTACTTCAAATTTGCCTTAAAATGTGTCCTTCAGTTGACCTTAGTTAACAAAAAATACAATAAAAAATATAAGAAAGTTTTTGCATTTATTCTTTCATTATATTATTTTTGTCAGTGTGCATGATTCACTTGCATATTCTTTTTTTGAATATTTTAGAAAAAATATGAGCTGAAAAACTTTAGCATTTCATTTTTTTACTGGTAAAAAATGCAATGTTGAAGCATTTAAATAATTTGAAAATTTGAAAAAAAATCAGTCGAGAGTGTGCTTCTCTCTCACTTTCTTTTTTTCTAGAATTTGAGAGAGAGGAAAAGTTGCAACTCTCGCTGATTTTTTTCATGCAATCAAAAAATGCATTTTTTTATTCTTTGGTTAAATCCAATGTTTACATTTACCCGCATCGTTATCTCATTATTAAATATTGTTGATTAGTATCGGCTTTGTTCCCTACAGCGATTTGTTTGATGATTTTCTCAATTTATTGGGTGATCTGATTTCAAAATTATTGGAAGGAACTGAATAACTTCGGTTAATCATGGATATCCAAAAAATCGGAGGAGAAATGTAGCATAACTTTGGTCATTGAAGATTCTTCAATATAATTTTTGGAACGTCTTTTCTTTTGAAAAGCCACATTTTTCAATCATTATATCATTTAATGATATAACAAATAATGTTATTGTTAGAGCTTGAAAATGAGGGCCAAAATCTGGGCCGTTTGAAGCCCCTCAGTACCACAACTTCATAACAAAAACATTCTGCAACATTACACAAAATTTATTCTTCTATAATAAACATACATACAAAAAATGATGTATAATATAAAAAAAAGACGATGAGTTTTTTCATCATTTCTGGCAACAACAACAAAAATGGATAAAAGCATATTTCACAAAAATATTGTGGTGGTTTTCATAGACAAATAAAGTCTATGATAGTGTATTAATACAATTGTATAAAAAATGAAAAGAACCGTAAAAGAAAACACCGGCAGCACAATAAACCCCGGCATGAAAAAAGTGCCTAAAAGCTTCTGCTTGCAGTTAGCTAATTGCCCTTGAACTTGTTAAACCCTGCAAAATTTGAAAATGTAAATATTCGCTACTAAAAGTTTTTGCGTCTTTTTCGAGAATATTTTTTTAATCATTTTCGAGAAATTGCTGCAAATTTGAAGACAATGTTTTATGAAATTTTTGATGTTTTTCGATTTGCGTCTTTTGATTGTGTTGGTGACAAACAAAATGCAGCAAAAATTATGAAATTTGCAAAAAAATTATTTCTGCCATTTTTTGTTTACAACGTTTTTAAAACAAATCTTTAACGGTAACAAATAATTAATTTTTGTCAACAAAAAATTTAAATCTAAAAGATCATTGCTTATTTTTTTGAAAATTTCATTAAAGTTTTGATAAGGAGGTTTTTGTTTAAAGTGCATCATGTTACCTAAAAATAGAAATTAAACAATCTAAAAATAGAAGACTAATAAAAACAAAAAATAAGGAAGTTCTTTTTTGTGATTTCCACCTTCTTTTTCGATGTTGATGACGTTGAAAGAAAAGTTGAAACCCAAAGATCGTTGATTTTTTAGGCGTTTTTCTTCGCTTTAGAGAAGTGGACCCTTTTTTCTTCTTTACGTTATTAATCAATCATGTGAAACCCACCCTCCGAGATACATATAATTTCAACAACAACAAAAAACAAAAGAAAAACAGTTGTTTAATGAATTATCTAGAAATTTGTATACGGACTACATTACCTTAGAAAAAATGGTGATAGTTGAATCAAAAATCAGCAACAAAGTACAATTTTATCTTATCATTTGATGAGAGAAAATTGTTTATGTCTAGATAGATTTTTAACTTTCCCCAATTAAACTTTTGAAATTTTTTGCAGTATAAAAGACTCCGACAAAAATGTTTAAAACTTTAAATCGAATCAAAGATTTTATATTTTTTTTATTACTTCAAATATTATTACTGTTAAAATATTAAACATGTCAGTCCTAAATCGACCAATTCAAGGCCGCTTTGAATTTATGCAAATTCCTGATATGCCAAAATCTCCCTCCAATAATAACTTTCAAGTTGTTGATTATGTGGATTCTGAAGAACATCAAGGTGGACTTTTTGGTGGCCTGAAAGAATCTTTTAATAATTTTGTTAATCATTTTACCGGAAATTTATCAACTCAAAAATACCCATATTCTTTTGAACAATCTTTTTTAAAATTTCAAAACAATTAATTTATTGATTTTGTTTAATCAATGTAAATATTACTGCTTAAAAAAGTTGTTGTAAATAGTCATGATCAATGGATACTCATTTATTGTAATTGGGAATCGTATTTAAATACCGTAATCTGTGCTATTATTACGGTAGATGTTGTACAAAATGATTAAAATTTGTCTTCCTTTATTTTAATGTTATTCCAAATATTACTGTAATGGTAATATTAAACCATCTTGGATATTTAATTTTTTTGCAAAAATGCAAAATTTGAACAAGAATTTTCTTATGTACATTTATGATAACTTTTTAATTAGGTTTTGTTAGTTTAGAAAAATTTAGTTAGATTTTTTGGTTTTATTGTGTTTTTTGTAACAAAATTTAAAAAAATTGTACATAAAAAATTTTCTTTACAAAACCTCGTTGTTTCATTTCAATCACCAAAAAACAAAACTTATCGAACACACACATTTTTATACCAGCCGACAAAATACTACTAAATTGCATTTTAAAGCCTTCATTTGTTGACGAAAAAGAGAAAAAAGGAAAAACAGCAGCAACGACACCATCGTTGTTGTTCACGCACACCACCTTTTTTCATTTATTTTTGTTTTTGCGAAACATTTGTTTTTGTTTACTTCAATTTTCTTCCCCTTCTTTTTCAACTTAAAAGTATAGGAAAAGACTGAATTTTTAACATTAATATATATTTTTTGTATACCAATTTTGCGCAGTTTATTTTCACTTATTCAAATTAATTATGGATGATAATCGACCAATAAATGCTCCAAAAGAATTTCAACGGGATGAAAGCTTACACGTTCATAAAACTGATAATCCAATTGAAGAAGAACGCGGACATGTTCATGAAGCAATGCATAAAATGAAGGAAGGCATGAAAGATGTCGTGGATAAAGTTAAAGGCCGAGATTCCTCCCCTCCAAAAGGTTCAACCCCAGATTATTACCAAAAAACATATGATAATGCCAAAAATGAAAATGCTAAAACTTTTTAATTTAATAAAAGATTTTATTTTTTTTTGTAAATATTTGTGACTTACTTGATAATAAAATACTTTATTGATTTACTTTTGACAAATTTTTTTGGACACTGCAGACAAGTTTTTTGAAATTACGGTACTTTTTACTGCTCATTTTGAAATAAAAAAATAAGATTAAACTTTCAAGTTGACCGATCAATTTTTTTTTAATTTTTTCATTGACCGATCATTTTAATTAAAAATTATCAACTAAAATAATGTGTAACAAAGACAAAAAACACCCATAAAGTAGTTCAAAAATGTTTTATTAATTAAGTATAGACAAAATAGTTGAAAGCTGATTTGATTCTATAAAATCGGTCGCCATCATCATTTTATTTATCACCATGTCTATCCTCAGATTTCTGTTAAACGAATATTTTTAAATTAGGCATTCATTTTTTGAAGTAAATTTCTAAAAAGAAAATTCAATTGTCATTCACTTTATATTTCATTCATACTTGGGCTGAGTTTACGGATGTGCGGTATATATTTTTCATTTACGATACGGTAAGCATGTTATTACAGTAACTGTATAAGGTACATATCTGATGGGGTTGAGATATTTTTGCATTAAATTTTTTTTTATTAAAAAAAATCTTTAACTTAGATTTTTGTTTTAAAAATGTTGCTTTTGTTTTTTCTGAGATAAAATTCTGAACGAAAAAATATCTCTTTAATTATCCACTGGCAATAATATTGAAAGTTTATCAAATTCTGGAGGGCAAAACAACACTTTTAATAGTATTTTCTTTTCAAATCCATTAATCATTTAGATTATCCTTAATCGAAAATATATCCCAATGCTTATCATAATTGCTTGAATTTCGCAAATATATTCACGCTAATGAAATAAATTGAACTATAAAAAACGGATACGATATTTTGAAGATCAATGCAATATAATAGACTTCAAATACATATAAAACAAAGAAAATGGTAATTGAAAAATTTAAGATTTCGTCTCAAAATTTTGTTGTTTAACTTTAATGTTACACATGAAGATAACGAATTTCCGTTTTGAATATTTTTGGAAATAATGTTGCCTTTTATTGTATTTATACCCAGTTGCTTCTACAGTAACAATTGTCAGTAGATTTTTAACGTTATTTTCAAAGTGCTGGAAATTAAAAAAAATCCGTTTTTGCTGCTTATATTATCCTTTCTTTTTTGACCGCTGGAAAATACTGTAACTTTCACTTTTTTTTATTAACATGTTCTTTTCTTAAGGGCTGATGTAAGATTACAAATTTTTCGTAATTAAATTGTTATCATTTGAATCGAGATCAATTCGTTTTGGCGTAGCATTAATGTTCCTCTCAAAAACAGATGAATTTCCCCTAAAAATGGCTAAAAACCCCCTTTAAAATAGAAATTTATTGGCTCCCCTTTCTACCAAGGTTTTAATTAATCGGTTTTTTGAATTTACGAGTTATTCTTATATGTATGTACAGTCGAACCTCGTTATAACGTCATTTTTTTACGGTCCTCTGAAAAACGTTATAACGAGGTTCGACTGTACTTTTTGAAATCTTAATTTTTTCTTCCGTGTTTTTGTTTTTTCAATTTTTCCTTTTTTTTTAAATTATAGTTGAATTTTTTACTTCCTTTTTTTACAAATCTTTATCACTGAGTTTTAATTCAATGTAATGAAGTTTGTTTCAATTTGTTTACATTATTATCATTTTCCGAAGCGGCATTGTTATTCAAAATTTATCATCTTGGGTTTCTATCATACCGTAATCAAATTAATGAGAAAAACAAAATGTGATTTGTCTAAAAATACAAATAAAAAAAACTTTTCGAACATTTGTATTTTGTCCCTATTTTTGTCACTTTTTCGATAAACAAATGCCGTCAAAAGAGCGATGAACTTTTTGACGTGTCTGAATGAATTGCAGCAAATGACATTATTTACAAAAGTTCAAAAACAATAAATCTATTTTTAACATGTCACAATTAATTTTTTGAAAACATATTTTTTTAATAAATTTAAAAGTAAACTATTATTTGTCAAAGTAAAGCTAATTTCAGGTTTATTTTTAGGGTTTAAAAATATCAACAATTTTTTCATTGTTTATGGAAAAAGATTTTATAAAATACGTGCTTCAATTTTGTTTACATTTCCTTTAAAACCGGCTTTGAAAAGAAAGAGAAATACTGTAACTGTGATTTCAAAGTGTGACAAATTAGACTTTGTTTTATTTTTTGCTTTAGGGCAATTTAGTTTCAATTTTAAGACAATAGTTTTGTTTTCAAAAAGTCCATATTTTGTTTACACTTTTTAAATGCTATTTTAAATTTATTAAACAAAACTAAGTTTTGCAGAAAAAAATTAAAGATTCTATCAAAAATTGGGTTACAAAAACCAAATCTTTTGAAGTTTTTTGAAATGCAAAATTCGTCGATCAATTTAAACAAACTTAAAATTTGAGATATAACAATTTAGAATAAGGTTTTGGAATCCCGGATATAATCAGATGGCTCTTTTATAACGTCAAATTATCTGATGATTTAAAAATATCAAACAAAATTGAAAAACAATTTTGATTATGAAACTCGTGGAAGCGTTTTGTTACAGTAATCCATTTCGCTCTTTTGAACGTTTGTTTCAAATTTTGTTTTTTAAATTTTTTACGTCATTTTTTGATTCATACCTCTTTGTTTCAATATTTATGTTATTGATAGTAGTTTAATAAATTTTGTTACAACAACAAAAACTAACTAATAATTTTTCATCTCTCATCTGTAATCGTCATCAAAAAAATGTGAAATGTCTTTCTTCTTTCATTTTTTTACAAAAAACTGATTAAAAGATTATAAGACTAAAAATGGAAGGGAAGAGTGCAATGAACCCATTCTTTTTTTCATCTTTTCAAAAAATAATTTTTGATAAAAATTTGATCTCTCAAATATTGCTCAGGGCTATTGTTTTACATTTCTTTTTTCCCATCAAAAATAAAGAGATGCAAGTTTCTTTTCTTCTTTTTATCAGTGATGATAAGTTGTTCTTCACGTTTGATAAACACACACAAAAAACTAATTCATTTTTTTACGCATTTAGACCAATGGGCGGTTTCAAAAAAAAGTAGGTAAAAAACTAAAACTTTCCGGTCAATTACTTCTTTTCTTTTCTTCTTTTGACTAAAATTTCATAAATAAAACAAATAAATGTGTAAAGCGAATTCTGCCCGGAACTACTGTAATTAGAATTCGCATCAATCTCAAAAAAGTTGAAATTGACAGGTTTTTTTCAGTAGCGAGAAATTAATTATAAAAAGAGAGAAAAATTTTTTGTGATAACTTCAGAATTTTGTTTTATTTCTTTTTGGGGGCGTGATTGCTTTGGTTTTATTTAAACAAAAAAGAAGAAAAAGAAGAAGTTGAGATTATTCTGATTCAAAATTTTTTGATTAGAATCAGAATCCTTATTTTTTCTCATAGGAACGTGATTTTAATTTTTCATCGTTCGTTTTTCGATTTTTTTGAACCCACCACCGCAATTCTCATATCCGTGTGTTATCCCAAAACATTTTCGACCCTTAATACTTACTGTAATTTTTATCTCTTTTCAGACTTCTACCGTACCCTTTATTCAAAAATAACCATGAATTCGAATTATAACGAAAATTTCTTTGAATCTTCAAAAAAGAAGAATTCCCTTACAAATGTTAAAGAAAGTTTTAAATCGATATTTGAAAAAATGAATGGACATTGCTCGTCTTCTTCAACTTCAAGATGTTGCTGCTGTAAGGATTCACATATTTGTGCCGCACTTTCTTCAACAATCAATAAATCTTTGAATGATACATTTAATAATTTTCAAGCCAAAAAAGCTCAAGTAAAATCTTATAAAAGTTCTGGGCTTTTTTAAATTCGAAATATGATTGCTTTATTTATTTCTTTTCTTTTAAATTTGATGTGAAAACGGTTTATTTTATATCTTTGTATACTGTAAGTGAAGGGATCTCTCTCTCCATATTGGAGGGTGCCCTTCATATTGTGTCTGTTTCATACCAAAAATGTACAAATTCATTCATGTAATAAAATTTTTTTTCTAAATCAAAATTCTTGCTAAAATTGAAACTGAAATTATGCCAATTAAATTAAACGAAATTATTGTCTAAATTTAACAAAGTCATTACTTTTTTGTAACGAATTTTTTTAAAAAAAGTTTACAGTACATTATCTACAGTATTCGTGGTAAGAAAAAACAAAAAATGTGTGTTACCTTTTGGGTGTTTATTTTTTTTGTTTGAAACATTGTTTTTTTGCACAATTTTGTTTTGCATTTTTTGCTATTAAAAATTAGCATGTAAAAATTAAATGTTTATCATCTTCATTTTCAGAAATGAAATGAATGTTTATTTTGTTCAAAAAGTTTTAATTTCCGCTGGAACAACAACGGCAACATTTTCTTTGCAGCAAAAGAGTGTGTGTTGTTTTCATCATCATCATCTTTCGTGTGATATCTTTTGATTGATTGAAAGCAAATCGGAATAACTTTGGTAAAAACTTTTAATAAAAGATGGCGTATGTTTCTTTCTTTATATTGTTATTACTAATAATAATATTGATATTTATAGCCGAAAAAAGAAGTCGAAAAAGAATGGTGGAATGTCCCAAGAACAATCAAGAGAACAAACAAAAGAAGAAGGCTTTTCAAAAGAACCTGGACTCTTGCAATTAACACAACGTCGAAAGAAAAAGAAGAATGAAGAGCGAACTTGCGAAGATAAAGCTGCAACTCTTGATGATGAATGTAAATCAAAGGCACGAAAAAAGTAAGATTCTTCTTTTAACGTGGACATGTTATATCCGATGTGGAGAACTTTCACTCTCCATTTTGGGCATTTGAGAAGTTGTTTTACACTAACAACAGCTTTCAATGATCATAACCATGTTGATTGTTCATTTTTTTAGAGCAAGTTTGGATAAAAATACAGAAAAAGCTCCACAAACTGGTGTACCAGGACCACCATCAACGGCAGGAAAGATGATAACAACTGATAACAAAGATCAAAAGGAGCCGATTGATGAAGAAATTTCAAAAACTTTAACCCATCATCAATGGTACCATGGTATGATGCCAAGGGATGAAATTGAAGATTTGTTAAAGAAAGATGGAGATTTTTTGGGTAAACTTTAGTGTCTTTGTAAGTTGGTTACTGTAATCTTGGAGGTTTTTTAGTTCGAAGAACAGATGTTGCAAATAAATGTCGATATGCTGTTTCGGTGTTCAATAATAAACGAATTCGGCATATTCTTTTGAATCATGAAAATGGAAATTGGATAATTCGGGAAGCAAAAAAGAAAACAATTATTGAATTGATTGAACATCTTGTTGAGTATGTCAATTTCGTACATTTTTTATCCATGATTACTTATCCTTTTTTAGAACAAAACATCCCGTACAAACTGATGGTACTCTTTTGATTACAGCTGTTCCTCGTCCTGAATACTACATTTTACATGTGAGACTTTATCGATTAGAATGATTACTGTATATGTTTTGCATTTTTAGGAACACATTGAACTTGGCAAAAAACTTGGTGGTGGAGCATTTGGTGATGTGCATATTGGAGTTTGGAAGAAAACCCACGGGGAAGGGATTGATGTTGCAATTAAAAAGCTCAAAGGAATGATGCATAAAAAAGAGCGATGTGAATTTGTTAAAGTATGTTTTTATACGATCTTTGGATACTGTATCTATGAAGTTATATCCTTTCACTCCATTCATTAATGTATCTCATTTTAGGAAGCTCGAATCATGAGAAAATTCAATCATCCAAATCTTGTGCAGCTTCTTGGTGTTGCACCAAATGAAACTCCAATGATGATTATCCTTGAATTATGCCCTGGGGGTTCTCTTCAATCACATTTAAAAAAGCATCCGGAACTTAGCCAAGATAAGCTTTCTGCTTACACAATTGATGTCTGTCGTGGAATGTGCTATTTATCTCAAAGGAAAGTTATTCATCGAGGTAATATACTTTTTATTAAGATTACTGTAATTGTTAACTATGAAAGCAACATTTTAGATGTTGCTGCACGAAATTGTTTAATGGGTAAAAATGATGAATGTAAAATCAGTGATTTTGGGCTATCTGTTGCTAATGCGGATGTTCTAAAGCTTGATAAACTAAAATCAATGCCAATTCGATGGTTATCACCTGAAACGTTGAAGAAAGGAGAATTTTCAACGGTAAAAATTAATCTATTTTTGTCAATCAATAATCGTTATCTTTTTTTTCAGAAATCTGATGTATGGTCCTTTGGTGTTTTGGTAAGTTCCTAATTATTTATAAAATTTATTTCATATTCAAATTTTTAATTTTTTAGATGTGGGAAATCTTTGTTTATTGCAAAACTGATCCATTCCCAGGCTTTACAAATCAAGAAGCTCGTACAAAAATTATGTCCGGTAATGAACCAATGTCTGCTCCAGAAGGAACTCCACAATTATTCGCATCTGTAATGAAAATGTGCTTTACTCAAGATGAAAAGGAAAGACCAGATTTTGAGATTTTGTTGAGATATCTTTCACCAAATGAAACTCCTCCTACAAAAGATGATCAAGGCTATTCTGGCATGTAATAATATATCCAATAATGAATATTGTGTATTTTAACATTTGAGATACTGTACTAATTTGTGTAATTAACTTTCATTTTATAAATATATATAATGCTTTTTATAAACAAATGTTGGTTAATATTTATTTCAAGTAACATTGCTTTCTTTATCGATATTACGGTAGCTGTAGAAGTTGATGATTATTGTAGTCAATTATTACAGTATTGATTAGCAAGGTTATTCATTTTGGATTCATTATAGCTTTCATTAACCTTTAAATATTATTATCTATTTTCTTTCTTCTTTTCTTTCTTGTGTCTTCTTTCTTTCACTCACTTTCTATTTCACTCAAAAACAAATTTTGAAGTAGTTTTGCAAACATTAAATCCTTACATTTTACTTTCCTGTTCTTTGAAATATATATAAAGAAAATTTAAAGCTTTGGAAAATCCTTTCTTTTTTTTTCTGTTGCAACTTTGTTGTTTTATCTTATTCACAGTTTTTGTAAAAAATAGGTTAAAAAGCTGTCTCAATTTTTTATAAATGTGTGATATTAAATTTCTGTGTTTTTTGTTCGTGTAAAAATAGAACATTGATGGAAAAACGTACATTTTATGCTTACAATTGTAAGCTTAAAAATTTATGTGTTCGTTGCATTGTCATTTAATCAAATTAATTGAAAAAGCGATACAAAGTATTTGAGAATCGTGTTTTTATTAGGCTTTGAAAAAAAATCTTAATTAGATACTGTAGCTGAAATTTTACTGCTGTTTAATTTTCAAAGCTTTAAAATCTGTTTTATGTTTAAATAATATTTAAAAAATAAATTTAATTAGGAAAATATCACGCGTATACCCAATCATTTGGCATAATTAATACGTCTACTTCTGAACTTTTAGAATTTGGTACAAATTCTCAAATTTAAACTGAAATGGTAAAATCCAGAAATTCTCTTCACTTTGATGAAGAGCCACATTCGCATGTTTCATTTGAACGCCTTTCAACATATTCAAAACCGGTAATTTATTCTTTTATTAATTATATTTTTCAAATATGAAAATTGAATTCTTTGAAACGATATATTTTATTTTGTTGATTTTCATACTCAAAATCATTTTTACAAAAATTTAATCTTTTTGCATCCGTTTATTTTAAACGTAAAAGTTTAAAACTCTGCCGAGCTTTTTAGCAGTTTTTCTCTGTTGAAAAAAAGAATTTGTGACTTCATCTTTGATACTTAAGATTTAAGACTTGAGATATATCGATTTTATCGCAGACAGTTTTGATGATTGAAGTTGGCAAAATTTTTTGATGAAAAAGAATAGTTTAAGAAGATCAAAGCATAACTTTTTCTTAAGTTTTTATATACTTTTAGTTAAAAAAAGAAAAGTTTGTTTTGCACTTCAAAATAAATCAAAATATTTTTAGTTTTATAAAAAAGAGGAAAACTGTGAGGTAACAGTTTTGAAGAACCTAAATACATAGACCAAGAATTATTAAAGAGTTGCAAAAAAATGAAATAGCAAAAAATCGTCTTACAAATTTGCATATTTTTTAGAGGCATGGTCGTTTGAGGCAAGCAATTCCATGTATGTACATTTTAACGGCGGTTTTTTGTGCCTTCGTAAATTTGATCCTACCTGGAGTTGGCACCATCATTTCGGCATTTACAGTTTGGGATTCACAAACTTGTTATGAATCAGAATCATCTCCGAGTGCTGTATTTTGCCTAAATATTTTAGCTGGAATTCTTCAACTTTTGTTAACCCCTTTAATTATCGGATATTTATGGTCCGCATTTTGGGCAATTCTTTTCATTCAACTTTCACGAAAATGGTACATTTCAACTTTGAATGAACGCACCCCTGTTTTAGATCGTTTTCCATGTTCTTGTATTTAATTAAAATTAATTAATAATAAACTTTAAATTTATAAAAAACGTATTTTTTAACAGTAATCAATTCCGAAGTTGGAATTTGAACATCATTATTTACAACTAAATAGACATTAAAAAAGTGCCACAAATAAAAAACTACTTTGTTAATTTATTTTTATTTTTGTAAACAATTAAAACGAACTAAAAATAGAATAATTTTATTTTTAAAACAAAGAAAACTGCACTTTGACCCAAAAAATTGTGAAAACCCTAATTTTGTTGTTCAAAAAAGATGTCGCGTTTGAACGATCGCAGTCGTTCATGTTTGTCTGAAACAAAAACGTCATGTTCAATTGAAAAAACAAAACGTTTAATTTAATGTTTTTATTTGTTTGAATTAATTTGACTATTTTTTTTAAAAAATAAAATTTTTTATCAAAAAAGTTCAAAAAGAACAAAACAACAGAAAAAATTTGTAATATAAAAACGACTGAAAGAAAATCAGAATCATCACATTTCGAATTTCTTCTTTCAAACGATAATTTAAAAATAAATCCATAAAAATGATTGTCAGTTGTTTGTATGTTCTTTTCATTTTTACAGTCATTCTTCAATTATCTGCTTCTATGCCACAATTTTATGGTAGCAGTTACGGTACATTAAGTGATCCAGCCTTTAATGGTGGAACATATTCTTGTAAGTTTATTACAACAACTTTTTAAAATAAGTGTTAATGTAAATTTTAGCATGGCAAGATTCAATTGTTCTTCATCTTACTGGTCGCTAAAACGTTTTTTTAATTCTCCACATTTTGTGCAAAAATGAATTACTGTATATATGTATTGATTTTATTGATCTCTTTTGTAAAACACTATAATTTATAATAAATTTTATTTAAATACTTAATTGCAGTTTATCATTACAAATGTTATTTACATGAAATATACAAAGTAATAAATTTTAATGTAATGCTTATTTACGTCCATAAATTGGAGTTGAAAGTCTTCCACCGGATTGTAATCCCATCAATGATTGATATGGATTCATTCCATACATGGATTGTTGTTGTCCCATTGGGAAACCGTATGGAGATTGGGACATCAACATTGGATTACCGTATCCAGACATCATACCAGGCATGCCATACATGGATGAAGGCATTCCCATCATTGATCCAAGACCAAATTGTTGTTGTGGATACCCACCCATCATTGATCCGGGCATCATCATTGATTGTTGATAAGGATTCATTCCAAGCATTGATTGTCCACCCATCATTGATGGATATCCCATCAATTGTTGATTCATTAATGGATTCATCATCATTGATGGATTCATCATTCCCATTGTTTGTGGATACATGCCATTCATCATTGATCCTGGCATCATCATTGATTGATAAGGATTCATTCCAAGCATGGATTGTTGTTGTCCCAATTGATTCATTGCGGGATTCATCATGGATGTTGCTGGATTATACATGGATAAAGGATTTCCAACATTTTGTGCAAAAACTGCTGAAGTGATGGCAAGTGCCAAAATTGCTGAACGGAATAAAGCCATTGCAAGGTTATATGTGAGTAAAGGTAGAAGAAGTCAGTTGAAACTGATATTGGATATGGACATCAATTTTGCTTTTATAGAAAATGGAAAATGCAGCAATGAATCAAACATTATATTAAATAAACTGTATTATTTTTTTCAAAAACATGTTTTTTATAAATTTTACAAAAGGCTCGAGCTACTAAAAAGCTGTTCAAATAATTCTGGATCTTTCCGTTCAATTAAATGTGATTTGAAAAAGGAAATGTTTTTAATTAGAAATACATTGTTGACATAATGTTTTGGGATAACAATAATATGTTTTTACATAACAATTTTTGTAACCTTTTGTGACAGTTTTCAATGC
Source organism: Panagrolaimus sp. LJ2414 (assembly GCA_024447195.1). Taxonomy (NCBI): domain Eukaryota; kingdom Metazoa; phylum Nematoda; class Chromadorea; order Rhabditida; family Panagrolaimidae; genus Panagrolaimus; species Panagrolaimus sp. LJ2414. The sequence continues at coordinate 355,985 of JAMRXY010000018.1, forward strand.
AAATTCATTTCATATAAAAGCAAAATGGATATCTCATATCCAATATCAGTTTCAACTGACTTCTTCTATTTTACATCTATATTTCTATTAAGACCTTGCAATGGCTTTATTCCGTTCAGCAATTTTGGCACTTGCCATTACTTCAGCAGTTTTTGCGCAAAATGTTGGAAATCCTTTATCCATGTATAATCCAGCAACATCCATGATGAATCCAGCAATGAATCAACTGGGACAACAACAATCTATGCTTGGAATGAATCCTTATCAATCAATGATGATGCCCGGATCAATGATGAATGGCATGTATCCACAAACAATGGGAATGATGAATCCATTAATGAATCAACAAATGATGGGATATCCATCAATGATGGGCGGACAATCAATGCTTGGAATGAATCCTTATCAACAATCAATGATGATGCCCGGATCAATGATGGGAGGATATCCACAACAACAACTTGGTCTTGGATCAATGATGGGAATGCCTGGTATGATGTCTGGATACGGTAATCCAATGATGATGTCTCAATCTCCATACGGTTTCCCAATGGGACAACAACAATCCATGTATGGAATGAATCCATATCAATCAATTATGGGATCACCATTAATGGGACGCATGTAAATTCTGTATTGATGTTCGGGTTTTGTGTAAATTTATGTATCATAAATAAATATTTCAATTTAATCTCTTGTTATTTTTGTGACATTTATATTTTTAACATATAGTTCTCAAAAAAGTGATTAAAAAATGACGTTTTTTAATTTTAATCAACTACTTTGATTATTTTAGGTTGAAAAACACTGCCATTATCACTGAAAAGATTCAAAATACCTAAACTTCGGCAAGAATAAAACCGATGTTGCGTCATCGCTGAGATTTGTTTCTGTCAGACAGAACATGGTTTAATATTGTTAAAACTATTGCATCATTCTTACGTAGATGTAAAGCAGTGCATGAAATATAATTTTTAACTACAGTTTTGTCCATGCTTCGTTGAGCTTTCCTTATTTATTAAAATTTAATTTTCCTTGTCAAACAAACAAGTGTTTTTAGATTGAATTTCTTTTTAGATGGCAACGACGAAAGTTGGGCAACTTTTTGGGCCCAGTCAATCTCAAATTTACAATAACAATCAATTTTCCAATCTTAATTTAAAACAAAATTTTAAATTTTCAAATGCATTATCTGTTCAAACAAAAACCAAATCAAACAATGATAAATATTCTGGTAAACTAAGAAACCGCAATTCTTCCATTAAAGTTGTTCCTTGCAAACTGATTACTGTAGTTTTAAAAATTTGATTCTAAAAATCAGATAATTTTAAACTACAATAAGTGTTTTCTTTGTTTGAAGATAAAAAACATTTGGATAGAATTGCAGTTGCAACTTTTTAAATTTATTAGGTTATACTGTAATCAATAATTATCAAGTAAAAACACAATCATGGCATAAATCAACAAAAAATTCAAGTTTAAAAAGGTCAAAAAATTTGGGCTGTAATGATTTTAACGATGAAAAAAGAAGATGGAAAAATGATAGAATGATAAGCTCAAATGATAACAGCAGCAGCAGCACTTTATCACTTCATATTGCGGCATATGAAAATTCTGTTGAAGTTATTTCAAATGATGAAATTCAAGATTTATCAAAAAAATCCAAGACATTTAAAATTGTTCATTTTGAATCAAATGCTCATCAAGTTAGTTTAATCCCCTTTTTTCATAACCACTTTAATTTTATTGCAAAGGATAACTTGGAATTTCCCCGACAAATGGATGGTAATAAACCAGCTGCTGCACCAGAAGTTCAACAATTTACAGCAGCTCAAAAATTACTTACACCAAATCAAGAACCAAAGCCAGCAGCAAATAATCCACCATCAGGAAGTTAGACTTTATGAGAAATGAGATATATGAAATCCAATCCAATTTTAGATCGTCCTTTATGCCTTACAACTGGAGAAAAGTTGCATAATCGTTTTATTGTTGAAAATTTAATTGGACAAGGAAGCTTTGGACAAATTTTTGCTGGAATTGATACAGCAAAAAATAATCGAAAAGTTGCAATTAAAGTTGAACCAAAATTTATCAATTCTGTTCCTGCAGCTGGAGCAGCAGCAGATCCAAATGGAAATGATCCTCGAAGGTTGATTATTGAAAAGAATGTTTTAATTGAACTTCGTGGAAAGCGACATATTCCATTACTTTTTGCAAGTGGGAAAGCGCCATCAAATGAAAATCCATTTTTTGTTATGGAATTTTTGGGTGAAAATTTAACAACTTTACGCAAACAAAAAAGTCAACAAAAATTCACTCAAAATACATCTTTTCGAATTGCTCAACAGGTTAGTTGTCGCTGGATTTTGGATATCAAGTTGGGTCAATTCTTGTTTCCCTTCAAAAAAGCGGCATTTTTCTTTGATCTTTAGAATATTTATGCTTTCGAGTAAAATTATCAATAAAAAAATTTACATATTTCAGATTACTTTAGCTTTAGAAAATCTTCATCAAATTGGGTATATCCATCGGGATATTAAGCCCTCAAATTGTTGTATTGGAATAGAGAATAAAAAGCGGGTATATCTTGTTGATTTCGGTATACATTAAAATATCTTTAATTTCTGTCATCATTATTATTAATTATAGGCATGTGCCGAAAGTGGCGATTAGATGATGGTAAAACTCGTTCACCACGTGACAAGGCCCCATTTCGTGGAACTATACGGTATGCAAATATTTGCTACTGCGTAATCATACCGTATCCTATACCCCATCATTTTTGTAGATATGCTAGTTCTCGAGCATTAAGCCAACAAGAATGCGGACCTTCTGATGATTTAATTGGTTGGCTTTATTCTGTTGTAAGCTTATTTTTCATCAGTTTAATATAAAGTTATCCATTCCTTTTCTATTTTTTAGATTGAATTATATCAAGGACATTTGCCATGGGCAAAAAGTCCGAATCCACAAGAAGTTATTCGACAAAAAGCTGAAATGCCAATCACCGAATTATGTGCATCAATGCCCCCGACATTTTTAGAATGCTTTGAATATGCAAATCACCTTGGGCTAACTGATGTACCAGATTATTCAAAAGTTCAAAAATGTCTTCGTGATTGTCTTTCTGATAATTATAATGTCAATGATCCATTTGATTGGGAAACTTAAATAAATATGAATGAATTAATTGATTGAAAAATTTTATTATTTTTATTTTGGCAAGAAAAAATAGAAACCCGTAAAAAATTTACCAAGAAAGATACAAATATGTAGTTTGAAAAAAGTACCCGTAAAATTTGAATATGAAAAAGATATTTTTTAAGAAGGTGAAGACATTGGAACTTTATCGTAGGGATTTTCCTTTTTATGGAATTTTGGTGGTGGAAGTGGAAGTTGTTGAGACATTAAAGTTGGTCGGAGAATCTTTGGTTTTGGTAATGTTTGAGGGGGTGGTGGAGGTGGCGGGATTGATGGTCTCATGACGACAATCACTGGACGAGGTTTTGCAGATGCTGGAGGGGGAGGGGGTTTATGCTTTGGCTTTTCATCAAATGTAAAAATTAGCGATTGCCGATACACTTTACTTGGATTTCGACCATAAAGACAACTGAAGCCACAACAGAAAAGGAAGAGCAAGATTGAAGTTATGGAATACATTACACCATGCTAAAAAATTATTACTGTAATTAATAATTTCAACAACAAATTTGAATATTAAAAATAATCATTAAAACTTACAATAATCCAAATTGGATAATCCAATTGACAGATTTGCCGTCCACATCGATCATTTAAAACTTTTTTAATAAAAGTGCATTCACAAACAACTTGTTTTTCATCGGTATACGATAGTCGTTCCATGGCATGCATGCCATTCCAAAGACAACTTGTTTGATTACAATTTTTTTGATGTTTTTCATTCAAACAATATCTCTTAAATCCGCAATCACAAATCTCTCCATCTTCAATTATCCCATTCCCACAAACAGCTAATCCAGAAAGGGATTTATCATTTGCGTCTTTTAAATATCCTTCTTTGGCATCGTCTTCCGCCGTTCGAATTTTTGTTGGAAGGCATTCAATGGTTTTTAGCTTATCTGCCAAAGCTTGAACGGAACAATTTTGTGGATATCCCCTAAAATATTTGCATAATTTGCATATTACATTTTTTTAAATCTTACGGTATTCTTAAACAATCATGCCGGATTACGGTAGAATGTTGCTGTTGTGCCCGTGAAAAATATTCTTTGCATCGGCAATTTTCAAGTCGTTCCGTTTCTTCTTTCTTTGATAAATTTGTTAAAAATGCAAAAATCTCAAAAATCTCTGGTCCACTTTCATCCGGATTATAATGATTCAACTGAAAAGGATACACATTTTTTTAAAAATTGATGTAACAAGTTTAACCTCAAAAAATTTATTTTTTGCTGTCATCAAAAAGTGTCACAAATCTTTCAATCATTGTAACGAAAAAATGGTTTTTTTTTTTGAATGACCAATAAAATTTTAAAAGATTTGATTTGATGACAGATGGAGGGGGGGGGGGGGGGGATATAAAGAGAGATATAGGATTATTTATATCTTCTTTGGCGGGAAAATAAAAAAGAGGAAGAAGAACAACGTCGGTTTTTGCGATTAACAAAGAAGAACACTTGTTACTTTTAGGTTCCCATCATTAACTGGAAAAAAAGAGGAAAGTGAAGGCAGTGTCGGGGTCATTTATTAGATGAAAATTTTATTTTTTGTTGCTGTTAAAAAATTTTATTGCTCAGTGTTTTGGCATTTTTTTTACACAAAATGTTTTCGTGCAAAATTGCAGTAATAATTTTGATGACTCAAAATTGCATGAGTCAAACATTACAAAAAATGAAGAAAAACAAAGCTTTGTGTAAAAATCATGGATTCTAAAAACATTTTCAAAAAAATGGTGTTTTTTTAATTGCATCAAAAAACATGTTACTGGTCTTGTTCATTCCGAAGTAAATGGTTTATCTTAAGCCTTTAATTAAATCTTTTTTTCTGGGCATTTCTGGTTCTCAACAATGGCAACTTAAAATTTTGAAAGTTGTATCGTAAAATTTTTGAAAACTCTATTCTTCGAACGGCAGGGCATCTTTTTAATCAAGTTTTATGCAAAAAGAAGAAGTAACTCAATTCATTTGCATATATCCCCTAAGGGGGGTCTTCTAAAATGAACGCTATCCAAAATTCAAAAAAGTCAATTCAAAGAATGTGTATTTTTAAAAAACTTACAGGAATATGAATGCCATTATAGGGTCGACAAATTTGTCCCGGCCATGCAAGATTATATTTAATTTTGGAATTAAAAAATATTGCAAAATTGTGATACGGTAGGGTCCTTTTCTTTCGAAGATCATTATGAAATTCATTTGAATCTTGAAGGGTTGAAAATTCTCGCCCAGTTAAAATTATGTCAGCTACAATTAGCCGTAAATTTATTTGATAAAAATATGTGTTGGCAGTTTTAAAGGCTCGACCAATTGCTGTTCGAATTGTTTCCGGATCATTGTGATAGATTTCGGCCTATAAAATAAAAATGGAGATAAATATCTCAAAAATATGGGGGATTATTTTGTGAAAAAAAATTATTTCTTTTGTGACAATCAAAAAAGGGGAAGAGGAAAAACCAGATGGTTGAAATATTGTCATCGGAAACTGCCATCATTTTTATTATGAAAGTCTTTTTTTACTGTTTTAGAGTACTTAAAAAAGGAAAGTAAAGCTGTCAATAAGCTTCAAAATCTCTTTTTTTATGTGATTCTTTCAATGAATCGGAAAGAAAAAAGAAAGAAAAATCATTCAAGGTCATCTGGCAATATAAAAATATTTTTTGCCTTTTTGACAAAGTTTTTAAAAAAGTGTCAGAATCCAATTTGACACTTTCAATTTTTATCAAACTGATGAAACTTTTTACAATTTTGAACACTGGGAAAAATTTTTTTTTGTTATTTTCATAGTACGGCAGTTTAAAAAGCTACAGTAACCCAACATTTTTAATACACTTAATAAACAGATTTTAAAGTTTTAATCCCAAAATTGCACTTTTTAATACCTTTTTATATCTTTTTGACCTTTAAAAATGTAATAAAAACTTACAGTAACCCTATCAATAAATGCAATAACATAAACAAATCTTTGAATATTATCTGTTACAACTAAAGAATAATCTGGAGCATCATGAGCAGATCTCTTTGATCTTGAACAAAGACCAATTGAAAGGCATCCAATAAAAATATACAACAAAAATAACCGTATTTTCATAATTTTTGAGGTTTTTTACTTTTTTTGATACGTTGAATTCAATAATTATAGTTTTTACCCGAATAAGGCACACACAAAAAATGAAAGAAGAATTAATGGCCAAAAAGCTTAAGCCTTTATAGCAGCAGCAGCTGTTCAACAAAGAAAGGAGGTCTGGACGTAATATTATAGACAAAGAATGTCTCTGCTTTTTTTCTTTGAATGGAACAGCAATACCACCATCAACAGCAGCAATAGCAGCAATAGCAGCAGCAGTAATGCCCTTAAGGCCTTCGATATTCTATAAAAAAAAGAAAGTTGTATGCAAAAACGAATTGGTCACTCTTTTGAAAAAAAGAACCCGACACGCCTTCGAAAAAAAGAGCTTTAAAGAAAAAGAACGTCCATTTTTTTTATATTGCACAAACACGAAAATGCAAAAAAACCGGGGTGGCAGCAGCAGCATAGGCAATATGGGTAAGGGAAAAAATATATATAAGAAAGATGAACAAAACATTAGCATTTTTTGTCGCCATTTTTTGCCCTTCTACTTTTTTTTAACGAAAAAAAGAAGTGACCAAAACAACAGCCGATCACTCATTCACGATCGCGCAACAGTTTTTTTTATGATTTTTTTCGAAGGCATAAAAACTTTTGCTTTTTTTAAAAAAAGCAACGATTCTGACAACCCCCAAAAAATGTTATATCGGAAACAAATCAAAAAAATGGAGACGGAGAGGAGACAAAAACTACGATTTAAAAGGTCGAATTTGTGCAAAGCAGAAGGGGCAACAGAGAAGGAATCTTTAGTTCCTTCAATGTTTCCTTCCTTCTTTCCTTCCTGAAGAATGATTCATTCATTTCATTTCTTCCTTCCATCTTTTTTGGATGGTGCGCAAAGTGGGAAATAATCGGAGCACAACAAAGTAAAAGAAAAGAAAGAAAGAGACCCGTTTCTTTCTTACATAAAAAGGAAGCAATGAATCACCGTAATTAATCTAATTACTTACTGTTGGTCATTCATTTATTTTCTTACTTTGAAAAAAAGATCAAAGTTTTTTACAAAGGTTCAAAACAATGAGCAACAAATTGGTTCTTAAGGGGTCATGACCGGGGTCAAGTGTGACTTCAGGGTTTAAAAAAGTAATAGAGTTTAAAGTGTCAAAAAGAGAAACATATCATTTTTTGATGATTCATATTAAGTTTAAAATATCAAATGATTTGATAAAACTAAAAACACACGATTGGCTACAGTATCCAAAATTATTTAGGCAAATGTTTTCAAGGTTCTTTTTATTTAAAAAACTGTACTATTTTTTTGTAAAAAGTCCTTGAAAAAACAATTTTCAACAATTTTGCAAAGTAATAAAACATGCATAAAAATATATTTTTTCTCGAAGTTCGTCATAGCTACTACTATTATTATCTTGGAAAAAATAAGGCTAATAAAAACGATACAAATTTACAACCATTTCTTACAACAACAATGAAAAAAAATGTAATAAAAACTATCATCGAAGAACTAACAATCTTTCAAAAAAACTTCAATTACCCCCCAAAAATTTCAACAACTGTAGTCACGTTTTTTCATTTTATCATAAAATAACGTTGTCTTTCTCTTCCTAATCAATGACCAAAATCAATACGATGATTCTTCTTAAACAAATTTTAACACACACGAAAAAACCATTCCTCAATCTTTAATTTTTTACGTTAAAAATGATAAAACTTTGCAAACATGACTCATAAAATTTTGGGGGATGACACTTGTTTTTCCTTGGCTCAAAGCCAATATACACAGACATTTAAAAAATAACAGAAATGTTTCTTTTCTTTCATTTTCACGTTTTTTTATTTTGAGCAGACAATAAACAACAGCAGCAGCAGCAGTAAATTTTCACATGTGGTCTTCTTGGCTGCTGTTGTTGTTATCCCTTTCAATTTCTTTCACGCAGAAAACAATTTTTTTAAATTGTTTCAAAAATAATAATAAAATGCTCTGTTTAACTGCATATAAACGTAGAAAAATCTATACCTAAATCCTTCAGGATATATAATAAAAAAAGAGGCTTAAGCGTTTTGCTTGCACGCATTTTAAAATTTGTAAAACGCGGTTAAAAATATGTATATGTTTTCAAAGAGTAAAAAGGCATCATTCTTCCCCTTTTTCTCATTAATAAAAATTAGGAATGCTTCTTTCTTTGATGCTTTTTCTAAAGACTTAAAAAACTACGACTTCATGGTCCCAGCTGTAACAAATATTTCAAAAAGGAACAAGAAAATGCTTTTTTTGCAAAGAAAAACCCTCCGCAAAAAAATTCTATGTTTGTTGGCTGCTATAGTTAGCCCCTTTCATCTTTCCATGAATAGCCAATTTTTATGTATTTCGAAACATAAAAATGACCCCCGCTCTTTTTAGTTCAATTAAAAAATAGAATTCCCTTTTTACGAAATTAAATAAAAAATATTTCAAATACAAATATTTATTACGAAACGACTTACAAAAACATATTGAAAAAAAACAAGATGTGTAATTATTAATATTGATTTAAATATTCTAAATCAGTTGGAAGAATATATTCAGCTGGAAATCCTTGAGAGAACTCATTGAAAGAAGATGGAGGAGGAGGAGCAATTTGATGAGAACGAGCATGAGCAGCATATTCAGGTGGAATATTTTTGACAGTTGGATAAGATGGTGGAACATTTTCTGGAAGCAAAAAAGATGGAGCTAAAATTGATGGACTTGCAGGGCTAAAAATGTTAGACATAGTTAATCGAGAACAAAGGAAGCTGATCCATTTCAAATAGAAATCTTACCTGAGATAACTACCATACATAACTTTTGCAGATTGTAAAGATTGATTTTGGTTATGTTTAATAAGGGTTTCTTTGACGAGATCTTGAATCATCACAAATACAGATTTGCATGCCTTTGTTGAAACTTGTTCCAAAACAGTTGTAACATTTTCATCAACTATGATATTTGCAATAGCTGCAAGTTGTTCAGTAGGAATATTAAGTCCAGATTTGATGCTGAATTCAGAAAGAATCCAACAAAGTTGTTGTTGAAAGCAGAAAATATTCATTACAGGTTGCATTGCAGCGGATGTTGGCTTTATTAAACCATATTGAATTGCTTCATCATATTCTTTGAATTCATGATTAGCATATTGAACACGAGAAAGAAAGTCTTTTGCAACTTCATTGGCTTTGGTGATAGAAGTAAGAATAAGTTGTTCAACGGATTTGATGATGGCAATTTTATAAATGGCAACAGGAAAGAATGGAAGATTATTTGGAACAATAATTGGAAATTCTTTGACTAAAAAAATGGAGATTATTAAATTTATAAGAAAAAGTACAAGCTTACAATTTTCAGTATAAAAATAAATTTCTTGACTTGGAAATAAGTACGGATTTGGTGTCGATGGAAAAGTAGTTTGTGAAAGATCAGTGGCCATTTTGTTCTTATTATTACCCTTAAAGTATATTAAAATAGAAAAACAACAAAGGTGTAAAACAACAAGAAACAGGAAAGAGAGAGAACGCAGACTAGAAGGAAGGTGTTAAACAATGAATTTATATGAAACTTGGAAAATCCAAAACAAACATGGAAGAAATATTAACAAAAATATGCTTATCGCGCAGATATAATATTTTGAGTCATCATCAAAAGAAAGAAAGAAAATTAACAGCAACAAAAATATAGCAAGAAGGAAAAAAAATCAACAAAATTTTTTTATAAAAAAATGACGCGAACAATTTTTTGGTTAAAAAATTGTTGAAAATGTTTTAGCGCGATTGTGAGAAACGTTTAAAATACAGTAATCTTTAATGCTTTTATTCAATTTTAAAAAATTGTGTACTTTATTTTTTATTATATTTTTCGTCAAAATAAATTTGTTTTAAATCAGGGATATCAAATCCAAATAATTTGTAATCATGATAATACATTCGAACAATTATTTCACTGAGATACGTACTTTTTCTTATCCTTGAAATTAGGGTTTGACCAATTGGAGCTAAAATTGCATTTTCTTGGGTGCTTTGAGATGTTTTTTCAGTTTTTAAATGTTGAAGAATAAAATTGATGTCAATTTCGCCAACACCAGTATTCCTTAATATTTCAGCTAAAGAATCATAGAATTTATTTTTACCGTTTCTCAAACTGGTATACTGTAGTTTGATGTAATTGTTGAAATATTCTGATATCTCACAATCCCTAATAATATAGTTTAAAATTATTAAAAAATTTAAGAGTAGATACCAATTTTGTGGAAAATAAAATTTCATTAAATATGTATCTTGAACTTTTTCATTTCCGGGTGTTTTTGATGCTGCCATAATATCCTGATAAGCTTGATGTAAAAAACAAACAAAGTTTGATCGACACAATTTACATTGTTTTTGTCTACAATGATTTGTAAAATTAAATTTAGAGTTCAAAATATTAAAATACCTAATACATTGATCAAGGAATGTTGAAACTAATCTTTCAACGGGATCTCTAAACAGCCCCAACAAGGTCCAAGTTGCCGGATTGAACCCTTTGATGTTTGATTTTACAGCATCAAATGATCCAAAATTACTTATACTTCCATTATGGCATCTATAAAATTGCCTTACAACTTATGATTATTAAAAAAGCTTACATATTAATTGTTGAAAAACTTGCAAATGTTCGATCATATTTAATAAATTTCTTTGGATCTAAGAGATAACACATGAGGGCCCTTAACATTGTTGACATGTTTTTAGGGATTAAACATGCCGCAAGTTTTCTCTCCGGGACAACCTGTAATTTTTGATTACGGTATTGAAATGCTAACCATTTTTAATGCAAAAACTAACATAAATTTGTGAATTATGTTTTTTCAAAGGCGTTGAACACAATCCTGCGTCATTTCCTTCACAAATTGATGAAAGTTTTGAAAAATCTGTATTAAAATAACTGTAATTGAAAGCAGTTTCATCAAAAATTACTCCAAATTGATTGAATTTTGTTTTAGAAGATGAATTTTTGATTGTAAAAGGTCGATAATAATTTCGTTGATGTTTTTGATTTTTGTTTCCAATGAAAGTTGTTGGTGGTGATGAATAATATTTTGAAAGAATTGAAAGAATAAAAAGAAAAATTGCAAAACTTAAAAATATTCGAAGCAAAAATTTTGGAGAAGTTGAAAATCGCATAACCTTTTTTTTAAAAGTGTTGTTCTACTTTTGTAAAGTTTTGTAGTTTTTTGTTTCATCGGATTTGTGGAGATTAATCCGATGTTGAATTTTATTGATTGTTGTAGTTGATTTTTGTTATTAATCGATTGAATGAAAAATGAAAAGTGCTAATTGGAACTTTTTTTGAAATGCTAAAAACTTGTTTTTGTTGTTACAAATGTTTTTGGTTGAATCATGCATTGTTCCTTAAGGTTCTCCTAAAAAATACAAAAGTAAAAGCAACAGCAAAAAAACCGTTGATGCAATCAACCATATTTTTTTCGTTCGTTCATTTCAAACAGCTGCAAACATGTTTAAAGATATTCACGATTTAATAAATGCTGCACATGATTTAGTTGCTGGAGAAGTAATTCCTTTTATGGAAGGACTTAATAATGCATGTGCTTAATTTTATTTCTATCCTTACAGTAATCCCCTTTTCAGACAGAAATCATATCTCAATCAGCAAATCTTTTAAAACAGAGCAATCAACTTTTGGATTACACCTTGCAATTATTCTGGCCATCCATCTATGTTTTGGGAGTTTTAGTCCTTCTTTTAATTATTTCACTCATCTCTTGCACATGTGCTTTGTCAATTGCAGTTGTAAAATATATTACAACAAAAGAAAAACCTGATACAGTATCCCGAGAATCAATATTTCTAAACAAATGGGAACCAAATCAGGAAAATTAAATCAAAATATTTCTTTATCATGACTGAAATGTATCTGAGTTCAACTTTATGTTTTTTTAAACAGATCAATAAAATTTATTTATTAAAATATATAAAAAAAGAACAATATAAAATCTACTATAATGTAAAAAAGAAAGACCGACAAATTACGTAATATCTGGACAGCCCCTAAATGCAGTTTTCTTTGTTGTTAAAAATAAAATTTTTCTATTTTTAGTTATTTTTAATTGTCTACAAAAATAACAATAAATTAACAATGTTGTTATTTGCGGACACATTTTTTAATGTCTATTAAGTTGTAAACAAAGTTGTTCAGATTCCAACTTCAGAATTGATTACTGTTAAAAAATACGTTTTTTATTTATAAGTTTAAAGTATATTTTAATTAAATACAAGAGCATGGAAAACGATCTAAAACAGAGGTACGTTCATTCAAAGTCGAAATGTACCATTTTTGTGAAAGTTGAATGAAAAGGATCGTCCAAAATGCGGACCATAAATATTTGACTATTTATGCAGAATCAAATTTACGAAGGGATAATAAACTGCCGTTAAAATGTCATGAAATTGCTTGCCTCAAACGACCATGTCTCTAAAAATATGCAAATTTGCAAACAAAGATTATCCGTAAGAGCCATTTTAAAGAAATCGAGATTTTGCGGAATTCTAAATTTGCCAAAAAATCTGTTTGTTTTGATTTAAACAGGTAATGAAAAGAAGGTAAAAAGTTTAAAGGGAGTGTCGCAGTCAGTTTTTTTAATTTTTTTTGACGGACGGCGACGACAAACAACGCATTCTTCATCATTGCTTTTTCGTGTTAAAACCACTTTTGGCTATATCAGGCAACATTTTTCTACACTGACTGCGACACTGCCTTTAACAACAAACAAACACTTCCTTTTTTGAAATTTTAACTTGAAAACTTAAAATTCCAGGTGTTGAAGAAAGTTTTTGCAATTTTCTGAACTTGACAAAATGTTCTTCCTTAAAAAAACGCAAAAATAATAATAGGTTCATAAAGGTCCTATTAAAAAGTAAATATAAAAGTTGATGTATCAAATCTGTATCTGGCGGATTCTCACATTTGTCGTTCCTATTTTAACTGCAGCAATTTCTATTATTATTGCAGTGTGGATTTGTTTTGGTTCAAAAACAAGTGAAATTGATAAAGGTATGTCTTTTTTTAAAAGTTAGTTGAAAAAACATCTTTTGCAAATGCGAATACCATTTACTTTCATGCCCTCTAAATTAAGTGATTCAGCTTCACAAAAAATGTTTAAAAAAACTGAATTTGAAAACATTTTTCGTGTTAGAAGTATTTTCTTTTTATTGAATAAGTCAACTTTGAATTTTTTAGCTGTTGAAGAGAAAGCTTTACTTGATTCAAAAAGTCCCCGTTCTAGCGGTGGATCCGGGGAAGACTACTGTGATTATGATGGTAATTAATACCACCATGGAAGAAGATTATGAAGTTAATGCCATTGTTACTGGTCTTTCAACACATCTTCTTCAACTTCCATCAACTTTATTATTTATTATTGCTGTCCTTTTGATCTCTATAATTGTTGATTGTCATCATGTTGTTCTTTCAATCTTTGAGTCTCAAAAGGTAAGAGACTTTTTACTTTTTTGCATCTTTTAAATTCTATCTCTCTTTCATTTGTTTTAGAATCAAAAGCTTAAATTAAAGAAAATCAAAGCAAGGAAGACATTGAAAATGTAAAGAATAGCAAAAAGGAAAGTAAGAAGAAGAAGCGTGCTGAACGATCTGTAAAAATCAAAAAAGGAAGAACTTCAACATCAAAATCATGCAAAAGTGCCACATCGAAGTCTTCTCTCAAATCTGCTGCTTCAAAGACCAAGAAAATTGCTGCTGCTACAACAAAATCCGTCAAAGATGTTCCCTCAAAATTAAGTGATTCAGCTCCAAAGAAAATAGATAAATCAACCACTACAAAAGCTGCACCATTTTCAATGAAATCAATCAAAGGTCTTTCGTAAGTTTTTGTTTAGTTATACTACATCACTATATTGGTATTTTTGTAGAAGTTCAACTGCCGCAGCAACTGCTCCACCAAAAAGTGATGCAAATGGAAGATAAGAACGTCATATCCACCAACTTCATCCTGTCAAAATGGTGCTGCTCTCGTTAATTCATCATTATCTAATTTAAAAAAAGGATATTTTGCCTTTAATTATGTAATATTATTGTAGTTCTACTGTACTTTTTTTATATGTAATAAATAAAGTTAAGTTTTTTGTGTTACTGTAGTTTCTATTTTTATCCATTCTTTGAATTTAAGTGGTCTCCAATATATCTTTGAAAATTCAGATAATCGAATATTTGCCCAAAATTGAACATACATTGTGATAATTGATTTTTTTATTTTCCCATATAAAAAAGAACCTCATTAAATGTACATGTGTAATTTATTGAATTTTATATTTTTTAAACAGAAAACAGATCAATAAAATTTATTCATTTTCATTTCCTTATATATATATAAAAAAGAACAATATAAAATCTACTATAATGTAAAAAAGAAAGACCGACAAAGAAAAAATCAGTAAAATACATTTTGGATATAATCAAAAAAAACAAAGAAAGAAGAACAAAAATTACATATATATAAAAATTATACCTTTTTAGGAAAACGAATAATCATTTTAATACCATTATCAGTTAAAAGTTCACAACGCGGAAATCCGTTAATTGGTGGTGACTGAGGTTTACAATGTTTATACGGTTCATGCCTTGAAGGTTGTTGTTGTGTCATTCTAATAGTTTTTCCTCCAGTAATTGGCGGGGCCCGAGTTGTTAAAGAAATATGCTTTCCTCCAGTAATTGGTCGAGGTGATACAGAAAATCCACGAGATGATGACTTTGATAATTTGGCTTGGGTTTTAGCAGAAGCAGTAGGAGCAACAGCAGCAGGTTGAGGAGAGAGATATTGCTTTGGTTTTGGAAGGCTTGATGAAATATAATCTTCATAATATTTTTCAAGAAGTGAAGAACTTGAAGCAGGATTAGCTTGAGTTGTCGACAAAGGTTGACGAGGTTTAGCATCAGTTGAAGATGAGGACGAAGAAGTATTTGATCCTTTTTTAGGTATTTTGTAATCACCCCAGAGAGAAGAAACATGTTGATTTGGAGAAATTGAAGCTGGCTTTGGCGAGATTGAAACTGAAGAAGAGGAACTATCACATTTTGATGTTTTATCTTTTGGCTTTTTTATTTCATCAGAATACTTTTTGGATTGAGTTTCATGTCTACGCTTTGAGGATTCATGTTTTCCACGATCATCATAATCCATCCGATCATCATACTTTGAGCGAGTAGAGCTATGTTTCCTTGAACGATCATAATCCATACGTTCAACAGATCTTCGACGAAAAGAACCATGTCTGCCACGATCATCATAATCCATACGATCATCACCTCTACGACGGAAAGAAGTTGAAGGCTTTTCATCTCGATAATAAGCTTTATGCCGCTTATCAACACCAGAATTTTCATAAGATGAAGTAGAACCATTACGCTTTTTATAAGTTGCGGTGACAGCATCATCATCACTTTCAAGTTCACCATCTTCCAAAGCGCCTTGTTTACCAGTATTATTCCCATGTTGAAGGGCATCATTTAATTTAGCTTGTTGATCAGTTAAGTAAGCATTTTCTCGTGTCATATTTCTTTCAGCCATCATCTTGTGTAAGTAAGTATCCTAATTACCTGAAAAATAAGAAAGCATAAATCTATGCAAAGAATCAATTATAAAACACAATAGGTGAATAAACACGAAATTATTAAATTAGCGAAAGTTACGCAATATTGTATAATTGACAGGTTTAAATAAAAGTTTAAATCAAGAAAATTGTAGAGTACAATTTGTAGCACACGACAAATAACCTTGGCCATGCAACGTTGTTTTTGTTTTTTATCTTTGAATGAATGCTCATCGATAAAAAAAAACAAGAAGCTCAACAATTTTATGGCGTTCGATTGAATTTTAAAAAAACCCGCTCATTTTTTCTGTGACTGATAAGAATTTTTAATTGAATTTTTTGCACCATGCATGCCAAAAAGTGAGATTTCCTTTTAGCAAAAAAACCCAAGCCAATTTAAAATCCTTTTTTATTTTCATTGTTAACACGTAATAAATAAGTAAAGAAACAATGTACAAATACAGTTTAAAAACAAAATAGATGGAGTAATAAACTATTAAATTGAGTAAAAAGCAAGAAGGTGAGGAAGGCAAAAGGGAGTTCTTCTCAATCAAAAGTCAAAAGGAAGAAGAACGTGACGAACAACAAGAACAAGGTGATAGTAGTAGCAGTGATAAAGGAAAGAAAAAAGGGTGAGAACAATGACAACATCAATGAAGGTTGACGTAATATAATAATATTTTTAGAAAAAAAACATAAAAATAATACTTCAGAAAAAATGCAGGAGTTTACAAAAAATAAATATCAAAGAAAAAATACAAGTAAAGTTTTTTTAGAACAACAAAAATCATTTTCGATAAGACCAAAAAAGTAGAAACTCAAATAAAAATTTTTTGAAACGAAGATTTTATGGTAGAATTTTTAAACCAAAAACAAATTTATTTTTTTTATAAATTTAAGAAAAAGTGTTTTTAATAATACTGAAACATGAGATCAAACAAAATAAATAAAAATATTTCTAAGAATTAATTTGTAAAATTAAGGATATTCTCCATTGAATTGATCAATTTCGTCCATGAGTTTTTCGTGTTTTTCAACAAGTTTTGCTAAATCCATGCAGCCATTTAGATTTGCCCAATTCTTGATTGTATCCATGTAACATTTGGTTGTCTTGAATTTTTCTTGAACTTTTAAAGCTTCAAGAGTCTTATTTTTACGATAATGTCTACCGTAATTTCTTTTTGCGAGTTTTTTCTCTTCATCATTTTCATCGGATTTTGGTTTTCGACCTCTTTTTTGTCCATCATATAATGGTTTAGTTGGGTCTTGATTTTTTAAAGAAAGAATTGGATCATAGCCTGGGAAAGCCAATGAAGGATAAAGTTGTTGTTGCTGTCCAGATTGAGATGCAGATTGATGGGGATAACAATATACTCCATTTGAAGCAGTTGTTGGTTGTGGAGTTGAACAATTACTTGGGATTGAAGATGCACGTGTAAGTTTTCGAACTGGGGCATATTTTGTGGTAATAGTTTTATTGCCATTGATTACGGTAGGAGAAGGGCTTGATTCATTTGAAGTTGGATAATGATGATAACCATTATTTTGTGGGGTTGAATATTCAAAATTTTGTGAATAATCAATACTTGGACATGAACGTGAATAGTTTTGAGGATAATTGTAGCATTGTTGAGAAGGTGGGATTAGATTTGTTGAATACGGTGGGTAATAAGATGGGGCAGAATTGGAAGTGGGAGTGGGAGTAAAATTGCTCCATTGTTGTGGTTGTTGTTGAGAGTTATTCATTTCTGAATGGTTCATTTTTTGAATGAATGAATGAGTGGGAAATAATGAAAGATTCTCAGATTTTGTCTTTCCTTTTATACTGAAATGCTTATCGTTTTGACCTACTTTTAATGGTCATACAATGCGTAATTGTTTTGAACTAGTCAACCCAATTTTACGTCAAATTTTTTTTTCACTGACGTAAAAATTTAGGCTAGTTTTTTTTGCGACATTTTTACTGATAAGGTGTAGGTGCAAAGTGTATACATTTCTCATGAACTTGATTTTAATGCACATATTTACAAGGAGAAATTACCCACAGTTTTTATTTTTGAGAGTTAAGCTTTTGCCAAAGAATTTTTGCGATGTCATTTTTGATCTGATTCTTTTACGTTTTTGTTGTTTTTGTTGTTGATTGTGGCTTTTCTTTCTTTGACCGGAAACTATTCTTTTTCTTTGTTGATGATGTTGCATTTGATTGTCGATGGTGATGACTGATTAAATTTGACCACGATTCTTTTGTATAAAAATTGATAAGATGAACGTAAGCAAAAAGGTAATAATTACTTCTTCGCCTTCGTTTGATGTCTTTCATTTTTTCTACAAAAACATACACGCTTCTTCTTTGCTGCTATCTCATAAAAATGAACAATCAAAAAAATTATATCTATCAATCTTGCGGAGGCTCGATCTTCTGATAATTGACTCAATCAATTGATGCCCTCATGATTCTTATCAATTTTTTATTCAACATTCTTTTTTTTTTGTTTGCAGTATAATTAATGATGAGATTTAGTTTGGTTAAAGCTTAAAGGAGGAAGAATGAATGAATGCTTGATCTTCTTTTGTGTGGAGGTGTTTCAGTTGGTTTTAACTGTGAATGAAAAACACATTGGATTAAAATTGTTTTGATTTTAACTGATAAAATTTAATGTTGGTTGAAAAACAAAATATGTTTGATGAACAATTTGTAATTGTTGTTATTGAAAGTATGACACAATTGTATTTAATAAATTAAAACATTGGTTACGGTAATTGAGGTAGGTCTTTGTACAGAAAGAAACACAATAGTAAAAGTGAAATTTCGAAAAGGCATATGCTATTTTAAAAACAAATGTATAGATATTTATCTTGAGAAAAATACAAACTTTTTAAGCTAACTTTAACATATTTTCGAAAATTTAATTTTCTGAAAAAGTTGTTACCATGGTAAGAGTACCCTCCAACGTCGAAGACGATCACCGGAAAAGATCAAAGGAAAACATGCTGTGTTTTGGAATTATTTGTCATTCAAAACGATCGAGCACAACATTTGCTTCTAATTGATATTAATTTGGCAAAATATAATTGCTGTTTATGTTTTTTAAATACACAGTTATCTTTGGAAAATGAAATGTTTGACTTATTTAACGAAATCGCAATCATTGAGAGATTTACAAATTACATTTTTTGATAAAATTTTAAAAAAAAGTCTCATTTGAAATAGAATTCATTGAAAGTAAAGAGTTACAAGATTGCTTTAAAATAACATTATTGTTGTTGATACTTTTGTTACGGTATTTAAAATTAAATCATTGTAAATAATTTTTGGTTACCTTTTTCCCTCTAAAATGTATGAAAAGTTTATTGAGTTTGTTTTTCTTTGAAAAAGAAAACATTAATGTCAAAGTACCCAAAATGCAAAAAAGAGAAGAAACCACAACAATTTTTTTACACTTATCAGTTAATGATAACGAATCTTTTCTCCTCTCTTTTTCTTCTCATAAAATCAGAAGAAAAAAGATTATCACGAAGAAGCAGCAGCAACAAAAACACACAAAATTTAAAAGCTGCTACTTCTCCCTCTGTTTTTTTTTATCATCACGTCATTTTACAGATACATTTAATACTTTTACTTTTACTTTTATTGGGAGGGGTTAATCTTTACAATCTGATTTAAATGTTTTCTTTTTTGTTATCATTTTTCGATAGTTTTCTTAGAAAACAAAGAAGTTAAAGAAGGAGATCATTAAGTTTATCTTTATTATAACTTTTTTTCTTTGATTTTTATCGTTAAAAAAACAGCCAAAATTCTTTGATTAAAAAGTGACATAATTTTGTAGTTCTGCAAAACTAATTCTTATTTTTATGGACATTGGAAAACATCATTTTAAAAAGTTCAATTTTGTTTTTAATCTTCTATTCAAAATCACACTTTCGAATATACTTTTTTGTATAAAATCATTCTACAGAAATCAACCTTAATTTTTGGTTCATTGAATGACAAAAACAGAAACAAACGAAATTGCGATTTTGAAGAGCACGGATTTAAAACAAAAAATATGACTGACATATCAAATAATTTATGATATTTTGAAAAATATCAAGTTTAAAATGGTGCCACAAAAGCTTTTTAATTTTGTTGATTATCATTTTCAAACTATCAAATGCTTTTTCTTCATTTTCTGATAAAAAAATTCGATGAATCATAATTTGTTTTTCAAAGAGGGTTACGTTTTTACAGTTTTTGTGTAACAATAAAAAAAGTAATTAATTTTCGGTAAGCATGCTTTTTTATATTTTCGTTAACCGCTAAATAAAGATTATCAAAGGTTAATAGCTTTTATGCTTTTATGATTCATCATGAAAGCATTTAAACAAAAAGTGGCAATCAAAGTTTATTATTTTTGATAAAAAAATTTAAATTCAAACAAATAAATAGGAATTGGAATGTTTTATAATTAAATAAAAAGAGTTACATTAAAGTTGTGATATTATTGTTGTTGGCAGTGGTGGTTGAATTACTATTGTTGTCATAGTAATTACCGTATGCTGATGACTGATATTGTGAATATGTGAAAGGATTGTGAGATGGAGTTGGAGAAGTATTGCCAGAATTATTCAAAGCATTGAATTCACTTTGAATCTTTTGAATTTCGGTTTCAATTGATTGTGGTGGAAGAGTGTAAAGATAAAGGGTTCGTTGGATGATGGATTTGAGTTGTTTATTCTCTTCCATAATTTTAGATTTTTCTGCTCGGACCTACAAATTTAATTTGTGAAATTAGAAATTTGCATATTTTTAGTTGCTTACCTTTTCTCTGTAAGACCGAGCATAATTTCGTTTTTGTTTAATCTTTTCCGATTCATCTTCATTATCATTGATCAAAGGGCGGCCCCGCCGGACATCACAATATGGATAAGGGGAAGATGCATTTGAGCGAGTTGGAGATTGACTTGGTGAAACATTTGTTGAGGACCATGATGCAGGGGCACTGATTCCATGATTGGAGAATCCAAAATCATTAAAATTAACAGCCGTTGTTGTTGTTCCAGTTGAATAATGATTGGTATTGGGGATATTGAGATAATGTTGTGGAAATTGTTGTGAATGATGGGTAAAAGTTGAGGTTGAAGATTGTGGATATCCAGACATTCCGTAACAAAATTGATCTTCAAAAATCGACATTTAAAGTATAGCTTTTTTGCTTTTAAACAAAATATAAAAAATTTGTTTTTAACACATTTTACACGAAAGTTTCGAGTACTTTTATAGTGTTTTTTTTACTCTTGTTAGAGGACATACATAAACGATAAGAAGGACAATAGTCAAAAAAGGGACCGCCCCAAAAAGGTAGAAAGAAAACTTTTTGTCTGATAATTGAACGTTTATTTTATTTTATGGAAGAGAGAAGAGAAAGTGATTGATAAGGAGGGGAATACATTTTGTACCTTCATGATAATCTCTAAAAAAAACAAGAAAAAGAAAGAGAGTGTTTTTTTAAAACTTTCTTTTTTCTTGTTTTTCTTGCTTCATCAGGTTTACGTTTTACGTCAATCAAGGTTTTTATTCTTCACAAAATTTGATTAAAGCTTTTCATCTAAAATTAGAACAATACAATCAGGAAGAAATTCCGTAATGATTATTATCAGATTATATCACTCTTTTTGAAGAACTTGAATAAAGAAAAGCGTCGTTTCTGTCGCATTAAAATGAAAAAGGATTACCGTTTTGATATGGACTTAATATATTGACGCAATCATACAACCTTATTCTATGTGGTATGGTGTTATTAAAATTTTGCCATTGAAGAGAACTTGAATTTTTATAAAGCATGAAAAAGCACATTGTAGTCAAGTTATTTTAAGGTTATTGTTATTGTTATTTTTAGGCTGCTAACCACCAACGTTTCCGGAGAAAAAAAACAATCTTTTTTATCACGGAGGAAGTTCTTACTTTTCTTCTTGGATCCTATGATTTTTTAAAAAAAACTGTAAATAACTTATTAAAAATAAATTGAATCCATTTCAAATTTGATTCCTCCTCAAAAGAAAATTCAACTACAAATCTGTGAATGAAAAGAAGGAAAGACAAAAAAAGGAGTGTGAAAAGTGTGAAAATACATTGCAAAAGAATTTAGACAAAAACACAAAAGATTTTTGAAGCATTAAAAAAAGTTGCTTACGCAAATGTTTGAAATTTTGGTTATTTATTTTTTGCACCTTTTTTTGTGTGTGAAAAGATTAACCCCTCTTTAAATAACATCCTTGATTCTAAAAACGGAACTCGAAGCCCCAAAAAAGACGTAAACAGTTTTTTTGCCAATCACACTTTTGTACAACAAAAAAAATAAAATGAATTGGCAACTCGAAAACGGAGATCCAAATATTTTTTATTCTATTTTTATATTTTTTTGTATTAACTTCAATGTATACGGTAATACATTTCATGAATTGTTTCAGATGAATAATATTGTTACAAGCCAGAGGCATCATAACTATGTGTTGCTAGCAATGTAAGCAAGCTTATTCCCATAAGGTTCTTTTGTAATGTCAAATGGTAAGAATTTTTGAAAAAAGTACATGGCATCTTTGATGGATTGTCCAGATCTGACATCGGGTGATTTAAGGGTAGAGCAGAAAAAAACTAGTAAAAATTTAATACTCATCTAAAAAGTTGCAAAAATCAAAGGGGAAATCGAACAAAGAGGAAGGGGGCTTTAAGGATTTTGAAAAGTAAATCCATGTCAGATCTGGACAATCCC
Source organism: Panagrolaimus sp. LJ2414 (assembly GCA_024447195.1). NCBI lineage: Eukaryota > Metazoa > Nematoda > Chromadorea > Rhabditida > Panagrolaimidae > Panagrolaimus > Panagrolaimus sp. LJ2414. The sequence continues at coordinate 378,634 of JAMRXY010000018.1, forward strand.
TTGCGGATATTTCTCCAAAATATTCAAGAAATAAGGGACATTTTCGAAATGCAAAAAACTGTTGATCTTTAGCATCTCGCTGAAATAGAATGAGACAAGCCATTGTTTGTGCCATTTCCGAAAATCTCATTCAAATTGAAATTTCTTCTAAAATTAAAAAAAATCAGGATTTTCAAAAACTACAGTATGTTTTTTGAAATGTTAAAATTCCCTGGATATAAATTATTACCTGCGCAAATTAATAGACAAAAATTATTTGTGTTCGAAAAAAACTAAAAATTAAACATTGAATTTTACTGTAAAAAAAGTAAAAATCAATTCTGCAGAAAATAAATTAAAGTATTTTTTCTAGAAAAAAGAAAGTTATCACTTGATTGGCGTCTAATCTCTAACATAAAAGTATACATTTTTTTTCTCTATTTGAACAAAAACAATTTTCTTCAATTATAACTTTTTTTTCACTTACTGATAGCTATCATATATGGGATACGGTAGTTTTTAGGCAATGATTTAATTCGATAAAAAAACATTTGAGACAAATGTGACCATTAAAATATGACAAAAATGTATTAATTTATGGTTCGATATTTTTCAAAGTGTAATAAGCAAGTTAATGGCATATTGGAAAATAATGCCTATAGAAAATTCGTGGATAGTGATGATAGCTGATTCAAAAAATGATGGAAATATTCAATATGGAAAACCTATTTTATTCTATCCAGCAGCCATCATAAGAAAAAGAAACTATAGTGGATGACTCGATTGATGACAAACGTGAAGGTAGGTATTTGTTACTTCCGCTGTTTTCTTTTGATGGCGTTGGATCTTCAACAATTTATTATGTATTTTTAAACAACTTTGGATATCGTGGAAGACCCATTTTTTAGAAACTATGAAGTCAATCACAACCAGTTTTTATGATTTTGAGAAGTCAAAAATTTCTGTGCAAAAAGACTGGGAAGTGATGCCGAGGAAATTGGTGTGGCAAATATAGGTAAGAAACGTGTTTTTTAATCTCTTGAATAAAATAGGCGATAGTGTAAAATGATTGTTTTTAAATGCAGCTATTTCAAATTTTTTTGAAATTACAGTTATTCTGATTTGGATAAAAAACAAAACAGAAACGGTTTTTTGAAACATCTGAATTCATAAAAGGAAAAATTGAAGTATCGAATTTTTTAAAACAAACAAAAAATTAAAAAAATTAAAATTATCTGTCAGTTTATAAACTAACATTAGTTTAGAATTAGTTATATTTTATAGGAATGCTTTAAATACGCGAAAAAAAGAATTAGATGGAACAAAAACAGAAAGTACAGGTAGAAAAAAAAGTAATAACCAGCGATGTTTCATCAAACCTAAAATACTGTAACATCAAATAATGATGATTACATTTTTTTAAGATGATGATGAAAGAATTGCAAATTTAGCTACATGAAGCATTTTTAAAGATTGCACAATTAAAAGACAGATGTTGATCTATGACGGGACATTTCAAAACAACAACAATCATTTTTCCGCCAAATTTGCAATTTAAAGAAAAAACGAACAAATGTAGCCTCCTCCATGGCGTCTTCTTCTTCAAGACGGTAAATTTAATTTCATAACAACTCTTTTTTAATCACATATTTTTAAAAGCTGACGTTTATTTTTGTTACTTTTATATCGTATTCCTCCATCTTGCTGCTGTTATATGTACCTTCCAAAATTGACTATCCTATTTCCCCTTCTCATTACTCACTTTCCAATGTTTCTTACAGTTCTTATCTTTGTTGTGTATGTTTTTTTTGTTTTTCGACTGCTCGTTTTACGTATTCATTTTTAGATTTTTGAAACAGTCTTTTTTCTTCTTGTCGGTGGTAATTAAAGCAATTTTTTTGGTAGCTTTTAATTGTTTTTGGGAATTTTCCGATTTCTTATCAAACTCTCGCGTTTCCTGTTTTTTTTCTGTCAAACAAAACCCTTATAAAATTAAATAAAGTCCTTTTTCGTTTTTTGATCGTTTTGCAAAATTAACAAGATAAATAAAAAGTTGGGGGTGGACAAGAGACAAGCTTTTCGAAAAACTTGTGTCAATTTTAGAAAAAAAAGTTTTAAAAAAGAACCTTCCCCGACAACACATTGAAGAATGCCTCCTCCTCCACCAAAATAAAACGTCAGAAACAAATTAAATTTTTGTATCTAATTTTAGAAACAAAATAAATGTATTTTTAAATTTGAAATAAACTTTTAAAGTTTTAAGCGAGTTTGCTTGAAATTCTTGATGTTTCAAATACGAATTTATGTTCTCTGACATCCAACTATTTCAAGTTAATCTATTTCTTCTGTTGAAAACTTTTAATCTGTAGAAACCTTAAAAAAGATTAAAACAAATTCCTAAAATTCAAACATTTTTCCAAATTTGGAATTCTTATAAGTATTTTAAAAGTACGAAATTATTAAAGTGTATTTCTTCCATGTCTTTTTTTATATCCTTATTTTTTATTGCTTCTTTTTATTCTGCATTTTTAACCGTCATCAATCGTCTTTTTTCTTGTTGCTTTTGCACTATTATTTTTTATACTGTTTTTTGGAGGAAACATTTTTCATTCAAAGTTTTTGCATTTCAAATGAGATATTTTTTTAGGTGTTGAAAAAAAAAGGAAATTTGATCGGTTTTATTCCAAGGAAGTTTATTTTTCTTGTTTTTGTGGTTTTCAATCCAGAATCCTTTTTATCTGGTAAAATTTAAAAGTGACGTTTTTAATTTTGATTTGGTTTTTTTACATTGTTGTAAGAACACCGAAACATGAGGTTTTATTATCAGTTAATTAAGTGCTTCTTTTGCTTTGTTTTAATGGTATATTTTTTTCTACTTTGATTGACATCAACCTTTTCTCTTGAATGTCATTTCTTTTCACGAATTTAGGTTTTATTTATTGGGGGAATAAGAAAATGTGTAGTCGATTATTACATTATTTACATCTGTTACAAAATATATGATAACTCACAAATGAACATCATTTCAAAAAGCGTTACTGTAGAATAGTTACTGTACTTTTCAAATACAGTGTTTTAAAGTTACTTTAGGTCCTAATTTTGTATAACAAAGAATTTTGGGAATCCTAATGATTAGGATTCCCAAAATTCTTTGTTATACAAAATTATAGAAAATTATATAAATAAATTTTATTGTATTCAAGACTAGCAAAAACCTCCGAGATGTCTAAACAATGCCACATTTATTTTTTCAACAATCACATTAAAACAAAAAATGTTGATTGAAATTGTATTATTATTCAAAAAAGGTAAAAAATGTTTATAAACTGCTACTTTTTACCTAAAACTTTTTTACAATTCAAACTTGCATTTTGTTGTTGCAAATTTCAGCAAATTTAATATAATTTAAAAACCTCGTTCGATTTGAATTTATTAAATTTAATTTTTTTGTAAAAATGCTATTATGAGTAATATCTGTTTCATGCCACACAAGAAAACGTATTTCAATCCTTCCATATATTTCGTTTTCCCTCTTTTTTAAAGCCAAGATAAAGTTTATGAAGAAGAAGAAAAAAGTGTTGCGTAAAAATTGGTTTTAACAATTTTTTCCGGTTGTATAAAAATAATAATATTATTTTGCGTCATAAAAAAGTATACATGCATTTTTCAATCCACCTCCTTCGATTACATTTCAAGCAAAAGAAACAGAAATAGTAGATTATTGCTTCACATTTTTTTATTGAACATAATCAAACAAAATGTTTTCTTTAAGAAGTACTTTTGAAAAGAAGAAGCTTCTGTTTGTTTCTAAAATGGATTAATAAAAGGTGTCCTTTTTTGAAAATAAAATACGAAGAACGTTTTAATTGAGATTTTTAGTTCATCAAAAGATTAATTTTAGATGGGCAAAAATTTGCAAATGTCTCTTTTGTTTAGAAGAGATTTAAGCCGATATTGAAATTATTGAAAAGGGTTAAAAAGGTCAATTTGTGGAATTAAGATTTTATCTTTTATGTCACAGCCTAAAAATATATACTTGCTTTTGTTCGAAGTTTCATTTATCTTTTCGTTACCCTACACCCACTTGAAAATTTCATTCGTTCCAAAAAAACATACATTAACAATATTTTTAAAATTTAATTTCCAAGAAATCTTTGATATTTTCATAACACTTTTTAGATGAATTTTTATGTAGACATATTTAAGCCAAAATCGAAATTTTAGAAAAATAGATCATTTATGGAAATACATATTTAGGTACTTTAAGATTTTATTATGTCATAATCTAAAAATACCTGCCTTTTCTTTGAAATCCTAAAAATCCCAATTTTGTTTTCATGAAAGTCTTCACCCCCTTCACCACCTATTTTTTGACTTGATGTATTTAAAAAAACCCTTACTTCATTGATTCCAAGAAGTATTTGTTACCAAAAAAATTACCAGCACATTCTCAAATATTTTTTTATTGCTTTTCCCCCAAATTTTTACTTTTTTGCGCATTAAAAATTAAATTAATTCCTTCAAAGAAAAAATAGGGTCAACAACCACCAGTCAAACTTTTCTTCTTTTTTCACCTGTGTATTTTTGTGCTTATTTAGTATCAAATAAAATGAAAATTTGTGCCATTTAAAATAAAGGCAATGCCATTTTTTGCAGCAAAAACTTTTTCACAAAAAACGCATTAATTTTATTATTTATTTAACCTTCAGAATTTTCAAAATGCAGCAGCAAAAAAAGTTTTACGAACATACGTCAACGGCACAATTTTTATTTATTTATTTTAGGTAAAAGATGTTTCTTATTACGGAAGCCGAATAAATGTGTGCGTAAAAATTTACAAAAGGTGACATAATTAGATTTTTGAAACCAAATATCTTTGAGTGAGTGTTTGTAATGAAATTAAATATCTGAAACAATTTTTTGTAATTTAATTTATTAAACTTATTACGGTAGCTCATGATATGCAAATTTTTATGTGGGCTTAATTTAATTGTGCATTTTATAAAGTTGATAGATCAGTTTAATTTTTGAAGAACGTTTTTTTTGTTGATGTTGAAAACGTTTGAGAAAATGAGATTAAGAAAGTTTAAAGAAGTTAATTTTCGCCGCCTACTCACATAACTTTGTAAATTATGCGTTTCTTGAACGTAAACATGCAAAAAATATGCTTTTCGAGAAGTCTGTTTCAAACATTTTTGACGCCCTCGTTTTATAAAAAAACACAAGTCAATTTTTAATTTAAAATAAACAAACATTTTGCATCACATTCGTTTTTCGTCTGCTTGGTTATTTTAATATCAGAGGATTTCGTATTTGAATAATCAATCAAACGTAAAACAAAAATGTTTATGCGGCGGATACTGTACACCAGATGGATAAAGTTTGCTTTGCTATCAAACATTTTTGTTCAACATGTTTTGCAAAAATTATAATTTTTCATTCAAAAACTCGGGCACTTTTTAATTCAAAAAAGTACACTTTTGTTTTGCGTTTGATTGTCAATTCAAATATTGCTGCTTCTTTGATAAAATTTGAATTGGGTCAATCAAATGAAAAACATGCATGTTTATTTTGTCCCATGAATATCTGTATTTAGTTTGCTCTTTCTACAAATTTTACTTTTCATTGTGATAAAAAAACAATAATATTTCATGAATTCATTGTGAGAAATTTATGAATACAAAAGCTTTTTTGTCCTTTTATTTTAAAGTTTTAGCGTTGTACAATTATTTGTTATTCGTTTGATTGACTATTCAATACTTTTGAATAGTCAATCAAATTTAAAAAATATTTTTGCACGGATACTGTATTTCTGTTATTAGTTTGCACTTTTTTCAAATTTTGTGTTTTGCTTTTCCATTATTTTTCTGTCAAAAATAATTCTATTCTTTTGTTAAATTTTTTAACATCAAAAAAGAACTTTTAAAATTCAAAAAAACGAAGGTTATTGAATATTAATCTTTTCATTACCGAAAAAATCTTTTTGATATAAAATGAAAAGCTACCGTATACCGTACTTTCATGGTTTCATTGGTAAACTTTTTTTAAAAAAATGTTTCAATAATTGAATATTTTTCTTCTGAAACACGTCAACTTTTGTTTTTTAAAGAAAAGAATTTTTTACAAGATTAATATTTTTTGGAACATAATAAAATAAGTTAATCTATTGAAATGGGTTTCAGATCATCAACATCAAAAAAATATGGGATTAAATGTATTAAAAAAATATGATGGGGTGGAATCATTTCAGTTTTTAAATTTAGATATTTGAAAGAAAAAAATGAAGAAAAACAAAATTATGTCATTTTTTGTGCGGGAGGCTTTGGGATGAATTCATTTGAATGAATGAGGTTATAAAAAGATATATAAAATATTCCACGTGAGATATAAATGGCTTCCTACCGTAATCACAACACATAGTTTCATTAAGGAATCAAATATTTAAGCATTTTAGTCAAAATTATGTTCATTACTACGGTAACCATAATTTTGAAACAATTACAAACAATTCTCCGAAAAACTATGTTTATTTAAAAATTCTTTGCAAGTTTAAAAGGTTTTTCATTCTTTCAAAATATTTGTTTAAAACATTCTTAAAAAAAGAGATTCCAAGAAGTCTTTTTTCTGCTAAAAATGAATAAGTTTCACTTTTTTTCCATTGTTCTTTTTCAACTTCCTTCTTTTCTTCTTTTTCTATCTTCAAACACAAAACTTTGCTTTTGTTAAAATTGTTTCCAAATAAAAAAATACATGTTTGAAAATCTGCGCTTTTTTGGGGTATAAGAATGACGATGGCGGATTTGCGACACAAAAAAAGGATCCATGCTTTTTTTGGATTTTTAGGTTTTGTTAAAGATTTTAAAAGTTCAATATAAAATAGCAGCAGCAAAAAGTTATTCCGAAGTGTTGGGATAAATGACAAATTTTTACATTTTGTTTACAAAAAATGTTAAAAAATTTATTCAAAGGATGTAAGAATATTAGTCATTCTTTCTTGTTGGTATAACTTTTAAGTGGGAGAAAAAAAAGAAAATAATTATGTAATTTGCAAATTTAATTCAGACTTTTAGTTTAGGCAGTTTCGCTTACGTCGAAGACAGGGAAAGGAAGTTATGATGGAAGGGTTATTTATGCAAATTTAAGAATGTTTGTTTACTTTAAGGAAGATCTTTTTGATTTAAAATGGCACTGACACAGGTGTGGCATCAATCTCGAAGTTGAATCCCCAGATTGATAACCAGCTTCTTCTATTCATTAAATCAAATTTGATTCCAGAATCAAATTTGGTGGGGCTCTGCAAACACGGGATTTAAACAAGTTTTGTCTTATTTATCAAAATTGTCCCTTAAGAAACGGAACTATGTTTTTTAGTTTTTTCTTTCAATTTTTTAAATAAAAGCTTAAAAACCTGTTATTTCCTGTGACAATACTAACAGCGAAATTCCTTCCTGTACAACTTTCAAAGATAATAAATGATTGCAACACTCGGAAATAGATAAAGCTTAAGCTTATGCTTAATCGTAAATTTGAATAATTCTAACGTCAGTAATTAAAAATTATCCGTTCCTTGGATTCATTCTTTCTTCTTCTACCAATGCTTCTTTTGAGACAGAGATGCCCCCCAAGAATGCTGTAGCCAAAAAAACGCCTACGAAAGCAAGTATTAAAAAGTCAAATTTTCTTTAAGCATTTTTTATCTTTTTTTTCGATTCTTCTTTTCTGTTTGCCGCCTTTTTTTCCCGGTCGTTAATTAATCTTCTTTTTCTTTCCTTTATTTCAGAGATGAATGTGGAACGCCATTCTGAATTCAACATACATAAATATATATTTATTTTATGCATAATTAGCGTTAAATGTCGTCCCCCCCCCCTCTTTTTTTCCGATGTTTTTACAAATTTTTTTGGCATGAATCCTTTTTTTCTCTCTTTTCTTTGGTACTTGTAAAAATACTTTTTAGAAAGTTTAAAATTATAATTTTTTTGCTTCCATTTTTGGAAACCCTTTTTTAAGGACCTTTTTTCGAGGAGAATTTAAATGTTGCGGAAACTTTGGAAACAAATTTTTCCACGATTCTTAAGAATTTAAGATAAGAAAAGATTTGGGATGCCAAAAAAAGATACAAAAAATACATCACTTTTTTCAAAAAAAAATGACTCGGAAATTTTTTATCTTTTATAATTTTTATGTAAACTTTGTTTTTATCCGTGATGTTGAAAAACAAAGACTAATCCTTTTTTTGCAAAAACGATTAAAAATTTAAATTTAATTTTTTTTATTGTTTTTTAAGGAAAAAACTTTGTTTGCATATCCGATATCCTTCTTATGAGGTTTCTTTTTATTGTTTTTTTTTCCTTTTTTTTCCAATTTAATTTTTGCTTTGTTTTCTTTGGTTTTTGTTTCAATCAAAGTAAAATTTCTTTCTGGTTTTTTTTGAAAAGTCTTTAATGAAAACCAATATATTTCTTTTTTCTGGCAGCAAAGCCGTTTTCCGTTTTGTCATTTGAGTCGAATTTGACCTTTCAAAATATTTTAGAAGAACAAAAAACAGGAACAAGGAGTTTTTGGTTTTTAATTTTTGAAAAGGGGATACGGTATTCCTTTGTAAAAATTTAGGCCTAAAAAGTTCGATTTGAATAATTTTTTAAAATTGATGACAGACAAAACACAACTAGGAAACTATAGTTTTTTATGGATACTTACTTACGTATGCAAAAGCATACTGTAATCCTCATAAATCATAAATCATATTTTAGAACTTCCATAAAAACGTACTATTGCGTTAAAGATTTTACAATTTTTAACCAAATACAAATTATAAACTTGAATTTTATTGGTTAACAAATTGTAAAAATTTTATAACGATAAAAAAATGTACTTCCAAAAACATAATTAATGCACTTTGAAAAAACGGGAGACAAAAGCAAAATTATGAATAATTAAAACAAAATTTGTTTATTGCTTTCTTTTGTGTTTTTTGTTTTCAAAATTGAATTTTATTAATAATATTTTTTTGTGTTTCCAATGGAGTCGATTTTGTAGGAAATAAAAAAATTCCGCATATAAAAAATTCTTCCTCAATAAAAAAAACAAGAATGAAAACACATGGGGAAATTTCTTTTTGGTCTAAATTTATCTGTTTTTCTTTTGTTTTCCAAAAAAAACATATTTTTGGTTGCAAATATTTTATACAGTTTTGAAACGGTGTTTTTTTGTTTAAAAAACATTTAAATTTGAAATTCATTGAAAATGTATGTATTTCGAAAGATTGCTGCATTTTTAAATATATATTTTGATATTTGATGATGACAATGATGGTGGTGGTCATTGCCCTTCTTTTGTGGCAAATATTTGTTGAACATCAAAAAAATAATATGCCTTAGAAAATGATCATAAATAATTGGGGTACGGTATCAGATCAAACTAGAATTTATAGTTTGATTTAATACCGTAATGGGCTATGATCTTACCATTTGATGATGAGATTACTGTAGTGTGGCCCCAAAAGATCATCAAAAATGGATTATTAAACGTTTAAAACAAATGTCAAATGATGCAACTCTTTTTTTCCACAAAAAAGTATTATAGGTATTCCCTAATATCTTTTCTTTTTGTGGGTGTTGTTGCCTAAAAAAATTTATAAAAAAACAAACAAAACATTTAAAAGTTGATAGGTCAGAGAGCTTTTATCAGGTCATGCATATTCAATCTCCTAATTTTTTTCAATGTTTTTCTTTTCTTCCAACGTCACTGAAGGGCGCCTTTTTTAAATTGTTTTCGTCATTTTTCAAAAAAAGGTAACTTTCTTTTGCTGCTGCTGCTAAAATTGAAAAAAACAATTTATACGGTTTTTTTTTATTTAAAACGACGAAAAAAAGAGGGAGGGCTTGTTTTTGGGGCATTAAGCTTTTGCACTTGTCCACCCCCAAAAAAATAAAATAAATTCATTTAATCCCAACCTATATAAAAACGTAAGTTTTCTTTCTCTTTTTTGTAAATGTCCTTAGGGCAGATCTTTGGGCTCTATATAATGCATTGTAAGCATTTTGCATGAAAGTAGTTGAATTTTTGTTGTCGTAAAAAGTTAAGTGTTTCCAAAAAGTCTCTTTTTTTCAATTTTAATACTTGTCACAAAATAAATGTGTAAATGTGATAGAAAGAAATAAAAGTAATTAGACTTTCTACTTTTTGAGTTCAATTTAAGTTCACTTATTTCTCTCACCACGATTTTTTTGTTTTTCAAAAGATGATGACATTTTGTGTTTCAAAAGTTTTTTGATGAAGAAACCCTTTTTCGTAGTCTTTATTTTTTTCTTTTATTTTTTCGAACAGGAAAAAAATATAATTGCTTTTTAATAATTTAGAAAAAATTTAATCATTAAATTTTAATGGCTTAAAAAAAGTTTTCTCTCAGGGAAGAAGAAGAAAAGGGATTTCCTGCTTCTGTTTTAATTGGCAAGTCTGACATAATTTTTTAAAGAAAAAAAATGTAATTAATTTTGGGGTTAAACTTTTTAAATCAGACAAAGAAGTTTATGTGATTTTTGTGACAAAGCTATTATCACATTAGGACTAATGTTTTTGGCTTTCAAAGAACACCATTTTTCTTTCTTTGAAGTTTGTGACCGATGAATTGAAGCTTCAAGACGTGAAAAAAAGTTGAAGCCAAAAACGCCTTCGTCTTTTTTTAAATTCTTCGAACTACTTTGTTGCTTTTTATTCTTTCTTCTTTCTTTTATCACAAAGAAGAAACTGAAACTTTTTTTTATAAATTCAAAAAAACGAGAGCGAACCTTTGACAAAATTTATGCATTTCTAATCATTTGAAAAAATAAAATGCCTCTCACAAAAAAAATTTCAATGAGTTTTGTTTTTTCAAAAAAAACTTTTTCAGAAGAAAAGAAAAGAGGCGGCTTCAGAATTCCAAAAAAAAATGATAGAAAAAAGAAGGAGGATAAAAAAAACCATTGAAAGATATATATGCCAAAAAAAGAAGAAGAAGGGGTTGACATTTTTAGTTTTTCTTCTTCTTCCTAAATTTTAACATTTTTTTAAATGCCATCGGTCGCTTCTTCTTTTCAGCAGCAGCAGCTTTAAGTAGATTTTTTTGAATTTGAATAAATGTTTCACTTTATTCTAAAAATAATATAAAAAAGGGAAGGCTTTGCATAGTTTTAAATGAATTATTGCTTGCTTCCTTTTTTTGAAGGTTGCAAAAGTTGCAAATGTTTTTGAATAAAATAAATAAATGAAGAATTCTAATTTATTGTTGAAGGTTGGAAGAAGATGAGCTCCACCTCTGAAGTTTTAGATCTTTTTGGAATTTTCTGGGCTTTTTTTCAGTTATTAAAATCAAACTTAAGATGAAAGTAGTCGCTTAACTTAACTAAAGTATTGCCTATAAAAATCAGCTGTTGCTTTCCGCCCAAAGAAAAACAACACCAAAAATCTCCCGTCATCTTCAACTTTTCTAAAAACAGAAAAGATTTGTACTTTTATAAATTCCAAACTTTGATTGAAAAATGATAAAAACAGGTGTTCCCTTCTTTTTTCCGTGCCAAAAAGAAAGAAAATTTTTTTTAGTAACAAAAAAATTATTGTTTTTATTTGTGTTTTTTTTGTCGCAGCCATCTTTCATCATCACTTTTGTCGTCTGCTTTGCTTTCTTCTTTGATTGCCACCGACGACGATCGACAACAACAACAGACAGGAGTCCCGATACTTTTCCGTTTTTTTCTTATCGTCGTCGTTGGTGTTTTTGTCCACCTTGGGTCTTGCAGACGATGATCATCGTTGTCGTCTAGTCTTTTCTGTCACCTTTCCTTCTTCCATTTTTGTTTTTTGGAGAGAAAAAAAGTTGTGGTTTTTTTGCATCTTTTTTTCTTTCTTTGTTTGATTTGATTACAGAAGAAAAAATGTGATGTATTTTGATGTTGAATTCTTTGACATGTTTTTGCTGCTGCCGTTTTTTGTTACAAAGTTTTTGGGCATGTTTTTTCAAAAAAAGAAAGGTCAAGTTTTACATTTCAAACAACCCCAACATCAACAACATCGACGACGACAACGGCATTGTGCTTTTTTTATGTGACGTTAATGTTGGTTATATTGTTTAATTTTTTCATTGTTTGAAAGCCTTTTAAAAGGCTTCGAAAGAAGAAGAAGCAGCTTTTGTCACACTTTCAACAACATCATCATCATCACCAATTTTCTCTTTTTTTTTGCTATGCCAAAACAATTAAGAAGCATTTTTTCGCTATTCTTTATTCTTCTAAAACAGTTTAACAAAAGGCGCCAGAAAAAATAACATATATGTATTTTTTTGTGTTCTAACGCATTAATTCTTTCATTCTTTCTTTCATTCTTGCTTGTGTTCTTTTGTCATTCTCCTAACTCACAAACTGTTGCCAGCTTTTTTTCAGCTTCCGGTTTTAAAAAGAAACAACAAGAAAAAAAATTTATCCCAGAAGCTAAGAAAAAAATTGAATCTTTGATGTGAAATTTCAAAAATCACGGAACTGCATTTTCTTTTTCATTGAATGAAAGAAACCGTTTATTTTCAATGAACTAATTACAACCGCTTTTTAAAACTTTAAAAAACAAAAACAGCGCTGGCGCCTAAAGTTCTTCTTTTTTAATTTGTAGGCGGTCGAATCTCGAAATTTTACTACTACTATTTTGCATGCATATTAAATTCTTGTTTTTTTATTATCTTTTTTAATATACATTTATTTTATGTAATCCTTCGCTTCATTCACTTGCTTGCTTTCATCACAGAAAATAGTTCACTTAAAATTTAATCTACTTTTCATCCATTATCAAAAAACGGCTTGTGCCACACATATTTTTGGGCTCAGGTGAAAAATAGAACACAATGTTTTTTGCCTTTTCGGCATTGAAAAAGCTAAAAAAAGGGGCGGAGACTAAAATTGAGAGAAGGAGATATTTTTTTGAAAAGTATTTTTTTGTTTCGAATATTCGAAGGCAGGCAAAAAAAACATTTGCCTTTTTCGAATCAAAAAAATGACGTTCGTTTTCTTTTTTTTCTCGGTCATTACATTTTATTAGCATCTGATGATGATGGTTCGGAATGCTGGAGCTACCGTATACCAAAAAAATTGTAATTGTTCTTTAAAATTTTTTTAAACTTTTTAAATTTTTTGATGACGATAAAAGGTTATGTTTGATTTATAAATTTACCAGAAGCCCTATGGCATTAAACATGGTGATACTATTTTTTCACCTGTTTTCATTACCCTTCTCCCTCACACTTTTTAATGGTAAAATTCTAAAAAATGATGATTAATTTTGTAATCTTACTGGCCCAACATACTGAAGTTGTGAATTACCCCTAAGGGCATTTTAATTGAATTTCGTCTTTAAAGTTTTTGTGACTTAAGTGTTTTGAAAACAAAACTTACTTATCTTCCCTTTAGTTTGTTAAAGTACAACATTTTTTCATGTTAAATTTCCAAGTATTTAAAGTCTTAAAATTACTCATTTACCCCCGCCAAAAGCATTTTTTACATTGACTAATCTCCAAGCCTACCGTAATCATATTATGATGACTATTCCTTTCAAGACCTTTTTCAAAGCAAAAAAAATAACATTATTCTAATATTTCCGTTATAATAAAATTATTTAAAAACTCTCATGAAAAATCGCATTTTTGCACGTTCTTTTGAATTTGATGATGAATATTTTAAAATTGCAGCATCGTTTCATGGCAACTTCGTCTTTCTTTCTTTTAAAATATATCGTAATATTTGTTTAGCATTATTATTTTTTTGTGACTTTCCCAAATATTATTGACCACATTATTGTGACAAAAAAATAAAGGTGTTAACTTTTGACTTTTTACTTCCTTTTTTCCCAAATTATTTTCTTTTCTTGAAAACATTTAATTTTTATGTAATTGTTTTCTTTTTTTACGATCGTGTTCTTTTTTTCTGTAAATTTTCCCTCCCATTTTTTCAAAATTCTTATAAAAACAAAATTATTTTTTAGGTAAAATCTTGCAAATTTTCCCGCCGGGATTATTTCTTTTCTTCTTTCCAATTTATAAAATTTTTAATATAAAAATGCAAAAATTAAATGTTACTTTTATTTGCTGTTTTGCTGCAATAATTTTTTATACAGTTGATGCCGCAGCAATTTCATCCTCGTCTTCAAATGATGGAAGTTCTTCTTCGTCTTCAATAAGCAATACCAATAACAATAATAATAATAATGAACAGCAACAAAGATATGATGATATTGAAGAACAAATTCGAAATTATGTTAACCAAGTTCGTGCCCGAGAACAACTTGAAATGTTACGTGCAATGCGGCAACGAGAAATTCTTGCTTCAATTGATCCAAGAGAATATTATGAACAGGAACAACAACAACCTCAACAACAATCTTCAAATAATGCACAAAATATGTTGTGTAAGTTTTTTACTTACTTAAAAAAATCGAAATTTTGATGCTTTCGTTTCGGGACACAAGTTTCATCTTCAAAACGTTTCGTTCAAAGACCAAATAATTCAAATTTTCATTACGATCATTCTTTTTCTGTTATTGTACTAATCTAATTTCTAATTTCAGCTTCATCAGATTCAGAATCCGCTCCATCTGCAGATAAAAGAGCACAATCGTTTGTTCGATTCGGAAAAAGAGCTCAAACCTTTGTCAGATTTGGAAAACGTGCACAAACTTTTGTTCGTTTTGGTCGGGATCCATCTCGTGCTGCAGGACTTGAAGCAACAAATCAAATGTAAAAAAATTACCAAATTTTTATTCACATTTAATATATTGTATCTCTCTCTGTTCTCTCTCTCCTTCCTTCCTCATAGACAGGTTATCTTCCGTTCCATTAACATTTGTAACATTTGTGACAAATTTTCTTTGTAACATTTTTGTTACAAAAAGGTTCTTGGTGACGATGCTTTTATTTTTAAATATATTTTTTTGTTTTGATAATTAAGACAGACATTCTCTCTCTCAATATAAAATTGTTATAATAATATCCTGGTGACGACTTTTTTAGCATGCACAACTTCAACTTTTTAATTATTACTTTTTTTCTTTGTTTTTAATCTCTGAAACTAAACTAACACACACAGAAAACAAAAAAAATTGGCGACCATAGAAAAACTCTAAAAAGGAAACTCTTTTTTTAAAAATTATATTAAATATTATTATTATAAAATTGCGCATTCATTTGAAATAAATAATTTTGTTGTTTTTTTTCTTCCTTTTTATCTTCGTTTTTCCCTTTCCTGCAATTATCACTTTTTTGTCAAAAAAATAAAATGTTATAATAAAAAAAAGTAAAAATTTACAGTAATATTTATTGTTAAACATAAAATATAACTTTGCATTATCCAACACCAACTCCGGTGCCAACTCCAACAGGACCAACACCGCCACCGGGATTAACTCCAACCCCGCCACTGACCCCAACAAGACCGCCTTTGGCATCTGTTGGCTTATCTTGACCCCGACGATATTTGAGAGGTGGTGATGCACCAAGCAGGGAAACACCTGAATCAACATTGACACCGACGGATTCACCAACACCTGGAATAGGACCAACATCAACACCCCAACCGGCATTTACTTCAAGGCCAGGCACTGATCCAATACTGTAAAAGATGAAATGGTTACTGTAACAGTAATAAGTTATAATCTTACCTAAAACCAAAGTTCCCTGAAACTCCAATATGCCCAATTGCACCTGGGATTGGAGGAGGACCAGTTCCAGGACCGGGTAATCGATGGGTATTTATCACCCCACAAAAGGCAGCATATTCTTTACAAAATTCAACCAAATCCATTCTTAGCGGTTTTGAAGGTTGACACGTAAAACGAAAGATTCCACGCATTTGTGGACAATAATCTGGTCCTTTTGGGTACATTATTGGGTAGATGTTGTAAATGGCCCCGCCAATTGCAGGTCGATAATATCCCCCAGGGCGATGTAGACGTCGACGATGATGCCGTCGTGGCGGAGGTTCTATTGGTTTATTTAATTCTTCCATTCCTTTTCGATAAATTTCTCTTTCACGTTCTTGAACTGTCATTGGAGCTCTTAAAATTGTTTTAACTTTTGCAAAAAATATTATTAAAAATTGACTTTTTAGAAGACATTAATTTTAAAGTCATTGAAAGTTGTAAAATTTTGACAAGCTTTCTTTAAGCTTTGCTTCCCCGGAAATATTGGTTTTACGAAATATTTTTTTCTTTAAGATGCTAATTCAAGTTAATGTATATGTAACAATAACTTCCTTCTTAATCTTTTGCTGTACTAAATGTGTTCGAAAATAGAAAAAAAAAACTTTAAAACTTTGAAATTTTAAGAAATGAATACTTTAAAATTGAGCATAAAATTTTTTAAAGCTTAATTGACATCAAAACCAGGAAGTCATTTATTTATTTATACTACTACAGTATTGGAAAAACTTTATGAATGACGATGTGTAAAATTAATATTTGAATGTCATTTACATGCATGCTTATATTATTAATCATTAAAGAAGTTTTAGCTCATTTTATGTCGCATTTTTTTTCAACACTTTCAAATAAGTTTCATTTGACCCATTTGAATTTGACAACATTTGAAACTTTAAAGAAGCTCAAAAAACAAAAAAAGCATTTTTGGCACATTTTTGACAACCCCCCAAATTTATTTATTAACCCACCTCGTGGCAATATCTTCAAATGGCAAATCTCCAAAATCATCGTCATCATTTTTTGGTTTTTTTGAATTTTTATCTTCAATTCCTTTGAAGGGATCTGAAGGGAATTTTGGTTCAGCTTCAACCAACACTAAACAAATTAAACACATTATTTTTAACAATTACCGTAATCCTACTATTACTTACCGAAAACTATCAATCCCCATGTTATCAATAGAAATAACCTTCTCATTAAAATAAATATATGTATTATAAAATGAAAGGTTAAAAAAAGAAAATCAAAAGTAAGACACAATCAATGTTTTTTTTTGTTCAAAGGTTTGATATTTTGCATTCTGAAAAGTTGTTGTTGGTGCCTTAAGGCCCTCTTTGATGTCTCTCTTTTTCTTTTGTGTCATTGCACAACTTTTTTTTAAATGAAAGACAAACAATCAAATAATATCAGGGAAATTGATTAATCAGTTTATATTAGTAACTTTTATAATTTGTGTTCCAATAAGACCACAAAACAGATGATGATGAAAAAAGCAAAACAAAAATTAATGAAAAAAAGAAAAGCAAAATTAATCTTTGGAATTTATGATTTTGTTTAGTTTTAAAATAAAATGTTACAAAACATGAAAAAATTAATTCCTTAAAATGTTTTTAAAAAATGTTAAAACAGAATCATACATTACTGTATAAGCAGGATTACGGTAATTATAAACAATATCAAATGACATTAATAGTTTTGATTGTTCCTGTTTTCTAATGCACACAAAATTTAAATTTTTTAAAAAACATTACCGTAATTTTTATCGTGTTTCAAAGTTGAAAAATGTTTGATTGTTTCGTTTTGTTCAATTTGGCAAAGTGTTTCTAACAGTAAAAAACAGAACATTACTTTTGAACAACCCAAAATTTACTTCTTCTTTCCAAAATTCCTCTTTGCTCGTTCAAAATTCAAAAACATTACGGTCAAAAATTCTGTATTTCCAATCGGCTGCAAAAAAAACTAATATCTTTTTTGAACGAACACTTTCATCTCAAAAAGATGCCGATTCTCCAAACAATTGTTGTACACACACAACAACTCAAATGGTAAACATTCATCGCACTAAAATTATTCAAATTATTATCATCCTTTGTTCACCATTTTACCAATTTTCTCATATAAATACAAGAATGACATTTTCATTCCCTCATTTTTAATCAATTTATCTTTTAACGTCACGTACGTTTTTTCGCTGATTCTTCTTCTCCCTTTCAATCAACAACAACAAAAATGGCATCTGCAGCAACTGGATTCATGCGGTCTCGATTATTTCAATCTGCTCTTGCCGCAGCTGGTGTTGGATCTGCTGGCTCATATATGTTCTTCCATGTAAGTTGTTTTTTCTGTTTGTTTTTGTCAGAGTTACGAGTCAACTGACATTGATTCCTCAATCCCACAAGCAAATTATACCCTCAAATCAGTGTTGTGCTTTTTACTTTTTGTCGGCTCCGGAGTCGATTGATTGATCGACTCCAGCGGCACTTTTTCTTTGATGTTTTGGAAGCATTGACTCCGACTTAGGAGTCGCAACAACACTGCCTCAAATAATGAATTTTCATTTTTAGACAGCTGAAATGAAATCTGAAAAGTCTGATAAATCAAAGAAAGGTCAAAAATCTGCTGAAAAGGTTGGAGCTGCTGTTGATCCTGCTATTTTAAAGCAAATTGATGATGCCTATGCCAAGCTCAATGGTCCTGAAGGTGCAAAGTGCAAATCCTTGCTTAAAAAACATTTGACAAAAGAAGCTGTTGAAAAGTTGAAGAATAAGAAGACAAAGCTTGGTGCAACTTTGATGGATTGTATCCGATCAGGTTTGTCATTAAATGTTGTATTCAATTCCATTAATTTGCTTTCCTTTTGTAGGTGTTTTTAATCTTGATGCTGGTGTTGGAGTATATGCTCCAGATTATGAATCATACAAAGTGTTCTCTGCTCTCTTTGATCCCATTATTCAAGAATATCATGGTTTTGGTCCAAATGATAAACAACCTGATGTTGATCTTGGTGAAGGCCGTACAAAAGATCTCGAACCTCTTGATCCTGAAGGAAAATATATTATTTCAACTCGGTTTGCCTTTCATTTATATCGTACACATGAAATATGTTTATCTGTTTTTAGGATTCGTTGTGGTCGTACCCTTAATGGATATCCATTTAATCCACTTCTAACTGGTGATGATTATCTTGCAATGGAAAAGAAGGTCAAAACTGCTTTGGAACAAGTCAAGGATGGTGATCTCAAAGGCACCTATTATCCTCTTCAAGGAATGAAGAAGGAAACTCAAAATCAACTTATTGCTGATCATTTCCTCTTCAAAGAAGGTGATCGACATCTTCAACATGCAAATGCTTGCCGATTTTGGCCTCAAGGTCGTGGCATCTTCCATAACAATGATAAGACTTTCCTCATTTGGGTAAATGAAGAAGATCATCTTCGTCTTATTTCAATGCAACAAGGCTCTAATGTTGGAAAAGTTCTTGATCGTCTCATTCGTGGTGTTAAGGTTTGTATAATAATATACTGTAATTTTTGATATACAAAAGATGTTCATTTTTTAGAATATTGAAAAGGTTGTTCCATTTGCTCGTGATAATCATCTTGGATATCTTACTTTCTGCCCAACAAATCTTGGTTCAACTGTTCGAGCATCTGTTCATATTCGCTTACCAAAAGTTGCTGCCCGAAAAGATTTCAAGGATATCTGTGATAAACTTAATCTTCAAGTTCGTGGAATACATGGTGAACATTCTGAAGAAGGTGAAGGAGGTGTTATGGATATTTCAAACAAGCAACGCCTTGGAATTAGTGAATATCAAGCTGTCCGGCAAATGTATGATGGCGTTAAAAAACTTATCAAAATGGAAAAAGAATCCAAATAATTTTTTTTGTAAATCTGTAATTTTGTAACTAACCCTTTTTTGTATGTACTGGATGTATTTGTATTTAAATAAATATAACTTTTGCATTTTTTTTGGATTTTGTGGGGACAAGTTTTGGGAGGGACAATAATGGGCTTGATGAAGTATGTATTGAAGAGAAGAAAAATAGCTTTATTAACCCGAAAAACGTATGTTTGTGATACGGTAGTTTTGAAAGCAGTTTCTCGACTTTTTAAAACGTGATTGTTAAGATTGGTATTTTTGAACAATATTGGCATGTTTTTATGATATTTTAAAATGGATATCTAAAATCCATAATTTGAACATTCCTTTTCAGCTATAAAAAGTTAGCTTAAAAGAAAAGCAATCTATCAATTTCTCTTTTATTCTTCCCTTTTATCAATCGTTCAAATCAGAAAAAATGAAAAAAAAGACGCAAAAATTTAAGTGAAAGTGACCTCATCAAAATGAAAAGTTGAAGAAGATTTTATCTTTGCCGAAAGTGAGCGCCGCGGAGTAATAATTGCGTAAAAATATTTTATTATTATTTAAAATTTAAATTCCCTTTTTTCTTTCAATTTTCTAAAGAATCTTTATTTTAAAAGAAGATAGAAGATCCAGTTAGAGTTAATGATGATGAAGATTTTCTGGAAGACGACGACGAAACAATGACTGCATGCATTTCTCATTCTTTCCTTTTGATTATCCAACCAACTCTTTTTTAGGTCATTCTCGAGTGTGCTGCCTGCTGCTGCCCGCAGGGAAGAAGAGGAAATCTGAAAAAAATCCACAATCATCAAAGGAAAGAAGTTGCGTGTGTTTGTGATCATTAATTTTCCTTTCTTTTCTCTCGCCTTTTTTTTCTTGAAATTCAATCAAAAAAATCTTTCTTTATTCAAGATCCATTTTAAAGACATTCTGAAATTATGTGGATTTTTGTATTTTTGGCTTTAGTTTGCCATGTCTCAGCTAAAATTGATCCAGAAGGTTTGATATTTTGTGTGTATTTTAAACTTTAAAAAATACGGTATAAATTTTAGTTTTAAAACCCTGTTTTGAAAGGTATGATGGACATAAATTGGTTCATTCAATGCCATTTCACAGTGAATGGAAAATGCCAAAGGAAGAAAATTGCTTAGAATTTTGCGCACAAGCTACTGTAAGTTTATACATTATTTTTATAAAGCGGATATATGAAATCCCAATCTTTAAAATCAATATCTCCCTTTTTTAGTCAAGATGTCGATCAATAGTTTATGATCGAATTAGTCAAATTTGCCATTATTTTATGGTTGATGGAGTTGAACTTCGACAAGTTTTTCCCCAACGTGGAATGGCATATTTTCAATTGGCTGATCCAAATTGCGCAGGTTTATAATTTCATATGCAAATTTCATAAACATATTTAAACCATTTTTAAGCTGCTGCAATTGCAAATTCCCCTGCCGAAGTGACAACCACAGAAGCCATTCCACCCGTGACAAAAGATGTCAATGGTGAAGTAATTCCTGTAATGTTTGCACCAGAAAACTTCCCACAACCTCCAACTCCAGAAGTCCCAACTTCTGAAGCCCAGCCTTTAGAGGATTCAGAAGTTGTTTCAGATGATTTTAACAATGAAGAAGAATTTCCAACTCAAAAACCCCTTAAAAAGTATCATAAATTTGATGAAAAAATTGATAAAACTCGAATCGATGAAGTTGTAACTTATGATGATGAAGGGAATCTAGTACAATATCAAACTTCTACTTCATCACCACCTTTTGAAGAACAACAACAACAACAACAAATTGATCCTGCCCAAAGTGAAGGACAAGTCAGCAGCAGTAATTTTGATGATGTCCGAGTTCCACAAGAAGAACAAATTGAAAAACCTGTTACCGGAGATGATGGAGATTATCATGAACCAACTACCAGTAACAGAGAAGAAACAGATAAAGATTATGATCCAATTCCAATTAAATCTGATAATACAACTCCAATTTCATTGCTTGAAACCCTTGAACCAACCACAACAACATTTGAACCTGAAACCCTCCCTCCAACAATGACTACAATGAAACCTGAAAGTGTTGAACCCGAATACACCGAACCCCCAACCACAACCTTCGATCCCCGGGATGAAGAATTTCGAAATCTTCAAGAACAAATGAAACTTTTGGAAAAAGAAGTCTTACAAATTCGAGGTTTGTTTTTTTAAGGAGATGAAAAGTTTGATTAACTTATTGATTGAATAACCACGATAAAAAATATGTGCCACATAATTCCTTTTAAAATCTATAGTTTACCCTGATCAAGGTATTTCAATCAATAAATCAAATCGTTAGCCATATTAAAGTTTTTATCAATTTATTGATTTTTTTGCAGAAGAAGAAGCTCGAAAACAGCAAAAATACAGTCCTAAATTTGAGATGCCAAAATTCCCACCTTCCCCGTTGGCATTTATGGAACACAGTGTTCCATCAATTTTGCCTGAAATGAAAGTGTTTAAAGTTGCCCGAAAAGAACATGCCGAAATGTCATCATCAGAATCAGAATTTGGATCAGCAAAAGTAATGCCAGAAATTCGTCGATCCCCTTCCAGGCAAGATAAAGCTGCCGTGCCAAATATTAAACCTTTGGCAAAAGCATATGTTTCTGCTCTAAATTCAGATTTTGAAAATGAAGATTCTGATTGTCCAAAAGGATCAAATTCAATTTGGATTGGAATTGAAAATTCTGATATCCCAAAAATTGGGGATCAAATCACAAAAAAATCTGAAACTGTTGAAGATTGCATGAGTCGATGTAAAAAAATTCGAGTAAGTTTTTAACTGGATTACACTGTATATTACAGTAGACTAAAAATATGTATTATTTTAGATTAATGGGCATGTTTGTAATGCTTTTGGATTCAACGAAAAAAGAAAAGAATGCACTTATGGATTTGAAGAAGATATGTTTGGAGTTAAACCAACAAAGGCATCAGATTACAGTACTCGAGCATTTAAAAAACTTTGTTATCCTGGTAAGCATAAAATATTAATATGGTTACGGTAATAAATAAAGGTATTTGTTTTAGAAACAATGGGAGCATTCAGAGATTGCACAGAATTTTTGGCGTTTAGAGATTATAAATTGGATATTTCGCCAAAAGAAGTTTTTGATGGTCTTCCCGAAGGTCGAGAGGGCGTCTCCGGATGCGTTGAACTTTGCGTTCTTTCAACAACTTTTAAATGCAAAGTAAGGTTTTTTTCTCTTTTTCTAGATTACTGTAATGGATAGCTTCTGTGCGAAATTACAGTAACCGTAATTTTGTATTTTTAGAAAAAATTACTGTAGTCTACATTTTTAATTATTTTTTATCAATTAATTAATTTTATCTTTTTTCCAATTTTTAGGCAGCTTCATTCGATTTTTCAACAAATCAATGTCAACTTTTTGATAAATATAGTTTATCAAACCCTGAAAATTTTAAAGAGCATAAAAGTAATTCGTTATTATATTTTGAAAATGGATGTTCCGTTGAACCTGAAAATATTCGACAAAGTTCGTTTTTTTCCTTTTTTTGAAAGATCATTACTTTTTTTCCACCCGCCTTTAAATATAAAATGTTTTCCGTTCCAGCCGACATTGCAGAAGCCCGGGTTCAAAGAGCCGCATTAAATGATGTTAAAATCGATGCTGCCTTGACACCTGTGAGAATTGATTTCAAAAAATTATTACGGGCATAATTTTTGTTTTTTTTGTAAAATTATGCTTTTTTATTTGTTATTGTTGTATGATAGATTTCAAAAGTATTGCTTTGAAAAAAGTGATCGAAATTGTTTGCTTTTAAGGTTACTGTAACTTTTATACAGTAATCTTATTCATTTTTTAATCAAAAACTTTTTTGCTCACCCAATTATTCAAAGCCTTACTTGTAATTATTAATTGGTAATATTCCTTTTGTATGTAATTTTAATCAAAAATTTAATAATAATTAATTTCATTAACAATGATAATAAAAAATCCCTAAAATTATTTTGTTTGTTTTATTTGCAAAAGTTTCCATAACATTTTTAAAGCCGATCCCAATTTGATCATTATTATCATTTTTTCTTTTTTGTCTGATTCCATAAACATTTATTTTTCTTATACCCAAAAAAATAATATCAAATGAAACTAGTATTTTTTTTGATCCCTTCTTTCCTTCCATCAAAAGTTAATCGGCCTAAACTAAATTAGCCAGCCTGCATCGTCTTCTTTTTTGTTGTCGTCGCAAAACATCGAGCTCGCTTCTCCTCTTTTTTTGAATCCTGAAAAAGACGAACCCAGAATTTGATTTTTAAAGATTGACTCTGAAAAAATCGGGAGGATGCAACTTACCTTTTTTTGCTTTCTTAATTTTTTAAGCTTTAAAATATGGGTTTAAACTGACTGATTGAATCTTCTTTTTCGTTTTTTCCCTACAAAAAGTCTAAAATTCTAAAAAGGTAAAACAAAACTAAACTGGCTCAAAAAAGACGAAGAAGACGATGAAACTGGAAGGAAAGAAAAAGGAGAAGAAGTTTTTGCAAATAACAAAAAACAACAGATAATAAAAAAATAAATCTACCAGTAAAAGAGACAATGTGCGTTGGTTGGTGCTCACCTCATAATTCTCAAACTGCGCAAATGACGCATGTTGCGGGCAAAAATGCAATTTATTTACTTTCATTTTTTTGTAAACATTTTGAGCAAAAAAAATTATTACAACTTTATTATAAATTTTTTTCTTTTCTGTCATTTTTGCTTTTTAATTAATTAAGATATGATGCTTATTTTAAACACATTAATGGAGACAAAGTATGAGGGATTTGTTATATTAAAAAAATGAAGCATTTACAAAAAAATGAAAATGCGTTTTATGTGTGCGACAAAAAAATCAAAGACAAAGAAAATCCAGATCTCACGTGATACCAAAAATGACTTTTACCATATCTGGAAGCCCCAAATTTTTTAAATTTTAATAGTGTAGCATTATACTGTACATTAAATATAATTTTGGAGATATTATGAAGAATTAGCGCTCCTTTTGTCAATATTTTTATTTGCAATGGTATTTTTTAGTTATTTTTTCGCGAGAAACAGAAGGCATAAACATTAGCTTTTTTAATCAGGTTCATGAATCTTTGGTGGCCGCCCCGGAGGGGCGGGGCACCTCTAGTACAAAAAAAGGTGGAGCGGTCAAGAATTAAAAAGAAGAAGAAGACACCCCAAAATCATACAATATTATCGTCTTCTAACTTTCTTTCTTGAAACACTATTTCAAGAAGGTTTTTTCATGAACCTGAAAAATGTTTGTGTCGTCAGAGTTTTTTCAGGTTTGCAAAAAACCGTAAACTGTAAAAATCATTTTTATCATTAACAGGCTCATATATATTTTTGAAGGTTGCTTTTGATGGGGTTTTTGGTTAGGTTTGATTGGGTTGAAGGGGCTCCAAAGATAAATTGAGAAAGACTTCATTTTAATTTAAGTTTTTGAGATGTTGGAAAGCAATTTTATTTTAAGTGTTAGTTTTTGCTTTAAAGTTCGTTGTATTACTGTATTTTAATGAATTCGTGATTTATGTTGTCATTACTGTATTCGTTGTAGAATACAATAACACAAACATATTATTGTATCCTTGCATTATTAATATGGTATGAAAATACTGTAATTACCCACTAACTTAAAGCAACATTTGACATGCGATAGTCAGAATTTTAATTATTCAAATGAACTTTAATGCATTCAAAGAAACTTTTTACAAAAATACCTCCTGATTGATCTCTTTCTTTGCAAATATTTTTTCGATCTTTCTTTTTATTTGATCTTTATTATTACCGATCACTTCTTATTAACTCATGTTCGAGTCATCTACAATAATACTACCTACAAAAATGATAATAAAACTCTTTTTTCCAAAATTAGCAGCAATCATAAGATTTTAAAATACTCGTGAAAATTCTTTTATTAATGAAAAGTGGTGATCATTGTCGGTATGTTTTTAAACCACTGACTTTTTTCAAAATCAATTAATCATACTCTTTTATTAAAAAAGAAAGAATAGAAAAAACATTATCAGCAGACGGAAAAAAAACAAAAGGGTGTTTTGTAAGTTTTATTATTACATTTTACTGTTTTTTAAGAGTCGTCTGTTTTTTCTAAAAAAGTGTAAAAAAGATTCTTCTCTTTTCATAACTTTAAATTTGTAGTGTAGGATACAATTATTGTCTGTAAGAATTTTAGACGAAAACTCGAGTTTCATTTTGATTTTGAAAAACTGGAATACCGTAATCGAAATTTAAATTTTCTAAGATACTTTCCTGAATTTTAATTACAAAGACCTCATCTAGAGAAACCTTGTACTGCTCAAAATCCATCTGTTTCCTTTTTAAATCCCTAAATTGATTATTATAGCTTTATCATTTGATAAACAAAAAAAATTAAACTTCAACTTCATAAAAATAAATGGATCATTAATTTCCTTTCTTTCGATCCATCTTCTTTTTTCGTTTTCTTCGATTAATTCGTGATTACATAAAAGATTCTCGAATAAATAATAAATGTTTTTTAAGAAAAAAAATTTAATCAATTTTCTTCAAAAATTCGAATTTTTTATCTGCGTTAATTAAGGTCGAAAAAAAGGTAAATCATCTGAATGGCTTTCTGAAATTCTTTTATCTTAAACATCTGGAATCTGAATCTTGTGATATTTGAGTATCGTGATTTTATATATTTAAATAATTTAAATAAAAATTTTTGTAATTGATCGCGTATTCTTTGAAATAAATTGTTAATAAAGGTTACTGTATTCACGCGGTTTTATTTTCCAAATTATAAAAGATTACTGTTATTATTTTAGGTGAAAGCTTAATAAAAGTAATATTTGTAAAAAAGCTGTGTAAAAACAAATGTGTAAAAAAGAATCTCCCATAAATGATCTTTCAAATTTGGCCAAGGGCACCGCAATAATTGTTCCTGCGAATGATGTCGTGGTTGGACCGATTTCGAAAGATAATGACAAAAAACAGGTTTGTGTTTTTTACCTAAAATAATAACCGTATCCATTCAAAATATTTTAAAACCATAAATTTTGTAAAAGAGTAATAATTTTTAAAAGTAAAAAAAACTTTTAAAAAAACAAAGGCATGCAAAGAGGAGAGAGACTACAAAGTACAGATTGACCTTCTCACAGTTCTTCTTTCTCTTGCTCGTTAATGTTGTACGTACACGTTGGTTTTATTCTTCGGTCAATAATAATAATAATATCCCTTCAATGTTTTTTCTTTCCCTATTTTTTTCTTCATGACACGTTGCAATAATGGCTTTTAAATAAATATTATTGTTATTTTTGTATTTTAAAAATTTTCCAAAAAATTGAACACGTTGCATGAATTTTTTAAAAAAATATGATTGCTTATCATCTTCCACGTTGGCAACGGCGATGGTGGCGGCGATTAAAACATAAAAATGTTTGTTTTTTTATATATCTTTTTTATACAAAACTAAAAATATATAAAATACTTGCCTATTAATATTTTAATGTTTAAAGTCAAAGTTCAACATCGCCGTTTGCTTAATGCTTTTTGTTTTGTTTAAATTGTTGCAAATCCCATTATTTATATTTATGTTTGAACTTTAAAAGGCTTAATGCAATTTGAATTAACAAATGCATGATTACTCTTTTTTTTGTTTGTATTCCTTCTTCTTTTTGCACCGGAAATGTTTAATGTGTGATTTTAACCCCAAGATTTTTAAAGTTAAAAAATTGTTTTAATTTTGTTCGTGTTTTTATATGTGCTGTATTATCTATGTATGTTAATTGTGTCTTTTCGGTTCTTTATTTTTTTCTTTTTGCTGATTTGTAGACTTCTAGAGGCGACAGAAGTAAATGGTTCAACTTTGAAGAAACGGGTTACAAGAAAACCTCCTGCGGCGAACTGAAGAGATAACAAGAACAACAGCAGCAGCAGCAAGAAGAAGAATTATTATTTCATGCACGTGAGCAACATCAGAAGAAAGAAAATTATTTTGTTGTCTTCCATTCATTGATATATATTCAATTTTGAAAGTTTCTTCAACTTCCGGTCTCTGATTTAAAAAGTTAAATTACATATACTCAACGGACAAACGAATTATATAAACCTGCAAAGAAGAAGAGAGAAATGGATGGAAGTAGAAGGCGCGTGAGTCGCGTACGCGATTCTTCTGCGACGCCGGCAACTTCGCCATCATCAAATAACGTCGAAAAAAAGAAGGAGGACGGAGATCATCATCAACGACGACGCCGGCGTCCTCAAAATCATCGTCGCAATTTTGATGACTTGAACTCCGCCTCATTAAGTTCAAAGCTTGGTGGCTTGGTTAGTAGAACTCTAATGCGAGGTCTCTTTGATGAAAGTGATAGTGGCAGCAGTGATAATGAAAGAGAAGAAGGAAATAATATCAATAATGCCAAAGAAGATAAAATTCGTGAAGGACGTCGAAAAAGTGTGTTAGGAGATTTCTTGGATCATCCTCATACTTCTGAAGATATCCTTGCATCTGAAGGAGATTTTGCAAGTGGTGGTGGAGCACATGTGCCATTCTTGTATCCTCATCATTCAAAAGAAGAAATACCAAGAAGGAATTTTGAATTGATTGAAGGAAATGGTGAAGAACAAAAGAAAGCGGTGAGATATTAATTAATTCTTTTATTATGTCCTTTGTTTTGTGTACTGTACTCTTCATCTGTGGCTTATCACAGAAAACGTATAATTTTAGCTTCTTATTACTTTAATGCTCGATTAGCGTGAAAAACTTTAGTTATAGTATGATTGAGACTGTATGCCAATTTCTAAGAAGATCTTACAAACATTTTTTAGGGCAAAAGCAAAATGTTTGTCCTTCTTCCACACATTTTTAGTCCTCTTCTTCTGTTTGTTAGATAATTCTTATGCAAGAATATTTTTCTTTTTAAGACAAACACTAAAGAAATTAGAATATACAGTTTTCTGTGATTGTCCTTGTACTTTTTTTGTATTCCTTTAAAATATTAAAATTCAATAAGTGCAGTCTAAATATTTGCCAAAATCAATGTTTCAAAGGCTAAAATTTCAGTTCATACTGTTACGTCCATTTGGATGGATTCGTCAAATGAAAGATACTTTACAAGATGATTTTGGTTCAATATTTTTGTTATTATTTTTGTATTTACTTCAAGTTTGTTTTATGAATACTTTTATTACGGTGTGTCACATACATTAATTTTTTCAGGGCATTCCACTTGGTTTGATTTCTGCGATTCCTTTAATTTTGCAAAGCAAACATGTCACTTATGGTCAACAAGCAATTTTCTCATTTGCATATTGGCCATTCAGTTTAAAACTTCTTTGGGCTCCAATTGTTGATGCAATTTATATTAGAAGAATTGGTCGAAGAAAATCATGGATGGTTCCGTGTCAATATTTAATTGGGCTTGGATTACTTTTTATTTCATACATTTCACCAAAGATTATTGGAAGCGAAAGTGATCGAGGTTTGTTTCATTTTATTTTGTTATTAAAGTTCCCAAAAATAAGATAATTTGTTTCGGATCTAAACTTTTTAAATAAGATCGAAGGGGTTAATTTTGTTTTTGAATTTTTGGGGTAGCGAAATCAGTAAATTCGTTTTTTTTGTCAAACACCGTCGTCCCTGGCAAAGAAAAACGGAAGTAATGCCGTCTTCGCCGCCGTCGGCGGCATTTTATGATCTGCGGCAAAGTCTTTTGGAGTTGTGAAAATACCGGCGTCGTCGGCGACGGCGTGATCAAATTCCGAATTGTACTGCTCGTCAGGAATCAATATTTGAGCAAAATCAAAATTTTCCAAAACCTCGTTTATCCTTGTTTAACGAAAGTTTATTTTTTAGAAGAAACTGCTCCAAATGTATTTATGCTTATGATGATTTTTCTTCCACTTAATTTCCTAGCAGCTACCCAAGATATCGCAGTTGATGGTTGGGCGCTAACAATGCTTTCAAGGTTTGTATTTTTTAAACAATTTTTCTAATAATTTATAAAATTATTTCAGAAAAAATGTTGGATATGCTTCAACTTGTAATGTTGTGGGTCAGTTCTAATATATTTTACTCATTTCAATAAGTTTGAAATAACATCAATAATTTTTAGGTCAAACAATTGGATTCTTTTTGGGAAATGTTGGACTTTTAACTCTTGAATCAAAAGATTTTGCAAATAAATGGATTCGTTCTGTTCCTCAAGATTACGGTATTGTCGATCTTTCTGGTAAGTTTTGTTTAACTTTAAAATTATAATTTATTTTTTACAAATTATAAAAAAGGAAATTCAAATTTTACACACTAAACATTTTTTTAAATTGGGTACAAAAATTTTTCTGGTTTTTTAAAGATTCCGCCTCCTCTTTTTTTTCTCATGACTTTGCCAATTTTTTGGAAGTGAAAAGTAAAACATTGATTAACAAGTTCTTCCCAACCAATAAAATGCATCAAAAATCATTAATTCACAACTAAAAAGTAGATATTAAATAATAAAAATAACAAAAGATGGTAAATAAAAGTTACCTTGTATTTTGATGCTGATCATAAATTGCACTCATACCGTAGCCACCCTTTTCACTAATAATTACTGCAGACCACCAATTTCCAAAACGCTCTTCTGCAGCTTTTTTCATGTATTTTGCTTGAAAACTGTATTGATGGGGATACATTCCAACAGATTCCAAAATTATTTCTCTTAATTTTTCTGATTTACAACTGTCGCCTGTAATAGATTGTTAATTATTAAGTTTTGACCATTAATTTAAATGTAATGAAGATCCTCGTACGTACCAGCAGCTCTTTGCAAACTTTCCAAAGGTAATTGTAGCAAAATAAATGCTGCCAAGATTTGAGCAAATATTTCTCCCTTTCTTCTAATCATTGTACTAAATTTAAAAAGGAAATATAAAAGCTGAAATGTATTTTTCGATTTAGTTTTATTTTGAAACTATTTTGTCACGAATTTACGACTTTGACAATATTGTAATAATAACAATCTAGGGTAAAAAACAATCTTTCACACTAGATTACGGTAGCCCAAAATAAAAATTATTGCCAAAAACATGTTTATTTTACAAATTATTAATTTTTCAGGTTTTGTATTCTTCTGGGGATGGGTATTTATTGTTTCAACAACACTGGTTCTGATCTTTAAAAAAGAAGTTGACAATTCTATTGAAACTCAAACAAATACTACGGAAGGGTAAGTTTCTTCTTTTTACTTTTCTTTGTTTTTTTAACTCAAAAAGCAATCTCCAAAAAAGGCAAACCCATTTTTTGAAAACTTGAATAAAAAAAACCTCAGACAATTTTTCATAAAACTACACCCCCTCAGAAAAAAATGCTTCAATTCAATTTGTCAAAAAATAAAAAAAGAATACATCAAAAAAAGTTTCTGGTTATTGTTGTTTTTTGGAAGGGAAGAAAAAAGTCAAGGATGTAATAATCCAACATTTAAGGCAATTTATGTTAAATCAAAAGCAAACATAAACGAAATGAAAAAATAATTGTTTATTTCTGGAACATTGAGGACAAATGAAATAGAAATTTGGTGGAAAGTATTTATATATGTAAAAGCTAAAAACAGTGTTTTGTATTTTGAGGTGGTAAAAAAAGTATACGGCTGCTGCTGCTCCGCCTTCACACTCATTAGTTGGCAATTGAAGCAGATGTTCTAATAAATCGGGGATTTCCCTTCTATTTTTCATCATTTCACAGTTTTCCTTTAATCGTAAAAACTTTTATTTTTATGCTTGTCTGAGAGTTAAAAATAAAATCTCGGCTTTTGCAAATCGAAGTGAAGGAGGACGAAAAAAGAATTTAGAGCGGGAGAATCACAAAATTGATAAATTTTAAAATATCCCCAAAGGAGTCATAACTTTCTCTCTTTTTTTCATTTAGGAATATTTTATATTTTGCTTTTGTTACTTTCTTTTTTTATAAAGCTATAAATGGCTTGAAAAGTAAGCAACAAAAAAAAGAAACAGAAAATAAAATGCAAAAAGTTTTGCAATCTTTTTTAATAGGTTTTGAGTAACTTTAACTTGACGTCAACTTTTAATGAAATGGGTTTGCATGGGTGTGATAAAACAGTTTTTGCAAATCTGTTTTTCTTTCTTGCAAAACAACCAAAAAGGGATTAAAAAAAACAAATATAAACAAATCATATAATTTTATTTATAGAAGAATTGAAACTGGACATGTTGGATCTTTATCAGAAACACAAAATGGACATGAAATTGCAGAAAGTGAAACAATCAATGATGAAATTACCCTTGGAGTGGTGGATACTTATGCAGTGCTGTTCAAAATTATATGTCTAAAACCTGTAATGATTATGGTCGCTGTACTTTTAACTGCAAAGGTTTGTTCTCATTTGGATTACTGTAACTCTGAACCTGTCACTTTATAGATTGCTTTTGCTGCCACCGATGGAATGACAGATCTTAAATTAATAGGATTTGGAGTTAAAAAGGATGGAATTGCATCTCGTGCAATCTTTTTAACTCCTTTACAAATTGTACTTCCATGGCTTTTGGGTAAACAAACTGCAGGTCGACGACCTTTGAATGTCTTCCTTTGGGCATATCCATATCGAATTATTATGGGAATTTGTTTTGCTGCATTGGTATATTTTACTCCAAGCTTTCGACAAGAAAATGGAGAGTATCCCTATTCATATTATTTGATTTGGATTGTTGCATATTATTTCCATCAAATCTCTGCATACTGTATCTTCCTTTCAATGATGGCATTGTAAGTTTATTTTGTTCGATTGTTTAATAATTAATTAAACTTTAATTTAAAAATTGTCAC
This sequence comes from Panagrolaimus sp. LJ2414, assembly GCA_024447195.1. Classification (NCBI taxonomy): domain Eukaryota; kingdom Metazoa; phylum Nematoda; class Chromadorea; order Rhabditida; family Panagrolaimidae; genus Panagrolaimus; species Panagrolaimus sp. LJ2414. Next base: position 411,045 of record JAMRXY010000018.1, read on the forward strand.
TCATTTTAGCAATGCACAAGTTTCTGATCCGAAAATTGGTGGAACTTATATGACTTTATTGAATACTTTAAATAATCTTGGCGGAAATTGGCCATTAACACTCTTTTTAAGTATTACCGATTTCTTTACCTTCAAAAATTGTATTGCAAAAGGAACTCAAACGTAAGTTTACTGTATTCATTATGAAAGTTAAAAACTTTACTTTTCATGTTACAGTATCTTGAACACTTGTAACACAAAGAAAGATGAAGAATTATGTACATCAAGCGGGGACGTATGTGAAATGGCAATTGATGGATATTATATTTCTGTTGGAGTTTGTACGATCATTGGCTTAATATGGTATCGAGTATTTTATCCTAAAATTCAATACTTCCAAAGAATACCAAGAGAAGAATGGCGGGTTATTAAAAATAAATGAAGAATTTGATGATGATGAAGAACAACAGCAAATGATAATTCCCAGAAAATTTATTATTAATATTATTATAAATATTTGATCTTTAACAAATATCTGATTAATTGTATGTGATTTAATAATTGAAGAACTAATAACGTCATCTCTAACCCGAATGTGATTCTTTAATAATTCTATTTTTTGTTTGTTTGTTTCCTATCTATTTTTTCTATCTATCTACGTCGTTTGATAATTTATGCGCCAAAGAATCTTTCTTTTTTCTTTCTTACTCTTTATGGTTGTGTTTACTTTTCATTTAAAATAAATGTAAAAATAAATGAAGATTATATATTTTGATGGAAAAAAATTCAAAATCTTGAACTATTTCAAATACCGTAGTTTATTTGGTAAAACAAGGACAGGCTAGCCAAAGAAATCTGCAGAAACAGAAGCACATACAGCAATTAAAAAATGATATTTCAAGGGTACGAGAAATAAATAAAAAATAAACTTTATGCATTTCGGTCTACACTTTTGTTGAAATGAACAGTATAACATATTCGACATAAAAAATTAAAAATAATACTGTAAAGAAGAAACAAAGCAAAGAACTAATCTATCACAGGAGATATTATATAATGAAGTGAATTAACAGATTATAAAATAATAATATTCACAAAGTTGATGAAGAAAATTAGAAATCATCTGGATTGAACAAGCCACGAGCACGATTGAGGATACTGTCCTGTAAAAATAGGAAACATTAATAATTTCAAAAACAAGAAAATACAGTAATTTTTGTTTGAAGTTTAACAACTCAAACTAATTCTTTTAAATTAATTAAAAGCAGTTAGTTAAAAATAAGATTGTACACAAACAAACTTTTAGCTACGTTTTGTACAAGTTCATTTACACACAAACCAAATACTGGAATAAACATAGAAAAATAGCCGAAAAAATTACTGTAGTACTAAGTATCAAATTTCGTATTAACTCTTAAAGCTAACATTTCTCAATCGCACAGTTTTACAATTTAGTATACTATAACTGTAATGAATTTTAAAAAACCAGCAACAAGTTAAAGAAATAAGCACAACAAAAACAAACCTTGCTAGGATCATAAGGCATTTCTTTTGATGGAATTTCTAAGACAGCTGGAATACTTGTAGTGTGTTGATCCACAGCATAACGGATCATTTCGGCAACGTGTTGATTAATCAAAATAATAGCAATATCACCTCGAGTACAAAAATCTTTGAAAGCTTCTTCAATTTCATTTACAGTCGTATTCTTATCAACAATAAGATAATTTGGTTTTCGAGCTTTATTGAGTTGTCCAATTCCACCTATAAAAAATAATTATACTATTATTTAGAGATTAGATAAAGGATAAACATACCAAGCATAAATCCAACAACGGTATCTTCATCACCGATGACAGCAAGAATTTTACCTTTTTGCATTCCAGAAGCGGCCATTTTTTATCTGTAATTTAAGGAATCGATTAATTTATTTTTTGAATTACAAGTTTCAATTCAACAACAAAAAAGTTTTTTGTTTCGTCAAAAATCGAATTTGCAGAAGCTCAAAAATCAAAAAAAAACAGGAAACACCAACATTCGTTTCAAGACTTTTTGTTTGTTAAATGTTGAAAAATTTTTTCCAAAGTTTTGCGATTTCGACGTTTGTAAAATTTATTGAATCCACTTTTTTTAATCCATTTATATTTATCCACGCGTGTTAAACACCTATAACCATTCCCTTTTTTTATATTCGTAATATTTTAGCTCATAAAGATGGATGTTATACCAACTGAACTTCGACAACTTCGTGCTTGCCTTGTTTGTTCACTCATCAAAACCTTTGAACAATTTGTTCGAGATGGATGTGATAATTGTGAGCCATTTTTGATGATGAGAAATGATTCTGAACGGGTACAAGAAGCAACAAGGTATGTCATCTTTTGAATATTGAAAGTCTATGTATTTAACACGTGTAATTTTGCAGTAACAATTTCAATGGCATGATTGGTGCAATGGATAATGAAGCATCATGGGTATGTAAATGGCAGAAAATTAACAAGAAAGTTCCTGGTTGTTATGCTATTAGCGTAACTGGATCTTTGCCAAGTGATCTGATTTCTGAACTTCGCAGTATGAAAGTGACATATCATCCCAGCATGAGAGATCGATCAAAGCCGCAATGAATGTATACAAAATTTTGTTGATCTCTTGATTTTTTGTTATTTTTCTTCCTTGTTTTTAAAAATGTGTTTTGCAATTATGTATACTTTTTGTTCGTTTTGATATCATAAAAATTTTCTGCGACCTTATTTGTATCTTGCAATTCGCACGACGTTAATCCACGTTTAAATATCTTTAGATTTTTATTCATTGCTTTCCGCGTAAGGCTGCCTGCCACATGTAGTATTGTTGTTGACAGCCATCGATAATATCATCTTTTTTACATGTCATGTATGTGTAGGTCTTTCAACGAAGATAAGGCGGTCTGTTTTTGTTGGGCAATTGAATCTATATATATACTTGCTCTTAGAAATTTATCTTTTCATTTACGTGAAAATTTAATCATCGTAGCTAGACGTATATTTTTCAGCTCCGCTTTCATATTATTGCTTGATTCTCGTTGCTGCTATTACAATGGGAAAAAGAAAGTCAAAAAGAGCTGCTCCAACAAAAGCAAAAATGATACAACCTTTGGATACACAATTTGATTGCCCTTTCTGCAATCATGAAAAAGTTTGTGAAGTTAAAATGGATCGTGATCGAAATATTGGATTTATTCAATGTAGAGTAAGTTATTTACATTTTTCATCCATAGACCTAATCCATTCAATTTTAGGTCTGCTCAGAAAATTTTCAAACACCTATTAATTATTTAAGTGAACCAATTGATGTCTACTCTGATTGGATTGATGCCTGTGAAGAAGCTAACAAATAATTCTGGAGCACCATATCACTTTACTTTTGAACTTAAATCACATTTTATATTTTGTTAATATTCTTTAATGTTCAGCATTTTTTTGGTCTCATCAAGTATCTCTTTGTTTCCCCCAGACTTTTTTATTATTATTTTGTTATACCTTTTTTATTTTATTGTTTTCTCATTCCATCTTCAAATATTTCGCAAAACAATAACCATTTTGTAAATACAGAATCATAAATAATATTTGTTTCGAATAATCTTTTTGTATGCACGAAGATAAATCAAAAATTGTTGAATCACAAAGTTAATATCTTTTCTTGTGATATACAACGCTGTATAACATTGTTTTTTTTGCAGATGCAAATTAGAAGGCTTCTAAATTTTTGATATCCTTCTGAAACGTTTGTAAAATCGAGATTTGTGATTTTTCAAACTGAAGATGTTGCTCAAATGTAATATGCTTTCATTAATTCGATGTTCGATATCTTCCAAATATTGTTTGATACGGTATTCGTCAACAACTTCCGCATCCGAAACAATCAACAATGATTCAACTGCAATTTGGAATAAGTTATCGCCGACAGCTTTGGTTGCAGCAGCTCCGATTCCGGCACAACCTTACTTAAGATTAATGAGAGCTGATAAACCAATAGGTATTTATTATTATTTGGAGTCACAATTTCCTACAGTATTCTTCTATTTAACACATGTTTTAGGAACATTTCTATTATTTTGGCCGAGCTCATGGTCCATCGCACTTGCTGCAAATCCTGGTGCTCTCCCGGATCTCAAATATCTTGCAATTTTTGGTATGGGTGCTTTCATGATGAGAAGTGCGGGCTGTATTATCAATGATTTATGGGATAAAGATTTTGATCGAAGAGTTGAAAGATGTGCGATGAGACCGCTGGCTTCTGGTGAATTAAATACGAAACAAGCAATTGGATTATTAGCTGGTCTTTTATCTGCATCTCTGGCATGTTTATTACAATTGAATTTAACTACGTAAGCTTTTTTAAAAAATGATTATTATTTCATGGAATACGGTAGGTCGTCATAATCCCTGAAATTTTGAGGTACATTTTAAAAAAATTTTTAAAAATTTATTTATGTTTTTTGTTTTGTATGGTAAATTCAGGGATCATGGCAATGATGAAAATTTCATAAAACATGAAAAGCTTTTATATTGATAGTTACCGTATTCTTTTTCAGGATAGCCCTTGGCGTGACTGCAATAGTTCCAACAATATTATACCCATTAGCGAAGAGATATACACACTGGCCTCAAATTGTTCTTGGTATGATCTTTATTACATCTTTTAAATTTTGTATTCTAATTTATAGGTGCAACATTAAATTACGGTGCAATAATGGGTTATTTGGCAGTTTCAAATACATTTGTTCCTGAAGCAATTATTCCACTTTATCTTTCAACAATATTTTGGACTGTTATTTATGATACTATTTATGCCCATCAAGTTTGTCTTTTAGCATGCTGATTACAGTAATATAGATGTAATTTTTAGGACAAAGAAGACGATGTAAAAATTGGTGTTAAATCTGCAGCTTTACGACTTGGTGATCAAACAAAACCATGGCTCACAGCATTTGCTGCTGGAATGATTACAAATCTTGGAATTGCTGGAGTTGCAACGGATCAAACGTGGCCATTCTATTTTGCTCTTGCAGCAACAAGCTGTCACTTGGGATGGCAAATTTCAACCCTTCAAATGAATAATCGACAAGATTGTTGGAAGAAATTTAATTCAAATCAATGGATTGGAGCTTTGATTTTCTCAGGCCTTTTCCTCGGAACTCTTTTGAAAGAGTAAAGCCTTTATTTAGCTTACTGTTGGTTTCTCTTTTTCTACTTAGCTTACTGTAGTTTCTTCTTTTTTTGCATAATATTGTATTAAGCCTTCTCATTTTTGCCATAATAATGTTTTTAAAAACGGTTTTTATAGTACAGAAAACGATTTTTTTTCAATGAATTGTGATGAAATAAACTTCGATCTCTCAATGTTGTTTTGCTATGTATTAGTATCCTATTAGTATTTTTTGTTTTAAATTGTGATACAATTTTTTATATGTCAATGATATTGATGTTAAATAAAATTTTACAAAGAAAGCTTAAGAAATTTGTTACAGTAAATATTCACGAATATTTAAATTACGGTATTGCTCCAAAGAAAACGAAATAAAGGAAGTTTTGATATGTCTCTTCTTCTGTTATGCAAATATTACAACAGTTGCCTCCTTTGATCTTTTGATGTTCTTGACAAAGAATTTTTGGAAGTTTGAGCTCACAGAAACCCACTGGCATGACAGTACCAACCATGGCCGAGCTTATTTTTTCTGACCCCCATATTCCGGTATGGTAAATTATAAATTAAACATTTAAATGCTTTTGCTGAAAATTCCTTAGCTTACTATCATCCAAACAAATCTCCACAAGAAACTTTTATGCCTCAAGACAATACTTTAAGATGGTTTTATCAAACCTGTTTTCTTTCTATAAAACATAAAAATTACGGTATTGAAAACGCAAATTTTTTCTTGAAATTCATTGAAACTTTTTCAGAAAAAATATTCTTTAATAATTTGTTTGTTAAAAATATTTAGCTTTTAAGAGATCAATTTTTTATGATTTGAATAAATTTATCTTTGCCTGCACTAAAAACAACATCGAAAAGTTGTTTAATATCTTATTACATTTACAAATATTGAAGTTATATCATATATTTTTTTCAATGGCATTAAAAAAACAACCCCCAAAAAGCGAAATTTTGTTTTTGAAAAAAAGGAAAAACAGACTCAATTTCAAGAAATTTAAAGCAAATAAATGCAACGACTTCTTTGAAGCAGAATTTTTTAATTTTAATTATTGCGCCTGTTTGCTTTTGTTTCTTTTGGTTTTTTTGTCCTTATTTACTTTCTTATTTTTTTATATATTTTTTAAATCTTACTGAAAGAATTAGTGTTTTTAAAAAATGTCAAAAACAGCTGCTGAAAAACGGGCAATTCTTCCGATCGCAAAAAAGCTTCATTCAAGTATCACCGAATGGGGTTGGATGTCAACGGAGAATGAAAATCTCGAAGAAGAAGCCGCCGATAAAGAGAAATTAGTTGAACAAAAATTTAAACATGTCAAAATGTTTTTATATTTAACTGGACTGTATTATGCAAAAGAGCCAAAAACATTGGGCGGAAAAGTGTTTCAACTTTTGAAAGAAGTAATTTGTCTTGTTGCAGGTTAGTTGTTTAAATTTGTCATTTTTTGGTCAGAGGGTAGAATTGAACCTGTGCAGGTTCAATTCTAAAATTTTGAAATCCACACTGACATAGGAAAAGTGATTCAAATTTTTGGCACTTAAACAGTGTATTCACGCCGCCGACGGCGACGGCGTTATTCCAATTTTCCCTGACGCCGACGGCGGTGTTTCACAAAAAACGAATACACTGCACTTAAAGCTTCGTAATTCCATTGTAGGACCCCACGATCAAACGTTCTAATCTCGGTGTAAAAATTTTAACCTTTGTTTAATTTTATACTTTGATCTTATCTTGCTGTGCATGGCTCATTAGGGAATTAATACCATTCTTAAAACCGTGATAGACATAAATAAACAAACCCTGCTTCAATTCTTTATTGACCTTCCCATTTTATCATTTAAAAACCATATTTATCCTATTACAGTATCCAGTGTTGCAATATCAAAACTATTCCATATAATTACAACTAAAAATTACGATGAAAAAACCCTTCCACAAATTTGTCTTTTAAATTATTTATGGCAATCTCTTTTTTCTGTTGTAGGTTTTCATGCTCATTTTTTGAATTAAAGCTACAGTAATCTCATTTAAGATATTTCTAATTTATTGGCAGCGTCGAGGTTATCTTCAACTTTTATTTACACAAGTTTGTTGGCCAAATATTTCTGAAAAATATTCAAAAAGTCGTGGGGCAATTGGACGTACCGTAATTGGCTGCTGTATTGCTCTATTGTTTACTTTGGCATTTCCATTTATTACGCTAATTTTGTTTGAATTTTTTAAACTTGAAGATGTTCGACAAGATCCTAGTAATTTTGAACTGTTTGGAAGTTATTGGTTATTTTTTGCTGTTTCATCTTATTGTGGTACTGTATATCATATAATTCTGTTCTTTTATATCATCGTTTCTAAAACTGTTTATTATGAGTTGAAAACTTTCAATGAAGAATTAATCAAAGTTTGTTATAATTGTTTTTTTTAAATATTTTCTACCGTACTCTTACAGCTTGGAAATGATACAGAATTGTCTCCAGAAGAATTTGAAGAAAAATTTATAAAACTTTATTTAACACATGGAAAATTATGTGCAATGGTTTTGACTTTGGATAACTTTTTTGAGGTTTCTTTTTAAACATTGTTTTTTTATTTTACAGTAATTTTTTAGGTTTATACTTTTGTTTTAATTGGTTTAAACATTCCATTAACAATTTTTGCAATTTTGAACACTTTTGTTAGTTTTCGGTCAACCCTTGATGCATTTGTTTCTTCACCCCTAATATTTTTCTGCATTGGTGAACTTGCAGGTCTTACTTATGTCCCTGCAAAGCTGCATCAAGCTGTAAGCATTACAGTAATCGGATAAGTTGTTATAGAAATAAAATTACAGATTAGATGCGTTGAAGGAATTATTTATGGAAGTCCGAGAGTTTGGATTCCGTTCAACGAAAGAAATTACCAAATTGCAAATAGTTTTATTTCCCATGTCAAACAGAGTAATTTAGGAATCAGCATTTGGGGGTTCGCAATTCTTACAAAACCAACTATTTTAACTGTAAGTTTAAATTAATTTTTGATTACTGTAATATTTATTGAAAAAGTTCAAACATTTGCAAAGCTTAAAAAATAACCCTTAAACAAAAAGTGTAACATGCCCTCCGGCAAGTTTATGTTTGCGTGTTTACATCTTTCTTTGTTTTTATGACACTATTATTGGTGTCTTTTTAAATGGCACATTTTAATGATCATCCCTAAAAATAGTTACAAGTTTTTAGTACTACAATGGCACTTTTTACAATAGCTCGGTTGTAGTAAAACAGCTTTGTTTACACTCATTTTTTAATAACACCTTAAAAGCATTTTAGCATAAAAAAATAATTAGATTTTTTTTCCTATTTTTAGACCATTTCAATAACATTAACTTACCTGGCAGTGTTAATTGAACTTAAAACAAATTCAACTCGATTAAATGGTGCCAATGGCAATGGCAGCAGTAATGTGACATGTACATGTTAGCTAGCTAGCCCCTCATAAATAATTTTAACTTTTGCTTCAAAAATATAAAGTTTTATTCCACTTCGGTGCATATTTATTTTTTTCTGTTTTCATCATTTTCAAATTTTTTTCAACTGTTTTTTTTTCATCAAAAATTTTATCCAAATTTTGTTTTTGTTGACCTTTATTTTCTCAATTTTCATCGAAAAAAAAGTAAAAATATTTAAAACAAAAGGACATTTTAAGGAGTCATTTTTCGTTTTCATTTTTTCAGGGGTTCTTCTTCCTCTTCCTTATTTATTTTTTTCTTATTTTAAGCACCTTCAAGTAATTAAGTTTCTTCCCCCCTTTTCTGGGTTGTTTTTTTGAACGTCCCCTTTCATCGTCTTCAATTTCTTTTCCTGAAAAAACAAAACAAAAGAGAAATGTTAAAGAATTTTGCGGCAATGAATCTCAACAATATTATTATCGCGGCCGCGTATGGGAGACACGTTGAAACTGAAGAAGAACGGGTTGCGGCAGTTAAACAAAAATTTCAATGTACCATGCGGTTGCTTAAATGCACTCTTCTCTATTTTGATCCTGTTGAAAATGAAAATGGTGGAGGTGGATTGAGGAATGATGGGCACAAAAGATTTTGCAGATCTTTTAGAATGTTCATTTCTTTTGTCATTATTCTTATAGGTTTGTTTTTATTGGGATATACGGTAGATAGCTAAAGGGCATTTAAAAAACAACCCGATTCTGAATTACAAAAATTATTAATAACAATAATTTTAGCAACATATGATTGCTTCTTTTTAACAACTCGAATAATAAATAATTGGGGCCAAGAACAAAATATTATGTCCATTGTTATGTTAACATGGGGCTTTCAAGTCACTTTTTCAATGGTAAGTTGATACTTTTTTCAAATAGAATTTAACACTTTTATGTTTTTTGTGTCCAAAATCCTTAAATAAGTCTGTAAACAAATTTTGATGAAAACAAAGTGTGGGAGTGGCTTTTTTATGTGTGTGATGAGAAAATCGGGTTCCTTTTTAGTTGTGTGAATTTTTGTATTTTTTGGTCTACTTTGAGGATTACGGTAGCCGTAACTAATAAATCTTCCGTTTCTTCAAAATTAAGAAAGAAAGAATTAAAAAAAAGTTTTTTATGGTTTTTTAAAATTATGTTGCTTTTATTACTTGTTGTTAAAATAACAGATTACGGTAGCCTTAATCCTCTAACAAAAATTTCAACATTTCCATTTGGAACATCGCCCAAAAATTTGAATAATTTTTAAGGGTTTCCTAATCTATTGGCAATACACCGGATACATCAATGAACTTTTCAAAAGTTTACATATGCCAAATGAATCAAAGATATATGCCGCAACTCGTCGAACAATCCTAAAAACAATTGTATTCTCAATTTTTGTATTTTTTTGCTGTTTGATTGCATTTTCTGCTGCTCTTTTACTCTATTATTTTTATCCGAATGATTTAGCTTCCGTCGATTTGGAAAGTTTAAATTTCCTTCAACATTCATATATGTTTCCGGTTTCTTTGGGATTTCAGTTTTATGGTTTCTTTATTTGGAATGTTGTTTTAACATTTTATGTGATAATTTCAATTGTGGCATATGCCGAATTGACAAAATACAATGAAGAATTACAACTGATCGGAAGAGATAATGATCATCCAGATATAATTTGTGAAGAGTTGTTGGAAAAATTTATGAAACATATTGAATATGGTCGAATGATTCGAACAATTGATAGCACTTTTGAAGTTTATACTTTTGTTATGGTAAGGTTTTAAAAATTGGATTACTGTATCCGATATATCGGGAATTGTTTTACCGTATCCGATATCAACATTTCTAATACAGTATCCAACTAAGCTTTGAATTGTTGGATACTGTAAAGCGGAAGTCAAAATTACGGTAAAAACATAAAATTACAGATTGGTACAAATATTCCAACAACGATTTTTTCACTTTTATCCTTTTTCAAAGCACTTTCTGGTGAATGGGCCACATTGGTCTTGATTGTTCCTGGAGTTTTCTTTTGTTTTGTCGAACTTGTTGGTTTGACAGCTGTTCCGGCTAAGCTTCATGAAGCTGTAAGGTTTTATTCCACCCAATATTTATTCATTAACTTTCTTAGGTTGGTCGAGTTGAGAATATAATTTATTCCAATACTCGAATCTGGTATCCTTATGATGAACGGATATATCAAATCGCTTATGCTTTGGTCACCCATGTCCGACAAGCAAATCTTGGAATTTCACTTTGGGGTTTTGCTGTTGTAAGCAAACCTTTAATTTTAACGGTAAATAAATATGTAAATTTGGGTTACTGCTTTTTTACAGTAATTATTTAGACAATTTCTTTAACTGCAACATATTTAACCCTTATGCTTCAACTCAATCCTACCGTAACTCATCATCATCATTTTTTAAATGTTACCGCTTCATCTGTTTAAACATAAATAATTTTAAACAAGCAATAAATTTTTTTCTTTTCTTTGTTTTTATTTTTGTAAAACTTGTTTGAATCCAAGAATTTACCTCTAATTCTGTTGAATATTAACAAATTTAGATTAATAATATAATTAAGATGTCAAAAGGAGCCTATAATGGATATTCAAATGTGATCACAACTTCCCGAGACATTTCATTCATTGATGAAGCCTCCAGGGCATCACCAAAATTACTTGAAAAACATCCGAGATGTGAAGAATACAAAAAATTTCCTGTTTATCATCATGTTTATAAAGTGATAAAATTATTTACACTTTTGAGATGCCGATTTTCAGAAGATTTATCTAAATTTTCACTTTTTATTAATAATGTCATATTTTTTTCTATTTGGTTTATGCGTAAGTTTAATTTTATTATTTAATTGATTTGGTAAATATTTTTTAATTTTAGTAATTGTAATGAGTATTTTTGTGATTACGGTAGTTTCAACATACACTTTGGAAACAAAAGCTTTACCGGCATCACTGTTAAGAGTAACATTTTATATTCAAGGAATTACTTCAATGGTTTGTTTCTTTTAATTATGGATTTGTTAAACTTTAAATTGAAATTTAGTTATTTATTTATTATTGGCAATGGAAATTTCCATCTTTGGCATACGTGAAGAAACTTCATGCTGCTCAAAATTCAGCTGGTTGCATTCAAAATCAGCATCGACTTTATAGAATTGTGATTGGTCTTTATTGCATTTTAACATTCATTATATTATATCTTTTTGGCTTACATCTTGTTCTTATCATTGATATCGATATTGAAATTATTGATAAAATGATGTTGGAAACATTTCGAAAGCATCGTGCAATTGCATTCTTTTCATTCTTTTTAAATTCATACTCATCGTTTTGTGTCTCGGCTGGATTCTTTATTTATACAATTTTTACGTATGCTGGAGTTTTGGAAGTTGATTTTTATAATCAAAGGCTACAAAAAATTGGGCATGATAAAGATAAACAATTAATTGATGAGCTGATAACTTTAATCAATGATCATGCAAAATTAAGTGAAGCAATTCGAACTTTGGATTCTTTTTGTGAAGTTTGTCGCTTTTTTTTTGAATTGGCGGGGTTCAAGATTTTAGAGAACACAAAATTTTAGGTATATGCATTCATTATGATTGGATGTACAGTACCAACTACCGTATTCACTCTCCTTCAATTGTTAATGTCAAAAGATCTTCCCTTGATAAATCTTTTGCTTACCCTTCCAGTCCTGATAATTTGTATCCTTCAATTGATGGCACTTACAGCAATTCCTGCAATGCTTCATAATACCGTAATATTTTTTCTTTTCAAAACTCCATTTTTTACAGTATTCAAATTTTTTAGCTTGAACGTTCAAAACATTTCCTTTACAGTAATATAAAAGTTTGGCAAACATTTGATCGAAATATTTATCAAATTGCTTCTTCCCTTGCGGCACATTTATCTCAAACAGATTTAGGAATATCCGTTTGGGGTTTCGCAGTCGTTTCAAAACCTTTGATTCTTACGGTAGGTGGACATTGGAATCTGAGGGGGGACTTCCTTCCTTTTTTAAATAAAATTTGATATCTTTAATTAAACAAAAATAATCCAAATTTAGACAATTTCCGTAATGGTTACTTGTATTGCCTTCTTTCTCGAGCTTCGACGCCGTCCAACTTCCCCAATTTGAAAAAAAGGAAAAAACAAACAAATCCAAAAAAACAAAGATGCTCAAATTTGTGAATTTAAAAAATTGTAAAACAAAAATTTAACCTCAAATAATTTAAATTTAAAAAAGCTTTATACATTCTCTTTTTGCAAATACAAAAACTTAACAAAAAATAAATAATTTATCCATTTAAACATCGGTTGGAATTGGTTTCTTTTTAATCATATCTGGGTCATTGTCATCTTGATATTCAGCATATTCCTTTGGAATATTTAATGGCACCATTCTATCCTTCATTAAAATCCAACTACTCAAGGTTACAGTAATCACTGCAATTACAACATTCCAATTCCATCTTGGACCAAATTCAGTGTAAAGGGTACTGTAATTAATATTTAATGTATTATACAACCTACAGTAACCAAAAATATCTAATGCACTTACCTCATAGCAATTGGACCAATTAATCGGGCACTTGACCCCGCAACTTGAAGCCAGCCTTGTTGAGCTGCTTGTGGACGAGGGCCAATAATCTTTGAGAAAAGTGTATTCATGGAAATATTCAAATTTGGAAATGAAATTCCAACAAGGATTACAAAAGTGATGTAATAAACATAAACATTGATGGGATTAAAAGTTTCACACCAAGGAAATCTATCAACATTGCAACCGGTTTGTTCGATTGTGGAATTGGAATTGGAATTTTGGATATCTAAATTTAAAAGATGTTTTTTTAGAAATTTATGATACCAAAGAATTATTTAGTTTCCTTCCAAAAGATGTATCATATCAATGATATTAAATACCCTTAAGGGATTTCCCCTAAATAAAATACTTACCATTAGGAGAATACATTTTAATTTGTCCACGTAAGAAAGGCCATGAATAAGATGTTAAATGAAATAATAAAAGTCCACACAGGGCAGAAATTGTAATTATTCGATTATTTAATATTTTTCCAAGATTGAATTTAATATAACAAGCATAAGTAATAAAAGCCAGCATACTTCGAAGTAATTGTGCCACGGCAATATATTTAACAACTTGAGTTTTTGTGAATGCAAAAATTGTCATTGCCAAGGGTGCATTCATACTGTAATTGTTATTGTTCTAGAACATTCGAAAAAAGTAAAAACTTACCATTCAAGATTTGCAAGAACAAACATTTGACAGAATCGGGTTATGTAACAAATAAATATTGCAACTTTATCATACGGTGGAAGGGAAACTCCTTTTTGTTTCTAAACGAAAAGAAGGATTACGGTAGCCTAATTCAATAAACAAACCATAGTCTTTTTATCGACAATTCCGATGCTTCTTTCAACGAAACAAAAATATACAAGAAGATAAGCTCCAATATTAATAATGCAGGCCAAGAATGCCGGACCCGTATAAATATTAAAATAAAGATCATGAAAAACTTGATATCCTTTTGCCCCAAGGGGAGTAAAGATTAATTGGAAGGCTGGGCCAGCGGTAGTTCCAAGGGCTAATCCACCTGTGACATAGGCTATTGCTTTTGATCTGTCCGAAGCTGTTGAAGCCGAAACTGCGTATGCTTTTAGCAAACTCACATAAGCTTAAAAATATGTATCTCAATATGCAAATTTAAAAAAGGATTTTTAGAAAAAAAACTTACAAACACCAAAGCCTGTAACAAATCGAGCAAAAAGAATAAAATATTTTCGATGAAATGGCATTGTCCCTGCAATCATGTACAGGAAATTTCCAGCAAAAATAAAAGAAAATCCAAGATAAATCGGTGGTTTAATTTTTCCAATTCTGTTACTCCAATGCCCAATTAAAGGGGATGAAATAAGTTGGCCCAAACTGTAAAAGGCAATTATAAATCCCAAAAATGTTTCTGTTGCGGTTTCATCAATCTGGAAAAAACGAGGATTCATCTTAAACGGAAATATTAAAAGTGATCATCTGACGGAAAGGGATTGCGGTATCAAAAATATGTTAAATAGGTTACGGTAATCAAAAAATATAGGAAATATAAGGGCATCAAAACCAAGGTTAGTTTGTACGATTACGGTATCAAAACTTATTATATTATTCAAATTTTGAAACGAAAAACAGACCTCTTGCAGATATGGCCAAAGTGATGAAAAATAAAGGCCTAATTGAATACTTCCAATAAAGGTGAGGGTTGCGGCAACATAAATTGAAGGCCAATGTGTTTCACGCTTTTTAATTTCAGAATTTTCATCAACTGGAAATAATTTAATTTCTTTAAATTCTGCTTTTTCTGGACAAATTTCTGATGGAGATCTCTTGCTTTTCTTATAACTCATTCTTAAAAAAGGTTACTGTAGCTACTGAAGTACGAAAGACTAAAATATGTTGTTGCAATAAAATTATTTTGAAAAAATTTTAGCAGCAATAAAAAAGGTAATAAATAGGTTCGCAGCAGAAACACAAATGTTGTACAAAAAAAACACTACACAAAAAATGTTAGATTAAAAAGTGAAAAAAAAAACTAAATTAAACAATCGAAAGTCATTCAGCTTATTTTTTAGAATACAAAGAAAAAATGTAGTGGTGATAATTTATGGGCCCACAACAAAGCAGGCAAATAATTTATAGAAGGAGCAAAAGTAACAGCTTGCAAAAAAATGATATTAACATTGTTCTGAATGAATGGGTTCCCTTTTAAACTATATTTCGCATACATAACCCCCCTCTTCACTCAATCGTCGTCATTGATGGTTCAATTTTATGCAAATATAAACAGTTTTGAAAAAGCAGCAGTGATCATCAAAAGAAGAAAGAAAGGGAGGGGAGCTTAATGCTGATGTAATTTTTAAAACAGAAAAATTGTGTTCTATTCATTTTCTTTCGTAAGCAAGGCCTTTCCCCATGAAAATTAAAAAGCTTTGATAAAACAAAACAAAAAGTTTCCCTTACAAAAGTTTAAACAAAGAACAAAAATTTTTAAGCTTACTTTTTTGTGGTTTCTGTTCAATTAAAGCATCTGATACCTTTGCATCAATCATTATTCTTCCTCTTCAAATTTGTGTCCAAAATAAATTTGAACACAAAATTTCGAAATAATTTTTAAACACAAAATAAGAATAAAATATTACTGTTTATGAATTACTTCGAAGAAGAGCAGAAGCAACTTTGTCTGCCACAAACAACTGGACAAAATGATGTAATTTTATTGAAAAATTTTTTTTAGTGGACCCCATTCAAAGCACAAAAACAACAAACAACAACAACAAAGAATAAGAAGGAAAAAGCATAGCACAGCTTTTCAAATGTGCTTTTTTAGCTGGAAAAAATGAAGGAAGAAATAGGGAGGAAAGCCATGCAAGCAGACATCACACTTTTCCCCCTTCCGTCCTTCTGCTTTGGACTAAACTAAACTGGACTGGATGGATGAAAGTTCAAATGTTCAAAAAAACATATTTATTTAATTCTTAGTCTGAAATTTGTTATTCAGACGGCATCAGTATTTTATAAAAGGGAGCGAAAATTTAAAACATTTAATTACAGTAATAATTTTTTATGGTAAATTTGGTTGATGTTTTTGAAATTTTTTGACTTTCAATTTTTTGTCACAACTTTGTGTTTTAATAACACAAAAAATCTGTAATTTTAAACAAGTTTTCCTTTACAGTAATTTTTCTGGAAGATTAAACTGGCATTTTTTTTTTGAATTTATAAATAAATTTTTTTTCATAAAAGCATTTTGAATGTTTCAATAAATATTTTCTTAACAACCATAAAAAGAATTGTAAAAAATCAACTTTTTAAAAATTTATAAAATTCTAAAAAAATTTTAAAAAAGTTTTGTTCATTTTCGGGGGGAAACTCTTATTCAACATTTGTGTTCCCTTCAACTTTCTTTTTTTGTTGCAATTTTTACAACTTTTTTTGCCCCATCTTTTTTTTCAAATCCATCAAAAAAGAGTATTTTATTTCCATCCAACTAAAAATATCATTACGGCAAAATTATTAATATTGCATTTCAATGAGTTTTCATCGGGCTGAATCAATTTATGGCCGAGCTGCGAATGCTCCAAGTCTTGTCTCGGCAGTACAGTTTCATGGAATTGAAAAGACGAAGCATGATGCCATTGTTAAAGAAATTAGTGAACTATATAATTCAAAAAATGTTGATGAACTTGTCCAAAATTCTTATTTAGCTGCAAAGCATATGCAAGTAAGTTTAGTTTAATGACTTTAGGGACAAAGTTGTTAATTTGTATTTTTTAGGAAGTTGGATTATTTGAAGGTGTTACACCTTTAATTGATGGGGATCCACAATCAAAAGAAAGCTATGTTGTGAATTTTGTTGTTAAAGAACCAACTGCTGTATCACTTGGTGCAAAAATTGGAATGACAACTCAAGGCGATGCTGATGCATGTTTAACTGGAGGCAAACAAGTAATAACAACTTTTACATTTGAGTTATCATTTTGATACTGTTTTTTGTAGAGTTTTAATGGTCGTGGAGAATCTATCGATGCATCATATTCAAAAACAATTCGAGGTGGAAATAGCTTCAATTTATCCATTAATAAGCCTTTCCTTGGCTGGCAGCGATATACAAGTATTGGAGCATCCCTTTATCAATCCCATGAATCTTTACGATGGAATAAAGCTGAATTTGGTGAAAGCGGGCTAATATTACGATATAATGGACAAATATTTAAGAACAAAGTCAAACATTCTTTGAAATTCAATAATGTGAGAAATGCTTGGTCTTTTTTTCAATGTTTAATCAAAGTATTAATTTTTTTAGCTATGGAGAACGTTTTATCCTTCAACAAATTGTCCATTTGCTGTACGAGAGCATGCAGGACATTCAACAAAGTTTTCTATTGAAAATAGTGTTGGCGTTGATCAACGTGATCGACCAATTCTTCCATCAAAGGGTTATTACGCGAATCTTACACAAGGTTAGTAATTTATACATTCTATAAATAAAACGTACAAATTAATTTTTAGAACATGCTGGTCTTATCGGTGATGCATCATTTATGCGACATCAAATTGATCTTCAAGCTGCCGCTCCTTTCTTACTTGGTTCTTTTGTTAGTGCAACACTACAGTGTAATTTAGTACAACCAATGGCTGGAAAAACTTTACATTTGCTTGATCGTGCTTATCTTGGTGGACCACATGATATTCGTGGATTTGATATTCGAAGTATTGGAACACAAAGTAAAAAAGCTAGTCTTGGAGGTGGTGCATCTTTTGCTGTTGCAGCACATATTTATCGTCCCCTAAAACCTGCTGATATGGTATGTTTTTATTTTTATCTTGACATATGTAACATAATCAATTTTAGGTTTATCTTCATGGATTTATGTCTGCTGGTACAGTATCTTCACTTCGATCAACAAGTTGGACGAAAGATATTATTGAAACACCTCGAGTATCTGCTGGCCTTGGAATTGCTGTTGTCTTTAAAAATTTAGTTCGATTTGAACTTAATTATGTGCTGCCTTTGAGATATACCTCAAGTGATTCAATAGCTCCTGGAATACAATTTGGAGCAGGCTTAAATTTTTTGTAGTTGTAGTTATTGAAAATAGGTATTACAAAAATGTAACTTGATTAATATTTCATGTCAATTGTTTGTAGTTTTAGAATGTTAAAGGATAAATGTTTTTTAGATGTTTTTTTATGATTAAATAATATATGCAAAGCTTGTTTGGTAGTAGCATTTGTTTGACCTAATTATCTTCGGGTTGTTGTTAGAGATGATGCAATCTCAATGAATAGGATAAATAAAATTTATGTTACGCTTATTTTTGAACTAACATTTAATTTTGCTATTGGTTTTAATTCCAAAAAATACTAATTTTCTGTTTATCCTTTGTTTTATGTATACTGTAGAAGTTCTTAAAGTTTAGCAATGGAAGAAAATAAAATGAGGAAATTCACTGAAGAAATTGCAAAATTTGCCGATCGCCCTTTTCACGTTTATTTTGCAACTTCGAATTCCAATAAATTTAATGAAATGAAATTTCTCGGTCGTCAAACATTTTCGGTATGCTTTTGAATATACTGTAATCATGTGGTATGTAATTGCCTTATTTTTAGATGGAACAACATTCACTCGAAATTCCGGAGATTCAAGGAACTGTTCAAGAAATTATTGAAGCTAAAATTGAAGAAGCTCGGAAACTTTCTTCTGTTTTTCCAATTCTTGTTGATGATACAGCTTTGGAAATTTCAGCTTTAAATGGATGGCCCGGACCTTACGTGAAAGAATTTCTTCAAAGTTTTAAACCAGATGGAATTGTTGAACTTGCTCAAAAAGTAAATTCTGAGAATATGAAAGCAAGAGCAATTTGTTCATTGGGATATCTGGAGAATCATGATTCAAAACCAATTTTTGGATATGGATTTGTTGAAGGAATTTTGAAGCATCGCAAAGATGGAATTTACAAAGGCTTTGGATTTGATCCTGTTCTTTATCCATTTGGAGATGGAAAAGCTTTTGGAGATATGAGTATGGAAGAAAAAGGAAATTTAAGTCATCGCGCTCATGCTTTACTAAATCTTTGCCAAAATTTGGTAAAAGTAAAAGGAAGCGGGGATTCTTAAATACTTTTTATTTTTCTACAGTAATTTTTGTTGAGTTTTGCAATTTTAATTGTTTCCGCTATTTGCTTTATTATTTGTTGAAATAAATTTTGTTATTTTTTAATTTTATATTTTGTGCTTTTGAAAAATGTTATTAAAATCGTTTGAAATATTTTTATATAATTTTAGAAAATAGGAAATTTTCGAATTTTTAAACCGTATAAATTTTTGTCAGAAATTGCGTTGCTTTATCACCTGCTTCACAGTATATTATAAAATCCTATTTTTGTTATTACATCATTTTTTCCCTCATGTAACAATTTCAACAAGTTAGGACATAATTGATATTAGTTTATATTTGATTTTATTTTGAAAATTCTGAATTCTCTACGATTTTTACTTCCTAAATTAATGAAAAATCTTTTCCCAAAAATTATTGTAGATATTTTTTTTCTTTTTAGCAAAGATCTTTGTCATCGTCATTTTTAGAGTTCGTTTTTGTCTACAGCTTTTTTGGATTAATTTTGTCAATCAAATGAGAAAAAAAGATTCTTGCAATATTCGGCATGTTTCGATACTTTCTTTGAACGTTTTGTAGTAATATTTGTGTCAGTTTAAATTCGGTCGAATATTTTGTTAATTCGTGTTGTATACGAAGCAACCTGTAATTATTAGAGTTAGAAATACCAGCAAAATTGTGAAAAGTAATTTCAGATGACAACAAAAGATTTTTGTTTATTTTCTAAAGATAAACATGGTAATTTTGTTGATTCACCAGATCGATACAGTAATCTCAATTTGAACCAAAATTGCTCACCTGTAAAATCTGTTCAATCAAATAATATTAAAAATGATAACCAAAAAGTTTTGAACTACGGTAAATTAATTGTTAAGACTACAGAGTTTTTCTAAGTTTAAGGTTTTGATTTTTACTTATTCGTTGATTTTGAATAACTCGAAATTTTGACTAACTTTTTAAAAAACTGCAGTCTTAACAAAACTATTAGCGCATCTTATTGATTTACAAAAAAGAAAAGGTTTCACTTTGCTGAAAAAATCTGATAAGAATTTCTCATTAAAATTTGCAAATTTCCATTCTGATTTTGATCGAACGCAATTAAAAGAAAAAGATCCGATTTTCAAAAGCAACCGCAGCAGCAGCACCCTTTCCCTTCATATTGCAGCTTATGAAAATATGATTGAAAGTGTTGAAGAAGGACAGATGAAAAAAGGAAGAAATACAAGTCTTGCTTCTATTAGTTCATCATCATCAATTACTCAAGTATTGAAATGTAAAATATGATTTTTTTGTTTAATTAAGTTTTAGAATCCATTTGAATTTCCAAGACAACAAAAAGAAGAAAGGTGTGGTACCAAACCAGAAATAATGCAATTTAAGTCATCCCAAAAGTTGATTTATCCTAATCAATTTGCTTCATTAAAGAGTGTTGGACTTGAAAATGTAATTTATGAGCATTTTCGTCTAAAAATACATAGTCTTATTCATACAGTTACTGTAATACCCCTTGATTTTTGGAAAAAATAAAGCTTTTTTTGAAAACGGTTGAGATATGAATCCTCCCTTTATGCATTTTTTAAATTTATAGTATTGTCTACTAGTATACTGTAGTGACATTTTTAAAACGATTTTAATTTTTTCATCTTGAATTGGTTTTTTTCTTTTGGCAAAATCCGAACAAGATAGGTCTAATCAGATTTTGATGAATTTAAAAAATTTTATTTACTAAATATTAAATAAATTTTGTCGACGCAATTTTTAAATTATATCAGTTTTTTATTGTATTAATCATATTACTAAATATTATATTTTTTTAGGCAATGTCAGTAAAACCTTTGTTTCAATTATTGGAAACTGTTGGTAGTTCTTCAAAGCCAAAGAAAGATAAAGAAAATGCAATAATTTTAATTCCAAAATTAATTTCAAGTATTCTTCCATCTGCGTATTACTCATCTAAAAATGTTGAAATGAATGAATTGGGTGATCGATTACGGTATTATGAAAATCATATCTTTAATTTTTATGGAAAAGAAAATCGTGAAGAAGCAAAGAAAGCCGCAACTGTTTTTTGTAAAACACTTTTTGATTCACTTTTGGAGGCACTTCAAAAATTGCCTCAACAAACTTCAAATAAAGAATTCTTTTGGAAAATTATTTTAGCTTTAACAAATTCAACTTTGGAAAGCGTGAGTTTATTGGTTGTTAGTGATAATGCACTAAAATATCATTTTAGTTTATTCCTGATTTTTTTGCTTACATGATTGGGCATCCAGAAAAAGCTGAAGTCTGGCAATCCATGATGACCTCGGAAGGATTGGAATTTTCACAATATGAAAGTTTCATCGTTAAAGTTATGAATGTTGCAGAAAGGCCGAGCAATTTAATTGTAAGTTTTAACAAACTACCGTAATCTGGGCTTCCAAAAATTTGGCCCGTTGTTATGTCTATTTCTATTTTTACTTTCTCGAAAGAATAACAGCAAAAAAAGGATTTCGTCCATTTTCTGGACAACGCCGATATCTCATGTTACTGTACAAGTTTACGGTAAATTGGTTATCTAATCCGTTCTTTCTTTAGACAATTTTTAGTGAAAATGTTTGTACAAATTTGGCATTATCAAAATTTTTAACTGAAACTGTTCTCGTTCGTCGAATTCAATCTTCAACTTCAAAGAAGCGTCATTCATATTTAACTGCTGGATATTTGGCAGTTGTTTCTCCTTCAATTTTGTTGGAATGTTTTTCTGCAACAATCCAATATTTTTATCTTCAAAGCAAAAATACTTTTAATGATTTTGAACAGCAAAAACAAACTGCAATTACGACCGTGGATTTGGCAAAAGTAATTCCGAAAGACTACCAATTAAAAGCCCATCAATGCATTGCTGAATTTATTCCATCTTCAATTCCAAATTATCTTCGATTAAGTGGTAAGCATTTTTTGGACTACTCTTGGTGGATACAGTATACCCATTTTAGATCCATCTCGTCGACAACTTGGAATGTATGTTGGAGAAACTTTAATCAAACTTTTTCCAATTAATGGAAAGGAAAAGCTAATTTTTGAATACGATGAAGAAGATCGAATGCTTCATGAAGTTCGAGAAGTTATTTTGGAGCCCCTTGAAAATGGTTTTCTTCCTGATGCTTTGAAACCTCCACCACCGCCATCCCCAAAAAAGAAAGATGAAAGTAAAAAGGGACCCCTTCATGCTAAAACAATCTTGGATTCAGATGACGATGAAGCAGAAGCTGATGAAGTTTGTCTTACACATCTTAAAAACTATGATACAATATATCCATATTTTTAGGCATATTTATCCGAATTACATGATTATGCAGCAAAAACTCGGCATAAAACAAATCAAATTCCACTTTTGATTGATAAACTTTCTGAGAAGAATGATGTCAAAAAGTTTTATTCTGGATTACATGATTTGCTGGAATATTTACCACAGAAATGGGTTCCTGTTCATGAAATTACTCAAAATTTAGTTGGAAGAGTTGTAAATCTTGAAAACAAATTTAATCTTCCACAATTTCAAGTAAGTTTATCTTGGTTACGGTAGTTTTTTATTTACATAATAGCAATATACGTCACCGTAGTTTTATTTATGATTACTGTATTTCGTTTTTATTAAATTCATTTCTGTAATATTTTTAGCTTCATCGACAAAAAATCCTTGAAATTATCTTTTATCGGCGTCCAGAATTAATTTCGTATGCAGTTCGATTAATGCTTTCCCGGAGTATTGAAATGCCAGATCGATATTTTGTTCTTCAAGCAATGATTGGAGCAGCAAATTTCATTTCAACTGGAAAAGGACTTGTATGAATTTCATCTTTTAATTTAACTGCTAATATATTTTCTTAGGAAGAAGCAACAAAAGAAGCTCAAGAAGAAATGGAAGAAATTAAAAAAGAATCTGCATTTGAGAAATTTGAAAAAATTACTGTACAAGGTGATGAAAGAGTTGGAACGTTGCTTCGAGCTTCAAAATCTTTGTTGAAAGAAGAAAAATCTCCTACAATTGAAAAGAAGAATTTATATCTTGAATATGCTCCACAATTTGTTTATCCATTGATTCAAGAAGAAGTTGAAGGATTACATTTGGATTTTACAGTAATTTTTTTATTAGTTTTGCCACTTAATTTCGATGCCTGTTTTGTTAATCCAAGTTTTTTAAAATATTTGTTTTTTAGAAGAAAGAAGATGCAACATTTCTTGGTCGGCTGCTTACAACTGCAGGAATTTTGGTTGGATTTGCTCAAAATGCTCCAAGCATTGTCCAAATGTCACAAAATTTGCTTTTATTCATTGAAAAAGTTAAGAATATTGAATCTGAAGATGTCATTGAATCAATTGTATTCTGTTATGGTGCAATCGTGCAAGCAATGTCACCTTCTGTATTTTTTGAAATCTTTGGAGAAGATGTGTGTAATTGGATTGAATATTTGATAACCTTGAAAGAATCAGATGTATGTGATGCATGTCCAAGACTTCGAGAAGTTGTTGATGGAACTGCCGGAATGCTTTTATATACGGTTAATACAATGAAGGATCAAATTGAAGCTTCATAAATCTTATTTTTTTTATTTGTAAATAATAATTATTTCTTTGTTGAATTTTTTGTTGAAATTTTAATAAAACAATGCCTTGAATTTACTGTATTTCCAATTCGTTACTAAGTGGTTTGATTTTGGGTGGGAATAAATGCAAAAGAGTTTGATTAACTTTTACATTCAAAAAAAGATTATTACTACGGTTAATAACAAAACTATGTTTTACTTATCTGTTGTTATCTTACGAAGCACTTTAATGGGTGAGGATGAGCCAATTCTCACAATTCACATTTAAAGAGTCAATGATCAAAAGAAAAGATCTTATGGTAAGGGTTACGCAAGATCTAGATAGACCAAAACGAAATATGCATTGAGTACGCAAAGTCTAAAAACAAAAAAAAATTTTCAAAGAAAAGAAACAATTTTTTTCTTCAAAAAATTTGTGCATTTTTTTATGTGAAGAGAGAGAGCCTCTCTTTCGTTGTCTGGAATGAAAATGGACTTCGTTCTGCATCAATTTTTTTATTGAATGCGTCGAATAAAATCGAGTTCGTTTTTTAGAATGAACGGCGGCTCACTTTTCGGACTTCTTCGGTCTTTTCGTAAGGTGCTTCTATGCCATTCCTTTGGGAGTGCTGCATAGTTTTGAGCCCATTATCTAAAAAATTAATCTTTAAATGTCGTGTAAACCGCAAAACTTTCCGAACCTGCCAGGTGAAGCTTCAAAGGTTCTGCTGAAGCAAATTTTTTAAAAATTTATTTTCTTGTAAATTTTTTTATTTAATAAAATGGAAGAAGTTAATACTATATGAGGAATTCAAAAAATTAAAAAATATTTACATTAAAAGAATGTACAGTATCCACAATATAAGAATCTTTAATACTTTCGATATGACTTTTTATTCAACAAATTTAAGGGCTTGTAAAAACTTAAATTAAATTTTTATTCAATGCTTATAACAACAAATACACATCAATAAAAAACAAAACGATAAATTAGGTGTTAAGTTCTTGTTTTTTGACCAAATCTGCATATTTTCCATTTGCTTCGATTAATTCTTCATGGGTTCCAGCTTCAACAACTTTTCCGGCTTCAATGAAAAATATTTTATTTGCATTTTGAATTGATGAAAGTCGATGCGCGATTGTGATTGTTGTTCGCCCGGTTGTGGCTGCCTCCAGGGCTTCTTGAACGGCTCTTTCACTTTCAGAATCCAATGCCGAAGTTGCTTCATCGAGCAGAAGAATTTTTGGTTTTCTCGCAATTGCTCGAGCAATGGCAATTCGTTGTTTTTGTCCACCTGAAAGTAAGGCCCCTTTCTCGCCAACTTCTGTTTCATAACCCTGCAATTTTATTAGGTAAGAAAAAATGCCAAAAATAGAAGAAAACTACCATTGGCAATCGTTCAATGAAATTTGATGCATTTGCCATTTTACAGGCTTCTTTTACTTCTTCAATCGATAAATTTTCGATTCCTAATGAAATATTTTGAATGATAGATCCTGAAAATAAAATTGGTTCTTGCCCAACCAAGGCCATCTGCTTTCTCAAATTTTGTAAATTTATCAATGAAATATCAGTATTATCAATTTTCTAAAAACGTTCATAGGATTACGGTAGCTCCCTTTAAAACACCTTACAATATTCCCGCCTTGAGGCTGATAAAATCTTTCCAACAATTGAATAATTGTTGATTTCCCGCCACCCGATGGCCCAACCAAGGCAATCGTCTTTGCGATATCCGCCCTTAGATTTAAGCCATTTGCAACTTTTAAATCTGGTCTTGCCGGATATGCAAAGCTTACATTCCTCACTTCAATCTTTCCTTCAATCTTTTTATCGATGCCCTTCTTGGCTTCATCTTCTGCAAATCCATCGTCATCAATGCTTTCATCGATCAGCGGGATCAAAGATTCTGCCGCAGGTTTGGCATGTAAAATATCAATTAAACTCCAAGATGCAAATTGTATAGCGTATGAAGTCATTGTTACATTCATTGCAGCAATAAAAACTCCATTGGATGTTACATATCCATTATAGATTAATGGGATCCCAACTCCATTGGAAATAAAGTCACAAAAATACACTGAAGCAAATGCAATCGCTAAAACAACGGCATCCAATTTCGCTGCTGTAACATTTTCAACTCGAAGTTTTTCAACCGAACAAATAAATTTTGAAAGGAAATATTCTTCACGGGTCAGCAATTGTATTGTTCGAACATTTTCTATTATTTCAACGGATATCTGAAAAAGATTTGTTTACTGTAACAGATTTTTGAAATTTAAAAATTAAAGGGTGTCTTGTTTTTTGTAACAAAATTTCAATTTTAACAACCCAATATATTTGCTAAACTACACTTTAAGATAAATTTTCTCATTTTGTGGCACCATCAATAATCAAAAAACCATTACAGTCTGTTTTCAGTGTTTTTTTCAAAAAAAAACGACCAAAAATCATTTTTTCAATTTACACTAATGAATGTAAATCGTTTCTCTAAGGGTATCGCTCTTCACTCATTTTCGAAAAAAAACTCTTTTTGATTTGAGATGTGTCCTAAGAGACTCATTAAATCCTCAGTAGTTTGTGCAAATGGAAAAATTGAGATTTTTCTCTTTTCCGCCCCCTTTCAAACCCCATCTTAAAACATAATATGCCAAAAATAACTGAAAAATTTTTAAAAGTCGTATTTGAATATTTTATATAATTTTTTTTCAAAATAATTATCACATAATCAATTTTAGGGCCGTATAAAATTTCATGTTTTTTTTTAACAAACTAATTCTTAATTTTTCAGAAAGCATGAAATTTTTACAGTGTTTAAAATTGGTTAATGTCTGTTTATTTAGTTATAAAAAATAGAAATTATTTTTAAAATATTAAAATATTTTTTATATTTTATAGGTTTTGACTCTTTAATGTCGCTCTAGTCTTTAAAAATGTTAACGAAAATTCATCTTTTGTCAATTTTTGAGAAAAATAATCTTTTTACACTTACATTTGCAGAATCATTTAACTGTGAAATTTCATTCATTTTTGCATAGGCTTTTCTTCCAAAGAAATACATTAATCCCATCATAATTAAAATTCCGACAAATCCAATCAAGACAACTTGCCAACAATAAATTGCACCTTGAATAAGCAAAACAACAAGGGCAACAGAATTATTTACAAATTGCAACATTCTATTATCGATTGCCTAAAAATGCGTTTTATTAAAATCAGATTTATATCAATGATCAAATCTTACAGAACTTAATTGAGGAGCATCTGAATTAATTTTAGATAAAAGTTTTGCATTACTTGTTTCTTTTTGATCAAAAAATGCGGCTTCTTTTCTCAAAAATGTTGCCAAAGCTCGAATTCTAATTGCATCAACCATTTCAACCGCCGCCCAACCGTATAAGGATGTCTGAAAAAAGTACAGTAATCGGTCATGAGATCATTATGCAAATTTGTTTGCGATGTATCAGATTCTGAAGACACATAATCTCAAACTTACAGGTACAAAAATAGTGAAAAAGCTATAAATTCCGAGCACCAAAGACCAAATCAGAAATATCATCATAGATCTTTGATATTCTTTCCAATTATCAGTATGTCCAAGTTCAGTAAAAACAAAATTCAATGAAAATACAAATAATGGAAGTTCAAAGCCCCGAATAATTGATGCAACAGTTCCACCAATTAATTTCATTTTTTGTCGAGAACAATTTTGATATAACAATAGTAAGCCATGATTCTGGAATGTTGAAGAAGATGAAGGTTCATGAACAGAAATATCCGGGACAAGAGTGATCTAAAATAAAAGTAAAGGAAATACTGTAATGTGGATTTGTAATAGCATTGGCAGCTGTGGAAATGAATGTCAACAGAAAAATGGGATAAAAACTAGATAAGAGGGAAAATAAGGGATTAAGGGATTAAGCTTAGACAAAGTTAAAACAAAAAAAAAACAGAACTAAAAATATTTTGTAACTAAAAAACTAAAAAATGGCAATAAAAAATGGGTAGCAAAAAGCAAATTTTTTTCACTAAATTTTTACTTGTTGCCGACCAGATCGGATACTGCCCTGGGGGATAAATTCTTCAATTGGTTTAACCCTAAAAGTTTAGTAAAAATTAAGAATTTATTTACACTTTGAAAATCGCTATCAGACATTGATCTCTGCCTTTGAAATCCTTTTTCTTCTTCCTCCATTTTAACAGTTTGAGTTTTTTCTTTGAATTCTTGAGCTTTTACAAGTTGAGCATAAAGTCCACCCTTTTCTTTTAAACTTAAATGTGTTCCTGAAAATTTTTCATTGGATTTTATATATCCCTTTTTTTACAAATTTGCATGCCTTCTTCTAAAACTTTTCCATCATTGATAACAACAATTTTATTTGCATCTCGTAATGTTGAAAGTCGATGGGCAATTCTAAAATGTTAGGTATTGCATCATTCTTATGTAATTACATATTTTTGCATACACGATTGTTGTTCGACCAGAAGTTGCAGCTTTTAAAGCAGATTGAACAAGAACTTCACTGTGCCCATCCAAGGCAGAAGTGGCTTCATCCAACAACAAAATTTTTGGATTGCCAACAATTGCTCGAGCAATGGCAATTCGCTGTTTTTGTCCACCTGAAAGTTGAACGGCACCTGAACCAATTTGTGTTTCATATCCCTTAAAATAAAGGATACTGTAGGTATTTAATTATTTAAAATTACTTCAGATAATTTTTCAATAAAATCATGTGCATTTGCAATTTTACATGCCCTCAGGACATCTTCATTGGTGATCGAATTATCACCAAGTCGAATATTATCTGATATTGAACCAGAAAATAGTACCTATAAGTTCAACATATTTAAGTTATATTACAGTATACACCTACAGGTTCTTGTCGGACAATCCCTATTATCCTTCGCAAAGCTGCAATTGTGCCTTGTCTGATATTAATTCCATCAATAAAAATTTTTCCTGAATCACATTCATACAGCCTTGTTAAAAGTGCAATCTATAATAATATTATTGTTATTGCATCATTCTTATATCCAATTATTCTCTTTTCATACACAAGTACTTTTACCACATCCTGAATGTCCAACTAATGCTGTAATTTTACCCTCCGGGGCATCAAAGGTTAGACCCTTTAAAACTTGTTGACCACTTTTATATGAAAATCGAACATCTTGAAATTGAATGGTTCCACCATTTAAACTTTGAAATAACTCATTTCCGTCATCTTTTTTTACCAATGGAACCTATAGAAAAAAAGATGGTATCAGTAAATTTTAAGTGATAATTGATAAGAACTCAATGAAAAAAACCGACTCGATCAATTTTTGCATAAATAATTGAAGCAGCAATTCGAGCTTTTAAAATTGCAACAAAATGCGGCGAAACAATTGCCATTGTCTAAAAAACTTTAATTATTACATCATGCTTATGCAATTTAAAGGTTGACTTACATATGCGGCACCAAAAAAGGCATTTGGAATAATAAAAACATCACCAGGTTGTGGGATTTCACCTTTAAAATATGAAACTGCTCCATAACTAAAATTTGAATAATTTCGACATTTTAATTTATATCATTAAGACCCACTAAAAAGTGCTGCCAAAAAAGATATACAATAAAAAGAAGGTAATGCCATCAAAAAATCCATTCCAAACAAAATTTAAAACAGCAAAACCGCGCCCTTTTGCAAGAACCTCCCGATATCTTTGAACCATTTCTTTTTCGCCATTGCAACATTGAACGGTTTTTACGTTGATCAAAGATTCTTGTAAAATTGAGGAAGCTTTTTCAGAAAAAGGAAGTTGCTTTTTTGATGAAATACTTATCAGCTGAAAGACACATGGTTTTTATTAGGGCAAAAAGTGGAGAGAGGGGAAAAGTCTTTGATCTTTGAAACAAGTATTTTATCAATGATAAGGATCTCAGATGTACTTTGGGGAGATTAAAAATAGGTAGCATTAATCTCATTTCAATCATGACCTATCCAAAAGTAAAGATTACCTTTGCCATGAAAGACATCAAAAACACCGAAATTGGAGCACATCCAAAAACAAGCAAAAAACTTTTCCAATCAATATAAATTGAAAAAATTATACAACCAACAAGGGAACTAATTCCTCTCACAACTAATGCCACTTTTTCTCCGATGCCATCTCTGATAACATCGATGCTTCTAAAAATTAAACATTCACATGGATCATAATTAGTGTCAATACAGTTTATTCAAATTTTAAGAAACCCATACTCAGTTAATTGCGCATTTAAAACCCCAAATTTTTGTTGATCCATCCAAACCGCATCCTGTCGAAGCAAAGATTCAATAAATTTTATTCTTAAATTTGTAATAATATTTGTACAGGATCTTTTAAGTAAATATGTTTGTAAATAACTTAAAATAAAAACTGAAAATGCCAAAAATAAATTCACGCCAACCCAGGGCAGCCCTGTCGATAAAATTTTTTCATTCCCTGATTCCTGAAAACTTTGACCATTTTGAAAGTTGTTGAAATTGCAGAAACAAACTTGTCCATATAAAATTAAAGCAGTTGCAATTTTTCCGCCAATAAAAAATGGAAAATTATATAATGCCCCGGCAAATGTGCCACAAATTATTGCAATTGTAACTGCAATTTTATCATTTTTTGAACCAAATCGAAACTGTAAAAAAATAGGAATTTTTTGCAAATGTTTTAAGTGGATTATAGAAAGAAAAGGATTTACCAAATCTATAAAGCTAACAGGTGGAGCTTCTAATGTTTCTTTGTTCAAATCACATCTGAAAATTGTTCAAGAAATTAAAATTTGCATAATCCAGTCTAATTAAGTTTTGTCCCCTAATAGTTTCATCACAATTTTACAAGTGTTTAATCATTACAGCCCTTTGATCTTCGCCGCCATTTGAGAAGATCAACATTTTTCAAGCGATCTGATTTTTTGGGTCAATTTCTATAAATTTCACTTACCGGCACAACAAAAAATTAAAGAATCTCTCAAATTTTGATGGCCTCAAATAACTTTTTGTTTCAGAATCATCAAAATTTTCCAATTTTTCTTTCTTTAAATTTTCACTTTCAAAAATTTTAACCATTTTTTTAAAAACTGCGACAAAAATAATATCAAAAAACTTTTATAATTCAAACTTTTATATATTTTGAATTAAATCAAATCACAAAAATTAAATATTAACATTAATATATTCAATGCTGCTGCAACACAAAGCTTTAAACTCTCTCTCCCCACTTTTTTTGTTTCTTCTATTGTGTTTTTTAGGGGCGACTCCTTCCCTCTTTTTTTCACTTTTTTGATTCCATCAATGATTCTGATACGATTGCTTTTGATCAATTTTTTATTGTTTTTTTTTAGATTTTTGCTTTGACTCTCAAGTTCAATGATAATATGATAAAAATGTGTTTGGGAAAGAGGGGGGAGAGACGAAAGAGGAAAAAAAGAATAGAAATTGAGTGACACAGAATTTCTGTGACAAAAAACAAAAAAGATATGAATTTTTAACCTTTTGATTTGGAACATTCATCGAAATGTATTTATCATAAAAGAATTTATCAGAACCAAAAATACCAGAAGCAGACTGTTTGATTCAACCATTTCGACGATATGCATAGTTCCAACTTTTTAACCTTTTGATCAAATAAACTACAGAAATTTTATGTTGAAAAATGAAAAGTTTATTGAACTTGTGATATAAAATTCAGTGGATTATTTTATTTTTAATAATTCATGTCTAATCTTTGAAAAAAACTTAAATTTCAAAAGCAATCCAAATTAAATTAATTATGACCCAAACAAAAAGTTTATGCTGTTATTTTAACATTATTAAAATACTGTAATTGCTTCATCTAAAATGTTTTGATTTTGTATGTTTTGTCTTGATAATTTTTTTCAATTATTTTGATGCCCAAGCATTGAATAATATTGTGTAATACGATGGTGCATTTTATCGATTTTTTATCATTCAAATGAAACATTTTTTTGAATGTCAAGTTCTTATGTTTTGCTTTTAATTCTTTTACACACGAAAATGCTTTTATTACAACAACCAAAGTTTTCGTTAAAAGCATTGTAGTCTTAATTTTACAGTAATATTTACGATTTTTGCAAAATCTTTTGTTCACATTTACACCAATTAAAAAATTGTTAAATGTCTAAAATGTCTCAGAAGAATAAAATTACCAGAATTCACTTTCATCAAAAAAACATCCAAACAAACACGTCAATTCCTGCCAATTCCCAAATTCCCATTCAACATTTAAAAAAAAATAAACTTTGCTTTTTTCAACCTCAAAAAGAAAATGGAATCATGTGAAAAAGAAAATTCTAAAACAAGAAAGTTAAAAAGAAATTTGTACTTTTCAATTTTAATTTTAACTTTCTACCGTAATACTTTTTTTCTCATTGAACTAGAAAATTGTAATCTCAAGTTTAAAAAAAAGAAAAAAAGTATTTAAAATTTACAGGCACAATTAAAGACTAATAAAAAGTAGAACATTATTATTATTTATGAAGACAAAGTTGTTAAAAAAAGGCGTTTACTGAAAAGCAATATTTTTTAAAAAAGTGTTAGTTTTAAAATTTCTTAGAAACAGTTGCTATTTGAAAAGTAGTAATTACAACGCCATAAAAATTTAATGGATTGAAATAATAAAGTCGTAAAAGGCGTTTTACGTTGGCGTAAATGGAATTTTTGCAGAAAAGTGCCTAAAAAATAGTTGTTTTTTGCTATATTCCTGGGTATACTGTAATTTTCAAACCTCTTCAAAATTTTTATCCAATTTGCTTGAAAATATTTCATATTTTAATAGAAAGAGGTAAACGCTTCTATACTTTTTGTAATTTATTGATTGTAAAACTACGTTCAAAATATACTGCGCAAGTAAATGAGCTTATTTGATACGGCATTTCTGAACATTATTTTTGAATCAATAAATTCCATAAGGTATCAAAGCCTCCGTCTTCTTCAAAAATAACGTCAAATCGTGTGGATTTTGCTTCTATGAAATTGTAGTTCCTTCAATTCTATAGAGAAATGACGTTAGAAAACCTTCTTTCAAACAAGCTTTCAGTTTTTTTACTGTAACTTACTAACGCATTTCTCCTAACCCTTTTTGCAAAAAATGAACTTTTGCCCCTTCAAAAACAAAAAAAAGCTTTTCCCAGAATATATCCGTTTACTTTTAAATCCCTTAATTGTATCACTTTTTTGTGGCATTTAAATGGCTCTAAAAAATGCCTAAAAAACATGAATTTACTTTTAATGAGGCTTTTTTTCTTGCTGAACTTTGAGAAGCTGTAAAAGATTATAAAATAAAGGTTGTCAAATTAAAGGCAGAATATTCTCATATGACTGACTGACTGATTACTCTCTATATAGCTCTCTCTCTCTTTTGTATCCTTAAGGGAAAAACCGTTCTTGTTATGTTTAGTTTTTCTTCTTTCTTTTTTGCCATTAACGTTTTTACTTGTTTGAAAAAAGGCTATAAAAACTGAAGAAAATTGTAAAGCTTTTTTCCCCATAGCAACAACGTTAATAAAGTTTAATACAAAAAAGTAAAAAAAATTAGTGTTCAATAAAAAGGTAAAAGCTCCGGTACGAATAAAATTTTTTTTCACCTGGCCCGTTTTTTAATCAAATATTTTTTCTTGGTAAATCTACTTTTTCGAAGAGATCTTTGCAGATGTTTTGAGGAAAAAATTATTCTAATTTGTTTTTAACCATCTAAATTTTTGGGCATTAAATTTGATTACGTTTAAGCTTTTGTTGGCAATTGGTCTTTTTGGCATTTGCTTTACCAAGAATTTTTGAAGGTTTGAAGAAAAAAATTTAATAGAGTATATTTTTTGATGGTTTTTGAATTTCTAACTGTGAGCTTTATTTTTATTCGAATAATTTTTTAGTCTCTTTTCATGCACCAAAATCTGCTACAATAATTATATTTTAAAGTTTAATAACAAAGAAAAATAGAGAGGGCTTTGTTTTTCCACCTTTTTAGAAGTTTCGGGAAACGTTAAAGACAGAAAAATTTCAAAGATTAAGATTGCGGCAAACGTCTTTGAAGGAGGTTCTCTCTTATCTACCGTAATCAATCCCTGACGTTCATGACATTTTTAGTTGTGTAAATTATTTTGAGACAGTAAATTCAAATAAAATGTACATGAAATAATTTACAGCCATAAACTTTAAATTATTTGATGCACAATAATAATAATAATTAGACTTTTATGTTTTTATCAAAATTTTTTAACGCGGAAGTTTTGACTCACTTGAAGCATTAACAATTTTAAATATTACTGCTAATAATTTGTCATTTTTTTCAAAAACACTTAAAGTTCCTTCCTTTTTAGTTGTAACTTCAAAAATGGCTGTCATAAACGGTACCGGCTCGGTTGTTTCATCTGTCGTTTCAGGTAGTCCACAAGCCGACGCTGCAAATTCTCTTTGCTTCAATTATACTGTATTTTGTCGTAAGTTTTTTTTTTGCCTACAGTATCCATTTAAATTGAACCAATCTTTTTATAGCTGCATTTTTCAATGACACTCAAAATGCAATTTATGTTGCATACATTTTCTTTCGATTCATCCTTTACTCTTTCATTCTATTCTTGTCATCTCGAATTCCAAAAGATTTTCTTAAAAATTTTACACTTTTAATTTTTATTCCATTATTTTTTGGTGAAATTGCTCGAATCGGATTGGAATTTGTTTTTTATCTAAAACATTTTGATGTTGGAGTTGAAGGAGTTTCAAGAATGATGTAAGTTTACATCATAATAAAAGAATTACTGTAATCAAAAATAAATTTGCAGGAATGCTGAAATTGTTTTTGAAACAGTTTACAGTGTACTATCTGGATTTGCATATTATGCATTTTTATCTGAATCCCTTGTCGTTTATTACGGTCTGTTCCGCGCATTCCTTGACCCAGATGGCTATGAAAAATGTCGAGTTGGGTAAGTGTTACTTTGTTTGAACCCAATAAATAAAAGTAATCAGCATATTTACACATTGCGACACAAAAATACTAAACTACAGTAACCCAACTTTTTTAGTTCTCTCTTTTATGGAGCAACAATTGTTCCAGTCATTATCGTACTTTTGATGAATCTTCCATGGTCAGGATTTTTGACAGATGTTGAAATTTACACAAAACATTCATGTCGAATTGCCCTTGGTTTTGTTATGGCTATTTGCTATCTGTTTACGGTATTTCGACTTAGTTGGCGCAAACAAATTCGTGACACAAGAATCGATGATCGAAGTATTATTCGCCGAGCAAAATCCCGTTTAATCTGGTTCACAATTTATATGACCTTTCAAAATCTTGTAAACTTTCCGGGATTTGGTAAGCACTTAAAGATACAAGCAAAAATAGACATAATAATTTTTAGTCGAGTCAGTCTTATACTTGATGCTGTATTCATTCAACCACTTATTGAAAGAAGTAATTTTGCTAAGATTCTTCGAAGATGTTTCATTTCTTTCATCGATTGCCGATGAATTCCGCGGAGTTGGTCTTACAATTTGCACCCTTTTGTTCGTTCCAGTTTATCGGGAAGCAATCTTCTTTTGCCGCCGTCAACCATTGTTACTTAAATCTCCAGTCTTAGATTTATCTGATACAAAAGCTTAAAGACTTGAAAACCGACAACAAACATTCTAGAAAAAAATACTGCAGCACCAATTACCATTTACAAGAACAAAAACAACTATCAAACTTTGGGAATATACTTAATCTTTATATAACTGTTTTTCTTATTAATTCTGATATTTATGTAATACCTAATATTCAAGAAATACTATGTATTTGTAATTTACTGTAAAATCAGAAATAAATAATTTTTATACGTAACTAACATTCTAAACAATATCTGGACACAAATAACAATCATTAACTTTATTAAGAAATCTATACGTAACAAAGAAACAAAAATATCGGATTTAAACAAAAGAATTTATGATGATTGAACTTTACCAGCTTGTTGAGAGATGAGATTCCGAGTTTCAGCCTTTGCTTCAAGAATTCGACGACGATCATCATTTATCTTTAACTTGCCAATGACGACATTTGAGGGATGAATCCCGACGTGGACCGTTGCACCATTTGCCTTTTCTCGAGTAATTTTGTCGATATGAATGACGTACTTCTTTCGATAGACACGAAGAACACGACCACTGTTTCCTTTGAAATGACCACGAGCTACTTGAACTTCATCATCAACACTAAAAAAAGTAAAAAACAATTAGACAATCACTAAACAAGGTATTTATGAAAAGCAAGTTACCGAACAGGAATTGAACGAGCATTATGTTTACCACGAAGTTCTTTTGAGAGAGGGGATGACATAATCTTTCTTCGAATGTGAGAAGGTGCAGTAAAATGACGTTTACGAGATTTTCGAGAAGATGAAGAAACAAATGGATTTACCTTCATGATCACAGAGTTCTGAAAAAGAAACTAATTAAAACATGGCGTTGTTGGAAGGGTTTAAAAGCACGAAAGAATAGGGAACAAATATTACGCAAAAACAGAAATTAAAAACATTAGCAGATTTCTCTGTTACACGTTCAATTTGCAGATATTAAAATTAAATATTATAATATATTGATAAGGTCCTTAAGGATCAACACAAGAAAATTATTAAAATTTTAGCCTAAAATTTTTAGGAGCTGTTTGAAAGTTGAACAAGAAAGATTTTTTTTGAAGGAAGAAGGACCCTGATTTCGTGTTGAGACTATTTGTATTGCGGCTTTTTTGAATTTTTTACGAAGAAGAAATTTTATGAAACAGTTTTTTGTTTGAATTTCAAGTTTGAAATGTATAATTTATGCGGTATTTATATAAGGCAAAATGAAAAAGAAAGATATAACTTTTATTGAGGATAAAAAGAGACAAATGAGAAAGAAAACCAATCATTTGAAAGTTCAAAAATTTATTTCAAGATTTAATTTCAAATTATCTATTTTAAATTTTTCATTTCCATGAATTGAAATCTCCAAAAATTTCTTATCCTTATCAACTAGGAAAGTGTAAATCCGCATTTTTTCTTTTGGAGTAAAATTCAAAGTGTCTCCAAACAATTTATCTTCACAAGAATGTTGAATGAAAAGTAAAATTTGAGTTTTATATTCTTCCATAACCTTGAGTTTAATAATACATTGTTTACTGTCAGGCGGAGGGGAAATAAAAGTACTCCATGGAATAAATGGTTGTAAAATAATTTCTTTTTGAATATATCTGTTTTTCTTTGTTAAAATCTCAGGAAAGATTACAGTAATCGGGAAACGAAATAAAGGACCGATTGAAATATTTGATCCATCAAAGCCATGTATTTCTGTGTAGTTTATGCTTCCTGGAATCAATGAGGCTGTATTTATTTGAATGAAAAATTCATCATTTTCAACGGTTTCAGAATGTTCAACAAATTCTTTTTCAGCACTTGACGCGATTTTTAGATCCCATGAAATTTTATTGTTATTCAATTCTTTGATTTTAACACAAAAATCTTTAAAAACTTGATTTTTTGCTGTTTGAATTAAAAAAATTGTTTTTTGACAAATATCTTTTTTAAATGTTCTTTTTTTGTTTGAAATATGCAATCCAAAATTAATAATCGGAATTGAAAAAGCATTCTTGATCATCGTTTTAAAATGCTCAAAAGCGGCATCAATTTGAATAATTCCATTTCCGAATCCAAACCTATCTCCACCATCAGGTAAATATGCCGTATTTTCTAAAATGAATCTTATCTCAGCAGACGTATATTCAATGGAATTTGCTTTTAAAGCTGATAAAAGGCATGCAATTGAACCTGCAGCATTTGGAGCTGCAAGACTTGTTCCAGAAATTGCTTGTTTTTTAGATGGATTTAGCCGGGAATATGCCATAATTACAGATCCTGGAACAGCAAAATCAATAACTTTTTCACCAGTTTTTGATGGACCTTTTGACGATTGAAAATGCACTCTTGGAGGATCATCTTCTTTTTCGTTCAAATTAAAAATTATTTTCTTCATTTCTGCAGTAATACATGAACCAATAATTATCATATTTTTATCATGATTGGTGTCATCCAATGTTGCTGAAGAATAAATAGGTCCTTCATTTCCAACAGCTTTAACAACGAGAATTCCATGTTTTTCAGTCATTTCTTTTAAAAGTTCACAATTGTCGTAAATATTATGTAAATGTAGAGAAATATTTATAATGTCAACGCCTAATTCAATGCATTTCAAAAGCTAAAAAAATTAATTATTTATGGATTACGGTATTGCACTTAAACATTGGGATCGTCCAGATATGACGTCATGGGGGAGGGTGGGGGTAATGACCGTGCCGCCTTTGATGTACGGCAAAAAGTGTCATTGATGTATATTTTCGTATGATGTCATATCTGGACGATCCCATTACGAAATTTGAATTCAGAAAATCGAAACAATTTTTCTCTGGCCGAAATTCAAATACAAAACTTACAACATTTCTCAACGGCATATGTTTGTTTGGTCCAAAAATTTTCATTGATACAATTTGTGCCCCAAGAGCCAAGCCATTTCGATTCGGCGCATCAGGGAAATTGCCTGCGGCAACCCGTGCCACAAGTGTTCCATGTGATCCAAAAGCAGTAATTATATCAACGGAATTTCCATCTTCTTGAATTTTTATACAATAACTTATTCGATCTTTATTTAACATTCCATATTCATGCCCGTCACAAAAATTCGTCAAAACTTTTGCATTTTTGAAATCCTTGACAAAAGTTGTTTCAATTAAACATACCTTCCAAATTTCACCATCAAACCATACAATACAATCTACAGTAATATTTTTTGATAATAATGATTGATTTATTTGTTTTGTTCCTTCTTTTTCTTGGTGTTCATTAATTTCTGTATCTCGTAAGGAAATAAGTTGTTTGCCAAGATGCCAGTTTCCAGATGGATTTTTCCAAGTTATTGGAATCTACAAAGTAAAATTAAAAAAACCTTAGATTAATTTATTTTTAAAATAAAAATATAAAAAATTTTGATCATACATAAATGCTTACTTTTAATTCTCGACCACTTAATCCAAGAAGAATTCTATTTTCATCCATTTTTTTGACAACCGATGTGTCAACTTTACCAGCTTCAGTAAAATCAAAACAATCCAAAATTTTTGGTAAACCTGTAGTGGTTTTTTGCAATTCCGGCATGCTTATATCAATTCCACTATCCAAAATTGCAATTAAACATCCTCTTCCATCAAATTCTGGATATTTTTCAAGAAATTTATCCTAAATGGTTAATAACATTTTATAATTTTGAGAAAAAGAGAGTTGTAAACAAATTAAACCTGTTGTGTAACATTTTTTGGAATATAATCTTTCAAATAAAGTGTTTCAGATTCAGAAGCCATTTGATTCTGTAAGAAAAATTTCACATTATTTACATTTTTAGGTTGAGAAAATTAAAGCTTATAGTTTTCGGAGGGATAAATAAAAGGTTGTTTGGTCAATTTTTAAGTAGTACTTTGAAGGATTATTTTCTATGATAAAGACAATCGCGAAACGAGAAAAAAATTATAATGAATTAACATCATTAAAAACAGATGTTGTGAAAACAAAAATTTAGCAAAAACTATAGCAATTATTATAATAAGAAATTCAATGAATACATTGTTGCTAAACCTGCAGCAACAAACAAAAATGTGAATGGTTGCCATTTATGCGTAAGAAAAAAATAAAACTGGTCAATTTAAATCAATAGTATTATTCTCCGTAGACAAAAAGTAAATCCATATTTTCATATTTTTAAGTGCAAATTATTACATTTCTGAAGCAAAAGGGCAAGAATAAATTGTAATTTGTTTAAATCCAAAATGACTGCATACAGTAATTTGTTGAACTTTCAAATCCCATGTTTTGTGCAATTTCAAAACTCATGATAAAAAAAGGTACATTTGAACAATTACCAAAGATTTTTTTGACAGAAGTGTTTGTAACTTTTGTTTGTAAAAGTAAAAACATTTGCAAATTTCAAATTTTTGCAATTTTGACAGTAGTCAGGTTTGCATATTTTAATACCTGCGATAACTGTAAAAACGTTTCTCTATTTGCCGTTTTTAATTCCTATCAAAAAATTTTTGGATCTTAATTTATTAAAACTGAGTTTTGACCAAATCCTATTGCATTTGTAATTGGATGGCAAATTTTGCCAAAAAAGACTATTGATAAATTTATTCATTTTAAACACCATTTAAAACTTTAACTCAAATGCAATAGTTCAAGAAATATATAAATGCAAGATTTGGCCAAGTTTAGTTTATAATTTTTATGAAAGCGTTTCATTGCTTCAGAGACCATAGAAACTTTTAATGTAGGGGCTGGAAAATTTTATGGGGGGTTTCCTTTGATCTTTTGCCGCAGCGGCAAAAGATCAAAAGTTTCTGAATTTTGGTAGGGGATTTATCCCCATCCCAAAATACAGGCATTTTAATTTTTCTATATTCTTTTGGAGGTGTGGACATTTGGGTGAGGGGTTGACATTTGAATGAACAGTTTAAATTCGTTTTGCGGCACTTTGATGTACGGATATATTATGTAATTCGGGGTTAATGTGTGGGCGATACTGTGGGTCAAAATCAGTGTAAAAAAGTTTCGCTTGATAAACTTTGCCTTGTTTTTTTCAATTGCTAAAATTGTTTTGGATTTATTCAAATTTAGTTTATAACAAATTTTAGCTTATACTTAAAGATACTGATATTATTACAATTCCATCGATTTCAAAGACATCAGTATCGGGCAGCAAAACGATGGTGAAAATGGTCCTGTCATTATTGGCATACCAACAATTACTTAACCCCAATCAAAGAGGCTCATGGAATAATAATCAACAAGGTACTCAAAATGTGGCAGGTATACGTTCAACCATCGTTCATTTAAATAAAATTCCTCCCCCGGCAGAATATTTGAGTTTAAGTAATCCTTTTTACGCTGTTGAATGTTTGTAAAAACTCCTCTAAAAAAAGTTGTTAAACATTTGCGATAATTTACGGTAAAAAACGAAATGCATCTAATTTTTAATTTTTTTTTGAAGAATCGTTTCTTAAAATCGCGGCTGCGCAGGAACAAGAAAACACAAAATGTCTCAAACAGAAGAAAAAAAGCTTTTTTAAAATTTAACTTTTTAAAAATTTTTTTAAGTTAATGTAAAACATTGTGTGTTGTTTTTGTTTGTAATTTAAATTAAATGATTTAATATTACCATATTTTTTCTTTTCAGGTAATCAACCTTTATCTCGTTAGCTTTCTTTTGCAACAACAATGATATCCCATGAAAATGGAATCTCTGGTTTTCGATCGATTGATGAAATTCCTGCTCAACATATCCGACTTTTTGCACCATGGATCTTTGATGAACGTTTGCAACTCTCTGAAATATATAATCAAGTTTTAGGTAACTTCGTTATTATCTTTTTCTGCCTCAGAAATATATTATTCATCTTTTTTAGATCGAATTGATCAAGATTTGCTCACTAAAGCTTCAGAAGAACAAAATCCCGATCTTCGAATGAAAAAGCTTTTTTCTGCTTCTGTTAAAATCCTTAATGAAGATAACAAAGCTCAAGCTGTTTTGCAGAAATATTTGGAAAGTAGGTCAAGTTTGCTGTAATGCACTTCTTTCATAAATCATCTTTTAGGCTCTTCTGAAGCTAATTCAATGCGGAGATTTATTATGTTTAATGATGCAAAACCTGAAGCTTTCAAGATGTATTCTGATAGAATCTTGTATCATCGAAGTTGCTCAAATGTTATTGATAAATTTGCTGGCGTTTTGTATCTTCCTTCTGTTGTTGATTACTTTGCTTCAAGCGCTGAAAGCAGTTATCGATCGGTTGCTGATAGCATCAAAAAGAATATGAACAAGAATACATATGCTGGTAAATTTTTTGAAGCATTTTTTTGATTCTGCAGTCGTCGAATTCAATTGACTTTGTGGAATACACACAACATTTTTATACACTAGGGATTAAGCGGGCCTTCGGCCCGCCTGCAACCTTGCTTTAGGATGAAAGTACAGTCAACCTCGATTTTACGCGCCTCGATTTAACGCGAACATCGATCTCATGCGCTTTTCCGCGGTCCCTTCCACAAAGAGCTCATATAAATAGGACCTCGATCTCACGCGGACCTCAATTTTTATTCGGTCCTTTGGATCGAGTAAAATCGAGATTCAACTGTAATTGTCTCAAAGTTTCATAAAAAAAATTACTTGATAAAAGATAATAGAAAAAGAAACAGCTATAAAATAAAGCCTCTTCACTTGCAACTTTTTCGCTTTCAAAATGTTTTGCGCCACAATGATCGGAAACAAAACTCAATGGCCCACCGTAATGGGCAACACCTTCATCATGAATCTTAAATCTAGCTGCTTAAAATTTTGTTTCTCGGTTCTTAAACTTTGCATTCTTAATCTTAATGCTGCTCTGTCAGCTTTAATTTTCTCAGAATCGTTGTTGTTAATTC
Organism: Panagrolaimus sp. LJ2414; assembly: GCA_024447195.1. Classification (NCBI taxonomy): domain Eukaryota; kingdom Metazoa; phylum Nematoda; class Chromadorea; order Rhabditida; family Panagrolaimidae; genus Panagrolaimus; species Panagrolaimus sp. LJ2414. Next base: position 453,459 of record JAMRXY010000018.1, read on the forward strand.
TTTTCTGCTTCTCTTTGTTCATCAGTTAACAAAGATCGCCATTTCCTTTGATGTGCGGCATTATTGTTTTTAAATTCAGCTTGATGCAGAGCAGCTTACTGAGAAGACGATCTTTCAATCTGTTTTTTCCCTTTTTACAACTTTTAACACAAAATGTATGTTAAGATCTTTAAAAATGTGCCTTGACATTAAAATTTGCCCTTCGTTATAAATAACGACAGTCGTAACCTTGAAAAAATAAAGCCTTGACAGTAGTTAACTTCTAAAAGAAGACGCCTACAGAGCGTTGCAAAATTTTTCGTAGTAAAAGCTAACAGTTTAAGCAAATAAATAAAAAAATTAAAAAAGAATAATACAAATAAATTTGTTTTACTTTTCCACCCACAAAAAAATTTTTTGTCATCAAAAATGTTGATTGACGCTTGCTACACTTTGCCAAGAACAGCGCTTCTTTCAAAATAAAAAATGACAGACAACGTTACATTGTCCCTTTTACGGGTAGATACTGAATTTTTAGGTCTTTGGATGCTAAGAAATCAACTTCTTTTTGGTATTGTCCGAGCTGAAGTCACAAGAAGAAAGCCTGAATGGTGGTATTATGAATTTTTGAAAGCATGTAATTCTCATCCAAAATCACGACCATTTGCAAATTTGTTGGATAAAAACCTCAAAGATACTCTGAATGAATATGAGCTTGAACTGCAGCAATACTGTCAGCCAACAATTAAGAAGACGTCCCTTGAATTCGTTACTGATGACCAAGTGCCAGAAAAACCAAGGCCACAAAATCTTTTTGGAAAATTTCCAAGTAAAGTATCTCTCTTTTTGGATATATAAAGTTTTTTTATGTATTATTATAGGTTATATTACTGGTGAAGTTGCAAATAATTATACCCTTCGAGGATATCAGCATGAACTTGTTGCAAAAGCAAAATCTGGATTATCTACAGTAATTTGTGCTCCAACTGGTAGTGGTAAAACTCTTGTTGCCCTTGATATCATTAGTAATCATCTTCGTAAGCATCGGCATTCTGGTGAAATTGGTCGAGTTGCAATGTTCGTCCCAACAATTCCATTGGTCAATCAACAATCTGAATTCTTATTTGTTAATATGAAACCTGAATTTTATGTTGAAAAACTTAGTGGTATTGAAAAGATTAGTGCCAAAGGTGGTCGGGCTGAAATGGTCATGAAAGCACATGTCATTGTTATGACTCCACAAATTTTCATGCAAGTTTTTAGTTTATTAAATTAAATTTATCTTTTTATTTTTAGTAACATGTTACTCAGTCCTCTCAAAGCAAATCGAATTTATTTAAATGATTTTACAATGTTTGTTTTTGATGAATGTCACCATTGCGATGAAAATCATCCATACAATATTTTGATGAATCATGTTCGACTTTCATCTTATAAACCACAAATTGTTGGACTTACTGCTTCTGTTGGTGATGGAGCAAAAGGGAATCGCAGTGGAAGACTTGATCCTCAAGGTGCAATTGAACATATGCTCGAACTTTGTGCTCGTTTGGAGGCTGTTATGATTACATCTGTTCGAAGTGAAGATAATCTAAATGAAATGAATAGCTACATTTCACAACCTGTTGACAGTAAGCTTATATGACATTTGAAGATTTATTATTGTAACATGGTAAACTTTATAGAAATTTATTCAATTCGACCTCCTGAAAAAGATGAATTTGCACATAATATTGCATTATTTTCTGATACAATTCAAAGAGCTTTCCGACCAGCCTTGGAAGCAGCGGTTAAAAGTAATATTGGAATTAATCGAGTAATATTTCAAAATACCGTATCTTTGGTTTAAGAAAGATTTACTGTTTTTAGGCAGTAATTGATTTTCCATTTGAAGAAGAAAGTGGCTGCAAAAATGGTACTTGTAAAACTTCAATGATTTATGGTTCAAAGCTTGCTCAAATTAAGTCACAAGTTACAAATCGAACAAATTCTACACATCGATTTTTTATTCTTAAATGTATTACACTTCTTGAGGTTAGGATTTATTTTTGTTAATGACATTAGAATACTGTATTTCAGATTTGTCATTTTACATTGAAAAATAATGAATTGATGCCTGCCCGGCTTGCTTTAGAATATTTTAGTGAAAGAATGGAAGAATTTAAAGCAAAAGAAATGGCTAGAACTGATTTAATGACAGAAGAAGAATATCGAACACTTGTAAATATCATTCATCAAATCGAAGGTTTAATTTTTTATATCGTATCTCTAATATAAAATTTAAACCATTATAGATGACTTTGAACTTTTACAAAGCTTTGTTCCAATTTCAAATGAAAAACCAATTTTGAATAAACTTTTGGAATGCATTGAAGAACAATTTCGTGAAGATCGAGATTCACGAATTTTAATTTTTGTTGAATCTCGAAAAGGCTGTGTTAAAATGGCTGAATATCTTCAAACGCATAATCGAATTACTTCTTCATTTGGTCGAAATAAAGTTAATCATTTGGTTTCGGGTAAAACATTATTGTTTTTTGATTTTTATATTAAATAAATTTAATTTTAGTTAATCAAGGTAGCTCAAGTTTTGGGCAAACAATGACTGCTCAACATTCAATTCTGCAATTATTTAAATCTGGCAAAATTAATATTGTTGTTGCAACATCTGTTGCGGAAGAAGGCTTGGATATTACAACTTGTAATTTAATTATTAAATATAATAATGCTGGCTCTGAAAAATCTTACATTCAAAGGTGAGAGATTATTAGATTTTGTATACTGTAATTACAATTTTTTTATAGAAAAGGTCGTGCTCGTGCAAAGAATAGTCGTTCAATTTTGCTTGCATTGAGTGATAAAGTTGAACAACAAGAATACCGTAATATTATGCGAGAATATTTAATGAATGAATGTTTACAAAGTTTACATTGTATGGGTGAAAATCAACTCAAGACTAAAATCAATGAAAAGAAAGAAAGGCTTTTGAAATATCTTGAAGAAGAACAACGTCGAGCAAAAGAACTTAATTTGGCTTTTGAAAATGCGTAAGTTTTGAATTTTTCATTTTAAAGAATTAATTTTAATTTCAAGTCTTTTTTTAGTTTATACAATATTGAGTGTGCTACTTGTGGTTTATCGATTTGTTATAGTAATCAGATTTATCGTACATCTGATTCACAATATATTTGTTGTAATGCTGGGGCATGGGAAGCAACTACAGTAAATCAACGATTTGATAAGGTTTGTTATTATACTTTTACGAAATTTTATTTCGATTTTCGAATTTGGAACGTTTTAGGGATATCGACCAAATGTATCTGCAAAATGTGGAGAATGGACTTGTAAATGTGGAAAAAAGCGTGGTGAAGTTATTAAATATGGTGAAGCATTCCTTCCAACCCTTTCTGCTGATAATATTCGACTTAAAAAAATTGTTAATGGCCGAGAAACTCTTGAAGATAATCAAAATAAATATACTTGGAAAATTATTACAACCAAATATTTTACTGTTCCTTTGATTTCTACTGATCAAATAGTATGCGTTTATTTTATTACTGTTTCATTTAATTATTTGATATATTTTTTAGCGAAGTATGATTAGTTCAATTTATCAATATCCTGAAGCTTTCAAGAATGCAGAATTAAATGAAAATAAAGGAATTTTGGAAGCTGTTCGGCAAATGGAAAAGCGGACAACCAAAAGACATCGCTTACAAGATGCATAAATTCTTTTGTGAGATTTGTTTCTTTTAATTAAAAATTTTTTGTTTCTTTACTTTTTCTTGTTTGGTTTTTGTTTGTTTCAAAAATAAATATACATTCAATTATTCAAGAGGGAGCAAAACAAAAAAGCACAAAGTATAAAATTTTTTATTGGTTTTGAAAAAAGGTTAAAAAATGTGAGGCACTTTTGCAATTTTTAAATGCTTTTACAACCTTTTTTAAAGGGTGAAGAAAAAATCTTTAAACATTTTAAATTTTCTTTCATTAATTTTGTTCAAAACATTTTAAAATTAAAAATAATAAATTACAAATTGTTAAAAAACGACGATGACAAATTTATTGTTATAGTTTCTGCAGCAATTTTTTTTTCTCGGTTGATTTGGGCTGGGTTTTTAAGTTAAAGTTGAATATTGAATAAAAAAAGTTGATGGGACAGCAAAAATATAATTGAGAGAACCAAAGAACGAAAAAGAAACAACGTGGAAGACCGCCCTTTTGCACGCTTGTTTTGTTGGTATAAAAGAAGAGAGTTGGTGGCCTCGAATAGAAATAAAAGTTTCATTTTTGTTTTGTTGAGCAGCACAAAGACTAATATTTTTCTTTACTCTCTTCAAACAACAACAAACTAAAAGGTAAAAATGGTCCAATACAAAGTTACTTATTTTGATATTCGAGGATTGGGGGAAACACCCAGACTTATATTACATTATGCTGGAGTTGATTTTGAAGATGTAAACTATTTTGTATTTCTTAAAAATTTAAATAAATACAAATTTTTTAGAATCGAATCACTTTCGAACAATGGGGAACCTTGAAAGGACGTAAGAATCTTTAAAAATTAAATCCAATTTTAACCACATAATTTTAAGAAACTCCAACCGGAAAACTTCCCCTTCTTGAAGCTGACGGAAAACAACTCCCTGAATCAGGGGCAATCAATCGATTCCTCGCCAGCAAATACGGACTTCGACCAAAATGTGATTGGGAAAATGCTCAAATGGAATCAGCCGTTGAATATTTCAAAGATTTCTCAACCGAAGTTCGAGAATGGTTCCGAGTTTGTGCTGGAATGGGCCAAGGTGACAAGGATAAACTTCACAAAGAAGTTTATGCACCAGCTGCTGATCGAACCTTCGCTCGTTTGAATGACATCATCTCCAAGACTTCAAGTGGATTCTTGGTTGATAGTGGCCTTTCATGGGGGGATTTCTTCCTTGCTGAAAGTATCTTAACCATGCAAAACTTTGATCCTGAATTTACAAAGAAATTCCCAAAAATGGTTGAATATCAAAAGAAGGTTCACGGACATGAAAAAGTCAAGGATTACGTTTCAAAAAGAAAGCAAACTCCTTTTTAAAATAATTAATTTTTATTTTTAACAAAAATGTTGATCATTTTATGTGTTTTGAAAATTTAAAAAGTTTGAATAAATCTGTCACTTTTTTTTAAAAAAATCAAAGAACACTCATTAAAAATTCTTTACAACGGGGATCAAAGGAAAGAAAGCGCTGCAAAACAAATATAAAAAAAGGCCAAAAGTTATTTATTTTATTTTTTTCCTTGAATGTCAAGAACACAACCATCATGAATGGTACAGTGATAACCAATCGGACAGGGATTATTATTATTTTGAAGGCATGAAAATAATCGAAGTGAAAAGGTTATTCCAATATAAATGGTTGTATGAATAAAAAGAATAAACCAAAAATATAAAGACGTTGACATTTTTGTTGTTGTGAAGAAAAAATAATACGCATAAGAAAAGTGTCAAAAATGTGGCCATTTTAAAGGTCTCCAATATTTGAAAAGGGTACATTTGCATTTAAATAAAATTTTGCAAAACGATAAAAAACCGAAATATTTTTGGCTTTTTAAATGCATTTTTGGTTGCTAATAAAAGCGTTGAAATGAGCAAGAAAAGATCAAAAAATGATAAATTTTAGAATGTTTGGTATTTTTGAGAATGCATTCTTCAAGCATCCGCTACAGCTATTTTCAAAATATATAAAATTACGGTAATTACAGTGTTAAATGCACTTTTTTAAAACGCTTTCGCAAGCAATATTTCGTCGAATAGTTTTTATTTTATTTCTGAAAAAAGATAAGAATTTTATGACGATGTTGTTTGAAAAGCTTCTTAAATTTGTGAAAATTGTATCTAAAATTTTTTTGAAGAGATGATGCAATTTTTATAACTTGAATAGCAGAAATTTTTTTTTGAAGCAATATTTTTCGGTTTTTTTCGCATAATTTTCTCATTAATTTGTAATTTTTTTTAATAGGGCTCATTAAACTGTATTTTACATTACGATTATTACACCTTTTATTTATTGACAAACCTTATTTTAACATAAATTTTTTAAAACAAAATTACAACATTATCATAACCAAAAACAAAAACAAATCAAATCAAAGAAAATTACAAAACAAGCGAAATGCTTTACAAAATTTATTATCGAACAGGTGTAAAATTATTCGCTGTGGCGTTGCTATTAATTCTGGCACTCGTAGTTGAAACAACAAAAACTGCGCTAGAATCCTTCGCTCCAAATAAAAAATTGAAATAATCTTTTCGGATTTGTTTTGCGACACACATTAAAGTAATGGGTCCAGTAAGATTTAAAACATTTTGAAAATAAATGTAATTTCCATTGAACCATAAATGTACGGCCATATTTCCAATCACGTAATTATAAAGGGAACAAAATTGTTGAACTGCCATAATCGATTGGGCTAATAAAACCAACATTGCTTGAACTAAAAAACGCAAAGATACTGTATTTATAAAGTATTATTCAAATTTTTAAAATTGAGCATCACCCATTTTGTAACAAATTATTGTATGCTTACCCAAAAGTCGAATTTCTTGATAAATTTGTTTATTTTGAGTTGTTGAAGAATGATTTTTTAAAAGTCTACGGTATTGAAAAATTGTTGAAATTTGTAAACTAAAACTAAGGATCGCAGAAATGATACAAAGTGCTGATGAATAACCCGCAATAAGCATCTGAAATTTTAATAATTATTTTACTGTTAAAACATCCCAATTACAGTATACCCGAACTTCCAATGAAACATTGTAAACTGGTAATAATTTCCCAGATGCAGGATCTCGATAAGCATATGCCGGATACCAAAATCTTGGAACTAAGATTGGGAGAGTAATAAATGGCAAAATCCAAATTAAAATTTTTCCAGCTTTTTTATAACTGTCTCCATTTTGAAAATTTTTTGTTGTTGTAATTGAAATATAAAATCTATTAATTGCAATCGCAAAATGGATGTAACATTGTGTGAAAAGAGTGTACGAAGAAATTTGATACAAAACTGCAATAAATTTATCGTTCCCAATAAATAAAAATTCCAAAAATTCAACAGAAATAAATTTCAAAATAATCATTACATCAATTTCAGCTACCGTATCAATGATCGTAACCATTAAAAAGAGTGTAAAAAAGGAGGAACAATATAAAGCATTTTTTCGAAGCCGCATTGCAATTACAAAAATGATTACTGTAAATTGGAAAATAATAAAAACACTTAAAATTCCAATAAATATCAAAGCTCCTGTTGTTTCTTCAGATACCATGATTTCGAGAATCAAAAACTTAAAAGTTTAATGGATCCAATACCTTTTTCAAACTTAAGGCTTGTTAGATTTCTAGATATAAGCATCCAAAAATAGGCGTGGAAATAAAAATCAAAATGCACAATTGTCATAAAAAAATTTTTTTCTCATTTTGTAGTAAATTGTCTTTCTCTGTCTTCCTACTAAATCTTGCGTGTAACCTTTTACCACCTGGGAAAATTAATTCTATATATTCCTCGAATAAAAGTTCAACAATTGAAAAGATTTTTTGGGTTAAACGCAAGCATGTTTGTTAAATAAATACAGTACAAAATGGTCAACACGCTATTTATCTACGAACCAATAGAAATAGAATTCTTTCAAATTGTAATCCCAAATTGTGTTCGAGACTGATACAAAAAAAAGTAAAAAACAGATTCACAGAATTATCCTAACCTTTACAGGACCTTTTTCAGTCTTTTGAATTAAAACAGAACTTTTAAGATTATGCAGAACTTGTTTTTGTTGCAAAAATTTTAGGGTGCTTTTTTGAAATAATCTTGTACAAAATATTTTTTGTGATTATGACTAATTAAATTAAATCTTTTAATAAATTTAAACATAATGCCTTTATTAAAATTGTAGTGAGAAAGTAACATGTATTCATTTTGTGTGCCATTGTTTCAATGAAAAAAATATGTATGTATGCAGCATGATGCCGATCATTTAATTATCAATGTCAGTAATTTCTCAGAAATTTCATTGCGAATTTAAAAACAAATTTAAGAAAACAGGACAAATATCAACATTGCAAATTCTAAACAATAACACAAATTAATTTTTTTTTGTTTAGATGTTACCGTATCATTTCTTCCTTAACGAATTGTACATTTTTGAATTTTAATACTTTTTTTTACTGAGCTTTTTTAAACTGTTAAAATTGTGAAGAGATCAACGAGGATTTACGTCAGAAACAAAACTTTTTAATTTTTAATAAATAATTAAACAATATTAGAGACATGTCATACCGTAGTTTTCATAGGATTGTTTATCTTTTAACTTTTTATCTATTCGTTTTTTTTCAATATCAAACAACACACACTCATTTAAATTTGTAGTTGTTTAAAAGAAAATCCGGAAAACCCCGTCGATTAAAAAAACATTAAACGCAATGTTGTTTGTTTAAGAATTGTAAACATTTTTGCGTGTTAACCACCGCTAACGTACTTTGTCTGTGCTTTTAAACTTTACTCGTTTTACGTTAAATACAGTAAACTTTTAATAAACTTAAAATCAAAATCATTTTATAATAAATGTATCCAAGAAAAATGTGAAAAACTCTTCACGGAAAAAAGTTAATCCCAAGAAATCTGTGTGGCAGATATATGCCTGAAAAATCATCAATAACTCGATTAATAATTTGATTAATAACAACAACTAATATAATAACAAAAGATGTCAAGGCATGCCTGATTAGAACCAATTCAATGACCTCAAAAATAATCAACGAGACTTTGCAAAAAAAATGCTTTGCCAAAATTTTATTTTTGAAAAACAAATTTTTCTAAAATCTGTGATTCAAAAATAATAATATGTTCCGTCAACATACTCCTCAACAAATGAAAGAATATTATAAAAGGTAAGGTTTATTTTTAACGTTTATAAACATTTATAATGTATCCAATTTTTAGCGGATTTAAACTTCGTCAAAAGAAACTTGAAACATATCAAAAAATATTTGTTATTCGATTTCTTGGTGGTCTTGCTTTTCTTCAAAATGATGCTTTCTCGCCTGAAAAAATTGATCAACTTGGAAGTCAACTAAAAATTCGAGAAATAATTTATTTACTTCCAAAAAAACGTGCAAAACTTCGTCGAAATGCTTCCAAACGTGCCATGGAATTTAGCTTCAACAATAATAATACTGCTTCGACAATGGAACTTCAAAAAAAGCTAAAATTAACATCAATTGAAAAGAAATTTGCATCTGCAATCAAAAAATTAAAGAAACGTGGATATTCAATTGAAGATATTCAAGCTGATCTACTTTTACTTGCGCTTATTTTTGATCAACTTTTTCATGGCGGAATTCCATCAAATGCTGATACCCTCTTCAATACCGTAATCCAACTAAAGAATGAATTAAAAGTCCTATCAATTACAGTATCAAATGTTCCAGAACGACTTTCAACAATTAAAGCTCACATTGAGTCATTGCTCTGTTTGATGGATACTTCAAGCTTCAAAAAGATTCATCATTGCCGTGAAAATTGTCATTCATTTCCATCCATTTATGCCACATCTGAATCCGATGAATTCAATGCAACTCAAAATTCAATTTATTCTTTGCCTCCGGATGAGTTTTATCTTCCATCTTTTCATTTTGAATCTGAACCAGAAATCGAGCAGCAATTCTGTAAATATTCTCTTCATCCGCCATTTCCCGTTGGTTTAATCCCAAAAATTCGTTCAAGCATCACTCATCTTATTACGGTAGAACAAAAATATCAATTTCAATCATGGAAATTCTTTCAAGGCTTATGTAACCCAGTCACATGTGTTCGTGGATATGGCTGTGAATCTCCACTTCATTTACTCAAACTACTTGAAAACTGTTATTTTGGTGCAAAAACTTTATTGTTTACTGTTGAAGCATTTGGAAAGAATATTTCTTTGGCAGCAATGATGGAAGAAATTGAAATGTCTGGAAAATTTGAGTTATTTAATCATTGTTATTTACAAATGCTTTTTCATTCTAAATAAATTTATATTTTTTTATAAAAATACTTTATTGCTCTTTGTTTCATCCATTTAAGACATAAACTACAATATACAATATAGAAAAGGAATAGAATTATATAGAATTTAGGAAATATATTCATATTCATCAATTTCTTCAGTTCTTTTGATATAAGCTCGTTCAATCAGTGATTCAATGCATTGTTTGATTAATGCTGTCGGAGGTGCAAATCTTTCTTTAACAGAATCAATAATTTCCGCAACAAGAACGGCATGCTTTAATTTTTGCTTTGTTTTCATAATTCTTACAATGCAGCATTCAATTGTTAATCGCTGATTATTTTGATTTCCAGAAACTTCAGGACGAATTTCTTGTTTGACAGGTTTATTTGTCATTGGAATACCAAGTCGAATTTTTGCTGATTTACGAGACAGAGATAAATTTAATTTAATTTCAGAATGTGATTGAAGATTATCCTAAAATAGAGAATGTCAGATCAATTTCATTTTACCAGAATTTCTTACTTTATCATTACACAGCAAAACTTGATATTCAAATAAAGTTTTTAAATATCGTTTAGCACCATCAATTGTGAGGCGAGATAATTCACAAACTTCTGTCAATGGCAAGGAATCATTTCTTTCAAAGCAGCATAAAATATCATAATGAATTGAAGTCATTGTAACGGAATATGATTTATCAAGATATGTTAGTTTTACATCAACTGAAAAATATCATGTTAGCGTGTTACAGTATTCAAGCATTGTATGTAAAGAGTTTCGATAGCAGTAATTGTCTGTCTTCAAAAATGGCTACAGTAATGACTTACCAGTTGAAAGCGAAGGCGCCCATGTAAGCTGTCGACCACTATGATGCCCAGTGTAAAAAGAAGTAAAACTTTGAACAAGTGTTGAAACGTCCTCAGGGCAGAAAGGTCCTTGAAGTTCTTTTCCAATTTGTAAAGGCCAAGCACCCGTTTGGAGAATAATAAATTCAATCCCAATTTTAGAAGTTGTAGAATTTTCTTCAAAGAATTTCGTTGTTTCATCATTGCTTTTTATCATATCACTAAGCATTCGAGTAAACTTTTGCACAAAATCACTTCCACACATATTTTTCATGAGCTCAATCATTTCTTCTTCTTGAAGTTTACCAGCTGATGTACGACCAAGCAATCGATTTGCAAGTAACATTTGATATGGCTTTTCAAATTGTTCTTTATCATTCAAGTATTTCAGTGCAATTCCAAGATATTCTGGTTTTCGTTCAGCATCTGGAGATGCAGATTTTCGAAGCATTGCATCTGAATATCTTGCAAGTTTATCACCAGGTTTTGAAGTTTTATCACCATTGACAATCTTTTTCAATGCCTAAAATGTGTTGAACAATTACTATGAATCATCTGATATTAGTACAAAATGAATATACCTTATCCATAATTTCAGTAAAATCCCGATGTTTATCAAAGGTTTTATGGGTAAGCTTTTCAAACTTTTCATGTGATTCTGCAATGACATTTACAAATGCTTTTGGATCATTAAAATCTTTTCCAAATTTTTTTGTTGTATAATCAATAATATAATTTTCATAATCCTTGACCAAATCAACAAGACCATTTTCAATCAACTTTAAAACATTGAAGCATTTGTGAAGTTCAGCAGCTAAAAAAGTTAGAGTTTTAATCTTACTGTTGTTTTTTGTTTAACAAATAAACTACTCAGTGTATACTGTACTGTACCCAACAATATTAAATTCCTTACTATTAAAATTTTCATGAGTCATATGAGATTTAAATGAAAGATTCAAGTTTTTAACTTTATCCGCGACTAATGCTTGTGCAGCCCATTGTTCTATCACTTGAATTGTTGAAGGATGCATGAGTTTCTCAGCTAAATGCTTTTCATTATCCATTAAATTTGCAACATTTTCAATAAATGCAACACTATCACTAAGATTTTCCCATTCTTTTGCTTTTGATAAATAATAACTTCGGCATGATTCATGTAATGGCTGTTCAAAAGTATCTTTATATAACTAAAATATGTTCATGTAATTCATTAAGACAGACATCATGTTTAATGCTTACTTGTAATTGATCACGTTGATCTGAGAAGCTACTATTTTCAGCAATATCGTAACCTTCAGCTGTAACATAACAAGTGACACAACTTTTGATTAAATCAGCTCTTTCAATTTGCTTTCCACTTCGATAATTATCAAACTGTTCCAACAGCAGCGTAGATAGATACTGCCCACATGGGATCAGGACTTTATCCTTCCATCGAACAATTACAAGTTTACCAATATGATATTGCTTTGAATCATTTTTAACAGAAAGCTGAGACAAAACTTCTTCAATTTGGAGTTCCTTTGCTTGATGAGTAATATAATTATTTAAATGCCTAAAATGGTAAATAATTCTAATTGCAGTACAGTAATTAAAACTTACAAAAACATATTATTCAGTGCTTGAGATATCTTCAAAATTTGTTTATTTTGTTCAATAAAATATTCCAAGAAATCTTGTGGAAGTCGTCCCCGAGTTGATTGATAAATTTTATCAACATGTTCACTGATTGTTGCATCAACTTTTTCATATAACAAATTTGCAAGTGGATGTGGTAGAGCAGAGCAAAGCTTATAAACATCACTGAAATTAAATAAATAAATTAACAAAAGCTTAAATGATTAGATAGTGGGGTAGTTGATTCCGATGCCCGATGAAACATCGAGTCGCGACTTGAATATGAAGTATCGACTCGAGTCGATAAAGACAAAAGTATCTCGCATTCTAGATAAATCATATTAAACATACGAAAATGCGGAATGCCATTCACGACCTTCTTTGGATTGTCCATTGGACAGGATAATATCAATGACATTCTTTAGTCTTTCCCAGACTTCATCGAATTGAATTTTTTGTGGAAATAAATTCTTGCTTCTTCCATTGTACAAATATAAATTATCATCGGAAAGAGCACCATCGTCGTCGCATTCCATGTCTGGAAAAAGAAGAAATTGTATTTAGTTAAGAAAATAGATAAAACGATTTTTGTAAATATCGAGGAATCAATGATAAAACTTGATAAGATCAGCGGATTAATAAAGTATGAAAAACGTGTCACGAGCAATAGTGTTATTTCTTCATTTTGGCAGTCAAAATATGATATAAACAGCAAAGTCGTGGATTTGTAAAGTGTCTAAAAACCGACTAAAATGTGCATTACAATGTGGCCGAAACACTAAAATGGTAAGCTGTTTCTAATAAAAATAAGTTTAAAGTCTTTTTATTTATTTATTATTTACATGATTAATATCTTATGTTTTTCATACTTTTTTATCACATTTTAAACATTTTTTTAGTGCATTTTCGTAGTAGGACCCATTTTGTTTAAAAAGAAAGATTTGTTTGTATTTTATTTATCAAATCTGATAAATCATCAAAATCAATCTGAACTTTTATTATTCTAATCTTTCTGATAGAACTCATCGCTCCATTTAAGGCTACAGAATTACCATTTCCTTGATTAGGATTAAGCAATTTTTGGGATGCTGTAAATTGCATAATTGCAGGATCAGTTTCACCATCGCTTTGCTGCCTTGGAAATTCAAATGGATTCTATAAATTAGAAAAGAAACAAATTTTTGCTTATTTTAAATGTTTTAAATCAACTTACCAATATTGAATCAATTAAAACTTTTCTACTTTTTTTGATCAAATTTGATGATTTTTCTTTGTTTTTCAACCCTTCATTTAATGTTACAGTATCATCATCACCTTCAACAGAATTTTCATATGCAGCAATATGAAGGGAAAGTTTGCTGCTGCTTTTGTTATTTGAAGAAACATTTTTCCATCTCTTTATTTTAGCATTTTCTTCGGCTTCATCAGTTGCAGTAATGAATTTAGAAGTTTTCAGTTGGGACTTATTTGATAAAAATTTATTCCATAAATTTCTTTTTTCAACATCACCAATTTTTGAATCTATTATTTAATGTTGCAGCAGTCCTTTAAAAATTTTTGGAGATAACCAATTATTTTTAAAGCTCTCCTCATTAAAAATATAACAAAATTTCACGTTTTACAGTATCCAATTTGTTTATCATTGACAAAGGACTGCAGCATTAGAATTTACCAAGACCTTTGTTATTATTGTTTGATTTGCTACTTGATTGAACAAATGATAAATTTGAACATTTGCTATTTTGATTTAAGTTGAAATTTGAATAACGATAATTTTCACTGATATTGCGAAGAACAGACTGTTCCTTCAGCGGCAACAATTCTTCTCTTGCTGCCATCTGAAACTTTTAAATTAACGATTAATTTTTTCGAATCAAACAAAAAAAGAACTAAATTTAGAAATAATATAAAATAGAACTGTTAAAAATGTTTTTTTCAGAAATGAAATGTGTTGCAAAAAAAGATAGTCATTTCTGTAGCGAAAATGTAAGAATGATGCAATTTTATCAGTTTTCACCTGTGCAATAAAATGCACGTTATGTTGTTAATAGCCATAACTTTGTTTCAAAGAACACATTTTTAACAATATCACAGGTATTAATACAACTTTATTCAACAAACATCGAATATTAATGCAATTTTGACAACAAGCCGAAAGCAGCAAAAAGAAAATTAGGAGTTTAACGAAATTAAATGAATGATTTTTGAGTTTGTTCCACAAGGATGTCCAAAATTCTGTATCTTTGAAAAACCCCGAAAATCCCATGAAAACTCCAACTTCACGAAAATCACTTTAGATCTCTTTGCACAACCCCTGGGACTACCACTTTGTAAAATTTCAGATTTTCCGTCCAAAAATTTGGCGTTCAAACTTTGAACTTCAAAATACAACACATCAAAACTACAAAATTTTCAATAAAATTATATTAGTTATCAAAACAAAACTACTGCATAATATTGAATTTTCGGATGATATTTTTATTGTTTTAGTCATGAGTTTTGTTGCTGAAATTGAATTTTGTTTAAATTTTTTGAAGAAGGCTGATACTACAAAAAAATCTACAATTTTTTCTTCGGCATCTTTGTTAAATTCATTAGCAATCATTTATGCAGGAAGTGATAAAGCAACTGCAGAAGAAATTGCAAAAGTTATTGGAAAAGGTTTTACTTTATTTATAACTTTTATGCTAAATTTTTGTGGTATCTTATAGATACTAACAAGGAACAAATAATAAATTATTACTCTGAACTTAGTCATAAGCTGAATGAAAGCGATGAAATAATATCTGATGAAGAAATGTCAGATCAAACTGAGGAGGAAGAAGAAGAAAATTTTCCAGATGAAGAAGACATTGATGATGAAGATGAAGATGAAGACGAAGAAGCTGGGGAAGATGGGGATGAAGACGATGCTTATGAGGAAGATTTTAATGATAAAACTCCACTTTTTAAAATTATCAATGTTAATGGATTATTCATAAATCCAAATATTGAATTACAACCAAACTTTGAAAAAATTGTGTCGGATAAATTTTTTATTCAAATGCAAAAAGTTAATTATATGGAAAATGAAAAAACATCGGAGGTCAGTTTTTTTCACAAAACTTTAAATTTTTGGGATGTTCGATTGTAACTAGATTGAAGGTGGATTACGGTAGTATGGGCTAGTAAAATTAATTTTGACATTATATTAATATTGTTTTTGATGTTTTTTTTAGATGATAAATAATTATGTAAAAGATTCAACAAATGGTAAAATTGACAGAATTGTTGAAAAAGAATCCTTAAGTTCAGATACTTCTTGTGTACTTGTCAATGCCATTTATTTCATTGCAAAATGGTATAATAGTTTTAAGCCTCGATTTAAAGGCACATTTTATTCGAATCCAAAACGAGAAATAAATTTTATGAATCAAGATTTGCATTCTCTAAATTTTACTCAAGGAAAAACATGGGAAGCTGTTGGAATTCCATATAAAGGATGCAAATATTGGATGTTTTTTGTGTTGCCCAAAAAAGAAGAATGTAATTTAAATGAGCTGATTGCATCCATGGATTTTTCAATGTTTAAACAATGGACTACCAGGTACAGAGATACAAAAAAATCATCTATCCTTAATTTCCATAATATTTTAGAAAAGCGGCTGCTTTGAATTTGACTCTTCCGCTGTTTGAAATTTCATGTGATTTTGATTTATCCCAAACTTTACCAACTTTAGGAATCCGTGATCTTTTCTGCCCCCAAAAATGTGATTTATCTCAAATGTTTCTTTCTCAACATTTAATTGATAAATCTTTGCATAAGGCTGTCATAAAGGTAAACATACCGTATAAAAAAAGATTACAAAAGTTTAGAATACACATTTTTAGGTAAACGAATTCGGAACTAAAGCAAGTGCAGCAACATGTGCCTCAATGGTTCCCAGAAGTGGTAAGCCTCCTACAAAATTTGTTGTTGATCATCCATTTTTGTATTTTATTGTTTCAATGGACGAACATGAAGATGTTAAAAATATTCTGTTTTCTGGTACTTTTTTATAATTTTTTGTAAGAAATGCTTTCAACAGGTTTTGTCGAAAATATTTTTGATACATTATTGAAAATTTTATATAAATTTCTAAAAAATTATTATACTTTTTATATACCGTATCCAATTATTTTAAACAAATAAATGTTATTTTTTTGATTCTTGTTTTATGAAATTTGTCGTTATTCTTTTAATATTTTAAACCATACATATTATTTTTTGGTGTGGATGTTAACATGAATTCATTGAAGCTATTATTTAAATCCCAGATTTGGGTTAGTCATTTTCAGAGAAAAATACCGTTCTTTAAAGTTGAAGTACTTCTCTCTTTTTCATTACCGCGGAGTTTAGACGGATAAATAAATTTTTGAAAACCTTTATTAATTTATTCGTATGTTTATCATCTCGTCTTACTTTTAATTAATTCAGATGCAAAATGAAGCATCAGCAAATGAATTTGCCAAACCTGATTTTATCAATGGAAGGTACAGTAACCCAAAATCATTTACAAACTGGAAAGGACTTCCTTCATTCTTTGATATTCTAAAATGGAAATTGTTTGAACGAAATCCATCCCTTCTTCCAAGCAGGGAAGAAATTGAAAAAGCACTTCCAATTTCGATCCCAAAATTTGAATTAATCTCGAACTTATCAGCCACCTGGTTGGGACACGCAACTGTTTTTATTCATTTAGAAGAAATCAATATTATTACGGATCCCGTATTTGCTGATCGAGTTTCACCATCAAAATATTTTGGTCCAAAACGTTACCGTAATCCTCCATGCAAGATTGAAGATTTACCAGAAGTAATTTTTATTTTAAATTTGCATATTTGTTTATAATTAAAGATTTTTAGATCAATATTGGAGTGATTAGTCACAATCATTATGATCATTTGGATTCAGAAGCTGTAAAACAAATTTCTAAAAATAATCCAAAAATGGTTTGGTTCGTTCCGTTGGGAGTTAAACAATTAATGGATAAATTACCGGTGGCACAAAAGTGCTAGAAAAAAATTGGTATGTTTCAGAATTCAGAATAAGTTTTGGTTAACAAAATAAAAAAAACAAGAAATCATATAGTATTAAATAAATAAAATTTAAACTTATCTTTATTAAAACAGCTTATCCAATTTTAGTGTTTCGGCCACATTAAACTCCAGACATCTATTTCTTTTTCAATTTTAAATCTTTAATTCCACAGCTCTGGCTCCGGGCCATCATCAGTAGAGTAGAGCGAGCTATAAATGAAAAAATTTTTTTTAAAAAATTGCTTTTTTATAATGGTACCACTCTTTGGCTATTTTTTCTTTTCGAAACCATTTTTTATTAAATTAATCTAGTAAATAAATTTATAGCCGGAGGTCCAAAATAAATTTTTTTCAAAACGCATATAATATAATCCATTAAAATAAGCCATAAACCAAAATTTTGTTTTACACGTGTTTAAACTTACACATTTATCGTATGAAAACTAACAAAATGCACATTTAAATATGTTGAACATAATTGTGTTTTGCTAACATTTTGTTTTTAATTCTAATTATTTCCTTTTCTGGAAATTCATTATTCAGAAAATGTCTTTTTAATGTTGACCAAGATGTTTTAAATTTGTTAGAGTCACTTGATGCTCTTGCTGTACGTAACGTTTCACCTGCTATTATGTTATTTTTATATCTTGTGGGGATGTTAGATTTATAATGTGTGTATCTTAATACTTTGAAGCTAAATTCGTCGGTTTTATTAAATAGGTTATATTCCAAACCATTTTGTAAATTGATAGTCAGATCCAAATAGTTTGTTTTAGTGTTTGATTCGTGTGTGGATTCTAAAGATAAGCTTTCGTCATATATTTCTTTAAAAATACTCTCTAAATTTACATTTTTATGACTAATAGCAAACAAGTCATCCATATATCTGCTTGTGTTTTTTATGCTTCTAATTTTACTTTGATTTTCTTTCTTATGACAAAACTTATATTCCATCATTGATAGTGTTAAATCAGCCAGTTCAGGCGAACAATTAGCCCCCATTGGAATACCGTTAACTTGTTTAAAAATTATTCCTGCGAATTTAGCATAACTGTTGTCCAGTATATTGTTAACCAGATAAATAACATCTTCTCTTCTCATACATTTACTCCGATCTCTTGGATCAGCAACATATGTAAATTTATTATTTTTGTATTGCAAATAGTAGTAATTAGCTGCTTCTTTTTTAAAACATAAGTTTATTAAATCTATTATATTGCTACTAATAATTTGATGTGGTAGGTTTGTGAAAAGACTTGTGAAATCTGCACAAAAAAGTTTAAGATCATTACATCTTTTTAAACGTTTAATATCGCGAATACATTCGTTACTGTTTTTAATGGAGAAATAATGGTTTATACCACTTCTGTTTTTTATCACATTACAGTAATTTTGAAGTTGAAATTTAAACACCTAACTAAAATCTAATTTTCCTAAATTTGCATAAAATAACGTTTTATTATTTTATACTAATTAGATCCAGAAATTCCCTTATTTTTTAAAATGCAAATTTGTAAGTTATTTTTAAAGCCAAAAAGTTTTTAGGGGAGAAATTGAAAAAATAATTTTTAATAAAAAAGAATACACAATTTTATGTACACCAGCCCAACATTGGAGCCGAAGGGGTGCCTTTGATGAAAATAAAACACTATGGTGCGGTTTTGCAATATTTGGGTCACAGTATAGAATTTTTCATCCCGGTGATACAGGATACTGTAGGGAAGAATTTCAAAAACTTGGTGAAAAATATGGACCTTTTCAATTTGCTGCTTTACCAATTGGATGTTATCATAATGTGTTCGTGTGACTTCGTTTTGAGTCTTTTTTTAAACTTTGCTTTGAAGAATTTAAAATTTTACACTTGTGCAATCATGATTGCACAAGTGTCAAATTGCAATAATCCTGTTATGCAAATTTTTCATTTGATTTTTTTTGATTGAGAAATTCGAAGAAAAACAATGGGGAAAAAAGCAGGAGGAAAATTTCAAGAGTCCTAATTTTTTTACCAATTGGTAAACGAAGTTTCTATAAAATTCAAAGCCGAGTTTAATTTAAAATCGTAGCATGTCACACGCCAATGCTCTTTTTTCAGGCCAAGGTAATTTCCCTTTTTCCAAAGTTTTTTCCAAGTAAATTTCGCATTTAAGTTCATTTCCGCAATCACAACATATAAATCCTGAAGAAGCAGTGGAAATTCATAAACTTATTAAAGCTGAACATTCAATGGGAATTCATTGGGGCACATATACTTTAGCACCGGATGAAGTAATATTTTTAAATTTTTTTGGATAAATTTAATTTTGTTTTTGTAGTTTTATTTGGAACCACGTGAGCTTTTTAAAAAAGCTGCTGCAGATTTACCCCTCGGAGAAGTATTTACACTTGAACATGGAGAAACATGGAAATATTCGGAACAAAACAAAACATTATAAAGTTTATAAAATTAGCTTTTCTTTTCATTATTGAATCTTCACTTATTTTACTGTATTGTAAAATATTTTTAAACCTTATCTAATGTCAAAAACCCTTTGTTTTTAAACAGTGATAATTGATGAGTTCACCATAAAAAATATTGATACGGAAACGTGCTTCGATATTCAAAAATTTAGAAAATACAAGAATTTTTATTTATAACAAAAAACAATCATAAGAATCAACAAACAAAAAGAAGGCCTAAATAATTTTGGATAACAAAAGAACATTTTCAACAAAATCCACATTAAAATCCACATTCTCACATTTAAAAGAATCATTTAAATGCCTTTTCCTTTTTTGCTTGGGAAATCATAAATGTTGGAAATGTTGAGCTCGAAGTTTCGCATGTAATAAAATTTTGTTCCAAAATTGCTTTAAATTGATTTTTGAACTCTGTTGATACTGTAGGAGAAAAATTGATACGATAAAATGCATTATGTTTCTAAAAAATTGTGTTTGTTTTTACAAAAAATGAACCTTTTCTTCATGAAACAACCCATGAAAATCAGGAAAAAAACACATTTTTCTGTTCTCTCTTATAAAATTTTATGTGAGATGGGTCAACCTCTTTTATCTACAGTATGTACTTACATTTATAAATGCGCAGAAATGTGTTGGATCAATAGTATCGGGCATGCCAGAAATATCAAAATGTTCAAGATTTTGGAATTTTCGAAGATGGTACATTTTTTCTGTTGTTTCTGACGTGAAATTAAGCTCAGAATTATCTTTGAAAGTGCTTAAAAAATTTATTTAATACAATAAGTTTAACAAAAAGTTTCTATTCTTACCATCGCAAGTATTTAATAGCAGGAAGACATTCAATAAATTTATCGAATGTAACAATTTTACCATTGTTATGTCTGATAATAACATTGTGAAAACATAAATTCACAATTGTGTTCGATTTTGTAAGAATTTTAAATTCACCAAAAGAAATTTTTAAATCAACGATTGTCAACATGGAAAGATCACATCGATAAACTTTAGATAAAATGGATCCAATAATATTTTGTTTAAATTCACCATCGATCAATAAAACATTGCTAAGCCATAATTGGTGACGACATTTTTTAATATCAATAGTTTTGACTACTTCGTAATACCATTTTTGGTCAAAAAATCGAAGCCATTGAAAAACAAATATCGAATTTTTTGAATAAAAATATGCGCATGTTTGAATGAGTTTTTGATATACTTTATGTGAAGAAGGAAATTTTGTGATATAATAAATAATGTTATCAGGAAAAGAAAAATTTTGAGTATTAGGATTTTTGAGGATACATTTTTTATTCACAAAGATACGCATTTTTTCTGAAAAGTTGGCAACTGAATAATGCAAATGCCTAAAAACTGTTTTTCACTGCACGATTAAATTGTAGGGCCGCAAAATTTTAGTTTTTTCACTCCCTAGAAAATATTTGCATGTATTTCTTGGAACAAAAAACACACAAAATATGACGGACATTTACCGTCGTACTGATGGAGAATGAATGGTTTGTATTTTTCATTAATAGGGGCTAAAAAATAAACGACGCATTCTCCGTCATTGCATACTTTCACAACGAAAACAGATTTTTTGCCTGATCAACGATTAGTATTACTGTATCTCGAAAAAATCTATGCAAAAAGATTAAACATCCTTTAGAGTTTGTTACTGTATTTTATTGGCATGTTTTTTTCGACAAACATGGTTATATATCTATTTATTAATTTTTTTAAAATACATTTAAATTACCGCAAAAATTAAATTTAAACAGCTTCAAAAGCATTAATTTTAGTTGGAGATTTTAAAGCTGCAATTTTATGAACTAAATGATATGGAATTTTTTGAGATAATCCTTCTTCATCTTCATCACTTGGAGATGCCAACGGAGAAGCTAATGATGGCCTCAATTTTTGAACATCTGGTGTCCTCGAGATCATTGAAGGCTGTCGAAGGGATCGACGCTTTCGCTTTTTTCCACTTTGATTATTTGATGAAATTGTTGTTGATTTATCATAGATAAACAAAGCCAAATACACGCCATTAAAAGAGAATTGAAGATAATATAAAAGTTGTGAAAAAACTCGAATAAGAAGATATGATTCGGTTGAGTTTTCAGAATCTGACACAACTCCAAGGATAACTGCAAGTCGATTAATATTTTCGGGGGTGTTTAATCCAACATCAATTAAAGCAATAATTAACCATTTCCATAAGGTTCGATGAGTCTTTTTTCGAATTGGGCAAGTATTATTCTTTCGAAGATCATGTTCAAGTTCACGAGTTTTTCGTAATAGTGAATATCGACAAAGATAAACTGATGAATCCACAAATATGATAGTTGCAGTTGGGATTACAAAAGACCAAAAAATTTCAATGAATAAAAATATTCGATTTAAATCAGGTAACTCTGATACAAGGGGCATTTGAACACAACCCCCTGCGGCAATTACTTCATTACTTGGACCAAGTTCTGTTGGAATATATGTAACAACAAATAAAAGCCATAAATTTGTTGCAAATGCACCTCCGAAAGTGATGGATAAAACCCTAAGGGGTAGTCGCCAAAGGCTAATATACACCAACGGATAATAAACAGATAAATATCTCAGCGTTGACATTAACAACCAACTCCAAATGCTTACAGATGTTGAGACATGTGTTGCAAATATTACAATTTTACAAATATTACTGTGTAAATGATCATTTAATTCAAGGATTCCAAATGATAGGACATAATGAACGCAGATTGAAAACAATGAAATGATATCCGCAATTGCCATGGCAAATAAACATATACCCGTGCCATTACTAAAAAATGCCATTTATGTTATTGATTAAACTTAATTTCCCAATTTTTTAATGAAATGATTACGGTAGCTTTTTTCTCTCTCTCAAAGCGAAAGTTCTTTAATATTTTTTTTGTTTAATTATCTCATCTTTTTGCAGCTACATAAATTATTGCATTTTCTTTGCCTCCGTTGAAAATTATGAATGACCTTTTTTTGGGAGGATGAAATGTTTATGGAATTTTTATGTGCATTTTTATAATTTTGAACTTTTTGTTTCAAGAAAAATAATAATGAATACATCCATACACATACATGCATTCATCATTTGATGTCAGAAAAGTTATAAAAATAGCAAAAAAATGAAAAATGATACAACTTTTAAGTTTTCAAAGAAACCTTGCAAAAAACGCAAAAAGCAAGCTAAAGAAGATAATGGAGGGGAGATGCGGAAGGAAATCCTACCAGAAAAAAAAAACAATCCTTTTTTCATATTTTTGGCACTTTGACATCAATTGATTTGGCTTCTTGGCAACTGCATTTTTTGAAAGTTGAAACATATTTTTTTATAGAGAAATGATGACACAAAAAGTCGTTGTCCTTGTTTTGATTAAATTTAAAAAAAAGATGTACTTCCTTAAAGGAAATAACAATTCTTAACAAAGTTTAAAGCATGCTGCTTTTTATTATTGTTGGATTCCAACACTTTCAAAAAAGCTGGAATCAATGGTTCAATTGAAGCGTGGCATTTTATAAATCTTTAAAACTTTTACTACATTGAACAAAACCATAAAAACATGCCGAAAAATGTATCTCGAAAAAGTGCATAGACATAACCAAAAGATCCAACACAGACCCATTTTTTAAATAATTAATTAAATTTGATTCATAAATTCATTAAAAATTTTTATGTTTTGCTTCTTTCTCATTCATTTATAATTAACTCTGTCTTCTTCTTTTTCATATTTTATTATTTCCCATGTATAAAATTTAATAATAAAAACTTCAGAAAAAAAAGAACCCGGAACTTTTCCAGCATTGTTCTTTTCATTTCTTAAAACAATAACTTCAAACTTAAAGTTTCAAATATAAATTTAAAACAAGAGGAATTTTTAAGAATAAACGTTTGCCAAAAAATTTGTAGGTAAGAACCAAAGTTCAATTTTCCTCCACAAAAATATAATTTTGAACTGTCTGATTCTATTCTATTTTTTTCTTTCTGATAATCCTACTCCTTAAAATTCAATGAACAAAAGATTGCATTTTTTGTTTTGTTTTTTTGCATGTTTGGAATTAAAGCAAGAAAATATAAAAACAAAAGTGCTATCTTAAATTAGAAAAGAAGGATAGAGTCTTTGGATAAAGGAAAAAGAGAGGTATTAGAAATTCATGAAAAATGGTGTTTTTTGAACATGAAAAAAATGAAGTGTAACAACAAAAAACTTTTTATGGCGGGTGTTTTAAAAAAACTATTGATATATCAATGACGTGATATTTTAGATGAATCTCTTTTTTTAAAAGGGATTAATGAAATCAAACAATTGACTATATTTTTAGCTATTTTATCAACGTCAAAAAGTTATTCTTACCGTAATCTACTTAAAGAGTTCACAAAGATCTGTTTATCTGTTAATTAAAGCTACTGTACTCCAGTGTTAAAAAATTTGATGAAAGAAAAACATACCTAAAAACTTCTGGACAACATTTTGCCAATTTATACATTCGATATAAGACAAATACATTGCAAGGAATGCCAAAGATTATCGCAACCCCGTATAAAATATATCCAAGTGCCATCCCAACGGCAAACATAAAAGAAAATTGTTCTTGTTGGATTTCCATGCCATTAGATGATGATGAGGATCCAGAATTTACAACATCAAAAATATGCTCATAATCAATATAATCTGTATGATTTTCCATTACCTTTTTGCTTTTGGAAAAGCACAAAAACTAAAAGTCAAGGGTTAAAAATATAATCGAAAAAATATTTTTGTGCCGAAGATTAAAAAGTAGTGTTAAAAGATGACACGGCTTTTTTTATTATAAAAAATGGAAAAAAGGAACACAAATATATAAAACGCGTGAAATAAAAGAAGGAATTGAATAAAATATGAAAAAAGGATTTAATAATGAAGCGTCATAAAAATGATAGAAGCCAAAACACTAAACTGAAACTCAAAGGTACATACATATGTAATGCCATGGCATTCATTTTAAAGGTATGTATAATGCCATCAAGGTTTGATAATGCCGTGGCATTCATTTGGGCATTTGGGGATGGCATGACACTAGTCACTCATTTGGGGATAAAACAAAAAAATTAAACAAACTTCCCTAAACGCTTTTTTTTAAAAAAAGTGCTTTTTTGGGAAAATTAAATATTAATTTCAAAGAAAAAAGAAGTAGAAGAAGATCCGAAATGCCATGGCATGTTTGATACCTTTGCGTCATTACCAAAAAAGTACTCGTTCGTTTTTTTTAAACGCCGATTTTATTTATCAGAATAAATTAAAGTTATTAACTTTGACCCCAAAAGTTTCAAAAACAAATTAGTTTTATTAAAAACAACGTGACAAAAAATTGTTTATACAACTTTTAAAAAAATTTCAGAATGATTTATTATTTAAGGTTAAAAGTATAAAAAAACATGGCTTTTTTCTAAAATTTTAATGGAATTATAAATTTTGTATAAAAAAATGTTTGTAACTTGAAAGGCTTTAAAATTTGACTGACGAATTTTAAGGGATGAATAGATTTCATCTTTTCTTGGATTTCAACTTTGTTGAATCAGATTAACAGTTTTTTTGAAATTTTGTTGCTTAAACCCTAAGGGGATTTATTTTTTGAGAGTGGCCTTTTTTATTCCGAAACCATGTTTTTGAGAAAAGAAAGAAGGAAATTTGATTAATACAAACTAAAGAGAAAACAAAAAAGAGTATATCAACACCAAATTTGTGAAACCAAAAACAAAAACAACATTTCCAAAATTTTATCACCACGACATCATCATTATTTGGGAGTTAAATAAAAAATTCAAAATGTGCCAACGTGATTCTCGGCATTTAAATCAAATCAAAAACACTTCATAAATATGCAAATATTCAACACTTTTATCAAAGAACCAAAAATTTCTTTCGATTCGAACACCAAAAAAACGTAAAAAAACATGTTTCAAAAATAGCTGCTGCAAATTCTGTTTTATTTGCAAAAAAAACTTTTTTTGGAAATGAAATAAAAAAAAGATTCATTTCCAGAAATAAAAAAAATAACTCAAGGGCATTTTAAGAACCTTCTAAAAAGTTGTGTTATTTTTTTACACAATTGGTTTCATCTCTTTTTTTATTGCTGCTGCAATACTTTTTTGAAGCCGTCGTTTTTATTTTTTTTTCATTGGCACTAAATTTTTGAAAGAAGGAGGAGCAAAAAACTACTCCCTTTTTTGCCTATAAATGAGACGTGACAAAAACGAGGGGGAAAAACTTTTTGTCTTAACTTTTTTTTAAAAAAGGCATGGATTCAAGCATGGACTTTTTTGAATATTATTTTTGAGTTATCTTTCGCACTTTAAGAAAAAAACAGGAAAAACGCTTTTTTAAAAAAAACGTTTTTTAACACAAAAAATTATCTTTTCCTTTCCAGAAGAAGAAGCTAATTAAAATTAAAAAGGCTGCGTTTTTCTCTCTCTTTTTTAGTTAGTTTAATAAGCAATTTCAACGGCGGCATTTTTGCCAACAGCGACGACGGCATTTTGGCAAAGGCGATGATTACAATCAAGTTCTTTTTCTGAAACAATTTTAGAAAAAAGAAAAAATATGGCAAGTTCGAGAAAAAGCCAGCTGCAAATAAATAAACTCTACCAAGAAATATATGCTTTTTATTTAAATATGAAAGAATGTTAAAGAAAAAGTATAATTAATTCAGACAATCAAATAACACCATATTATATATAAATATATGATTTTACCGAACACAAAATATGCTCTTTTTGGGGACAAATAACTGAAGGGACAGATAAATGGCAAAAAGTTTTATCTTAAATGAAATTTTTTATGTCGATTAATTTGATACTCGAGTTTAAAGGTATAAAGAATGGCAAAAAGAAAAGTTAACAATATTGTGTTAATTGTATTTCAAAAAATATTTTACCACATTTGTTTCTTTTTTACAAAATTAATTCTTTATTTTTTGACGCTTTTAAAAATTGGATTACCTCTGATTTTTGTGCATTTGAAAAATGCAGTATTTTCAAGAAACGCTTTTTGGAATAAATAAAAGCATAATTTTTACAGGTAAAATGAACCCCCACAAATCAAACAACACCATATTTAATTTTGATATTTAAATTGCGGGGGTCCAATTCTTACAATCCTAAATAATAATACAGAATTTAAAAAATAAACAAAAATAGTGAAGACCTAAGAATTAACACACAATTATACTTCACTTGCAAGAAAAATGTCTATTTTTAACACATGAAATTTAACAAAAATATGGATTTCATAAACAACTTTTATTTTTTAATAAATACCCGCAAGCAATAATAGAAAGATTGCAGGAAAATTCAAAAACGTACCATATATTTGAAGTTTATGCATATAATACACAATTAATCATACTTTGAACCCTCACGTTTTTTCTGGGTATTTTTCTTATAAGCCTTGTTTTTGTTTTAAAACTTCCTTATAAATTTATTAAAAATTAATAAAGATTCACATTGAAAAAAGAGAGCAGTTTTATTTTAAGCCTTTTTTTGAATAGAAATAACTTTGAAGTTGAGTTAACATGTATTGTTTTAATTACAGTATTTCTTCGAGCAAATTCCGGCAGCTCAATGTCTAAATCTAAATCTAACATAATTTAACTGATAGCATTTCAAAAAGACATAATTGATGAATCAAAAGATTTTCACAATAATTCTGTTAAAAGAGCCTGGTCAGCCAATACAACTCTCTCAACAGAGGGAGCAGAGAAAAAAAGATTTCTTTTTCTTGTCAAAGAAAAGAAATAGCGCAGCACGTTGCCTGATTTTGCTCCCTGCTGCAAACGAGAGACTTATATTGGCTGACCAGGCTCCTTTAAACACCGTATTACGCCAACTATTGATGCAATAAATTATCTCACGTCTATGTGAAAGTGGAGCTTGAATATTTGAATTGGTAAATAAAAATGTGCTAACCAGCGAAGACGTTTTTCATGAGCTTTTGTCAAATATTGTAAAAGTTGCTAATTTGCGTACAAAACACTCAATGATGAATGTAAAAATTATTATTTTTTATTCAAGATATCTTGAACAGGCACACATATTGTTTCCAGTTATAAAATTTAAACACTGTTATACTCTTTTTTTAAACTATTAAATGCACTTATTTAGTTTTCTTGATCAGCCTTGAAGTAGTTCCTTTTTTGGCATTTTCATAAACAAGAACACCGTAGATATTTAAAAGTTTTAAGCTAAAAAGCTTTAAACCACACTAAAATCTCAAGGGATTGTTTACCCTTTTTATATTCCCCTAAGGGTATATTGATAGTGGAACTTTATTATTTTGAAGTGCATCTATGCTACAGATTTAGCACTTTTTAATTAAAGTTTTATTTTTGAAAAGGGTAAACGTTCAAAATCTTTAGAAATATTTTCGAATGTGACTCATATATTTTAGATCAAAGAATAAAATTTCTATAAATATTTGTTTATATGTGATTTTTGTTTTTTGACAGTTTTTCCCTTTGACCTTTGAACCCGAACAAATCAACAAAAAAATCCAAACATAAGAATAATTTTCTCACCAAAGATTTTCTGTGAAACATCCTTTTCTTTTTTCAACCTCTTTCGCTCATCAAATTCAAAATCGCCGTCGTTGAATTTCGTCAAATTTTAACTCAAACCACTTCACAAAAAATTTCAATGACGAAACAGTTTCTGTTTTTTTGTAAGGTATCTTTTTTTTTCATGGTTGTTGAAAGCAAATGTTTTTGTATTTTTTTATTAGTTAACAATTTCAAACAAAATGTCGATGATTTTGTTGACGACAGTCGTCAGTCAGTCACACTTGAAAATTAACACAATTGTTTCAACGATGAAAAAAAAGAATTAAAGAAAAGGATTATTCTTGAACGAAGAAGAAGAATAAAGAAAAATGGGATAAAGTTGAGGATGATGATGTTGAGGATGATGCAGATGTTTCTCTTTTTCATTCTCGATTCCAACGACAACATCTATCTACAACTAAAACTACTTATACTCCTTCTACTCTTTCTACTAAAATTTGTACTGTCTCTCTCAAAATCCGTTTCTTTTTTTCATTCTTTTTCAATCCATTTTCAGGGCCGATAATTAAGACGAAAAAAACAGCAGTCAGCTTCTCATTTTCAACATTTTTTTCTTCCTCCTTCTTCTTTTTCCTTCTTGTCCTTGTCCTGGTCAAGAGATGATGTTGATGAGGATGACGAAAATTGAAATGAATGAATGGAAATAGAAAAAAAGAGTCAAATCAAATAATATCTTACAATTTTTGTAATGAAAGAAGATTGCAGATGGAAAAAGCAAGCAAACAGCTCTCGAAAAAAAAATGTTTATGTAAAAAAAGAGAGAGAGAGACTAATTGCTTCTACCAAAAAATTATTAATTTTGAAATTCGAAGATCTTTTTTCATTTTTCTTCCTTATTTGAAATGAGTTTAAAATAATATCTCTGTTATTTTTAAAGATTTCTTGAGGATGTTTTAGTAATAGATAACACTTTTGAATTTTATGCTTCCTTGTTTTTCTATTTTATGCTTTTTCCAATCAGACATAATTTTATATTTTTTATTTCAAATATAAGGTTTTTATGAGTAAGTTAATTGCAATGTTTAAAATTATATTCCTTTTTTGAAATGAGTAATGCCACCGTGAATTTTTCGCTTTTATCACAAGGGCTTTTTTCTTGACTAAATGTAGCTGGAATAAAGTTTTTTTTATTTTTAAGGGACTTTTTTGATTTAATTTTAAAAAATAGCTGTTAGAAAGTTAATTTGGAAGTTACAGTAATCTTTTAAAACAAAAATAGTACGTTTGTTTAAATTATTTACATTATTTAATTCGCCGACAAATTATATTACCGTATTTTAGTAATTTTTAAAGCGGTTTTTTTATACACCAAATTTTAAAAACACAAGAAAATTGAAAACCCTCATTAATCATTTTGAATCATCCTTAAAAAATGTAAAAAAAGAGTTAAATTGGGGTGCAAAAAAAATTTCCACTCTCCAAAATTTTATGTAAAAATTATTGGCTCATTTTCATTAAGACTCTTTTCACTTTAATTTTTTGTGTGGAACAACTAGTTGACTGAGGACAACTTTTCCCTTCTCTTGAAAGAAAACTCGTCAAAAATGTGTTCCGTCTCTTTTCATTTTTAACACTTTTTTGGTTGTTGTTGTTAAATTAAATGAAAAAGAAAGTTTTCCACTAGAAAAATGCTTGCTTAAAAGCAAGTAATACTCGATTTCAAAACAAAAATATAATTTTCTTTTTTAAAAGCGTTTGAGAAAAGTGGTTGCATGTTTTTTTGGAGGAGGACTTGGAAAAAAAGAGGCTCATTTTTAGACATCCCCAAAAATAAAAATGAAAATATCAAAAAAGGGAACACATTGGAATTGAAGAAGAAGAAAGAAAGAATTGAAATGAATGCAAAACAAAAAATTGCAGCAGAAAAAAGTATGTCCGTTTTTGTTGTAAAAAAAATATATAACGCGCGCGTTCTTTTCCTTCTTCCTTGCCTTCTTCTTCTTTCTTCCTTTTGGTCAGTACCGGCACGACGGCCACGGGAACGGCTGTGAAAAGATTGAAAAATAAGCAGCAGCAGCATTATAATATATATAATATGTTATATATGTAGATAGATAGGGGGAAAGCAGTCTCTTTCTCTCTTCTGTCCAAAACAACAAATTTTTTTATTCCCTTTTTTTCTTCGATGTGACGATCGATTGCTTTCTGTTGTTTTCTTCCATATAATTTTTTTTGTTTCGGTTCCGAGGACTTTTGAGGTTTTTTTGGTTTTCGGCAATAAAGGCCATCTTTTTCTTCTGTCTTCTTCTTTTAAGACATTGCTTCTATCCGGTTTTGTCTTATATGTGTTTAAAGAAAGAAGAAGATTTGGCATGCCTATCTTTCTTCTTTCTCTTTGGTCTTTTTATTCGGAGGTTTTTTCTTTTCGTTTATTGTTGAAAAAGGCAAAGAAACTGAACTTAAAGAAAGAAAGAAGAAGAGAGAATATCTGCTGTTGCGCAAAAATTAAACACTATTTTTAGCCACAAAAACTAAAGGACACACAATTTCTATCTTTTTTTGTGCCGAACATTGCGCGTCTTTTTCTAACAAAAACAAAGAAAGAAAAAAGAGATGACAGCCAACGGCAAGCCAGCGCCCATTCCTCATTGTCTCTTCTTCTTCCAATGTCCATTGTTTTTGTTCAAAAATTTAATTTTTTTGTTTTATACTTTCTGTTTCAAGGCCTTAAAAAGGCTCTTTTCAACATTCATTCAATCTTTTGAGTCAGTTATATATTTTTTTATTATTGTTTTATGGGTATTTTCGCGCCCATTTTCATTTTTAACATGATTGAATCAATAACCATCAATTTTTTTGGTTAAAAAAAAACTTTTTTTCCTGACCTTCAAAAATGAAACATTTCTTTTTTTCCAATGTTTTTGTGTAAAAACACCATTTTTTTCCACGGATTCGAAGATAAATGTTTTTTTTCTTTCTGTTTTGTGTGAATTGTTTCTCCATATTTTTTTTGAAAACATAGATCAGAAAAAACAGAGACTTTGTTTTTTCTTCTTCCATAACTTTTGCTGATGACAGCGTTTTTTTCTTCGGTGTTTATCATTCATCATCTTTCATTTTTTTCAGTATATTTATTTTTTTACCATTTTCTGTCCCGTCTTTAACTAACTAAAGACGATATAATCCGACACGTATCATTTTCTTTCTTTGGCGCCTATTAAAGCAGAAAAAATATATAAGATTGGAAAAAACGCGCAGAAAAAACCATTCTTTCTGTTTTTGCCCTAATTTCTTTGTTTTTTGCCTGATTGGCAGGTTTTTTTTTGACATGAGTTTTTGAAAGGCTGCAATCCTTGGTTTCTTTTTTGCTTGAAGGAAGAAAAAATATTATTCATTGTGAGAAGGGGGTATATTTTTTACATTTTGATTGTTGAAGAGAAACTATGAGTGAGAGGGAAAGAAAAAAACACGTGTCTTGCAAAATATAATTATGTTGATCAATAATGATCAAATTATATCAGCATTTGTTTATTTATTTGATTTCTCATGTAAGAAAAATCAATTTTTTTCAACGTTAAACGTTTTTTCTATTTGTTCTTTAGCTACCGTAATTTACTGTTTTTGATTTAACTTTTTTAATTACAATTTTAATCATATCTAATTTTTAAACAACCCATTTAATGCTCGAAAAATTTAGTTTACAATTTTATTTAAAGTTTAAAAAAGTTTAAAAATTCTAAAGCTCTAGTAGTATTATTACATTCAAGTTCATTTATTTAAAATAACAATATTTGCGGAATTAATTTGGTCATTTTTTATTTACCATCTTAATAAAATGTCTGTAATATTTCGTCATTACTATATCTCTCATTTATCTTTCAACTTTCCCATGATTTCAATGGTTAAATTATGTCTAACTAAATTTTTGTATTTTGTTTCAATTTTAACTTGGTCAATTTTTTATTTTTTCCCACGAATATGCCGTTTTCAATTTTTTTAAAAAACCTAAACTTTTTCAAAATTTTTAGCGCCCACTTTGTTTCACATAAATCGATCTCTCTCTCTTTTCTCATTTCTTGTCAACTTTTTGTCTTCTCTCCTTTTGCTTTCTTCAAAAACAACGTTTTTTTAGTTTAAAATATTTTTTTAAGAAAAAGTGCCCAACTGCAGATATATATATGTATAACTTTTACGTACGTTTATAACAAGAAAAAAGAAGGAAAGCAAGAAGAAGCCCCGAGGGCCAACCAAAAAATATAAATTTTTTTTGCTGATATTTTTGTTACACGTTTTTTTCTCGGGTTCTTTCAATTTTTTGTCTTTCTTCAAGCTTTCTTCATATTTTTTATATTTTTTTCCGTGTTTTTCCCAATGGAATTTTTGTCTGTTAAAGATAACAAAACTAAAATTGATGCGGTTGAGATATTTTTCTTTCTTCTACTTAAAAGTCAATTGTTTTTGGTGACGTTTAAAGTTTAAACCATTTTTTAAATATTCCAAACACGATACTTTTTTAAAAAAGAAATACCATTTTTAAACTTTAACTTAATTATTTCAAAGGTTCTGAAAAAAACCGACCCGTAAAAACACTTAACTTCACGAAAATTGAATTTGTTTAAATTAAATTTTTTGCGTGGTTTCTTTATATATTTTTTTGCGGAAAATTTTTTTAATAATTTTCGTTGTAAATTAAATTACTGCAAATTCTTAATATTTTCAATGACTCTTAAATTCTTTTTTCTAGTGCTATGCCTGATTCGCGCGATACAAGCGCGACGACGGAATCAGATACTGCAACGGCGATTGAAAAAATTAAAATCACAGATGTGCCATTTACAAATGGGCATTTTCAAGCAACAACTTCTGGCACAGCTTCTTCATCCTCATTGAATGGGAATGGAGTTGGGCCATCATCGGATATTGATGGGAAATCTGAAACATCAGAGCGAAGTCAACGATCCGTTCCAAGAACAAATGGCTCAGGATCCGGGGTTGGAGTTTCATCAACAAAGGTATACACTTTTATAAGGGATTGAAATATGCAAATTTTACAAGTTTTGAAATTTATCCAAAGTGAATCATTGTTGTAAAATTTTAAAATGAATCACTAAATTTTTAAAATCATTCGCAAAAATCTTTCAAAATTATGTTTTGTTAAAAAAATCTTTATCGAATTTTCTCTCCAAGCATAAACTCTATATTTTTTAGGTTTTGTACCATATTGATGATGAAGAAGTACCGTATGCCACGAATGTCCCAGTTCCACCAGATCGGATAACGCTGGCAGATTTTAAAAGAGTTTTGAATAAAACAAATTATAAATTTTATTGTAAATCAAATGACCCGGATGTTGGAGGAGAGGTTAAAGCTGAAATAAGGGATGATTCTCAACAACTTTTTAAATCTTCAAATGGACAATTTGAATTATTTTTATTAACTGCGGATGGCTCAAATAATTCTGATGGAACTGGAAGCGGTTTTTCAAGGAATGTTCGACAAATGGTTAGTTGAATTTTCCCTATAATAAGCTATCCTAAAATCTAAAAACTTATCAAAAATTAAATGTGTTTAAATCTTGCTTATTGATTTTGTGATCATTATTTAAAACTTGTTACTAAAACTGGACACACTTTTGTGACTCATGAATTCTGTAAAGATTTATAAGACTTAAAAACACATCAAAGACACAATTATTATATACAGTTTTCTGTTATTTTTTATGACATCTAAAGTCTCATTTTTCCACCCAACTTAAACGTTTTACAACGACAATACATTACAGTAATTAGCCTTGTTTAACCTTATCCATTATTTTCAGGTACCAGGACCTGCCCCACAATCTTATCCATTTATTCCACAACATTTGAGGCAGTATTCCGCCTTCGATCACGGCGGTAAGTTTTTCTTTCATTTTTTCCATTTTTAATCTTTGAATCCTAAGTACACTTATAAAAAAGTTAAGAATCCTAGCTACAAACAGTTATTATTTTTGTATTTTTTTGCAAAAAATTTAATTTTGATTACTACAAAAGTTTTATTTGAACAACTTTTGGTCTTTTGTTTTTTTTAAAATCTCTCTTCATTTTCAAAAAAAAACCTTTATCTATTTTTACCTGTTTCTTTTTTTATAAATTTCTTCGAATGTCTGATTTTAAGTAGCATTTTTTTCTTGGATCTCTTTGAACTTTGCCGACACATTTTTTCTAATCCAAAAGTGTTTTAAATTTAATACTATAAAAACAGAGACATTTTCAAATTTATTTCACTTTTTTTATTATCTTCTAAAATTTTACACGGAAATTTAGATTTTTTAAAAAGGTGAAAAAGAAAAGTTGACTTTTGTCCATTTTAAAATAATAAAAATGCCACCACCTATTTCTTCTTTTTTGAATTTAATTGCATTTTTGTCGTTGAATTTAAAAGATAATTAATTTTTTTATTCAACTTCATTTTTGCCTTTGGATCTATCTTTCTGTTTCTTTTGCTTGCAAACAAAACAGATGGCTTTCTCTCTATTTTGCATATAAATAAATACATTTTTGCCATTTAAACTTTTGCTGCTTCTTTTTTTACTGCTGCTGTTGAGGATAACATTTTCTATCGCTTTCGATCCATCTTTTCCTGGATTGTAGTGGATGGATTAAAAAATTCAGCAAGAAAAAAAGGTGATGGAAGAGTTGGAAGAAGAAAGAAAAGAGGGGTGGAAAAGAGTGATGATTGCGGTCAAAGCAAAAATACCTTTTTGTTTTATCACAACATCACATTTCTTTCTTTTCTTTCAATTTCTCTCTTTAAAATATTTTGATTGGGATAAAGTTTGAAGTTTGAAGGGTTCATGAAAAAAAAGATGATGGAAGACTTTTTACTGATTTGTTTATGCTAAAAAAATAGAAGTTTGACTTTTTTGATCGATGAAAAGGTGCCATAAGCTAATATTAGAATCTTTGATTTGAATCAATAAAATTAAATTAAATTCGTTTTTTTCGAAATTTTCGTTGCAAGAAACTTTCAATCATCATTACAGTATCGAATCTTTGTAGCCTTCTCACTTCTTTTAACAATTATGTTTACCACTTTACTTACTTGCTGCTTACTAATTTCTAAAACATCAACATCAAACTCTTTAAAACTTAAACTTTGTAATTTCTTTTTTCAAATATCCCTGCACTTTTCATATCTCCATTATCCTTTTCCCAAAAAACACATAAACAATGTTGTTTAAAAAAGTTTCAAGTATGTATGTAATGATACTCCATTATATTATTTTTTGCTTTGTTGTAAAACATTTTAAACATGTTAAAAAATTCAAAAAACTTTTTTTTGCAATATTTAGTGTTGCTTTTTTCAAGAATTGTTTCTTCTTCAAGTCCACCGTAATTACGTCACACTCATTCTAACTTATTCAACCTAAACTATTACTATTACTTGCTGTAGAAAAAAACTTTTATTTCAAGTGGACTTCTTCATAAAAAAAAGAATGCTTTAAGCATACTTTTTTTCTTGAAGTTGTTCTTTGATTTTAATTTTTCTTTTTTCAGTGTTTGAACTTTCGGCAAAATTGATTAGGATTTGATTTATCAAAAAGAAATTTACATCTTTGATGGATTTGGATTAAGCTATGGTCTTATGGATAAATTTAGCTAAAATACAGAAAACCCTGAAAAAGTCTTTAAATTTTTAAACTACAAATTTTAATGACTAACACAAACCGCTTTTTTAAAAGTATTTTGAGAGCCATTTTTAGACAAAACCTCTTATCTCTTCCTTTTCCCCCTCTTCATTCCCTTTCCCATCCCATCATTTTTCCTTTAACAAATCCCTACTAAAAATCT
Organism: Panagrolaimus sp. LJ2414; assembly: GCA_024447195.1. Classification (NCBI taxonomy): domain Eukaryota; kingdom Metazoa; phylum Nematoda; class Chromadorea; order Rhabditida; family Panagrolaimidae; genus Panagrolaimus; species Panagrolaimus sp. LJ2414. The sequence continues at coordinate 489,845 of JAMRXY010000018.1, forward strand.
CCACATCATCACCTTTTTTTTCTTTTCCCAGCTTCATCATCATCATCTTTTATTGTCTTCATTGAAATACTCTTTTTTTAAATTGCTTCTTTTTCAACACCCTAAAAATTTTTTGACGTGATGGAAGAGAAGCAATAATGATTACTGTTTTTCCTTCTTCCTTCTTTACCTTTAAGTTTGTCAAGGAAAGGAAAGAAAAAAGAGAACTGTGATGATCAACAAAGAAACAGAAATTTCAAGAGGATTTTTTAAAGCTGAACTTAAAGAAAAAATCACCAACAAATGAGAGATCGGAAAAAGCCTGCGCAACATCTCCTCATTTCATTTTTCTTCCTTCCTTCAATTGCTTCTTTGTTTTTTATTTCGATTTTCGTGGAGTCAGTCTTCCTTCCTTCATCAATATTATTCTTTCTCTCATATTTTTCAAAAAAATTTTGTTTTAATTAAACTTTTTTTGCTCGTGTTTATCCTACTTCTTCTGCTCTCATTGACTCTATATTTTGTCGTTCTCTGTTTTTAATAATTCTAAAAATAGTAGGAACTTAAATAATATTAAATGTCCATATTATTATTACCGTAATACTTGTCAAATGTCCTCGGGTGTAACAATTGCAAAAGCGTTGGTGGTGGATCGACCGGCAGTTGGTCGAAGGCTTGGAGAATCTTCTTCAAATATTCATTCACCTTCAACAACCTCAAATTTTCAAAATATTCTTGATCAACGCCGAAAAGAACGTGATTCAGCATTTCGAAGCAATTATGAAATGAAAAAGGACCAAACATCCGGTGGTGGCTTGAAACCATGTAAAACGGCGCCATCGCTGCCAACATTAGCAGAAGAAATACCAAAACGGAAACCAAAAGCATATGTAAAAGATCGGGTAAAATCTCGAACAAAAGAACTGATGGAACATATTTTTGCGCCTTTGACAAGGAAAGCCTCAGAAAAGCATATTCGAAAAACAGAAAGTCAAAGGACCGGACTTGCAATTGTGGCACCTTCTCCGAATTCAACAACTGATCCAATTATTATCGGTGGAGGCGGCAGGATCAAAGGATCATCAAATAATTGGTTATCAACGGCATTTGGGGGTGGAAGTGGGTCATCAGATCAAAAAAGTCTTTTACGAAAAACAGCCTCCCAAACAACAGATTTCAATACCTGCAGTCAAGGAAATTCAGAAAAATCTTTTAAAAGAAGATCAATTTTGGTTGATGAAAATGGCAAACTTCGACTGCCATTTGGAGATCGATCAAATCGTCCAAAATCAATGGCTGAATCATCGGCGGCCCCGCCATCTTCAAAATCTTCAATAATAAGTAGTTTTCGGCTAACTGGTCGAGTGATGGAAACAGTGAAATATGGACCATTTTCAAATAATAAACAACAAAAAAATGAAAATACTGAACCTTCAATCCCAGCTACAGTATCCCCATCAACAACAACAACAACCACAAAAACAGAACCAAAACGTTCGCGATCAAAGTTAACCCTTTCCCTGCTTTCCCCCCTTCCGGCTTCACAAAGTCCAGAAAGGACATCATCTGAAAAACGTCCATTAACAACAACTCCAACAAGCCCAAAATCTCCAATTGTTTCCATCACAGCTCCAACACCCCCTGCCGTGAAAAAGCATACAACAATGGCAGAAATTTTATCGTCAATTTCTCCCCCGCCTGTGGCATTTTTAGAGCCGCCAACTTTGAGAAAGAAAAGTTTTCGAGCTTCAAATCCTCGTCTTGTTATTCCAGAATATCAAACCACAACTTCAGCAAATGAATACACAACCGCAGAAGAAGGCGGATTTTTAACAGCTGAAGAAAATAAAGAAGATCCAACAGCTTCGGCAGACAAAATTGAATCAAAACCAAGCTTTAAAAAGAAGCCTGGAATTGAGCAAGGCTCACTGGCGGATATCGTAAAGCGTCGCCCAAAGCGATATGTTCATTCTCATACCACAAGTGCCTATGATCCAGCTGTCAATGAATCTGCGCCAGATGCAACTGAACGTCGAAGGCTCATTGGATTCTTACATCGAACTTCACATTTATCTTTAACTTCTCAATTAAGTGCTGATGGTTCTTTTTATCTTATTGGCAAGTGTCTAATTCTCTATATTTACAGTAATATTTAGAAATCGAAAACCGGAATTTCGGTTTTTCAAATAAATCTTTCATTTAAAAAATGCTAAAAAATAACTGTTATGTATACAACTAAAAAGTTGCTTAGGATTCAACATTTCTTTTTTTCTTTACCCCCATTTTTCAAAAAAAACATTCAAATAAATTTTCCATTTCATTTTTCAGGACATCGCCGACGACAATTTGAAGATTCAACTGTTGTAACGGAATCAGATGCCCGAGTCTTTAGTGATGATGAATCTCGGTAAGTAATGTCAGTCACACTCGCCCAAAAACATTATTTGTCTTTCTCTAAAAAATTTCTCTCGAAAGTGAATATATAATTTTTCAAAAATGTCTAAAAAATGGACACTTTAAGCTTAAGACGAAGAAGTCAAACAAATAGTTCTAGGAAAGTGATTTATTACCATTTTGAGTCATAATCCCCCTTTTTCTTTTTTGGGGGCATGCCCTTCCTAGAAGGCATGCCCTTCCTTGAGGGCATAAAATGCCAACAACAAAAAAGTCGCCATTCTCATTTTTTTGTGTTTCAACTTTGCTTTGGTCATTCTTGTTTTTCTTTTCTCTCTTTCAAAAAAAAAGAAAGAAGAATGAGTGGATATACATCTGATGAAGATATAGGCACTGGTGGTTCATCTATTCCATATTCAAGTACCCTTGGGTCTTCAAGTAGATTTGCAAAATCTGACTTTGAGTTTGTCTTATCTCTTCCTTTTTTTTACATTTCTTTAACAAAGGAAATAAATCTCAATTTTATTTTTTCAGTGTTTCAACTTCAACCGATAATATTACATCTGTTTCACGGCAACATAATAATTATCGAGTTCGGCAACGAAGAATGCGTCGACATCCTCGACAGAAATCTTTGGCTTCTTCCATGTCTTCGCTAACAGAAGATATGTCCCTTGAAGTGATGACTGTAACATTAAATATGGATAATGTTAATTTTTTGGGAATATCAATTGTTGGACAATCTTCAAATAATGGCGACAATGGCATTTATGTTGCAAATATTATGAAGGGTGGGGCTGTTGCCTTGGATGGCCGAATTCAAGCTGGTGATATGATTTTACAAGTCAATGATATTTCCTTTGAGAATTTTACCAATGATCAAGCTGTTGAAGTTTTGAAAGAACAAGTTTCAAGGCGGGGATCAATTAAATTAACGGTTGCAAAGGCATGGGATTCTGCAAGGCAAGATTTCTTTTCTGTGCCCTCCAGGGAACCAGTTCGACCAATTGATATGCGAGCATGGATTCAACACACAAATGCATCAACAAATCTTCCACATATCCCTGAAGGCTCAGAAGGGGCTCCAACACCCGTGCCAGGACAGTACCCCCATAATTATGGCCGAGCTCCAAGCTCCTCAACTGCCACATCAACTGGTTCAGGTGGCCAGCAAACCGTCTATGGACCAAATGGACAAATTTATATTTTACCTAAAAAACTTGATCTTAAAACTGATAAAAAGCGGGTTGTTTGTGTTATGGCATTACCAAATAGTGGCCTGGATATAAAAGATCGAACATGGCTTAAAATTCCTATTCCAATGTCATTCTTGGGTATGTTCTAGATAAGCAATGTTAAATAAATTTGCATAAAATATATTTTCAGGCAGTGATTTGGTTGATTGGTTAATGGATCATATTGATGGTTTAACGGATAGAAAAGAAGCAAAGCGATATGCCACAGATCTCTTAAAAGACGGATATATTACACATATGGTAAATGGTAATAAATTTAATGAACAAAGTTATTATATGATTGGACAAGAATGTTCAGGTAATAGTATTTGATAGGGATATAAATCCAATATATATCCCATTTTAGATGTTGTAAGATTGCGACAAGGAGATGACAATGCCAGATCAGAAACCCTTCCGCCAGCTCCACCAGCTCCATGGACAGCTTCATCTGCAATGGTTAGTGTTCAACAGCAACAGCAACAACAACAACAGCAACAACGGCATTTACTTCCCCCAAATTCAACACCAAATTCTGCACGTCGAGGAATTTCACCAAATTTAAATAATTCTTCGACCTCTTCTGCACAACAACAACAACAGCAAAGACCCTCAGGAGGAGGAGGGACCACGGGTGTTTTTCCTACCACCTTCACAGCTGATAATTCCATTTATGGAATTGTTGGCCCAAATGGAATTCCTGTTCCTGCACCACCGCCAACTTGGCGTCTCACTGAAGATACACTTGCATCTCTAAGACATGTTCCCATGGGAGATATCTAAAATCCTTTTTTTTAAATAATTAATAATTCTTTAAATTTTATCTTCTTGATTATAACCGGTTAATCTTTTATATTTTATTTTTAATTGTAAAAAAATATTGCACTTTTATGCCAAACTTTTTTAATGCCAAAAAAAAATCAAAAACTATTTTTCTGCCTTCTGGTGACTATTTTTTAAATTTTAAATTTTTTCAAAAAATACTTTTAAATTTTGGAACAAAAAGAAAAAAATGATAATCTTCAATGCCTGGGAAAATTCTGGAACAATTCAAAAAATGTACCGTATTCCAACCATTGTTTATTATCATCTTTTTCTTTCGGTTCCAAAAAATAAATCTGCTCAGTTTTTCTTATTTCATTTATTTTAAAAATGCATTGTTGAAACTTTTATTACTTTATTTTTTTGTTAAATTGTATAATAATTTTCTTTGTCTCTTTCTACGATCATCATTGAAAACAATTATTTTTTCTTGTAAAAAATAAGAAGAAAAAAGTCATTGACTTTAAAAATGAGTTTCAAAGAGATAAACAAAGCACTTATTATTAAAATTACAATTACATACATATTTTTTTATATTTACACGTTTGTTGTTACTTTTTTGCAAGGTACTTCTTCTTTTCGTTTTTTTGAAGAGGCCGCCAACACTTTTTTCCATCCACACAGAATCAAAGAAAAAAATAACACTAATTTTAGCAACATTTTTTAAAGGGTGCAAAAAGTTAAAAAAATGTTGAAAAAAGCAAGCAAAAATTCCCACACACAAAAACACTTTTAAAGATTGGAATTTATCAAAAAAAAATTATCACACTTTTTTTGCAAAAGTTTTAAAAATGAAGTTGTTGTCAAAAAAATTTGTTGCAACAAAAATGACACTTAAAAATTCGATTTAAAAAAGTTCAAAAATTGCAAAAACATAATTGTTTTATTTTTAGTCAGCAGATTACATGCCAATCTCACCATATCCAGCCCATCATCAATATTTTAACAATCGTGGACATGATATTTTTAGTCAAGTTTCTGGAACTTCAAATGGCTCAAGTGGTTCTGAACGTAGAAGAATGAAGTAAGTGCAAAGTGCAAAGGGCGATTTTGTAAATATTGTAAATGTTTAAATGTTTAAAATAAGAAAAGACTTTTTATTTAATAATGAGATGCAGTGAATGTCATTACTTCGCATGTTTTCAGATATCACACTGATAAGTTCACATGTTAAAAAATTAAAATTTCTTTTCTTTGAAATTTAAAACTAAAAAATATATAACAAAATATTCAAAATTGACCAAAGAATGATTGTTTTTGGGCTTGTTTTTTTCACATTGTAAGATTTAAGAATTCAGTTTTTCTTTAAAATGAGCATTCTTTTTCGAAGGATTTTATTGATTTTTTCACAGAATGCGTTTGGCTCTTTTTTTTAAAGAAAGAATAAAGATACTAAAAGTTGTATAAAAATGATGCAATATTGCAACTTTGCTAACAGATGTTTAGCATTTAAAAAATTGTTTTTGACTAAAATTTTTCCATTTTAGAGCAGTTCTTCCTCCTCCACCATCAAGTATCCGAGAAATTCCCTACGGGGATGGAGCAACATTTTTCCGGCAACAATCTGCAAATTTCTATCAAAATAATTATTATCCCTCGAGGGCAATGAGTCGACAATCCTTTCGAATTGCATGTGGAAATCAAACTTCAGAAGAATATTTTATTGAAAATATTTGATGCAATTTTTCAAACATTGAAAATTTTTATACAACAATACAATTTTTAAAAATATGTAACTACAGTATCGTTTTTGTTCGTTCTCTGGCTTTTTTTATCGAATAATAAATGTAATAATAAAAATAAGTAATGATAATAAAATTGTTGAATTTAAACAATGATAATTTGTTTTTGATGAATTACACATGTGTTTATTATTACATGTATTACATAGTGGTTCACCACCCAAAAATTGACAAGCTTCCATTGCTTGAAAGCAGGATTCATTTCGAAGCCCTCGAGAAAGGGTTGATACACCACAGCCTCGGGCTGTAAAGGAATCTGAAATCAAAAAAGAAGTGATACATTTGAGTTTGTGGGATACTGTACAAACCTTGACCTCCGATGCAATCAAATTTAAAGCATTCTTTTGTCATTTCAGGACATTGTATTGGACCCCAATTTCTTTTGGCACCACCTTGGTGACACCATAATAGTTGACGGGATTCTGGAAAATAAATTTGCATAAACATTTTGAATTTTTTGGTGTTTTTAAGGATCATAGAATTAATTAATTAACAATTTATTAAAATGCTGTTTTAAAAAAGTCATATTTAAATTTTTGGATAAATTTAAAAATCTTAATTAATTAGCCAAGTTTATGATTGATAATTAAGTTAAAAAAATAGAAAATATTTATTAACACTTTCCCCAAAATTAATTTTATTCCAACATAAAATATTACTTACCACAAAATGCAAAACAAAAAAATAAAATAAAAGTAACAAAAATTTTAAATTCTATCAACATTCTTTTTTTATTAAAACATTTAATTGATTTTATCCTAAAAAATCAGTCTTGAATGAAATTTTTGAATGAGACGTTAAAAGCCACTTGAAAGAAATATATATATTTTTATTGCTGATTGAAGAAAGAAAGGAAGAAGAAGCTTCTTTTTTGAAGTGAGTGTGCAAATTTAAGAAAAAGTGATAGCTTGCATGCGGGGGTAAAAGAAAAAAAGAAAAGTTCAGAGTTTTTTGCGCCGTCATCAGAAAGAAAGAAAAAAAGTTACGGAGGAAATTGGTTAAGTTTTTAAGTAAGTAAAGTAATCCGCTTAATGTGTCTCAAAATCTTAAGTCTGAGGAAAAAACAACATGTATTTAGTCGGAGATGAGAAGAAAGAAGTTTAACAAAGTTTGAAAAAAAATAAAACAACAAAAATCTGCTGCAACATTGATACATTTATTTAACTGTTTTTTTAAAAATTTAATATTCTTTAATTTTAATCTTTTGGGTTTGATGATAAAAAAGAGATTACGGTAGCGATAAAGGTTTCAACAGTTTTTATTAATGTTGATCATGAATAAAAATGTCGACATTTGAAATCACAAAATCTACCGTATCTTGCATAAATAAACACGGTTTCGTTATAATAATCACATTGTGACAACAACAACTGTTTACCTTCCAAGATTTTATTCTGAACTATACCGTTTCAATCGGTCCATTTGTGTTTCTAAGGATCAATAACATTTTCAATAAAACATGAAAGTGCCATGTCACATTTTGGTGTCAGAAAATCATTGTCAGCTATATAAACGTTGGACTTGGACGTCTCATTGAACTCAGATCAAAGTGTATGTATCAAGTTATTTTTGCTGAACTATTCCGAATTTTAATTGTTAAAAAACTTTTTACAAAAGGAATGCATTGTCAATTGAACCTATTAAATCGGCTCCAAAATACAGTATTTTTTGATCTTTCAAAGTACCTAATTTGAATAAGAGCCCGGAGATCAAAGAGTTGACTCTGAAAACAGCCAACATTAATTAAACGCATTCTTTTATTTTCTAGCAAGAACTGCTCGCTTGATTCTACCTCTGAAATTTGCATATTTTTATCCAATGTCATCTGTTTGTTCACTTTTTTCATTTTTCCATTTTTCAAAAATTTTCATTTTATTGGTTTGATTATTCTTCTTCCAGTCGATCTCGTCGTCCATCAATCAATCGAAAAATTTCATAAGAAAATCATATCGTCAAGATGGCTGTAACTCCTCCCGCTCCTCCGGGAAACGATGAACCAGGACCTGTGGAATTACCAATTGGAAAAACTGTTGCAAAAAAATGGAAAATTATTGAAAAACTTGGTGAAGTAAGTTTTTAAGATTTTACAAGCATTTTTTTCAGTGTTGTGCTTTTTTATTTTTGTTGACTCCGACTCTGACTCGCGAGTGGGAGTCGAATGAGTCGACTCAGAGTCGACTTGTGAGTCGAAAAGCGGCTTTTTTCCTTTGATCTCTGAAATCTATCGACTCCGACTCACGAGTCGGAGTGGCAAAGCACTGGTTTTTTAAAAGAAAGGTGTGATCTTAACACGACTTTCTGCAGCCGTGTGTGGTTCAGGGTGTTTTTGTTGTATTATTTGATGTAAAATAAACATCTAACATTTTTTTCAAGGGTGGATGTGGTGCAGTTTATCTTGTCGAAAATACAAAAAATCGTGCTCGTGCTGCTTTGAAAGCTGAATCAAATTATGTTGCAGGTGGATCAGTTTTGAAATTGGAAGTGCAAGTTCTTAAACGACTTTCTGGACGAAAATATGTTGCACAATTGATTACTTCTGGTATGTTTGGTTTTTTTATTTACTTTGGGTTACTGTAATCTTGATACAAAATTTAGGTAAAAAAGAAAAATATTGTTATATGGTGATGACCCTTTTTGGGCATAGCTTGGCAAGACTTTTCAAATTTTGTAAGCGTGAATTTACTCCATCAACTCAAGTCAGATTAGGTATGCAGTTTTGGATATACCTACAGTATCCTGTTAAACACAAATATTTTAGGTCTTCAAATGCTTTATGGATTGAAACAATTGCATGAAGTTGGGTATGTGTTTTTGGCCTTATCTACTTTACATTAATAAAGGTAAATATGTTTTAGATATGTACATCGAGATTTGAAGCCTGCAAATTTGGCAATTGGAAAGAAAGGAAAAGCAACTCGAGTCGTTCATTTACTTGATTTTGGACTTAGTCGTGAATACATAATCACAGTTGATGGAAAACAAGAAACACGAAAGCCAAGAGAAAATACACTTTTTCGGTATGATTAATGTTGAGAGCCATCATTTAACTTAATCTAATAATAAAAGTTTAGAGGAACAACCAAATATTGTTCTGCACATGCAAATTGTCGAGGTGAACAAGGTCGAGTTGATGATTTATGGTCAATGGTGTATGTATTGGCAGAAATGAGAGGACCACTTCCATGGGATCAGCTTCGAGATAAACATGAAATTGGTAAATTAAAGAAGGCAACCTCTGATGAAAAACTTCTATCAAAATGTCCATCTCAAATGCTTGAAATTGCAACACATTTACGTGAGCTCGATTATTACAAACGACCGGATTATGCAAAAATTTATCATATCTTGGATGTAAGTATTTTTTTACTTTTGTCGACTCTGTAGTCGAGTGGTCAAAGTGGAGGACTTTCATGCCGAACCTGCTGCTGGGTTCAAATCCTACTACCGACATTACAGTAATATCATGTTTATAGGGTATTATGGTAGATTTGGAAGTGAAACATTCTGATTTATTTGATTGGGAGAAGCAACCAAATTACAATCAACTTACAACTGAAAAGAAGCCTTCCAAAGCAAGAAAGGCCAAGATTATTACGGTATCTGAAGATGTCTCAGTTTCAAAAACTACTGAAGGTTCTGGAAAAGGTGGAAAAGATCCAACTGTTCAATCGGAAGAGTCTGAAGATAAGCCACCATTTAATCCTGCTGAATTTGAAAAGAATGAACTTGGATTTTGAAATGTTTATAATTAATTATTTTAAGCTAAATAAAGATTTTTATCTAATTTTTGTGATTCTCTTATATCCTTGTGTATCTATAAATGTTATAAATGATAACAATAAAATATGTGTTTAATTATAAAAACTCAATCATTAGCATTTAACAAAGTTTTTTTTATTAGGAAACGAACTTGCTAGTGCCAGGACGTCAGTCAAACGCTTTTACCACTGCGCCATGGACGCTTTTAGACATAGCGGGAAAGTTATTTTGGTTTTTTTTGCACATGCAATATTTTAAGTTAAAATTTTAAACTTTGTCGAACCTCGATTTTACGTCATTTTTTCATGCTTTTTATAAATCGAGGTTCAAGGATAATATAATTCAAAATTGTTTTATGCAAATTTCATTAGTTATCCATTTTTGATGACACACATTTAAACGCCGTTATAGCAAATCCATCATTCACAATTTTTAGAAGAGGGAATATTCATTTTTATCACTTCAATATTATTACTGGATTATAAAATTTGTGAATTTCGATGGCGTCTCCCGCGCCTGCAACTGGAAACAATAACAGCGATGAACCAGGACCCGTTCAATTGAAGGTTGGAAAAATTGTTGCAAAAGAATGGAAAATTCTTGAAAAACTTGGTGAAGTAAGTTACTGTTAATGTTTGTGTTTAACAATATTACACATCTTTTTTAAGGGTGGATGTGGTGCCGTATATCTCGTCGAAAGTGAAAAGGATCGTTCTCGAGCTGCTTTGAAAGCTGAATCTTTAGTTGCAGATGGATCTGTTTTGAAGCAAGAAGTACAAGTTTTGATAAAACTTACCGGTCGAAAATATGTTGCACAACTTATTTCTCATGGTTTGCGTTTTATTTGCTTTTTTAAGGTTCAACAAAAAGAATTTTATAGGAAAAAGAGCAAAATATGGTTATATGGTTATGACGGTTTTTGGACATAGTTTGACATGGCTATTTAATTCTTGCAATCGTGAATTTACTCAATCAACTCAAATTAGATTAGGTATGAATTTTAGATACACTACAATACAATTACAGTATTTTTGTTGAACATTATTATTTTAGGTCTCCAGATGCTTTATGGTTTAAAACAATTACATGAAGTTGGGTATGGTTTTTGATCTTATATGCTGTATACTGTACATATATGATTCGTTTTAGGTATATTCATCGAGATGTAAAACCAGGAAATTTTGCAATTGGAAAAAAGGGAAAAGCAAGTCGGGTTCTGCATTTACTTGATTTTGGTCTTTGCCGTCAATATATTGTTAATTCTGAAGGAAAAACAGAAATACGAAAGATTCGAAAAAATACACTTTTTCGGTAGGTTTTTTAGGTTACACGTGACTTTTTCCATCATCTGTTTTATGTAAACTGACATGAATATTCTTTTTATAGTGGAACACCGAGATATTGTTCAGCAAATGCAAATTGTCGAGGTGAACAAGGCCGTGTGGATGATTTATGGTCAATGTTATATATATTAGCAGAAATGAGAGGACCACTTCCATGGGAACAACTTCGAGATATTCAAGAAATCGCAAAATTAAAGAAAGGAACTTCTGATGATAAACTTTTATCAAAATGCCCATCAAAGATGCTTGGAATTGCAACACATTTACGAGAACTTGATTATCATAAACGACCAGATTATGCAAAACTTTATCAAATTATGAATGTAAGCTTTTTAACCTTTTACTACAGTATACCAATATATAAACATTTTTAGGGTATTATGGTAGAATTGGAAATAAAGCATTCAGATTTATTTGATTGGGAAAAGCAACCAAATTACAGTCCATCAATGACCTCCGAAGGAAAAGATGCTGCTCTTCAACCTGAAGATTTTGATGATAAACCACCATTTGCTCCTGTCGAATTTGAAAAGAATGAACTTGGATTTTAAAACTGTATTATTTATTAATTAATTTTGATAATTAATAAAGAATTTGTCAACATTTAAAAAAATTAATTAAAGTATTTATGGATTTCATATATCCTGTTTGAAATATATCTTTAAAATATTAATTTTTTCGTTGCCAAAAATTAAGTCGAGATTTTGTTGAATTTTTACTTTTTGGAAGGCAATCTTTTTGAATGTCATCAGGGATGAATTTTTTGGAGCGTTTGATGAACATTTCAAGGGGACAGAAATCGCTATCAGTTGGGCAGCCTTTTGTTAAATCAGTGATAACATGATATTTATGATGGAAGGCAGAATGGAAAAGAATTTTAATTGCAGGTCCAATTCCATCAAGATTCCAAAGTTCAATTGAAATTGAAGCAGTGTAATGAGGGAGTCCTCCACGGATAACTCGTTGTTCATCCCCAAATGTGGTTAAAAGAGCAGCAACGGTTGTATCGTGCTAAAGTTAAGAGAAATTCAATGATTATTGATTTTTGGAAAGAAATTAAATTACAGCAGAATATGCATAATATTTAAGTTTTGACATCCAAGAACATTCTGGATCATTAGGACGGCCAATGCAGGAAAGTTTGAATTGCATATTATCAATGATTGCTTTTAAAATGCTTCCTAAATGAAGTAGAGGATACTGTAGGCGTGAAGGAAATAGTTACATAATACTGTAACTTTGAACGAATATGATATCGCTATAGCTATTGGGGTCAACAAAAATTATCTTCAAAAAGCGGCACTTTTTCTTTGATCTTTTCCGACAATTTATATATCTTCTATCTTTCCAAAAAATCAATAAAACAATCTTACCGCCCCGAAGTTTAATCATTTCTGGAACGTATGGCCTTGAAATGCCATAAACAAATTCATTGCCTTTTCTGGTAACATTTCGAAGCTGTGAAATAAATTCTGGGGTCATCCATTCTGGTTGACTTAAATTGTAAATTGACTATAACCATGATAAGATTATTACTGTATATTCATCCTCAAAAACTTACTTCAATATAATTGATATCATTAAGTTCATAAATATTGGCCAAATTATATTCTTTTCCAGTTTTTAAACTTGCAAAATGAAAGAAATCCTAAAAATGGGTAAATTACTGTAATGTAGATGATTACGAGAAAAAACAAACATGATTCTTGGAAGTGATATCTTTGAATTCTTTGCTATTTTGAATAAATTGATCAAGTTCATTTGCTCTTGGACAAGGAGCAAAAATATTTCCTACCTAAAATTAAAAGTTACAGTAATCACGAATTTTTACCTAAAAAAGGCATACATGATCTTCATCAGTTGGTACAGTATGCACGGGAATCGGAGTCCAATGAGTTGGCCAATGTCGATCATCAGAAGGAAAATCAAAGCCCGGTTCCCCAGCCGGAAACATTCCAGCTAAATTTGACATTGCAGAAATAATTGTTCGATTAACATCGGTACTTCGAATATAAATTTCTTTTGGATTATATCTTGAACTAAGTAATGCCGGATCAGCAGTAATATATTTTTGTCGAAGTAGTTTTCCAAGGGTATATTGTTGTCGCATTCCAAGTTCCGTCAACTCACCCCAACCCCCAGGCCATGTGGATTCATTATGGGGATCAGTGGGATAATTGGACATTGGGGCACGATCCCCATGTCTCCAAACAACTTGAACAAATAATAATTCATTTTTACAAAAAACCGAAGAAATTAAAATTAATAAAAGATAGATTGAAGCTAACATTTTCTTTTCTTTCTTGCTAGCTTTGATCTTTGGGATTTGCAAGCAAGAAAGAAAAAAGACTGACTAAACTGATTTAGGCTTGTTTTAAATGGATGACATTTTTATTTTATTTTAGCTTTTTTTAAATCGAAAATCAATGGTTCTTGTGAGACGTTTTTGGGGGAGCAAAGATTGCTTAAACCTGTGATTTAAAAAAAAAAGTGTTTGAAAAATGTTTTTAATAGCTTTTTATCAGTGATTTTAAAACAGTCATTTTAAAAAATATATATTTTTTGTTTTATTCACATGGAACAATTTCAGATGCTTCTGGTAAATTTTTGATTTTATCTTCCAAATATTCCTGAAAAATGTTTTTATGTTTAAAATTTTGGTTTTAACAAGGAAGAAAGAAACCTTGATCATTGGACAATATCGATGAAAACTATCCGATCCATAAAGGGGATATCCAATTGAATCCAGCAAATGCCGAAGTCGAGGGAATTGAGCTAACATTGGAGTTGGCTATAATTAAAAATTTGCATAAAATAAGCATATTAACTCTTTTTTCGAATTACCTCAAATTGTCCAGTTGGTTGAATTAAAGATTTCATTAAATTACAGGATGCATTAAATTTTGTTTCAGTTTCGCCGTTTGAAAAACAAATTTCTTTTGGTTTTCGATAAAGTAAAAAATCTCGAAGATCTTCTTCTCCGCAGAATGGAAATGATGAACCTCGTTTTTGAGTATTCAAATCTTTGATATAATCATAACAAGATCCAAGCACAAATGAACAACCCCATCCTCGACCATACCAATAATGCCGAGATTCTTCTCGGACTGCTTTCTTATCAAATTTATACCATGAACTACAAATATGTTAAAGGATTACGGTAGTTGATGGTTACTGTAATGATGGAATTAAGCTTACGTTTTTCCCAAAAAAGTTGATTCAAGAATTGATGCACTTAAATATGTTAAATAATTATTTCCATTTGAGACAACTGGAGTCATGAGTTCATTCTAGAAAAAATCTGTTACAGTATCCTTAAATACGGTATCCCTACTCCATAAATGTATTCATTCAAATGAATTTTACTTTCATCTTCAGCTTCAATTCCAATTAAATTATTACAGAGAAAATACTTTTTTGCTGCTTCCTTAAAGAATTTTCTTTTGCAATTTGTAAATAAATGTTATAAAATAGATTACCGTAGCCTTTTTAGCAAAATCCATATAAAATGCTTGATATTTTTGGGTTTGTTGAAAATTACCATAATTATTATTCCAAATTTGTGTTTCTGTTTTTGTGACATTACTGTATTTATCTGGAATAATTGTACCAAATCCCTTAAAATTTTAACATTATTACGGTATTTCTTCAGATTACGGTAACAACCAAAGCATGCATAATTTCATGCCGAAAAAGATCATAACTTGATTCAAAAGTTTTCCAAGTTGGATTTTCTAAACAAACAACTAATCTCCCACAAACTGGTCTAAAACACGGAATTTACATAATTACAGTAATTCAAAAGCCAAACCTTGGAACAAAACTTTGAAGCTTTGTATTTGGTTTCATGCAAGGTGCAGCTCCAGCAAGCATAAATGGATCTTTTGTACAAACTTCTGAATCAACCTAAATTTGGATATTTTTTGATAAATAAAATTTGAATAAAAATTATTACACTTAAAAATAAAACAAAATTTGCGCCAATTTGAAGAAGATTAAAACCGCGGCCATCAATTTTATGCTTTGAAATTGAATATTTTTTAACGAATTTTTCAACGGTAATAAATTCAGTGAAGAAATCTTTATTTTTTGAGCATTGAAGAATGTTGTCTCGATTTAGAAGATACCCTTCATTGGCAGTTACTCGGACATTGATAAATTTGTTTAAACTGTTAATCGCGTCATCTAAACCTCTCTAAAAAGTGAGGTCCAATTTTTGAATAAACTCAAAAATTTTGAACTCAAACAAACCATAACAAAATCGGGTAATTGCTGTAAATTGGAGGGCCGAGCCAAAGCAACATTCAAAGGCGTCCATTTTGCTGCCGAAACAAAATTCAAACAATTCCAAACAAAAATCAGAAACAATTTTATCCGCATTTTTATCGTTGGTTGCTTCGCGAAGCTTCGGCCGAAGAGGAAGTCAAAAATTTAAGAATGTTCCAAAATATTTTCTTCTCACATTTTGTTTATTAAATTTAAGTGTTTTAATAAAAAATAATTATGATTCACTTTTTTGTTTCAATTTAATGATGACTGAATGATGCTTGATGTTTTTCGAAGATAATTTTTAATTTTAAAAAAAATTTATTAAAAATGATGAATCCGAAATTTTAGATAGAAAAATTTTTAAAAGGCACAAAACTAAAGAATAAATTTTATTTTTACAAAAAAATTATTATTTATTAAAATTATTAAATTTTATGTTTATCTTTGGGAACGGGTAAATATTACATCATCAGATTAGATGGGTGTGATGGTGACAGAATGAACATCAACATTTCCATCAATTTCAAGAGTTTCAATGTCATGTGGAGAACCGCGATGTCCAAAAGTGGTAAAACGTTTACCATTAACAAAGATTTGGAAACTGAATTCTTCATTGATGATGGTTAAATCAAAGCTAAAAAATTATTCATCAACTACAGTAACCCATTACAGTAATCCATAATAGTCTTACATTTCTTTATCAACAAGTTTGAATTTTCCTTCACGTTCTTCTTTGCCCCATTCGGATCCTTTCATGGCATTTCGGACAATGGCACCTTCATCATATCGAATTGAAACTTGTAAAGCATAATCTCCACCTTTTCGGTAAAGATTTACATTTACACGTTTTCCTTTTGGCATTGCAGAAACATCAAGACGTTTTCCAGGGGTAACTTGAGCGATGGCAGTGTAGGGATTTGGGAATACTGTTCCACCATAATGGAAGACACGCAAACGGACAAGATCACCAGAAATTGAAACGTGCTAAAAAAATTTGATTGGTAAAGTACAGTAATCTAATTTAAGTGATATGAATTATTGTATACTACAGTAATCCATTAGCAACAATAAAAATTACTGTAGATTACAGTATAAAATATAGGTCAACGTATGTTAGTATGGATTACCGTAGGATGCCTACAGTAATCTAAAATATAAAAAGTGAAACTTACATCAACACCTTCCAATCCCATTCGTTGTTCAAAAGATCCAAGTTCCCGACGATTTCCAAAAACAACATATTTGCCATTCATAATTCGAACACGGATATCAAAATTTTCATTTGCCTTGTAGGGGGATGAGATACGTTGTTCATCAGTTGACCAATTTCCATCTTTGAATGTGCTAAAAAAATTTGTGATTGGTAATTAACAGTAATAAATCCCCCCTCAGGTGATTACTTGTAAACAATCTTTCCAGCGAAGAGGCCTTCGGTGAATCGAATACTCAAATGAAGGGGCATATCAGCACCTTCGGAACCGCCTTTATGGAAATTAAAATCGATACGTTTTGGATCATTTCCAATTGTTCCAAGAGCATGAATGGTTTGGCCTTCTTTGAATGGTTCAGAGATTCGAGTTTTGAAGGGAAGTTGATAATTTTGTTCACCAACATATAAACGATATTTTTCTTCCTTTGCTGGATCTTTGGCTACTGCAACATCTTCTTCAGATGAAGAAGTGGCATCTGTGGTGGTGACATCTGCAATTTCAGTTGGATGTGCAACTGCATATCCCAATAATGCAATCAGTAGAAGGGATGTTACTGTAAAAATATTAGAATTATGCAATATTATATAGGGTTTAGTAAAAATACAATATCTATTGTTAGCTAATTTAAAATAACATATTAGCATACTGTAAGTTTTGAAAATTACAGTAATCCCTATATGTGGATTTCAGAAATCAAAGTACTGCAGATTAATTTGATTACTGTAGGCGATATTCTACTTTTTGGTTAAATCGAAAACTTTTTATTAAGAAAACTTACATTTAGTCATGATTTTCACTTTCGATGAGGCTTCCAAAAAAGCTTCAACTAAAATGATGGATAAAAAAACTTAGCTTATCCCCGTAAATCTTCAAGAAGAAGGGGCGGGATGAATTTTTACAACTCAAAAATAAAATAGCAAAAAAATTGTAAACAACTATTTTTGAAACCATTAATCACCACTTTGGCATTTCTTCTTTCATTCTTTCTTTCGTCTTAAAAGTGTTCACAACATGTGTCGCTTCAAATTTACCTTCGTGCATTTTCTATTTTTTCTGCAATTTATCTTTTTTAGCTTTCTTCAATTTTCAATTCAATTCAATCCATGCTTTTGCTCTGATAATCCAAAAAACATAAATCAGTTTTAACGTTTGAAGACGAAGCATTTGTAAGCATAAATGAAAGAATTAAAGTTAATGTTTTTGTGCAACATTAATTCTTCTTTTTTAGATTGCTTCTTGCTTACACATTATTGCCTCAGAGGGGGCGAATGAAACAACTGTTAATTAAAAATAAAACTTTAAACATTTATTTTTAATGAAACAAAAATAAAAGACAAAAGCAAAAAAGGGTCGAAAATACACAATTTTTTTAAGAAAAATATTTTGATTTTTAAACTTGAAAACTTAAGAAATATCTATAAAAAACAAAGAGAACAAAATGTAGAAAAGTTAAAACATACCTGAATACTGTAACTAAAATAGTCAAAATTTTTGTCACGATCATGTAACAAAACTTGTGTACTGTATTTTAAAGGAAATGAAAAACGGCTCCAATAATTTATTAAATTAACTTTCAAGTTTCTAAATTTTAAAAGTAAATTAATTTATCAAAACAAACATGCTTGATGTAATGATATTGAAAGTTAAAGTAAATTTCAAAAATTTTGTAAGAATTAGTCGAACACAACGCAGAAACTAACTTTTTGATGCCATGATTTTAAAACGCAGTACATTTGTTGGAAAAAAAATACTGTATTTATTACATTGTTGTTGCATTTGATGACTCTAAATCCAGAATTGATGGAATCACATAAGTGCTCAAAAACAACACAAGTTTTTGTAAATTTTCCATAGAAAAATGATAGCAGACAAATTCAACATCGGATTCCTTACAAATCAGACTCAAAAAAGTAGTTTCTGCAAACAACAAAAATGTTTTCTTTTTCCAAAATTGTTGCGCGCATGTTGCAAGCAAAAATTGTTTTTTTTCCAAAAAAAACAAAATTTGTTGTTTAAACGTTTATTCAAAAAATAATATAATTTCAAAACTTTTTATAATTAAAGTCTTTCATTTATTATTATTTTTTTATTCCTGATTAATCTTTCAATATATCAAGATGCCAATAGATTATTCAAGATTTGATAATATTGATACTACGGATGATGAAGAGGCAGAAAGTTCTACAAAACAAAATGATCGACAACTTTCATGTTCAACTTCTTCAACAGCAGCAACTGAAAAAGCTGAAGAAGATGCTTCAAAAGATCAATTCAATAGAATTCATATGTCATCTGCATTATTAGCTGAAAATTTCTCCAAGAATGTCGCCTATTGTGAAAGAAATATGTGGCAATTATCAACACTTGGTGGCGCATATGCTTCGATGTCATTTTATGCTAAACAATGGGTATGTTATTATTTGATATAATTATATAGTTTACAAGCAAACGGATTTACATTTTAATGAAATTTTTGGATAAATAATTTTTTATTAAGGTCTTCCACTTTTCAAACACGGTGGGACAAATTTGAGGTGATTTATTGTTCCAAATGTCCCTTTTTTATCTTACTTCTGTAGCACACAACTTGGTGCTTATGTAAGACAATTGCTACTCCTGCAGGGTAAAAACTTATGTGCTCACAATTTACGGTTCTTGTTTGTAAAGGGAATTCGCTAACACAGGTGTTGTCCTAAAATTTCGTTAACATGTAAATGAATTTGTTTGTTATGGTCGTATTCATTTAACTCAGTGATATCTATTTCAGGCTGAAATGTTGCTAAATGTCTCAATCAAGCAATTCAAACTTTCTAAACAACTCAATAATGAAGCTTATATTAGTCGGGCACGAATTTACATTGCTCATGCTTTAGCAACAAATGATGACTTTGAACAAGCACTTCTACTTATTAGGTAAGCAGTCATATTACATAATCATATATTAATATATGATATTTTAGAAGAGAATTACGGTATATCAAATATTATCTCAAAGATGACTTCAATATGAGAGTTGCAACAGCAATTCATACTCGGATTAAACATTTGCAAGAAAAAGCTATTACTTCTTCCTGATTTAAATTTTGTATATTTGTGATTGATATGTTTAGAGGTTTTGCTGTGTATTTTATATAAAACTTTATATTGTTAGATTTAAACACATGGAAAGTAAAAACTTAGAAAACTATCAAATCCGAGCTCCTTAAAAATAAAGGATTCACAATTCTACAGTATACTAAAGAATAATTTTATTACACAAAGACATGAAAAAATAGAAAAACTAAGGAAACAAATTAATTTAATTAAATGCCTAATACTTTTTGATAACGGTATTCTTCAGATAGATGAGGAAAAGAAATCCGAATTCGACGTTCTATGAATTCAAAAGTTTCGAATTTATCATCATAAGCTTGGATCTCGTTCGACTTCTGAAAAGTTACAAAAAGAGGAAACATAACAAAATTCTGCATTTTTTATCTGTTAAAAAGTTATCTAGTAACTGAAAAAAAACTTTACAAAATTGTAGTGAAACAAAAATGATCAAATTCTACAGTATACCAAAGAATGAATAAACTTTATTACACAAACACGCCAAGAAATAAATCAAATTAGATAAATGATATTAATTAAACCAAAATAATGCTCTTTTAGGATGGTGACTTATAAATAACCAATAATTTCAGGAGCATTTTTGAATTTACTTTTTGTTTTGTATAAGTTATCACGATAAGCAAAAATCATAGCAGAGTAATCAGGAGAAATTGCGTGAAGATGAAAATAAAGACGAAATTCAATCAATGGATTTTCCTGGAAGTAAAAATATTTAAAGTTTAAATTTCAAAATTTAAATAAACTTACATCCATAAATTTGGAGAATAAATTGAAATCGAAAACATCCGAAAGACCATATAAAGCAAAGTAAGTCAAAGTTGAAGGATTGAGATGTTCAATGAGATTTTTAGTTGTATCGGCAGTTACTTGAACAAGCGGCATAACAAAAAAACTCCTAAAACAATGGTCAATTACTTGCTTAGCAAAACAAAAAAATACTCACCAAGTAAAATACTTCAAATTTGGCATTAATTTAACTACTTCATCAACCGGAACATCGCTTTCATCTGGATATTTCACTTGAACTCCATTACAATCAACATGTTCAACAGTTTTAGAAGAAACCAAAAATTCCAATTCATTCCATGTAAGAGTTTGATCTTAAAGCTTCAATTCCTTGAGTTCACAAACAGCAATTTTAGGAATCACTTCAGATACAGTACGAGTTAAACTATCAGATTCAAATTTATTAATTATCCATAAGGATTTTCCAAGAATATCCAAATCAATATAAAAGTCATCCATATCAGAATTATCAGAATCATCAGAATCAGGATCAAAGAAAATAACCTTGCCATTGTGTTCAAGAGGAACATGTTTCCATTTTGAATGTCCACTTACAAGATTTTTGACGACAAAATAAGGGAATTCACGGAAGCAGAAGTATTGTGAAGCTTGCATCAATTTGAGGGATAACTTGGGAGCAGCATTGATCTTGAGATAATATAAAAACTTTTCACGAAATCCATATTTACGACGAACTGGAACCAAAGCCATTTCTTTTTCTTGCAAGCTGGACAAAGACGATTGCTGACAACCAACTCCCTTCAAATGACAAACGTAAAAATGCAAAATGAATTTGTTGATGAATGTGTCAACGTATATGTACAACGTATTTTTGCGTTATTTTTCGAGAAAGAAAAGGAAATTAAAAATTCGAAATTTGCATAAGAGAAATTCTTAGATAATCTTTCGACGTCTGTGTGACAAAAAGACAAAGGCTACCAAAAAGAGGCAACCTAAAAAAATGTGTTCACTATATTTTTAGTCAGTTTTTATCGATCAACGCTTTTGAAAAAATTTTAAGAATTTTTACAAAATAACAGTGTTAAAAAATTTAAAGAATTTTTATTGTCAAAATTTATATTTTTCCATTTATGTTTGTAAAAAACAGTAATTATTATTTACTATCATCTTTTTTAAAAAAAAAAATTACTGTAGATTTACCGATTTTTTTTTTGTCAGAGCAAAAATGTTCGAGAAAAAATTTGTGATCAATTGTTTTATTTTTTAAAACTGTACTTTTCCCACACTTTTCGCGGCGAAAAGATTTTTTTTAAACCGGGTTCCTCAAAAAAAAAAACGCGCGTCAATGTTTTTTCAAAACCGTTCAACCTTCGTCTTTCATTTCTCCCTCTCTTTTTTTCTGCCAAAAAACAAGCAAGTCTTTTTTGCCTGATTGGACTGAACTCCTTTCAGTGTCTGTCTTGTGCTATTTGTTGTTGCTGTAATTTATACAGATAGTTAAAAGTTGGCGCCCTTCTGTCAATTTTTTGCTCCAACTTTTTTTTGAAAATTAAAGCTTCTACGAGAGATTTTTTGTTAATTCGAACTCTCAAAAGTCATCAACATTTGTGCAAAAATGAGTGGCTTTTATGATAGATATCCTTCTCTTCCACTTAAGCCATTGGATTTTGATGATTGTATGAGCGATGATGAAAATGACGAGAACAATGGTAAGGTTTTTTTTCTTTGTTTATCAAGGATGAGAAGTCGACACAAACTTGTTGTGTCGAATTTACTCTAATTTGGCTTTAAAAGTTTTTCCACTGGCTGGGTTGTATTTTTCATTAATTAATCCTTCCCCTTTTTTCAGCACCTGCTACAAGTACTGATGAAGATGTTAAGGCTATGTCCTATTCTCCAGAGGTATAAAAACTATACTATTCATTACTCGTGATCATAACATTACATACTTATTTTTTAGCAAACTCTCTTGAATGAATCAACAATGTCCATCAGTTCAATTGGTTTAAGCTCTGAATCGCTTTTGGAATTTCATAAAAAAGTTCGTCGTGGTGATTTTCAAAATTCAACTCCTGGTGCAATTCGAGCTACTCGGAAACGAAAATATTGTGAACCTGTCACTTCGGATACTTCTCTCTTGCATATGCCAAATGAAATTCTCAATCGTGTTTTTTCATTCTGCAATAAACGGGATTTGCTTGCTGCTGGATCAACGTGTAAACGATTCTATGATGTTACAAGCAATGAAAAACATTGGACAACAATTAATCTCTGTGGCAAAAGAGTTCTTGAATCTGCTCTTCATCGAATGATCTCTCGTAAAACTAAAACTTTATGCATGATTAGTTCTGTTGTATGTTTATTTTAATATTTTTGATAATGCCTATTAGCTTCCATTTTTTAGGTTTTCCTAGATCCACTTTTGTCTTCCCGGGCATTTGCATCATGCAGCTTAACTCGATTGGATTTAAGTTGGGCAAAATTTCCTGGTTCTGATTTGGCTGTCATGAAAGGAATTCTCAGTAGATGTACTCAACTTGAAGTATGAATATTATTTGTTTGTGTATTTATTTTAATTGTTGATGTCATTTTTCAGTATCTTGCCCTTGAAAGTCAAACAATTGATGCTGAAGTTCTTCAAATTGTTGCAAAAAATGTTGATCTTCTAGTTCTTAATCTTTCATCGTGCCAAATTATTGATGCTGCAGCTTTAAGCCTTGTCTTTAAATCTTGCAATAAGTAAGTATTTCAGTTAGACTAAAATTACGTAGAATCCTAAAAATTGGAGTACTGTAGCTTATATTTTTATCAGTAATTCATGTCCCCAAGCTTTCTTTCTTACAATTTTGCCTTTAAAAATCCCCATTGTTTGAGCTTGTTTACTTCCAATATTACATGTTTACACATTTTTTAGGCTCAAAGATTTAAATTTATCTTGGACACATCCCGATCAAGCCACTGCAACTGTTATCATCAATGAAATTCCAAAAACAGTTGAAAAGTTTGCAATTTCTGGTATGATTGATCGAATTGCCTTTAATGATACCGGAATGATAAAAATTTTGGCCCGGCTTCCAAATTTAACCGAACTTGATATTGGTGATAACAATATTGTAACAAGTACATTTTTGCTTGAACTTGCAACACGAAAAAATTTTCGAAAGCTTACTGCTTGCCGCTGTTATGCCATAGAACCTATCACCTACACCACTCTCAAATATGTTCGAGCTATGAATCTCTTTGGTGCGATAAATAATTCTGGTTATGATTATATGAAGAATGCCCTTCCCGGTGTTTCCTTCAATTTAAATCCATTTACAACAATTGCAAGATCACAAGAAAGCAATCAAAGCATTTTTTGGGGAATTGATATTAGTGAACCATATTGAACAATATATTTCTCTCTCTCTGTTAGAAAATCTCTTATTTTTGCCTATTTTTTGAGAATCTCATCATTATTTTATTGTTGTTTTTTGTAGTATTTATTGTTTTATTAATTGTTCTTCCTTCTTCTATTGTTCTTTTTTGCATAACCAGTATTTTACTCGCTTTTAAGCTGCGAATATACTTCTTTTTTTCCTAATTTTTTATTTGTTATTGTTTTTTTCCTTGCTACTTTACTTTTTTATCGTACAACTTTTTTAAAAAGTTTTTTGAATATAATTTTATTTCTCCTTAATTTTTTGTTTTTACACACTTGCTTTTTACTCACAATTATCTACCGTAATCCCAACATGCATTAACAATTCTTCTGATTACGGTAATTGAGCCTGTTTCAACAACTTGTTTAACATATTAAAGCTTAAAATGCGATTATAATACATGAATCTTAGGTTGAAAGTATAAATTTAGAATTTTGCTGAAGCCTATCGAGCAGTATTTTTATTTTGGGTTTAAATTGGTTTTAATTTACGGATTTTCGTAGATTATTATCTGTTTCTTTGTTTAATCAATAATTTTACCATCAAAAATAATTTTCTGATAAAGCAATAATATTGATTGGCGGCGTCCGTTATATCCGTTAACCCCTTTTTGAGACATTTGTTGGATTACTGTAGTGACATATCACTTTACAAATCCCTGTTAGTTTTTGTTATTGTTTGACGTAAAAAACTTTACCAAACCTTAAAAAACCACACCCAAAAAATAGAATGCTTCTATAATTTTTCCAACTGATTAAAAAAGAGGCAAATATAATTCTCTTTTTTTTCACTGATAAGCTTCTTTCTCGGATGCTTCTTAAAATTGATTAAAAAATTTTGCTACTGTTTTTGTACGTCAAAAAATTCCTTCCTTTTTCATCCAAAAAATCATTCATCGATTTTTATTTTCTGTTTCAACAGTTTTTCAAAAAAATGAAGTTTTTGTTATTTCTTTCTGTTACCGTAGTCCTGTTAAATTTCAGTCATGGATTTCATGCTAAACTTTTAGGTTTGATTTTATTCAAATTTTTGTAATTTTTAAGTTTATTTGATTAATTTTAGTTCGAAAAGATGGTTCAATTTCTTCTGATGGACTTCAAGGATATTCGAGTAATAAATATTAATTGTTTGTTTGTAAAATTTAAGCATTTTGTAGATTTTGAAAAAAGTTGTATCAAAGATGATTACTGTACCTATAGCTTAAAAGCCCCAGGAATTTCTCCAACTGATTATTCTGGGGATCAAAATCGTATCTCCAAAGATGGACAAGATTTTGAAGGGGATCAAGTAAGAGGATTATAGAAGATTACAGTAATCAATGTAATAATATTAGGATAAATATAATCAAAAAATGGAAGATTATCAAAATTTTGAAAGCAAATGGAAAGTTACTTCTGCTCAAATTGATTCCATGTTATTGGCGATTGAATCAATCAATAAACAATTACCATCAATTTTGGATTCAATTGAAAATTCATTGGAAAATGCAACACAAACTTATACAAAAATTGAAAATGCAATTGGACAAATTAGTAATCCCTGTTATTTAAGCACATGTGGTAAAAAATATATTTATAGTTTTAAACAATCAATACTTATATGTTTTTTATTTCTTAGCTAGTACAACCGTTGCTCCACCAATGACAACTCAAAATGCTGGAAGTCCAGCAACAGATATCACATCAGCCCCTGGGGGAAGTACTGCTGAACCAGGAACAACACAAAGTCAAACACCCTTCACTGGATCCACCCCAACTCCAGGTCCAACTGAACCAGCTGGATCTACAACAACTGGTGCAACTGAAGCTACTGCCACTGGAGGATCAACAGATGGTTCTGTTGGAACTACAGTAACCGATTCAGGATCAACAGGTGGTGGAGCAACTGCTGACGGAGCAACAACCGTTGCTGGTGGTGATTCAACATCTTCTGAAGCTGCTGCCACAACTTCCGCAGGCACTTTTTGAACATAAAACTTTTAAATATAAATTATCCATAAAATTTCATGTTAACCAATCTTAAACCTTTTACATTTTACAAAGCATGGAAAATAAAATATTTGCCTATCTCTTTTAACTCCAAAATCTATAAAAAAACAAAACCCTTTTGCTTATACATAAACATTCACACATGAAAAGCAATAAAGTATTGCATCATTCTAATATTTTTACTGCAATCATGTTTTTGGAGCTATCATTTGAAAACCTTAAAATTCTGTAATTTAGGAATGATATCGCCATTTCTTGTCGCTTGTTAACTTGAACAAATAAGTTTTTGTAATTAAAGTTTCAGATGGGAACAAGAGCTGAATTGGTGCAACTAAAGCGACAAAGTGTACTTTATAAAGTTAATGGAAGATATCAAGATTCAAATGTCAACTTAAATCAAAATAACAAATGTTCAAATTTATCACTTGTTCAACCAAAAAGCAAATCAAACAGTAATAACAAAGGTTTTGGTAAATTCTAATGCTGCAATCTTTTATTAATATGAAATAATTGTTTACATAAAAATGTATTAAATTAGTAAAAATAGGGTACTGTAAGATGTAAGAAATTTTTTGAACGGACAAACATAAAAATAGATAATTATCTCCAAAAATCTTTGAAGGATTGCAGCAACATTAAAAAATAGATTTAAAAATTGGTGAAGGTGAAAAAAGAAGTTTCTGGAATAAATCTTCATTAAATAAGTTAAAATTAAGAACTTCTAAATTGTTTACTGCATCTGATAAAACTGAAGAAAGTGTTAAAAGAAAAAGATGGAATTCATCAAATGTCACTTCAACCATCACAAGCAGAAGCACTTTATCCCTTCATATTGCTGCTTATGAAAATTCTGTTGAAGGTGATAAGGATACTGTATCATTAAATAAAGATGAAGGCTTGAAAAAGAATGAAAAATTATCTGATTCAATTAAAGAACGAAAACAAACCTTAAGTAATTCAACATTGGTTAGTCCATTTCAAACATTTGACAAAAACTTAAATTTGTTCAAATTTTATTGATTTACAGAATTCATTTGAATTTCCAAGGCAGCAAATCGATGGTGAAACTGTTCCTGCAATTATGCAATTTACAGCATCCCAACAATTACTTAATCCTAATCAATTGGGTAATTTTCTTACTCCTTTCTTTTGCTATCATTAAATAAACTATTTAGCAACAACAAATTCAACAGATTTCTTAAATTCAACTCCGCCAACAACAGATGCAATATTTCCTTCAACAGAAGGAACAACAAATGTATCAGGCTTTATCATTTCTTCAATTTTGACTTCAACTTTGCTCACAATTACAACCTCAACAGCCACAAATTCAAAAATGTATTCAATTTTTACGCATCCTGCATTTATCACTTTTGCGGTGATTTTTTTAATTTTGGCTATTTTATCAATGATTGGAAGCTGCTTTCGGCATATTCGAGAACTTCGTCGTCGAAGTCTTTCTTCAATGGAAATGCAAATTTGGGAAGCAATTATTTCCAAGGCTTCAACCGTTGATACAAGATTTGATTATGAGCAATTGGTTGTTAAACCAAAATATATTGTTGTGCCATCTCGGTGTACTTGGTAAGGATACTTTTGTTTGTTGAAATTGATGGAGTTTGTAGCAAGTTTAGATTAGGTTTTTAATGAGTTTTAAAACAACTTTAAAATACAGTATGACTGCCTTGTTTTTGGAATGAATTGACAACC
This sequence comes from Panagrolaimus sp. LJ2414, assembly GCA_024447195.1. Taxonomy (NCBI): domain Eukaryota; kingdom Metazoa; phylum Nematoda; class Chromadorea; order Rhabditida; family Panagrolaimidae; genus Panagrolaimus; species Panagrolaimus sp. LJ2414. The sequence goes on from JAMRXY010000018.1 coordinate 517,577, forward strand.
ATGTTACATTACTGTAAAATGAACCGTTTCGTAATTTTAAAAATTTTTCAACCTCTGTAAATTCACATCTGTAATTTTCGACTTATTGTTGTTACTGTAGCTTTTTATAATTACAGTTTTAAAATTGTTTCAACTTTAAGTTTGTTTTTTGTGCACAATATACTTTTGACCTTTGATGACCTTTAAACTATTACAACTATTTTTGCAACAAAAAAGCATAAACCAATTACATTTTTTAACAAATCTAATTATTATTACTTCTACTACCCCCTCACCACAATAATTTTTCATTTTTAGTGAACCAAAAGCGGATCCATGAATGAATGGAATAATATTGAAATGGTTCATCTTTAATCATCCTTTCACATAAAATTGTTTTAACAAATATAAATTTTTTATACATGTTTTTCTTTTTATTTATTACCAATAAATAAATAAATAAATTACTTTTTTAACAACATCTCTTTAATTTTTTTGTGACAAATTTGTTGAAACTTTTTTGTTTGAATTTTATGTGAGAGAGAGTTCGTTTTTTATCGATGAAAAAAAAAGAAAGGTGGGAGAGATCAAATAACAACAGACATATGTACATATATTTTATATTTTCATTGTTAAAAACAATGCAAATCGGAAATGCAAAGAACAAAACTTGAACAGGTGATTTGTTATTATTATAATCTCGGCCCCTCAGGGCTTGCTTCCTTCCGTCCTTCCGATCTATCTTCAAAGACAAAAAAACGGAGGCAATCGTTTTTGCTTTTTATGTTTTTTTTCTGGCTTGACTTTCAAAGAAGCAAAAATTGTGCAGAAAAAAAGAGTTTTTTTGTGAAAAATGTTTTTTACCAAACTTGGAAGAAAAAAGTTTTTTTTATTGTTTTGGGACGTTTTAATTAAAGTTTCGGGTACTTTTTGCTTCTTGCTTCTTCTTTTTGATGTTGTTTAAGACTTCCGTAGAAATAGAAAAAGTGTGGGGGAGAAACTAAAAGTTAAAGAGATATGGTCAAAAAGTAAAAAAAGTTTATGGGTCATTTGTGACAAAAACGTAAAAAAAGTTATGAATGTGGTTGTTGAAAATATAGGCTATATTATATAGCAGCTGATTGAGAAGGGGAATTGTTTTTGTCAAAACAAGAGTTTAAAAGTTATTTTTATGATCTTGAATATTTTATGAAATTAAAAATTTGGAGGGTATAAATTGTTGTTATTCATTCAGGTTTTGTTGTATTTTTTGGTGTCGTAATTTTTCCGAGTTACTGTATTATGATTTTCTTTCATTTGTTTACAGTAATCCTTCTTTACTTTTTTCTAAATCCTTTTTTTACTTTTATACCTTTTTTCTTATATTTCCAGATTACCGTATCATCCATTTTCCTTCCCCCTTTTTCCACATTACCATAATCCTTTTTCTTCTTTCTCGAACGTTTTCATTTTATTTCTAAACTTTGGTTTTTTTACTTTTTCTATTTTAAAATTTATATTTTTTACACAATTTTGTATGATATTTTTGTTTTCTGCAAAAATAAATGATTGCTTGTCATCCCCAAAAAATACTTGCTTAAAAATTAATAAACTTTTCCTCATATTTCATAAATATATTTTTTATTTCCTGACAGTTCATTTTTTTGGCTACGTAAATACAAGCAAAAAGTCATAGATTTTTGACGTTCCCTTGTCTTAAAATGAAATACATGTCCATCATCACTTCACTCCTTCCTTTCACTTGCCTTTCAACAACAGAAATAAAAAAACTGTAATCGAAAAAACCACTGTTTTCGTTTTTTGCAGAAGCAGTTTTCTCAAAAAAAGGCAGCAAAAAAAGCAAATTGTTTCATACATTTTGAATGGGATTTCCCAACGGGATTTCGCATCATGTTCTTCTCAAAAAAAACTCAAACTAGAACAAATACAATTTTTTAGGAAAAATAAATAACATATTTTTTTTCTCCTCAATTTATTATTGATAATTGATTATCGCTGCTACAAAAAAAATTGAGTGAAAAAGAAAAAATTCGAATCTAAAAATATACCTTCAACGTCAAAAATGCGGAAATTATTTTTTTCCAAAACATACTTTTTTTTTACTTTTTTAAAAACACAGTTTTTTCAGTGCAAAAAAGGTGTGAATGGCACCTTTTTTGGGGTGGTGGTGGTCCCACCTTTAAAATATAAATATATAAAATGAAAAATGCAAGGTTTTTGCGCAATTTTTTTCTTGTTCCTGACCGAAATAAAAAAAGGCATTGTTCTTGCCTTTTTTGATGAAAGCTTGAAAACTGTTGCCGTCACAATCGTCGTCGGTGCTTTTGTCCGGAAGCCTTTTTTCTGCCAAAAAAATATGAAGAAGCGGGGTTCCTCAAATGAAAGAAAGTCTCTCTCTATTTTGCACTTTTCCTTCTTTCAAAAAAGTGAAGAATAAATGAATGAGTGACCGCTTAAAATGTTTATTAAATGTTTTAAATTGAGCGTTAAAAAGAATGGGATACTTTTTTTTTTGAAAAATATGTTGGTTGATTAACTTGTGTTTTTAGTTTGGTTTCAGACTATAAAAGTTCACTGCCAACTTTTAAGTGATACTGTAACTGAAATTTTGTTTCACTTCTTTCTTTAAATTTTTAAATTGTCTCTAAAGTGTGTTGAACAAGCTCAAATATAAATTAATGTTTTTTTGTAAACTGAAAACTAAATCTCCGGAAATAGCACCAATTAAATGTCTTTCTTTTTTCTTTCACACACCTTTGGCATTAATGGAGACAAGCTTATGGGAATGAATAAGGTTTTTTTTCTGGATTTCAGCCAAAATTTGTGCCTTCACTCCAAAAAAATATATTTGTAATCTTTGAAGCCATTTGAAAAGCATTTTTTAACCAGAAAAAAACCTTGTCTGCTAAACTCTAATTTGTCATAAAGTTTAAAAAATAAATTTTTGCGTCAAAAACTAAAGTTTAATTAATTAAAGCGGCTAATGTTTGTTAAATGTCGCCGCTGCCTTCGGCAGTTTCGACCAGGTCATTCAGTCTTTGTTCGTTCAAAACAGGCTAAAGATTTTTTTGATCCCCATTTGTTTTTCTTTTAACAGATTTTTATTTCTGCCATAATTTATCAAATTTCCATCAAATAAATTTTTCATCAACAAATTTCTCTTTTTTTCATCTTTCTTTGTTTTTTGATTGCAAACAAACAAGAAAAGACAAAGTTGAAATTAAAGATGTTCATTTTTTTCTTGAATTAAAAAAAATTTTCATCAAAAAAGTTTATCTTTTGCCCCACAAAAGCACACATCATGCCCTTTCCATTTCTTTCTTGCCTTTCATCTTTTTAAACTCCTTTTTCTTTTTCTTGTGTCCACGTTGGACCCTTTCCTTCTTTAAGGAATTTTGGTTTTATATTGTCTTTCTTCATAAATCCGTGGCTATGAAAAATATGTTAAAAAAGGGACCGAAGATCTCCTGCTGAGAGAGAATTCCTGGGCCAGACAATGTTCAACTTGGTACATTTTTTTTGTTCAAAAAGTTCCACCAAAAAAACCTTCCTCAAGAAAAAATCGTTTGACATCGGAATTTTGGAATTATTATTATTCAAAAAGTACATGAAAATGCTTTTAAACAATTCTTTGTACTTTCTGTGACAAAAAACGCTTTTTCTATGTCACAAAACTATTAAAAAATATAAAAAGTTTGGTTGAATAATTTAAACCTTTTTAATTCAAAACCAACAAATTCTTTTTTATCTTTTTTTTTTGATTTTGTTGAGTGTTTTTTTTGCTGTTTTTGAATGCCCAAATTTAAACTCATTTGGGAGCACTCGCTTTTTTTCATTTTCTCCTGTCTCATTTTTTAAGAGGCAAAAAACCTTCTTTGATGTTTTTGTGGATGTGTTTCGATTTTTAATACTTACAACAATAACAAAAAAGTACTTTTAATAGTTAAAAATATAAAATATTTTGGAAGACGAAGAAGAGCAGCAGAAATGTTGCAAATTGCAAAGGGCAACTTTAAAAGCATTTTTTTTATTCAAAAATGAAACAAAAAAGAACGGATTTAATTGAATTTTGACACAATTACAAAAATTTTTTAAAAACAAAAAGGTTAAATAAAAAATTGAGTAACTGTTTTTTTGGTGGTTTTTGTTGCCATTTTTAAAAATAGAAATAACAAATCTTTTTAAAAATGTCATTCTTTTTTGAAAATGAAGAAGTTTAGTTTTTTGATGGGTAGCGTTAATCTCCCCCCTTGGTTTCTATTTATTCTACTTCTTCGTCGTCTTCTTTTATTTTAGGGTAGAAGTAGTCTTCAGACATCAGAAAGAAAAAACATATATAATACATTGAAGTCTTGAAGAATGAAGAAAAAGAAGAAGCAAAGAACTTTGGCCCCAAATGAAATATTTTTATGAATGTTTGAAGATGAAGAAGATGATGATGAAGAATAGAGAATAAGAAGAAAAGTTTGAAGAAAAGCATCATAAGTGCCCCAGCAAATATTTGCAATTTCGTTTCTTCAAAAAAAATGCAGTAATAACTTTTTTCAATTTTGGTGCCTAAATTTTCTGAGATTGAAAAGGTTTTTAATGAATTTTTACAATTTTCGGGTTACTGTAATATTAACATTTTCTTTTGTTGCAATTTTTAGTTCAACATTTTCCATTTGAGACTCTCCAAAGATTACTGTAATCGCGTGAAAATTTCTTTTATATTATTTTAAACACATACGTTTTTGCAATCCATTTATATTCATTCTTTTCCCCTTCTTCTTTTTTGTCCCAAACGTATATATTTATAAAAAATGCCGATTACTCTTTTTTTGTGTTGAACAACTTTTTTTCCTGTTCAAAAAAATGTTCCGTTTTTCTTTTTTCTTTTTTGAATCTTCTTTCATCTTTTTTTTTCATTGCCTCATGCTTTTACATGTTCAAAGATGTTGTTGAACAACATTTTAAAAAATAATAATAATATTCAAAGAAAAGTTTGTAGTTTTTGTCATCTTCTTCTTTTTCGCCAACAGCAACATCATCAACGCTATTGTCGTAGTTCAAAAAGAAAAAAAGAGTTCAGGTATTTTTTGTTTGAATGTATCAAATGTTTTTGCCGACAGCAATTTACATGTAAGATAAAACTTTGATCCGGATTGTCAAAATATTATTATCTTTATCTTGTTTCATTCCTGCTTCCTCATTTTGAAGACTAAAAGGTTGGTGTATGCCTTTGTTTTATATATATTTTTTGTGTTTTTTCTTTGTTGGCCCTTTTTTAACAACAAGCAAGTCAATCATTCTAATAGTTTTTTCGGCTTGTTCCACTTGAAAGCATTTTTACCCCCTCAAATATATATATTTTTAAAACAAAAAAAACTTACTGTTTTTTTCATCTCATCTCCGTTTTTCCAGGCCAACAATTTTTTGTAGTATTCCTTCCATCTTTTTTAAATGTTAAATGTTTTTATTTATTAAATTTTATTAAATAATAACACAAAAAAGTGTAAAAGTTATGTTTACACTTCAGCAGCAGATATGGTATTTATCTCTGATTATTTTTGGTATGTTTAATAATATTTTTTATGCAAATTTGCTTAATAGTTAAGTTCAAGGTGTGGGATACAAACCCTTGGATTTGATAAATCTTTAATAAAAATTTCAACACCTGCACTTTCATATTTTTAAAAAAATTTATTCGAAAAAAACGAACCTGGGCGTTATTTTAAAAGATTTCCCTTTGGAAAACATTTCTTTTTTTATTCCATTGTTATAGCATATAAATAATATCCGCTATTATAAATGTGTTGTAGCATGAATGAATAGACACCTTTTTCTTCTTTTTATTTTATCTTTAAACGATTCCTGAAAATTCTGTTTCTAAAAACTTTGATCATCAAAGAAGAAAAAAGCCCAAAAATCGTTAGGATTTGTGCCAAAATGGGTATTAAAATTTTTTTAAATGAAACAGATAATTTTTCAAAATAAACGGATATAGCTAAAACCTAAAAGCTTTAAAGGTCATTTAATTATATACATTCTTGACCTGTTTTTTAGGATTATTAAAATATGTGTCATCAACAAATCAATTACGGCTTATTCAAGATATGCTGGATTCATATGATCGAAAAGCGAAACCAACTTGGGATAACTCAAAACCCGTAAATGTTACATTTAGCATGGATTTATATCAAATTTTAGAAGTTGTAAGTTTTTATTTTGCTTTTACTTGCATTAGCTCTAAGGTGTACGGTAAGCTAGAGTAATCATCATATTGATCTTTGTAAAGCACAATTCAGTTAAACAGTAACAACTGGCTACTGTATCTTAAAAGTGAATGCAGAGCTATATGGATAATTAAGGGTTTGCTCATGGCTTTCAATTTTGATTTGGAGCCATATGCAAATTTTTTCTAAAAAACTTTCAACCAATCCAATAGTATCAGATACCCCTTTGCTACCGTATCCTTTAACCCTTTTGTTCGTGCAAGTCCTTTAATTCTTTCATTTAAAATTTATTATCCTCATAAAATAAAAAACAGGAGTTTTAATTGAGTCATTCAATTTTATCTGCAAAAATAAAACGTTCATTTTTAATACTTTTAATCGGCAATAAAAAATTGAAAGAGAGATGTATCTTCATATTGCATGTTTTTACTCTATTATTATATGTGTGTAGTAATTTTTGGTCTTGTTGAGTCGTATTACATATATAATTTATTATTTATTAGATCCCTAAAGGGTCGTTCCTCTCCAAAAATGTTTCCACTAAATTATTTTTTTTCTTTCTTCTTCTTCAAAAAATGACCATTTAACTGCTGCTGTTGCACTTTTGTCTTTCCTCCCTCTGGCAAAAAATGTTTCATTTTTTTGCACGCCTAATTTCTTTTGAGAAAAAAAGAGTCTCCAAAGATTCTGGAAACTCTAACTAAATTACACTTTTTTTGTGAAACATGTTTTCTTTTGTAGAATGAACCCCAACAATATATTTTATTAAATGCTTGGATTATTGAAGTAAGTTTCTCAATTTTTTTGTCCCTAAAAATTTCAAAAGCCTAAATTTTAAGAGATGGCATGATGAATTTTTGTATTGGTCTCCAACAGAGTACGGTAATATCACAGAAATTCGGTTACCACATAGTTCAATATGGCTTCCGGATACAACTTTATATGAAAAGTTAGTTGGAATTATTGATATTACTGTAGTTGTATAAAAAAATTATATTTTTTTAGTTTGGTAATGAAAGATGATGATACTCGAAGGTTATTAAATGCCAAACTAACAACAAATGCCACAAGAAAAGCGGCATTGGTGGAAATGTTGTATCCAACAATTTACAAATTTAGTTGTAAATTAAATCTAAGATTTTTTCCATTTGATATTCAGGTTAGTTTTTATGCAAATTTGGGCTTGGATCTTAAATGATAGCAAATGCCATGGCATTAACAAAAACTGAATATTGTGTTGAAAGCTTCAATTTGACATTTTTAAATTGCACAAAATGCCATAGCATTTTGACATCAAAGTCAAACTTTTTAAAATTTATTCATGAAATTTTTATTGTGCTATAAAACCCTTTAGCCTCAACTTATTAAAAATTACAGATTTGTCAAATGACATTTTCTTCTTGGACTTATGATCAAAAAGGCATTGATTATTTTCAATATTCTGATACCGTTGGAACATCAAATTATTTGGAAAATGAAGGATGGTATTTAATGAAAACAACGATAAAAAGAGTTGAAGTTAAATATTCATGTTGCCCAAATGCATACACTTTGTTAAAATTAACACTGTATTTGAGAAGAAAACCATTATTTTATGTAAGTATACCGTAATATGAACAAAACAACTACATGATTACAGTATCCAAATCTTTTAGATGATAAATTTGATAATTCCAACAAGTATTATAACTTTGATTGCCATTGTTGGATTCTTTACAACTTCATCGGCAAGTGGAATGCGAGAAGAAAAAGTTTCACTCGGAATTACAACTTTACTTTCAATGTCGATTTTGATGTTGATGTAAGTTTCATTTTTATTTCGGGTAATACAGTAGGTCAATTAATGGGCATTGTTTAGGGTAAGTGATGAAATGCCAACAACGTCAACATTCATTCCATTAATTGGATGGTTCATTTTGGGAATGATTGTTATTATCAGGTAGGGGTTTTTTGATTTTTAAGGAAAGATTTAAAAAACTCCAGCAACTACCGTATATCCAAGTAGAAGTTGGAGGCGGAAAATTTAAAAACCAAAAAACAACTGCAGCTTTTCGGAACGCTCCGATCGGAGTCGGATACAAATAGCCTACTCTAAACTGAACACATATACAGTAATCAATTGTGAATCCTTACAAATTTTAGTCTTGGAACTCTTGCATCATGCATTGTAATTGGAGTACAAAAGCGTGGAAGATTGGGTGAAAGACTTTCATCGAAAGCTGTAAGCATTACAAAATTCTTTGCATACATTTCACTCACAGAATTTCCAATACATTTAACAAAAGGAACAAAAGTAAGCCATTTTTCATTTTCTAATATTTAACAATTAATTAATTAAAGGAATATGAAGAAGTTCCACCTCCAGCTGAATCGTACAAAAAGAGTCGAGCTGGTCGTCGATTAGAAGCAATTTCAAAGAATGGATTTTATGATACCGCGACAGGAGAACCAACAACCCCAAAGAAAACTTGGTTTTCAAGTCCATTTCGAAAACGTCCAACAGCGAATAACAATTCTCGGGGAATTGTTACAGATAAATCAACGGATCCTTTGGTAGCCGGGTCAACATTCGGTTGGTTTTTTGTTTGAATTGTTTGGATTTGAAGTGTGTTTTTTTCCTTTTTTGAAATTTACATATTTAAATTTTTCCCATGTTTGAAATTTTAAATCCTCCATTTTATGTGTTTCCCTTGGGTTTGAGCTTTTCTTACTTTTAGCATCAATTGATGGAATTGCGTCAGATCCATCTTCGCTTCCACCCCTCCCTCCTGCCCCACCTGGACATCCACTTAGTCTTCGCTTAGCTTTATCAGAAGATATTTCAAGTCTTGATAGTGAACCTCTGACTTCTCGACCCCAAACTGGAAGATCAACTGGAAGAATACCTCCAACAAAAATGACTCAACATGTTAATATTTTTAATGGTAAACACTTTGAAGTTTTCTTTACATAAATCCTTTATCGCTTAAAACTGTTTTATCATCAATGCATAAATCCCCTTTAAGCTAAGGGCTTAATAATGTATCAGGTCCTTTTTAAAAATTTAAAACGTCCACGTTTAAATTCGAAAACATCTGTTTTTACAAAACGGTTGTCTTTCAAAATGTTCAAAATTTGCTACAAAATGTTTTTTGTAAATGCAAACCTTTTGTTAAAATCCTACCGTAATCTGATATACTCAGATTTAATATTATGCAAATTTGTACAGGTTAAGGGATTCCATCTCTTCCCTGGAGAAATGCTTTACAATAAAACTCTGCCCAATTGTTTTTGCAAATTTGCATATTGCAACTTCTTGCATACTGTAGCCAGCATTTCATAATGCAGAAATATTGCAATCTCATTTCCAACATTTATATATTTTAGATAATATCCGGCAAAGTCGACAACTTGCCCAAAAAGAATATGAATGGCTTGCAACGGTTGTGGAACGCTGCAATTTTATCATCTTTGTTTTATTATTCTTTTTAATAACATTCGGAATTAATTTATTGGGTTATTGGCATTGGAGTGATATAGATTATATTTTATATGAATAATATATTATATTACTCTGTCTCTTATTACTGTATCTGTATCTATCTTATAAATATATGTATATTTATATATTTGAACATTTATGAGCTTCAGATTTTTTTATATGCATATTTAAAATGTATGTATTCATCTTCTTGTCAGCTTTATTTTTCACCCTCTCTCATTTTCTCTTGAAATGTCAAATGAATTCATGTCACTTTTCTCCTTTTTCTTCTTTTTCTTTTGTCGTCTGCATCTTTACATTTTTAAACTACCACAAACACATATATATATTTTTTGAGCTTTTTTAAAACAAAACCTTTCCATCTGGATCTTTTCCACCTTCAACTTAAAAGAACAAACAACAAAAATTTTGTTAATTTTTCATTGCTTTTTTTGTTTTTTGATAAATTATTGTTTTTTTTGAAACATATGAAAAGTTGCTTTTTCTTGACTTGTCAAAAAACGAGAACGACAAGAAAAAAATAAAGGTTGAAAAACCTTTGTAATATTTTTTATCCTTTTTTTTGAACCATTGTTTTTCAATTTGTTTGATCTCTTTTTTGACAGGGCCTTGCAGGAAAGAAGGAAGTGAAAAAATAGAAGAAATGCAACAACGCCAATCCCGACAAGAAAATTCAAAGAAAAGATGATGAATAATTATTTGATACAACTTTTAATTTTTTTATCTGCAATTTTAAGGATTAATTCTTTGCTGTACAGTAATAGTTCAAAAGGTATAACTTTTTAGGCTTTCTTACCGTAATCAATGCATTTCTTTTCAGGACCCCGATCTCTTAGTACCGGTTTTAATCAAGAAGAAGTGCCATTGGTGAAATTGACGAGGGATATTTTATCCCCTCAGAGATATGATAAACGTGTCCGACCTGTTCATGACCATACCCAATCCCTTAAAATTCATCTTAGCATGTCCCTATATCAGATTGTTGATGTCAGGTTAGTTAATTTTAGGGTACTGTAATTGCATTAACAAAGTTAATTTTCAGTGAACCTGCCCAAAATATTAAATTAAATGTTTGGTAATTTTGCATTTTTGAATTTTGTCCAAAATGATTACAATTTTTAATTTTAGGATGATTCAGAAATGGGTTGATGAAGCATTAGATTGGGTAAACATTCAATCCATCCATTGGACTTCTGAATTTCCAAATAATTACATTTCCTAAATTTAGGATCCAGAAGAATATCATGGAATAAATACAACAATTTTACCACATGAAGTTTTATGGTTACCGGATACTGTAGTATATAATTCAGTGGTGATGAATCCAGATGAAACAGAAAGATATATGAATATTCGGGCAGATTCACTTCGGCATGAAGGAAAACGGGGATCCCTTATGTCATTTCTATATCCGGCAATGTATACTGTAACGTGTCGATTAAATATCCGATATTTTCCATATGATCAACAAGTAAGTGTTCTTTATCCAAATTTGAAATTTTACAAATTTGCATATCAAACTTGAATTACCGTAATCCTTTTAGAATTGTACTTTAACAATTTCATCCTGGACTAATAGTAAATCAGCCTTGGATTATTACGCCGATGAAAATGTTAATCTTGCTTCATACATTTCAAATGAAGAATGGGAAGTTATTTCATTTAAAGTTTTTCGGCATGAATATAAATATGCTTGTTGTCCGGAGCCTTGGGTCATTCTTGAAGCTTCAATTGTAATCCGACGAAAACCGCTGTATTATGTTGTAAATTTAATTATTCCAACTTCAATTATTACCATTGTTGCTATCACAGGTACGGTAGCCAATTAACCATTAACAACTAGATTATGCAAATTTTAGGATTCTTTACACCGGCTTCAACATCTGATGATCGAACAGAAAAGATTAATTTGGGTATTACAACTTTGCTGGCAATGTCTATCTTAATGTTGATGGTATCAGGTACAGTATCTCAAATGTTATTTGTTCTTTCAAAATTTGCATAATTTTAGATCAAATGCCAACAACCTCGGAATTTGTGCCATTAATTGCATGGTTTTATTTAATGTGAGATTACTGTAATATTACACTACAGTATCCAAAAACAAAAATTTTAGGATTATAATTTTAATTTCGATTGGAACATTTTTAACTTCGGTAATTTTAAGTATACAAGGTCGTCGACAATATGGCAAACTTCCACCACTAAAAATTAGGCATTTATTCTTTAATAAACTTGGAAAATGGGTTTATCTTGAACCGCCTCCGGCATTACAAATGCTTTGGGAAGAAATGGATGTAAGTGATTTTTTGGATTAAAGATAGGATTAAATTTATTAAAATTTAGGATCATCCTGCAATGGCATATCTTCGAAATGCAACAAATAAAAAGAATCCAAAAACAAAGGTTTATTTTATGCAAATTTATTAACAGCTGTAAAACGTTTTAAATGTTTTAGAAACAAAGCATTGTATCATTAAATAATAACAATAACAATAATAACAACAACAATAATAAATTTGTTGAATTACCACCAAAACCTGAAACTCCCAAACCCGGTCTCAGAGATCCAATGCTTCATGATCCAGTTGATCGAACTCCTTCGAATACTTCTCTTTTGGCAGCCAAGCCTCGGGCAAAATCAAATTGGTTAAAAGTTGGTGCCGCGGCCGCAGCAAAATCCAAGCCATTAGATGATCAAAGGGATCAAGTGCCAATGATTGAATTTGGCTCAAATCCTTCGACTCCCTCTCCATCCGTTTTACAATCTGCAAGATCTTCAATATGGGAAAATGCCGTGGCAGTTGTGGCAACACCTTCAAAAAGTATGTTTTCAAAAAAGAATGGATTATTGTAACAGAAAAAAAATTATTCAAATTTTTCAGCCACTCCTGGAAGTCTCTCTCGAAAGCCCCCAGGCGAGGTCAATACAATGAAAGCCCGGCGGCAGTGTTCCCTTGAATGGGAGCTAATTGCAACAATCCTTGATCGGATTCTTCTAATTGTTTTTATTTCTTCGGTAATTCTTGTCACAGCTGGAATGATCGTTACAGGAAGAGTGGCACAATGGTCATATGATCAAGTTTCAACTGAATAAATTAAATAACAGCACCAACATCTTGCCAAAAATCTTGAAGAAGAAAATCAACAACAAAAATCTCAACAACGTTTCAGAAATATAACTCTCTTTTTTTACCAGTTTTTATTTGCATTTAAAACAGTTTTTTTCATTTTGCAATCTTTTTTTATTTTTAAATTCAGGTGCTTTAAATTTATTTTTTAATAATTTTTTTTGCTAAAATTCCAAAGCGCAATATCGGCTTTTTAAAATATTTTTTTGTAAAATTTTTTTTAAAACCGTTTCTTTTTTTGTGAAAGCTTTAATTAATTCTTGCCAAACGCGTAAAATTAATAACAATAAAAAATCATAATAATAATTAAATTTTTGTAATTTACAAATATATTTTTATCCACATTGAAATACAAGAATTGTAACTTTTGAGGCAGTCATGTGCATGAATTTTGTGAAAGAAATATGTGAACCAAAATTTCTGCCAATTATTACATGCCAAGTTTCACCTAAAAATATCATGGGTTAAAAAATGGCAAAAAGGGTGTTTTTTAAAATGGAAAAAACCAAGAACAATTTGTTTAACAATATTACTCTAAACAAATTCTATTTTTTGTATTCAAATTAAAAACTTGCGATACCGTAATTGCAAAAATTATGATACGTATCGCGCGATACTTTAATTGTTTTTTGGATAAAAAACAATGTCATAAAAATTTTAACATAAAAGTACCCATAAACTTGCTAATAAAACATTTACCATTTAATTAAAATCTTAGAAAATTAGTTCTAATATTTTTGATTAACAATTTAATCAATTGCGGAGGAAATTTATCCATGCAAGAATAAAATAAAATTCATACCAGTAATTTCATCCAATTTAGTTTTAATGCCTGTGGCAATTTCATTTTCAATTCCGCAAGTGTCCAATGCCATATTAGAAATTTCAACCAATTGTTTTTGTTCATCAATATTCATATTTGTCTGTTTTATTATCACTGAAAGTGGCTCCGCAACAACCGTTTTTTGTCGCTCTGGGGCTGGTGTACTTCCCGTTGCTTGTCGCCATCGCTTTGATGCATTCCTGAAATTACAAATTATGAATGAATAAAGATAGGATAAAAAAGGATTAAGTAAAATGCCATGGCATAAATCCCAAAACATGATCTTGAAATTACTTTTAAGGTTTTCATCAGTGATTTGAAAACTATTATTTCAAACATTAATTTACCTGAACAAATTAGCCATTTTTTACAAGTTTAAACTAAAGTTTAGCAAAAACAAATGTTTATTTTAAATTTGAAGAAACATGAACAAACTAACTCAAACGAACAAGAAAAAAAAGTGTTTTACCTTCGAATACTGAAATTTCGGCGTTGAAAAAACATTGAATTCAGCATGTAAGAACAACAACAACCAAAAAAACCGATTTAACGATTGTAATTCGATAACACTTTTTAAAGTGCTTTTTTAAAGGAGCAAAAAAATAGCTTTTTTCATTTTTTCAACATTTAACCTCGAGATCTCAGGTCGTTAATGTTTTCTTTTGCTGTTGTTTCTTATTGCATTCTTTTGCTTTTTGACTTGTTCAATGGCATGTATGTTGCCAGCTAGTATAGGATCATAGCTGCTTTTCTACCTTGATTTTTATCTCTCTCCTGTTTTTTGAAAGCTTTGAAAAGAGATAATAAAAAATTAAAACAGCTGTTTTATTTTTTTTATTTAAAATGAAAAAATTTAACAAGGATGTTGTTTTTTAATCATAATGAGTGTTAATTTTTGAAATGTACATTATTCCAATTTTGATGAGGGTGTTGTTGTTGAGGTTGTGATTGATTCTTCAGGAATCAATTTTTTAACAGGAACAAGGGAAATTGAAAGAAAATGGCGTTTATATGCTGCAGTTTTGAGGAATTGAGAATTTGTGCCATGATAAAGATCAAGAATTCCAAGGACTCCAAAATTTTGGGTAAATCTAAAAAGTTGCTTTTTAGGATTTCGGATTGCTTAAAGAAATTTGCATACGATAAATGATGGTAATCATGAGCTTCTGGAGAAGGAAGAAATGGCAAATGATAACCACTATGAGAAACAGATGTTGAGAAAAGTGCAAGACCATACCTAAAAATCTAACACTTAAGTTAAATGCTATTCCTTTGATCTTTGCCGCTTTTAAGGGTATGTTCTTTGAACGATCATGATAATCCCTTAGGCAATATGACCTACCATAACCAAATAGTAAAAGGATGTGAAGCACAAATTACTGGTCCTTAAAACCAATCACATTAACATGTTATGCAAATTTCTTATAAACTTACCAAGTGCAACAGGAGTTACATTTGAAAGAATGTGTTCAATTGGATGTGCATAAATTGCAACTAACCCAATTGGGGCAGTCCATTCATGATGAACTTTATGAATATATTTATAAATTGATGGATGATGAAATAAGCTGAAAAACTTCTAATTATTACTATATTAATACAGTATGCCCATACCGATGGCTGTAATAAAATAAAAGTTCATTTATAAAAATGCTGATTGTAATATCAAAGATAACTTTTGCAAATGTTGGAAATTCCAATTCTTCCGGAACTCTCAATTTATAAAAATAATAAAAAATAAATGACACCGAAAGTGTTACGATAAACTGATTAAATAAAATTTTTGGAACTGCTGTTAAAAATTTTGCAAATGTTAACTAAAACTATTTGTTAAAAATTACTGTAAAACATAATATATTTACCGTATGCTTTTCTTGAATTTTAAAAGCTTTTGCCCATTTTGGTTGTAAAAAATCAATACTTAAAAAGAAGAGATTAAAAAACCAAAATATTAATGCCGCGTATACGGTAGTTCCATAAACATGAAAGGCGTATTCTGATGGAAACAAAGAATATATTTGATTCCAAGTTGATTCTAATTTAAATCGGGTATAACTTGCAGCACTAAAATAAGGGTTTATAATACTGTTTCAAAGAATAGTTATTTTTGTGCCGTAATAATATGCAAATTTGAATATTATATTAATATACCTACCTTGACAAAGTTCCAACATAAGTTGTTGCTAATATTGCCAAAATCAATAAACTTCCAGCTGAAATTACACTCGCAGTACTTGTCATTCTTCAATCAACTTCAAAAAAACCAAAAAACACAATGAAATCAAATGCTGTTAAAAATTGACCTTTTATAAAGATTTCACAAAAATTGTCCTACTTTTAAGAAGTATCAAGTCTGATAAAAAAAAGGAAAAGGAAATAATGATCAACTACACTTTAGTTTTTTTTTGCACGAATTTTTTACCGGAAAAAATAGAGTGAAGTATTTGAACGTGTGCTTTTTTCTTTGTGTGTATTTGCTTTTCCCCTTTTCATTGATTATTTCTTTCTTTCTGATACACTACATCAAATGATGATTTCTTGGGAGAACAGAAAAAAACACAGGTGAAGTAAAAGAATGAGACCTTTTGGACACTTTTGAAATGAAAAATGTTAATTCATCACTTTTGAGTTTTGTTTGAAGGTATGAATTTTTTATTACACAGACAACAATAGAAATTCGATCAATGGTTTTCATTGGATTACAATAATCCAAGATGGTAACAACTGTTTTAAAAACGCATGTACATAGATCAATAATTTGACTATTTTCGTTAAAAAACTTTTTGCTATATACATTGCATACTGTAATCCTGGGCAACCTGTCTAACAAAACGGTGCCTATTGAGGCTTTTTTGAAGCATGAAGAAGTTTCAAGAATTCTGTTGCGATATTGTCGTTATCAATCAATCCCAACAATCTTGAAGCTGTTAGAAATGTACTGATTATTGCAGAATCTCTTCAATGATGAATCACAACTCCAAGGCGTTAAAGATAAACTTATGCATTAAAAAATTCCACAACGGTGGATGCCTAAGAAGTTGTGATTTGCATTATAATGAACCACATACTCTTACGATTTAAGCCAATTTTTCTGAATTCAGAATATCCAAAAACCTCATGATTGTAAAGCGGAAATCCCATGTTTACAATCGTGCCTGAATCAAAAACTTTTTTATAAAAATGACATAATCTCTTCCCTCTTGTCTTGTATTTTTTGATAATTTCTTTCTTGAATTATTTTGTCATTAAACTTTGTGCCATGAATTGATAGGGCAATAAATTATTCAATGTTCGCCACAAAGACATCTTCTTTAATTACAAATTGCTCTTTATCTTACTTCTTTCTTTCAACGTAAATTAATATAAAAACAAAGTCTTTTGTTCAGTTGAGAGATGACTTCCAACAATACATACCAGCATATATATATACATTTTCAATTGGCACCTCTTCAAAATAGACAGGCGTTAACAACTTTACGGCCAACTTTTCTTCAATCTCTTTTCTTTGATCAAAGGTAAAAATAAAAGAGAAGAACAGCTGCTTTTTGATACTTGAAACTTCTCTTTTTTCATTTTTAAATTTCCCTATCAACTTTCTTCCAAAAAGACTTTTTTGTTGTTTTGTTTCCCCAAATGTTGTACCCAAAAATCATCGACGGCAAGGAATAATATCTTTATTTTTGCATTGATTGGTTTTGAGCTTTTTATTAAATGTTCATTATTATTTTTTACTATTAACAAAAAATAATAATGGAACATTTTCAATGTTTAAATGGTGGAATTGCTCGACCATCAACGGCTTCAACAGGATCATCAGAGATTTTGTTAGAATGCCGTTGCATGACAGGTTAGAATCTTTTTATAGCAACCAAGTAAATGTCCATTCAAATAAACGCTACAGTAACTTGTTTTTCGATTACTGTATTAAAAATTGTCTTAAAGCGAATTTTAAGATTCTATTTTTATACAACCCTAAAATTTAAACACATTAATTTTAGGATTTGATGGAAAATATTGTGAAAAAGATATTACATCCGAGGCAACTTCGATGACAGTTTTTCAAATATGTTTATATATTTTTTTATTCATAATTTTACCTTCAATAATTTTATATTCAATACGGGCGGCATATTTGATATTAAAGAGATGCGGGGTTGTTGAATCCCCTTTAATTTCCCAGAGAGAACAAGCTCAAAAAGAGAGAGCTGTTCAATTTTTGGCAGTTCCATCAACATTTCAAACTCATCAATTTCAACAGCAACAATTTTCCCAGCAACACCTTCTAACACAACAACCTCGACCCGCATTCCGAACAATTTCTTTACCTGTGAATGCTACGATCTTGGTTGCTGCAGAGCCAATGATAATATTAGAAGATGGTCGAAGACTTCATCGAACAATTTCTTGGCAACCTGTTTCACTTCATCGAACGGTTTCAATTTCAACGGAGCCTCAGGCATCATCATCCTCCTCTTCAAATCTTCCTCCCCCATCTTATGTTGATACAGTTAAAGATCAAGTTTAACAATTTTTTTATCGAGCTTTTTCATAAAAAATATATTAGGGTTTTTAGTTTTTTAAAGAAGCAAAAAGAGGTTTTATGCAAATGTTGTTTGACCTCGAAGATGTTAAATGTTGAAGCAGGGAGAGGATTGAAAACATTATGTAATTTATTGATTGTATTTTTATGTTGAAGGTTCAATCTCATCTAAAATCTGTGTAAGACCGATCACTTACTCAAATATCTTTAATAAGATCGTTCAATCAATATATTACAAAACATACCGTTTCCCTTCTTCATTGTTTAAGATCTTCAAGTATTTTATTAAATTTTGTCTTTTTCGCATTTTTCAGATAATCTCGGTTCAAAGATTTTTATTATGATATTATTACTGCCAAAAAAGAGACATAAAAATTTGTTTTTATTATTCAAATTTCTTTTTTTCATTTGTTCAGATAAACATTATTATTATAAATATTTTTTAAAAAAGTTATTGGACCAAAAACAAGAAGAAGAACAAACACACAGCATTTTTTTAAAGAAAGAAATGGAATTAAAGCATCGTTCATTTGTTTTTTATTTCAAGATTGCAGATGAGATTTGGATTTGGATTTATCCAAGCCATGTTCCTTTAAGCATATTGCTGATATCTCTTTCACTCACACGTTTTCGGAATCCACCAGCCATTCCAGGTCGGATTCGAGCATTCCATGGAAGTCGACGATATGGAAGAGAATTTGTATAACTGCCTCTTATTTGTCGATAAAATTCTGCTGCAACCGGGGAAAGCTCATAATCATCTATGGCAGCTGAAGGATCCTGAAAAAATGAAATATTGCTTTGAGGTTACGGTATTTTTAATTTTTGAGGATACTAAACTTTGAAATTTTGGATTACTGTATTAGATGATTACGGTAATTACGAGGTATAAAATTACGGTATTTGTAGTTTTAAAGGTTACTGTATATTTAATTTTAGCATTATTGTACTTTAACCTAGATTAAGTTATTACGGTAGTTACAAGTTCTAAGATTATTGTATTTCTTAACTTCCAAATTCTAACTTGAAAATTAAAGACAGAAAAACATTCGTTTTTTAATCCCCCAAAAAAGACTCCAAATTTTTTTGAACAATTAAAAAATGATTCTCCAATTGTCTGTTATCTATTTTTTATTTGTTGCAAAAAAATAAAAACTTCCGGGGAAAGTTAAAGTTGTATTTTTTCATGGAGTAAAAACTTTAATCCGGAAAGAAGCTTCAATGAAAAATTGTTTTTGTTCATCGTAAAAAGAAAAACTTTAAGGAATTTCATTGCTTTTGATTTTTAGGTTCTAAGATAACAATGCCATGATGTCAAGCAAGTTTCATTTTGCAAAAAATAGGATTTTTAACAATGAAAAAAGCATGCAAAAAACAGAAACAATATTTTTCGGTGGTTTTTGTTTCTTTAAAAAAAGCATTAAAAATGTTTTTTTGGCGATTCCATTGTAAAATTACTTTTTTAAAAAAAAGTTACGCCAAATTGCATGCAAGTAAAACATTTATTATTTTCCTTATTTTTCCATAAATCAGAAGGCAGAATCCCATATTGAAGGACAAAAGATTCAAATGTCAAACAAACAAAATATATATGACACCAATTATAGGGGGGACATATATATTTTTTGGAGGAGTAATTTCAGTGTTTGAAAATGAAAAATGATTCTTCAGTTTTTTTGAAAAGAGTTGACTCAACTCAACAATCAACAAAAAAACAATATATAATTTGAAGCTATATTTTTTCTTTAATTCTAGATATTTTTTACGACGACAAAATAGAAGATTTAAAGCGTGGACACAAAAAAGATTTATTGCTTGCCTTTAGGGCCTTTAATTTTGAAAGTAGTAATCTTGCAAGAAAATGTTACAGTATATTCTAAAACACATTTTTTTGGGGAATATAAAAATCACGCAAGGCTTTTTGGCATTTTTATGGAAACAAAAAAGCAATATTTAGAATTGTATTAATAAAAAAATATGGTTTTCTATTGTTTGAAATTATTATTGTTTATATTTTTTTCTCACACATATATTTTTTCCTAACGTCATATTGGAGCCTCTCACAAAAGTTTTGTGACAGAAACAACAAAGAAATAAAAGAATGGGTATTAAGTTAGTAATTTAGTTTTTCTTAAACAGAACAATAGAAAAACACAAAATGTCTTATTTTTAGTTTCTGATACGAAAATGTTCTTTGGCATTTTCAAGGACGTCCTTGGGACATGAGAGATTAGCGATCAAAAACTTGTAAAATGTCAGAGAGTTTAATACCTTTAACGGGAACAAATGAGCAAAACAGAAACACGCAGTTTTTATTGTTTTAAACCCCAAACTACGTCAAAAAAATCTTTTAGAATTTGTGATGCTTTAAAAAAGTAATAATTTGCGTAATAAAACTTTCCACATTTTCTAAAGCTATATCTTCTTTAATCTGCTGTAAAGGAAATTAATCATTAACATTTAGAAAAAAGGTCAAAAAATATGAGATTAGTTACATTATTATCACCAGTCTCTTCGGGGGCGTGGGTTCGAATCCCACTCTCGTCACCACTGTTGTAGGAAAAGTTGGCAGAATGATCAATTTATTTTACACACACAAGATATTTATAGACAATTAGAGCATTGTGATAATTTACATATTTTACAGTTTATTCTCCAACAATGAATTTTATGAATGATTTACTTCCTAATTGTTTCATCGACGAGAAACAAAAAGGAGATTACAGTAATCAAAATTCCTATATTTGGTCTTTTTTGAGTGAGGATTATCTTTTTGAAAGCGATGAAGAGTATTAAGCTGCTTTTCAAAAGAAATATGAAAAAACTCACATGGCAAAATTATAAGTAGCTTTTTTTAAAAAAAGTATCATTAAAATTTTAGTTTTTTTCAAAGCACGTATCCGGGAGTAATAATAGCAGCAAAAGTTTTTTGCAGCAAAAATCGTAAACATAATTTTATGCATTCTTTTTCCCAATTATATTAATAATTTATTTTATGCTCTAACATTCTTCTTAAAGAATTTAAAAAATTTAAATCTCCAGTAACTTACAGTATCTGAAACAGCTTCACCATTTACCAAAAGCAGAGCACAAAGGGTAATTGCTAAAATTTGCAAAAAAGTATGTGAATCCATGGCGGCTTTTATTTATCCTAAAAATAGTAAATAAAGATTCTAAAAACAGAATTTTTTGCATTTAAAAATATCCTTCCAAAAATAAATTCTTTTTAAAAAAAAGCGTAGGTTTAAAAATAATAATAATAATTGTAAGAATTCAAATAAAAAAATCTTTGTTCTACACAATTATATATAATTTGCCGTAAAAAAAATGAAACAATTTTTTAATAAAAAATTAAAGCTTTGCAAAATAGTAGGCAGAAAAATGGAAACGAAACTAAAAGTATATAGAAAGTGGGATAAAAAAATGGGGAAGAAATGTGTGAAAATTAATTAATACCAAAATTAACACTGCTTTTTTTAAAAAGTTGTTCAATTTAAAGTTACTGAAATTTGAGAAACTGGCACAAACTCCGTAAAAAAATCTGAAATAAAAAGCATGAATGAAACTGATTAGAAAAAGCAACCCCAAAAACAACAGCTTTCAGAAATAAAAAAAAAAGCTTTGCGCAAGAATCTTTCTTTCCTTCATTCTTTTTAGGCTTTCTCAAACAAAAAAAAAAGAAAGACACGCCTCTTCAAAAATTTTACTGTTTTTGTTCTTCTTGTTTTTGCCTCTTGAAAAGAAGCATTTTCTGTTTTTTTTTATTTTGAAGGAAAAAAAAGTAAAACGAAATTGAAAGAAAAAGCAACCAATTGAGTTTGCGCAATGAGGCATGAAAGAGACATTCAGCTTTTTGTTGTTTAAAAAATGATAGCTTTTAAGGAAGCAAAAGACGATAGATTCCATGACTTGACTCCATTTACAAAATTAGTCTCTTTTTTTACAACTTTGAAAATTTTTTTAAACAACAAAAATTTGAAAAGCAAAGTTTCAAAAAAAAATTCCTAACTTTTTTCAAAAAACAAAAATTTCAAGGCGCCATTTTTTTGAAAGCTTTGATTTCTTTGAAAATGGCGCACTTTAATTTTCATTTTCTTTTGTTATCCATCATTTTTTTCCAAAAAAATATTTTTATGCAAGATTTTAATCATCATTTTTTATTATTAAAAATGAAAATGCCAAAGAAAAGAAGAAAAAAAACACAGACAAAACAAATAATAATATTTTAGGCATAACAAAAGAAAAGTCAAAAAAATGACAAAGAAAAAATTCGTCTAAGATGAAGCACAAAGGCATTGATATCGACAAAAGATATATTTTGTTGCGGTATGTCCATTACAGTATCCTGCTCTTTTCCAAGCCTGACAATTACGGCTGTCATGTTGGTTCTTTTCCATGGAACAATCCAAAAAAATTGCTGCTGCAAAATAATAAATATGTATAAATTTGTGAAAAAGAAGGAAAACAAAAAGAACGTGTTCATGGGATTTTTAGAGTTCAAAAAATAATCTTTAAAAATCCAAAGTTAAAATTTTAAAATTTAGAAAATTTCGGAAAAAGTTGTCGAAATTAAAAATAAATATTTGTTATATATTTGTTTTTTTTTCTAAATTTCGAAAACTTTTAATTTTATCTTAAGTTACAGTATACTCTGACATCTGCAAAATATACTGTATGTTTAAACTTTTGAAATGAATGACAAAAATTAAATTCGTGTAAAAATGTTAAAATTTAATAACAAACTTGTTCCTTTTGGAAGTCCCATTAAAACATTATTAAATTTTAAAATTGTTTTTGTTGTTTCCATTGTTTTTATTTCTTCTTTATCATTTTTTGTTGTTGTTGTTGTTGTTGTTGATTCTGCATTTTTTGGCTCCATTTTTCTATCCATTACAGTATTCTCACTAAAATCAGTGACACTTTCTGTTTGTTGTTCCTTTTCGTCCAAAGCTTTCAGCTGCAATTCATCTGGTGCCGTTGAAGGTGGTCCAATTTTTGTTTCTTCTTTTGTCTCCACAAATTGATTATTATCAGTTTCATCAAAATTGCCCATATTTTTAGCTGTTGAAGAACTTGGAGTAAATGAAGGTGGACCAATAATTCGATCAATTTGATTTGAAAATAATTGTTTTACATCTAATTTTCCATTAAATATGCCACTTGAACTTTTGCCCTTTGGAGTTAAAATTGATTCAGTTTGGGGGAGTACTGTAGCTGCCCAGTTAGTAAAATACTCATTTATCGGGTCTTCGGTTGTTTGGGGAAGGGATACTGTAATGGTTGGATATATGGTATCCGTGTAAGGGGAAGGCTGAACATCAAATTCTGGGTTTTCTAGTGCAGTTTCCGGTGGGGTAAAAGATGGAGAAGATGGTTCAGGGACAGTGAATTCAGCATAAACTGGTGTTAATTGAGTTTGGATTTCACAACCTTAAAATATTATTAATTATTAATTTGTGAAAACTTTAAGCAGTGATGAAGTCATAGATCCAGAAGATATGCAATTTTGTGAACCGTCTTGAATGATATCCTCACTAGTTAAAAACCTTGTTACAATAAAACTTACAAGGCCCTGTTCGAAGATTATCACTAAAAATCCAAATTGCCTGTGGCAATCGATGATTTTCAAAGAATTCCGTCCTTAAAAGTTGATGTGTGGCATCTGAAGTTAATCGAGTGAAATGAGTATTTGAAAACGGCGGAAAATTTTCAAAGCTTAAAGTACTCGTAAATATTGGCGGATTTCGACGAAATTCTAAAACTTTAATTTATATTGATTGGTTGAAAGTATACTGTAACAAACAAAAAACAAACCTTGAGCTTTATGACAAGCAAATAAAATAATCAGTACAATTACGCCTATCAAATTCATGACAGTAATAAATAAAAGACAACTTGTTTGACAACACTTTTTTGAATATTTTATTGTTATTGATGATCCGACACGTCTTCGATTTCTTTCAAGCATTTTTTCATCTTCATTATTTTTTAGAAAAAAGAAGAAAACCGGAACAATATTTTTTTTCAAAAAATGATGGTTCAAAAAATTCCAATTCTTTTTGACCTCATTAATATCAAAAATGTAGAAGAGGCTTAATTAATGACCAACACTTTTGCATGTCAAGGAAACAAAATTTTTGTGTTGTTTTTTGTAATAATCAGTTTCTTTAAAGTTTGAATTGATTGAAAAAACTTTAAATTTTAACAACATCTCATTGAGAAATACATTAAACATTTAATTTGTTATGAAAATCTTAAAGGTCACGGTAGTCAATCTTAGAAGACGATAAAAGTTCTTTAATCCAAAAGTTATTATTATTTTTAAAAATGTTTTAATTGGAACAACCATTTGTGATTACAGTATACTAAAAAGGCACAAATAAGCTCATTTGTATGTATTTGTAAAAATCATGCCTAATTAAAATATTCAATTTTTAGAAATTATAAAAGTTTTTAATCCTTAAAGTTGGATGCAATAAACCTTTGACTAAATATCACCATTACAGTAAACTAAAACTCGTTAAACATCTGTAATTTAGGAAAACATTTTAATTACTTGTTTCATTCTTTGCCATTGGTTATATCAAAATGATAAAAAAAATTTCAACCGAAATTACTGTATATTTTGAACTCCACAACAGTCAAAATTTTACTTCAACAATTTTGTATGACGAGAGTTTATCCTTGATAATTGTATTGTTTAAGTATAATGGTATCCTACGTGTTAGCATTTGTTATATTATTTTTTAAACTCTTTAAAAAAAGCTTTAAAAACGACCCTTTAAAGAGTGAAGAAACTCTATTTTTTGTATTAACATTGTATGGAATTGTGAAAGGGGAACACTTTGTTCTGAGTATATATTTCAACACACATGAAAAAAAGGATCACTGCAAATTTGCAGCTGCAAAATGTAAGAAGAAGAAGATGAGTAATCCTTCTCTGTATATTTTCCTTTCCTTTCATTACTTCTTCTTCTTTTTCATCTTTTTTGAATCATAACAAAAAATTTCATATATTTTTGGTCATTCAAAAAAGAAGAAGAAGGAGGAGAACGCGAAAAACGACGGAGTTGCACACAGAAAAAAACCCAACAACACAATTCAATTTCATCCATCCTTTTTCCCGTTTTTGTTTGATTTTGTTTGAACTCCTCTTCCTTCGTTTTTTAAAATATAAACATTTAATCATTTTTTGCTGCTGCTGCTGCTGATTTTATTAAAACTGACATACAAGAGTCTTCTTCTTCTTCAATTGATTACTCCTCTGATTGATGAATCATTTAAATATTTATCTTCAAAATTAAATTATGCCATCACCATCAGCAGCAAATAATGATAAGCGATTAGCTGAATTTTTGGCAAAAGTAAGATTATCTATTTATTTTTGTTTGAAGTAGATTATTTTAATTTGCAAAATCTTTGTGCCTTTGGCAATTTTATATCGTAAATTATCTCTAAAAAAGATGGGATTTATTATGCTTAAAAATCTAAGATTAAGAATATTTAAGGTGCTTAATTTTATTATAAACTTTTAAACGTATTTTTACAGATTGAACATCGAACAATTGGTCCATCAACATCTAAAAAGTATTGGTTTGTACTCACTTATGATTCACCATTTTTATATTGGTATAAAAATGAAACTGATATAACTTCTCTTGGACGAATCTCTCTTTCTGGTGCTGCATTTGCCTTTGATCCACGAGAACCAACTAAATTTGAAATACGGTATGTCCTTTCTTTTTTATCCAGCTTAATGAAAGAAATATATCTGTTTCAGCTCTCATGGAGAAACACATATTCTACAATGTTCAGATGCAAAATCTCGTTCAAACTGGCTTCAATTTTTACAAGCAAATCGTCGAAAGCATTATGAACGGGAAAATGTTGAAGATATGTTAAATGTCGTTAGTTTAATTGCATATTCAAATATTTATAAAATAATTTATTTTTAGGAAGTTATGTCAATAGCATCTCATTCAGATTTAACAAAACTTGGATCGTTATCACCGATGAATGCTGTAGATGCTTCAACATTACCTGAACATTCTTCTTTAACCTCTTCATCAACAATGAGTCCAATTCCTGGAACTTCTTCTTCTGGTGATGGTGTTGCTGAATTTGTTGTAAGCATTTATTTATAGCATAAAGGGATATACTTTTTTAAATGTCGATATTTTAGTCAGATACTCGATTTTATATTAATGCTGATGGTGATTTACTGCCTAACAGTCTTGATTTCCCGCCACCACAAAGTCCCAATCGTGATCTCATTAAATCTGCTGAAGAATTGTTGTGCAAATTAGCTGATGAAACACATTCCAAAGCTCAAAAGCTTGAAGAACCTGCAAAGAAAGCAATTGATCGAGCCAGAAGATCCATCAAACTTCCGTCATTTACTTCAAATTCTTCAAAAACTAATCAATGTGAAAATTGTAAAGATGTGAGTCATATGATACTTACACCAAATTACATGTATGTAATTGATGAATGATTGTGTTTGTTTTTAGTTAACAAAAATCTTAGAAGAACTTAAAAATCGATGCTTTGAGCTTACGGATGAAGTATCCGCAAATCAAAATTTAGTTTCGGCTTTAAGAAATGGAATTGTATCTGCGCATAATCAACGGGATGCTGTGTATGTTTTTTGGTTACTGTAAATCTAAGGAATAATAATTGCTCATTTTTAGGAAAGGATTACATTCTGCCACTGACCAAGAAAGATTAGATTTTGCTATTGAGCGTGAAAGTTTATTAACTGCTTTACAAGTGAATGTTTATGAACTGAAAAGAGAATTAGAAGCAACAAAAGAAAGAGAACAGTAAGATTTCTTTGAAAGATTTGTTCAAAGTTTACTGTAAATTTCTTTTTTCAGAAAAAAAGATTTGGAACTTCAAAAATGTGAGTCCGCAATGGAAGCGTTTCGAGAATCTGTAAAAACTAAAGATGAAATTATAATGAAAATGTGGGAGAATCAAGAAAGCCTTGAAAAACTTAGTCGTGAACGTGCTGTTACCGTAACCGAAGCTATTGATATTGGTGAGTTTATTTGTCATGGATGTTATAGACGGAACTAACTTGATACATCGCCTTGTTAGAAATGATCCCGTCAGCGCTTATTAATTTATAATTCTTAAAATTTACTGTTTTTAGGTATCCCAGAAGGTATTCCAGTTGATGGTGGAACACCAACAGAAGAAGCAACTCGATTATTGTTGGATGAATTAGCTGTTGATGATGTGGATCAATTGAAAGACCTTGTAATTGGATATCAATCACAGAATCACTTTTTAAATGATGAAGTTTTACAATTACAAAAAATTGTTGAAAGCTTGGAAACTCGAGAAAGAAAACTCATTCGACAGAATTTTGAAATTGAAGCATGCTTTTATCAACTTAAAAGTCGGTACATGATGGTTTTGAATCATTTTCGATCTGGATTTGAAGAAGCTAAAAAGAGTATGTTATTTTTTAAAGAATTACCGTAATATATTTTTTATGTTTATGTAGAACTTGGACCTGAAGTAATTGAAGAACTTTTGGAAGATGTTAGTCGGCCATTGAAATTTCAACATCGTGAAGATTCTGTTTCACCAAGAAGACAATCTTTAAGTATTGTATTAAATTCAGTTGCCGAAGGAGCACAAACAGATGCCCTTGGATTTTATTTGCATTCTCCAAATCCTTCTGCTGAAACTGCAATTTCACCTGATGATTCATCTACAAATGATTCCTCAAAAAGTCAAGATGAAATTATGGATAAAGCTGCTGAACTGAAGACATTATCGGATCAACTTGTTAAAAATATTCAAACTGTATGAGTTTTTTCTTACTGTAGTTTTTCTTTTGTAATTACAGTATCCATTTTTTTAGGAACAAAGTAAACAATATCTTGAATGGTTACAAAAATGGGATTGCTTCTTAGTGAATCATACATCAAATCAAACTCTTTCATCCAACACTGAACTCAAGTATGTTATTTCAACAAAATTACTGTAATTGAGAACAATCTTTTGTAGAACTTTGGTTCGTCAAGGAATACCACATACATATCGAGCACGGGTTTGGAAATCTTTGGTGCAAATAATTGTTGCAAATGCTCAAGCCGATTCTGGAAAGAATTATTATCAATGCCTTGTGAAAAGAGCTGAATCAATGCCGAAACCGATAACTGATCCATCATTGCGACAAATTGATTTGGATTTATCTCGAACTCTTCCAACAAATATTCATTTCAATTCTGCAGATTCTGATAAAATGGCTCAACTTAAACGGGTACTGTATGCCTTCAGATTTCATAATAAATCTGTTGAATACTGTCAAGGATTGAATCGAATTGCTGCTGTCGCGTTACTGTATTTGAAGGAAGATGATGCATTTTGGTTTTTGGTTGCCGTTGTTGAATATCTTCAACCACCAGAATATTATACAACAACTTTGAAGGGAGCTGTAACAGATCAAAAAGTGTTAATCGATATTGTGCAAGAAAAAGTTCCAAAAGTTTGGAATCATTTAAAACATTTGGAATGTGATCTTTCAATATTTACACTGCCATGGTTTTTAACAATTTTTGTGGATGTTCTCAATCATGATCTTTATCTTCATATCTTTGATGCATTTCTTCTTGAAGGAAACAAAGTGATATTTCGATTCGCGATCGCCTTACTCAAAATTATTGAACCAAAACTCTTGGAATGTCCAACCGTTGGAGCCGTGCATTCATGTCTTTCAAATTTAATGGCAATTAAATTGGAACCCAAAGAACTTGCAAAAGTTGCCTTTGGAATTCATTCATTCCCAATGAAACCAATTGAATCTCGACGTCAAATGTATGCAAATTTACAACAACAAAATAATGGTGCTCGAAAATGATTAATATATTTAATTTATTATGTGTTGTTTGTATACTGTATAAGTTATATCAAATTTTTTATTTTTTTAGTTTTAAAAGTTTTTTGCATAAAAAAGATGTATAAATTTATTTAATAATTAAAGTCGGTACTTTTACAATTTGTGTTTGTTTAGACGTGTTTAGTTTGGAGGTATAATAGTCTTGTAAATCAGCGGTCATTTTTTTAAAGTTTTTGAACATTGGGCAAAAATTTTATCATTGACATGGATAATTTTTTAAGATCGAATTAAACATGTAAGAGAACCTTTTTGAAATTTTAGGGAAATGTTTGAATAAATCATTTAATTTTGAATTTTGGTAAGAAACAAAATCAAAGTAGAAAATGCGATCTGGAAAATGGAAGTTTAAAATTAAACGAAAAATATTGGATTTTTCAATTCATCTGATTTCATAAAGACCTCAGATGTATTTATGTATTTTACAATCGATACTATTTTAATAAAGAGACCTCTTCCTCTTCTTTAAGAATAAACTCGTCAACAAATATTTTCAACACAAAGACGTATTCTATTTTTTTGAATCCATTTTATTTCCATCAATTTTCACGTTTGCTTCACTTTTTTATTTGCTCTTTTCTCCATTAAAAAATTTATCGAAATCTTTTTAAAAAATTCAAAGAAAAAATTTTTTTTAAACCATATCGTTTTTTCAAATTCTAAAAAAAAAGAAATGGATTTTTTTCATCGATGACCAATATCCTTTGTCAAAATGATTTGTATTGTTTTATTATTTTTGTTGTTGTCCTTTTTGGTGTTGATTTTAATGGAAGGAGTTGTGTGGACTGAACTGAATAGAGATGTCTTCCCCTTTTTTCTCACAATTGTTTGTAAAATGACTGTTGTTTTTTTGACATTTTATCGGCGGCGGCTTTTGTCTTTTCTTAAAATTTAAAAAATTTAAAAAAGCTGGTTCTTCTTTTGTTTTCATGAAAATCTGTGTTTAATCCTACCTTATTTTTCCTTTCAAAAAAAAAGCGATCTAAATCAAGCATGTCCTTTTTTCTCACCCTCGTTTTTTTAAATGTGTGAATTTTCATGGTTAAAAATTTAAACAAACATTCATTCAAATTTAATTCAGTCCTTGAATTTGTTGTAAGATTTATGGAAGCTTTGATTTTTCAAAGATTTTTAAAAATTCTTCTTTTAACTTTTGGCAACCAAAAAGTTGTATCTTTCTACTTTTTGTTAAGCTTCGAAATAAATATGCGGAAATATAAAACGTATGTTTGTTGATTGACGCTGTTTAACTTTTTACCTCTTCCGTTTTTTTATTACCAGTTTTTTTCCTCCTTGTTTACATTTTTGTTTGGTGTAAAAGTTTGAACAAGTGATTTACGGTAAAAAAAGAATTATTCATGAACATGTTTTTTCTTGAATCAAAAATAGAGAACCTTTGGTAGAGGTGTAAGCTTTGGAAAAATCTATCTTTAAATTTTAGTAAGTTTTTACGTAAAAAATTCATTGATTAAAAATGCAAGGAATTTGCGGGTTTTTAATGTTCACTTTTTTCTAATTGGTAAATAACAGTAATTAGATGTGGTAAAATTCTTATAGCAGAAGTTGAAACTGTTAAAATTATCATAAGTTTTGATAAAGTCCTTATAAAACTTCTTATTGAACAAAACCTAATGTTATGACAATTAATTAAAGATAAAATTTTTTCAAAAAAATAGAGTACACTTATTTAATTGAAAATTTCTCTTCAACTTTGGTTCTTCAACAACTTATTATTACACCTTAGAATTTTTTTTTCAAAATCCATAAAAATGTTGCAACATTTTTATCCTCCGTTAATCCGACAATTCCTTTTAAAAGACGCATTCATTCAAAAAAATTAAATAAACTTCATTCATTCATTTTGGAAGGTGGTGGTGCTCTTAAAAGGTGTTTTCTTTCAATCCTTGAAACACTTAGGAAACTCTATTTTTTTCGCTGCAAAAAGGATTCAATTCTTTTTTCCTCCCTCTTTTTTTCTTCGATGATTCCCGTACTTGATTGAGAGAAAGAAAAAAAGAGAGAATATTTGTTTAAGCGTTCAAGGATAGAAGAAGAATAGCTCGGATAGAAGGAAGCATGCAGCTGCAGGTGGAAGAAGAATGAAAAAATTCATCGACAACGCTGGAAAAGAAGAAAAAAAACTTAAAGCTTTAACAAGTTAGCACCGACTCAAAATCCAACTCACTTTTTTTGTCTTCTTTCTTTTTCTTCTGGATTATTATATTCAGAAAACAAAAAAAGCTGTATTTCCCATGACGGATGAACAAAAAATAGAGATAGCTTAGGTAGACTGTTGGAATGGCTGAATGGAATGTTTCACTCAAGAATCACTCCTTCCCTCTCCTACAAAAATAGTCTTCATTTTTAGAGACGATCAAAACCAAAATGCGCAACAGAGAAAAAATCTTCTTCTTCTTTTTTTTCTGATTTTCTGCAAACAAAATACAAGCAGCATCTTTTTCGTCTTTCTTATTCTATCTTTTTTTCTGTTGCCACTTTTCCATCATTTTTTTGTTTCATCCTTCTTCATCTTTTTTTGTTGTTCTTTACTTTTTTTTCTTCGAGGATTTTTTACCCACCTCAAAAATATATTCTTCCCACGCAAGAAAAAAACTTTTTTAAAAACGTGAAACTTTTTTAATCAAACTTTTTTCTTTCTTTTGTTTCTTGAAATTTTTAAAAGTGTCAATTTTTGCACTTTTTTTTTTGATCTTCAGAAATTTAATTTCATTTAATGATTCATTCTTTAATTTTGACAGGCATAGATCAATTTATTGCTTTTTAACTTTTTTCTTTTTACGTTTGTAGTCTCAGAAAAAAGCTTTTTCTTTAGCTTTTTAAAGATTATTGTTTATCTCATTTTGTCTGAAGTACGTTAAATGAAAGTATTGAAAAATCACGTTTTCTTGCGGTGATTATCTTCTGATTTTTGTAGTTTTTTATTAATAATAATTGATTCATAAATGTTGCTCTTTTTATTGGAAAAAATCTGGTTTTTAAAGACATTTAAAATTTAAAAATTCGAATTTGATAATTTGTATTTTAGTGATAAATTTATCTTTAATTTTATCAAATTTTATCATTATCATATTGATAATGAATTATTGTTCATCTTATTTTATCTGGAGTGTGATAATGTAGTCAAATGAAAGTATTGTAGCACTTGATTTTAACCACTTTATTTATCCACTGTTGTTGTTGCTGTAGGAATATAGACACATTTTTATCTTTCAATTTGTTTGAAATAACTTTTTTTCTTTGATTCAATCATAATTTATGGTCTATTAATATAGATTTGAAAATATTTCAAACAGTCCAGAATCTGGACTCCAGATTTTCTTTATTGTTTCATAAATGCCGCATAGTTTTATTGATTTTTAAAGTTAGCTTACTCTGGAATTGGACGATGTTGACAACTGTCTTCATTATCGTGCACAACATTTTCGAAAAGCCTTTTCAGAGATACAATTAATCGTTTACAGAATAATTGTTTTTTCTATAAAATACTTTAATTCATCTTCTTTGGTTTGAAATATTTAATTTCAAAAAAGTGTTATTCTTTGTCAATTTGAACCGCATTACTCCTTCAGATGACAAATTTTAATTATCTATTTCAAATAATTTGTTTTATTCGCGTTGTTTTTTTTGGCATAAGTTACTTTTGTCCTAAATTTTAAAATATATAATTTTGCAGCTTCCAAGGGTAAGAAGCATATCCCAGGATGAATCAACCCTGCTTCCGATGTAAACGTCCAACATATTTCAATGATCGAATGGGACCTTTGAAAGATGGAGTTCTCTTTCATAAAGGTTGTTTTAAATGTTGGATTTGCGGGACTCGGCTCTCCCTTAAAACATATCATAATAATCGAAATGATACTCAAGATTTAGAAGTAATTTCATTCATTATTTTTATGTTTAGTTTTAATTATACAAATTTTTTGTAGGTATACTGTGCAGGGCATGTCCCCACACCTGGCCCACATGATCCCATTCCACATCGATCCAATTTACTTTTTAGTCCAAAAACAAAAGGCGATTATCCAGCAAATTTGATGCGTCCAACAACCTAATTAAATGTGCTTCAAAAAACTTTTTTTGCTGTTTTGTTTTTAATTTTGCTTTTTTATGAAAAAAATTAAATGTGTATAATTTTATAATTTTGACAATCAAACAATTTTTTAAAATAAAGAAAGTGAACATCAATTTCTTGTTCAAGGTATACTGTAGCAGGATGGGAATGTTTGAGAACAAACCATTTTCAGCCAAAATGACTCGAACTTTACCTCTCTTGATTATCACTTTTTCACGTTAACCATTCGGCCATACAGGCATCAGAAAAAAGCATTGGATTTGATACTTAAGATTTTATTTTTCTCAAAATGTTCTGTCCTAAAATGTCCATCCTCAAAATTTCACCCCCATGTCCTTAAATTTCAATCCTTAAAAATCTATTAAACAACTTTCCCCGAATCCCGTCCTCAATTGTCTGTCCGGAAAAACGACGTCGCCTGCAATTCAAATTTTTGAAGTTACAGTACCCTATTATAGCTATTGTTGAGAAATTAATAGTACACAAAATTATATTTATTAATAAAATACTTTATTATTACGCAAATATACAACAATACAGTATAATTTACATTTCTTTGACATTATCGAGGGTATCTTCTTTTGCAAATCCTGTTGTTTCAGTATTTCCTTCACTGGCTTCAGTTTCCATTGATTCATCAACCACTTCAATCCAAGATTTACCAGCATCTGGAGCATTTGAGACTTTTGACCAATCATATGAATCATCCCTAAAAGAAAAAATATATATTTATCTTTAAAATTAAATAACAACTTACATTTTGCATTTATTTGCTTTCATATCCTTCTTCAACAAACCTTGAATAAGTTCTTCGTCCGAAATTGTTTCCTTTAAATGTCCACTATCTTCTCGAGCCATTCCTATATAGATAGCTATCGAAGGCAAATTTCTTACAAATAATTCAATTTCCATAAATAACCATGAGGCAAAATAATCATATTGGCCTAAAACATTCAACAACATTAATATATGCAAGAACAATTATTTACAATCAGAGCTTTGCGATACCCGAAACTAAGACCGACGAGACCGAGACTTTCTAAACAATAATTCAAAAATATAACATAAAAAGCAATGTTTTTGAACAAATTTCGGGTTAAAAAAATAGCCGAGATTCGAGATTCGCTATTGCAAAAGATGTAATTCTCAATTAACTTTTTAAAAAAACATACCCGGGTATACCTTCTTTAGTTTCTTCCAATAACACCACAACAAGCCAATTACAGTCCAATAAATAGCCAACACAGCAGTCGTAATAATAACAGTTTTAATACAAAGTTCCACGTCTTCCACAGTGCATTCGTTTACCATTGTAAAATTTTTGTGATAATGAATTAATCTTCTATATCTTTTATAGTGATTTTTGCGAATAGAAATGCAATAATATTATATTATGCAAATTTATTAAGTTTTTTATCTGATTGAATGAGTAAAAGGATATTCGAATAATTCAGTGATTTCTCAAAAATTATATTTACAGTAGCGTTCTAAAGTTTAGGAACAAAGAGTTTTAAAAACTTTTAAAAAGGATCTTTTGTGAACAAAAGAAATGACTGTAACTAATTTAATGTCTGAAGAACAGTAAATATCGATTTTGTTCTATGGATACTGTAGCTGCGTATAAGTGGAGAAACTACTGTAACAACGGTCGTTGTTGAAAAATTAAAAGTACACAAAATTATATTTATTGACAAGCAAAGACCCGGCTTCGCCGGGTCTTCTAACAAATCACGTTTATTCTCATTGTTATATCACATTACACGTTCCCATAGATATTAAGCCTTGCACACCTATAGATGCCCATCTATCGCTTGCAAAGATGCCCGCTCTTCGCATCCCAGTTGACATGTTAATTCCGCGGATTCCTCGTCATTGCTTAATTTACGACATTGGTTTCTTTTATTTTCATGTTTTTTGTCATTGTCAAAACATTTTTTTGAACATTGTCTTACACATGGCATATATCCATCACCCTGGATTTTATCTTCGTTCTCGTCCCCGCTCATGTCATCCTTTTCCATTCACTTCTTTCTGCCGGCAGAAGGCTAGGAGCAGGCCGACGGCCTGCCCATGCCAATGTTTTATATCAACGTTAATCAAATAATAATCTCATCAATTACATTCACTTTTCAACATTCATTTATCAAAATCAAATACAAAAAATAGCCAACAGACTGCTATTTAAAAAAAATTAAAATCACTGCTGTAATTTTTGTCTAATTATTTTTTGAAACAATCGTAAAGCACAACATACTGTAAAAGTATCACGTTTACATTATTTTATCAAACATATTTTTTGCTTTAACCTTACTTCCACAACTTCAATTTACATTCGTACAAAAAGTTTGCGCCAACGGATGGATCTACGTTTTTGCCTGCAGATACATCTCGTTTCAATCTTGCCGCAGACACTTGGTTACCCTTTTTTCATAGTTTTCTGTCACTGCTTAATTTTCATCATTTGTTGTTTTTGAAACTTGTTTGATAATTATAATACCAGCCAGTTCTATTAATAATTACTCAACTCAGTTCTCAAAATTTTTGCTATTTTATTACCGACAAAATTATTGTTTCACGATGTCCCTGTGCCCCTCACCCTGGACTTCATCCTCGTTCTCGTCCCCGTTCATGCGGTCATTTTCCATTCACTTCTTTCTTCCGGCAGAAAGCGTGGGGCAGGCCGTAGGCCTGCCCACGCCATTGTTTCATATTAACGTTAATTTAATTATAATCTCATCATTTCTATTTACATTCACTGTTCAACATTTATTTATCAAATACAAATAATAGCTAACAGATTAAGTCTACATTTCATTTGGCTATTAACCTCCTTCTCACTTTTGTGATAATGGTTTTTATTCTCATTGAAATCGCATTCCTTTTCCCTTTCATTGCATTTTCACTTTTCAACATTCATTCCACAATCATCGTTTTCTTTATTCTCTTCAAATTTACATATTTCCTTTCATTCTCCATTGGATCTCACTTTCAAAGCTCCTTAGCTCTTCCAAATGGCTACCTCCGGACTTAACGGCCATCCATTTCATTATCCTCAGAACATTATCTTTATTTTAATACCAAACACCGATACCTTTTTCGTTGATGCAACATCGGACAAACACACACATTTTCAATTAAGCGTTGGGGATTAAATATACTTTATTGTTTCACAATTATACAAAAATACAGAATAATTTACATTTCTTTGACATTATCCAAGGTATCTTCTTTTGCAAATCCTTTTGTTTCAGTATTTCCTTCACTTGCTTCAGTTTCCATTGATTCTTCAGCATCTCTGAAAAGGAAATCAATAATCAATCAATAATTTTGCAGTGATAAAACAAACTTCAAAGTATCAGTATCTTCAGTCTTTTCTTTTTCAACCCGTTCATCAACTTTTTTAATACGAGATTTGCCAGCATCTGGTGCATTAGTGACTTTTGACCAATCATATGGATCATCCCTAAAAACAAAATATATATCTTTAAAAATTCAAAAGATGAGAACTTACATTTTGCATTTATTTGCTTTCATATCCTTCTTCAACAAATCTCGAATTTTATCATATGGTGGAGTATCATGATATGAAGTCTTTTTAAGAATGGTATAAATTTCATTGAATGAAGGTGGGCAACCTTGAAAAAGTTGTTTATCCGAAATTGTTTCCTTTAAATGTCCACTATCTTTTCGAGCCATGCCCTTCCAAGGCAAATTTCTTACAAGTAATTCAATTGCCATAAATAACATTGAGCAAAGATCATCATGTCGTCCTAAAATATTCAACAACATTAATATTTCA
Source organism: Panagrolaimus sp. LJ2414 (assembly GCA_024447195.1). NCBI lineage: Eukaryota > Metazoa > Nematoda > Chromadorea > Rhabditida > Panagrolaimidae > Panagrolaimus > Panagrolaimus sp. LJ2414. The sequence continues at coordinate 554,547 of JAMRXY010000018.1, forward strand.
AACAACTGCAGTATATGCTAAACGTTACCTTGTTCTTTGTAAAGATGAACATTAACGCTACAGTATCGAACAGTACCCCGAAAGCTGACTTTATTTCTGGGTTCGCGAAGTTTTTGATTTCCATTTTTATCGGTAATAAATAGCTGCCGAGCAAGACCAAAATCAAAGAGATATATCGTATCCTTGTGAGCATTACCAATTGAAAAATTTGATGGCCTAAAAAGTATTGATTAATTAATTTTTTGTTATCAATGATAAACTTACTTAATATCGCGATGAATAAATCCTGCTTGATGGAGATCTTGAATCGCTTGAGAGCTTTGACATGCAACTCGAAGTACTGTAGATAAAGTCCTGTAAAAAAAATGAAAAATGTTGAGTGTCAGATCTGTTGCATCATCTCTGATATCAAAAAGCGGCTGCTTCCTTTGATCTTTTAGGGACTTTCAATTCAGAGTAACAGCACCAGAATGTCAAAACATACTGTAACTATCTTTTAAAAAAGACTTACATTTTTCGATCAGGCATTCGACGACGAAGTTCTCCAAGCTCTTTTCCCAATAAACTCATTACAACAAAGCTATAGGTTGAAGTTTTTCCAGACATTAAAAGTTTACAAGCATGTTTGGATTGTTGAAGTCGCTTCAAAACAAATACTTCCATTTTAAGAATTTCATCATCTTTATTCTTTTGTGCAGGTTCAACCTATACATGATACTGTATCCATTAACATAATATATATTTATTAAGAAACATACCTTCATAGCAGCCCATACTTTTGTAAGTTTAATTGATTGCACCAAATATACGGTTCCACAAGCACCTAAAAATACGTTTTATTGTTAATAATAATAATAATTGTTAAAAACCAACCTTCACCAAGTTTCTTTTTAACGATAAAAGTATCTTTAATTTTATCTCCAACATTCAGCTTTACAGCGGCAGCAGATGACATCTTTTATTTTTCCTTGATCAACCAAAGCAAGAAAGAAGAAATGAACTTTGATTGATTTGATTGATATAAAAAAAGAGAGAGAAAGAGAATAAAGAAAGAAATGTGTTTGCAGTAATTTTCTTAAATATGCAAATTTTACAATTTTATTGTAAATGGAAAAAGAAGGTCATAAATTTGTTCACAAACTTTTTTTTGCTATTTTCATGAATGTTTTTTGTTTTTGGAAAAGTTAATATAAAAAAATATACGTATTACTTTTTTAATCTTTTTATTTTCATGTCTCTCAAAGTCTCGGATTCTGTCCCATTTTGTTTTCCGCCCTTTTCTTGAACGTTTTTCTGGTTTTGGTTGTTAAATTTTAACCGCTTAGGATTAATCGATTTTTATTATGTCTCCCATTTGATTTTGTGTTTTAAATTAAATTAATTTATTTATTAAAATAACAAAATATTAATATTTTTAAAGAAAAAAATTAAAAAGAACATAAAAAACAAAGATTTTTCAAATTAAAAAAATTAAATAGAATTGTGCTTATAAATAGCACCATGGTTTGATTTGGCAACATTTTTTTTTTCAAATTCAACTTGATTATCTCCACCAAGAATGTCACCATCTGTAACAGGCTTTAAAATACCAGAAATATCCCGTTTACTTTTAGGGAACACAACAGTCAATTTATTATTATCTCCATGGGCTGTTTGTTCAGCTTCATAAACGCTTCCGTGAACAATGTCTTCGATGTTCTTGTCGAACCATGGTTTGGCATTTGTTGAAGAATTTAAAACAAGAAGAATAATTGAAGCAATTGCAAGAGAAATGAAGAACCGCATTTTTTCCTTTGAAGTCTTCCGAAGGGTAAAAACTTTGATTTGAAGAAAGGGATTTGAGATTTTGGGAAAAATTAAAAACTTATTTATATCAGAATCTTGAGCTTAAAAAGGAATTAGAAAATGAAAATCACTGAGTCATTATGGTCTAAAAAAGATTGTATGAGTTTTCATAGACGAATCCATAAATCAGAAACTCATTCATTTTAAAATAATGCCATTGCGAATCTTTTGTTTATATTTTAGATCGAAGAAAATAGATAAATAAACAAATTGAGTCATGGCAAAAAGTTTGTAATTAATGACGTATGAGACAAAAAAATGACAGCTGTTGTGTTTGCATTTTAAAACTGATTTAAGCTATAAAAAACACTTTGAGCAATCGTGTGTTTTGGTGGCATTTATATGTTGTTGAATGACGACATTAAATGACTCAGATTTTTGTTGTTTTTTTAAAATAGGCGGGCAAGTTTTTTAAAATTTTCGCTTTGTCGAATCCCCTGCCACATACCACCAGAATTTAAATAAATATGAGTTTTTTGTTAGCCGATGATGACTCAGTGATTCTCATTTTTTAATTTTTTTTTTCTAAGCTCGAAATTCTGACATAAATAAGTTTTTAATTTATCCCTTTCAATTCAAAGTTTTTACCCTTCGGAATACTTCAAAGGAAAAAAATGCGATTCATCATTTTTCTTGCCATTGCTTCAGTTATTCTTCTTGTTTTGAACCCATCAACAAATGCCAATCCTTGGTTTGATACTGAAACCAAATCTGTTGTTAAAGGCAGCATTTATGACATTTCACAAACATCAAATGGCGAAACAAATTCTCAAAGAGTCTCAATCTCATCTGATTCCGACGAAGAATTTAAGCGATCCCGTGACATCCCTCATCATTCAAGAAAACGTGTTCATTCAAGATTAACCTCATCCTCTTCATCCCCTTCTGTTACCACACAAATTTTGAATGGAAAATATATTATTTCTGTAAACCATGGAGATTGCATTTACAAGGTTTGTTAAAGGTTTCAAATTTTATAATATGATAAATGTCGAAGTTTAGCCAGGAAAAATTATTGAAAACGATAGTATCCGTTCAATGACTTTTGGAGAAAAACAAAAAATTCAGCAATTTTTGAATGGTGAAATTAATGTTCCATGTTTTTGTTCAACTTGTTAAAAATACAATTTTAATACTCTCGACTGAATATTTTTATTTTTAATGTACTGTAATTTACTTTGTTTTGTAAAGTTTTAATTAGCATTTTAATCTTTGAATAAAAACTGAATTTAAAATAAAGCTTTTTATGAGAGGAACAAGATTTACAATGATTTCTTTGACTGAGAAAAAATGCTATGAAAAAACAGAGAAAAAAAATGTTACAATTGTTAGTCTTTTTTTTGAAATTGCAAGAAACAATTGTTTCATTAATGAAATAAATTACAGAAAAATGACTAAGCTACACAATACCGTATTTAAATATTAAAATTCCGTTATCATGTTTGAAACTTCCCAGATAAGTTGTTTTTCAGCTTTTAATTGGTTTTTGTTCCTTCCATTATCTTTATTTGTTGATTTTGGAGAGAAAAAATATAATGGAATTTAAAATTGTCAAGAAGAAAAATGTAAGAAAAAATTTTAAATTTATAAATTATCAACCCAAAACTGACGTTTCATTGTCTTATATAGGTTTAAATGTTTTGAGTTAACAAAAGCAATGATTACAGATTGAGCTTTTTTGAAATATTGAAAAAACTTTTTCTACACAAATTTGATTTTCGAAATTAATTAGAAAAACAAATTTATTTCAATAGAAATTACAATGCATTTAAATTTTAAAAAAAAAGTGTTTGAAAAAATAATCGATTATTAAATATCTTATCTATCTTTGAGAATTTATTCTTCTGCAACAGGCTTTACGACATCTTCAATTTCCCTTTTGGTTTTATGAAATACAACCGTTTGTTTAATGCCATCTCCATGAGCAGCTTGATTAACATAATACATTTTGCCATTAATAATTACAACTTCAGTTTTCGCATATTTAACTTCACGTTTTGATTTTGCAGCATTTTCAATATCTTCAAATTGATTATCTCCACCAACAATGTCCCCATCTTCAACAGGATTCAAAATACCAGAAATATCCCGTTTACTTTTAGGGAACACAACAGTCAATTTATTATTATTTCCCTCGGCCATTTGTTCAGCTTTATAGACGCTTCCTTCAACCAATTTATGGATCTCCTCGTCTCCAAATGGTCTGGCATTTGTTGATGAATTTAAAAGAAGAAGAATAATTGAAGCAATTGCAAAAGAAAAGAAGAATCGCATTTTTTCTTTTGAAGGTTTCCGAAGGGTAAAAAGTTAGATTTGAAGAAATTGATTTGAAATTTTGGGAAAAGTTAAAAACTTATTTATATCAGAATTTTGAGCTTAGAAAGTAATTAGAAAATGAGAATTACTGAGTCATCATTGTCTAGAAATGATTCAATGTGTTTTATGTATATGTGTTTTGATACACGAATTCATTCAAAAACTAAGGCATAACTCATTTTAAAATAATGCCAATGCGACTTTTTTTATAGTTTAAACAAAAGAAAATAAATAAACAAATTGAGTCATATAAAAAAGTGTATGATTAATTAACACAACATCACTGAGTATAAGTTTTATCTTTTTTTGTCTTTTATTAAGGTTTTATCTTACAGTATTAAAATGATGACTAATAAATGACATTTAGTAGAGAAAAAATTTTTTGAACATCTCTGAAGTTTCCCATGTTGGTGGATATATTTGCTTTTAAAATTTTTTAAACTATGTGGTTAACAATTTTGTCAAATTTGGATTGCAATTTCAGCAATTTTTTAAAAAATAAATTACATATTCATTTATTATAACTGTTTCTTAAAATAGGTATGATAAAAAGAATAATTTTGCGAATAATTTTTTGCGAATCACAAAAAAACAAATTTTAAAATAAATAAATTCATGCTCAAAAAGTTTATTTTGATTTACTTTGGATGCATTTATCAATCATTGATTATTTGAAAAGACTGGGAAAAAATCGTGAGCATTTGTTTTTCCTTCTTTAAAAAAGCTTTGAAACAACTGCAGCCTGCAGGCAATCGATGACACCCGAACAAACGTGTAAAAATAATGTTTATAAAAAAACAGCACATAATAATTTTTGTCCTTTTTCCATTTTGAAATTTAAAAATCAAGATAATCTCTTCCATGACAAAAAACTGGATTTAAATATGGACTTTGTTCGGTATTGTTAGGTAATTATTTTCATAAAAAAATTGTCAATGTTACCAATTTTATTTTTATTGTTGCTGTTATTTTCATTTTCATTTGAATATCGATTTTTAAATGTTTATCAAAGCAAAAATGATAAAACAAAAATTAATGGAATTATTAGTAATGAATTTTTTGTTGCTTTTGTTACAAAGGATTACGTAACTTTTGGAGAAATATTAACAAATTTTACAATTTTGGAGAAAAGTAATGTAATTTTAACAAAAAATTTAATCAATGATAGCAGAAATTTATTGGAGTTTAAATTTATTGATAATAACTCTGTAATTATTTGTAATGGACAAGAATGTTGGTAAGTTTTTTAAACTGTTTCTTTTTAAAATAAGTTTGATTTACAGCACTTGTAAAAACCATGAAAATTCAACATCAAATTTTTGTATTACGGTAGCTGAATTTCCAATTTTAAGTGTAAATGCTCAAAAATTTAATGATAAATTATTTCTTCGAGTTGTTCATGAAAAATCTAAAGCTTTTATTTATTTGTACAAATTTGAAAATGAAAAATGGAAGATTATTGGAAATGCATCCGATTACCGTAATTCTAATTCAATGGATTCAGAATTCACTTCAATTTATTCCTTTTCCCTCAAAGAACATACATATTTTATTACTCGAATTAAAAGAACCGATCTTTCGATGAAACTTTTATCAAATTTGACCCGAAAAAATACAGAAATTGTAATAACTCAAATTTGTAATTCTGATGAAAGTGATGACATAATTTCTCGAATGGATTTGGTTCTTGCTTGTGAAGGAGTTGAATACAGTAATCCTAAAACAGTTATCAATAACACCATCACTTCATCATTGTATTTAAGTGACGAAAATACCCTCTTTGTAGCTGTTGCAGAAGGTAGACTTAAGAAATCATTAATATGCAAATTTGATATGGATAAAATTGAAAAAGAATTTTTCAATACATGGTCTTACTGCCAAACTGTTGAAAATCGATCAACAAAAGTAAGTATACTGTAACACAGTTTAGATCGATAAAATTGATGTTGAAGTGAACTTTTTGTTTTTTTAGAATTGTAATAAAACAAGTTATGATGAGCTTTCGCGTTCCGGATGTTTAAAATTAGAATGGAAAATCAAAATGGATTATCCACAAAACAATGATCAAGTGCCATTTTGTCAAAAATTTGGAAATGTAAGATTTTTGTTATTTTAACCCTTTTATTTATTGGTACTATTATAAGTACTTTTAATATTACTTCTAAACAAACGTATCAAGAACTTTTAAGGTTCAAATTTACCTTTTTAGTACAGAAATAATGTTTTAAATAGTTGTGAATCAGCAAAACTATTTTCAAGTAAAAATCGAAGATTTGGTTGGCTTGAAAATATTGAACCTCTTTTTGGGAAACCAATTAATGAAACTTTTAATTCAACATTAAATGGGTTATATTCAAATAACAAATTTGTTTATGCCTTGTTGAATAATGCCGAATTTAAAAAAGTTTGTTTACATTTGTCTAAGAAGAATGAATTTAATTTGGAAAACAAAAATTATTTTAAGTTTACAATGGATTTCCAGAATTTTAGTACTCAACTAAATTTTAATACTAAAATTCCCAACAACAAATTTATAACTTCTTTGCATGGAACAGATGGAATTTTATTCATTCATCCAACACAACAGCATACGGTAGTTGCTATTTTCAATATTTTACATTACCGTATGCAAAGCTTTCAGATATATTTTAAAAATACATCATGTGAAATCGGGAATAAATGTGTCAAGGTATTTTTAATTGATTCATATCAATGTGGATTATGTCCTTCAAATGCTTTACCACATTCTCCAACACCTTGCAATCTTGAAACTCAAAGCATTTGTTCACCCGCTTGGTTTAAAATTAGTGTTGGTTCTGTTTAAATGTTTAAAACTGAAAAACTTGCGAGTTTATAAAAATAATATCTAACTGTAAAATTACTGTAACAGATTTTCTACAAATTTTTAGACCTCAACATCAAATAAAAGTGATTGGTCAGCAATTTACGGTTTCAATGACATTAATGGTCAAAGGTTAACCTTATATTTTATTGATTTTATTACATCTTAGAACAAGAATTTTACAGATTTCAATGTACCCGACAAACATCAAAAAAAATTAAATGCAGCAAAACTTTGGCAAATTATTTAAAACCATTTTTTGAAAGTAATCAAAATATTCTTCATTTTTTCTTTATCAATCGTTTACAACTTTTAGTTCCATTCTTAGAAGCCGATGTCGAGGCAGAAGAACCCGGAAATTTATATTCATTAAAGTAAAACCAATAATATTTTGATTTAAAACAACTTAAAATTATTTCTAGATTTTATGTTGCAGTTATTACAGTATCAGCAATTTTATTATTTTTGACATGTTTTTTTATTATTTTTTATTTTTGGTGGAAAAACAAACAAAAGGTTTGTAATTTTTGATATTTACAAGCACAAATACATAATTTAATTTCTTAAGAAATCAAAAAAATCGTCTTATTTACAAAAGTATTTAATTCCAAGTAAGAAAATTATTTTCCTTGAACTTCTCGGAACAGGTTTGCCGCTTTTAAAATCCTCCAAAATTCATCCAAATTCAATATTTTCAAGGAATAAGTTCAGATGTTTTCCTTGCAAAATACAAAAACAGCAATTCACGGATAACAACAAAAGTTGCAGTAAAAATTTTGCAAGAACCATATTCCTCCAAAAATGAAACGTTTAAAGAAATCAAAAATTTGAGTCAATTTCAACATAAAAATATTGTAAAATTTATTGGTTGGATGAAACAAGAAAAATTTGCGGAATGGATGAAGCAAGAAGAAAACACTGAAAAAATTTGCATAATTACAGAATTAATGCAAGGCGGAAATTTGAACTCTTACCTTTTAACATCCGATAAATTATTGCTAATTTCAACGGTTTTTTCGTACACCTTTCAAATTTTGGATGCAATGATTTATTTGGAGCACAAACATATTTTACATCGAGATTTAGCAGCCAGGAATTGCTTGTAAGTCAATTTTTGAGGGCTTTTGGTTTTAATGATTCAAAACTGAAATTTTAGATTGAATGAAACATATGAAATTGTAAAAGTTACTGATTTTGGATTAGCTCGTGAAAGTAATTTCAACTATGAATATATCAGTGAAGCAAATCCATTTCTTCCGTATCGATGGCTGCCCCTCGAGGCATTAAATGAAAATCCACAAAAAGTTGTAGGTTTTTTAACGTTTTTTTGGAGTAATAACAAATTTAAAAATATTCATCAAAAATATCTGTATAAATTACATTTTTAGTTTTCATCCAAAGGAGATGTTTGGGCATTTGGAATACTTTTATGGGAAATGTTTGAAAGAGGTGGAATTTTATATAATGGAATGGAATGGAGAAGCCTGAAAAAATTCCTTAAATCTGGTCAAAGATTGCAATCACCTCAATATTGTCCTCTAGAATTGTAAGATATTTAAAAATATTTGAAACTTTTCAACAATTATAATTGTTTTAGATATAATGTAATGTTATGTTGCTGGGATGAAGATCCAAGCAATCGACCAAATTTTGACATCCTTAAAAGAAATATTGAAAGCATTTTTGAACAAATAAAACAATTTTCTCCCGACATTCTTAATATTTCTCTTGAATTAACTGATAATGAAAATGAAGATTACGAACGTCCAAAATCATCTTCTTAAATTAATCAATAATTAATGATGGATTTGAAAAATAAAATTTTAGAAAAATACAAACTAGATTTTCTACCTACTAGACAAACCTAAATTTTCATTTTATTAAATTATAAATTTGCAATTAATGAAAAACATTTTAAAAACATTAAAAAAACAAATCTTGATTGTATTTATACCATCAATATAATACTCTTCCATGATAATTTTATTGACATATTTGTTTTGCTATTTTCATGAATGTTTTCAATTTTTGGAAAAGGATTACCTCCAAAAAACGTGTACCATTATTTTTTATATCCCTTTATTTTTTTCTTTGTCTGTCTTTCTCACATCCATTTTGTTCTCCACCCTTTTTTTCTAGCCTTCAAAAGTAATTTTCTTTTTTGTGTTTATTTCAAACATTTTTTCTTACACACTTCATCTCAAAATTTTGTTCTTTGTTTTTAAAAAAAAGTCATGCAAGTTTAATTACAAATTTATTCTTCTTCAAACACGTGGATTAATTATTTCTTCACCTTTTAACGGCAAAGAAGTCAATTTTGTTACATTCAAAATTATTTTTCAAAAAATGCGAACAGTATTGCTGCATATTTTTAACAAAGAATTTTTGGAATCTCAAAATTTGTTAGTCATTTTTAAAATTGCAGCTTTTTTTGAATTAATTTTTTCTATTTTTGCCCTCTTTTTGGTTATTCTTTCTCTTTATATCGCAACTTCAACCCCTCAATTCCATAAAAATTTGTTATATTTAATTTATATCTTTGGACTACAGTATTTTATTTCAACTTCTGCAAAAACTGGAATTAATTTTGCTCAATTTTATGGGGACAATTACCGTATGCCAATTAACATGTTTATTAAAGGCTTAACAATATTTTTAGAAATTAATGAAACGCTGCTGTTTTCATTAATTTTGTCTAGAAGTTTTTGTATATTTTTAGCAACTTACAGTATGCCAGGGATGGTAGCTGAAAGAGTTTTTGCAACAATTTTAATCAAGGATTATGAATTTAATCCGCGAAAATGGATTTTTATGATTATTGCAACTTTTGAATTTGCGTTCAGTTTTGTTTCGGTTTACCTGTTTTATTACGGTAATATTTTATACAACATTACGGTAGTTATTTTTGAAAATTACAACTTTTTAGAAAATGTTCCAGAAATATATTTCTTAACTTTTATTCTGTTTTTGGATGTCGCAGCTTTTATCGTTAGTTTAATTATTACCGTAACCATTTTTGTACATTTACATGTTTTAGATTTATTTAATTTGTGAATACATAAATTTACGACGATATCACCGATATTTTCGGACTGATTCAAACTGTTTTTCAAAAAAACATGTCATGTCTTTGAGTGAAAGATTTCAACTCGCAGAAAATATCAAATCTTCAATGGTAAGCTTTTTTGAAAAAGTTTTCATTTTTAAAAGCATAATAATAATAGCGGAAACTGTGTAGTATTGTCAGAAGTCTGGGAAGGAAGTGAAAAACTAAAATAATAGCTTTTTTTAAATACAGGATGTAAACATTCTTTCGGAAAATAGACTTGCTTCTCTTTTGAAAAACTTTTGTTTCGAACTTTTTTAGACCAAAAAATTAAATTGCTCGAAAATTCTGAAAATTGAAATGTGTTTTGCTTTAATTTTTTCAAGGGCATTAAAAATCCATAATTTAGATGAATATCAATAACAACTTTTTTAAAACCAGCTTTTACATTTGACATCAGTTTTTTTGTCAAACACGAAAATCAGGGATGTTTCAAAATATTGTTTACGTTTCCGTGGTTTTAAAGAGGATTACCCTGAATTTCATGTCCGGTTATAATTTTATCTGAGATGAAACACCCCCTTCAAAAACCATAGATTAAAAATTGTAGCTTTCCATTTTTTTCAGGTTTTTAAGCCCCTTGCCGTTCTTGTCACCATTTTCAATGTGATGCTCGTTGCCATAGGATTAGCAAAACCACTGAACCTTGGAATTTTTGCAAAACACGTAATTTATCTTTTATTCGAATTAAATATTGTTGTTTATGCTGTTTGTGTCCCTTCGATTACACTTTTACGAAATCAAATTTGGCGGGGGCAAATTTATCATATATTTCTTAGAATTCCAATAATTAGGCGTTGTTTGCCTAAAACAGAGATGACACCGACAGTACATTTGAGGAATTCATTTGGAAAAAATATGATATTAAATGTTGACAGACAACAAAATTATTATTTTAAAGAACTTAACAAATCTTGGAATAATGGGCAAACATCATAGGCCCTTGGATTACTGTAATTCTGATGAAATTGAAATTGAATGACGTGTCTAATCACTGAAATTTGCAAAAAAGCAAATCATTGTTATGTTATTTGTTTTTTCACTCATAAAAGATCTCTGGAAGCTGTAGAAAATTATACTCCATTTTCAAAAAACATATTACAAATTTTTCATGTGACTTTATTTAAATGAATTTTTTTCACAATTTTGTTGTATATTTTGATTCATAAACTTTGTCTTTTTGTTTCAAAAATAGTCAAAACTCAATGCCCCCGAAAGGCAACAATTCTTTCATGTTTGCCTACATTTGACAAAAAACACTATTCAAATTTCATCACAAACTTCAAATCCTTGCTTGCTTTTTTGCTGTTGCTAAGCTTTACGCAAGCATGAATAAATAAATTTTTTACAAAATAAATTTCACACCACTCTTTTTTTATAAAAATAGCCAAAAAAATGTCGTTTATAAATTTTATATTTATATTTTTGCCATTATTAATAATATCAGCAGCAGTTACAAATCCACCTCAAACATTTACACAATTAATTGGATATAAAATTTTGGCAGATAAATATTTGACCCTTCAAACGAGTGATATTCAATTGTGCGCCCAAATGTGCTCCGATTCTTCGCAAGGTTGTGTTGGATTTTTTAGGCCAACGTTAAGCTCATGTGAATTATTGATTAAAATTCGGGATATAATTGAAGATTCAAATGCATGTTTTTATTATGTTGCAGATCGAAGGAATTTGACAGATACCAAAAATTTAACAACCATAGATCAATATACTTTTTATGATGCCTTCATTGATGGCATAAAATGCCCAAAAAGTTGGAATGATGAAATTGTTAATTGTTCAATCTCAATTACAGTAATCTGTTTTCTAATCGATATTTAAGCATAATAAAAATTTCAGGAAGAAATTTGTAATGAATATGCAACATTTTTCAAGGCATCTTTTAATGGAAGTTTTTGTGTAATTCCGTCTTTGAGAATAAAAGAATACACTTGCACCGGACCATTTGTATATGTTGTTTTTCAAAATTATTGTTATTTTAATTTTTCTGATAATGTGGCAGAAAGTTATCTTGGAGATTATTATGAATCTGTTTGTGAAAATTCAACAGAAAATGCAACCTCACTTTCCATTCACTCAAAGGCAGAAGATCAATTTGTTTATCGTAAGTTTATTGATTACGGTATTTTAGGCTAGGAATATTGCTGATTAAGACATTGTTTTTGGCATCATTTTTAAATATGCTATTTTTAGAAACATTTGGAGAGATATATTTTGCATTATACATTCCAGCAAGTGTCCCATGGAATAAAAATTCATTCAGGTACATATTAAAGATATCCCCTTAGGGATCTTGACTTTAAATGCCATTTTTATAGATGGGCAGATGGAAGCCCGTTGGATTACAAAAACTGGGCGGCATCCGAACCCCGAATTGCAAATCCTGCAATTGAAGAAAGAATTTGTGCATATGAAAATGGAAAATGGGTCGCGGCCCAAAGATATCGGGGGAATTGGACAATTTGTAAAGTCATTACAGAAACTTATCATTATGTGTAAAAAGTATTATTTTTAAGTGTTTAGTCATGTTTAAAATTTAATAAACGGCAAAAACAAATTTGTTAAATACACTGCATTATCTTTTTAAAATAAAATTTATTGAAATCTAGCATTTAAGATCCTGTAAAATTTATAAATTTTCATTAATTCTATAAAAGTCTAAGTCATTCTAAAAAATACTGTAGAAGTTGAAAACAAATAAGTATAACCTGAATCACATATAATTTTTGAAACACGTTTTTGACTAATGACACTTACAATTAAACATAAGAAAAAAATTATTGAACAATTCGACTTCGAAGACTTCCAAGGGGTAAATCAATTCGATAAATTGTATTTGTTGATAAATCACCATTCTTGGAACTTTTAATTTCATGACAGGTGATTCATCTCGAATAAGAGTATGTAAAGAACGCATTGTTCGAATATCAAAGATTTTTACAAGTCTGTCATATCCGAATGAAAAGAGATAAAGTCCTGTGCATTCAATTGAAGTAATTGGGCGTTGATGCGCTTTTACGGTGGCCAAAGAAGTAAAACAAAGTGGGAATTCAGCCTAAAATTGTTAATAAATAATATCTCTCTAATGGGATTATTCATATCTGTTGTTTTAAAGGAAAGAGATATGCGAAATTCTAAGATTGAATAACGAATAATAATAATAGGTTCAGACTTCATCAGCTTACCAAACATCATCCACTGATTGTCCTTCTGTTGTTTCATTGGGTTGCAAGTTTATCCTCTTCTGAATTTGCATCTCAACAATCCACCTCAAATGCATCCTACATTTCTCCAGCTTTACCTGTTCAAACTATAACACCAAATGAAGCGGACGCGGCAGCATTCTATTCTTCAAATAATTCAACACGTTTTAATCAAACCTCTTTTTATGATGCGTATCCACAAATTTATTCAAATAATAGTATGATCACAGAATTACCTCCAACTAGTTCAAATAGGGTAACATCGTCAGCACTTTCAACTCCTCGTCCAACAACATTGGAAATCCCTGGACAATCTTCATCTATTGGAGTTATACCGAAACTTCCATTACATTTAACAAAATCAATTGAAGAAATGCTCCGACCATTTATCCCTGACAATGGTTTAACATGGAATAAACCGTTACCGCGAGATTGGGCTGATAAAGTCAATACTCCTGCCTTTAATCGAGAAGTAGTTACTAAATTTTTTCCCGAATGTGCTTTGAATCCAAATATGTACTAATAATTAAGTGCAATTTTTTCAATCTTTTATGAACTTTTTTATACTGTATTACGTTAAAGTTCATTGTCATGGTTTTAATAAAAATAATTATAATCGAATTATAAATTCAACATTTAAATGACACAGAAAACACGAAATATGATTTGTATTTTAGAGTAAATATATACAAAATTTATTTTGTGGAAAAAATTTGAACGTTTTTTGTGTCTCAAAGCGAAAACATGAATTTGCTTCTAGAATTTTCTTAGCCTTTTTGCTTCCAAAAAAATATTTGCGATTTCTCATTCTTTTCATTTTTTGTTGGTTGAAAATTCTTGCAAAAAATAGTTTGCTGACTTTAATTTTTTTGCGTGTTCTATCATAATTTTTATATTGCTTTTTTATAAATTATTATTTACATATGTATGAAAAAATTTCTTTAAATGTTGCCAAAATCCTGACACGAAATCCTTCAGCTCTACTCAGCACTCACGCGCGTTTTTCTTTCTTTCTGCTTCGAAATTTTGTAAATATTTCTCAGGTTTGAGCTTTTTGAAACTATTCCTGGCGTTGCTTTATTTCTCTCCCAAAAAGGAGCCATTTCATTTTTTGCCTTGAGGTATCCCTTATCCTCTTTTCTCATTATTCGATTTCATCAGTAAAAAAATAATGATGATTAAAAAAGGGTTCTTCGACGCCGTTAATCGTTTACTACGCGTTCTTTTATATGAATGTGCTGTATAATATATTGTTTAATGATTTATTTTTAGTACATCAACGCTAAATAACGATGTCTGATTACTCTAAGTCCGGCATGGCTGGCGCAGGTCGTAGAGGCTTTGCACAAAACAATGATGATCGTCAAGGAAGTCGTGGATTTGCTCTAACTCATGGACGCGGCGACTCCCCAAATCGAGAAGAAGCATTTCCTTCCAATGCTAATCGAGAACCTCTTGACGATGAATATGCACCCCGTGGACGTGGTTTTGCGGAGGATTTAACCAAAATGAAAACGAATTTGCTTCAGCTCATGGACGTCATGGTTTCCCAAATAGAGGTGATGAATATAATCAATCTGGTCGTGGACTTGCTCCAACTCGTGGACGAGGTGACTTCCCAAATCGTGAAGATGGATTTCCTTCAAATGCTAATCGAGTACCCCTTGGTGATGGACTTGCTCCAACTCGTGGACGAGGAGGCTTCCCAAATTATGGCAATGAAAATAATCAAGCTGGAGGATATGCTCGAAGACGTGGTTTTGCAAATCGCGGAGGATATAATCAAGATCGTGCTGAAGGTGATCGAGGACTCGATGGATACCTTTATTCTAAAACTCGTGGAACTTTTGCTCGACGTAATGATAATGAAGAAACTGAAAATGCTGATGATAAAGAACCAGTTCAAGATGATGCTAACCCTCCGCGTGTACGGCGAGGTATTCATTCTTTGGCTAGAAATGTTAAAGAACTTTTTACCGAAGATGAACAAGCTGCTATAAATTTTGCTGATATTGGTGATCAAGATGAAGATTGTATTGTTTATAATTATGATGAAGCATTCGTTCGAATGTAGTAAGTTTTTTTATTTATTAATTTTAGTAATTTACATTTTCTATTTTAGAAATTGGGAAGAAGGCGATCTCGAACCTCAATTATATAAAAATGTCAAAGAACGTTCTTGTTATAAACGTTCACAAAAGATTCAAAGTCTTGCAATTCTTTTTATTGCTGATAAATTTGATGTTGTTGCTCGAAAAAGAAACTGGTAGCGGCAAAACAGCTGTATGTTTTTCTTTATTTATACGATCGTACCCCAATAACATTTATTTTTAGGCATATCTCATTCCACTTATTGATAACTGTTTGAAAGATAAGGCTGAAGGTAAATTCAAATCAAATTTGGTTTTGCCATATGTAATCATCATTGGTCCAACATGTGAATTCGTTTTGCAAATTTTTGAACAAGCTCGAAAATTTACTGATCGTAAGCACTTTTTTGAATGATAATTGACCTTTGTTACCTTCACATTATCTTTAAGGTACTGGTGTTACTGTTGCAAGAGCATATGGTGATCTCGAGATTAATCAGAATTGGCGTGAAATTAAAAATGGTTGTGATATTTTGGTGAGTAAATTAAATATTTTTTTGTTATAATTATCAAATTTTTTTGTTTTTTTAAGGTCGCTCGAAGGATTTCATTATTATTGGTCACATTTCCGTCAATAATCTTAAAGCTCTTGTTCTGGATGAAACTTATCGTCTGCTTGATTACAAATTTTCTGATGACATCTTGGAAATTGTTCTGAAGGTTTTCCTGCTGTATGTTTTTTTATGTATTGCCGGCATGTTATATACTTTGTTTGTTTTTAGAAAGATGATCATCAAAATTTGCTTTTTACGGCAACATTTACTGATGATATCAAGCAAATTTCAACAGTAAACCTGTTGCAAATAAAAGAATTAAGCAATATTTTGTTGTTGCTAATAATCAAAGCTAGCTTGATAAGTTGCTCAAAATTTTGAAAGCTGAAGTTGAAAACGCTGGTGACGAAAAAATGAGTCGAACTTTGGTTTTTGTAAATACTAATATTTACATTATTTATTTTTTTGTTTTTTCGTATTATCACTTTTGTCATTTATACCCATGTTTTGTTTCCATATTGTTTCTCTGATAAAATCTTTTGAATTTTAAATTTCGTCTTTTATTTATCACAACAGTTTTCACAAATTAGCACAGTTGATTAAAATATTATTACAAAGTTGAAGTTTTTTTGGTTATAATTAATAAGCCCGGTTCTCCGATTGATTTAAAACGAATTTTGCCATCGTTATAATATTTTGCAAGTTTTACAAAAATATATCCATTCATTAGCAAAGCAACCCCAATAAGAAATATTTCAGCCATGTGATATTGAGTTGAAAATACAAGAAAATTTCTTGAATTATTTGGTTTTTCATTATTATTAAGTCTTTGAATATCAACATCTTTGATCTTCATCGGAGCAAAATGTTTGATTGCAAAAACTCGAGGAACTCGATCATTCTTTAAAAATATAATTTTTTAAAGCAAAAAGAAAAAAATCGAAAACAAACTTCAATTTTTTGAGCAAAGAGAATTTGAATTCCATCTTTTTCTTCTTGAATAATTATATCTTGTAGCATTTTTGTAACATTTAATACTGTTCCAGTCTCGGTTCTTGGTTCATAAATATTAGAATAAACATCAATTTGATTTTTCAAAGATTTATTACATTTTTTACGAGTGAATGTGACCAAATACTAAAAGTTGTGTGTTTTTAAGACAGATTTAAAAAAGTTCCCTATTTTTTGAATACATTGAAACAAATTTTTTTTAAACTTACGGCGCCATTCCATTCATTCAATGGAACTCCAACATATTTATTTAAATCTTTTCTTAAACTTTCTTCCAATTGTGAATGTGAAATGTTTCCTGTTATTTTAATAGCCATTTTAATATTGATATGGTATTGAGGAAATGGTAATTTAAGATGTTCACAAGTATAACGCTGAAAACCAGAAAACAATTAATTCTACAGTAGTCGGATGAATAACAAACCATAAATTTAAAACCTTGTGGATAGTGATGGCAGAGACAATATTGTCTTGAACCGTAATTACAATATAAATCATTTCTTTCATTCTTTCCTTCACAATTTACAACACTATCATGAGGTTCCAAAAATGTTGCATCATTAAAAACGGATATAAAAATTAGAAAAAATAAATGCAGCAGCATTTTTTGAAAAAACACGATTCAAAAAATTTTTTACTTGATTGACAAAAAATGACAAATTTTACTCCCAGTCATAAAAATCTGATTTTTAATAATATAAGTGCATAATTCAATTTTAAAAATTTTTTCTTTAGAAAACTTGTTGTGAAAAAATCATCTACGATTGCATTGTGTTCCATGGAATAAAAATTCATTCAGGTATTTATTCTTAAGATTAATGATATCTCCTAAAGGGATTTGACTTTTAATGTCAATTTTTTAGATGGGCAGATGGAAGTCCGTTGAGTTACAAAAATTGGGCGGCATCTGAACCTCGAATTGCAAATCCTGCAATTGAAGAAAGAATCTGTGCATATGAAAATGGAAAATGGGTTGCAGCCCAAAGATATCGGGGGAATTGGACAATTTGTAAAGTGATTACAGAAACTTATCATTATGTGTAAAAAGTATTAGAAAATTTATTTTTATGTTTTTAGTTATGTCTAAAATTTCAAAAATTGTAAAAACAAATTTGTTAAAAACACTGCATTATCTTTTAAAATAAACTTTATTAAAATCTAGCAACTAGGATACTATAACATTTGTAAATATAAAATTTCGTAGTAATTATTAAATCTAGAACGTTCTAAAAAATACTGTAGAAGTAGAAAACAAATAAGTATATAACCTGAATCACATATAATTTTTTAAACACGTTTTTGACTAATGGCACTTGCAATCAAAGTTTAAAACTTAAAAAAATTATTGAACAATTCGACTTCGAAGACTTCCAAGGGGTAAATCAATTCGATAAATTGTATTTGTTGAAACACAAAGAATTGCTTTTCCTTCAATGATTAGCAAAGTTTCAATGGAAGCTGGAAGTTCAACTTGTCGAACCAAAGCCTTAAATTCAACATCCCAAAATTGTACACAAGTTCCAATACTTGTGACTACGGTATTGTTATCCCCAAAAGATAAAATTCGGCCCCGACTCATTTCAAAGAATGATGCTTCATTGATGAAAGTTTCTTCTGCAACAAGACGAATAATAAAATCAGCAGTAAATTTATTCCAAATAAAAAGTTGCCCATCTTCACTGAATGCAACCAATGCCGTCGAAGTTAATGCCATTTCAGCTCGAGTAATGCCATTACTTTGTAAATCTGTGAAAGAATGCAAATGTTCTCCACTTTCAACATCCCAACCACAAATAAGTCCAGATTCATATCGATTATATAAAACTAATGGACTCTTAAATATTATATTTATGGATTACGGTAATTTGGTAATTTAAAAACAAACATCTGCTTGTTCATCAACTTTTAATTCCAAAACAGGTGATTCATCTCGAATTAGGGTATGCAAAGAACGCATTGTTCGAATATCAAAGATTTTTACAAGTCGATCATATCCGGATGAAAAGAGATAAAGTCCTGTGCATTCAATTGAAGTAATCGGGCGTTGATGCGCTTTTACGGTTGCCAAAGAAGTGAAACGTAGTGGGACCTCAGCCTAAAATTTATTGTATAGTAATGTCTACCGTAATAAGGATTAAATAGATCCGGTATTAGTTGTAGAAAAATACAAAACCGATGATCGCATTAAATAGCAGTAAAGATCAAAAGCTGACAAAAGGAATGGAGAATCCTAAGCTTTAAATTTTTTATGATCCCTAATTGATCTTAAAACTCCCCCAATGGCTAAAATCCAACTTACAGCTTCAGTAAATTGTAATCCAACAAGCTCCAATGAGCCATTCAATCTTCCAATAATAACTTTATTTGCTTTAAGTTTAATTTGAACAACTCCTGAATCATTGTTGGCACTTTGATATCTTCCTAACACCCTTGCAAAGGCGGTATTTCCAACTTCAATTGATCCATCTGAACATCCCAACCCGATGATTCCTTGTCGAACATCAACAGCCCAAATTTGGGCTCGATTAAAAACGGTTCCTGTTTGTAACATTGCAACTGAAGCATTCCCTCCGGCACCCCCACCATTTGATGAAGAAGGTGTTGTTTTATTTTCAGTGACAGAATGTTCAGTATCCGTTCGAAGACGATGTCGTACACCATCTCGTTCAACATGTGGTTGCCAACGAGCAAGTTGTTGTTTTGCTTCACCATTATACGTTCCACAAATATATACTCGACTATCCAATGATGTGAAGATTACGGTAGAAGGCTGTTGAACTGCAGCACATTCAATTACAATTTCATGATTTGAAAATAGTAATGGTGTCTAAAAGATACATGTTTGTTTTTGAAAAGGGGGAATTGATAAATTTACCAATTCAACAAAATTATGAGAGAGATGAGTTTTTGGTAGCGGTTGGACATCTTCAGTTTTACGTGAGGCAGCTCGATATTGCCTCCAGCGATCCCAAAAACAAATGTAAAGAATAAATGCAACAACAAAACAAAATGGAAGAAACATGGAAGTAACTAAAACGGCAGTCATTTGCCGTTCGAGAAATGTTATTCGACTTCTGAAAAATGATAAGATATATGTAAATTAAAATTCTATATATTACTGTAGCTCAGGTTGTCGAGTAGGATCTGCTGTATCTTTCATTCTTGCAATATCATCAAACCCGGGATCATTATTACCATAAAATTTCAAACTTGAATCATTTGGTGGAATTACAGCTTGTAAGACAATAGGCGGTAGGAATGTAACATAATGTCCAGAGAGGGACATATTATATTCCCCAAAAACTGCTGGCCACCATTTAAATGTTTGTCGTTGCCAATGAACCCATTGTAAAGGGGCTGTATCCAAGATGTGATGGCTTACCCCAAAGCCATATGAGGTGGCATTTTTGGATAACGAAATTGCGGCATCCCATAATTTCCATCGATGAACAATAAATGCCAACCATAAAACCCAAATTGCAAAAAATACCATTACTCCTCTTTGAACAAATCTTGTTCGAGTCCAAAAATACAGTACCCTAAGGCGATACGAAATTGGAGTATCATTTTTGCCAATCTGTGAAACTTTATCCGTTGACAAAGTTCGACGATGAAATTTTTCATTTGAATTTTTTAGATTTATTTCAGATTGGGTTCGAACAAGTTTTTCTTTTTTCGAAAACATCCAAGGCAAAATAATTCGAGCCGGACATTTTGGCATTGGATAATTCTTCAGCTTTCGAATATCCGATTTAAAAAGCATTTGTGAAAATTTTTCTTTTTCGGCATCACCAAGTCGTTGAAGATCAAAAACCAAACAAGGAGTATAAAAGAATAATTGCATATAAAAATCAACGACTAATCCAATAAAGGCAAAATTGCAAAATTCTTGAATTTCTCTAACAAATGTCAAATATCCAATCCCAAGGAAAGACATTTCCATTAAAAAGAATTTCGTGATATTATATCCTTCATGGGAAAGGCCATGGGAAACACGGGCCGGCACATCCATGGTTGGATTTGTGTATACAACGGCACGGGTAATACAAAGAATATTTTCAAGTCCAATAATCATTGCCAAATATGGATAAAATCCGGCACCCCAAAGGGTTGAAGTTAAATCAAAATATGCACAAATCCCAGAAGTAATGGCAAGGGTCCAAAATACAGTATTAAATGCCGCAAATGCTAAACCCCATTTTGATTTAACCATTTCAAATTTTGATACTGTATAATAAAAATATATCTACAAAAATACTGTAATACAGTATACTTCTGAAGAGTAAGCATACCATGCAAAGAAGATATGACGCAAAAAGTGGAAAATAATCAGTAAAATATTTACGAGGTCGATAAAATACATACACATATGTGCTTTCATCCGATGCCATTGAATCAACAATTTTAAATTCTGTTTCCAAAGATTTTATCAGAGCTTTTCGAAATCCTTCATCATATTTTGACTGGATTACGGTAATCGCAAATTCAATACCTGCAAGTTTTTGGGCTTTATTAAAACAAACTCAAAAAAATTAAAGACATACTTCGACGACGATTTGTTTGAAAAGTTTCTTTGATTCCGGTGAATTTTGTTGGAGCTCCAAGTAAAATATCCCGAGGGCACATTGATGGAACACAAATTGGATTAAAAATTGTTGAAACAACATTTTCATCTCTCAAAAAGCTATCCTTATTTTTGCCCCAAAACATTGTTGGAGATAAAAATAAACAGCCAAAAGTTGGAAGAAGATTACGAAAAAATATATCCGGACTTGAAGGAAGGTGGAAGCAAAGGGAATTGAGATTAACTGTTTCGCCTTTGGATGAAGGAATTTGAACATTTTCAAGATGTTCCATAACATTAAATGCCCGACTTAAAGGTCCTTTAATTGCCTAAAAAGTATGGAGACAATAGGATTACTGTATCCGATATAAAGCTTAAAATACCATAACCGGAGTCATGTTATGACTATGCCATGGTTCAACATGTGCCTGAACAATAATTTGTTGAAAATATAAGGCTGATTGTAAAAGCAACCATTCAGGAGCAGCTGTATTATCTAAATCCTATTTTGCACCGTAACCTCCAAGCAAGGCAAAAACTAACTTTTACTAATATCTGGCTGAAGTTCTTGAGTCCAATAAACATCCATTGGACTCGAGATTGGAAGTTTAACCCTAGCTAAAGCAGGATATGACAAAACTACCATTGTCAAAATGCAAACAGATATACATGCTACGGGATGTGCGGCGCAGAACCTTCCATAATCGTAATATGACCGCGACACTCGATCCCTGCCATATGTTAAAGGATCAACTGTATGCCTATTCATTTAAGTCCTGGAGTTTTTAAATTTAGAAAGAAACAACGGAAAGGGACTGTCACAACTACAGTAAACTTATAGGTAAGTGACCCACGATGGACGTTTAAATAATTACACAAAAACTTCAATTTTAAATATTTATTAGTGCAACCATTTTGCAACTCAATAATTTTCCAAACAAAACAAAAAAATAATCACTTCAACAAATCATAAATTACAATATTTATATTTTGATGATAGGTTCTTCAAGTGCCAATTGTGCATTTGTTAAATTTGCCAAATATGAAATCATGGTATAATCCTAAAAAAATAAAAATATTAATTGCCGAAAAGTATAAAAAAACAACATACTCTCAAGCTATTTTTGATCAAATTGTCACGTTTATCAGACTGTAATAAAGTTGCAGCAACATCAACAATTTCATTCAAACGGCGACCAATTGTTGAATCTTCAGGAAGTTCATCCTTTGCTAATACTTCATCAACATATTTAAGAATTCGCTCAAGCCATGTAATCATTTGATCAACTCCTTCAGCAATCGGAGTAAGTCCAACATCCAAAACAGTTTCACGTGTAGTTGAGTTTACACCTTTCATAATCAAATCAAGTGCAACATTTTCGCCTTGAAAGCCTTCCATATCAACACGAAGAGGTTGAAAAACACTTGCATGAGATTGTTTTTGAAGACCACATGTTGATCTGAAAAAAAGATAAGTTTAGTTAAATTCAGGAAACATCAAATGCTATAACTGCTAATTGTTCTGCAGAATCGCCATCGTATTGGTGGAGCTTTACAATTTCAAGATGCGATATCAATTCCACAAAACCAATGTCACAAAAACTAACAAATTGTTATTAAAAAATTTTAATTTTTACCGTAAAAATGCACGAATAGGAAGGTTACCCTTGCCACCTTCAGCAAAGTTGACATCCAAAGTCAAAAGAATGATTGGAGGTTGATCTCGACGAACGCTGAATCCACTAACAAGTTGAGAGAAATAATTATGGAATTGTTCACAATGATTTGAAAGATCAGATACAGTAAAAAACCATCCAACCATTTGTTCAGATGGAGTTGTACGACGAGCAGCATGATACATCTGTAAAAGTAAACATAAAATAAATTAAACATAAATCTAAAACTCACTTCACGATTAAATGCATCGTCAATTTCTGGCATACCACCTGGAGTAACACGGAAAGGAATTGCATAACAATCAGTTACTTGAATAACACCTTTTTCATAAAAACCCATAAGACTTCCAAGTGCTTGATCCTTTGTTGCTCCTTTCTTTGATCGACGTTCATATGAATCAACCATGGTGAGCAAAACCAAGGGATGGACTTTAACAGTTAATGGGGAAGCCATGATTGAAGGGATAGAATAGGAATTCCTGAAAAAGAGAGATTGGTTAAAACTTGTTAGATCAAAATATGTACAAAAAACGATAGAAATAAACAGGATTCACGATTCTTGTAGCACGTTATTAATCCTATTATTGCGAGATGAAAGAAGTGAGTATCCAAAAGAGGGAAGGAAAAACTTTGGGTTAAAATCAAAATATGCCATCGATCTTAAAAGCGTCAAACATCAAAGCAATGATAACAAAGACGAATGTTTCGAAAATTCAGATTTTTAGCTTTGGTTCAATCGGCAAACCTCCAAAAGATGATGTAAGAAAGTTGGTAAAAAAACATGAAAAAATTTTTCAGGGATTTTTTTTGACAAAAAATGTTTGCCAAAAGGTAGCATTTTGCCAAACATTGCATCAAATCAAAAAAATACTTTACTTTTTTGTTCGACTTGAAAAACAAATATTTCCAAAGTCTTTTTTTTGCATGCTCTACTTTGTTGCTGTTGTTGTGTTAGATCTGTTAATATTTTTGTTGTAATGAAGCGCCCTTCAGAGCAACAACATAACAATAACAGAAGAAATAATGGAATAAAAAAATCTCAACAAATTCTTGTATTACGTCAAATTCATATTATTGGAAATCAAACAAAGTATGTTAAGTACTTATTTAAATATAATAATTTTTGCTTTTTAGTTTATTACGTCATCGACAACTGCTAGGACCTGGAGTTCCCCGGAGAGCTTTCGCTGCATTTATTTTAAGGCATGCATTGAAAATTCGATATTGGGTTGCTGGTGGCATTTTTGGAGGTTCCATTGCAGCTTCCAATGTAAGATAATAATACTCTAGGAATAATGATTAACCTTTGAATTAATTTTAGTGGTATGAAGAATTTAAACGAAAGCTCCCAGACTTTAATTTACCAGAATGGGCAAAATTTGATGATGGACCATTTTCAAAAGTTGGTGCAAAATATGATCAATTGAAAGCGAAATGGGATGCTCATGATTTTACACAGCTAACAGAATGGAAAAATAAATTATCAAATTTGGAATTAAAATGGAAAGAAGGTGGTAGTTCTTTTACAAAAGGTCAGGCTTTTTGTCTGAGTACAGGAACAGGTGGTAATAAGCAATTTTGGTCTACAGGATCGTCAGAAGATAGCAGCAAAAATCCTAATCCTGCTGGAGGTCAGTCTTGATTTGGCGATGAAATTTGATTTCAGGGAGTTTAATATTTAGGTGATAGTTCTGTTTTTGCATCATTATTTGGATCCAAAACAAATACGAATACTGAAACTTCTGATGAATGGAAACCTGTAAGTTTTTACTACTTGTGTACTGTAATAACAAAGAAAAATCTTTACAGAAAAGTGATGGTGAACGATTGAAGAAGCTTCAAGATGAAATGATTAAAACTCAAATGCAATATCAAAGAGAACTTGAACGATTGGAAAGAGAGAACAAATCATTGAAATCTCGGATATTACTTAAAGATAGCGGTGAACAAAGACGACTAAGAAAAATTAAAAGGTCGTTGATTGATATGTATTCTGAAATGCTTGATTTACTCAATGAATATGATGCTTCTTATTCCATTACCGATAATTTACCTCGAGTTGTTGTTGTTGGAGATCAATCTGCTGGTAAAACCTCTGTACTAGAAATGATTGCTCAAGCTCGAATCTTTCCTCGAGGTGCCGGAGAAATGATGACTCGAGCTCCTGTGAAAGGTTTGTAAATACTGTTTAACATAAATAGTAATGTGGTATTTGCTTTTACAGTAACCCTTTCGGAAGGACCATATCATGTTGCACAATTTCGGGATAGCAGTCGAGAATTTGATTTAACCAAAGAAGATGATTTACAACAGCTTCGAAATGAAATAGAACTTCGAATGAGAAATAGTGTCAAAGGCGGAAAAACAGTTTCAAATGAAGTTATTTCTTTAACAGTTAAAGGTCCGGAGCTTCCCCGCATGGTTCTGGTTGATTTACCAGGTGTTATTTCTACCGTAACCGCTGATATGGCTCGCGAAACAAAAGATGACATAATTCGGATGTGTCGGCAACATATGGAAAATCCAAATGCTATAATATTATGCATTCAAGGTTTGTCTAAAACTAAGTATATTACAGTAATAAAAGTTCATTTCAGATGGATCTGTTGATGCAGAAAGAAGTAACGTCACGGATCTTGTAAGCAGTATAGATCCAAAAGGAAGTCGAACAATTCTTGTGCTAACCAAAGTTGATCTTGCTGAAAAGAATCTTGCAAATCCACATCGAATTAAACGTATACTTGAAGGAAAACTTTTTCCAATGAAAGCAATTGGATATTACGGTGTCGTAACTGGCAAAGGAACAAAGGATGCAACAATTGAAGAAATTCGTGATTATGAAGAAAAATTCTTTGAAACTTCTCGTCTATTTAAAGATGGAATTCTTAAACCTTCTCAGATGACGACTAGAAATATGTCAATGGCAGTATCAGAATGCTTTTGGAGAATGGTTCGAGATACAATTGAAGCACAAGCAGATGCATTTCGGGCAACTCGATTCAATCTTGAAACTGAATGGAAGAATACATTTCCAAGAATCCGTGAATTGGATCGTGATGAACTATTTGATAAAGCAAGAAGTGAAATTTTGGATGAATGTGTAAATTTATCTCTACTAGGACATGAAGAATGGGATCATATTTTGAAGAAGAGTCTTTGGTCATCTATTTCTCCACATGTTTTTGATCAAATTTTAATGCCAGCAAGTAACAGCTTGAATGCCGGATCATTTAATACTTTGATTGATATTAAACTTAAACATTGGGTTGATAAAGGATTAGCAAATCAAGCTATTCAAGTTAGTTTATAATGAAAAGATACAAGTTACAGTATATTTTATTTTTAGGTTGGATGGCAAACTTTATCAGATGTTTATAAAGGCCAATTTGAAAGTTCTGCACAAAATCGTAATCATGATGAATTATTTGATAAGCTTAAATTTGCAGTGTTGGATGCGGCTTTACAAGAACATAAATGGGATACTAAAGCATTGGATTATTTGGTATGTTGCAATGTAATTATACAATCTTTTAACCATATTTTAGCGTGTAATTCAATTAAATGCAATGGAAGACCGAATGGTTCCTGATAAAAAATCTTGGGAAGCAGCCTGCTCATTTATGCAAAAAGCAGTTGATGAAAGACTTCAAGAAGTTCGACAATCTTTATCTGATGCTCGAGGACCTGGGTTTTGGTCAAAATGGTTTAAATGGCAATCTCAAACAAATGAAAATAATGTCAATTCTGAAATTCAAAAACAACTGCATCAAATTCTTGCTGAAAATCCTGAACATAAACTTGGACTTTTGGATGATGATATTACTGTAGTTCGAAGAGCAGTAGAAGCTTCTGGTGTTGCAGAATTAACTACTGATGCCATTCGTGAACAATGGAGACTTGTTTTTCGTGAACATTTTCTTGAAAAAATGCAACGTGCAAGCAATGATTGTGTTAGCTTTTATCAAAATTATAAGCAAGGTTTCAATGAAGCAGATGTTGATTGTCATGCTGTAATTCTATTTTATCGACTTCAAAAAATGCTTGATTTAAGTTGCAATGCCTTACGTCAACAAATAACCAATACTGAACAAAGAAGATTAGAAAAAGAAATTAAAGAAGTGCTAGATGATTGGTCGCAAGAACCTGAAAAGAAGAAAGAATTCTTAAATGGACGTCGTGTTGAATTAGCTGAAGAACTAAGTAAGCTTTTAAAGTTACTAAACAATCTTAAATATATGGTATTTTTTAGAACAAGTACGATTCATTCAGGAAAAGCTTGAAGAATTCATGGTTCAACTTCATAGAGAAAAAAATTAGTATTTGCTCAAATTAGTCGAATGTATTTTGTTTGTATACTCTTTTTTATTTCCTGCATTTTTGATGAATAGGATGATTGTTAGTTATTGAATAAAGATTTTGCTTTACAAAATATCTTTGGCACACAAATTTAAAAATTTTTATTGAAATTTCATTAAAAATTCAGATAGAAAATTTTTAAATTTCCCTCACTTGTAGGATTCGTGTAAGGAGATTTCTTTTTGCAGAGTCTGCGTGTCTGTCTGGCCTCACAAAAAAGATATTTCGTCAACGCACATTCCCATTCTATCCTCTCTCTTTTTCTCTCGTTCTTTTCGATTACTTTGCCAACTACTTTTTTTTGCGCAAAGTTTTTTAAATATTATTTTTTGCTTGATTAAGTTTTGATCTCATTTCTTAATTTATTATTACTCCAAATATATTGCAACCGATCAAAACTTAACCCCTTTAACTTTTTATCAACTAATTATGTCAGAAGATAATACAACAAAGAAAGGAATAATGGAAAGTGGTAGTTCAAGAATTACTCGACGTAAACGCAAACTTTCTGAAAGTAATACTGTGCATAATGGCATCGATTCAAAGTGCATTCCCACTGAAAATACTGGATACTGGATGAGATCAAAGAAATCTGATGGGCATAATCTTGCAGCTGTTGTAAGTTTTTCCTGTACTTGGATCACCAATGAAGTTCCTCTTTCAGGCACCAAAGAAATCTCGCAAACAAATCACCACTTCAAAGAATGTTAAACAAGTTAAACCTCCTGAACCTACTATGTTATTAACAGATCTTCCTAATGAAATACTTGTAAGCCTTTTTCATACTCGTTAATAGGACTTATTTTGATATTATAGGGTAAAATTACTGGTTTCCTTTCTTTTGATGATCTCTTCCGCCTTGAACGTGTTAACAAACGAATGCGAGCAATTGCAACAACGTATACTTGGCCACAGCAGCATACTCTTGATCATGAATCTATTATTCGTTATTCCAATTACCCAAAAATTTCTTTGGATGAAGAACGCAGCTATCTCCGATTTAATAATCAAAAAAGAGCTTGCTTTAAGCGTCATAATGTTACCAATAAATCAGTAAGTTTTTATAAATTCCATTTGTACCGTTTTATTTGTTATTATTTTTAGATCAGAATGATATTTTCTCGTGCTAAAATTACTTCTCTTGATCTCTCTGTCTATCATTCAACACTTACATACCAAATCAGCTCATTATTTTCCATGATTCCTCAGCTTAGTGTCCTTAATCTCTCTTTCATTCGTTTGACCAATAACAGTCTTCGAACTATAGCTCGTTATTGTCCTTTGCTCGAAGAAGTTTCTTTTGAACAATGTTTCTGTGATGGAAAGGTCGAAGGTTCGTTTTGATTCTTATTTTGATGATTCTGTATTAATGTTTCTCTTTTAGCTGGACTTGAATCATTGTTTACAACATGTCTTGGAATCAAATATCTCAATCTTGCTGAAAATAATAAGCTTTATGGTGATAGCTTTGCATATGTCCCTCCTGGACTTGTATATCTTAATCTTGCCAATTGCTACAACGTTAATGCAAATGCCATTGGAGCTCTTGCTGATAGTGCAAAGAATTTGGAAACTTTGATCTTGGAGAATTATGATAATGCTGCCGTAGCTAACTTCAATGCTTGGCTTGGAAAGTTAACAAAATTAAGATATTTGGAAGTATCTAATATTTTTGTAAGTTTTGATAATATGTGTACTGTAATAACAAAAAAAATTACAGATGGGCCATAATTTTCCACATTTGGATTTTTCAAATTTTCAAGATTTGGAAATGCTTTGCTTACGATATAATACTTTGGTTAATGCTGCTTCACTTAGATCTCTTCAACATTGCCCTAACCTTCGTGCAATTGATTTGAGATTTGGTAATCAATTTGATGATTCTACTTTGGATTTGTTAAAGAAATGTAAAAGCCTTCAATGCTGTAATCTTTCAAATTGGCCTCAATTGAGTAACGTTGTTGATTTTGTTAAGTATTTAAAATTAAAGGTAAGTGTTTTTTAAGAAGGCTTATTTAAATTTCTTTTTTTAGTATTTGTCAATCAACGATTGTCGCGAAATCAAAGCTGAAACTGTCCAAAAGTTGCTTATTGAATGTAACGTAAGTTATCTAAATACTTTATATTGTCGGTATACATTCAATCACTTTTAGTCTCTTAATCATGTTGAAATTCTTGGATTAAACATTGATTATCAAAAAGTTTTGCCAAATATTCTGAAAGAACCATGTCCTGAAGGTCGTGATATTCTACATTTGGCTGCTCCTCGTGGAAATCCATCATCTCATTTACCTTCGTGCAATTGGATCGATGTCTCTTTATGTGAACCATATGGTCCTACACCATTTGGAAGCTTTACTGCTATTCGTGCTCAATATCCTCATAAACAATAAAATCTCATACTTTTTTGTTGTTTTGAAATATATCTTTCTCTTTCGTTGTCTCTGATATTCATAAACGTGCTTCAAGCATTATTTTCTTTGTTTTATATTTTTTGTATTAACCATAACTTTCTTTGGTGCAAGTCTCATTCATTTTTGCATGTTACTTCCGGTCTCCTAATTTCATTTATTGTATCGTATTTTATTTACGTTAACATTTTTTTCTAATTAATAAAGTATTTATATATAGAATTTAAAAGTGCACTACCGTATCCCCAATCCCAAAATCAGATGTTTCTATTTTCACAATGCGTGTTGCAACCGAAAAAAAAGTAATAATAAAATTTATTGAAAAAACTCAACAAAAGAACACATAATCCAAAACATGATCACTTTTTATCCTCTTTTAGCTTGACGGCGTTTATTCTTTGAAGCTTGACCACGTTTCAAGAATCCAACACCTCGTTTAGCTTTTGCTTTTTTTGTTCTAATTTGATCATACTTCTTTTTATGCTTTGAAAGCAATTCATAATCTTGCATCAGTTCTTCAACCATTGTTCGCTTTCGTTGTTTCTTTGTTAATCGACTTGAATAAAAGTCTGCTTGATTATCAACAATTTTGCCGACTTGAAAATATTTTGGAAGAACTGATCGATCATTTCGACGATAATGAACATTTGGATCAAGTGAATTCCGGAGTTGTAAAAGTTCAAGATCCTGAAAAGTTGTTGTGAAAAATGTAGAATTAAAGAATCAAATAAACATACCATTTTATTTTCTTCAGTTAATTCTGTAGCAGGCATATCAAACCAATCAGCACCTTTAGTTTGTGAACGTTGAACTTTTGATTCTTTCTTCATTCGACGCTTTGATTTTATTAATACTTCTTCAACAGGTTTTTCATCAAAGCCAGGTTTAACTACTGCTCGGTCCATTAACTAAAAATGAATTAAAATTATAATAAATAAAAGAAGAAAAGCCCATGTCGATTTTCCCGATCAGATGTCAACAAAGAATTGTTAATTTTAAAACCCCATCGAATTAAATTTTCCTTTTGAAGGTGACTGTTAAGGTTCCGGAAATTTTCCCTTCACATCCCTGAAACTGCCTACATCGAATCTGGAGAAATCACTCATGGCTATGCAATAAATATTTTTGTCGATATTACGCAATGATAAAAGTTATCAAACCTCTTTAATCTCAGGATCATCCAAAATTGATTCAGGAATATTAACTCCTTTCTTTGCCTTCTTTTTCTTTACCAAAGGTACTGCAGCTGGGTTTGTCATTTCTAATTCCATAGCTTCATCTCCTTCATCATCAAAAGTAAACATTTTTGGAGAAAATTAATGAATAGGAAATTTTCGAAAAGTTAAAAAAAAACTTCTAAAAAAATTCATAAGTTTATGACAGTGGCATGTAAAACACTTTGCCAAGCTTTATTGTTAAATAAAAAGTGAAGGTATACAGTATACCGTATACTGTATAATTTCCACAGGTAAAAATAATTCTTTTTTTTGCACCAACTATTACTACTCAGTGTTCAAATTATTGAAGTTAACTTAAATTTGCTTAACAACATTGCACGATTTCTTAATTTTTGGAAACAACAGACTCCAACATTTTAGACTTGTAAACATAATTTAGACATTTACTGTTTAATGTAATATAAGGATATTAAAAAATAGTTTATACTGTATAAATTACACATATCTTTATAGATGCCGTAGTTTAACTGATTGGATACAACAAATACACGGTAACAGTAATCTTTGAAAGCAATTTTGTACAAAATAGTGTATAATTTATTTCAATGAAACTCATGCAAAACCATTTTACCGCAAAACCTGATAGACAGAGGTAGTAATTTATTCCTTATCCGCCCAGCAACAACTTTCAATTCGACACTCAAAAAATATCAAATTAAAATTCATACAAACAAAGGAATTTTAAAGAGCTGTTTTTAAGAAATTTGTTTCTCTGGGGCCTTTTATTTTGTTTTTTATCTTGTTTGTATTACGATGTGCTCCGGACTCAAAAATGAATAAATAAATTTTTTTATTAAACAGATAAAATTCATCAAGCTCGACATGAAATTTGTTCCAAGTGTTTATCTGTTTCATGTGATAAAAGATATCTTTTTTAGGATCTTCGAAGTACAGTCCATTGATCATGATCAGCCCATGTTCTTGCAAACTGAATTTTTTTCTCAGGATTTCTTGCAGCCTTTTTTACATTATTTCTAAATTCATTTCGAAACTCTTCTGAGATGGAAGGCAAAAAATTTATCATAAAAATGCCGTAGTTTTTCTAAAAGAAATGTTTTAAAATGTATCGATACAGTCGAAATATGCCTGTTTACCTCTAAGAAATTACAAAAATCACTTGGGTCAAAAGCATCCGAAACTTTATCAAATAACAAATGTACAAAATTATTAAACGAGGGAAGTTTCGCCAAATTCTTGGAAGTCTCGGAAGTAATATAATAAAGTTTGCTGTTTTCTTCAGAAAAACTAAAAAATGGAATTGTTTTTATGATTGATTTTTAAAAAGTTGTTCAACGAGTAAATAAAAACTGTGAAATAATGTACCAACTAAATTGATTAATATTTGGTAATCTTTCTAAAATACTTTCAAGCGGTACCAAAACTTTTTTGTTGTAAAAGACGGCAACATCTGTAAAATCTAAATGACTGACATTCCCACCAGCTGTAAGCATTTTATATTCTACATAAGTGATTTCCTGTTGAACAATATTTATGTGAGATAAATTACAGCAAAATACTTTTTTTAACATTTTTGAAATAATTTGTTTATCTGGTAGTCTGTCATTCACTCTTAAAAGTCTTGTTAACCAAATTTTATAGGGGATAACATCGAAATCGATTTTAATAAAATCCTTTGAATGAGTTAACCATCTGCCGTATTCGGAAATTTGGTTATTATTAAGCCATTCGATAAAAACAACAGGATTTTTGGAATAAAAATATTTGCAAGTTTCAAGAAGTTTCTGGTAGCCTTTTACTGAAGTTGGGGACATGGTAATATATTGGATTACGGTATTTGGTAATGGAAACCATTGTGGATGTGGAGTTGAAAATTTTGTTTGTGCCGTCATTTGTAATTTTTAGAAAAAATAATGAACCGCGAGAGACAAGTCCAAATTCGTAATCTAGTGAATAGAATACAGTTCTGTTGTTCGTAAGTTTTGTTTTTTTTTTGTTACGAGCAAAGTAAACGAGAGAGGTTAATTACACGGACAAACAATCACTAAAATGGATTTGAAAAGTTTATGACTGACTTAAATAAAACTTTCTTCTCATTGAAAATCTGGCATTCATTTGCCACCAAATGAATCAAATTAGGCTTCTTCCCAAGGGGATTTGCCGATTTTTGCGGGGAATGATTTTTATTCCCCATAATTTTCCTCATTGTAGAAAACAATTATTGTTAAAAGTTAAATATTTTAGTAAAAACAAAGTCATTTTAACTACAATAACCAGTTTAAAATGTATATATGCTTTCATTTATGTTAAAAGTTCAAGTTTTAACAATCTTTGAGTACTGTAAGTTTTAAGTTACAAAATGCCGCTTCTGGGAAATGCTGGGGGAATCCTCTCATTTTTTTGATTCCCCGAGGAATGAAAAACCTTAAATCAAATGCATGATTTTGACATGCTGCTTAAAGGAGATGTTTCATAATTTTAAAAACTTTATTAATTTAATTTTTACAAAGATATATATTTTTTTAACAATGTGTAGCTTCATATTCACAACGGGAACATGAATCCCGGCTATGATATGGTCCACGATACCATAAACAAATTGTATGATGTAAAATTCTTTGATATGCTTGGGCAGATTGCAGTGATCGGCCATTAATGAGCAACCATGGATCGGATTGTTTTGGATGGGGTTGAAGTTTAATTCGATGGGCTTGAGATCTTGTGGCGGCATAAGTTTGCCATTCATTTGTATTGGCACAATTCCTAAAATACCGAATATATAGTTACAGTATGCTTTTTGTTTTTTACATATTAAATTGGCATAAATGTGTGATAAACTTACAACACAGAATCCTTCAATCTTGGATCAAAAGATTTAAGAAGGAAATGACATTTTTGTGTCCATGCAGCTTTCATGCCTCCAGGGGATGCTTCCAGCAGACAATATAAGAGGGTTGTTCTTTCCATGGGTTCAATGACTTTTCCAGTAACACATTCTTGAATGGCATGATCTGAGCAGGATGGACCAGATGCAAGACATCGTGGAATTGGAGTTGGTTCAATTTCTACCGTAACTCGACCATCTTTTTTGAAATGTGGTCTAATATACCGTAGAACATAATCAACAGAATGTTTCATTGATGAATCATAAATAATTTTGAGTTGAATTGGTTTACCATAAATTGATTGCTGATATGAAGTACATCCGGCAGAATTGTAGCATTCATTGGTGAATGATGGATCAGAACACCAAAAATCAGGTGGAAGTTGGCATCGAGAAGGTCGAGAATTTGTTGGTGCAATTGAGGAAAGGGTTCGATTCCAAATTGGCACTTTATCTCCAAGGAAAAGTTGATAAGCTTGCATATGAATATGTGATCGACCATTAATGGATATGAATGGCACAAATCTTGGTGTTGAAAGGATTGTTCGGGTTTCAACTTCATCTCGGCGTTGAAGGGCATCAGATTGTGAAGATTGTCCGCAATGAAGAATACTGGCTTGTGCCTCGGCAGGAGTTTGAAGATGTTGAAGGCATTCTGTCATTGCCTTCACCGGAGGGGGTTTATATGCCATTGAAGACATGAAACAATTAAATAGTTTTCCAGATTTTAGGGGATTATTTGAATAATAAAGAAAAGCACATGAAAGTAACCGATTTCCAACACATTCTCTTTCGCCGTGATGGCATCGAACATGTGATTCACCTTCCCGTTTAGCTAAACCCCATGGAATTGGCTTGAAATTTACCATATTCAGAAGATGGGGTTTTGATAAAATTTGTGGATAAAGTCGAAGAGTAATGAATTGCTGTGAATCTGGACATGCTGATTCAAATGCAAGTCGAAGGCTTAAAGGTTGATATGCTCGGGCAGCTCGATATCCATCACAATACTGTAAACTTCCAGTACATTCAAGGGCAATTCGGGGATGATCACACCAAAAATCTGGGGGTAAATTACAGGCCCCAGAAGATTCATGAATTAAAAGAAGAAGAAAAAAGAAGGTTGCAAGCAGCATTTCTAAAAATTAAAAAGAATTAAAATTTTTTCACCCTCAAAATGAACTTTCACTTTTTTTCTCGCGCAAAAATGACTAATTTAATAGTAAACAAATATATAAATAAAGAAAAGTGAAAAACCGGAATAATTGAAGATGAAGGAAAGCAAAAAACAAAACAGAAGATGATGACAACCGTTTTGTTTCAGTTTGTTTTACACCCCCAACATTTCTTTTAAAATTGAGACAAAAAAGACATCCTTAGGTAATCAAACAATAACTATCTTTTTTAAAGTATAATTCTATTTTTAGTTACTTTTGTATGTTGTAATATTTACAAAAGTTATTCAAGAAAAGTTGTTGTCAATAATGTTTTTTCCCTCTCAAATGGTTGTAACTGGATCGCATTAATTTACAATAAGACATGTATAATGATTTAAGCACTAACTAAATTGAAAAAAAAGACATTAAAATTTTTGAAGATTTTTAGGCTGACACCTTTTTTTTCACATTTGCAAAGATTCTGAATTTCTGATTTAAAAACATTAAAATAATCCATCCACACTTGAGCTTTTGAGATTACGGTATCTATCCGTCTACAGTTTAGTCAGGTTATACCAACTTAAGGTTAAGCCTAATTACATTTTTTTACTCCCGTTGACCAAATTAGAAAAATTGTAGCAAAAAATCTTCAAACATTTCCAAAAAATATTGATATAAATTTTACCAAACATTATGGCCCTTTTATAGACACTTTTTTCCTTCCCAAATTTTTTTTTGTTATTTTTGATCTTAATTTTGTTTTCTACCATTAAAATAAAGACATCAAAAATTGTTTCTCTTAAAATAACAAAAATTCTTTTTTGGTCATCACAGTTTTTAAACAATTTTAGCGTCATAAATTCTCTATTCTTTCTCTCTCTCTCGTGAGGAAGAATGTCGAGAATAAAAAAGTGGTCCCTTGATTATTTTCGAATAATAATACCGGTTTCTGAATCCGTATTTTTTCAAAGAATAAAAAAATCAAAAACATTTATTCTTATGTCCAAATTGTGATTTACTAAGAAAATAACAACAAAAAGTAATAAGAATTTGATGCTCTTTTTGTTAAGTATTTTTGTTAAATCAAAATTTAAAAGTGTTTGAATAAATCAAAAGGAAAAAACATAGTTAAAAATTAAAAAGAGTTCAATCTAAATACAAAAACCCTTGAGGTTTTGAGTGTGTGTAGGATGGTTGATTTGAAAATTTTAATTCAAAAAATGAATTAATAACAGAAATCAGTTTTGTAAAATTTTAATTTGGAAAAATAGAGTTTTTAATTTGATTTAGTTTTTGCCCTTTTGAAAAGATTTTGAAAAAACACTAACAACTAAATTATCTAATAAAACTTAAAATCGGTCTTGTTTCGACTTCGGAGCTTCAAACATTGAAAAAAGCCACAGTTTTCTTCAATACTATATTTTCGAAGTTAACATTAATAATCAATAATTTTCGAACAATGCCTCAAACATTTTTGGAAAGAAGAAATAAAACAATAAAAGTTTAAATAAACTTTACGATTAACCTTTTATTTGAAGGTTTTTAAAACAACAAGAATCATTTGTTTATTTGATAATAATATTTATTGATCAAACAATTTTTCTTCCAAAACTATTTTTTTATTGTTCTCTATCAATTTTAATCATTTTTGTTCAACCCAAATTTTTCTTTTCTATCATTTTTTTCAAACATCATTTATCAAAAAAGATAAAAATGACCTCATCTATCACCAAAGAACGGATAACAAAGAAAATATTATTTTTGCAAAAAATTCCGTTCATCAGTAATTAATTAATTAAAAATAGCCATCAAAAAAGTTTTTTTATGTCTTTGGCCAAAGATTTTTTTAAAATTTGCAGAAACATAAAATTGATTGTTAATTATATTTTTTGTTCAACAATCAATTTTAAGAAAAAAATATTTATTAAAATTGAGCACCGGTTTTTTAGTTAATTGTTGAAGAAAAAATACATTTGATACACAAAAATATTAGTTTTTTAATGAATTTCTGCGAACCAATCTGCTTGTTCTCGAATGCAGGCGGGATCAATTGCAGTTGTATGAATATTTGGATACACCAAGAAATAAAATAAACAAAATAATACAAAACCAAAGAAGAATGTCATCTGAAAAAATATTAACAAAATAAATGATTTTTAAACTTGAACATTTTTTGGCATTAAAAATCATTTAAAAGTGTGGATTACTGTAATTAAAACTATAAAGACTCTGGTACTGCAAAAACAATGTTTACAATTTCTATTTTAGGTTACTCTAACTCGGACTCTAAAAGTATTATTGCTGCAAAAAAAAGATCAAAGCAACACGACTCCGACCAAAGATCCTCACATCCAACAACATTGAATGTTTATTCAAATTTATCCCAGTTTCCCTTTCAATTCATCATAAAAGCCCTACATACCTGTGACATCCAATGAAATCTTCGCATAAATTGTGCAGAGAATTCAAAATTGAATAAATCATTAAATTTCTTCCAACAACCGTGTTCTTTATCATGCGAAGAGCTTTTTGGAGTTGGAGGAAGTTGAAATGCTCCAGGAATATTTACGGTTGTGGAATTTGTGGATGTTCGAGAAAGTGGAAGTGGAGTTGTAATTAATGGAAGTGGGGGAGTTTTTGGGGAAAGTGGGATACCATTGGCAGCAAGACGAAGCATTGGCATCATTCCTGCCACAATGGAAGTATCACGAGTCATTCGAAGCCTTTGTCGCATATATTTTACTATTGATAATTTGATCAATGATAAAAATACAATCATAAAACAGACTCCAAGATAAACATCCATGGCTTTGATATAACTGACTCGAGGCATTACTTCATTGTATGAAAATAACTAAAATATTCGGTTTTAGAATTTTGAATAAGGATTTATAATTTTGAAATCAAAATTGTGATTTTAGGAAACAATATCATGCGTAGTAAGTACATAATAAACAAAAACTTACCAAAAAAGTAATAGTTAAAATAATAGAAATCATGTCCTAAAAATTCTTTCGTTTATGCAAATTTATTATACCTAAAATATTTACCTGAAAAGATGTCTCATTTTCCATCCAAAGTGAAACCCATGAAGTAATTACAACCGCGGTTGAAGGAATAATTAATTGCAAAAAACAAAATCCTGCGGATCTTGAAAAGACAAAACAAATATAAAGTCTTGAATAATTTCCGGTTGCATAATTTTCCATATGAGAAGTGACAAAAGCTTCTTTAATTTGAAAATCAGGTAAACGAATTTTGTGAAGTTTTAGAGCTTTTCGAAGACCTTGTGACCAACGATATTGAACTTTTTCAGCTGTATATCCATCTACAAAGATATTGGATTTGATCCATTACAGTATCTGATGAGATAACAACTTACAACTTTCAATTCCAAGTTTACAAACTTGTGAATCAAATGGAAAAAGTGTTAAATCCATGGGGCATTCGGCAACAACAGAAATTCTTCGAGAATACAGTATCACGCCATTATCTTGAAGTCTTAACAAAGATCGGTGCGAAATTGATTGTTTTCGAGGATTTTTGGATGCGATTGCATTTGGCATAAAAGTATCTGGATGCCAAAGAAAATTTGCATATGATTCATGAAGGGATATTTCAGTTTTATTCTTGAACTTTTCTTTATCATACATTAATCGCTTATCCAACCATGATTCTCGATAAAATAATTCCAAATTGTAATCCATTGTTACTTCAGAAACAGCCCGGACATTACTCACAACCACACTGACATGAACCATCACAGATTCATCTTCATCTTCCCCGGGGCATTGTCGATGGTCATATTTTATTTTTCGAAGGAATGCAAGAAAATCTCGGGTTTCCCCTTGTTCAAATACAGTATCCCTTGAAAGTGAAGAAGTTGCTCGAACGGATGATCCCATTTCAAAATATTCATCATTTTCATTTTCTTCATCCAATTCTTCTTCTGTTTCATCATGGATTGAATGGGATTGTTGCTTTTTGTGCAGCAATCGATGCAAGGCTTCACCCTGGAATTTAAAAAACGATTACAATAATTTTATCCAAATCTTGAAGAGCTTAATATCCGATAATAAATTCTAAAATCCCATTTTCATGTTCTATAACTTCAAAAATGGCACTTGTGCCCAAGTTAAGTAATCCCGGCGCTTCAAAATGTTTGCCCGATTTCGACATTCCAAAGTTCAAAGCGTTTTCTAATAATAAAATATTTATATTTAGTCAAAAATTTTTAGATTTTTGCGGACTCTTATTTAAAATTGTTTCAATTTTATTCAACCGAGGTTAGCTGCAAGTAATAAAAAACGGTAAGTTAATTCATTACTAAAATATAAAGTATCAGGTTGATAATAGCGATATCGGTATCCTATATTCAAGAGATAAAAAAATTAACCTTTCCAATATCAAAGACCTGACTACCCTAATTCCCTATGTACTCGGCAGAAAAAACTACAGTATCCTAGGGCCCTGATATTGACAACGAACCTGAATAAATGTAAAATAACAAAAAATCAAAATAAACCAATACAAAATTTGATAATTCATTTTTCTCCAATTTTCTTCAACCAACTGATGGAAACAACTTGATCACTGAAATTTTCAAATAAATGTTAAAAATCTTTTCGTTTCTTTAACAAAAATAAAAAAAAGCAACCGAGTAAAACATCGACAGTTTTTTTATATTTAATTCGTAACAGATGTTTTAAGAAAGCCATTTGTTTTCTCTCTCTTATTTCTTCTTTTCCGCCCCAACAAAATTATTGCTTCTTCTTCTTCTTTTTTGCTGTTTTACATTTTTCTGCCCCCAAAAAAACTAACTTGTTCAATCATAAAAAAACAATGTGAAAAGATTACTACTTTTTTAATTTGAATCGAATAAGTTAGGTTTTTTTTCTCTCCGATGCCCGACAAATGTTTTTTAACCCCCGACAAAAAGAAAAAATCCGATTCAAGATGTTAAAAAGAATTGACCAGTCATTTTTTAATTTAAAATAGATGGATGATTACAGTAATTTTTAACAGAATCAAAGAAAAGGATAAAACTTAAAAATCTTTTTCAATTGATTCCATACTTTTTTAACAGTATTTTCTTTTGACATAATCTTTATACAGTAATAAAAAACCAAAACATTATTATTTTTCTAAATTTTTTGTTCTATAAATTAAACAAAAGATTAAGCATTTTTGGTATACTGTAACTACACGTGTATTTGAAAACCCCCACAAATTTTCAGAAACGAATAGTTTTGTTATTTAAAACTACAAAATTTTAAAATTTTTTTCGAAGAAACAAAAAAAATGAGAACAAATAAGGAAATGCTAAATTTATTAAAAGTACAAATTTGAATATCTTGTTTTTGTTTTGAAGGTTTTTACAAGTTTTAAAAACATGTCAAAAAATAAAAAATTGAATGATTTGATAATTAAAAAATGCCAAAAATGAAAAGCAAGGAGCAAACAAACATATTTTATATTTACAAAGCCAAGCAAAAAAGAAGGCAAAAGTCAAACAAAAGTGAGAAAATGAAAGCGAGAATCCTAGAAAAAAAAATAAAACACGTTTTTTTGCTTGTCCT
Organism: Panagrolaimus sp. LJ2414; assembly: GCA_024447195.1. Taxonomy (NCBI): domain Eukaryota; kingdom Metazoa; phylum Nematoda; class Chromadorea; order Rhabditida; family Panagrolaimidae; genus Panagrolaimus; species Panagrolaimus sp. LJ2414. Next base: position 595,355 of record JAMRXY010000018.1, read on the forward strand.
TCGTTAAAAATTTTAAAAGCCGTAAAATTGGCAACAAAATTGGCGCGATGCAAAAGTAAAGTAAAAGTCATGAATCCTTTGGGATTCATTCAAAAGCAGAAAACTCATGAAACTTAAAAAAAATATGGGGAAAAAAAGCAAAAGCAAGAATTGCAGAAATAAATATAAAAATAAAAAACATAGAAGACGATTCTCGGGGTTGAAACAGCAAATTACAAGCACACAAAACAAAATTAGAAGAATGCTTATTTTTTGACGGCAAAAATAGAAGGAAGGAAGAAAATGGCATCAAAACACTAAAACAAAAGAAAGAGAAAAGTCGTTGTCCGGTAATCCCCATCTATCTATTTTTCAAATTTTTTTTTCGATTGTTTTACGATTTTATTTTTATTTCTTCTTTTTTCAAAAAAATACATTCAAAAACTTTCAAAATGATGGAGGATTTTTTAAAAGTTAAAAACAAAGAGAGGGAAAACTTTTAACGTAATTTTTTTTATCGAAATTTAAAACAAAAGTGTTCAAAAAAAGTTCTTGAAAGTCTTGAACGGAAATTCAATTTCAAATATAAAAAAAGAAAGACTACGAAGAAAAACTTCAAAGAAAAAAGGTTGTTAAAATAAATGATGTGAAGATTTATTTGAGGAAAAAGACACATACAAAATAAATTTGTTTTGACAAAAAACATGGCATAGAATCATTTTATTTATTTGCAGATTTACAAGATTTCAAAGTTGCTGGATCATGATCAGATTGAATTAACAATTCTTCAGGGGCATCATTTGAAACTCGAACAGATTTCTTTGAAGTTGATTTTTTGTAGACAGATTTTGGTTTCTCTTTTGAAGTTGAAGATTTAAAGGCAGCAATTTGTTTTTGAGCAATTGAAAGGACATCCGTTGCAGTATCAATTTGATCCCGATATGCATCATTCCCACCAGCAGCCCGTTCAATCGTTAAATAAACTCTTCCACCATTTTCTGTAATTCCTTCCAAAAGATAAAAATATAACATTTCTTTGGAAGAGATTTGATGATCATTAACATCTCGAATAATATCACCTGGTCGAAGATGAATTGCTGAAAGGGATCCCGGTTCACAGGAGGCAATTTGAACTCTTTCACGGGCATCATATTGAATTGCCATTTGAAATATATCATCTTTTTGATCTTCCATTTCAAGTAAAAAGCGAAAGCTTAGGCATACCTAAAAAACGAAAATGATGAAACATATTTGAAGTACTGTAGATATCTTTTGGAACGAAAGTTTTACAAGGACACCATTAGAGAATAGCCATGAATTCATGTCCCCCGAAATGGTCATAATCCTTTGATCTTTTGCCAATGATGTGTTAAAGCGGCAAAAGATCAAAGGCAAGCTTCCAAACGGTTTGTGCATCTTCCGAAACTTATTTCAGATGACATTTTTTTTGCAATGATTTTAGACATCACAAAAATTGGTTACGGTTTTCGCAACAAATGCAACCCATTAAAATTTAATGGGTTGCATTTACCGTTAATGATTAAATATAGCGAAATATTTAACTGAAAAATTAGGAACCACCGTATCATGTTGCCCATGGTCATTAAAATATTCTGTGAGTTACAGTAAAACTCATCTCTAGATCAAACATATTTTTGTTAATAACATTTCTTGTCATCTCCAAAATATACAAAGTATTAAACAAAAAAAAACCAACCTTAATAACTTCAATTGCTCGTCCAGTTGCTTTAACGACATCTTTATCCAAATGTAACATTTCAATTGTGGTACCAAAATATTTACACCATGAAAATGCGCCTCGTTCAATTCGAACCGCAACAGTTGTGGATGGTTCTTTAAGCTTTTGATTTAATTCTCGAACATCTTTAACATTTTGAGCATCAATTGCAACAACCTTATCTCCCGGATATACTTTTCCTTCTGCAGAAGCATTCGGTTCAACATAGGTTACACGAAGGGTAGCTAAAAAAGGTTATATCAATTACATCTACAAATCCAAATATGATACAAAAGCTTACTTTTATGAATTCGAACCCCTAAGGGCTTTTTAACTTCCATTGTTTCCTACAACAAATAAATAATTCGTGTGAATGTATTAGAAAAATAAACTAACTTCAAGAGTAGCAGGACCTTCAAATTTTGTTGTTTTGTCTTCATTACTTCCACCACTTCCAGCACCACCGCTCCCACCATGATCATCTTCTCCATTGCCAGACATAAATAAATAAATATAAAAAAAGAGATGAAGAAGACAAAATAAAAAGTAAGTCAAAATTCGTTAAAAAAGAGTATCGTTGTTGTTGCGGCGGCAGTTGTTGTCATCAAAAATGAATTAGAATAAAAAATTAGACATTGGTGAATTATGTAAAATTTGAATGTTCTAGAAAAACGGAGATGGATGCACTATCGTTTCACTTTCATATTAGTCGACCCAAGAAGTTCTGATAGTGTTAAAGCTGTTCGTGTTGATAAAAATGAGCCTTCCTCTGCATTTCTTTTTTTTGTCGCAGCAAAAAAAAGAAAGAAAAAAAAGAAAGGTTGAGGAAGACTCATTTTTCTCAACACGAACAGCTTTAACACTATCAGAACTTCTTGGGTCGCTAAAACGATAGTGGATGGGCTATAGTAAATTTGCATTTTACCTGTCATGTTTATTTTTTGGGAAGTTGAAAAAAATAAGTTGCAAAAAAGTTTTGTAAAAAATGTTATGTGACGTTTCGAGATTCAAAAACGTTTTAAAATTTGTTTTATCATAGGTAAATTCTACCGTATATTTTACGTTTTCAGAATTTATTTTAAAACTTTTTTGTATTAAATTGCTAGAATATTTTGGGAGTAAATGTTATTCTTAATTAGTGGTTTGCGTTTTTACGATTATTTTTTTAAAGTTAATTTTAAAACATTCCTTTAGACATTTGCGTGACAAAGACTAGCGAAAACCAAAAAGGTAAAATTTTTGAACCTAAAAAACAGAGAAATCATGCGATGAAAAAAAGCAAAAAATAGATTTGCACTCAAAATTTTTTAGCAAAATTGCAGCTGTATTTTTTCATTGACTTCATTTTTTCAGTTTTTTTTAAATTTAAAAATTCAAATAACCTCCTCAGCTGCTCAATTCAGCTTTAAGCTCAATATTTTTGTGTAAGCTCAATTTAGAAAATGAACCCTTTTCCAATCCTTTGACAAATAACTTCCTGCAATTTCCTTTCTATCCACGTTCAGCAGCAAAATAACAAAACCAACCACCAACATTTTTGTTGTTTCATTTTTGGTGAATATTTTTTTGCAATATTTTTATTTACCAAATATTTTTGGGATGATTTTTTCTTTTTCGTTTTACATTAATTTTCAAAAAACTTTTTAAATATTCTTTTTAAAAATAGACCGAAAAAGCAAAAAGGATTGAATTTTAAATAATAATTTTTTTGGGCTTTTGAAGCCAAAAAGTTTCTTTTGTTCAAATTCTTTCATCTGTGTTCATTTTCAAAGTTTTTTCTAATCCGATTTTATGCATTTTTTAAACAACACCAACGCGAGCAATGACCAACGTGAAGTGAAATCATGATTTTGTTTTTGTGATATGAAAATTGTCGAATATTTGATTTTCTGTGATTTTTCTTTTTTTTTCCAAAAAATTTGTTCCAAGTTTTTTATATGTGACAATCCTTTATTTTTTTTATCTGTTTTTGACTCTCTAAAGCTTTGTGTTTTCGATGCTAAAGAAAGTATTCAACCAAACAAAAAAGTCATGCCAAAATAAAGCTTTAACAAAGAAAAAAGCCTTTTTTAAGCTAGGAATAATTTTTCAAACAAAAAGGTGTGGAATAATTCTCTTTGAGCTTATTTCTTCTTTCTTTGATTCCCATATTTTTCTTTCTTCTTCGTGCTTTTTTTTGTTATCCTCTCCATTCAAAAAAGCATCAAATATTTACTCACAATTGAATCTTTTCTTTTTTGCAGCATACAAATAACAAATTTTCACTTTTTTTTGCAACTTTGTTGAAAACGAAAAAGAAAAAAGAGTCACTTTAAAGATGTTTTTTTCTGGGGTCTTTGTCGAAGGTCTTTTTTTCAAAATCGAGCAAAGCTTTATTTGATTAAAGCAATCTTCCATTTTTTGAGAAGCTTTTTCTGTGGGAAAATTTTACTAACATTTTTGGAAAGAAATAGAAAATAGCGGTGGAGAAGTTGAATGTGATTTGACAATTTGTTAAATTACAAAATAACATTTCCGATTTCAATCAAAGCTTCAGTCTTTGCCTTATCAAACGTAATTTAAAATATGGTTTTTAAATTTTATCATAAATAATTTACCCTAAAAACTTAAAAAAAAGTTTCATGCCCTTTGGGGAGTTTGTTTGTTTTCCTCAAAGATATATCCTTGACCTTTCACGACCTATCTTTTCCTTTGATCTCCCGAGAACTCAATTGTTTATGATATTTATCTAAAAGCTCAAACTTTTCCATCCTCATTAATCAATCAATTAAAGTTTTAACATTTTTTTCCTTCAAAAAGCATATGTACTTCATCAATGTTTTTCACCCCTGCCATTTTTCTCGAGATAACTTGACCTCAGCAATGACAGCTTTTTATAAATTTGAAAAAAAGACAACAATCATCGGTTTTGTTTTAAAAATCTCAAAAATCTCAAAGAACTCATTCCAGCTGCTGCTGCTGTTGCTGGGAGATTGCTGTTAACTAATGTCAAGGAGTTCTTCCTCCTCCTTTTATTTTATTGCGCAATTTTATTTTTTGTGTGAAAAAATGAAGAAAAAGACAAAGAACTTTGTTGTTTTCCGCTGTCAAAAATATTACTTTTTTAAAAAATGGGTTTTATTTCATCAAAAATTTCTTGCGCTTCCTCCCTTTTTTCTTCGTTCGATTTGCAGGTCGGAAATACCTCTCCCATATTTTCTTTTCTGACTCATTCAACCCTTTTTTTTGTTTTTGCTTTCTAAAATTTTTTTGAAGAACAAAAAAAATCATCAATTTTGTTTCACTATTTTTTCTTCATCATCTTTTTCGCGTGTCTGTAAAAAAATCGTCTGATAAGCTTTAAACTTTGTGTTTTTTTTTGTTTATACTTTTTTCATTGAATTTCTTTGTTTCAGTCTAACAAAATTCCAGTTTGTTAAAACGTAAAAGCGAAAAAGTAAACATTTAAAAAATGTCAACGATAATATTTATTTTATTTAATCTTATTATTGGGATATTTGCTTATTCAATTTGGAACGTCTTCCCATCAAAATCAAATTATCGACCATTTTCAAAATTTGTACCAAAAGAATCAGCAACAACAACAATTATTTCTTCAAATCCAACAACAACAAATCCATCAATCTCTACTTAAAAAGCTTTATGGATCATGATCTCTTAAACTTTAAATATTGATCTTGTGCCACAATTTTTTGTATATAATTTATTTTTAAAAAGCTTTATAAGGTTTTCGGGTTACGGTAATTTACAGTAATTTTAATCAATATTTTTAAAATCTAAAGTATTATCGACGTACTTTTTTTTGCCATTTCTTCTTTTTTTTAATCATCTCCAAAAACATCCGGTTCCTTTCTTCTCTAAAACTATGCAAAAAATATTATAGTTTATATTTTATTTAATCAGCCGTTATTTTCCATGTTTTCTTATCTCATTTTCTTTTTCTCATTCTTATCACCAATTAAATACATCATTAACTATGCACAAAATTTTTTTAAAAACGGTTAAAAACAATATAATTCTTTGCTGAAAAAAAGAATTTAATGATATCACTTAAAACATATAAGTTTTATACAATTTTTTATTTGCTTTAATCTCTCTTTTTTATTTATTGTAAAATATGAAAATTAAAATTAATAAAAACAAATTAAGTGTAAAGGTTTTTGTTTATTTATTTATGTACAAATTGGAAAACACCGGCATTTTTTTCTGCATTTTTTGATTCCAAACATGTGTTTGATTTGGGCCATGCATAAATTTAGGATAATAAAAGATTTTTGAATTTGATCCAAAAAATTTGATTACGGTATTTCAGCAGACCATTCTGCATCCTCTTTCAAACAGGCTGGATCAATTGGAACAAAATGCAAATTTGGATAAAAAATGAAGAAGAAAAGAACAAAGGAAACAAAAAAGAAGAAAAATATCATCTAAAAATTGATTACTTTTTATGTGAAGGGATTACTGTAATTTTCTTAAAAGGAGCACAATCGGGGATAACTTTTGGTAGAGGATTAAGTTTATCCAAATGCCGTCCCTATGTCCTTGTTAAAGAAATAAAATTTTGATACCTGTGAAATCCAATGAAGTCTTTGCACAGTTTTAGTTGTAAATTCCCATTTTGGAATAAATTTTGAAAATGTTTTATGTTTTGCTGCAGATGCGAATAATTGGGCAGCAGCTTCTTCTCCTTCATTCGGGATCGGCACTGCTGTATATTGAAAGCTGCCTCTCCTGTAAGATCTTTTTTAAAATTATTGAACATTTGATTTTTAAATTTTAAATAATTTTAAATCAAACCATGAAATATCTCAAAAACCAAAGAACTAATTATGCGTTCTTTTAATTGTTATTTGTTCATCAAAGTTTACATTTCTTAAACTTTGAACATCAAAAATTGTCCACACTTTTTTGGAGTTAATTTTCTATGATAAAAATTGTAAAAAATTTGTTCTAGTTTTGGTCTTTTTTGTGATTGTAATGACATTCTTTTAAGTGCAAAATGTGTTTAAAAGCATTATTCAAAAGCGCACTATAATCAACTACAGTAAACTTTAAAAAAGTTATTGTACACAAAAATTATTGATTAACAAACCTGCAAAGATTGTTGTCAACATCTGCGGTAAGGGCTGAACCAGTTGGAGAACTAATTCCATTTCCATTTATACTTCCATTCATATTATGATCATCCATCGCAGATTCAACCCTTAAAATTGGCAAAAATCCTTGAACCATTGCTTTATCTCTGAAAAAACCATTTTATGACTTTTTCAATCAAAAAACCTTAAAAATCAAACCTTGAAATTTTTAATTTTTGTCGAAGATATTTGAAAAATGATAATTTGATAAGTGATAAAAATACAATCATAAAACAGACTCCAAGATAAACATCCATGGCTTTGATATAGCTGACTCGAGGCATCATTTCATTGTATGAAAAGATTAGAAAAGTGATGGCTAAGATTATTGATACCATATCCTTGAAAGTTGATAAATGTTATCAGGGACAACTTTTTTAATTGTGATAGCTTACTTGAAATTCACTTTCTGATTCCATCCAAAGTGAAACCCATGAAGTAATTACAACCGCGGTGGAAGGAATAATTAATTGAAGGAAACAAAAACCTGAAGATCTCGTAAAAACAAAGCAAACATATAGCCGAGAATAATCCCCTGTGGCATAGGATTCCATTTGACTTGTCTACAAATATACCGGATTTGATATATCCATTACAGTAATCTTTAAAGATAAACTTACAACATATGCTTGTTTAATTTGAAAATCTGGTAAACGAATTTTTTGAAGCGTTAAAGAACTAATCGCTCCAGTTGACCATTTATATTTAACTTGATCAGCTGTATATCCATCTACAAAGATATCGGATTTGATATATCCCTTACAGTATTCCTCAGGATAAACTTACAACTTTCAATTCCAAGTTTGCAATTTTGTGAATCAAATGGAAAAAGTGTCAAATCCATAGGGCATTCGGCAACAATTGAAATTCGTCGACTGTACAAAACTCGACCAGTTTCTTGAAGCCTTAACAAAGATCGATGCGAAATTGAATGTTTCATTGGATTTTTAGATGCAATTGCATTCGGCATAAATGTATCTGGATGCCATAAAAAATTTGTATATGATTCATGCAACGCTAATTCTGTTTTATTTTTGAACAATGCTTTATTATATTTTAGTCGGGGATCTGTCCAAGTTTCTCGGTAAAAAAGTTCAAGAGCATAATCCTATAAGAACACAAAGATATATTAAATTCGGGATGACCCAATTTGAAATTTATACATACCATTGTGACTTCAGAAACTGCTCGAATATTACTTACAACAATTGAAACATCAATATCAACAGCTTTACCATTAATATCAGGGCATTGTCGATGATCATACTGTATTCGGCGAAGGAATGCCAAAAAGTCACGAGTTTCACTAAAAATTTAAAGTGTCAAAAAATTTTTTTAAGAAAATAGATAAAACTGAGTGATAGATTATAATTATTTGACAAAAAAGCATGTGGTGGAAGAAGATAGATATGTGCCTGGAAGCATTTTTGCAGCAGTGTTGCAAATTAAATTACAAACATTTAACCAAACACAAATGTTAAAAGTGTCTTTTTTTGTTTGTGTAAAGAAAAAAAGCTACTGTAAAAAGTAATCTGGAGCAGGGATTTTCTATTATTGATACCATTCCAATAACTTTGTCAAGGGCCAATGAAAAATAAAATGCCATGGCACAAGATCAAGTTAATTTTAAATAATACCGTGCCAATAATAGAAAAAACTAAGTTTCAGACTACTGTAGAAGAAAAAAGTGATGTGTGATTCGCATAAAAAGAAAAAAACTAAACAAAAGCAGAAAGAAGAAGAAGAAAGAGAGGGAGAATGGCATTTTAAAAAAAGTAATAAAAAGTTACAATAACGATAATAGCTTTTTGTTTAAAATTTATTATATATATAAATATAGAGATATCCTCACCCATATGTTCCTATCTGTTTGCTGAAAAAAATAAAGAAAAAATGAATACTGTAGAAATAAATTTTAGGATTTTTTGAAGGATTAAAATTCACATACCCTTGTTCAAAAATTGATTCTTTATCAAAAAGTGGATTTGAAGAATCCCCAAAATTTAGCTGTTGTTGACCAGAAGATGGTCGATTTCGTTGTCGTGAAGTTGAAGCTTGTGCAATTCCAGGTTCCATGTAATCTTCCTCCGCAAAATCATATTCTTCATTGAAGAATGCTTCTGAACCTTCATCAAGGGATTCTTGATTTGCTTGCTGAAATAAATTTTAGGCCATTATGAGTTCTTAAATGTTGTTGAAGCTAAAGCAGACTAATTCTACAGTCACAAAAGTTTTTAATGTTAAAGAAGTTAACTGAGGCTTGATGTTTTTACTTTTTGGGTCTCACACAATGCCTATAATTGCTCATAAAAAGCTTCAAGCTTAAGCATACATTTGTTCAATTTATGTGAGTTTTTTGAAGTTCGATAACGTGGAATTTTTAATAAATTTCAAATAAGATATCATTATTATTTTCATTGCTCAAGGGGTACTATTATATTATCCAAAACTGATACGAAATTTACTGATCACATCTGAAAACAGATGCAGTCGAATATTTTGGTTATTGCATGAGACCCAATCAGTATCATCAATCGCCATCTTTCTTGGTTATTGATTAGTAAATTAGCATAAAGCTTTACAAAGTATTAAAAAATAGAAGCAAACACCAAAAATATTAATCTCTCAACCTTCTAATTTCCCCCCAGGTTAATAATATTAAAAGCAAAAACATTACATTTTTAAGCACAAATGAATTTTTAGCACGTTTTCCTACCTCCGCCCCGCCATGCCCTGCGGCGCTTGTTAATAAATATCCTGTTGAATCAGGAAATGATTGAACAAATACAATAAAAATGTAATCAAAAAATAAATAGAAAAATATAAAATTTTTAAAATATATCATATTTTTTTTGTTGAATCTATCAAAATTTTGCCATCCAACCAAAAATATTTTCCATCAAAATAAAAGTTTTTTGGTCTAAAAACAATGAAACGGAAATTCATGGAAAAAAATGCAACAGATGCCATGAAAAAAAGAAGAAAAGAAATGCGTGCCACGGCATATTTTTTTTCACGTCAATTCAAATGAAAAGAAGGGACGGATAATCGCATAATCAAATCTTATCTCTCTCAAATGTGAAGAAGTTAAAATTTAACGCTTTTCTAGTTTCATCTCTTTCTTTTTTTTTCTAAAACAAATACTTCTCAAGAAAAAAAATATGAATGCCACTTTTTTTCTTCTGATGCCTTTGAAAAAAAGGAAGAAGGCGAAGAGAGATTCAAAAATGTGTAAAAAAAAAGTGTTGTGGCATTCATATTCAAGAATGGCATTCCAAACAAAAAAAAAGAATGGCATCTTTTTTGGAATGCCAAAAAAAGGAATCGGTGGTGAAAGGAATGGAAGGAAGACTTCTCGTGGGAGGTTTGGAACTGTTGTTGCCAAAAAAAACATGGTTGAAGAAGGGCAACGAAAAAAAACCAGAAGAAAGATATGATGAATGAGACTACTGTGGAATAATATTTTGGAAAAAGGAAGGAAAAAACAAAAGGCACGGATAAGTTTTACTTTTTCTTCTTCACAGATTTTTTTGGGAAGAAGAACGGAGAAAAGAAGAAGAAAAAAGGGAATGCCGCTCAGGGATGATATGTAATATTTTTGTGAGGAGGATATATTTTTTAAAGAAGAAGCAAGTTTTTTTTAGTGTTGGAAAATATCAAAAATAAAAAAGTTTTTTTCACATAAAAGTTATGGATGTGAAAATATGTTTTTGTTAGTTTTAAATTGAGATTTAATGATATATTATTTTCCTAAAAGAAAACATGTGTAAAAAATAAAGATTTGAGTTTTTGGGAAACAAATATTGGAGATTTTTGAGGGTTTAAAAGTACAGTAGTAGAGAAAAAAAACTATTAGAGATTTAAAAGAGATCAAGTTTCGTTATAACGAAAATACAATTTTCAATGGTTTTATTAATTTTCATTTAATCAACTTATAAGATATATTTCAAAAAGCTTGGATTTTGAAAAGGATTCTTCGAAAGTCAAATTATCAAATTTGTTTTTATCACAAATTTCGATGTTGATAACTTGATTTCATCCGAAAAAGGAATATTAACTAAATTAATAAAAATTGAAATCACAATATCAAAATTTTTGGAGAAAACGAAATCCATATTTGTGTTCTGCAAAAATACGGTAAAATTGTCTTAAAACAGCTAAAATTATTTACAATGTTCTCTGATATTTAATGTTGCTGCAGATTTTTCGATATATCAGATCCTATAATTTATCCTCCCACTGAAACTACTTTTCAAATTGTTTCATCAGGTTCGTTTTTATCAATGAAGCCCACTCAAAAAGTCGTAACTCATAAATAATTTCAAGTATGAATAACAATCAAAAGAAATAATAATAAAAAGAAAAAGATGCCATTCAAAGACAAAATGATGAGTAACAAAAAAAGATAAAAATTTGTGAAGATTTGAGTTTTGGTTGCAAGAAAAAACATACAAAAAAGAAGATGAAAAAGTAAAGGAAAAGAGTGTCCTCATTTCAACTTCCAAAAAATCAGGACCAGATGCAGAAAAACACAATTTGCAAAGGCACGGAAAAAACCCGAAAAAGAAAGAAAAAAGACGTCGGCGTTGGCAATTAAACAAACACTAACATGGGGGACAAAGATTAGATGGAAGAAAAAATGAGAAGAAAAAGAAATCTTGGCTTAAAAATGACGAAATATTGATTTAAACATTTAAAACACAACAATAATACTACAACATTGCTTAAGATTGTAATCTTAATTATCATGCATGTCTTATAGGTTAAAAAACTATTTTGTTTAAGATTAAGAATGGCATTTATGAGAACGAGCTTAAACTTAATTATTTTTGGATTTATTACTTAAAACTTGTTAGAAACTGTTCTTAAAACTGTTCTTTAATTTTTTTAAATATAGCTATTATAACTAATTTTTAAAATTTGTTTAAGATTTTAAAAATGATCTCATTAAAAAATGTTGTAAAATTTGTAAAAAACTATCGTGTGTCAAAAGAAAGTACAGTATGCTACAGTAGTTGAACAAAATGAGTGGGAGAAAACATTCGTTGATGCTAAACTTTTTATTATATATTAAATTATGATAGCTATTATGATAGTTCACAAAACATTTATTTGTAAAATGATACAGTAATACTGTAAAATTAAATATATTTTAGTTAATACAAAAATCATTCAAAGAATATTCGCGCTTGAATATTTTATTTTTTTCGATACTTTTAAAAAGCGCCTTCATTTAATTTTGTTTTTTGTTTCTATTTCTTCTTTTGCCCCAACCAAATGTCGCTTTTAAGTATATATTTTTTCTCAAGGCGTGATTTTTTGTTTGTGATAATTAAAATGTCAGCTTAAAGTGGAATCAAATAAAATTAAGTGATTTATCGAACAAAATTTGAACAGAATCATTTGAAGCAAAATTGAATGAAAAAAATAGAAATTGAAGAAAGAAGAATGGAAGAATGGAATAGACAAAAAAATATATAAAAGTAAAGGAGTTAGTTTTTAAAGGAGATCTATCATTTGATTCATTTTTTATTATTTCGCAAGAAAGTTCGCGAACCGCATATAACTGATAATCAGGAACTTTCGCTTTTTTCTATTGTTTTTTGTCAACAAAAAAAGTTTTTTTTAAATATTTCATAATCATTTCAAAGAAAAAACTTTTTTTGTTGACAAAAAACAATAGAAAAAAGCGAAAGTTCCTGATTATCAGTTATATGCGGTTCGCGAACTTTCTTGCGAAATAATAAAAAATGAATCAAATGATAGATCTCCTTTAAAATGATTTTAAAAGATGCAAGAAAGTAACATTTGCAATTTAGGGAAGAAACCAAATGTGTTAAATGTGTTTAACAGAATTAGCTTTTTAAAATCAATCGAAAATCAATCAATTTATTTGAGTGTGTTCAGAATCACTTCTTTAACACTTTTGTGGAAGTTGTTGCACATGTTTGAGATGGCATATCAGGTGGTATTTTTGGAAGCCGCAATGCGGATATGAAAAATCCGTTTTCGGACAACTAATTGTCTAAAAAATATTATATTTGAAGTAAAAAGGCGTTCATTTGTGTTAACTTATTTTTGCTCATTACCCTTGAATACCAAATAATTTAAGCGTAAACAAAATTGCATTGTTTCATTTTTTAAGCATAAATGAAAAGGTTTTTTTACTTCACTTAGCTTCCAAATATTAATAAACTACCGTATCCAATATTACCTTGCGTTTGACACAACATATGTTTTTGTCCAAAAACATTTTAGGACTGAAATTGGCCCAAAGAGAAAATGCATTGATTGATTTGGGGAGGTATGCCAGTAACATGGACATTTTTAGTCCACATTGTTGGCATATTTATTTCTGGCACATTCACTTTTGGCAACTTAAAATTTCTTTTATGACACTAAAATGTTTTTTACATTTTTTAAGAGGAATCTAAAAATCAAATTCTTCTATCAACATGTTCTTTTTCATACTTTTATTATTCAGTGTCTTTTTACTGTTTCTTATTGGAACTTTTTTAAATCATATTTCTTTTTGCCGATTCCATTTAGTATATTGGCAGTTGCATTCTTTTCTGCTTTTCTCACTTATTGCTCTTGGGTTCCACGGATTTATTTTTACAAGCTTCGAATTTTGTTAGAAAAGCATAAAACAAATAAATGGATTCAATGGTACTTTTTTGCCAAAAACTCATGGCACAAAAATTTATTTGCATTTCTGCTGTTGCCATTTTTGTGGTTAACAAATATTTTTGGACCGATTCTTTATTTTGCTTACGACATTATTCTGGACGCAAAAAATCAATTTCATCGTTCCTCCGAACCAATATTCAAATTTGACTCACTTTCAATGGCAACACAATATCGATTCTTTCAACTTCAAAAACCTGTGACTCAAATAAATTTTATAAAAGCAAATCCAAAGAAATGGCTTTTTGAATTTTATGAAACTTGTATGGTTGTGGATAGCCTTGAAATTGACCTAAAAAATATTTATAAACATGGAGGTCCATTTTTAAATACTAAAATTCTTCAAGCTGATCCTGATTGGATTTTGGATGGCTGGTATTATCATGTCGCTCAAGCCTTTTCAGAACCACACGATCTTCTATTTTTGAGAATTAAAAATGCTGAAAAATTAAAAACTCAAATTTTCCGTTTGAGAAATATTATCCCTTTAAAATATGCGTTATTTTCGTCCCTGAATTTCAATGACTTTCCTGTTATTTTAAGATACTGTAATTTAACAAATATCAACCGACTTGAAATTATTCATTCTTCTTTGAATAAAAATGATTTAAAATTTATTAAAGAACTCAAAAAATTAAATTTTATTCGATTATGTTTAAAAACTGTTGAAACTGTTGATCCAAAATTTACAAGATATCTCTTTAAATGCCTCCAGGGGATCCCAAATTTAAAGTAAGAGATCTTTTGATAACAACTATTATGCAAATTTCTTCCAGGGTTTTTATTGATTCAATGTATGACGATAATTTCTTTGAAGAAATTCTTGTTGATTGGATTCTTAGAAATGGATATATCAAATCCCTCTTTTTTACATTCAAATTTGATTACGGTAATGATGGATGGTTTGAAGAAATGCCGCCAAAATTTGTCACATTTGCCAGTGAAAGTGTGACATCTTTTGAAAGCTTTAATCGACATAAATAAAAACTGTAAAACTTTGAAAATGTTGAACTCTTTTTTGTGAATTTTATAAATCATTTTCCAACTTTAAAAATTTATTACTGTATTAATTTATATAACAACATTGAAATCTGTGACAATTAATGTAAAAAACGAAAACACAATTTATTGTGACCAAAAAGGCTATCAATTACAAGAACAATAATTACCATCTTATTTGGACATTTACTAAATATGCCTCAGGGAGATTCATTCCACCTTCGATTCGTTTTGTTGAAAGTTCTTTTGCAGGATTTTTTGAGAGTTTTAACTGATTGCAAATATTTGCTGTAAACAGAAATAATTCCATCCTTGCTAAACCTTCCCCGAGGCATGCCCGTTTTCCAATCCCAAATGGCATTGCTTCCGGTCTTGGAGCGAATTTTCCATGCTCATCAATGAATCTTTCAGGTTCAAATTTTTCAGGGTCTTTAAAATATCGGGGATCCATTAAAACAGTTACAAAATTATTAACAATTAATGTATTTTTTGGAATTTTGTATCCATGAATTTCGAAGTCTTCAAGGGTTCGATGAAAGAGATTTATTGGAGCAATATTTCCATGTCTTTGAACTTCGGTAATGACCGCATTGGTATACGGTAGATTTGGTTTATCTTTAGTTGTAATTAATCGATCACTTGAAATAACTTCATCCAATTCTTTTTGGATTTTTTCTTGTATTTTTGGATATAAAATTAGATAATAGATTATCCAGGATAAAGTTGTTGAAGTTGTTTCTTGTCCAGCTGCCCAAAGATCCCAAACAGAACCAAATAATTGGTCATCTCTGAAAGGAAATTGTTAATCTACAGATATGTAAATTTTCTGACAGAAACCCCACTAAAGAGTAAAAGTCGAAAATTTGCATAAAAAAGGGATTGTTCAGATATGAAATCGGAGTTCTCACCGCTTTGATCTTTGCCGCATTTTAAGGTAAATTGTAAAATTTGGCTAAGCCCTCCTTGGAATACACAATACCGGATATGGATATACCTAACCCAATGAAAATGCATACACGAATAATCAAACGCATTCTTTTAAATAAAAACTTACGTAAAAAAATTATCAAAATTTGTCTCCATTTTTAATTTTTGTTGTTCTTTCAAAAATGCTTCAACATAATCTTTTGGTGGTTCATGATTGTCAAAATCCAATTCATTTCGATGTTTTTGAATTTGTCCTTCAAGAAATTCCCGCATTGAATCACATGCATTTTTCATTTCGGTGTATACTGTCCTAAAAAGTGGCAAATGCCGGAAAAATTTGGGAGCATTTTCCAAAATTTTCCAGAGTGGATGTCCGTAAAAATGAAAAACAATTTCAGTTTGATGCTTTAAATTGTTGAATTCGGATTTATTTTCCTAAAAATGTTGGGTTTGGGATTACGGTAGCCTAAAATTGGCAAGAAACCTTTGTAAATCTATACCCCAAAACAATAGAATTGATAACACTTGCAACGGATCGATCAATTAAATTTTGTAAATCAATTACATCATTTTTGCATTTAATTTCATCTCTGACTTCTTCCAACAAGGATGAAACTTCTTGCAGCATTTTTTCTTGCATAATATCTTTTCCCATTCCTAAATCCTTTAAAACTTTAAGCCCAAATTTTCGTTGTTCTTTCCAAATGGGACCATCAATAAAAGTGATCCCAAATGGGCCTCTTTTTGTAACCTCCAAAAAGAGGGTTGTTTCTTCCCGGCCCGAAACTGCATCACCATTTTTAACAAATTTTTCTATCATTGTTGGATAATCATTGACCGAGATTACCGGGATATCCCCAAACCAAAGAGTATGAAGATCCCCAAATTCAGCATGAAATTTGTTGATAGCTTTTCCGAATCCATAAAAATATAATTGATGCATATTTCCAATGAAGGGCAATGGAATGGGCCCTGGGGGAAAGGACTGACGCTTCCAAAATAAATGATAAAAAAGAAATATCAAAATTAAAAGTGCAACAAAAATTACCAACATTTTTTGTTATAATTTCCAAATTTTGAGAATTTGATTAACTTTTGTGGTTTCTTTTTATACAATTTTTAATTAATTTGCACTTTAATAAATGCATTTTGTGTGACAAGGAACCATCACTTGTTTGTTGGTAAAATGTAAAATGTCAACAAAAATTATATTTAATCTTTTTGTTGTACCATTTTTGGAGTCCTCTGTTTTGATCTTTTCTCTTTTACTTTCTAATTTTTGTTTAAAAACATGTAATTTGGTTTTATTTGCTGGTAAAATATTCCTCATTTTTGTTTATTAAATAGGCATAATTCAAAAAGCAACAAATTAATTTGTTTAATTTAATACTATCCGGAGTTATATTTGGTATTACTGTAAAACTCTCAAAATTCTCTTTTTTTCTTTCTAATTTGATTACGGTATCGATGAATGGTTTGAAAAAATGCATCTAAAATTTGTCAAATTTGCCAATAAAATTGCTTAATTTTTTTATTGGCAAATATAATTTTTTGAGAATGGTAAACTTTTTTTATAAATTCTGTAAATTAAATTATTACTGTAATAATTTAACTAATACTACAGTAATCATCTTTCTTTTACCAAAACGTGTTGTGCAAATTTAATAAAAGTATTTATACCGTATCTAAGAAATTTCACAAAGTTTACCACAAAATAAAGTTTCAAATATTAAATTTTACAATTATCAATTAAATCAACGTAAGCATTATTAATTACACTTTTACCAGTTTCTTTGACCTTTGTTTGAAAATGAATTCGAGAATTTTCTTTCCACATTTCTGTGACCAATGTTGAGCCCAAACTAACGGGAGACGTGAATCGCGCTTTTACAGACTTAAATTTCCGGGCATCGCCATCGGCAAAAGCTTCAATTACATGTCGGGTTGAGAATCCAAGGGTGCACATTCCATGAAGGATTGGTTCCTTGAATCCGCCCATCTGTGCAAACATTGGATCAATGTGAAGTGGATTCATATCCCGAGATCCGAGTCGGTACAAAGCGGCTTGGTCTTTTGAAGTTTTTTCTTCAAGAATTTTATCCGGGGATCGTTGGGGTGCTGGGACCCCATTGATGGCAGCAGAAGAATTTTTTGCACCACCAAAATTGCCACCACCAACTTGGAAAGTTGCCATTTGAAGATATGCTAATTTTTTGCCGGATCTTTTATCAGAGATATTAATGTCGGTAAGGATCAAAGCGCCGGATCCTTTATCAATGATATCCGCAATTCGAACAGTTGAGGATAATTCACCATCAAGAGGAAGGGGTTCAAAAACTTCAATGTATTGTTCACCATGAAGAATTCGAGTTAAATCAAATTTAACACCTTTAAAAATTAATTATGTTATAAATTTAATCAATAATTAAAACAAAAGAAACAAACCAGGCCAATCGCCAAGGGAATTGGATAAAAGTGCAGGGGCAATTACAAAAGTTGGAAAAATATGAAATTCTTCATCTGCTTCATATGTCCATTGAAGATTTGTTGCTTTTGCTCCAACTTAAAATTATTGTTATTACTGTATTTGATCAAAGAGGGTTACGGTACTTACTTCCCAAAGCATATAAAATTGCATCCCGAGTTGTGAATGAAAAAGTTTCAGGTGGAGGTTGATGCTTTTTTGCAAGTTCCGGATTCATTTTGGCTATAAAGGTTTTGTTTAATTTTACCGTAAACATCTAAAAAATGGAGAAATGGTAAAAAAATACAGTATATTTTTACAGAAAATAAAAACGTTTTACAACTTCAAATAGTTGCATTACAATGAAAACAAAAATTTTACCACAATTAATGAAAATTGACTTTTAATTTTGTTCATCTCAAAACTTCATTTTTTTCTATTCTACTCTTCTCATTCATTTACTTGATAAGGCAATAAATGAGAGAAAACACAAAACAAGACTACAGTGCAAACTACGGATTTCGTGGTCATCCTTTAAAATAATATCTTCTTCTTTATTTAATTTTTGATCAATCAATATCAAATACAAAATAATACAAAATTTGATATAATGGCAAAACATAGATTTTCAAAATACAACCCTTTTTTATAAATACAAGTAATAATAATACAGTAATCAATAGAAATTAGCTATTTATTTGGACAAAATTTAAACATCAATAGGATGTTGTCGAACTAAGCCATGATTTGAGCAGACATCATTTGATAATTCTTTGATGAGTTGAATTTCTTTTTCATCTCCAGCATTAACACGTGAAAGATTTGTTCGGATTCGACGAGTTGCTTGTCGGACAAATAACTCAACAATCTTCTTTTCATGAGTTCCAGAAGCACCAGATTTTGAAAGGGAATATGTTGCACGAGAGAGAACACAGACCATACCATAGATATCAATAGCAGCATCAGCAACTCGAGTAAGTTCATATTGGCGATCTAAAAATGCAAATATTTTTAATATTACAGTATAATAATAATCTTACCAATAACTCCTTTCTTATGTTTTAATAACAAAGATTCAACGGCTTTTCCAAAATCTTTAATAACAGATGCAACTTCACTAGCTTGATTTTTGAGTTCTGGATGTACGAGAGAAGTCAAATCTGCGCTTGAAGTATCACCAAATGCACGACGTTTAACTTCACCAAAAAGGCTTGAAAGTCCACCACCTTTAATATCTTTTGCAAGCTAAAAATGAAACAAATATTAACAATCTACCGTAATCAAAAAAGGAAACAAACCTGTTGAAGATGTTTGCCTGCATGTTGTGAACCAGTTAAAGAAACGAATAATCTCAAAACATCATTTGCACCTTCAAAAATTTTAAAGATTCTTAAATCTCGAAGCACTCTTTCAAGCCCAGTTTCTTGCATGAAACCCATTCCACCGTGAAGCTGAATCGCATTATCACAAACAATCCAAGCATTATCAGATGCAGCAATCTTTCCAATAGCTGCTTCAAGTTGATAATCAAGAACACCTTTATCCATTGATCCGGCAAGCATATAGACAATTGATTCTGTGACATAATGTCGAACAAGCATATCAGCAAGTTTTTCTTGAACATCACCAAAATCCATCAATTTTTTACCTAAAAAATTTAAAGTTATTTTAAAATTAATAAAGTCACAAAAATATACCAAATTGTGTTCGTGAAGAAACATGTTCAACAGTTTTCATAATGCAATGCTTCATTGCACCTGTACAAGCTGCAGGAATACCAAATCGACCATTATTCAAAATATTCATTGCAACTTTAAAGCCATTTCCTTCACCACCAAGAAGATTTTCAACCGGAACTTTAACATTATCAAAATGAACTTCAACAGTATTTGATCCTTTAATACCCATTTTCTTTTCACCTTGACCAGTTGTAATTCCACCAAAGCCTCGTTCAACAATAAATGCTGAAACTTTATCCTTTGTTGATCCATCAGATTGCTTGACAGGAGTTTGCGCAAAGACTGTAAAAACTTGTGCGAAACCACCATTTGAAATCCAACATTTTCCACCATTAAGAATGTAATGCTTTCCATCAGATGAAAGTTCAGCACGGGTTCGAATTGACTAAACAATAATCATCAGTTAAAATGTCCAAATATACTGTATACTTACATTTGCATCTGATCCTGAGGAAGGTTCAGTCAAACAAAAAGCAGCAAATTTTCTTCCAGTTGCTAAATCAGGAAGATACTTTTTCTTTTGTGCTTCATTACCATACAATAAAATTCCTTTATATCCAATAGATTGATGTGCCCCCATCATAACACCAAGTCCAAGATCATTTCCTCCAACAATTTCAGCAAGCCGGGCCATTTGTGTATTATTCATTCCAGCACCTTCATATTCTTCTGGAACAACTGCACCAAAGGCACCAAGTTCCGCTGAAAAGTAAATAGTCAATTAAATGGAAGAACGAGAAATATAAAACTGTACCAAATTGGTTAATAACTTCTTCAGGAATTTTTGCATTTTGATCATTCCTATAAAGTACAATTAATCAGTTTTACACTTGTACAGTATTTTAACAACTCACTTGTATGGATCATTTACTTCATCCAAAAATTTTTGAGTTGGTTCAAGAACTTGATTCAAGAATTCTCGGCGTTCTTCACTGAGATCAATTGGATATGGAAAAACTGAATCGAAAGCAGCTTTACCGCGGAATAAATTCATACAAAATGATTTTGATTCTTCAGCACGAGCAGGTGCAGCAGAAGATTTTTGTGTAGGTTCTTCTTTTTTAACAGCAGAAGCAGCAGTTGCAAGGAAGCGTTGTTGAAGGACACCATTTTTTAATGGAACAATTCGAAGTTGACGAACATTTGATAATTTACTGAGCATTTTTCTCTTGTGGTTGTTCTTGTTGGTGCGGTTTGTTGAAAGTGAGAGTAATGAGACTAAAAGAAAAATAATAATTTAATTTTTTAATGTAAAAGATTGAATAAAATTAAATATCATGATATCACGAAAAAACACGACAAAAATTTAAATTAATTTCTCGACAAACAAATTTATTTTTTTGCCGTTTGTCGCGACTCGCGTGTTGAGAGTTTCAAACTTGAGGAGACAGACTTTTTCCTTTATTTTTTCGAGGGTTCATCAATCTTTGATGCATATTTTTGTTGCTGTTGTTGCCGGTCTTGTTGATGAAAGGGGATGACTGGAAATTAAAAGGACAACTTCCGTGCTTTTTTTCAACCACGTGTCTCGTCTCTTTAATGACGTTCTAAAAATCATCAACTCCCCTTTTTTTCATGCTAGAAAAAGCTCGATCAACAAATTTCGGTTAAATTCTTTCAGTAAAAATTTTTATTAGATAACATTAATTTTAAAAACAGGGCATTCACCACCATCTTTCCCTTTGGTTCGATACATTCAGGGTGGTCATTTTAAATTCGTGCATCCGTGTATTCCTCTTCAACACAAATAAAAAATCGGACAAAGTCCATTGATTATGTTCGTTTTGTTTATTTGAATGAATGATCGAAGACTTTGTACTCTTTTTTTAAAGGACAAAGTGCATAATCTTTTGGATAAATTTTCATGGCTTGCTTTCTAATATTTAAAGAAAATGGCCTTGATATTAAATATGCATTTGGTTACTGTAGCTAACAGTTATACTTCATTTATGAATAAAGTGCTTATTAATCAATTTTTTTTGTTTTGTTACTTAATTTAAATTTAACCCACCTAAAAATTTTGTTAAAAAACTTAAAATTAATTTCCTCGTTATAATCAATTTTTCTCTTAGTAGTTTTTTATGAGATTAAAATTATTGTGAACGAAAGTGTGCTACAGTATTGTATCCTTCAGTACCCTGACTACAGTATTGACGAAATGTTTATTTATTATCTTTTGAGTACATTTCTAGAATCTAGAAAAAGTCGTAATTCAAATGATTGTAAAATAACTTCATTTCAAAATGATATAATTTATTTTTTTTATCAATTCCGATAACTTTTTGAAAGCAAATAATATAAGACAAGGAAAGAAAAATGTACAAAAAGAAGAATGTTAAAATACAGTTTCAAAAAAGGTTATTAACTTTATAATTAGATTTTGAAACACAAGTAAAAGAAATACCTTTTCCAAGAAAAACAGAATTTTTTGAGAAAATACAAAATAAAACCCGAATTTACGAGCCACAGGAAAAAATAGCACAACACGAGAAAAACATTATCAGAAAAAAGAAGAAGCCCGGTAAAACAACAACTTTTTTTATCAAAATCCAGAATATGACATTAATATTTAAATGTATGGATCAATATTTAGATGAAAAAATTAAGAACAATCATTGCTTCGGAAGCGCTTCGTTGGTGGATCATCAGAATCTTCAGATTTAACCATGTGGGACATGCATGCAGTGACGAGATCAGGACAATGAGTTGATAATTGAGCCCAGCTATCAGTCTAAAAAAGTAACAGATATAAGTAATCGGTTGTCCATTCTTTGAGGCCCTGTAACTGGAGAGTCACGAAAACCATCGAAAAAAGCAAGGTGATTTTTGATTCCACAACATCAAGAGCAACAAAAATAATAACAACAACTTACTTGTAAAACTTCAACAGCATTATTACAAATAAAACGAAGACATTCACGCTTTAATGCTTTAGTATTATGAAGATCAGCAATTTGTAAAACTTCGCAAACATTATCAATACTTAAATTTTGACGAAGGGCAATTTCTGCTGCTTCCCGGAGTTCCATAACTTCAAATCGATCACCAAGTTTTAAAAGTTCTTGAACAACGGTATGATCTTTAGAGACTTTGTTGAAATTACCAGAATAAAGGAATTCAATGAAGAATTGCATAATCTAAAAAATCAGATTAAGAAAAAGCAAACAGATGTAAAGAAAATCTTACATCAAAATCAATATCTTCGAAATTGACTTCAGACTTTTTAAATTCTAATGTATGCTCTTGTAACATTGCACGAAAGACAGGTGAACGACTATATAACATAAACCTATGACATTTAATTTCTTTTTGATGTTTAGATGCAGGTTCGGTGCATTTGATGGTAAAATCAGTGAATTGAGCATCTTTAAATTGTTCACCCAATTGACGAGCCATTGTTCGAACAGTTAATTCAGGAGGAATAGAAATTCCAGGATCAACATGAGTATTCCGGGTAACAGTATCTTGGATAATAGTAAGTTGTAAAGAGAGTTTTATTTCATCTTGTGGTTGAATGTGTTGAATAAGCTGTTCACGACGAATATATTCAAAATAACCATTAAGTTGTTGGGTGCCATTGTACACGGTTGCAGGAATTTCATCGCCTTTTACATTTGCTAAAAAAATAGAAATTATTATTATTATAAACATATAGGATAAACTTACCAACACAAAATTTTGCACGATATTTCAAAGATGTTTGAGAGAAAACTTGAAAGAAGCAAAAATCTTTGTTTGATTCTTTATTGCCTTGTGGATGTAAGCGAACACGAAAAGCATGCTTTGAATTATCAAGAGTTGGAACAACGGGCTGAAAGTGAAATAGTAAAGTTCGTATTTCAATAAACCATCAATAAGAACATACCACAGTTTCAAGATAGCGGCATTCACATTGGCTAAAACCTTTAATAACCCATGTATGGGTATGTTTAAGAGTTTTAACTTCTGTAATCGCAAAGCTTTGCGTCTTCATATTTTGTGGTATTGCTAATGGCAATATATCATCCATGATTAAACAATTCCAATCTCGACTTGGTGAAGGTGGTAAATCAGAGTA
Organism: Panagrolaimus sp. LJ2414; assembly: GCA_024447195.1. NCBI lineage: Eukaryota > Metazoa > Nematoda > Chromadorea > Rhabditida > Panagrolaimidae > Panagrolaimus > Panagrolaimus sp. LJ2414. The sequence goes on from JAMRXY010000018.1 coordinate 619,080, forward strand.
AGAAAGAAAAGCAAAGTATGGATTTCCTCCACTACAAACCTGCAACAAGAAAGGATATTTTAAAAAGCAAATATATGAAAGTACAAGACAATGCAATAAGAAATTAATAAAAAGAAAAGCAAGCACAACATGTCGAAAGAAGGAATGGAAGGAAGAAAAGAGCAAACCTCAATAACGGAACTTGACTCTCTGGGCTGCGTTGAAAAATCAATAATATCCAACTCCGAGTTGCGGCGTTGTCTTTTCGGAGTTAAATATTGTTGAAAATTTTGCTGATGCTGGAATGCCGTGTTTATGGTGGGGCGAAAAAGCGATTTTTTATCACCGCTTTTAAAGAAATGCTTAGAAATTGCAGGGAAGAAAAAAGCCTAAAAACGCAAGATGGAAAAATTAAAAAATTCTTTTGTTTTTATCGATCTATAAAAAGTACAGCGACATTTGCGTGTTGGAAAAATACGTAAGAAAAAAGCGAGGAGTTTTTGTTGTGCAAAGAATTAGTAAATACAAACTGTTAATAAAATGGCAAAAAGAAAATTCAAGCATGTGTGTGTTACAAATATACGCGATATTTAAGGAAACATTGATTGAAAATGTATACACTTTTTTTGAAACAGCAATAAATTTTTTCTTCTTCCTTCTTCTTTGCTGTTGTCGTCGCCACCAGCTGTCTCGTTTTTTCTTTTCAAGACTTCTTTTGCTGTTGCTTTTTCAAAAAAATTTGAAAAAATCCAACGAAAGAAGAAAAATGGATAAAAACGGAAAAAGAAAAAAAATCAGGCCATTTTTGTTGAGCTTGAATTTCAACGTCTTATTTTTTTCTAAAGTTTTTCACTTGTGGTTTTTATTTCATGACTGTTTTACAAATTTTAAACAAGAAAAATGTTTTGTAATAAAAATTTCACAATCTAAGAAAAAAAAGCTATAAACTTCAACTTTTAAATATTTCGTGTAAACCATTTTTTTAGTTTTTTCAACTTTTTAGATTAGTAAACACATTAAAGAAAATTTTGTAGTATCTTCAAGCTTAAAGCTTTATAAAGTAAAAAAATTCAATGAACCAGTTTTTTCAATAAACGCTTTACGGCAAAAAGGCTTTTGTTGAAACTACAGTATGCAAAAAAATAGGGTTTTTAAACTTAACCTTTATTACTCAAATATAACTTTTAAATTAAATAAAACAGAACAATAACTCTTTGAAAGACAACTAAAAGTCTGCTTTCCAAAAAATCCAGTCTTTGTAAAAAAGTACATTCAATTCTTTCATTTGCCATTTTCATTTTTTTACTTTAAATATAGCTGTTTTGGATTTTGTTCATTTTATTTTAGGAAATCTCCTTGCAAAGCAACAAGAAGCTTATATCTTTAAATCTGCTTTGTATGAAAAAATACAATGTTATTGACTTTTGATTGAATAGATAAAAAAAGAAAATGTTTATTTTTCAACAAAAATGGATACTGTAGCTTAAAAAGTCTATGTCATTAGACAAAATAGAAGTCAATGCTTTCAAAAAATAAATCTTTTCATGTTTGTGAATATCCTTTTATTAATACGGATAAAAGCCACATTTACAATGCTTATTAGTGATTTGAGCATCTCATTTTCTGATGAAAATTTGCAAAAAAGGATTCAAAAATGCACGCAAAAATTTAGGGAAAAAAAAGAAAAATGTTGCTCAAGATTATTTTACAAAGAGATTTCTTTTGTTCAAACTTATGGTTTCATTTTGGGCCTTATTTTCGTTAATGCCCTCGGGGTATAAGAGTAAAGACGAAACTATTATTATAGTTTTTTAATACCTCCCGAGACTGCAAGAAAGAAACCGGTTGAAAGCATTTTTTAAAGGGTTCAAAAAGAGAAAAGACGTGCAAAATGTTGAATAAGAACAATCAAAAAAAACAACAAAAGAGGGGCGCCATGTCTTCTTCAACACAAACTTGACCCTGGAGGTAAAAAACTCCGTTGTTCCAGTTCAAAAAAAAAAATAGTATTGCTTTTGTTTCCAACTTTTTTTGTTATATCTTTTGTTTGCAGACGACAAGAAACTTTTTATTAATAAAATAAAATCCATAAACATTGAAAAAATTCTTTTACTTTTTTGCAACAACCATTTTAGCTTCTTCTTTTTTAGGTATTTGCCTTGAAGGAAAATTTGAATTTAAGTTTTTTGTCTTTCTAAAATTTAATCCAAAATCTCTCAAAGTACCCTTAGGGGGTTTACAATAAAAGCTTGGGATAATTGAGTAAAAGAGAGAGAAAAAAAGTAGAGCTCCACCCGCTTTTTTTTCTTGAAAGCCTTATAACCCTTAGGGTAAAAAACGGCATTATTATTTCCGTTTCTTTTTTCCTTTCCTTTTTATTTTTATGCCTTTTGCTTTTGGGCATTTTTTTGCTTAAGTTTTCTGACTTCGACGTTTTTTTGTTATAATTTTTTGTAATATTTTTCAATAACATTTTTTAGGAATTAAACCATGTCTTCAGCAGTTGTGTGCAAACGATCCAGTTTAATTGCAATTGTAAATCGGCTTTACATGAATGCAAATAATGATCAAGTTGATGAACAACATCATGTTAGTGGCGGTAGATCATCAAAGGAGGACGATGTCACTGCTGAAACTCAAAAACAAAGAGATTCTGATTCCGATTCTGCTTCCAGAGAAGCAATTAAAAGTCCAAAGAATGAAAGAATAATTGTAAAGGTAATTTTTTATCGATAAGCTTAAGCTTAATGGATACTGTAACTGAAAAAATTATTTCCAACATTACGAAAGTGTTTTGACCTCTTTTCTACAGTATTTTTTCTTTTTATTTTAAAAGACTTTGATTTTACTTTGATTTCCATACTCGGAGCAACGGTTACGGTATCAAAGTTAATTACGGTATCGACGTTAAATCTTTGCCTCAATACCATATCCTATAAAAATTCTATAACAATAAACATTTCATATCATTTTTAAAATCAATTTCAGCCAACTTTATCACCTCCAATAATTCCATTATCCCCAGAAATTGCCTCAAATGGAATATCCGCGGTTGGAGGATGTCGACAGTGTTCTCGAACTTTCACAGATCGCCTTTCACTTATCCATCATTTTGTTGACCATTTTCCAACAATTTTTTATAGCTTTGAATCTTCTACTTCCATGGTGCCGTTAATTCCAAAAATGCCTTCAGCAACAACCTCATCAGCCTTAGGCATTTCAAATGTGAATTCACAAGTTATTCCTCAACAAATTTCTTCTTCAACGACGAAAAATGGTTGTGGACAAAAGCAACAACATCAACAATATGCCTCAGGGATTCAGTCAATGATGTTTTTTCCATATGTTTCAATGAATGGGAACAATCGTCATCTCCATCAAATGCAAATTTCACAGCAACACCTTCAACAACAACAAAATCTTCAACAAGGACAAGAAAAAGTGAAAGAGGTTTCCGAAGCCACAGTAGCTACAAAAAAGAAGAAAGAATCCAAGCCTAAAAATAATAATCATGGAAACGGCGAAAGTGTAAAAGAAACAAGCAGTCGATTCACAGATTTTAATAAAACCAGCAATGATTTACCGTATGACATGTGCCCACATTGCTGCCAAACATTCTCCGATCATTCTATTTATTCTGAACATTTAAAAACTCATGATACTCCTGTAAGTTTTTACAACAAATTACTGTATTACCATAATTACCGTAATCTCTATCTACAGCTACAGTAATCCATTTTTAGGTAATTTCCCTCGGATCCCCGATGACTTCTGAAAGCCCTTTAAAATGTGAATATTGTGACCTTCGATTCAGCAATGAATATCTTTTAAAAGAACACAAAAAAATTCATTGTCGAATTTGTTCCGTCTGTTCCAAGACTTTGATGACAGCCTTCGACCTAAATTTGCATATGGGAATTCATTCCGGTTTTAGCTATGACTGCAAAGATTGCGGCCGTTGTTTTCCAGATCGAAAAGCTTTAGCTTTCCATAATAAAATGCATCGAAGTGATTTAAGTACCCAGGATTCTGATGTAAGAATAATTCCTACTGTAGATGTTGATAATTTGATAATGTTTAATATTTTTAGGAAGAAAAACAATCACAAAAATCTGCAACAATTTTGTTAAAAGAAAATGTTAAAAAAGTAAGCTACCGTAATCCATGGAATAAATTATGAAGTTTTGAATTTTAGCCAAAAATTGAAAAACCTTCTCCTTCTTCATTTTCTGGCGAAGACAAACCGGAATCATTCTTTAAAAATAATCCGTATTTTGAAAATATTTTTAAACAAAATCCACGAAAACGCCGACAAAGGCTGCACCGAAGCGGCACCGGAGAAGGAACAGAAAGTTCAAAGAAAAAATTGAAAAATGTCTAATTATTTATTAATAGAAAGCAATGATCTCATTCATGTTATTAGAGTAATAAGGAAACATGCTTATAAAGAAGCACTTTTGTGGTAAATTTTTAATAAATTTAATAAATTGTGTTACTATTGTACTTTCAAATATTACACATTCGTTAATTTTGTAAAAAATTTACAAATTTACGACAAAAAACGCATATTTTTTTTCTTCATTTTTTTCCTCAAAAAATTGAAAGAGGGAAACTTTTTTCGCGTCGAAAGTTTTTCTAAGAGAGAAATTCTTTTTTTATTCGATGTTGAAGATATTGTACAAGATACATAAAATCCTTCAATCAGCATATTTTAGACTATATATTTTTTATTTTTAATGTTGTAAAAGATAAAAACTGGATAGCGAAGCATGTAGCAATGCAAAAAGTGAAGTACAATATAAATGAGTATTAAAAAATGATGTTTTGTAATTTAACTCGATATTGTGAGCTCATTCAATCAAGAATTGGTTTTGGGTGACGCGAGGTGATGCTTAGCTTTTTAAATATGTTAATCTACATACAAAAACACATCTTTTAAGGGTAAAATAAAGTTGCCCGGGCTTATCCGAACAACTTTATACCCCAAAGAATGCCGATACCTCATGATAATCATATTTAATATCATTGCTGTACTGTGGTGATCTCCGGTGATGCTTTAATTTTTATCGCATATTTTTTCCTATATAAAAATACATATTTTAAAAGCAATACAAAGTTATCCAAGCTTATCCGAACCAGTGTATTCGCGCCGTCGCCGTCGACGGCGAGACGGCGCCGCTGACGGCGCCGTTGACGGCGACGGCGACGGTGACGGCGACGGCGGTGATTTGAAAAGAGTGCCGTCGCCGTCAACGGTGACGGCGCCGTCAACCTTGATAAAATAGTTTTTCCACAGGGGGGACCAAGACAAAAATATTTTTTTCCAAAAAATTTTTTTTCTTGAAAATGTTCTAGTCTTCAAAGATTTTTTATACTTATATATAAATTACTGTAAAGAACATGTGTTGGAGCTTTTTGGCCTCAGTTTTGCTTTTTCTGAATTTTTTTCTTCTATTTATAACCAAAAAAAATTTTCTAGACAAATTCATAGCATTTATATATAATTTCCCATGGTTAATTACATATAACGGCCAAAAATTAGTTAATTCTGAAAAAATCTTAGTTGACGGCGCTGACGGCAGTGTTTCAGCGCCGTCGCCGTCGCCGTCGACGGCGGCGGCGACGGCGACGGCGGTGATTGGTAAAAAACGAAAACACTGATCCGAACAATGTTAGAGCAAATCGAAAGCTAATGCTGACTATATGTCTTCAATCAGCTGAAATTCAAAAATTTCAAATTTTTATTGCTTCTTAGATCTTCTTAGTTTTTTTTATTACATTTTTTAAATTAAAAAACAAAAGTCGATTAACTATAACTCAAGATTAAAGTTTTTTCATTTTTTCTACTGTAACTCTCATCTTCAACAGCAACAAATAAAAAGTGCGCATCAAGTCGCAGCATTGCTGCAGCCTGCGCGCATCTTTGGAGAAAAAATATTTTCGAAGAAAAAAATATGATTCTGAATCCATCAATTCTTGAAGCCATTCTTTTCTTTTTTCTTCTTTTTTTTGATTAAACTATATAACAGCGAAAAATGCAATATTTTGAGACCAAGATTGTTTTATAAAACGTTGTGTAAGCGGAGATTTGTGGAAAAGTTAAAAAAATATGCACACCCCTAACTGAATTACACAAATTGAACAATACAATTTGTAATTGTATTGTGGCTTGTTGAGTTAATAAAGTTTAACAATGATTTTGTTAACTTCATTTTTGTCAATGTTTTTATGTTTAAACTGATAATAAAACAGCAAAAAAAGAAAAATGGACTTAAAAAATCAAAAGTCTAAATGTTTATTTATTAGCTTTTTAGTTTTTTTGTCTGTGTAAATGCATTTATAAATGTCACAAAATCATGAAATTTTAACATAAGATTAAAATTCTAAATAATAGAATTCTTTTATCAAAGTAAATGTTTTCTTTTCTTCTTTTTTTTGTTAATTTAAGTAATTTTGATATTACTAAATTTTTTATGTTGCAAATATAGTATTTTTTATTTTTTCAATGCAAATTATTTTTAAGCCGGAAATTCCAAAGCGTTTTTTTATTCTTATTGTTTTTGAGGTATTTAATAACAGCAAAAATAGTAATATTTTGTTAATTGCAAAAAATAATATTATTTTAGTCAAATTGAATTCAAAATGGAAACAGTTGAAAGAAAGCAGCCAATTATTGATTTGCGACGAATCCTTGAAATCAGTGATGGAACAATGTCCATTGTTGGTCTTATTTTAAACACTTTATTACTGTATTTAATTGTTTTCAAAACTGGTGAACGTCTAAAACAATATCGAAGAATATTACTTTTAAATTGTATTGTTGATATAATCTATAATTGCACAAATACCATAACTCGAACGGTAAGAATGATGCAATAACTCCTGTAACGGAAATATATGCATTTTCAGCAAACTGAATACAAAGATGGCAATTTTTTTCTAATCATGACAAGTACATTCGGACATATTCCAATACCGTATAACAATTTCCTCATTTGTTCATGGATTTTTGCTTTGTATTTTTGTGTCACGACACTTCCCGTTCAATTTGTTTATCGATATTTAATGATTGTTAAAGGAATTAAAGTCACAGGAAGACAGTATATTTTACTTTTGCTAGCTGCATTAATTCCTCCAATCATTCATGTTTGTTATTCACTTTTTGTTTTTTGGCCTCGGGAACCAATATTTTCTGAAAAACAAAAAATGCTTGAAGAAGATTCTTTTTATTTTCGAGAAATTCCAACTTTTATAACCGCCGATATTCGAGGATGGCATTTATGCATTTTGCTTTTGTATTGCTACTTTTTGATTTTTGTTTCTTATACAATTGTAATTTGGGCAAATTATAAAGTTTGGAAGCATTTAAAAATTATGGAATCGCATATGTCCATCCAATTAAAAGATATTCATCAACAAATGACCCGAACTTTAATTGTTCAAGTAAGTCATACTGTAGATTCTATTAATGTTTCTAAAAATACCGTACGCTTCTTTTTTAGGCTACAGTACCTTTAATCGTATGTTTCTTTCCAATTGGAATTACTTTAACAATGGTTTTCCTTCATGCATCTCCCCCGGGAGTTGGAATCTGTGTTTCACTTTTACTTTCATGGATTCCAGCAGCAAATTCAACCATGACAATTATTGTCGTAAAAACTTATCGAAATGTTGTAATTGGATTCTTTTACAATTGTTTGAAGAAAACTCATCGAAGAACTCCAGCATCAATTTTTGCAACTTCTGCAGAAGCAGTTTCTGCAAGTAAAAGTAATAAAACTTTTATAGTTTAGCAAAGAAGTTAATGAGATTAGATTCTTAAAATACAAAAATTTCAGAATCAAGCTTATAATTATTAGATATTAATCAATTTTCTTTTAGAACATTGGCCATCAGAAGCATCTCACATTATTTAAACCTACGTTTCTAGCAATACGGTATCGTCGGTAATTTTTGATCTCATTTTTGGTTGTTTCAACCACACCAACATACATACTACAAAAAACATATTCTATGCTTTAGATAATTTTTTATAAAAAAAAGTTTTTATTATTATGTAAACCAGTGTATCTTTTAACTGTAATCAAAATAAATTTGTTAACTTGAAGATACACATATAAAATAGTAACACATAAATTAATCTGTAATTTATTTAACATTATTTGGTCATCAAATGTTTAAACGATTTTGTTCGAGTTCTGTAAAAACTGTTCAAGGATTTGTAACAGGGACTCCAGAATGGAAAGAAACTTTTATGAAATATCCTTCAAGGGTTTGTTTTTTTGTACAGTAATATTAGTTTTTAAAAAATTTAAAAAAAGTTTAGTGTAAAGTAATTGAAGCTGAACTTGGACATAGAATAAAATATGAATTTACTGTAACCAAGGATGTATTAAATACAATTGGGACATTACATGGTGGATGCTTGGCTACGGTATTAGATGTATGCATGGGAAATTTAGTTTATGATGGAAAAGGAATTACTCGACAACCCGGAGTTTCTGTTGATCTTTCAATTTCGTATGTTTTCTTTATTTAACCGCCTACAGTAATATCTGTTACTGTAAGCATTTAACAAAGTAATTAATTTTAATATTTTAGATATATGAATGCTGTAAAACTTGGTGAAACAATTATTATTGAAGCAAATACAAAAAAACACGGAAAAAAGTTGGCATTTCTTGAAGCAAAAGTTTATCGAAAATCAGATAATTCAATTGTGGCAATTGGAAAGCAAACCTTGGCTTTACTTCCACAAGAAAAACCAAAAAATTAATTATCTTATACAATTGTTTAAGCCTTTAGAATTTCTAAATTAGAAAGATTACTGTATTCCTACAGTGTATTGTATTGTATTGTTTTTAAAATAAAAATGGAGTTTTATAAAATACTGAAAATATTTTAAAACAATCATTTTCAGTATTTAAAATTGGTATAAATATTACAAATTTAACATTTTTGAAATCCTCAGAATTTTCTCTATCCATTCATATAAAAATCTCATAAACTTTTATGAAAAAATTCCATTAAAAAAGCACAAAAAGCCCATGCATTTTTTTAAAAATAAATCATCCCTTTCCTTTCTTTTGAATTAAAAACGTCAGTGGTCGCCGGGTGTTGTGGCGGACACTTGTAAAGCAGTTTCTTGCTGGCATGGTTTGGCGGATGAACTGAGAGATGGAGTTCTACGGTTAGAACAAACTGCGGTGACGCGTCCGTCCGTGTCAAGCATTGCGTCAACAGGGTTGCATTGAGGGAGCTCGATATACCCCGGTTGTTCAAAGAGAAATGCACCGTCCCAGGTTCGAGAGAAAGCAAGACAAAGTTTCCGCGGAATGACAGTGACCGGATAGCGGATGTGAGTAGTTTACTAATCGTAGCCATCTCAATACGTTGAGACCCAAACCTTTTTGGTAAAAATTTAATTTTTAAAATTTTTTAAATACACTCGTTAAATGCTAAAAACTGAAAAAACATATCAGTAATAAAAATTATCACAAAAAAATGCTTTAAAATTGATTGAAAATGGACCAGTGTTTTCGTTTTTTACCAATCACCGCCGTCGCCGTCGCCGCCGCCGTCGACGGCGACGGCGACGGCGCTGAAACACTGCCGTCAGCGCCGTCAACTAAGATTTTTTCAGAATTAACTAATTTTTGGCCGTTATATGTAATTAACCATGGGAAATTATATATAAATGCTATGAATTTGTCTAGAAAATTTTTTTTGGTTATAAATAGAAGAAAAAAATTCAGAAAAAGCAAAACTGAGGCCAAAAAGCTCCAACACATGTTCTTTACAGTAATTTATATATAAGTATAAAAAATCTTTGAAGACTAGAACATTTTCAAGAAAAAAAATTTTTTGGAAAAAAATATTTTTGTCTTGGTCCCCCCTGTGGAAAAACTATTTTATCAAGGTTGACGGCGCCGTCACCGTTGACGGCGACGGCACTCTTTTCAAATCACCGCCGTCGCCGTCACCGTCGCCGTCGCCGTCAACGGCGCCGTCAGCGGCGCCGTCTCGCCGTCGACGGCGACGGCGCGAATACACTGAAATGGACAAAAATGGTGTGCTTTGATCAATGTTGTTGTGCTTCATTACTTTTATCAAAATTCTTAAAACTATCTCTCCAAAAAATGTTCCTTTTATTTTTAAGCTTTTATTGTTTTGCATTAATTCATTTAACCAACGCTATTTCAACATATCAAAGATGTACTCAAATTTCAACAACATACAATTTATTCGATGCTTCAAATACCACAATTGTTTCATTTTCTGCAAATTTGAATCTCATAAAACTTCATTCAAGTACCTTTGATATAATTTTAATCAATAATATTACCACTTTTGCTGATTACCATGAAATTGATACCTTTCAAGAGCTTGATTCTTATGTTGATGATGCGGATTCTGTTTGTTGGTTGGATTCTGGATGCCAACTTTATGTTGAAAATTCAACATTGGCATTATTTTTAAATGCCCAAAATGGTTCTGACAATATCCAAAATTTTGAAGTTTTTAAAGGTTTAATTGACGAAAAAAGCTTTAGCTTGGATGATGGATTTATATTTTCAAAAGATCAAAGCTGCCATAAAAAAGTTGATGATTCTTCTTCAACGTTTGGATTGGAAGGAAGTGTTAAAGCTATTTTTGAAACCTGTTGTACATCTTTTGATGCACCAATTTCTTTGCCATCGACAATTATGCCAAAATGTGTAGAATTTCAAAGTCGTTCAACAATTTATAATGTTGATGATAATTACGGTATCTTTGCAACAATCAAAGGTGAATACACTTTTGGGGAAGATAAATTGATGATTAAAACAAATTATTCTGGTCCTGATGGATCTACTTATCAGTTATCGGCAAATGGAATAATTCATTGTAATGGGTATGATTTAATATTATAGAAAAATTAACAGATTACGGTAATACAAATATTTTAGGAAAAATGATTCAGGCTTTTCAGAATGTGAATTTCCGCTGAAAATTTTTAACACAAAAATTTTATTTAATATTCGAATGCAAAAAGTTGATATGGCTGGATCGGATTCATGGGAATTTGATTTCAATGGTGGAAGACTGATAATTTTTGAGAATGAAACCCTCATGTCAGAAGGTCGCCCATTTACACCTCAAAATAATTGCTTCTATTTCTCCCATAATTTTAGTATTCCAAAAGTTGCACAAAGTCGATTCTGTTGCAGCAAATTTGAAAGTTTATAGTTAAGATTAACTCTATTTTGTGTGTTTATTTTTTATGTGCATTTTGTAAAAAACTTTCGTTTTTACACTTACGTGATTTCTTTTAAAACTTGATTTCTGCAATAAATTTTTGAACAAAAAAAACCAAAAAATTATATTTAATTGAAAAAACGTGTGTTTGTGTCTCAAATATTTTTTGTTCACCATTTTTGGTTCATTTTGAATGAATTTTTTTTATCAATTAATTCAGTGTTTTTCTCTTTTTTAAGGTCTTTTTTTCAAAAGAAAAAAAGATAAAATAATTCTTTGGTCAAAAACATACAAAAATCAACGTGAGAAAAAGCGTGCTTTATTTTTTTGTACAACAATTTTAGAAATTAGCAGTATTTTTCAAAATGAAGTTTTCTCCAAAAATGTTTCAAGGTTTGTTTTTGTTATATTTTTAAACAATGAGTTTCTTGAATTAAAGAATTACAAATTCTGTAACCATTTTAAAGATACTATTTTTTTTAAAATTTTATTATTAAAAGCTAAAATCGATCATTTATTGATACTACTTTATTTTTACAGTAATAAGGGATCATTAAATTCAATCAATAATTTCACTTTTTTAGAAAGCTATAAACTAGCCATTGTTGGAGGGGGATCAGCTGGAACTGCCGTTGCTTCATATTTTTCTCGAATTCTTGGAAGTAATAAAATCGTTTTAATTGAACCTAAAAAGGTAATTAAATAGAATTTTACCACATTTATTTAAAAACTTAAATTACAGCAACATTATTACCAGCCAGGTTTTACCCTTGTTGGAGGGGGATTTATGACAATGGATCAGATTGTCCGACCTGAAGATTCATTAATTCCAAAAAATGTTAAATGGATTCAATCATCCGTGGCAGAATTTCAACCTGAACAAAATAAACTTAACTTAAAGTAATTTTAATTAGATTTTTGAATTTCAATTATTAAAGAATGTTTTTAGTGATAATACTACAGTAAATTATGATTATTTAGTAGTTGCAACTGGATTACAACTTCGATATGATATTGTATGTTTGAGACTTTAAAATTACCGTAATCCTTTCAAATCTTTCTTTTACAGATCAAAGGTTTACAAGAAGCATTAGATACCCCTGGGGTGTGTTCAATTTATGACCCAAAATACGCAGAGAAAACCTTTAAAGAAATTTCAAATTTCTCAAAAGGAAAAGCAGTTTTTACATTTCCGAATACTTTAATTAAATGTGCCGGAGCTCCACAAAAAATTTGTTACATTGCAGAAGATTATTGGCGACGGCATGGAAAACGAGATGCCATTGAAGTATCATATAATACAACACTTGGAAAGGTTTTTGCTGTTGAAAAATATGCAAATGTTTTGGCACAAATTGTTAAAGAAAGAAATATTAAATTGAATACGAGATTTAATTTAGCTAAAGTTGATCCAGAAAAGAAAATGGCAACTTTTGAAATTTTAGGTGAAGATTCTTTACGAACTGGAAAGGAAGAACATGTTCAGGTAAGTGGCGAGGATACTGTAATGGTAATAATGCCTTTATTATAGTATGATCTGCTGCATGTTGCACCTCCATGTTCACCAATTGAACCATTGATGAAAGCTGCCGAATCCAAAAACGGATTAACTGATGCCAAGGGCTGGGTTTCAGTAGATCCCAAAACTCTTCAAGGAACAAAATTCACAAATGTCTTTGCTATCGGCGATTGTGCCAATACTCCAAATGCCAAAACAGCTGCCGCTATTTGTAATATCATTTTTATTCAAATTTTTGCAATCTTTTTTAACGAATTTTTAGCAAGTCAATTTCGAGCTTTAAAATCCAATCTTAAATCAGCAATGGAAAATCGTCCTCTTACCGCTGCCTATGATGGATATACTTCATGCCCGTTGGTGGTTTCATCCAATCGTGCTATCTTAGCTGAATTCACCCCTGACGGCCAACCACTTGAAACTTTTCCCTTCAATCAAGCCCAGCCATTATGGATTTCATTTTTGATGAAGAGATATTTGATGCCATTTTTGTATTGGAATTTTTTAGTTAAAGGTTTTTGGAATGGACCAAAAACAATCCGAAAATTACTTCATTTTGGTTTTTCAAAATAAATTTTTGTGTTAGTTTTTTTAAAAGACATTTAGCATTTTAAAAATGTTTTTAATAAATATATTTTTTAAAACATCAATCAACAATAATATTGACTCTTTTAAATTTTTATAAAATAACACTTTTAAACATTTTTAGACAATTTTTAACAACAACAGCAAAAACATTTTTTTAAAAGCATCAATAAAAATCAAACATGAATTTATTGTTTACAAAAATCTAACACGTCTATTACAAAAACAATGATGAAATTTATATCAATATTTATTTTTGTCTTGCTTATTACAGTAATCCAGTCTTCCGTATTTGAAGAATTGTTTAATACTAATAGGGTACTTTAATTTTATAAAATATTTATTCAAATTTTTGCCTTTTACAGATTCTCAATGGCACCTCTGTTGGTAAAAATGAATGGCCGTGGCTTGTTTCAATTTACAATAAAATGGATACTCCAATTTGTACTGCAAGTTTAATAGCAGAAAATTGGATTTTAACAGCTTATCATTGTATTGAAGATAATGTTGATGGTAAAATTATGTATGGTACGGTAGATCGGGGAAGTCCGAATGCAAAATTTATTGATTTTAATGAAGTTCATTTGTACAAGGAAAATGATATCGCTATTATTAAGGTTTGGGATTTCGCTACAGTAATATTTTTTACAGTAATATGTTGTAGTTGGAAAATTCAACTGGAATTAAATCTGTCCTTCAATTATCGAAATCCATTAAACCAGATGAAAAATTAATTGGAGCTGGATGGGGTTGGATTTTTGTTAAAATTAAGAAACAATTTTTACATGTTTGGGTTGGTAAGTACCATAATATAATTTAAATATCTGTTATTTTATCTATCCATTCAATAGATTTATTTGATGTTGCATCAGTTAAAAAGTATTTGGACATCATTTGGCCTACTGTAGCTCAATTTGATACTTTTCCCGTTGATGAAAATCAAACTTGTTCGTATGTGTTTTTGACCTTCATTTTAATTATTCAAAAATTACTGTAATTCGTAGAAGCTCTTCTGGGCTATCTTATAATCCTGAAACGGATATTTGCGTTGGAAAAGATCTTCATTCATCATCTCAAGGTGATAGTGGTGGACCATTGATTGTTCATCGGGATAATAAATTCTATCAAGTTGGTGTTTGTTCTCGTGGAGTTACAACTATCTTGAATGGGGAATTAAGTGGGAAAGGAATTTACACAAAAGTTTCTGTAATTTGTGAAAAAAATTGAAAAGATTACAAATAGAGAAATTGTTTGTCAAGATTGAGGATATTTATATTAACAAAATAAAGATTTTATAAAAAAGATTGAATTTAAAATGTTTTAAACTCACACAAAAAATAGTTTTCAAATATTTCATTTTGAACAATAACACAATGTTATTACGGTATTAATACCGTAATAAAAAGTTGAAAAAAATTCAACTTTTTAGAAGCGGAACCGACAAAAAAGAATCAGTCCAATTCAAAACGAGATAGGCACATTGAACTTTTGGGATCAAAGTAACGTAATCTTAAATCACATTTTAAGCATGTGATTATTTGGGTGTTGCTTAATTAAAATACTTCCTTTTCTTTGTGTTTTAGCCTACCATCCTTTCAACATGCTAACAAGCCTTTTCCCTCAACAAAAAACTATAGTGTTCGTCAAAAATTTTTAATGATAAAAAAACAATAATCATCAGAGCATCTTTCTTCTTCTATTTTATTGAAAGTCATCATTTTTGCTCAAAGTCTATAAAATAACCTTTTGTTTTTTTTTCTTGACGCATTTCAAAAAGGAACAAACAGCAGCAGCAAAAAAATATGCGGCTGCTGTCTTTTGTTATAACTTTATTTGCTTCGATTTTATTTTTTATTTCTTTTGTAACAGCAGCAGATAATGTATATCAATATGATTATGTTACAACATTGCCAGATCGGCAAACAATTGTACATTTATTTGAATGGAAATGGGGGGATATTGCAAAGGAGTGTGAAACATTTTTAAAGGATTACGGATATGGTGCTGTTCAAGTAATTGCAGATATGCTATTTATAACATATAAGGATAATGATTTAGATTTCTCCACCAATGGAACATTTAACAGTCACTGTAAATAATGATATGCCATGGTGAGTGCTAAAAAAGAGCCATTAGCATAAAAAATTCTTGCTTTCTAGGTGGGTAAGATATCAGCCTGTCTCGTATAAGCTTATGAGTCGAAGTGGAAATGAGGCTGAATTTAAGGATATGGTTGATCGATGCAATAAAGTCGGAGTTCGGTAACAATCGCATCCCTTTTATCCACAATACCCAGGATGAAATTTAGAATAATTGTTGATGGAGTTTTAAATCATATGGTTGGAATTGGACAGAAGAAAGGCGTCGATGGAGCCGGATCTTCCGGGGATTCAGATTTTGATGGCACCGCTGGAGTTGAAAGCTTTCCAGGGGTTCCATTTACGAAAGATCATACACATGATTCTCAATGTAATCATGATATTCAAGGAAGTGATTACCAAAATAGTGCCTATGATGTTAAAATGTGCCGTTTGGTTGGTCTAATTGATCTTGATCAAAGTAATCAATATGTTCGAAGTAAAATGCAGGAATATTTGAATAAATTATTGGCATATGGGGTTGCTGGATTTCGATTAGATGCATCAAAACATATGTGGCCACAAGATTTGGAGAATATCTTAGCTGGGGTCGATAATGTTAGAGAAGATGTAAGAATATTTAAATTTATAAACTTCAAAAATCTGAAAAATTTTAGATTTTTGGTCCAAACCTACGTCCTCTTGTTATGCATGAAGTAATTGATCGAGGGGGTGAAGCTGTGCATGCAAGTGATTACATTGAAATTGGACGATACACAAACTTTAATTTCGGTAGTGCCATTTCTTCTGCTGCTAAGGGCCAATCACAATGGTCTGATCTTCTTAAACTTGGTCCAGGATTTGGTTATGGTAATTACGATGATAATGATGTTTTGAATTTTATTGATAATCATGATAATCAAAGAGATTCAAATCCCTATGTTGTAACATACAAAAATGGACAAGCTTATAAAATGGCAGTTGCATTTATGTTGGGATGGAGTTATGGCCTTCCAAGGGTCATGAGTAGTTTCTACTTTGATGTTAGTGATCAAGGACCCCCACATGATAGTGGAAATGGATATCCAACAAAATCTCCAACTTTTGATTCAAATACTCAAACATGCCAACAATCATCTGGTTGGGTATGTGAGCATCGATGGCCAGAAATTCGAAAAATGGCACAATTCCGTCAAGTTACTTCTGGCACTGCTCCAAGTGTATTATTTGGAAAAGGAAATTTGATTGGATTTGCCCGATATAAAAAGGGATACTTTTCACTTAACGGTGACGGTAATGATCAAACCATGTAAGTATCATAATATTCATTATTACTGCTAAGATGCTGATAATATTTTTTTAGTGACGTCGATACAACCCTTCCAGCTGGTGATTATTGTGATATCTTTAGTGGAGAATTATCTGGTTCAAGTTGTACTGGTAAAAAGATTACTGTAGGAAATGATGGAAGAACATCTTTCAATGTTCCGGCAAATTCAGTTGTTGCATTCCATGTCAAATCTCGAATTGGTGGAGAACCAAGTACCCCTTCAATTCCATCTGATTGGAAATCTACCGTAATCATGATTCGTCGACCAACAAAACCGGGGCAAGATATCTTTTTAAGAGGTGGAGATACACAAAATGGTGCATGTTCTAGCGGCCCCGATCAACAATATGGAGATAAATGTGCCGTTCCAATTGCACATATCGCAAATGCTTCATTCTTTTATGCAGAATATTTAATGTGGCGACAATCAGACAATTATCTAGATTTTGAAGGATCTGAATATGAACAAGGTAATAATAAAGGATTACTGTAGAAGATAATTCAAGAATAGATTTTTAGGAACCCATGATGGCACAGAAGCAATGGGTACTCCAACATTTTATACAACAAATGATGCCAATGCTCCGGAATATCAACCATACAATAAATATGGTCCAGATTATTGGTACACTGAAGTTGCAATGGATTGCTCAAAAACTAAAGATGGATGGTTTGAATTTAAAGGTTATGAAAATAATGGAATTGGATGGGAATCAGATATTAATCAGGGAAGCTGCACCGGAGCCGCAAATGCTGGAGCTGCGCCATTCAGTTCAAATAATCATATCGGAAAATGCGGATTCGTAAATGTTTTTGAATGGAATGAAAATGATTGTAAAGTTGAAAACTTATAAATTATTAAACATAAATTAATATTAATAAGATCTTGTAACTAATTATTCAATAAAAAACATAAAAATTTCAAACAAATATTTTATTAAAATGCAACAAAAATTTAACAACGATCAAAACTTTTGTACAAATCTGAATTACTTCCAGAGACGACAGAATTAACAAAATGAGATCCACAAAGATATGTTGTTTTAATTGTTGGAATAACTTGAGAATTCCAAAAATCAAGTTCAAAAGATTCTTTTCCAGTATTCACAGTTCTAAACAGTGGAGCAGCAAAGGCAGCTGATAATCTTTTAGCAACATCTTTGATCCATTCTTGATTTGTTTCAGGATTATTTGGATACGCTTCCGGAAGCGCAATTAATGCAAGAGCAATATTCGACCATGGAGTTGAAAGACATGGAAGTAACACTGGAACTCCAGTTAAAGACATATCACTTCCATCTTCACATTCTTCAAAGGTAATCGAAAAATAATCATCGAGTGCAACTTTGGAAGATGAAAGCATTTGAAATTTTGATTGAATAAATTCTTCACTAACTTCTGGTAAGGCTGATGTAAGCAGAGTTCGAAGTGAAAGCTTTGTATCATTTAAATCCTTTACGCACGTGAAATTTGCAAATCCAACAAGTATTCTCTAAAACATAAGCACATCATAAGCATACTGTAACACAAAAAATGTACTTACCTGATAAAAGAATTCTTCCAACAAAACCCGAAATGAAATAAAATGAAATTCAGATTCATTTTGAAATAATAAAACAAGAAGATCACGAATTTTGCAAAGTTTTGTTGATTGAGCTTTTCTAAATTTTATTGTCCAATCTTGATCACAATCATTCCTAATTTCATCCAAAAGGGAATCATAAATTGAATCGACATGTCGAAATATAAATTCTTCTCCAAGAGGTTGGCCAACATGTTCATCATCATTTCCAGTTTCTTCCACTGCAGAAGTTTCAGGTTCAATATCAGCAGTTTCATTATTACTTTGAATAAATGAATCCATTAAACTTTGATTTGGATCAAATCGAATTTTCTAAAAATGCTGAATAAGTAATACAAAAAATGGAATACAGTATACCTTTGCAGGACTAAATTTATTACTCTGTGATGATTCATTTGAAATTGATGCATATAGAGTCTTTGGAGATTTACCTCCTTCAACTTGCGATTCTTGATATCGGGCTTTTATCATTTCACCAAATGCCTAAAAAGAATTATCATGTACTCTTTCCAAAAAAAGAATAGCGCCAACCTCAGCTACAGTATCCAAAACTGCTTCAGAATTTCGCATTGTTACAAGTTCCTTTGTTGGACTAACATGCACATCGATCAAGGATGGATCCATCTAAAAAAAGTACTGTAGTTATAAACTTTGTACCAAAGTTGCAACAAAAATATAAGCAAATATTATAAAAAACTAACTTCAAAAAAGGCAATAATTGTTTCACAGGTAAAAGCATTTCGCTCAAGCTGATCTCGAAGTAATCCTTCCAAAGAATCAATTGTAACAAGTCGATGATTTACAAAACTTGTTAAATTAGTTTTTGGAGTTTTTAACGTTAATTTTCCTTCTTTCAAATGTATTCCAAACAGAGAGACAGAAAACGGTGGATTTATTGAATTAATTTCTTTGACGAAAAGTTTTTTGGTTCCAAGAATTGCTGATATCCATTCCTTTTGATCTGAAGTATCCAAATTTGGAGTTCGAAATGCAATTGCAGGAGTTTGTAGGACAAATTTAATTCCAGGATTTGCATATGCGTAATCTGTCACAATCCGGGTAGTTTTATAAGTTGATCGTCGAATATCTGATTGAGAGTATCCTTTAAAAATATCCGTTACCACAATCGTTGTTCCAGCATCAAGATGTCGTTCAATTTGTTTCGTTCGTTCTTTGCCTAAAATTTATTCTTAAAGCTACAGTAACATATTCATCTCTTTTACCTTGAATCACAAGTCTAACACCATCTTCTAATCCATTTCTTTTAGATACAATTGTTACTTTTCCAATTAAAGCCATTGAAGATAATGCTTCACCTCGAAAGCCAAGAGTTTGAATTTTATAAACATCATCGACAGTTTTAATCTTAGATGAATGAAATCGATGTGCAATTTGTTCAGTATCATCTGGATGAATTCCACATCCGTTATCCTGAAATGTAAACAGAAATACAGTAACGTAACTTTTAGCGGAACTACTTTTGTCATAAAAAGAGATCTTTAAAAAGACGAAAATCAAACTTGTTTCGATCCTGTCAATGTCCCTATTTAAACAATTAAAGCTTACTCGAATCATAACTTCCTCAAATCCGCCATCTTTGAGAGAAATAATAATATGATTTGATTTTGCATCGAGGGAATTCTCTATCAATTCTTTTACAACATTCCATGGATAATGAATTACTTCTCCGGCAGCAATTTGTTTAACAACATCAGGATCAAGTGGCTTAATTCGAGGTTCAAAAAGGACACCTTCTTCTTGTTGATTTTGTTGAGAATCTTCTTCAGGAATTTCATCCATTCTTACTGATCGAGTGTTAATTAATATCAGTAAAGAAATAACAAAAAGTATGTCAAAAGCAGAAAAACTTGTTTAAACAAACATTTAAAACAATTTATTAATGTTTAAATTAAAAAATTTATTTTTTATACAATACATTAAAAAACAAATAAAAAAACAACAAGAACTGTGAATGTCATCGACTTATTATAACTTTTTTATGCTTGAGGTGGCAGCTTCCATAATCCATCATTGAGATAATGTACATTATCAACACCAATTCCAGAATTAACTTTTTTGATTTCATCTGATGACATTGTCATACAACCAATTGCTAAAGCATGTTGTTTTCCTTCTGCCATAATTGCAACCAAAGCTCCCTTTTCAATTCCATCTGTCATTTTTGCTCCTGGAGAAGTTAAACCTGAAAAATGGAAATCGTAAATGTAACATTCATAGAAGACTGGTGATACAGTAGTATTGTATTGGAATAGTGACAATCGGGTATCACAAATCCCACTCACTAAACTACAATAATAAAATGCTTACCTGGACACATAATATTTGAACCATTTAATACAAACTTGATAGCACCTTTATCAACCTAAAATATTGATGTTAATAAGCATCTTCAAAGTTAAAATTACAAACCTGTTGATGTGGCAAGAGGAAAGGATATTTGTGTAACAGTTGCAAAGTTGGAAAATATGGGTAATCTCGATGCTTGACGAATAGAATCTGAAATATAGAAAGATTAGTACATTCTCCACAATAAGATATTCCGTTATTGCAATTATAAATATCACTTACTTCGCCATTTGGTGCAGCAATAAATTCAAGATGATCTTTACCCTTTATTAAACGAAAATTTTCCTTCTTTGGAAGGATTTCTTCAATGTGAGCATCAAGTCCAGCAAATTGTTCAACAAGTTTTGTTCGAATACCTTTCTAAAAAGAGTTTGTACGATTAAAAAGTCATTACTAAAAGATTTAAAACATACCTGCACTGATGATTTCAACTGCTGACTTCCAGTAATATCTTCTTTCTCAAACTTTTTAAACATTACAAAATTTTGGTTTTGTTATGACAAACAAAAATCTTGGTGATGTTAAAAAAGATGAGCACCAAAAAAAGGAAAGAAAAAAACTGTTTTGAATAAATTTTTAAAAACCTTTTTGGACATTTTGCCAAACTTAAAGAAAAATAGAATTTTTCAAACTGCAAACTACTGTAATTACAGTATTTTCGTAAAAATGAATTCATGATTTGGTGATTGGAAAATAATAACGATAGTTTACCATGTTTTAATATTATTTATTGAATATAAATATTTGATTATGTAAAAAAATGCTGTTTTAATTTTTTAGTATAAAACAAACGATGATTTTTCTCTAACTGTATTCTGGATACTGTATCATTTTTAATAAAAATTGCATTTTTAATTTTTTTACTAATTGTGGATTAATTAAATATCAAAAAAAAACAAAAATTTCAAATATTTTTTTACTGCATATTTGAAATTTTTTGTGAGACAAGACAGCTGCTACTTTCTGAGATCCAACAAAATGAATGAAAAAAAGCAAGGGTGGCAAGTTTTAATTCTTCGTTTTTTCCTTTTCTTAAATTGTTGTTGCTAACATAAAAATATTAATTTGAAAATTTTTTGCTTATTTCTTTCACGGATTTTGTGCTGTGATTTCTCCTTGTTTATCTAATTTTTATTTCAAATTTGATTGTCAAAATTTTTTATTATCATCGATATTTCTGACATAATTACCTAGTTACTTGTTTACATAAAATTAAAATTGAAAATGATAAAAGAAGACACAAGAGCTTTTTCAGAGGTAAAAACTAAAACGAAAATTTTATTTCATCACCCATCCAAATTCATTTAATTTTAGATTGCAAAAGAAAAGTATTTGAAGGGCGATATTTTTGAACCTGAAACATTCTCATATTATTTTAGAATCAAAAAAATTAAAGATGAATCAAGGTACGGCAGAATTAAAACTTGCTTAAAAAGGCATAAACCACATATTGGTCTTTTGAGTTTATTAATTTCTTATATCATGGTTTGGGCTTTTTATTTTTATTATTTTGAATCAACCTTTGAAGGTACAAGCTTTATTTGAACTTTTAACGTTGTTTAGTTTACATAATTTCTCTTTCAAATTAAAAAAATACGGTTTTTTAGTAAAATCAAGAACGCAATATTTGATTAAATTTGAAGCATTTCGAAGCAACTTTATCGATAAAATTTGGTTGACATTACAACCTTCAGATGATACAAAAATGTCTAATAAAAATGTATTTCAAGTCAAATTCGAAGAATTATTTAATGAATTACTTTCACAAATTTTTCATTTCCAAAAAAATCCGTATTTAACAGAAAAGCATCTTTTTCGAACAAATGAAAGCATCAAAGAAACTGCTGAAGATGTATTACTTTGGAGTTATTCAAATTCATTATTTTTTGCAACAACTGTAATTACAACAATTGGATACGGTAATATATTGGTTCCTGCAACAATTTATTCAAAAATTGGTTGTATCATTTTTGGCACAATTGGAATCCCGTTATTTTTAGTCATTTCGGCGGATATTGCGAAGTATTGGTCTGGATTTTTATGGTGGAATTTTGTCAATTATAAAAAGTTAGAAGAAAAAGTAAGTTTATTTATTTTTTGTTTTTCACTATTCAAATCGAAACTTTCGATTATGTCAAACACAAACCTATAATTTTTACAGGTATTAAAGAAAATGCAAAATAAAATGCCCAGAATCTTTTCAAAATTTAAAATTGATTTTCCACCACCAGAATTCTGGCCAGATATTTATTCACCAATGCCATTTTTTGTATTTTTACTAGCTGTAGTTTTTTATTTTATTATAAATGGTTGGATCTTAAAAATTTGGAAAGGATGGTCATTTTTTGAAGGCTGTTATATTATTTTTACAACAATGTCAACAATTGGATTTGGTAAAAAATCGATATTATAAATATATTTACTTAATTTAATCAAATTCATTTTAGAAAATAAAATTCCATCTAAAAATGACAATACTTTTTTAATTATGATTTTTATGATTGTTGGGGTTTCTCTGATCAAAGGAATATTTTTTGATGCCATCTGGTACAGATATCTTCAGAAGATTTTTTGTTTTACAAAAAAATTAAATAAACTAAAATTCATTTCGATAAACATCTTTAAACGTAATACGGTAGAAGTAACTTCTGTGGAACTGCAACAGCGTTAATTTTTTTGTTCATCGAAGAAAACATTCTTTATAAATTTTTTACGTCAGTTTTGTGAAAAAGGTTAGAACTTATTTTGTGTAAATTCTAATTTAACAAATATGTCCTTATCTTTTTAATTGTTAGAAAATACTGCAAAATTTACATTATTTTTTATTAGTTTATTCTTGAAAGCTTACACATACGTTTTTTTCTCCAAAGAATGTAATGGAAGCAGATGTCCAGGAAATTTAGTTTTTGAAAAAAATAAAAAAAAGACTATTTTGTTACTGTTTTTGCAATAAAGTTAAATAAACGATTGAAATTGCTTAAAATACGTATGTATAATTTAATGATGATTTATAAAAGTGATATAAAACTAAAATATTGGAATACAGTAATTCAATAAACACCACTTAACAGAAAAAAATTTGTTTTTAAACAATTTATTTATTTTCTCGTTTCCATTGTTGTTGAAATTTCCAAATTTGTACAATAGTTTTTGAAAGGCCAATACAAGCTCTTCGACGTTGATAACGGCGATGAAGTCGTTGAATACGGTAAATATGAATAACATATAAACGGCATCTTGAGCAAAAAAAGAAGGATTTGCGGTCATCATGAACATTGTCCATTGTTGTTGATGCTGATAGTGTTGTTCTACAATAATATTTGTGAAAATAAATAAAACAATCCTTCGGTATAAAATAAAACCTTATTTATAAAAATGAAAAACCACAAAAACGAAAGATTTTTTGATGATGCTGAAGAAAATTCTTGTCTATGTTTTTTAATATTTATGGAATTGCTTCAACCATGATTGTGGGTGTGTGATTCTCAAGCGTGTTCGTTGTTGAAATGGACGGGGAAAGCATATATTAACAAAAATAATTATTGCATAGAAACAACAATGAAAATTAAAAATTCCGTGTTTTGTTAAGAGGAAAAAAATGCAATAAAATAATTGTTACGTTTATTCCAGAAGTCACGCGTTTTTATGGTTTTTTCTCCTTTTTTTATTAAAATATGGGTTTCCATTTTTATTGATGGATAAGCATATTCAAATCATGGGTAAATGTATTTTTTTAAAGAATTTTTGTTCTAAAAAGGGTCTTAAAAGATTTTAGCCAAAACTAGTCACTTATAGAATAATAAATGCTTTATTTCAAAATTATAAATACATTAAAATTTAATTTTTAAAAAATAAAATGATAACAAGATATATTAAATTTATAAACAAAAAATGAGTCATTTTTATTTCAGAGGAGTTTGATCACAAATGAAATCAGCATCGCATGCTTTTGTTTCGCATAAATACGGACGCGGAACATCTCCGGTGCTTTGAAAATTGAAACAAAATCCCCAACATTTGTTGAAAAAAGTGTATTGATCATTTGGCGAATTTATATTGAGAGGTGGGAAGTTTCCTAATGGATATTCTGTATTGTCATAGCCATACCACATCCATTTTGTGCCACTTTTATGACCTCCAACAATGAATTGTTTTTTACCAATTAATTCATGAGGGAGAATATTATCAGTGACAAAATCAAGTTTTTCTTGAGAAGTAACTGCAGCCATGATTCCGGGGTCACAACCAAACATTGAAATAATTGATGGTGAACTTTCAACTGGAGCACCCCATAAACAATCTGCATAAGTCGTAAAATTCTTTGTATCAGGATCATATGAACGGAATTGCAGGGAACCCGGAGGGCAGAAACAATTTACTGTAAATATTACACATAAATTTGTAAAATGAAAAGGTATTGATTACCTTGTGTTAAACCATATGGTAAACTGTCAGAAAGGCCGGACTGTTTTGCCATATATGAATATCCGGGTGATGAAAGTGCACCCAATTGTGAATTATCAACCCCACCATTTGGATCAAAATCAACTGTAAAAATGGAAATTCCATCTTCTTTAATTTGTTTTGCAATTTGTACAGCGGTATTGTATCCAGCTTTATTGTAAGCGGCAGCCGTTAAAATTATTGCTTTTGCGCGGAAACTTGGTTGTGCTTGAATAAGGTCATATGCTGCTCGTAATCCACTGAAATTTGACAAATAAGCATGTATTCGGGATAGCTTATAACAATATTTATTTTTCCCAAGTTTGTCTTGGGAAAACAAGAACTTACCTTTGTAAATCAACTTTATCATCAGATGTATCATAATATTTTGAGATATTTCCAATTGCTTTAATAAGATCCGGGACATTTGTAGCATCAATTAAATTATATCGAACTGTTGCAACAGATGCATATGTAATAATGGCTGCTCGAGTTGTATGTGGACCATTTGGGGCAATATTAAATTCCCTCATATATGTTGCAGTTTCAGTTTCCAATTGTTTTAAATCAGCTTCAACCATTCCCCCGGATATATCAATAACCAAAACAATATCCAACCATGCATTTGAGACATTTGTTGAACATTCGGTTCCAATTGCATTTGATCTTGGATCTGTTGATCCGGATGTTGGTGGTGGGGCAGTTGTATTTGGGTATACTGTAACTCCACCAAATTGACAAATTTCATTTGTTACATTGAAAGATGGAATTGTATAATCTGGGGAATAAAAAACATAATCACCAAGTTGGGATAAAATTGTGGCATCTGGTTGGGCCAAAGCTCCAACAATAATATAAACACCGTAATCTCGAAGGGTATCCGTGTATGTTTTGGCAGTCAAAATTTCTTTTGGGTCACTAACTGCTGTGAAAAGGGCAATAACTTTTTTGTAATTTCTTCCGGTATGGAAAAGATTGATTTCATAATCTTGAAAAATTCTAAAAATCGATGTAATAGGGGAGAAAAATGCAATGTGGAAAACAGTTTTTTAGTGTTTTCAAAACTTTAAATTTTATGTGTACTGGAAAGAAAAAATTTTTAAGAGTTCTTTTTATTATTATCAATTAAAACTTTATGATTAGACACATTTTTGGTCATCTCATTAAACTTCACTATCAGTTGTTTTTGGACAATAAAAAGTTTTACAGTCACTTTTTACTTGCTGCTTTTTCAATAAAAATTTTTACGGTTTTTGTTTTTGAATCGAATGGAAAGTATTAAAATCTCAAAATTTTAGAAATAAAATTGATTTTTTAATTGCTAAAATTAGTCTATCTTAAAATTTGTGCTGGTTGGATTGAATCCCTGATTTTCAGGATTCCCACAACTAATCTTTTAAAAAAAACTTACGTGCTCAAATTTGCATAACCAAGTCCAACTTGAATTGCGCCTTCCTCAGCGGAGTGAATCCATTCACAAATATCTCCATAATTGTTGAAGTAATTTGAGACTCCAACTGTTGAAGCCCCGAAGGCAATTCCAGCAGTATTTGTTTCATTAAAATTAAAAGATGGCAAAAAATTTGACAAAATACTGTTTGTTAAAGTTGCAATATTTCCGGTATTTCCCATGGCAGAGCTCATATCAATGGCAACTGTCAAATCAACGGAACAATCGGTGGTGGAATTGACAGAAGAAGTTTGGGCACATGCAGATGCAAATTTTTGTGGAAGTTTTATTGAAACTCCAAAAATGGCAGGAACAAAAAGCAGAAGAAAAAGAAGGCAAGATTTCATTCTTCCAAAAAACACTTTTTTAGACACTTTGAACAGTGGTATACCTTAAATGAAAGGTTTGAAGCGACTTTTATAGAAAAAGGTTTTTTGAAGGAATAAAATTTTAACACCCTTTTTTTTCCTTATCATTTTTGTTTCTTTATTTCTCAGCCACTTCTTTATTGTTTGTATTTTATCAATAAAAATAACTTCGAAAAAAATAGCAAAAATAATATTTTTGGAAACATTTTAATCCTTTTGAATTTTCTCACAAAATGGAAAACTTGAAAACTGTTATCAAAAATCTGATAATCCAAATCTTCTTCCAAAGATATTTACTAGAGTGGAAAAGTGTTTCTTTGTTTTGTAAAAATGACAAATTTTCCCATATTAAAATTTTATTTTTAGAAACTTTTATTATTAAACAAAATATAAAATCTATTTTTAAATATAAAAATCTTTTATCAAAAACAAATAAAAAAAAATTTCAAAATTATACTATTTTTTGATGATGAATTAATAATATTATACTTATATAATTTTTGCGTACTGTACTATTTTTTAAACATGCATGGCTGATACTTTTTAATTATTTGAATTACTCATAACGGATATTTCGAAGCCCATTTGGTGGATGTCCAAAGGCAGGACTTTCAACAACTTTTACAACCGAATCCGTATTTCTTCGCATTGCAGGACCATATATCATCTGAAAAATTTACATAATCTTAATTGATTTCGTAATAAGAAATATTTACCACATCCGGATCTTCGGATTTATGGAGCTTGTAATTCCCTGTGGCTGTTGTTGTGGGTATTGTTGGGGTTGCTGTTGTTGCTGAAGTTGGCCCGCGTGAACTGCTGCGATCTTTTGTCGGATTGGTGGAACTGATGATGAACGGTGATTGGGTCCCTGACTGACGCTCCTTGAAATAGCTGTTCGTCGAATTTTGTCTGAATTGTTGTTGTTGATGGATGGGTTGGTGGTGGGAATGGGGGTGAGATGGCTGTTGTTGTAATAGCTGAGATTGTGGGTATTGTTGATGATTGGATTGTGCAGGATTTGACTGGATAAACTGGTGTTGCTCGTGCTCAGTGAAATGATATTGTTCAGGGTTGTATTGCTGCAAGTCCGTTGAATTGGTTGAACTACGGTAACGCGCTTTGGAATTATATTGATTGCTTGGGTACTGTAGCTGTGACTGAGGAGGTTGTTGTTGTTGTTGCGAAATGGCATGCATAGCTGAGGAGGCAGAATCCTGTATTTGAAAAAAAAGAATGGAAAAATAGAGAAAAAAACCACCACCATAAAAAAAGATAAAAGTATTTAAAGGCTTTTAGATATCTATACCTCATCATAGGGATTTAGGTCATCTGTTGAAGCATGAAAATGATTTAAATGATCATAGGAGGCAGCTTCTCTCAAATTTCTTGATGGATGTCTTGAGTGATATCCAAGTTTCCAAAGTTCAAGAGTGTCTTCAAGATTTGGTAATCCCAGCTCTGATCGAGAACGTCGAAGTTCATCTTCTCTCTCTTTATTAGCTCGGATTTCAGCTGCAATTAAATTATCCCCAGCTTTGGAGTGATCAAGTTCCTATAATAATTTGTATACTGTAAGTATACTGTAGCCTATTTACTATAACTCAAACCTGCATTGATTGTCTTCGATTCTCTGGAATTTGTTTTTGACTCATGTCATAGGTTCGTCGGAATCTTGGATTTACGTTATTTTGCATTCCATTCTTTAAATATCGACCACGATTTTGGGTTTGTGGGGTTGGTGGAACAGGTTGTACGGGAGTTTGATGTTGTTGTCTTGCAATGACATGATTATTTGTGTTATCCGGAAATGCCAAATCATCAACTAAATTATAAAGTTTTTTTGGAATTTCAATTCCAAAATCATTGAATACTGTAGGATTTTGTTTGATATACTGTAGAAGCATGTAATGATCAGCTGATAAATTAACAGCTTGTTGACGAGTTGGTTGTTGCATGAGTTGATGGAATTGTTGCTGTTGTTGCACAAGTTGGGGATTTGTTTGGGGATAATAATGATGTTGTTGTTGTTGATGGGGTGGTTGATGATATTGTTGTTGTTGCTGTTGTGGCTGTTGTTGTGGATAATTATTATAGCTTTGCGTAACAGCAGTATATGGTTGGTGCATTGGTGCCAAAGGTGGTGAAGTATCAGGTTTTAAAATTCCTTGTGGTGCAACAATTGGTTTTCCCATAGAAGTTGGGGGTCGAGAAGTTTGTTGTGAATGTGGAGTCATTGGACGATTATTAAATTCTGTTCCAAATTGTCGGTGCATTGGTTCTGATCGATCAATGTAATCTATAAAGTTTTTATTGATTCATGGATATTGATTTACGGATTTGATATATCCTTTCATTAATCTATTGAAATTCATTCATTTATCCCCTGAGGGATTTTATATATCCTTATGTCTATGTTGCTTACCTTCTTTTTCAAATTTTTCTTTTGCTGCTCCAAGGTTTGCAATTGATTCTCGACTTACAGAACCCCGTATTCTTTCTCGATCATACCATGGCTTGTAATCAATTTGCATGGTTAAAGATTCCAAAGATTTTCCTTTATGTAATGGCCTTTTTGGGATAATACTTTGATGAAGTTGTTGCTTCTCATATTCTGCTTTAATTTCAGTGTCTTCAAGTTTTTGTTTTCGATGCTCCGGAATATTACTGTCTTTTGGAATTAAGGCTGAAACCTTCCCGGAGGCAACCAACGAAGCTGACATTGCATCATTTGAACGCCATTTTGGAAAACCAAATGGTCGCCGTTTTGATTGCATTTGGCTTTGTCGTATCTAAAAAC
The DNA here is from genome assembly GCA_024447195.1 of Panagrolaimus sp. LJ2414. Classification (NCBI taxonomy): domain Eukaryota; kingdom Metazoa; phylum Nematoda; class Chromadorea; order Rhabditida; family Panagrolaimidae; genus Panagrolaimus; species Panagrolaimus sp. LJ2414. Next base: position 648,816 of record JAMRXY010000018.1, read on the forward strand.
AATAGTAAAAGATTATCATTAACAATATGGTCTGATTAGGGTCAAATTCTTTGATAAGCCACTTTGCTTTATCCAATGACTCATTTCATAGCCTTACCTGTTCCTGTTTTTCCCTCTCTGAATTTTGTTCCCAATAATTTCGAAGTGATGGAGTTTTTGAATTTAAACGTTTTTCTGCAATTTTCTGTCCAATCCAATAATTATCAGTTCCTAAAAAATATCAGAATTAAAATAATGTTAAACAATTTTAAAGTTTAATTATTTTGAAAGTTTTAAAGAAGAAACTCAAAAAACAACTTTCATTTTTTTCGATTGAAACAAAACTTTCCCACGAAAAAACAATTTTCAGTTTTCTTCGTGTTCTAAATTTTGATTGTAAAACAAGCAAAAGTTTTGTTTGATGCAAACATAAGAAAGAGAGAGACATTCATTACATTGCGCAAAATTAGAAGGAAAATTAAAGAGAAAAAAGGGGCCCCGATGAAAGATCATTCGATTTAATCTTGGACGGAGTCAATGACAGCTTACTTACTTATGTATGTATTTGCTTGCTTGTGAATGTTGTTTTATCCCTTTTATAAGAGAAAAACACAGAATTAAAACCTATTAGAGAAAAACGTGTCAACATTTCGAGTAAAATCAATTTTCAAGTACTTTTAAGTTCTTTAAAAAGAAGAGAGAGAGATAAAGTTTTGCATGGATAAGATGACCATAAGCTAATCCGATTAGAAAAAAAGTGGTTTAATTTTATATGAGACAGCGTGTCCTTAAATAGAGCTTCGCTAATTTTGAAAGGGTTAATTTTGATTTGTATTTGACCCTTTAGATTTACAATCCGTGAAATGTTGAAACCGAAAAATTAAGATAAACATTTCAAGTAAATAGCTTAAAATTTTCATCTAAAAATATCGTCTTATATTAGATATGACTTTAAAGCAAAAATGGAGTTTCTCATATTAGAATTTAAATCGAACTTCAAAGAGATTGTAAATTTTTGATTTTAAACAATTAATTAATCTTATTCTATAGAAATCTCCAGGCGAAGATGAGATGACCTTACCAAAATATTTCATAACTTTCGGAGTTTGTTGTTGCTCTTCATTTTTATTTCCTTCATTAATTTCCGCTCCATTTGATGGTTGACTGACCATTTTTTCTTATCGAAACTTTAAAATCAAAATAAAATATTTAAATGTTCCTCTTTCAAAAATAATAATTACGCAGATAATTAAATAATTAAAATGAGTAATAATAAAATTGATTTAATACAAAAGCTTGAAAGTCAATATATTAGAGTTAAAAAATAAAGGTATTTTTTGTACTTGACAAAAATATGAAAATATGGGTTTAAACAAAAATATTTAATTTTCGAGGCAAAAATTGAAGAAGGCGATGATGGGCTTTTGAAATGGATGGGTTGGGATTGATGGTGGAAGAGACCTCTTCAATCCTTTCTTCTTTTTTTTCTGCCTCAGACAATTCAAGAGAGAGAAAGATGATGATTTTGTTGAAGGAATGTTGTTATTTGGAACCGAAAGGAGTGAAAAATGGTAGAAGAAAGAATGGATGGTTGGATGGGGATGTGTCGAATGGGAATGGCTAACGTCAAGCTTCATCCAATTTTTAAAAAAAATCGACAAAAAAAAGTTAGTTGTCTTTTAAGCAGGCAGGACAGAGGAGAGATATAGCTGCTGTTGTTGCTTCTTGCGCAGCAGCAGTTGATTTTGTTTTTGCAAGAAATAAAAAAAAGAGGCGAGAACAAGATCTCCTTGCTCTCCTGTTGACGACTAAGACAAGATAAAGAAAAGAAGGATATCTCTTTGCTTTGCCTCCCTGAAACTCTTCTCTTTCTGAAACAAAAAAGTCCGAAAAATAGAAATACAGAAGAAAAAAAATATGAGTCTCGAAATTATTCAAGTGAAAAAAATCTGTCAAAAATTTTGTTGTTTTTGTTCTAATTTTTGTTGCACAAAAGGAATCAAACAAAAACAATGAAAAAAAGAACAGTGACAATAAAAAACATGAAAAAGACTTTCAAAAGTGGATTTTAAAAATCTCATGTTTCAAAAATTCTGTTAGATAAAAAAACAACTGACCAATTGAAAGGGGTGCTGAATTGGCGATTACGTCATAATTATTATCTTCCCCTTCGCCGCCGCCGCCACTTGGTTTTTGGGCTTGTCTTCGAACAGTTTCTGTCAAAAGTTTTTGGGGATCGGTGTTCGCATGATTTGAGGTCACACTTGAAGAAGATTCTGAACTTGATGGAGTATTTGGTGGAGAGAGGGAGCCAACAGATGGCCGAAATACTTGTCGATAATCTAAAATTTTTTAATTTTTTAATTGTTGTTACAGCAATTAAAGTAATCAACAATTGTAAATAAAAACTTTAGGTATTCATCACCGATCCAAAATACAGTAATCCCTCTTTTAAAAAATGCCCAAAACGTGATACTTACTTTCGGCATAAGATTGAAATTTAAATTTTTGTGAAACAAATTCTTCAAAATTTTCAATTGTTTCCATTTTTGCTGCAAAGGGAAACTTCTTGAAACAAAATAATAAATGACAAGAATTGAACTTTTTTAGTTCGCAAAAAATCGCTTTTATGACTTTTTTTCTTTCTTATTTGTTTGAAAAATGCTTTTCTTCAATATTTGACTTTTATGCATGGTTATGCTTAAATGCTTTTCTTGTACAAGAAGTATAAAAAAGAGAGAGTTCGACGATATTGAAAGAGAAAGAAAGACAAAAATGAACAAAATGTTTTGAAAAAAGCTTAAAGCAAAATCAAAGTTGCAACAAAAATATAACAATGGATTTAACCCCCGATTTTTTTGTTGTTGTTTCAAAAACAGAACTTACCTGAATGATTATTTCCTCCTCCTCCTCTTTCTCGTTCTTCTTCATGAGAAGGCGGAAGTTCATCAATGAATTGAATGCTTCGTCGAGTTGTATATGACATTCTTCCAAGGGAACGAAAACCTAAATTTGCTTTTTCTCGAATTGTTTGTTTAAATTGTTGCAGATTGATTTGATAATGTGAACAGGATTCATCCTCTTCTTCCTCGACGGAGTCATTCATTGCAAATTTGAGGGGTCTGCAAAAATATTTGCTAAAAGTTGTAAAAAAAATTATAAAGGCAAAAATTAAAAAGCATTCAAATTTTTAGAAAAGGCACATTTCTGCCATTCTTGGACAAAATCAAATACATATTAAAACTAGTCATGAATGGCATTTTGAAGATTCTCATGGCTATCAGATACCTAATCAGTCAAGGATTTTGGTCAAAATTTACTACTAAAAAACTCAAAACACAAACTACAGAATGCCAAAACACAATTAAAACGAATCTTATCGAATCTAGGCAATCCTTAAAAAAGTGATATCAATGAAAAAGTCATCCATAAAACACAAGATAGTTTGATAGTTTCAAAAAGGAAGAAAGAAAAACTTATTTATAAAAAGCATTTGTTTATTTATTCAACGTATTTTTTCAAATAAAAGGAGCAGCCAAAAAAGAAAAGAAGAAGCGCAAATTTTGCGCAACCTCGAAAATATATAACTTTTTGCAATTGAAACGTTTCCTTTTCTTTTTTCCGCGTTAATCGTCCTTAAAAAAGCCTTTTTTGTTTAAAAAATTTTTAAATCAAACCTTTGAAAAAAGAAGCTTTGGTTTAATTCAAATTTTTATAAACTTTTTTAAAACATTTTAAAAGACAAAAAATCCTGGCAGTTTTAGAAAATAAAATAAACTGAAACTGAAAAAGTAAAAATTTGTTGGAGTTTAAAACCAATATTCTTGAGAAAATGAAGTGAGAAAAAGAAGCTATGAAACAATAATGAATGAAGAATGATAAGCAAACAATTTATAAAAAAAGTGAAATAAAAGAAAAGAAGAAAAAAAGACTGGATCGACAAAAATTGAAATTGAAAGATGAGATCCACGAGAAAAACAAAGAATACAGAGTCAAAAAAGAAGAAATTTTGGATAGTTTTTATAACAAACAAAAGTAAGTAAATGACTTTATATCATTTACATTGCATTGAATAATGATGACGATTGTGATACAATAAATCTAGTCAAGTCCCACACTTAAAACTCTCAAGAATTCAAAGGTCTTACGAGAGATATACAGATTTTAAAATGAGATAATTAATACAATTAATTTGTACTATTTTTTTTTCAAGGTATTTTTATAAGTTTCAGTATTATCCATTTTTAAGTTTTGTTGTTTGCACTATTATTATTTTAACGTAATTTTTCTTATAATAAGAAATTCAAAAATACTTAACAATTTATTTTTTATTTATTGATTAACATAATGTTTAAAGGCCTCCTACAGAAATGAAGTATAAAAACGTATAAAATGTTTCGTAAATTTAAGTAAAAGAATGCAAAATATAAGAAAAAAGAAAGTCAATAAATGTTAAATTATTCTTGAATTGCTCGACTGACATCAAATCCATGCTTTTTTAAATCTTCTTGAATATTTGCTTCGAGCTGTTGGAGTTGATTATTGATGAAATCTTTCACATCAGCTTTGACATTTTCGAAATTATCAATAACGGAGCTATGCTGCGCCTTTAAAAACGATGTTTAAAAAATAAATATTCATGTTTTGCAAAATTATACCTGTGCATCGGATTGTTGTAACGCTGCAGCTCGACGGGCTCTGGCTAAAATTGGTTCAACATATTTGTTAGAAATTTTGTTATAAAGTCCTGCGCATTGCATTACTACACTTGCAACCAAAATAGCTTTGGTAATTTCAGAATATAAAATTTTTCGTTGAAATTCTGCAACCTCTTTATCTCCGCTTTCAATGGTAATGCTCATATTTGTTGTTGCACCATTGATATTCATTTTCAAAGTTCCTTCGATTTTATGTTTTACATGAGTAAAGAATTTCATAATGTTTATCCATGTTGTTTGAACCTGCTGTAATTGATTCATCCCCTCTCGAAGATAACATATTATTTCTCCCAAATCAAGATCTTTGACTTCTAATCGTTTAAGACTTTTTACAACTTCATAAAGTTCTTCTTCCTTTACAGCTTTTTCTCTACGCATCTCTTTTTGAACTTTACGTTCAAGCATTAAAGCATCTTGAGAGATTTTTGCGGTATCCTTAAAATTAATATAATAAATTTATCTATATAAGATGCAAAAGATACCATTCTAGTTTTTAAAAATGATTCTTTTCCTTGATGGGATGAATTTTTAGATGAATTTTCATTTTCACTTTCAAAATTTTGATTTGGAAAAACTGTCTGCTCATAAATATCAAGAGTTATTTGAGCGCGTTCTTTTGCTTGATTAATTTTTTGTGAAACGTTTGTGTCATCCTTTTGGCAAGCAGTAAAAACATCGACAAAATCTTTACCGATTCCGTGCAAAATTTTACCAGATTCAGATGAACTTTTTTGACTGATGGCACTTTTTAGCTTGTTGATGCTGGATTCAAAAGTAGCAACAATTTCTTCAGAATTTTCTTCCATAATTTCTTTGACTAACTTATAAAGCACTTCTTCCTGTAATTATATAATGTTAAATTTATACAGTATCATATTTTTACAAACATACTCGTGCCTGTGAAATTACATCTGCCTTTTTAATACTTTTTTTAGACAACCCATTTTTAATTGCTGATATTCCAGCTTCCGAAAAATTTGATACTGCAACATTTGAAGCAGTATTCGAAAAAGCTTGCACCAAATTATTTACGCAATCCAAAACCATTACATTAAACATGTCATCCAGGTTTGTTACTCTGGACATTAATTCCTTAAAAATGCCAAATATTGTAAAGTACAAAAACTTTTTTTTTGAAAAGCAAACCCTGTGATCTGCCCAAGCTTCTGCGACAATTTCTCTCTGTTCTTCTAATTCTGTAACAATTTCTCTCAATTCCTTTTCCTTTCTATCTATTGCAGCATTTTGAAATTCAATTTCTCCTTTGACTTCCTCTGCACGATTTTCATTTCTTCCTTGTGTGGCTTTTGCTTTTTCAGTGAGCTCTAAAGCGAGTCTGGTATTCTATCATTAACAGATAAAAATCATGTGATACAAAACAAAGTTCAAAAACAAGACACCCACCATTAATAAAATTTCTAGTTTTAACGCATTGTGTGTTAACGTTTTGAGCAGCAGAAACAATATTAGTTATTGCTCCTTCGATTGATGATTTTGCCCATTTTATGATACTTTGGGTATTTGGATCATCGAGCTAAAATGGTACCCCAAAATTAGACATTATTGTTATTTTTAAGTAATACGTGATTCAAAGCTTCTAAACAATAATTCATTAAACTTGGCATGTTTGAAAGATTTTCTTCAATTTCACTCATGGCATCACTGCCAATTATAAACGTATTACTCATTTCATTTGTCACTTGATAAAGCGATGCTTTGAAGGAATCTGGAGTTGTTAAAAGATGAAACTTGTCATCTTCTTTATCACTTTTCAAAGAGAAATCCTTTGTGCAATTAGCAAGAACATTTAATATCTCTATCATAGAACATGCTTCTGGTGCACTTAATAATGGCTCACAAACTGAAACAGCTTTTTCGCGTTCTGTTTCCAAAAGATTTGTAATCTCTTTAATTTCTTTAGCTGACAGTAAAGCCCTATAAAACTTTTTTTAGCAACAAATAAAAAAGAAGAGGCACCACTTACATTTTTTTATTCAACAAAAGAAATATTTTGAAAACGTGAAGGAAAAAAGAAGATAATAATCACTTTTATACAAATACCTTCGCATTTTTAATCATCGTAAGCATTATTTATAGCACTCCCATTTTTCTTATCATACATGATATTTTTAAGCTTGCTTCAAAAAACAATAATATTTTGAGCAAGTTTTTAACTCAAAATATTTTTTAAACATTTAAAAAATAGTTGTTTTCTTCATGTAATAAAAAGCAAATGAAACTAATCTGCTTTTTTCAACCCTTTCAGTTATAAAATTTTAAACCCTGAAATATATTTCAGATAACTTTGAAAACAGATTGTTTCAATCAAAATTTAATGGCATCAAGCTTGTTACCTTCAAACTACTCTGCTTTATTCAACGAAACTACTTTTAATAGGTTAATCATTTTACTAATATATTTCCCATTGTTTCCTACACTTGCAAAATGATTGCTTTAATAAATAAATAAATTTTTGTTTATTGTAAACTATTTTTTTATAGGGAAGAAGCAAATGTTCTTCAGATTTTTCAATGTCATGTTAACGAAAGCATTGTTCAGATAAATACAATTAAAAATGTAATATTCTTTTTAAAATATTATTTATATATTATGATTAAAGTTTTAGGAATTGTCATTCCTTAATCATGAAATGAAAGAAGGTAAAAACTATTCCTTTAATTTGTACAACATTTTTAAACAAAAGCAGATCACTCTTCAAAATTTGAATCAAAATTTGCGCAGCTTATATAATGCAATAATTTCAACGAATCAAAATGCTATAGCTTCCCGACAAAAATGTGAATCTTATTTCGATGAGCTTGAAGTTGAAAGAAACACGTTAAAACTTCGTCTGGAAAACTCCCAACAAAGCTTAATAAAGAAAGAAAAGCAGTTAGAAAATGTAATTAATTAATTAATTCATATTATATATCAGATTATTTCTTTTATAAGGTATCAAAAAAACTCGAGCAAGCAGAAAGTGCAGCACGTATAAAAACTTATGAAGCTTTGAATGCCACCGCTGAAAATATGGATTCAATAAGATCCGATATAATATCAACCTTTGGGTGGTTAATGAAACTTGTCCCACAAAAAGTAAAACTTTTTTAATAAAAAAAATATTTAAATTTTTTATATATGTGATATTTTAGTATGAAATGTCAGTTTTCATTTACGTTTTTACTTGGTATTGTAAAAAGGATACAGAGGAGTATTTGAAACAATGTAAAATTCTTGGTATACCAGAAATGAGTAAACAAAAGGATATCATTGCAGGATTAGTGATTCAAGAAACAGGTACATATTATATCATATTATGCAATCAGAAACATTCTTCACTGACATTAAAATTATAGATGAAAAAAATATGATAGTCGCAGAAATGCAAAAACTTACCGAAAAACTACAAAACACCAATGAATTGCTTCAAAACCAGAAATCGAAGTTGGAAGTTTTTCAAATGATTATTCGTGTACTTTGTGATGTACAAAATGCTTTAATCGAACGCCAAAATCCTTTGAACATGCTTATCTGTGTTTACGAAAGTTATTTTCAACCACCCTCCAATCTGGTACACATTGTAGAACGCGAAAAATATAAACTTGCTGAAAAAGTTATGAATATTTTGAATGAAATTCAGTTTGTTCATGATCAATATGAACTCGAAGAAATTTTGATTCGGTTTATCTGTTCTGGCAATGATGTGTAGTTTTAACCTTTTAAGGAAGTTCTGCGCCATACATTATTTTTAAAAAAACTAGTGCTACAAGTATGGGTTTATCAACTATTAAGTATCAAAATTATTATTTGACATCATTCAAAGATATTCTTTATTTTTAAGTTGAAAATTCCATTTACCAGTTATAAGATATGTATAAAAAATAATTCGATTGTTTATGATATAATAAATTAATAAATTAAAGAATTCATAAGAAATTTAAATAGGAACACATTTACCATTTTCGCATACTGTATCACTCCAAACAGGACAAGGACATTCCAATTGACGGGTTTTTCGAATTTGAATTTGTTCATTTTCAGGATTTCCAGGTAATGGCACACATTTGCCATCGATACAAGTGGAATGCATTGGACAAATAATTGTGGCACAATCTTCAAAATTTAATTATTTTGAGGAATAAAAGAAATAAGAGAGTTACCGTTATTATTATTTTCTCGGAGGGAACGACGACGACGTCCAATTGGAACACAGAATCCGCTTCGGCATTCACTCCATGGTGGACAATTACTGCAATCGGCTTGTCTAGGAGGCCATGTTATTTTAGGAATACAGATTCCTTTTGGGCCACAATTTGGTGAGCCTTCTAGACAGCTTGAATAAATTGCAACACATTTGGTTGTTGCCGTGCATTTTACTGTCATACATGCTTAAATGAAATAATTTTTAAATGAGGCACAAGATCGAAAGCAGCAGATTTCATAAAACCAGCAAATTTATCCTGCCGCATTGTATTTTCAAAAGATTGTTCAAACTTACGATCATCAATTGGCATAATTTCATGTGTTGGTAGAAGCTCTTCAACAGTTATCCCGACAGTTTGTGAGTAAACAGATGCAATAATGCCAGCATGGAAAAACAAAACACAAAATAAAACTTTCATTTTTTAAAACAATCTTCTAAATTGATCATAATAACTCTAGATTTTTGTCTCTCTTTTATATCACTTTTTAAGCTGATTGATTATTCATTTTTTTTTCGTTGTTTTTGTTTTTCAATAAAAAAAACATTTCCGTGTTTGTCAAAAATTTTAAAACTAAACTTTTATAAATGGAAAAAACTTTTAAAATTTTATAACTCTTTTTTAAAAATCGTATCAGGGAAACAGAACAATATAAAAAGGGCAAAATATTGAAATATATTATCGCAACACATATATTTTTTTGTTATTTAAATATTATGAATAACTTTTTTCAGACTTTCTTTATATTTTTATATGGTCATCTGTTTCTTTGAGCATTTTTCCCGCGTTTGTGAAATAAAACTTTTTCATCTACTTCATTAGCAAAATTAACTTAAATCAAAGAATTATGTTATGAAAATTTAAAAACATATTGAAAAAATATCAAACGCTTTTTTTGGAGGGAGTCGAACAATGCTTTTGTCTGATCATTTTTCCTCCGGCTATCGTCTGCTCCAAAAGATCAATAAAGGCCTGAAAAATATGTTGGTTCGCAATTTTCAAAAATATCAAGCCAAAGACAATGGAATTGTTCGATGCGAAAAAAATTGCAAGGTTGAAAAAAGTTCATAAACTACAACTTGAAATTGCGGTCATCTGGGTAGATACTTTATTTAAAAAATCTTTCAACTGTAAAATTTATAAATCATATATATAATATATATATATTATTGATTTGATGAAAGATATTTTTTATTACACAAAAAAAGGTCATTGCTTACATACTAGAACCATCCGCAATAAAAATCAATGTACGAAGAATGTTTGGGTTTCCTTTCTTTTTTGATTTGCAAACACCCGAAGTAACAAAAAAAATAAAATAAGACGGAACACACTAAAAAGAGAATTTCGAAATCGTGATTTTAGTGTGTTTCACCTTATTAAAGGCACGTTTTTGTCTGATTTTTGCTTTCTTTGTTAGTTTGGGTATTCTATTAGTCTATAAAATTCTTTATGTCCGGAAATGTTTGAACTTTTATTGCTGATTATTTTGTTAAGAAAAAGATTTCGAAATCAAAAAAGAGAAAATGAAGAAGAAAATTATGAAATATTACAGTATAATCCAGGATTTATTTCGAATGAAGAAATTGAAGATGCCGTTCAAGAAATGCAAAAAAATGATTTCTTTGCGGCGTAGGTTTTGTGATTGTTGTTGAGATGAATTTGTTTTGTTTTTTTAGACTCTTAATTTATACCAAGATTATGTCATTATTGAAAGATAAAATGGTTATTCACTTTCAAATGTATGGCCTTGGTCCAATTTGGAAGAAAAGAATACGAGATAGCAATTCAAATGGCACTTTTCAACTTGCAGTTGCTTTTAAGCTTGTTTCAAAATTTCGAGAAAAATTCCCCGAAATTAAAATGACCTCCCAAGAGCCCGTTCACACGAAAGACGAAATTGAATATCTTCAAAAGAAAAACGTTCACGTTTTTGACCGTTTAACCTTTTCCCCGGAATTTTTCATCAACTCTCTTGTCACAAGCAATGTCTCCAATGCAGTAATGATTTGTTACATGATTCATTTTTGCTTTGATGATTTTGAAAATTTTCTACATGCTCATTGGCACCCAGAAATTTTGAGCAAAATTATATTTGTTGGAAATTCCTTTGATGGTGGCTGGTGTGCTCCGGAAATTGTTGAATGTAAAAAAATTGCCGCTTATTTCAAGGCAGTAAATCGAACAGATTTGCCATTCGAAAAACCCGAATTCAATTCGATAGTGTTAAAGACAAAATACGTAAAATCATTTTGAAAAATAACAATTGAAAATTATTGGCAAGACTGAAAAATTTCAACATTCGTATTACCGTAATCTTTGGCGAAATATCCCTTAATGTTAAACTTCTTTTAACATTTTTTTGTCGTCGTTAAAAATAGTGAACAACGTTCTGCACTCATTGCTTTTTATGATAAATCAAAATTAGAAATTTTTACGTCATTATTTGTTTATTTATGTATTGTTTAACTTTAATGATGCGTTTGTTAATGTGTTTATAGCAATGACCCGCTAATCTCTCCAATGCCACTTTTGATAAAGTAAAAACAATCTTCAAATGGTCAATAATCTTTTTTTACTCTTTTTTCCCAAAAATTTGTTGTTATACAAAAGTTGCATTTACTTTAGAGATGAATAAATTATCTGAAGTCATATTCATTGCAACAAGTATATAATAAAAATGCTGTTAATGGATGCATATGCAGTCATAAACAGTATTTCGACACTGTGAAAGTATGTTCTATACATAACATCTAGAACCGATTTTTGAATCAATGTGCTGCATTTTCTTTATCAACATTTTGAATCATTAACAACGGTCAAAGGTTTTACTTACACTCATTTTTTGATGTACCGTTGAAAGTTTTTACTTTTGTTTGTTCTAAACAAACTTTTTGGGTTGTTGTTGTGTCACACACACATAGCATTTGTACCCCTTTTTCAAAAACGTAAACAACTTTCCTTCTCTCTCCCTTTTTCTTTTTGTCCTTTCTCCTCTCAATGTTATTTGCTTCCTCGAGCACTCAAAAGCATGTTGTTTTGTTTTTTTTTGTTGCACAAAAACCAAACAACACTATTGATTCGCCAAAAAATGGGAAGGGAACGATAAAGTTGTTTATGTGTTTGTTTCTTCACTGCCAGCAGAGCAGCAATAAAGCATCAAACAACAACAATCTTCTCCTTCTTTCTCCCAAGCAAGCAGAGTCATTCTTTGTCAAAATCGAACCACTAGTGTAGCCGTTTTCGCGTTTTTTTCTCTCTCTGTTCCTTTAATTTTTGTTGTTTTTTGTAATTCATCTTTTATAATTTTTACTTTTTTTAGTTATCATCTTAATCTTTTTATTCAACTTATCGTGAAAGTTTTATATCCAACATTCGCAAACATGCTTGCTCGTCGTATCTGCAACACTTCTTTCATGGCTTCAAGAACATGTATGTCTTTAATAAGTTTTTATTCCTGGAGTTTATGCATTTATTTTTAGTGAATATTGTTCAACGCCAAAGCCAAATTCGTCTTATCAATGTATCTGCATTGGCTCGAAAAGACGTTAACATGGATCAAGACAAAAAGGTATAAAATTTTGTTTACGAAAGTCCTCCTCAATGTCCTCTTTGTGTGTTATGATGTTATGCCGCAGATTTAGTCCCGTTAAATCCTTTGTCACCTTATTCTAAACTTTTTCAATTAATTGAAACCTTTTTAGGTCCATGATATCAACAAAAATCTTGGTAAAAGCCCATCTTCATCTGGGGGCAATAGTTCAATGATTCTTATCGCTGTTGGCGTTGCTGCTGCCGCTGGTGCTGCATATTGGATGTGGGGTGGAAAAGTATGTTATCATTGACTGTTGCCGTTGATAAAACTGTTTTTATTTTTTAGGGCATTGAAGGAACAAAAGATAAAATGGCTGGTCATTATCTTGCTCATAAAGCCAATAAGCAATTTGAAGAAACCAAGGATACTATTCTCACCGTTGCCAAAACCATCGGTGGAAAGGAATTGGCTGATAAAGTTGCCAAAATCATTGATGAAGCAAAAGAAATGGTTGAAAAGATGGCAAGTGATGCAAATGCTAAAGAAAATATTGGAAAAGTGTATCGTCAAGGAAAAGATATGATGGATAAGATTAGTGAAGGTGGTATTACTAAATATATTGGAGAATTTGATAATGTCAAAGTAAGAAAATTTCCATACCTTTTTATTCTAATAATAAATTCCCGACACTGTTAAGGACACGATTCTTAAAGAAGCTAAAAAGATTGGCGGTGATGATCTTGTAAAGAAAATCACCAAAGTTATGGATGAAGGACAAGGAAAGGTTCAAAAATTGGTCAAAAATATTGGTAAAGATGGTATCAATGCTGATGAAATTAAGAATATCCAAGAATATGTTGTAAATGAAACCAAAAAGCTTGGTGGTGATGATCTTTCAAAGAAGGCAACTCAATATTTTGAAGATGCTCAAAATAAGCTCAAGAAGATGGCTGAAAATGGCATCAGTGATAAAGATTTTGAAAAGGTCAAAGATTTCGTTGTTAAAGAAGCAGAAAAAGTTGGAGGCCGGGATCTTGCTAAAAAAGCTAGCCAATTGATGGATGAAGCAAAAGAAGCCATTGAAAAGATTGCAAAAGAATACAGCAAACATGGTGCTGGTGGAGCATATCAACAAGCAAAAGAAGAAGTTCAAAAGAAAATCCATTAATCTCAATCATAGCCTTTTTTTAATGTTTAGAAAAGTGAAGAGCCATAGTTGAGTTATGACTTTTTAAGAATTGAACAGGTTTTATCTATTTGTTTGTGTGTATCATATATATTTATATTTTTTTCTTGTTTGATAAATTAGTAATTTTTATAGTGTTTTTTGAATTACCGGGGTATTTTAATAAATGCTTGAGTAAATACATATATCTTCTGAGAATCTGTTATACAAAGATACTAAAATTCATTCAATGTTACAACGAAAGGGTTCAAATATGACGCAATCTTGTTTCTTATTTGGAAAATCAAAATAATAATGTAAGGATAAATTTACAAAATGTGTTATTCAAAAATGTTATTTGTGATAACAAAATTAATAAATACCTAAAGTCAAAAAGCGTGGCTGCTTAAAGTAGAAGAATTGTGTGTAACATTTTAGTCATTAATATGGAGTATCTTTTTAATATATCAATTTTTACGATTTAAAAATACTTTTTTTTAACTTACATATTTTACATTTATTTTTAATTTTTAAGAGTTAATAAAAATGCACAAAATTTGATTTTAACTTCTAATTTGTTTGAAAGTTATTGAAAACTGCAAAATACTGATTCAAAGGTTTTTTACAGAAAGTAAAAACATTATTAAAAAAGTATATCGTCAAGGAAAAGATATGATGGATAAGATTAGTGAAGGTGGTATCACTAAATATATTCAAATTTCTCAAACATTGGGTACTGTTCGTCATCAATTTTATCATGGTAATTAAAGTTTTTAATTAGTCTTTTTTTTGTAAAACTTTGCGATTTGGTTTTACTTTGAATAAATGAAACACCTTCCATTCCATAAAAGACTTGCATCACAATTGTATAATACACAAAAATTTCAATGGCGACCGCTTTCGAAATATAGACATAAACAATATGGGATGAAATCTCTCCATGAAAGAAGGAATTGTTTTTTGTTGTTGAAAATATACCTTTTTATAATTGCTGCATAATTTTTACTTTCTACAAAATTAAAAAACATTTAATTTTGTAGAAAGTAAAAAATATATTGTTTCCAAAAATTAGAATATTTAAAATCATAAATTTATTATAACTAAAAGTTTAACCAACATAACAAAAACAAAATTATTATTTTTTGAATACTGAAACACCCATTGAAAGTGAAGAAACTCGTGGACCACGATTAAAGCCATCATCAAGTAATTCACAAAGAGCTTTTCCAACAGAAGAGAATTCGCGATTTTTTGGATTATTTGAAATGAATTTTAAACGATTGTCATTTGCTTGAAAGCTACCTTTTTCTGTATTGGTAAGAAATTTGCTAAGTTTTAAAAGACATGGATACGATTTACCTAAATAATAATAACAATAATATATTCATCGACTAGTTATAAACATACCATATGTAATGAGAGATGCTTCTAATTCAGCTGCGATATGATGATGTGATGGCATGCATAGCAATATTGTCATTATTACTTCTCGTTCAGTACCATCTCTATTCTTGAACATTTCAGGACGTTCTCTACTTTTATGTCTACAAATTCTTTCGTTTGGAGAATGTGAAATTCCAATGTACCAGAAATCTCTTGGAGCATCCACATACGAAAGACCATATAAAAATTTGAGTCTCCAAGATTTATTGTATTCCACAAAATTTGCAGGCATGTGCTTCATTATTGATAACTTTAAAGTTGACGGCATTAATGATATCATGTAATTGATAAAGGGTTCAGGTTTATTCAAATAAATTATTTAAGGTCCTTCAATATATATACCAGCTTTGATTCGATTGATGCCTTGAGATTCACAAATATGATACTTTGAATGATCACCACGAAGATTACCGTTGACAATTTGAAGATACACAGCTCGGGCTTGACGATCTTCACTAATAGTTTTCCATTTATTTAAATAACTTTGGGTTGTTTGACAATCAGCACAAATAATACTGATACCACGACCACGATAAGAATTTCTTGGTAAGACGAGAAAGGGATGTTTACAATTCGCGATTTTGATTTCCCTTTTTTCTTTTTTTATAAATTTCCAATCTTTAATAAGAGGTTCTTTTGAAAAATCAGTCCTGAGAGATTTGCGAACAGAAACGGGTGTATGGTAAATATCTTCTGAAAATATATTTTATCTTATTTGTTTGTTTAGTTTTGATAGTATACCTGGATCAACATCAGGAAAAGTACCAACAAAAGAATATTTTGATTTTGATGCACTCCTTGGGAAATTCACGGGATTGATTTTAAAATGTTTATCAAATTTCTGCTGAAATGTGTTTTATATATAAATTTAGAATTATACGAATATTTAACATACCCAAAATACTTTCTTCTGACCTTTCTTTTCAAATTCCTTTTCATAAAATAATATTTTAGATGCAGTCCAATCAAGGATTTCTTTTATTGTATACCAAGTACGAGATTGATTTCTGGAAAAAAAATATCGAGCAATTACTCCTTATCGGAGATTTGGATTAATATCATTTTTCCCAAAATAATCCAGATTGTTGTGGAGATAAATGAAATTGGTATCATCTTCAGCAGCTTTTCTACTACTATTTGTTCTTTTTTTGAATGACCAGTTTGTTCACGATCTTTGACTATAATGACTCATATTAGCTATGTATCACTACACAAAAGAATTACCTAATACAGCATTATCACTCGATTGTACACAAATCGCCTTTTCATTTGTAACACCGTTAGAATTTCTTGTTGGCTTTTGAGCACATGTTGATTCACTCTTATTAACCTTCTCAAATGGTATAACTTTTCGCGTTGTTGGAGGTGGTTTAAGAAAGGACCATGCTTCTTTTTCACGAAGTCTTTCAAGTCGACGAATTTCTTCATTTGAGACAGATGATGGTTGATGAGAATTTGAAGTATGTAAATCGGTGTCCAAAATTTCAACTGAAAAAAAAGAAAAATAATTAACGATAAAAATAAATAAAATATACCATCAGAATCACATGTTTCTTGATCTTTGTTCGAGGATGTTGAAGAAGATGATGGAGAATGTGGTTCATTACCCATTGTAGCATTCATTTCCTTTTGATTTGGGGTATCTCTATTATCAAGAAAACCATCTGTTCCAATGACACACAATTCGATGCCTTGTACACTCTTCGAGCCTTTCTGTTCCATTTGTCCATATTCATTTCGACCGTTTTCGATACCAGATGGATGTGTAAGGACATGAGAATCAATTGGAACAGGTTCTTGTACTAAAATAACTACGAAATATATTTTTCTTCACCAAAATAACATACCTTTTTTTACCAGAAGATCATAATGATCATTATTAATGTAAGCAACTCGAATTGTATCAATCAATTCAGAATTATCAGATCCAATAGGCTTATATACAACCGCGACTGAAGAAATATATGTAAAAATTTAATTTAAAAAATAATATAAATTACCTTTTCCATATTGATGAACTACAATTCGCCTTTTCAGTGCACAGGCCATAGCAAAGATGTCAAATTCTTCAACGAAAGTTCGAGCTTTTCGATGATATTTTACATATCTATCGATTGTTGTACCAACAGCTGTTAGATGTTCTTCGAATTGTTCAGGATGATCTTTAATGTAATCCATTGCAAGATGTCGATATTTTGGATGTGATTCTTGATTATTCTCCATATGCTTTGCAACACATCTGGGGAAACATGCTCCATCTCCTTTGATTGTAACAATATCATGAGTTTCTTCCATTTCTTCAAGTGGTTGATCAAGTATGTATTCATTTGAGTGAGATTTTGTTGGAGAAAGTCGCGAAGTTGTCGTTGAAGATGTTGTAACTCCATAATCATCAGATGATACATTGCAATGTGATGTGGTTGTTGAATTATTATCGATCCCAGAATCATCAGAAGATGAGATATGTGATTTTTTGATAATAATTTCTTCACCATTATCGTGATTCAAGCGTCGTTTGGTAGATACCCGAGGAGATAGTGGACCAAGAACTTGTTCGATTTGCTTTGATGGGACAGGAACGGTATTGTCCTTTGGTTCTCTTGCAGAAGCAAAATCGCATACCTTCTTTTTTCAAAAAACAATTTCGTTGTTTTGTGTGTTAAAAAATGATCTTACCTTCCACCAGAATCACCAGCCATTAAAATATAATTTAAATAATTATTTATTACAAAATAAAATATAAATAAATTTAAATACAAAATAATATTATGTTTAATGACAATAATAATAAAAAATTTTAAAAATCGACACGTGAACAACACGTGTGTCGTTAATAGGAACAGTCCCGCAACGAAAATCCCTTATTTATTTCTCTTGTGCAATGCTTGTGTTTTTCTTTTTCTTTTCCATTTTTTGAATCAAATTTTAACCTTTTTTATTGAGATATTTCATTCTGGGAAGCGATTTTTTTTCATCAATGAAAAATGGAACAATTTAAATTTAAAAAGGCCGAAATAAATGTATGTAGTTTTTATATTTTTTTTTTGTTTGATTAGTAATTTTTTTTAGGAAGGATATTACAAAGCATTCTATTCACATGCTACAAATCGGGTCCACAAGAAATTCCCTCATGAAGGTGTATTTCGTATTTATCGAAACCAATCTGGTGCATTGATGGGTCGGTTAACTGATATGTACGAAGTTCTCATCGTCGAAGATTTTCTCCATTTTGATATGCGTCACAAGATTTTCAATGAAGATGGGTTTACAATAGATCGATGGGACATCCAATGTCATACTCCTGATACAGAACAACCATCATCATCTCTAAACCATATTGAATCGTCTCTGAAAATGAAGAATACCTTTACACCTGCATCCTGTATTCACCCATATCGACGTCGGTCTCCTTTGTTAAAGAAAACACCAGTGTTATTGGAACAATCAAAAGCCAGCGAATCCGGAAACGGATCTTTTCAAACCCCACCTCGTGTTTTTCATAATCAAAAAGGTGTCGATAGTAAAGATGGGTATTTCCAAACTTATGGTGATAAAGAAAAAGATGCAACGGCATTTATATTGGCTAAATTGTCTGAAGATGATTCTGATTCTCGATTGCTCCGATATGGTCAATTTTTGGAATTTGTTGGTGTGAATTCGGATATCAAATCTGGCCAATCTCAACTCTCTGAAGAAGTTAAGCTCGGTATTCAAGAAAACATGTTCTGGATCAAGTCTGTTGTTCAAAAATCTGTGATTCCTAAAAATCGGCTTCTCGAATTGGTACAACAATATCCAAATGATGAACAATATCTCGCTGGTGTATTTGATGGATTAGTTCTTGGAGGTCATCGACTTGTTGGATTAGAAGATGTTGAGTTTCGTGGAATTGTTAAGCACATGATACAAAAATAATATATTATTTGTTTTTTTGTTATTGTAATTGATTGAAATATCCTTTTTTGTTGTTGGATAAATAAGTTTCATATATTGTTTGTTTTTATAATACTTTAGACTTTATTTTAATTTGATAAAATTTGTAAACATGAGAAACATATTTTTATTATTAACACATCGAAGTTTATAAGATTAGCCGAATATTAGGATGTTTACATTTCTCAAGAAACAAGGTATGAATTGAGTTTTGAAGAAAAGTTATTTCATTAATTTGAATAAGTAATTTACAAATTTTATCTTTCGTACAAGAAAGTTAATTATGTTAGAAAGTGAGATTTTTTGATATAATTTTGTTATGTTTTTTATGTATTACAAAATCAAATAATGATTATGTTTTAAATTGGTATAATGATTTATTTAATAATAATAAAAATTTTAGATTAAATAAAAATTTATAAAAAGAACACACACCACGGTGTGTCGAATCCTTCAAAAACTGTCGGTGAGACTTTTTGCCAAAATGACTTTTTCAGTATTAAATTTTAAAACCTAGATTCTGAAGAACTGAAACAGTTTAAACGAATTCTGTAAAACCAGAAAAAAAGAGCATCATCTCTTTAGTATGAATGAGCAGGAAATTGTAAAATTCGGATTCTGAATCCTGCAGGATTCAGAATCCAAGAAATTTTTTTTCTCCAGAATCCATAAAAGTGGTATCACTAGATTCGTCTCGACGAGTAGATTACGACAAGAGAAAAAAAATTTAGTTTTCGACGATTCTGAAGCTTGGTTCAGTGTTTTAAAAATTTCTACTGTATATTTTTCTTTTGAAGTTTACGGCTTCAGAATCTTCAAAAACTAAAATTTTTTTCTCTTGTCGTAATCTACTCGTCGAGACGAATCTAGTGATACCACTTTTATGGATTCTGGAGAAAAAAAATTTCTTGGATTCTGAATCCTGCAGGATTCCGAATCCGAATTTTACAATTTCCTGCTCATTCATACTAAAGAGATGATGCTCTTTTTTTCTGCTTTTACAGAATTCGTTTAAATTGTTTCAGTTCTTCAGAATCTAGGTTTTAAAATTTAATACTGAAAAAGTCGTTTTGGCAAAAAGTCTCACCGACGCGTTCGACACACCGTGCACACCCACACACACACACATATATACAAATTTGCGGGGGGCCAATCGGGGGTTGTTCATTTTGAAAGTTTATCACGCTATCCACTGCGCTATTGCAGCAGACAAAAATCCTCTCATTTTTTTGAACCAATTTTTACTGCAAAAAGTATGGACTTATTTGAGCATAAACTAGACACTGTTTTACAACGAAAATAGATGAATCTTTTTTATCGAAGTTGTAGATTTTGGTTAAATTATATTATTGCTTCCGTAAACTGATAAAAATGCGAACATCAACATTTGAAGGAATATTTACTAATCGAATGTAATCAAATCGCCGACCAATTAGCTTAACGTATAATTGAATGAACATATCATCATCAGCCATGGTTTTATCATTTTCGGTGAAAATACTAAAAAAACATATTTATATATATTACAAACTGATGTTAAAAAAACTTACAATGTTAAGCATTTGAGATGTTCAACTCGATCAACAATGTTAACAAGACCAATACTGGCATTATTATAAGATGAATAGACTCGAACTCGATCAAGGTATAAGCTTTCAACATGTTCAGTTAAATGATCAAAATGAAAGAGGTTAATATCATCTCCGACAAGGCCGTAGGCAGAAAAAAATTTCGGGGTGGGCATTTTCATTTCGGAGGGGGCACACCTTTGATCTTTTGCCGCCTTAACACGGCGGCGGCAAAAGATCAAAGGATTTTCCCAGTTTCGGGGGGGGGCACGTGCCCCAAAAGCCCCCCCCTCTCTACGGCCTTGATCTCCGACAATTCGAAGGGTTGAATACTTGCAATTGAAAAATTCACGAAGTTCTTCCGCTTGTTCTAAAATTAATAAAACATGATAAATATTTTAAATACAATTTAAACATACCATAATACTTTATAACCATATCCATAGGATCACGAGGTTCCAGCATACCTTCAATCATAGCATCAGGAAATCTTGCACAAGTCGCAAGTTTAACAGGAACTTTAGCACGAACAAGAGATGCAACAGCAGCTTGTTTTGGTTTTGTCAAGATAACACCAGGTCGAGCAGGATCGGGAAATACATCAACACAATCATAATCAATAACTTCTCCCAATTCGATGTCATGATCTAAATTTATCATTATTAATATTATAACAAACTACCAATAAATATTTAACTTACTTTCAAATCGATTTTCTTCCGCAATTTCGTAGACATGTCTTCCAATGACTTCTAAAATAACAATGATTTTATATATTATTTAATAAATAAAATTTTACCATAATATCGGTGACGGCAATCACGATAATATTCAAGATGACCAGGTGGAAGCCGCGTCATTGATCCATCAAGATAGAGAAACTTAGAATTTGACATCTTACTCGGTTTTTTACAACTCGATGTTTGATAAACTTGATTCAAATCTAAAAAGATCACGTTTTAAACCTTTTATATCACATAATTAACTATAACAATCGTTCAAAATAACGCAAAAAAGAATATCCGGGTGTAACAGTTATTTAAATGTCAACAAATATATATCAATGGAAAAGAAAATGTTCAAATTAAAACACCTCGTCCAACAGCAAGCATTTGACAACAGTATCCACAGGGAATACGTATTGAGTCGTGATGGGACCAACCCAATTTAAAAATTAATACAAAAATTATTGAACAATTGTTTTTAAAAATGAGATACTTTTAGTTTTATATTCATGACAATTGAGACGAAAGCGGTCGACATGAAAAACATTTTTTCGTGATTAAATTATTGTCTTCGAGAACTTTAATATCTACCAGTGCTGTGCTTTTTTATTTTTGGTGACTCCGACTCCGACTCTGACTCGCGAGTCGGAGTCGAATGAGTCGACTCGTGAGTCGAAAAGCGGTTTTTTTCCTTTGATCTTTGGAATTTATCGACTCCGACTCCGACTCTGACTCGCGAGTCGGAGTCGATAAATGAGTCGACTCATCGACTCGTGAGTCGGAGTCGCAACAGCACTGATATCTACAGTAATCCAAAGAATTACATTTAAACTCTTTTTTTTATTGTTTTTATGTATTTTGTTTCTTTTATTTGTACCCAATATTTTGAAATTGAATGAATTATTTTATTTTTATTTTATATTATTTTAACGTTTTATTGTTGTATTTTATTTCTTGATTCTTGAAGTTTTGTATTTTTCTTTTCATATTTTATTTATTATTACTGTTTATATTCAACTGGCCCGTTTATCTTCAAAGATATTATCTTCCGTGGCTTTTGGATGAGTGCATGGTATGAAAAATCGTCAAAACATAAAGAATTCAAAGAAAAACGTGATGAAATATATGCTGATATTGCTGATAATGTCAAAGTAAGAAAATTTCCATACCTTTTTATTCTAATAATAAATTCCCGACACTGTTAAGGACACGATTCTTAAAGAAGCTAAAAAGATTGGCGGTGATGATCTTGTAAAGAAAATCACCAAAGTTATGGATGAAGGACAAGGAAAGGTTCAAAAATTGGTCAAAAATATTGGTAAAGATGGTATCAATGCTGATGAAATTAAGAATATCCAAGAATATGTTGTAAATGAAACCAAAAAGCTTGGTGGTGATGATCTTTCAAAGAAGGCAACTCAATATTTTGAAGATGCTCAAAATAAGCTCAAGAAGATGGCTGAAAATGGCATCAGTGATAAAGATTTTGAAAAGGTCAAAGATTTCGTTGTTAAAGAAGCAGAAAAAGTTGGAGGCCGGGATCTTGCTAAAAAAGCTAGCCAATTGATGGATGAAGCAAAAGAAGCCATTGAAAAGATTGCAAAAGAATACAGCAAACATGGTGCTGGTGGAGCATATCAACAAGCAAAAGAAGAAGTTCAAAAGAAAATCCATTAATCTCAATCATAGCCTTTTTTTAATGTTTAGAAAAGTGAAGAGCCATAGTTGAGTTATGACTTTTTAAGAATTGAACAGGTTTTATCTATTTGTTTGTGTGTATCATATATATTTATATTTTTTTCTTGTTTGATAAATTAGTAATTTTTATAGTGTTTTTTGAATTACCGGGGTATTTTAATAAATGCTTGAGTAAATACATATATCTTCTGAGAATCCGTTATACAAAGATACGAAAGGGTTCAAATGTGTTTGACACAATCTTGTTTCTTTTTTTGAACATCAAAACAATCATGTATGTAAGGATAAATTTACAAAATGTCTTATTCAAACATGTTGCTTGTGATAACAAAATTAATAAATACCTAAAGTCAAAAAGCGTGGCTGCTTAAAGTAGAAGAATTGTGTGTAACATTTTAGTCATTGACATGGAGTATCTTTTTGTCATATCTATTTATTACGATTTAAATTAAATTAAAAACTATTATTATGATGCTTACATATTTTATATAAATAAAAATACATCATTTATTTTTTTCCAAATTATACTGTATAATTTGGAAAATTAATTTTTAAGAGTTAATAAAAAATGCACGAAATTTGTTTTGAACTTCTACTATTTGCCTGAATATTATTGTAAAGTGGAAAATACTGATTCAAAGGTTTTTTACAGAAAGTAAAAACATTATTAAAAATTAGAATGAATAAATTAAAACCTCATCGCAATACCAAAACAAATAATTTTAAAAAATCAAATGATTTTGTGTCTCAAAGCGAAATTTACTGTATTTCAAGCAATACGTCAAAAATTTTTTTGTGTGTTTTTTTTTGTACCTTTTTACTCGAACGCGTTAAAATTACCGGCGTTCCCTTTTTGCTGCTTTCTACCGCGCTTTATCATTGCTTCTGCAATGAATTTTCTTTTTTATATATGTATTTGTAACTCGTGATTGTTTTCTCCTTCGTTTTTATCACTTTCAACAAAAGTTTACAAGTTTTCGTTCTCTTTTCGATTTTGCTCCGTTTTTGAATTTTAAATAACCGTGTTTTTCCCTGCTCTGTCAAAGAGTTAATAAAGTTTTAACTTTTGTTCACGCTCGCTATATGAATATCGTGTTTTCATGTTGTACATGAGGATTATTACTTTTATAATATTCTTTTTTAGGCATGACCACGATTACTTGCCGACTTGTTTTCCGCAACTATACTGCTGAACAAATTCAATCTTTCTTACAAGTTTGTTTACTTAAAGTTATTTTGCAGATATAAAACCTCTTCTTTTCAGGATTGTCAACGACATGATTTTACTTACCTCACAAACTTCGTAGCTGGACAAACTGTTCATTATGGAAATACGAGCGATGTTTTTGATGAAAGAGATGAAACTCAATTTTCCTTCACTTTACGATCATTACAAGAATTGAATCTTGATCGCAAGCCAAAATATGATGCTATCGTCCTTGCTGAAGCTGATCTTGTTACTACATTCGAAACCTTTCAACATCGACGTTTTGAACCCCAAGAATTAGCTCGTGATGCTACAGTATTTTTTACTCCATTGAGCAAAGATATTTATCCAAAACGTTTTCAGTATGTTAATGCTTCACTATTATTATCTTTTTAACTAATTATTGTTCTTTTTAGACTTCAAAGTGCATTTGTTGTTAATAAAGTTGCCTTTGGAAATATTGTGGAAAAACGCTTCTTTGCTCCCACATTTTTTCTCGATGATCCTGTTGATATAAGTGGCCATTCA
This sequence comes from Panagrolaimus sp. LJ2414, assembly GCA_024447195.1. Classification (NCBI taxonomy): domain Eukaryota; kingdom Metazoa; phylum Nematoda; class Chromadorea; order Rhabditida; family Panagrolaimidae; genus Panagrolaimus; species Panagrolaimus sp. LJ2414. Next base: position 673,517 of record JAMRXY010000018.1, read on the forward strand.
CATCAAGTCTTTGCTAAATATCTATCTGAACAACGTGATGTGGTAGTTGGTGAACCTGATGATATTAAACCGAATATGTTGATGTTTTGTGAACATGATCGAGAATTTGTATCTGTTTGCTTTCCTGATGTCCTCCCAGAAAACCTAAAAATTGGAAAACATTCTCCTGATCGAGTGGTTGAAATTAAATTTGGATATTCTGCTATTAGACGGCTCATCGTAACACCAAAATCTGATCGAGTTCATGGCATTCGCGTTACCTTTACTTTCCAGCTTTATTATTCTCCGTCTATTTATCTTCATGAAAAGAATCATCAACCTTCAGGTTCTGGGGAGAAAAAGGTATATTTTCAAGCTCCAAGTCGTTATCTTACATGGAATAAAGGCCTTGATATTGAAAGAATTGCTTCACATGCTTCTTGTTTTGTCGTTGAAACTGGTGATGTTGATGTAAGTGAATGTTCATCTTTTCAATTATCTGTAACTGACATTTAAGGCTCGAAAATTACTTGATTGCTTGGATCGGTTTCGGAAATCTATTACCTATGGAATTGAATATCGATTTCTTGCTCGGTTTAATAGTTGTCCAATGAAGAATTATGCCAAAAATGTTTTTATGGATCAAGAAGATTTACCTGATGAGCTCCTGAAATATACAAAACCTGAATACTTTTCTCTTGCGTATGCCGTTCAAGCCCTTCTCAGTAGAAAGGGAGCCTTCTATGATTACATGTTTCGTCCCTATTATAATAAATTTGATAAATTTTTAACTATGGTGACAGAAGCTTTTGAATTTGATCTTATCAATGAACCGGATGCTAGTAAGTTTTTATCAAATATATATCGTTTACAATTGTTAGTGTACCATTTTAAAAATTATCTTTTAAGAAGTCAGCAAGACTGTAGTTGCTTTGGAACATATGTTGCAACAAATTGATCGTCTTCATGATATTCCTGATCCAGTTACTCTGTTCGAAAGTCTTTATAATGCACCAGGTTACCGTGTACTTGCTGAAGTTACAACTGAACTGGATAAAAATGGATATATGCGAGTTCGAAAAGTTATTGTTACACCGACTCGTAAAATTTTTGTTAATCCTGAACTCATCATGGGAAATCGGTCATTGCGAAGAAAGGGTGCGGATCAAATGTTAAGAATTGTCTTCAGAGATGACAATGGCATGAAACTCAGTAGTTTGCCTAAATTCTTAAGTAAAAAGGCTGTTCTAGAAACTCTATCTTATCCCATGGATGTTGGATGTAAGATTTTGTATTGCTATACTGTATTTTCTTTCTTATGCACTTAATTTTAGTTCGCAAATTCTCATATTTATGCTCATCAAATTCACAACTTCGTGATCATGGATGTTATGTAAGATTTTTATAACACTTTGGTTCCGATCAATGACAGTATACTTAATTTTAGTTCTTGGCTGGTCTTCCAAAAGATGTGCAACAATTCCGTGAAAAATGTGGTCGATTCAAGATTGAAGGAATTCCCAAAATGATGTCTCGTATTGCACAATGTTTCACACAAGCTCGACAACTTGGAATCGAAATTCGCGTAAGAATTATTTTGCGTTTTATATATTAATTATTGCATTCTTTTTTAGCGTGAATCCTACACTGAAATTTATGATTACACGGGTGGAGCTGATAGTAATGGCAAGCCTTATACTTTTTCTGATGGATGTGGATTGGTAACATTTAATTTTTTTATTTTCGCATACTAAATTTATAATTTTTAGATTAGTCGAGAATATTGTCAAAAAATCGTTTCTGATTTGAAGCTTGGTGATTGCCTTCCATCCTGTTATCAAATTAGATTCCGTGGTTATAAAGGTGTCGTCACAATTTGTTCTGAATTGGATGAAATAAAAAATTGGGCAATGAAACATAAAAAAGTTCCAGCATTTCGAAAGGGAGATGATTTGCCATGGTATTGTCAAAGTTTGATGTTTCGACCAAGCCAAAAAAAATTCCATGGACCAAGGCATGTTTTTTTTGTTGTATGTCTTTTATTACCTGCTTTCGGTTCTTTAGGGAAAAGAAAGTCGAAATTGTCAAAATCAGTTCTCCTATTTTGGTGTCTTTGAATAAACCATTAATCAATATTCTCGATCAAGTAAGGCTTCTACGACTATATTTTTTGAATAATTGTTGTACTGTTGTTTTTAGGTATCGCAAATGCAGGGATCTGATTCTCATAATCGAATTTGCAATCGTATCTTTGAATTGTTGGAACAGCATCTTGAATCTGCTGTTTCAAGTCTTGTTGAAAAACCAAATGCTTTCTTGACATTGAATGAATTTCCAAAATATATTTCGTACGATCGTCTTCAAGATTTTGATGTAAGTTTTTTTTGTGGTGTGAAATAAATAAAACTACTGTAGTTTTTTTTAGGTTACAGAAGACTCATTCTTCCGTTCCATGCTTCGTTCATCTGCTCTTGTTGGATTACATCGTCTGGTTGATAAAATGCAAATTCGAATTCCTTCTTCTCAAGGTCGTATGATGTTTGGGGTTGTTGATGAAACAGGAATACTACAGTATGGACAAGTCTTCATTCAATATACTACAAATGCTTCCCTCAAATATCCAAGTCAACATGCCGATAAAATTGTTCTTTCTGGACCTGTGATGATTACAAAGAATCCATCTGTTGTTTCTGGAGATGTAAGAATGTTTGAAGGTTGGTTATTATAAACTTTTTTCTGTTTTAATTGACTTTATTTTAGCTGTTGATCTTCCATGTTTGTGTGATCTTGTTGATGTTGTGGTATTCCCACAAAGTGGTCCTCGACCTCATCCAGGTATAAACTTTTATATCTTTATTTCTAATGTGGCATAAACTTTGATATCTTTATTTCCAGATGAAATGGCCGGTTCTGATTTGGATGGTGATGAATATTCAATTTTTTGGGATCCTTTATTGTTCTTGGATAGAAATGAACCTGCATTTGATTTTACTGCCACTCCAGCTAAACCAGAAAAAGACAACATTCTTCATGAACTTACGCCACAAATGATTAATTTTTTTAAAGACTATGTTCTACAAGATAGTATCGGTACAATTGCCAATGCTCATTTGGCCCATTCTGATCTCTATGGTATTAATAGTGAAGTAAGTGCAGTTGTTTTTAAATATTTCTTTTTTTAAATAATTTTTTTATTTTTAGCATTGCTATAATATTGCAAAGAAGCATAATCAAGCTGTTGACTTTTCAAAATCTGGCCAAGTCCCTGATGAATTAACGAAACTTTGGGATGGAGCTTTGCCACCTGAAAAGGTTGAACGATATCCAAATTTTATGTGTAAAGACAATCAAGTCTCATATAAAAGCAATCGATTACTTGGCCAACTTTATTCTCGTGCAATTGAAGTTCGTGAAATTATCCGTGTTGAAGAAATTGCATCAGCTGGTGAAATGATTAAACTTGATGAAGCTGTTTTAATGCCTGGTGATGATGTATATGTCAAAGATGCTCAAACTATATATGATGAATACTGCGCTTTAATTAGTGTATGTTTTTTGAATAAATTTTTTTGGTGCAAATTTATATACATACTTTTTTAGGGCATCTGTGAAACCTATGGTATTCTTAATGAAGGTCAATTATTTTCTGGTCGATTTACATCATTGAAAAAACGTCTTAGCGATAAAGATCATGATGATAAAATGTCTTTATTCAATACTGAACACATGATTGAAGAACAGGTAGCTGAAATTTATTCCAAATTTCGTTGCAAATTTTTTGATGATTTTGGTGGAATTGTACGAAATACTGAATTGGATGAAAGAAGAATGAATGGAAGTCGTGAAACTTTTTGTCGAGTTTGTGTTTTTCCATCTGATCAAATTCGAAAGAAGGCATCAGCCTATTATCGTGTTGCTTACACTAATGGAAAGTATCTTTCATTTGGATGGCTTGCTGCGGATATTCTTTCATATAATCGTAGACAATATCTTCTTCAACCTGAAAATGTCAAAATCTCGCTCTGCCCATTGAATGATCGTTTAACAAATTCTATCAATGATATTTGCCAATCTGAACTTTATGGCGCTGAATTCAAAGCATACTGTAATAGTCTTCAACAATCGTCTTCTTCAAGTCAATCATTGCCAGAAGTTAGTGTTGCAAAAATTTGTCGTTCATTTGTTGGTGAGTCTTTAATGTTTTTCAATGAGGTATAATATTGTATTTTTTTAGGCCTTCCAAAGTTGCTTTTTGTTTTTCGGAAATGGATTGAATTACATGGCATTGATTCTAATAGTCGTGGTTCTAAAAATGATATCAATGGCATTACACCTGAAACAATGGATGCTATTGTTGTTATGTTCGGCTTGGGAGAATTAAAGAAAGGTCTTGGTGAATGGCTTACTGTAAGTGTTGCTAAAGTATATGTAATAAGTACAGTATTAATGATTTTATAGACTTGTGAAGTTGGTGATACCATTATCAATCTTGAAGAACAAATTGGTGGCCTGGGAAAGCATTTCTGGAGTTTAATTCGATTTTTAAAGGCTCGTAATTTTGGATTCTCTAAAAGAATTTCTTTGGAACCCGTTGCTGAAACCTGCTTAGAATCACATCAATGTTTGGCACTTTATTATGCTGCCGTAGATACATTTTATCCGATTGCTGTTAATCGTCGATTTGATTGTTTGCCTGGTACTTCAAATGACAGAAAAGTTGTTCAGAAAGTTACCGAAGGAAATACTTTTGTTGTTGAAATCCTCAAAAATGCGAAAGATTACAAGATATTGTTTGAAAAGCTTGCAAAGAAATGCAATTGTACTTATCTTGTTATGCTAAAAAAGCCTGATATAATGAGTAAGTGTTACTTTTCATTTCTAACTATTAAAATTTTCCTTTTTTAGATGCCAAATCATCTCGTGTTTCATTGAAACCTGTTGGAAGTTTTATGGCAGTTCAAAAGTTTCGGAGTTTATTGGAAGTTTCTCCTTGCATGACTGAAATGAACCTCAAGAAAAGATCGGATATGATTGCTGAAGAAGTTTACAAAAGACTCGTATTCTTTGCTCATGATGGTCGAAGTATTGATGAGGTTTTTGTACCGTAATCCTTTTTTGTGTTTTATCTGAATTTTCTTATGATTCCTTTTTGATTTGTATTTATTTGTTTCCTTGATGTTTCAATAAACTTTTCTATTGATTTTTTTTGAGAAGATTATGGAACATAACTTATGGGGGATAAAATTGGGAAACATATTTTGTTGGTGATAAAGCTTTAAGTATTATCATATATATAAGTAAAATCTTCAAAAACATGTTTAGTCGAATCTTAAATTTTTAATAATTTTTAGATTGAAAATAATTTTTTCTAAGCCGAAGATCAGTTAACGGAGAGATCATAAATTATTTAATACTGTTGACTTTAAAAAAAACAACTTCAAAACTTTACGAGTTTTCAAGTTTTTTCCGTTAATACGTTTTTGAAAAAAATGTGAATTAATTTGATGGCTTTTTTTTCTTGTCTTCCAAACATTTATTTCAAAAGAGAACGATCAAAGTCAATCTTCATCTTATGTGACGTTGTGTTCATGTGTAAAAAAAATGTTCTTCTTCATTTTCAAGAGATTTTTGATTGATTACAAAAATGATAAAAAAGATTGGGGAATCCTAATATCATTTTTTGAAGTCTTGCAAAACAATTAACGCCTTTTAAAAGAGGAAATCCACTTTTTAATCATCAAAAATGGTTATTTTGAAACCTAAAATGAAGATCAACAAATTAATCAGAAAATATCGTTATCAATTAATTAAATATATATGCTTTTTGGATAGAACAAAGATGCATAAATTTTAGGCGATCGTGGTTTTTGGTTTTTTGACGAAAAAAAGATAATTATTTTTCATTCAGATTAGATCTCGAAATTATGATGATTGTACTTGAACTGATCACATTTGCAATGAAGGTGGATAATGAATGGACGAAAGTGATCTTCGGAAAAGATAAAAATTCGAAAATGTTGTACCCAAAAAATCTGAAACAATGAATAAAAAAGTTACGGTATTTGAGCTACCGTAATCAAATGAAGCTTATAAGCTTCATTTGATCACAGAAAAAACGAATATAATAAATTATATTCGTTTTTTTCAAATTTTTCAAAATTTTGCCAAGTTGATTAAACAAAATGCCATAAAGATAAAATACATTTAATAATTTTTGTTAAAATTATAAAAATTATTATTCATTTTTTGATTGAATTTTTATAACTTTTTATTTGGCCGTGAGAAAATTCATGATGTATGCTTTTTTATCATCACGAGGTCGCCGTTTTTGCAACAGACTTTTGATTTTCAGCTGAATTAAAGCATGCAAAAACCTTTTTTTTCAAAAACGGATAAACTCGTTTCTCTTTTTTAATTTTAAAAATGTCAGACAAAATTTCTTCTGAAATTGGTGATGATGATGTCCAAAGGTCAAAAAAGTACTGCTTCTTTTTTTTAATTTTCAATCTTCAATTTTGCAATTTTTGGATCAACTTTCATTATCAAGTTTTTTTTATAATCACATTTAAAAGTCTTTCTCTTTCTTCTTTCAATCAAAAACTAGAACACATTTCTTTTATTATTTATTAAGTAATTGCGTAAGAGAAAACTAAATAATGTTAAATGACTTCAAATGGGTGGAGCTCTGTTTCTTTTGATACCGGAAATGGTGGTGGTAATTTTAAAGATGACTTCTTGAAGTATGTATACTTTTAAAGAAAAAAAGAGGGTGTAACCCAAAATTGCATTAATTAAAAAATTATAAAAATTGCTTTTGGTTTAAAAAAGATTATCACAGTTTTAAAACCAAGACCAATGTTTTTGGAGGGTGGATGGGAATGAAAAAGAAGATCAACGGTCGATCAAGTATCGGCGGTTTCGACGATTGTCTGCTTCTTTTTTGTTTTCTTGACCAAGAAAGATCGTGTCTGGTTTTATTGTTGTTTTTTTGTTGTCTTTAACTTTGGACTTTTAAAGACAAAAAAAAACAAAAGATTAAAAAACAAAAAATAGGTTTGATTTTTTTTGGAAGAATTGTTTTTGAGTATTTGCTGAGAGTGATTTTTGCAGCATCTAAAAAATCTCTGAATGCTTTCAAAAATGCTACAGTAATCTTTCCCAAGCTTTTAATTTCCATCAAAATTGACTTTAAAAAGATGTTGTCATTTTTAATAACTTTTTCCTTTTTTGAATTTTCAATTAAACAAAAAAACGAAAATTTTTAATTCTTTAAATTTTAAAACCCCATATTTTTATTTCCTATTATTGTAAACATGCTTTTGTAAATTTTATGTGACCCCTTTTTTCATCCATCATTTTACAACAATCTTTTTAACAAATATTGAAGTTTTATAGCAGCCAACATTAATGTTTTTCCAATTAAAAACGTAAATAAAAAACAAAAATGATAAAAAGAAAAAACACGAGGTTTTCGTTAAACTTCTATCATTTTTTTCTTCTGTAATGTATCTATCTTCAAAGTTTTTTTCGTTGTTTTTTATTCGGGTGTCTTATCTCTTCGCCAAATATTACAATTTTCTTGTTTTTTTCCCTCCCAAATTTTTAATTCTATTTTTTGCAAATTGTTGTTTTTTTAGGGGGCACGTGAACTTTTTTTTAAACTAATATATTTTTCGCTATCATTTTAGTACAGTTTCCTTTCTCAGTTACTTTTGAATTTCCGCCGCCTTTGGCTTTTAACACTTCTTTTTTTTTCTTATCATTTTATCAATGTCAAAGAAAAACTTTTTAAAAAAACATGCCCTGTTTGAAGCGATCGCAACGCCTCTCTTTTTATTTTTTTCATGTGTGTCATTTGTATTTAATTTGTGATTAATCAACTGATAAAAAATATATTTTTGATCACTTTTTAGAAAAAAATATATTCACTTTTTTGGTTTTGATTATCACTGGCTGATATCATCAAAGACGGACCTGCGGGTGGTGGCTTTCATTATTATCTTTCTATAAATATTTTTTGCTCTCCTTGACTTTTGGTAATTTGACGTCACTCTTCCTTCTCAAACATTGAACTGATCCTTTCTGCAAAAAAATATATTTAATTTTATAAAAAAATGAAACTCAAAAAATTTATGAAATTGAGATGGATTTTAAAAAAGAATAAAAAAGATGGAAGCAAGAATCGAAGCTGCTTCTTTGAAAATGCTCAACTTTTGCTTACGGTAGTCGCGGTATTTATTGGAATTGCGATTGGATTTGGCCTTCGTGAAACACATCCCTCCCAAAAAACTATTGATCTCATTGCATTCCCGGGTGAAATTTTGATGAGTATGTTAAAGATGATGATTTTGCCATTAATTGCCGCAAGTTTAATCAGCGGCTTAAGTCAAATTGATGCAAAACAATCTGGTAAAATTGGAGCTGTTTCATTGGCGTATTACGCTGTTACATTGACCTTGAGTGTGATTGTAAGTTTTTTGTTTTAGATTAGAATTTTCGGATTACTGTATTCGAAAAGAAAAGTTTTGCAAAAATCAAAGTTGCAAAATTTGGCCTCTAAAATTACAGTAAAACTTTTGCAAAAAAAATTAAAATTGTGCCTTCTAAAATTTCCTTTCCATTTTTCATTAATCGTTGATCTTAGGTAAAATAAAAAAATGTTTCAGTACTGTTAAGGTCTTTTAAATTAATTAATTGAAGAAAAAAAAAATAGGAAACCCTAAGACGGAAGTATTTTGTGACAAAAATGGCTCAAATTTTAAAACACATAATTTTTTGATTAATAAATCTTTTCTTTTTTTCAATGACAAAAAGGCAATTAACCTTAAAATAAACTTTTAATAATTAAATCAATCATTTAAAAATATATTAAACAAGTAATTTTAGACAGGGATAGCCTTGGTTTTGTTAATCCATCCTGGGCACGCCGATATCAAACATGCAACGGCCGTGAGTGCCGTCGAAGGCGAAAAACATGTAAATATTTCAGCATTTGAAAAGATTTTGGATTTGATACGGTAATTGATTAATTGGATTTCTAAAATCCTGTTTTTTCATGGATATATGCATTTCAGAAACATGTTCCCAGAAAATATTATGAGAGCTATGTTCTCTCAAGTTGAAACAAAATATTCTGAAACTGTTACAACAAATGCCGCAGGCAATAATATTTCAACAGTAAAATTACAAAAGCATTTTGTGGAGGGAATTGATGTCCTTGGAATTATCGTATTTTCAATTGTTCTTGGAATTGTTATTAGTTTTGTTGGGGAAGAAGCCCAGCCATTAGCTAAGCTTTTTATATCTCTTGATGTTGTTATTACTCAAATTGTTATTCTAATTATGTGGTATGCCCCGGTTGGGATTGCATCTTTAATTGCTTCAAAGATTCTCGAGATTGAAGATCTTGGAGCAACTGCAAAAATGCTTGGAGCATATGTGGGTACTGTAATGGCAGGACTTGCAATTCATTTATTTATCACTGAACAACTGGTTTATTTTATTGCAACCCGGAAAAATCCATACACATTTTTGAAAGGTCTTACGCATGCTGCTGTTACTGCACTTGGAACTTCTTCAAGGTTTGTAATTTATTTCAAAATTTAAATTTCGAATGTGAACTATTTCGAAAATGAAATTTTAATTTTTCATATTCCTTAATCTCCTTGAGCTTTAATAAATCCATCTATAAATTTTAGTGCCGCAAGTTTGCCTGTAACTTTCCGATGTCTGGAAGTTAATAATCGAGTAAATCCAAAATACACAAAATTCGTTCTTCCTGTTGGTGCCATGATAAACATGGATGGCACAGCCCTGTATGAAGCAGTTTCAGCAATTTTCATTGCACAAATGAATGGAATGGAACTTGATTTTGGGCAACTTGTTGTTGTTTGGTAAGCCTTTGATTACTGTAATTTACCATTTTTAACAATTATACATATTACAGTATAACGGCATTGTTAGCTGCAATTGGAGCCGCTTCAATTCCAAGTGCAGGCTTAGTTACAATGTTAATGGTTCTAAGTTCTGTTGGTCTTCCCTTATCCGATATCTCTTTAATTATTGCTGTTGATTGGTTACTGTAAGTTACCACTCAACATCATATAGATAAATCTTATCAAAAATCAAATTTTTAGTGACAGATTCCGAACATGCGTAAATGTCTGTGGAGATGGATTCGGGTGTGGAGTTGTGGAAGCAATTTGTGAAAGCATGGGCGGAGTTGAAAATACAATGGACCCAAATGATGTCGTTGAAGAACTTGAAGATTATCCTTCCGATATTATTTCCATGTCTTCCGTCGAAGAAACCGGTACAAATTTTGGTGCAAGTTTTGGCTCAAATAACACAACAACAATTTTGATACGTCCTTAATTTATGCAAAATAAATAAATTTAGCTTTAAACCAGTACAAAAATAGAAAATTTGTTTGTAAAGTATAGCAAAAAAGTGAAGAAATACAGTAATAAATATAATTTAAATAAAAAATTGTTCTGGTAAAACTGCAAAATTAGAATATTCAACATATCAAAAATACATTTATAATTCAGAATGATGAAGTTCTTCAAGTTTTGCCGGATCTTGACAAGCTGCTGGGGAAAGAAGAACAAATCGATATTCACATTTTGAGGGTTCTGTTGCTTCAACAAGTTTTGTCTCTTCACCACATTTAATTACAACATGAGTTGAACGATCTGGTCCATTCCAACAATTTTGTCCTACAAACAGTAATAATCTTTAGTTTTGTTCAAGCATAGTTACAGTATCGACAAACCTTTGTCATATTTTTGTGCAGAGAATTTATCTCCTTCTGGTCCAGACCAGCTATTCCAATGCCCGAGGGAAACTTCTGAATATCCATTCTTATCTTTTTGTGAAGATTTATCAAAGAGGCAAAGTTTATAAGTGTATTGATTTTCGTTAAGTTCAAAGCATTGACCCTTGAGAGGTGCCCAAGCACTATCTGGACCATAATCAAATTCAATGAAAGATTCGGAATCTCGAATGGTGGATTCAATTTCTGAAAGTTTGCGAACAGCTTCATTGAATTCATTTCGGACTTGAGCGGTTTCTGAAAATAGGGAAATTTTAGTAAGGCAGAAGTTCCACAAATTTGCATAATCGTAAGGTAAATCGAACCTTCAACAATTTTTAAGGTCTCTGCAGAATACGGTGGCCGAACATCAAGGTCATCATCATCTCCTTCACCTTGTTTTTCTTCAGGTTCAAGTGGAGTATCATCTTCTAGATTCTCTTCTTCAGAATCTCCTTCGCCTTCTGAATCTGGTTTTTCAGTTGTTTCAGAAGTTGTTGTTGCAGCTTCAATTGCTTCTTCAACAGGTTTAACAACTTTTTCCTTCAAAATTCGTCGAAGTTGATTAAAAGCTTTTTCAAAGAAGGCCTCAAAATCGAGTTCCTCAGATCCAAAAAGATAATTCTTTGCTTCTTCATCTGAAACTTCACCATTGGAATCTTGATCCAATTTCATAATCTTTTTCAAATCATCCAATGTAATTTTGCCATCCTTGTTGGCATCAAGCTTTTCAAAAAGTTCTGTTGCAATTGATCGGCGCTTAACATTTCGTTCTTCATCCCAAACTTTATCTTCAACTTCCCGAGCAGCTCTTTCCTTTTCTTCGGCATCATTTTTCTTTCTCTCAAATTCATCTTTTGTTGCTTGAAGAGTTTCAAGTTGTTTTTTAAGTTCATCAACACCGCCGGTTTTTTCTTTAACTAATTTTTGGCCTTCTTTTGAAAGATCGGATCTCTTTGCAAATCCAGCTGTAACAGTTTTTTTATGTTCTTCTGCTTCTTCCCGAGCTTTTGCGTCAAGTTGGGAACAAATGTTTGGGCATTGAACTCCTGAGATTTCGGCAACCTCATCACTGCCGTCACAACAATCTACAAATTATTATTTATTTGGTATCGATTGAATACTGTAATAAATAAGTACCACAAATGAAATCATTTACTCGGGAAGATGGGACATCAAGGGGTTTATATCCAAGATTAATGCAATGGAATCGACCATTGGCACAAGCAGATGTGCCGGGTTCATCACTACCTAAATAAATGATAAACATTTAAATCATATTTAATGTTAAACTAATAAATACCATCTTCACAATCACAATAATCATCATTGATCTGTTCATAGGGGATTGATTTGGAGCCATCCAAACATTCAAATTCATTTTTTTCTTTGTAAAGGGAAGCTTCTAAAAAATTTATGTTCCACGTGTAACTTTTACATTTATTACCGTAATCAATTACTTACTAGCTAATGAAACTCCTCTTGGCCGATTTCCATATCCGTTATCCTTTTCTGCTACAACAAGTAGGGCTAATAATGGAAGTAATATAATACTACTTCTCATGTTTGAAAAAGCTTATTTAATCGCCTTTTTTTAATTGAAATTTATATGCGTGTATATGAATGTTGGGGAAGAAGAAGGGGAAAAAGATAAACAATAAATTGACTGCAGACAGAAGAAGGGTGAAGATGGAAAGTTTTGACGACGACGACCTGATTAGAGATGATATAGATTGTTCGTCCTTCTTCTTTAAAAAAAATTGTATTTGAATTTTTGGTAATAATGCTTTGCACCAATGACTCTTTGCCAGCTTTTTTCACAATTGTGACGTGGTTTGAATATTTTTATCGTTGTAAGATTTATGACAACGTAGACATTCAAATGAGAAAAAAAACGATACATGAAAAAAAGGGCGCAAGCATCATAGATTTTAGCTTAATTTTTTCATCAAAATTTCAAAGAATTTACCTATTTTTTATTGTTTTAAATAAAACCAAACATTTGAAAGAACTGTAATTATTGATTTTTATAGGCATGAGGCTGCAGAATTACTCAGGAACGATATTGCTACTTGTATTAATTATTCTTGAATTATTGGCTGTGGTATTAGCGGGAAGAGATTTCTATAAAATTCTTGGAGTTCCGAAAAATGCTAATTTGAATCAGATTAAAAAAGCATACAGAAAGTTGGCCAAAGAATTACATCCCGATAAGAATCAAGATGATCCTGTAAGCAATGAAAAATTTCAAGATTTGGCTGCTGCTTATGAGGTATGTTTTATATTTTTTTGATCTTTATCTTTTCTGATTCATAAACAAGATTGTTGTGATTGCGGGGTCGTGAGTCACTTCGAAAAATCAAAGATAAAAGGCTACCTTTTGATTCAAAAGATTCGAATCTTTTTCAACTGATGAATCAAAGTCTAAATGTTCAACTATAACATCATATATAAATGATGTGTCTTTTCAGGTATTGAGTGATGCCGAAAAAAGAAAAACTTACGATCGATCTGGTGAAGAAGGTGTAAAAAAGATGCATGAAGGCTTCGGTGGTGGCGGTGGACATGATCCTTTCAGCTCCTTCTTCGGAGATTTCTTTGGTGGTGGCGGTGGACATGGAGATGATGATGAAACCCCACGTGGTGCTGACGTTAATATTGATTTATTTGTTTCTCTTGAAGAGGTAAATTATTCCTTTACAATTCTGTATTTTCAAACATTAAATATTTCAGGTTTATAATGGAAACTTTATTGAAGTAAAGCGTCGAAAATCAGTTTATAAAGAAACATCGGGTACACGAAAATGCAATTGTCGTCATGAAATGCGTACACAACAACTCGGAGCGGGTAGATTCCAAATGTTCCAGGTGCAAGTTTGTGATGAATGTCCAAATGTTAAGCTTGTAACAGAAACTAAAACTCTTAATGTAAGTTTATTTTTTTGTATAGCATTTTTACAAAGACACTAATTTGTATTTTAGGTTGAAATTGAAGTTGGTGCTGATGATGGCTTGGGAATTAATTTTGTTGGAGAAGGTGAACCTCATGTTGAAGGTGAACCTGGTGATCTTCAATTCAGTCTTAGAGTGGAGAAGCATAAAATCTTTGAAAGAAAAGGATTGGATTTGTATACGAATGTTACAATTTCACTTCAGCAAGCACTAAATGGATTTAAAATGGATATTACACATCTTGATGGACATATCGTTGAAGTTATTCGGGACAAGGTTTGATTGTCGCTCCAATTAGGATCAATTACATTAGGTTTTTTTATTTTTAGATCACATGGCCTGGAGCTCGAATTCGAAAGAAGGATGAAGGAATGCCATCATTATCAGATAATAATGTTCGTGGTATTTTATACATTACTTTTGATATTGAATTCCCTCGTGGTGAACTTTCTGAAGAAGATAAGCAAGCCGTTGCAGCTTTACTTAAACAAGATGATATTAAACCAAAAACTTATAATGGACTTCAAGGCTATTAAAAGTGTGCAAATAAGAAAATTATAGCAAATATTACTTCCATAACTTATGCGGGCAGTCAAAATCTTTCTTGTTTTTATTAACAATTGATTTAAAAATGTGATATTATTATTGTTTTTCTATCTGTTATTGTTTTTATTATTTTAGTTTTCTGATTGATATTCTTCTCCTTTACTTGCCTTTAAAATTGTGATTTAAATATTTATATTTGATTTTTATATTATGCATTATTATTTCGGTGTAATAAGTAATAAAATTTTTATGTTTTTTGTATTGGTATTTGGTTACTGTAGCTGTAAATATTCAGGCTCAAATTACATTCTTTGTTGCATAAAGTGGAAGTGATTGGTTACTGTAAAAGTTGTAGGATATGATAGTATTACGGTAGTTACATTCCTATTCGAAATAATGCTTTTTTGTGAGCATTTAAAAACTGTCAATCCAGAGGTATTAAAAGATGCAATAGATAATTATATTTTCCCAGATGATCCAAAACAAAGGGCAAGAAAGATATAAATTTTTGTATTTCTTTAAATTTGTGGCATTCATTTTAGCCTGAGAAAAACCCTTGTACTCGATGTTGCAGACGATACGGGTTTAATTTCTTTTGTTTGCAATGTAAGAAAAGAGTATGCGAAAATCATGTCCGAAAACACTGCAACAAGGATGATCATAAAAATTTAAATTTTGGTAAATATTTTTTTATACTGTATATCGGGAATACTATATGAAGGATACTGTATATCCATTATTATTTACCATGCACGATCGTCTGTTAAGCAATTCCTTTTCAGTCTTGCATTATCATACCGGTGACCTTTTTTGTTTGAGATGTTCAAAAGAAATTT
This sequence comes from Panagrolaimus sp. LJ2414, assembly GCA_024447195.1. Lineage (NCBI taxonomy): Eukaryota > Metazoa > Nematoda > Chromadorea > Rhabditida > Panagrolaimidae > Panagrolaimus > Panagrolaimus sp. LJ2414. Next base: position 688,643 of record JAMRXY010000018.1, read on the forward strand.
TTCCTGAATCATACTGTAGATATCGTGCATTAAAATATCAAAAATTTTATAAGGAAAACAATTATGAAGATCCGACCATTAAATTTTCTGTTGAAAATTTACAAAAAACCTCCGCAAGTAATGGATTAGTTGGTTTGGCAAGTTTGGGAAATACATGTTACATGAATTGTTTGCTACAATTCTTTCTTCATAATCGAACCATTATTTCATGGTTAATTTTTCATAAATGTAATTATTCTGGTGATATTCCTGCATGTTTGCTTTGTGAAATCCAAAAATTGTTAAAGGTTCGTTAAAAATTGCAAAATAATTTGTTTATGATAATGATTACTGTAGAGAATGTATGATCCTTCTCGAACGCATATCCCTGCTCCAAGTGATATTTTTACGGTAATGCTAAATAAAAGACCAGAATTTCTTTCAACAGCCCATTTACAACACGATGTTCAAGAAGTTTTTTCATGGTTGATTCAGGATATTTCATCTCAAGGTACAACATGTTTTACATAATTTTCCTCCCATCAAAAAATTCATTTTATAGATGACAGACATTCACAAAATTTTGCAAAACTGTTTTATGGCGGGGTTCAAAGTGTTTTGAAATGTAATAACTGTGGCAAGAAGCAAATTCATTATGAAACATGTTTCAACTTTTTTCTACCGTATCCCGGAGAGAATTTGTCAATGTTGGATTGTATCGCAGAGTTGGTTACTGTAATTGTTTGAGTGTTTAATAAAATGGTAAATTTAGATTTCTTGAAGATGTTTCTTCTTCAGTCATTTGCAAAGACTGCAATGGCAAATGCTCAAAAGTTTCACCTTCAAAATTTATTTCACTCCCTCAAATATTAGTTCTTGCAATTTCCCCTTTTAACACTTCCAAAAAACGAATTGTAAAAACTGCTTCAAAGATTGCCTTAGAGAAAGAACTTGACATTTTGACATTTGTTTCATTTGATGATGATGAAGCAATTGCAATTGCAAATGCATCAAATGTTGTTGAAGGCGAAGAAATAAAATCATTGAAACGCCGATTAACAACCGATGATGAATATTTTGTTGCTGCAAAAATTGCAAAAGAAAAACCAGCAATTTCAAACAAACAATTCTTTATTTCTCCTCCTGATATGATTGATTCAACACGCGCCACCACTTCAACCCCTGATTCAGATGGTGGTGATTCAGGATTAGGAACTGAAAATTATTCACCACCTTTGGAACAGCCGTCCCAACAACCGGAGATGATTTCTTCTACAACAACAATCCAACAACATCGGCAATTATTAAATAAACAAAGAATTAAAACTACCAAATATAAGCTTGAAGGAATTATTTATCATCGGGGAGATGCAAAAGGTGGACATTATTATGCAAAAATTAAAAATCATATGTCTTCTTCTACATCAAATGGTAGGGATACTGTAGATGGAAGTAATAACAATGATGAATGGATTGAATGCAATGACACAAAAGTTACAGTAACTTCCATCGATTCTGAATGTGATGATCAACCGTATCTTTTCTTTTATTGTCTTAACAGGGATTACCGTAATGATGAATAATTATTTCGTTTAAAATATTTTGTCTTTTTGCAATTTTTTTGTGAGCTTTTTTTTTATCTTTTTCTTTCTCAAAAAATACTGGTGCTATCTTTTTTCTTTCTTTCTTTCTCTCTCTTTTTTGCTTTCATTGGATTACTGTATGTCTTTTTTGCTTTAAAACTGATAAATTATTATTATTATTTTGAGGTTTATTCATTATATTTTTCTTTACCAAAACATTTTTAAAAGTGACTTTACAAACAAAAAAAGTACATATTTTTTCAAAGAAATTGCGCAAAAGACTCTTTACAAATTTAAGAGAATGAGAAATGAAAAATTAGTGTAAAATTTGGAAAACAATTATATCAAAGACAAGAACAAAATTGCAAAAGTTATAATATTAATATTAATTGAAAATCGCCAGTATTTAAATTAATTGACAGCAATTTCTAAGCTGCTTGCAGAACCAATTGATTCTCTTTCTGGATCTCGATTATACGGATGTTCATCAGAATCAATTGGAGCAGCTCGAATAAGTGGCGAAATAGAACCCGTTGCTTGTGAAGAAGAAGACGAACTATTATTTATTGAACCAGATCTTTGCAAAATTTTTATGGGTGATCCTGCAGGTGCCGTGGCAGCTGCAGCAGCAGCGGCATTGGCTTCATCATCTGGTAAATCTGTGACGGTTGGAAGATTTCCAAAATTCATACTTTGAAAAAATCTTCGTTGATAAAATCGCCTCGGGGCAGGATTTGATGATGCTGTGGATGAGGATGAAGATGATGCAACACATCTTGATGAACATGGATCAATTGCCTTTGGGGGTTGGGACTTTTTTGAAGATGTTGAAGTTTTATTTTTTCGAAGGCATCGAATAAGGGATTCTTTGCAATGAGCTCGAAGTGCCGCCGTTGGATTAAATGATGGCTTTGACTTTGTTGAAATTGGTGCACTTGCAGATCCTGCACCACCCATATCAAACATTGGATTTTCGATGGATAAAGACATTGAACCAATTGCAGATTGCGGAGGGCAATCCGGAGTTTTCAGGGATGGCAAATGTGGAAAATTTGGGAAATTTGAGATATCCAATTTTCCAAATTCTGTTGACGGAGATGGAAGTTCTGTTTCAATTTTGACAGGAGTATTTGAAGGGGCTAAAGGGATGGAGCCAGGTCTTGCAAAGAATTCATTCGTAACAGTTTTCATCAATTGTCGGGGTCTTTCTGGGAATGAAAGAGGGGCATCAATTGTACGTTTACCATTTTCATTCAATAATCCCTCGCGTTTTGGTGTCAATAAAATTACATCATTTGCAGAAGCGGATTTACAAATTCGTTGTTGATCTGGTGGGGCTAAGAAGAGATCATTGCTGCTGCATGAATCCATTGGAGTTGAAACATCATCAACTTCAATATCTTCTTTGTTCTCTGATGCTGGAGACCCTGAGGCAGAAAAAGAATGTGGCCGAGAAGTTGGGGATAAAAGTTGTCGTTCACGAAGTTGTTTTTCATATTCAAGTAATTGACCCATGAAATTAAAATTTGGAGAAATTGATGGCCGTAAAGCTTTCACAAATTTATAGGCATCATCAGAGGAAAATCTTTTTGTTCTCATAATATAAGCAATTGCAAGGGTTGCTGATCGAGAAATCCCCGCTAAACAATGAACAAGAACTTTTTCACCATTTTTTCTTGCATTTTCTAAAAAAGTCAATTAGGTAAAATGATAATATGCAAATTTTAGAAATAACATACCAAGAAATTCAAAAGCAATATCAAAATGTGGCAGCAACTTTGCTTGATATGAATCATTGATTGGAATGTGAAGGAAATAATTTTTATGATTTGGGATACTTTCGCATTTTACACCTGGTTCACTCAGATTTATAATTTTTGTAATTCCATTTCGCTGAAAAAACAAAAACAATAATTAAAAGATGTTTTTACACTTTAACAACAGGGATACTGTAGGAAGCACTTTCCTCTATTTTCTTCAAGGAAAGAAAAAAAGATGACTCAAGTTTTTTTCATTTTTAAAATTCCAAAACATCAGAAAATAAAATAAATTTTTTATGCTCTATTAAACTTTAATATTATTATCTTTGATAAAAAATCTTTAATTCTGACTCAGCTTTTTTTTCAGTTTTTTCCAAGAATTGTTTGAAATTGTCAATGAAAAAAAAGTATAATTTTAATAGTTTTTGACAGGGCTTGCTGCTTTTGAACTGATAGGATAAAAAAAAAGAAAGAGGAAAAAATGCATTGAAAAAAAGCAGCAGCTCGAATCCTCCTATCTTTTTTTCTTTCTTGTTTTGCGTCAATGAAAAAAAAAGATGAGTCATTTTTTTAAAACAAAAGAAAACAGAAAATTGCAGCTTTTTGAGTCAAGTTCGAAAAAAAGAAGAAAGAAAGAAATGTACAAAGATCGGCTTGGTTTAAACCTTTTGCTTTTGTGGGTTTCTTTCTTTCTTAAAAAGGGCAAAAATCTTATAATCTCCAATATGGCTTAAGGGGGGAAGAAGCCAAATTATTCAAATTTGTTTGAAAAAAATGCTAACTTACTTTTAGGATATCAGTATTTAAAGCATCTTGTTGTGAGCCAAGAAATAAAAAATCTAATATTTGTGTGGGACCATTTGATGGCTCATCATCATCATTCCCGCAGAGATTATTCTTTTTTCTTGGAATTGATGGAAAGACATTTGGAGATGTTATTGTTGAAGAAGAAGAAGTAGATAAATTAGGATGTGAAAATGAATTTGGTAGAGATAAACGATTTGGAGTTGATAAAAAAAGTGTCATGGGTGGATTATTTGAAGATGAGGAAAAGGAAGAAGAGGATGTGGAAGGACCCGTTGATTCAGAATGTGATAAACCCGATTTTGAAGAAGATGAAGAAAAATTATTGATACAATTATTTTGCGATTGCTGCTGCGATTGCTGCCAATTAATATTAATATTATTGTTATTCATAACAGTATTATTACTGCTTCCAAGAATATAACCATTGCTTGGTTGTAAAGGTGCAGATTCAATTGTTGGAGTTGGGGTTACTGGATTTGGCTCGTTTGTTTCACACAAATCCGGAAATTGTTGTCGAAATTCAACAAAACTTCCTAAAAAATGGAGAAAATTATTATTTTTTATAAAAATTGTTTTTTTTGAACAAAAAGAATTTTGTTTTGAAAAAGAGAAAAAAGAGAGAAATAAACAAATTGAGTTTAAAATATTTTTTTTTCTTCTGAGAAAATTGAGGGAAGAAGACGAAAGTGAAGAAAGAAAAACGAAGAAGAGCATTTTATGCACCACCATCACCACTATGGTTCCCTCACTTCCACTTTTCCACCACCAACAACTACAACAACAACAACCCGCAAGCACAAAAACGCGAGCAAGCATCGGATGTTGTTGGTTTCATTGTGGCCAAGAAAAAAATACACGTCTAAAATTTGCAATATCAAAAAAATGATTGCAACAAAAGATAGAAGAGGGGGAGAATTCTGAGTGTGCCTTGTCGGCTGCTACTTATATATATAAATATAAGTTATATAAGATAGATAGATTTAAAGAAGGCAATAAAAATGTCAAAAATATCGTTTTATTTTTTTCTTCCCAAAAAATGCCAATTTTGGGCAAACCAAACAACATCCCCAAAAATGGAATTGAGAATGCTAATGTTTTGGAAGAAGAAGAAGTTGCTTTTGGCACCCTCTCTTTTTCGCATCTCGGCATTGTGGTTCCAAAACATGCTGCTGCTGCGGTTGCGGCTTCAATGTTCTGTTCCATGCCATTGGCGGTAGTGGTGAAAGGAAAAAGAAAAAAAGGAAGAATGGCATTTTTAAAAAGTAGCAAGTAAAATCAATAAAAAATATATTTTATATATTATATTTTTTGGTAGAAATAAAATATTGAAAAAAAGAAAGAAAATGACTCAATTTTTGTTTTAACTAAAATTCTCTCCTCTTTTTTTACATTTCCAGCACGAGACTTTTTTAAAAAAAAACATAGTCATTCTCAACAGCAAAAAATAAATAGATTGTAGTTCATAGCCCCACCACAATCACCATCACCATCACTAACAGCAGGAGCAGCAGCAGCATGAGGAAAGGGAGGAAAGCACGCACTTGATGAAAGGTGAAGAAAGGCGCAAAAAGAGAAAAAGTGCGGGGAAAAGGAGCTGAGGAATGGAAAGTACCCAAAGTATTTATGCTCGTTTTCTCTATTTATCAATGTTGATGTAGATGATGATCGGAAGTCAGCTGGGGAAGGTAAAAAACGTGGGATTCCAAAAAGATTAGCATTTGTATAGTAGTAAAGTATTATTGATTTTTTTAATACTCAAGAAAAAAATTAATAAAAAGGCAGTGAAGCAAAAAAGTATAATTAATGTTAATGCCCTAAAGGGATATAAGAAATGAAGCATTATTTTCTGTTCAAAAAACATTTATATTTTTTTTTGAACGTCATGTTTCCTTCTTCTCTTTTTCGATGAAGCAGCTTTAGATATATTTTTTATGAAGCTGATGCAGCAGAAGCTGAAGTAGAAGAAGCAGCTTATAGTAGTAGTCACGTACATTAATAAAAGACAGAAAGAGAAAAAGGAGGGGATTAAAAATTCTTAAAAGAAAGAAAAGAGAATGAGTGAGCGAGTGTCAAATGCATTGCTGCTGCTGGCATCATTTTTGGCTTTTCCTGAAAAAAGCTTTTGCTTTTCTATTTTTTTTTTGCAAAATAGAATCTTAATTGCTTGAAGCCAGCAGCAGCAAATTCAAATAAAAGTGAAAAAGAAAAAGAAAATTGTATTATTGCAACCAATTAAATTCTATCTATCTGTATGAAGGAAGAAAGAATAATAGTAAAAATTAACCACAATCTTATATACCAAAATGTTTTTTGGAAATATATTTCTAAACTTAAGTTGAATGATGACACAACTTTTTTTGTCTCTCTCGTTAATAACTTCCAAAAAGATCAAAAAGTCAAAAAAAAAGAATTTCCTCATTTTTTTATCGTATCAATGAAATCACTTTTTTTGAGTTGTCATTGATTTTAACATCCAAAATTAATTTAGCGAAAAAAGCAGAAATGATGAATCACAATCAAAAGTTTGAATTTGATTTCTTTGTCATAATTTCTTCGTTTTCTTTTATCCTATTTCAACAAAAAGTAAAGAAGAAGCAATTTTTGTTTAATAAAATCAATATTAAATGTTTTATGATCTCTTTCAATGAGAATTATTTTGAAGTATTTTGAAAAATAATATTGTTTTGTCAGACAGAAAAAACAACACAAGATCAAAAACAAATAAATTGATAAAGAAAAGTTTTTTGGTTGTTTATTTTTAGAAAAAATTGGTATAATAAAAAAAATTGGCAGTTTTGAAAAATATTTTGTGTTTTTTTTGGTATAAAATTATATGCAATTTCTTTAGCGAAAAGAAATTTGTAGTCGAAATATATTATTATTTATAGTCTACAAAATCATTATACAAAAAAACACATTCTGTAAAAAATGTTGAAAGATTTGCTGTTTTACTGGTTTTGGCCGGCACGAAAAAAGAAGAAAGCAAAAGTTCAAGAAGGTCAAGAAAATGAAAAAACAAAAACATCTTAAAATATACCCCCTTAGAGAATGTTTTTTGGGCTGCTGCTGCAAAAAGTTAAAGAAAAAAGTAGCTTTTTGGATGACTAACTTAAAAATATGAAAGAAAAAAAGTAAGAAAAAGTCATGAAAATTGAAAATTCTATTCTTTTTTTGGAGACCGATAAAATCCGTTTTTCTTCTTCTTTCACAAAAAAGAATTGATTGAAATTTGCGCGAGTGCAAATGTATCCCCCCTTTTTCTATCCATCCTATTCTTTTATTCAATGTTTTCTGCAATGTTTTTATATATTTTTTTTAACAACAAGAACACACAGAGACTAAAATGTATTCATGAAAAATGTGTGCAATCTTTTTCTATAAGCTTAAGCTCTCTATTTTCTTTTTTTTATTGTTGAACAAAAACAAGAAAACATATAAACCTCGAGTATGTGTGTTTTTGTTGTCGCATGTTTTTTTTGACAACAACCAAAAAAATTATACAATGTAGAATTTTATGTGTGTATATTTGTTTAATGAATGAGGTAATGAATGAAAGAAAGAAAAGCAAAAGTGATGTTTGAAAATTTTCAAAACACATTTTCTTAAGAAAAAACAAAAGTCCAAAGATTCCTAAACTGTTTACCTAAACTAAGATTTTAAGAATTGTAAAATAAAAGTGGTAGTTATTTAAAGAATTTCAAATGAATAATTAAGCTAACATTTTGTAAAAATACAGATGTCTCATTTAAAGAAAAGAAGGTTTACGGTTGCTTTTTGACGCTTACATTTTTTTCAATCTTTTTTTTACGTCATTAAACAAATGTGTTTATTTTAAAACCCGTAATAATCTTAAAAATTCTTAAATATTTTTTTTGCAAGAAAAATATGTCAAAGATTTTTTGAATAATTGAAAAAAAAAGAAAAACGGCTGTCAGAAAAAAATATGATTCATTGCGGGTTTTTTTCTTTTTTCAGCTGCTGCTATTTTCTCTTGTGTCATTGATCAAATTAAATCAAAGTTTGTGTTTTTTGGAAAGGTATTAATCAAAAATGCGTCATTTAATTATTGATTTTGTAATCTATTGTTGTATTGTAAGAGATACGCCCAAAACCTTTTATACTGATAATGAATGATAGAGATGAAAATTAAATCCTGTTTTTTTCTGTGAAAATTAAAAGGAAATCTGCTATACTTTTTTTTGGGAGACTACAAAAAGTAATTCAAAAAACTTATGTAATTGTAGCTTTTTTTGAGAAAGAAGCCTTAACACAAAAAAAAGAAAATTAAATTTTAGCTTTAAAGACATTAATCAAATTTTATCACATGTAATTACAAGTAATTATCTATTCCCGAAATGAAAAGTAATAAAAGACTACAGTAACCAAAAAATGGTAAAATATTAAAATATTACTCACTTCTTAACATGACACCATCAAATGAAGGACGAGGACGACGCTGTTGGGCAATCATAATCTTTTTTGGAGATCAGAAAAATTTAAATATTTCAAGGATAAGAGCAAGTAATAAATAATAAATAAATATATTTAATATTGTTTAATGAAGTATTTATATTTGTATTATTATTGTTAAACAAAATAATACATTCAACAACAATATTTTTAATTTTTTTACGGCACAAAAAAAAAGTTTTTTTAACTTATAAGAAGAAGAAGAAAGTAGCAGACGACTGGCCTTCTTTTTAAAGTAAAATAAAAACAGAATGCCTACTTTTCCTTTTTTTGAACAACAAAAAAAAAGAAAACTCTGCGCACAAAAAATACACACATATACAGAATGTATATATCTTCTGATGTTTTTTGGTGTTGATTCATCATTCATTCACTCGCTTGCTTACTTCTTTCCTTCCCCTTTGCATTCCTTCTAAAACATTTTGAAGCAGCCGACTCCGCCCATCTTTTTTCCTTCTCGTTAACATTTTTTTTGTGCTTTGAAGTGATGTTTTGTGAGTCATCAAAAAACTGTTAGAGAAAAAAATATCAAAAGAAAATTACTCCCCTGTTTAAAAAAAATGGGAGGAGGCTCTATGAAAGCTCAAAGGATATCAGAAAAAAGTGGCACTGCCAACCATTTAATTTTAATTTTATTTAATATATTTATTATGACTCAAGAAAAAAAACGGAAACTTCATTCAAAATTCAATTGAAAAAAAAGTAAAATGTCAAAATTTTGCAAAGAAAAAGCAAGTGATAAAACGAAAGTGGGAAATGCAAAAAAATGTTTTTGTTTAAAAAAGATTTTTGATTACTTATTTTCTTTCTTTCATTGAATGATAATGGGGTTGTTTGTTTCTGACTACTACTGTTTTACTGCACATTTATATTTTATTAATCTTGTAGCCAAAAAAATGTTTATCTTTAGCTAATAGAAAGAGAGAGGAAAAGCTGACATTAGTCATTCATTTTCGTAGAAATAAAGAAGGATCAAGATTAAAGATCATTGAACAAAATGTGTGATAATTTATGGATATATATCAGTTGATGGTGATAAAGAGCAGACATGTGAAAATGATAAAGATTATTACAAAACAAAAGCAAAACCAAATTCAAAAACAAAAAAAGTTGTTTCCGTTTTCCGGTTTTTTACAATAAAAAAAAGCCGTGTCACAATGTTCAATGCCAAAAAAGCAATGTTACTCATTCATCATTCAAATTCATGTATATTCAATGAGATTATTTTGGAGTCATTTTGGAATATACTCATTGGAATAGTGTTATGTCATAGTTCCATAGAAATATGCAAATTAAAATTAAAATTCTGTTTTTAGAAACAAATTCAAACAACAAAATTCTATACTTACGCCTACAGTAACCCAAAAATGTGTGTGTTTTCGAAACTATAAATAATTTAGAAATTGATTATTGTAATCAGCAAATTTTTGAAATTGTTCTAAATTTGGAAACATTACTTCCAGTGATAATCTAAATATATTACAAGAAAGGATTGAAGAGAAAATACGTCATTAACTGTTTTAATCTTTTCTTATCAAAAATCATCTTATCATTGAACAGGAAAATTTGTACATTTTCTTTTTTGCAAAAAAGTAGTAATAATGGATTTTAGGAAAGAAAAATGAATCATCAAAAAAAAACTAATGTACATAAAAAAATGACCAATCCAAGATTTCAATGTGTTTGATGAGAGAGTGACCTTCTTCTTGAATAACTGATTCATAGATATATTATATTATTTTAATTTCAGAGGAGCCTTTCTTCTTTTTGGGCAGTGGGTGATTCAGCTAATATTAAAAAAGTCATCAAACATTTAAAGTTAAAAAAAATGAGTGAGAGAGGGGAGCTTTTCTCATTATTAAAAATGAATCATACTGTGACTGACTAAAACATGTTGAGAAATGTCAAAAAAACATTACTACCATTATTATTATTCGTTTAATTCGAAAATTGGGTTACTGTAGATTATTGTTGTTTTTCGAAAAAAAATGCAAAAAACCAAGAATGCAACAAAAATAAATCATGAGATTTATACTCTTTGACAAATTATTAAGGAATTTTTTTGTTTGTTGTTTGATTAAATATTTTTAAATAGAGAGGGTATTTAGTCAATTAGTCATGTGTAAGTTAAAGGCAAAGTCAGATGTCTGAAATATTTAAATGTGTGACTTGGATTTATTAAAATTAGCAAATTAGCCGTCTTATATGTTTTCTTTTTGAATGTATCAAAACCACAAAAACATGACTAAAAATTAAGGAGTATTATTTTTGTTATTTTTAATCTGTATCCTTTTTTTAAAACTACTTATCTTTCTTCTCTCATTTTACATACATATTTGTAGTCCATATTTAGAGGGAGTTTTTTAAGGGATAAAATTTCATAACAAAGAAGAAAAATACTATTTTGGTGACTGACTAAAATTTAGCCAACACACAAATTGTTTTTGTAAAAAAATAAACAGAGTCATAACTTTTGAGGGATATAAGTGGATTACCGTAATCTTTTGTTGTCATGATTGTTGGGTAATCCGTTTTAATATTTTTGGGGGTCACCAAATCCTTTGATGATTTTTAATTTTCTTTCAGTGACCACCAGACTAATGTTTTGTTAGATTAAATAAAAAATTAGACTACATCAAAATCCTAGGTATTAATCTTAATATTACCGTATACGTGTTTACTTAAAAACACAAAAACACCATTTTTTAATTTAATGAAAATTTACATAAGGTAATTTCTCCAAACTACAGTAAAATTGTATTTTTAACAGAAAAAAGTGTTGTCTTTGTTTAATATCTAAAAAGTGGTGGTAACACAGTAGTTTTTTGAATATTCCCAAAACTCTTGCTGTTGTTGCTCATAACTTTTTTTCCTTCTTTCATTTTGTAAACAAAAATTGAACTTAAAAAATGTTTTAAAAGGCTTAACCTTTGTTTGAGATTTTTTTCTCTCTCTCTCTTTCTCTCAATGAATGTACATATATTTATTATTTGATTTTTTGGTTGGTGATGGTGATGGTACAAATGTATGACAAAAAGATGACGTAGAAATGAAAAAGAATGGTATTGAAAATTCAAGGAAAGACGAAAAACAGCAAAAAAACAACAAGAAAAACGTTGGTACACTGCTCCCACTATTTATAAGACCACAATTATTTTTGCTGTTTTGTAAAAAGGGGATATCCGGTCAAAAAGATAGTGTTACCATCTTATTCAGCACCCTCGATAACCTATGTGTGCCAAAAATAACCTTCAGAAACTTTCAAGTTTTTGTTCCAGGACCAAAAATCGAAAAATCGCCTCCCACAAATTATAAGACCAGAAACAATTTAATTACAAATTATTATAAAAATTTTCTAAAAAACTAAAATTTGTGTTTGGAGCAATTAATAGCTTTGTTATCTTCATGAATAACCTCAAAAATTAAGTCTTCTTGCCTTCAATAACTTATTTCATCATAATAAGCTGATACACTTGAAAAATCACGAATTTAAGCAGAAAATTATTTTTTAGGGGCTTCGTTGCAGCCTTCGGTGTCTGAAACTATAAAAATACAATAATTAAATAATATTTGTAAAGGAATCAAGTGGATTTATCAAAAAATGTGCATTTAACATCAAGTTGAATATGGCATTTTTCACTTTTTTGGCACTTTTTTAAGTGCCGATAAAACGTGCCATGGTTAGATTGAAGAAATGTCAGATACGTTTTTTGGTAGCCCTACTCATGCTTAACAAGTCCCCCAAGTTTCATAAGTTGGGACCTTCCAGGTCGAATTTGCCGTTTAATCAAAGTTCATCAATTTTTGCATTTTTTATCATTTTTCCTCTAATTTTTGCTATTTTTGGCTTTTTTCCCCATTTTCAATCGCATGGCAAATTCGACCTGGAAGGTCCCAACTTATGAAACTTGGGGGACTTGTTAAGCATGAGTAGGGCTACCAAAAAACGTATCTGACATTTCTTCAATCTAACCATGGCACGTTTTATCGGCACTTAAAAAAGTGCCAAAAAAGTGAAAAATGCCATATTCAACTTGATGTTAAATGCACATTTTTTGATAAATCCACTTGATTCCTTTACAAATATTATTTAATTATTGTATTTTTATAGTTTCAGACACCGAAGGCTGCAACGAAGCCCCTAAAAAATAATTTTCTGCTTAAATTCGTGATTTTTCAAGTGTATCAGCTTATTATGATGAAATAAGTTATTGAAGGCAAGAAGACTTAATTTTTGAGGTTATTCATGAAGATAACAAAGCTATTAATTGCTCCAAACACAAATTTTAGTTTTTTAGAAAATTTTTATAATAATTTGTAATTAAATTGTTTCTGGTCTTATAATTTGTGGGAGGCGATTTTTCGATTTTTGGTCCTGGAACAAAAACTTGAAAGTTTCTGAAGGTTATTTTTGGCACACATAGGTTATCGAGGGTGCTGAATAAGATGGTAACACTATCTTTTTGACCGGATATCCCCTTTTTACAAAACAGCAAAAATAATTGTGGTCTTATAAATAATGGGAGCAGTGTAGAAGGTCAGCAGGCAAAAACAGAGAAGGCGTTTTTCGAAGGTGTTCAAAAAAATTCAACTCAAACTTTTTTAACGACCGATCAACGCCTACCAAAAAATAGCATTCTAAATTTTTTTTTGTTTTTGACTTTAATTTTTGTGACGTAAAAAATTAGTTGATCTTAATCAAGTTCTTTTTTTTTGATTTTGATTTATTTCGGGTTGATTGTTTGGGTAAAATATCATCATCATCTATCAAATGATAGATTCCAACCCAAAATCAGAAAAAAAACACATCACAAAACAATAGGGATATTTTTGGAAGAAGAAAAAATTAATTTGTGGTTTTTTTAAAAGAAAAAAGATGGGGGAAAGCAGTTTTAAAAGAACGAAAAATTTATTAATTAATAAATTTAAGTAAAAATTTTGTTCCTTTTCGCTTTAAATTTCAAAGAACACTCAAATCCAATTTTGTATGGATATATCAAAGCTTACGTGACTCAAATTGTGGTACTTAAAATGATAATTAGTTAGGTATCATAGATATATACATTAAAGGTCAAGGATTCAATCTTATTATAGCAACAAAATAGAAGTTCATTGAAAGTATAATCCTTAGTTCCGCGACACTTAGTTCCCGGACAGTTAGTTCCGGAACTAAGTGTCGCTGCGACTCTTAGTTCCCGACACTTAGTTCCATGTAACACTTAGTTCCCGACGGTTAGTTCCGTTATTTGTAAAAATATCAATTGTAAAATAACAAATTTTAAAAAGTTATAATTTAATTTTAAATTAAACTAAAAAGCATACTTTTTCATCATTCATTACTAGTTTTGTGGCTCATCAGCTTATTCTCAACTTTGCTGATGTCTAAATTTTTTATTCCAACGTCCCTATTTTGGGCTATATTTTATTTTGTGTCGTTTTAATGATAAAGACTTATTCATTGCACTAATATTTGAGTCTTCAGAATTAATAGTCAGAAACAAATACAAATTTTTAACGTGCTATCCCCAAGGATACGGTAATTTTAAATCAAACGAATTAGATGGTTAACACAAATCCAAAGTTTTCTTCGTACCGCTGGTTTTCTAATTCTGGCACATCAAATAGGAGTTAGCTGTTCAAATTAAAATTAATAGCAACAGACACGGTTTCAATTGTGGCTCTTTTGGGGGTACTGTCGAACCTCATTATAATTATTCGCTGTCTCTTGAAAGACGTTATAATGAGGTTCGATTGTATATTCAAAAGCCGCAACTCGAAAAATTTTTGCAGTTATTAAAATCATAAAATATTCCGTCTTTCGTGATGCTTTTTATTAGAAAAACTTGCCGCTAAAGAATTTTAAAAAAATTTAGAAAACTTCTCATCTATAATGTAAAATTAAAAATTACCGTAAATAACCGAAGAGTAATCCATATCAATACTATTTATTATTTAAAGCTAATTTTAGTATGCTGTGAATGATACTTTTACAAATAACGGAACTAACCGTCGGGAACTAAGTGTTACATGGAACTAAGTGTCGGGAACTAAGAGTCGCAGCGACACTTAGTTCCGGAACTAACTGTCCGGGAACTAAGTGTCGCGGAACTAAGTGTCATTTTTCCAAGTTCATTGGGTCCTTAGGGGATATTGCTTTGTCATCAGTCATTGTTTGAGACAGAACAGTACAAAAGACCAAAGACTTTTTGATGACAAATATTTGTCAATTAACGAAATTTGCATATTTTCTATTTTAGTTATAAAACCAACCTTTCAAAAGCATAACCTTTTTACAGCGTAATTTTGTTGCATTTGTTCTTAAACGATTATAAAGGATTTTGGCGCATTTTTCTGAACTTGTTGAATCATCTTCTTTAGTACTGTTGTTGCTATTACAATTATTGTTATTATTATTATTATTGCCACAAACAATCTGTGGACATGGGGTTGTAGCTAAATGAAGTTTTGGAGTTGTTGTTCGATGATTAATTAAACGTTTTGTATGTTCGTCTCCGGCATAAATTACAACTTGAATTCCGTCAAAAGTTGGAATCGCCAAATTCTCTTCAATATTATCCAAATATTGATTAACTAATTTTTCACAACAAACCTGCAAAAATTTAAAAATTAAATTAAACTTTCTTAAAAAGATTTTAAATAAAAACGGATGTTTGAAAGAAGAAAAATGTGGAAAAATTACTAATTTTTATAAGACACCTTTTTTAAAGAAAAATCTTTTGCTTTTAGTTTTTTGCATAAAACACAAAAATCTTGAATAACCAAAGGTCGAAGAATTTTAAGGGTTGTAAAAAATTGGGGGCAGAAAGGCACCAAAAAATAAAATTATGTTGTAAAATTTTATGATTGTTTTATTTTTTTGGGTACGGTAGCACTGATGGCACGTGATATAACAAACTAAACAACATTTTTAAGTATATTTTAAGCAGATTATTTTTGTTCAAGTTACACTGATTTAAAAAGCGGCATGTTCTCTTTGACTCCGGAGGCATAACCAAAAAATATCAGAAAATTTATTATTTTTAGAATTTGACCCAAAACAAAACATAAAACTTCTGGTTTTCTTTAATACTTAGAAAATAGAAAGCACGCTAATATTTGCATATTTAATTTTGTTTTGCAAATTAAAAAAAGAATTGGTTTCTTAAAATAAATCAACGAAACTGCTGTTTTTTTCACATTTCTTTCTTACTTCCGCCCTCCAAAAACCCTTGAATAATAATAACAATAATTTTAATTTTTAATTAAAATATGAAAAATTACTTAACGGAAGTAAAATTTTGTTATTGCAGCCTAGGAAGAAAAAAAACATAATCAACCAAACTTAATTTTTACGTTGACACCAGTCATTTTCTTTTAAGAATTTTTTATTAAAAAAGGTAGGTTTAGAAAATTCTTTAAAGAAATATGGCATGAATAATTTTATTTTAACCCCTAAACAGCTGTCATTCTCGTTTGAAAGATTACGGTAGTTGATGATGACAGCAATGCTTTATTAATTTTGTAAAAAATTTATGTCATTTTGTTTGTATTACCTAATAAAAATGAGTAATATAAAGGTTTTGAAAAATTACTCACAGCAGTTTTAACAATTTTCCTCGAAAAAAACTAACAAAACACATTTTTCATAAAAATTAATTCCTGTTTAATGTACAAAAAAAAGAACAGCTTGAACATGTCTGGAGGGAACAAATAATAATAATTAATTTTAATAACAACAACTAATTTGCTTGTGTCTGTCTATGTCTTTCAAATGACTAATTTCTTCTTTCCCCCCTTAATTTCCTTGTGTTGTCGTCATCATTATTATTATTATCAAATTATGAGTAGAGATATATTGTTTAAACAAAACACAAAAAAATTAATAAAAAAACTATGGGGAATGAGTAAATTTAATAAAACGCTTTTTGCCATTCATAATTTTCATGTTTTATAGAAAATTCTGAATGACTCTTATTTTTTATCATCGAAACAGACGTTCTTTGATGTTCTCGAAAAAAAATTTATGAATTTGTTTTTCCTTTTTCAAAAAAAAGAAACCAAAATGAGTAATATTTTTTATGTTAAAAAGGGGGGATATGAAAAAATGAGTAAGTCAGTCAGTAAAAAAGAGAGATGCTTAAATTTATCACCCCCATTAATTTTTTTATTTTGTTGTTTTTATTTAAAAATTTTATGAGTAAACTTTGTTCCTTTTTCTGTTTTAAAAACAAAACTAACTTTACAATATTACTCATTTCCATGACTTTCTTTTAAGGAACAAAAATTAAAGTAATTAAAACTGTTCTTTGAAAATTTTGTCGCTGTTAAGGATTTTTTTGGGATACTTAGTTCAAAAAGCTATGTATGTAATTGTGTTATTAATCGCCTGCGGCAAAGGACTTCGGCCACAAAAATGTCTCATTTTTCATATTTTTAAAAAAGTCACGTTTTGTGTCTTTACAGTAAGACAACAAAAATGTGATATGTAAATGGCCATATTATGGAAAATGGATGGAAGTTGTAAAGATTTTTTAGGATTGTAAAAATATTTATTAATATTTGGAGGTATTACTTAGAAACAGTAATAAATATTAGTAATAAATATTTTTCAAGACCAAAAACCTTGTATACCTTGTGCTTTAATTAATTTAAATAATTTGTTTTTTCGCGCTTTAAACTCAGAATGATTAAAAATAAAATAAAAACTTATGAGTGCTTTCTAAAAAATTGAGTGTTAAATCATCGTTGAAAAATAGAAAAACTTGAGGCTTTTCACAAGCTTGTTTTAAGTACACATTAATTAAATATTTAAAAAAAATTTGATTATCTCATGTGACTGCAATAATTTAGAAATAACAACCTCAAAATAAGTATTTTGATAGCAGAAATCCAACTTTAAAAGCTTAGGGGATAGTATTATTATGATTATTAGTTAATTAAAAAAACTGCCATTTTACACTTTTAAGGGATCTAAGAAAGTGTATAAAAGTTAATCCATTCTTATCTATTTTTTGGGATTGCAAGAAAAAAAGAAGGAAATCTTTTTGGAATTATCGTAGCCATTAAAAAACTATTTCAGGAATTACGTATTTGCAAAAATGAAAGATTTTTCTTTTAAGGCACACAAAAAAGTAGTATTACTCATTCAAGTACTTCCTATTTTTACTTTTTTAAAAAAAAAAGTAATTTTTTGCTGCTGCCTTTCAAAAAATGCCTTGCTTGATTCATGCTTTTCAGCTGCTGCGCTGCTGCTTCTGCTGTTGTCATTGCTGTTGCAACCACGCAAAAATTTAACATAAAAAATGCCATTTTCGATGCATTTATAAAATAAAAAATCTTTTCCATGAAGAAGATTAAAAATTGCGGGGAGATTAAAAAGCTAAAAAGCTGATGCACAAATTTAACCATGTATCTTTCTTTTGATAATTTGCATCTTTTTCTTAGATTTTTGGTTTTTGCAAAATATAAAATTTGAAATAATTAAAAATTGAAGGATTATTTTTTGTTTGAAGAGCAAAAAGGAAAGAGAAATGGCACAAAATGGCACTGAAGGAAGGTATATAGCCGCAGGGCAGCTGATGATTCAGATCCTTCTTTTTTTCACCTCCTCAAAATCCCTGCATATTTAATTCAGCAAAAATGACAAAAACAAGTGTTTAATACTGTGTTTTGAAGCACTAAAAACAAGCAAAAAAAACAAAACAAGGGCGAAATTCTTAGAAAAACTACAACCGCGTCAACGAAGAAATTAATGCTGTTATTTTAAGCTCTAAAGTTTTGCGCTCGTACAACCAAAAAAATATTTTTTTGCTACAAACAAGTTCAAAGTATTTTTGAACTCTACCGTATTTTTTGCTGTTGTCCAACACCAAAAAGCAGTGGCTACGATTAAATTAAATTTTATGGTCTTCCGAGAAAAAAATTGAAAAGTGCCAGTTTGTAAAAAAAACTATGACTCAACTTTAATAAGCATGTTTATTTTATTTTTTTTTGTGAAAAATGATGCATGTTCAAAAAACTTTTTTCGCAGAAAAAGTAATTCTTAAAATTTTTATGGGAAAAGAACTTGTGAGAATTTAAAATTAATATTCCAATGAATGTGTATACCATAAATTTTATTTTTTTTGAAGAAAAAAACCTTAATTTAATTGCCTGATTCATTCATCCATTTTTTTCAAAAATATAAACAACAAAGTTTTTTAATTTTGTTAAAGAAAATACAAACATGCATTTTGGATGGCAAAAATGGCTACAATCTTTCAAAAAATGGGGACTTTTTTATTTAAAACATGTAATTTTTTAAGAAGTTTTTTTAAAAGCTAACTTTTATAGTGTTAAAAATGAAATTAAGGGGTATATCATAAAATTGTATCTTTTTATGGCTAAAAAATGTTGAAAGTTTTGGGCATTTGATACTTTGAGGGAATTTGTCACGTTTTTAAAGGAATAATCAGAAACTGTAATTTTAAAGAAAATGTTTTATGATGTTTTTCATAGGCTGCTTTAAGGGGTATAATTTATGACTAAAAGGTAATTTTATAAATGTCATGAAAAAATAGGTTGTAAAGTAATTTTAATGTGTATTTTGCAGGTTTTATGTTTTTAGTTTGAAAAGGGATTTTTGAGGGAGCATCTTTAAAGAAAAACAAGTTTGGCTGCAAAAAATTTGCATATCACATTTTGTCAACTGCTCAAATGCAGGTTCAAAGTTACGAAATAAAATATCTTATGAAAGATACCGTACCCAATTTTAACATTACTTTTACCAAAAGTTAAAATGTGGAAATAAAACTTACTTTATTATCAACTAATCTTTTGCGCATAATTCTTGAATAAAGAGTATTAATACTTTTTGCAATATGACAATGATTATAATCAACAAAATTTCGACAATCCATAATTAGCAAATTTCGTGGGCAAGATCGAATTAGATCTGCCATTTCATTCAATGCAATTTCACCATATTCTGGTGGGGTAGAATTATTTGAGGGGTGCTGTTCACAATTTGGTGATCCCATATCCGAATCAATTATTGATTCACATGATGATGGGGATACCGATGAAGAGGAGCTTACGGCAGAATCCGTTGAGCTTGAAGTTGAAGATAAAAGAAGATTGGATCGAGGGGAAGAAATTGGAGATTTTGAATAGAAAAAACGTTGCATTTCAGTTTCATATAATGTTGAACACATTCGTATAAATTATATTAACATACAAATAAAATATTGATGATATATAAATATATATATTGGGGAAAATATTATAAAATTAAGCGTGAATAACCTAAAATGAAATAAGTATAAGAATGATGCAATTTTTAATCATCACAATGAAATACTTCGCGTTTCGCAAAGAAAGTTATCGTAAACTTAAACACGAGAAATACAAAAACGGCAAATTACGAAAGACAAATGGTAATATTGCAAAAATAGTTGTTTTAACTATTTTTGCAGAAGGCCAAAGTTTTTAAAAATGAATCACAAAAATTACTAAAAATTCGTATTAAAACGTCAGAAAATAATTTGAAGACTGTTAAAGTAAATAAAAAAAACTTTAAAATTTCAAAATGTACATCATAATTAAATGTAATTCACCTCCTACTCCAATGTTTTTATCTCCGCATTTATTTATTCATTTATTTATTTATACATGTTTTTGGAGTGGGCAGCAGTTACTCAGTTTTGACCACACACAATACCCCATCTATTATGAAACATTGAATTTTACCAAAAAGCATCTGGTGTAAAGAAAGAAAAAGAGGGAAAGTTCAGTCATCATCATCATCAGCAGACATCTGAATTTTTAAATGCAACCTTTTTTATATTTTTAAATGCAACAAAAAAAGATGATGACGAAAATTTTGGAGGCAAAAGTAAAATTTCGAAATGGGTCAAAAATTTTCTGTGTATGACAAATCATAAAAGTTTTTTTACCATTTTCGAAATTTTATACCTTTCTTTTTTCATTTCATTCATTGCTAAAAGCAATTTAGTCAGCATAAGCAACAGCAAAGTTGAAACTTGGAAAAAAGGGAAAAAAGGTATGACAAAATGGGTGAATATCACTCATTCATTTCACTAAAAAAGGGGGTGACGAATTCTCCTGGAAATAAAAAAAAATGATGAGATCATTCTCTTTTTTGCTGATGTTTTGATAAAAAATAAAACGTTAAAATATCTACGATTCTGTGTTTCAATAAAAAAAAATGTAAAAACAGGAAATGAATTTAAAATTTTTTTTTGGGATTTTTAAAACCGCATTAAAAAATTTTTTGATTCACGTGATTTTTTTTCCAATTTCTAAAATAATACAAAAATTAAATAACAGAAAAAAAGAACCCTTTTTTTAATCATTTTTAAATTAAATAATTTTTTGAAAAGAAAGATCAGTGGCAAAAGATTGGTCACATTTTTCTTTTTCTTTAATCGACCCCTACGCCTTTCTTTACTTCAAAGGCGGGTGTGTGGGGGTCGAATTTCGAAGGAGAAAAAAATGGAATTGGAAATTTTTGTTGTTTTTCTTTTGATCAAAAAAATGGGTGGAAGGAATGAAGCAGAGGGAGGGAAAAAACATTGTTGAACACATCATGATCAATAATATGTTTTTTATTCCTTGCAATCAGTATCTTTCCTTTCTCAAAGGTTGCAGCAGCAAAGAAAAGAAAAGAAAGAAAGGAATTGAATAATAAATAATCTGACGTATTTCCTGCCTTGCAAAAAAACTGAATTAAAATCACAGGTTTTAAAACAATTTTTTTGCAGAAAAAATAATCTGTAAAAAAAGAAATGTGAATTTTTTTTGCATTTTACAGCGTTGATTGAAAGAAGAAAAAAGGGGAAGAAAATTATACACACAAACACACACACACTTTTTCAAATATCGAAAATGACATCACTTTTTGGAACGAAGAAAAAGCAAAATAATGGAAAACGCGATCAACAGAAAAATCGACAAACATCGCTTTTTTTTCTCGTTTTTTCGCGAAAAACATATACGAAATTTCCCTCCTTTTTGTTCAAGCGAAAAAAAAACAGATTGTAGTTTCAAAATACAAAAGTTCTGATAAGGTAGAAAGCAAAAAATCAATTAATCAATACCAAACCTTGATTTTATCTTTTTTTTTCATTGCAGCAGCAATGATCCTACAAAAGTGGGCAATAAAAATATGATAAAATTGGAATGTTTTTACGTAAGAATAGAATCGAGTAGAAAAAAAAGAACCGGAGTTAAATTATGGATCATCACTTTGATCAAGATGAGGGGATCATAAAATGATAAGATAATCAAAAAATCAGGAAGAACAGAACAATACTTGAAAAACATAAATGGAAGTCATAAAAGAAAAGATAAAATTAAAGGAAAAACAAACAAATTCAACGACGACGAAATGGCTGTCAAGAAAAAAAGGCTCACACAGATCAAATAAAGCAAAAGCAATCACAAAAAAGGAAAAAAAAGTTGAAAGTCTTATCAAAAAAAGCCAAGGAAAAATGAAACAATAGAAAACAATAGTGGGAAAACAATGGAAAACCGTATTTTTATTTGAAAAAAGCACATGAATAAAAGCAGAAAACGATAATAAAAACCATTAAACAAAACATTCAAAAAAATTATTATTGAATTGTTCTAGAACAAAACTGATTATTTTTGATAAAATGATAAAAACTCATGATTTTTTGGTAGAAGTGCAAAAAACATTATTATCAAAGATAAAAACAAAAATATTACAGTCAACCAAAAAAAAAAAGTTTGAAACGTCTTTTTTTGGTGACGTTGCAAGGTTATATTTTTTACGATTTAAAACAAAACAAAATTAAAACAGAAAACACGTTTTTTTAAGTTTTATGATTATATTTTTAGAATTGATTTAAATTGAAAAATGTAAAATTGCAGCAACGGGAACAAATATTCGGAAACACAAAAGAAGAAAGTAACAAAGATGTAAAATGAATTTAAATGTAACAAATTTAAGACATTTCTTTTCAACAAAAAGCAGCTTTTCAGATTTTTTAAGAAATACATCATTTTTGAATTGAAAAGAAATGAAATGGATAAAAGATAAAAAAGATAAGATGGAACATAACTTACATGAAAAAAATGATGGCATGTAAGTGCTTCTTTTTGCAAATTGTTTACGGTAACAAAAGAAGGCAGGAAGCCATAATACAAAAAACAATGAGTTGGCGGCGGATCATTGATTAAATGAAAGATGAAAAATGAACAGATTTGTTCAAGCATTTAATTAAATTTAGAAAAAAATTTGAACAAAAAGTAGAAGGGTGGTAAACATTGGAAAAGAATGTATGATACAAAAAAATGTGACTTTTTAACATTGCTTACAAGAGCAAAAGTTTACTGTTTTGGATGTATCTTGTAGCAGAAAGAATAAAATGTTATAGAAGTAAACAAAATCTTAAATTTAAACACAAAATATTAAATAAAATTTTTTAAAAAATACCATAAACAATCTCAGGATTAGCATATTGTACATACAAATTTTTGTCAAACAATTGAATAATCAAAGTAGTACAATTTTAACAAAACAGTAGCCCCTGTGAATAAACTTTAAAATGTTTCAAAAACTCTTTTTATATAACAATTTCTTATTCATCTAAAAGTACATTCTACATTGCTGTTATCTATTTTCCCTTTAATCTACAGTAGAACACTTAAAAACAGTTTCATTATCCACCTCCCCCTCTAACAATGACTGATACACTTTTTTCTTCTTAAAGCTTACATCATATTTCTATAAATAAACAAGAACAAAGAACCTTTTTTAAAATCTACAATAAAAACAACAACTATGATAACATTTTTCTCTTGATTATTTTTAGAAGCAACAACAGCAGCTTACAAGAAAGAGTCAGAAGAACAAAAAAGTTGAAAGAAATTTTTTCTTCTTCCCTCTTTTTTGATTTCTTTATTTCCTCGTTGTTTTTTTTTTATCATCAACATCCTTCCCTCTTTTCTTTTTTCCCCATTGTTTCGATATATTATTTCCTTCCTTTGAATTTTTTTCGTGAAGCCGACAAACATACGTGCATAAAAAAAACACGATTCAATCGATCGATTTTTTTCCGCGTTTTTCATTTTTGAATGAATCGTGCAAACAAAAAAATGGAGAAAGGATCGAGATTGAAAGAAAGAAAAATACAAAAATAACGAAATTAAAACACAAATGTTTTTTTTCTTTGTGGTTTCATTTCATCAAAGAATTTTGAATTTTTATCGAAAAAATAGACCCAATTGTTTACCACAATTTAAACGTCAAATCTTTGACCGTCGAGACGTGAAAAAAATATATCAGCGATAATATCGTGACCCTTTGTTTTTGTCTTTTCAAAGCTATCTTTTTTGAATGATAAATTTTTTTTTAATCTTTTGATAAAAAAAATCAAAACACAGAAAGTGTAAAATCAATCATGAGAGGTTTAAAGAAAAGCAAAGAAAAATGTTATAAACAAAAACGTATCGGTCGCAGCAGAAAATAAAAAAAGTTCCTTGTTTTTCTCAAATTTTATTTTTTTAAAAATAAACTAAAAATTTCCCAAAAATAAAATAAAAATATGATATCATCACTCGATGATGGAGCGAGAAAGAAAGCAAAAAAAATTGAAGAAACATTATAGTTTTATATATATTTTTTTGCAAAAAAGGCAATATTTCTTCTTTTCTTCTTCTCCAAAAATGGGAGGCAATAAAAATTGAGAAGAAGAAAAACTGTTTGTTCAGAAAAGAAAAGAAAGCTACTTTACAAATACAAAATACCGTAATACATACAGTAGCGTTCAAAAGTTTTGACACAAAATGTTTTTTCATTAGAACTTTTTTTCTAGTAAGGTGACATCTATGAACCCTATCTATATTTTGAAGGCCTATCTAGGAGCTATCCAAAAAACACAACTTTATACCCTGAGGGTCTTTACACGAAAAGTTTCGAATTTTAAAAAAAAATTTGGTGTTCAAAAGTTTTGACACAAACTTTTTTTGATTTGAAAAAATTGTTTTTTTACATTATTTTAGTGTTCAAATGATTAAGTTATAATTTAAACATCTATATTTATCATATTCGGAGCCTTTGAATCCATAAAAATATCAAAAACACTAATTGGAATGAGTGTGAAATACTGCATTCTGGCAAATTTTGGTGTTTTTGCATGCCCTTTATATCGGTGCACCAGCGGTGCATGGTGACACCAAATACATTTTTGGGTAGTCCTATATATTATTAATAAGTATAGGAAGTTTCATATACCCAACTTCAATACCCGCTGCAGGCCGATTTTTTGAAATTGTCTCGTTTTTGACCGTTTTTCATTGTTTTTGTCATTTTTCAACAATTTTCTGCATTTTTCGACGTTTATGGTCTATCTTTGATTTAATGACCTGAAGTAAGTATTGCAGATGGGTGTATGAAACTTCCAATACTTATTAATGACATATAAGACTATCTAAAAATGTATGTGGTGTAACATTGCCCCGCTGGTGCACCGATTTACAGGTCACGCAAAAACACTAAAAATGACCAAAATACAGCATTTCGAGCTCATTTCAATTGCTGTTTTAGGTAATGTAATGGGTTGAGATGTCCCAAATATGATAACTATAGATGTTAAAACTATGATTTAATCATTTAAACATTAAAAAAATGTAAAAAAACAATTTTTTCAAATCAAAAAAAGTTTGTGTCAAAACTTTTGAACACCAAATTTTTTTTTAAAATTCGAAACTTTTCGTGTAAAGACCCTCAGGGTATAAAGTTGTGTTTTTTGGATAGCTCCTAGATAGGCCTTCAAAATATAGATAGGGTTCATAGATGTCACCTTACTAGAAAAAAAGTTCTAATGAAAAAACATTTTGTGTCAAAACTTTTGAACGCTACTGTATATCAATTGGGAGGGTTTAAATACGTATATGAATACATATGTACCTTAAGGGTATATATATAAGTATTATGAATTATGACACAAAAGTAGGTAACAACATTTTTTAAAAGGGTGCGATAAATAAATTTTTTGAAGCGAATACGTACTTTTTTTCAAAAAAGGGATAAAATTTGGAGAGGGAGACGTAAAATATAAGCTTAAAAACAACAATTGTTACTTCTTGTTTAAGCTTAAGCCCTTAAGGCATCATTTTAGCTGTTTGTTGATCAATCAAAAAAAATTGCAGCGAAAAAGGTAGCCATGTGCACGAACACAACGCCAAGAGACTTTTTCTTCGAAATTTTTTCGGACAAAAGCTTTCTGAAGTTTGATGCAATGAATCTTTTTAATATTCATTCATCTTTTTTTACTTTTTTATCCTTCCAGATCTACTTTTTTACGGAGAATCAGAAAATACAACTTTTGGAATAACGTTTCCTTGAAAAACACTCTGAAATTAACAAATTTTTTTGTTTTTACAGTTATATTTTTTTGCTTCATCGAGCTTCAAACTAGTGACTATGCTCATTCGATGCAGAATTAAATTCTGCATCTGTGGTAAAAATATGGATCTAGCAGGATCTAGCAAACATAAAAAATTTCTGCACAAACTAAATTTTCCCCAATAAAATTTTAAATTTTTTGGATGCGCGCGCTTTTTTCTTCCTGCTGCCTTCTTTTTTTCTCTCTTCCTTTCTTTTTTTTGACTCGTTTTTTGTCCGAACTTTTTTTAAATTTTGTTGATTTTCTTTTGCGCATATCTTTTTTTTGATTAATTTTTTAAACCTTTCTTTTTTTATACATTATTGTTCTTTAAATTCTGCATCTTTTGGTACTAAAATTATATTTTTTACGCAAAATCTAAAAACCCGTGCACATGGCTAGAAAAAGGCTACAAGAATTTTTTAGGGTAGCAAAACAGATGTTAGCCAAAAAGTGATCTTTGAAAATCGAAAATATCGGAATAAATGATTGATTTAAGGTTGTTCAACATGCTAAAATGTCTGAAAACAAAATATGCAAAAATGCCAAAATAGCTGTTGTTGAAAGCGATCAAAAAGGCCAAAAATAGCCATTTTTATGGCAGTTATAAAAATACATTTTCTACAGATTTTTATAACGAAAAATCTTAGTTTATATAAGCCAAAGCGAGAAAAAAAATGATTCAGATCAAATAATATATACACACACATTTGTATGCCTATTTTCAAAGCACAAGTCCAAAAAAAGCATAAATAAACATTCATTTCTCTTTTATAAAAATTTTCTTCAAATATATTTAGTTCGTCATTGTTCAGCTTTGCAAATATATGTAAAAATGACAAAAAAAAAGCTTAATAATTAAGTCTTTTTCAAGCTTAAAAATGGACACTGAAAAAATATTGAGATCATCAAATTTTTTATCTTTATCGTTTCCTAACTAACTATAATCTTTTTTAAAGCTGAAAGAAAAAGCGTCAATTTTTGAAGCATTTTATTACTTTAAAAATATTCCTGGAATCATTTGCAAAAAAAATTACTCACTTCAAAAGAAATTCTCTGTCAAAAAGAAACGAAAACAAAATCAATCAAAGCAAAGATTTTTATTTTGAGTGCAAAAAATGAAAGAGAAGGAATCTTCTTTTTTTGAGAAAAACAAACCACAAAAATAACAACACTTTTTTTAGCTTTTGCTCTTTTTTTGCTTCCCCGAAAAAAAACAATACACGGCCTTCGTCTTTCATTCTTTCCTTCATTGTGATGATCAACATACAACAACAAGATGAAGAATGTAGCATCAAAGGGAATGGAAAGGGAAAAACAAAGATATTT
Organism: Panagrolaimus sp. LJ2414; assembly: GCA_024447195.1. Lineage (NCBI taxonomy): Eukaryota > Metazoa > Nematoda > Chromadorea > Rhabditida > Panagrolaimidae > Panagrolaimus > Panagrolaimus sp. LJ2414. Next base: position 715,982 of record JAMRXY010000018.1, read on the forward strand.
TTCTGCTTTTCCAACAACAACAAAACTCTCATTTTTTCTGTTTTCGAATATAAAAAAGCAGACGATAAAAAGGGAGAGAGAGAAAACTACAATTGAAAGGGTCTGTCGATTCTGATTTTGAAAATAAAAATCAAAAAAAGGGGCAGTCAAAAAAATTGAAATAAAAAAAAATGAAATGACATCACTTTTGAAATCAGGGTTATTTCTTTTTTTTATCTATTTCTATTTTATCGGCGGGGCCTTCCTCGGGGGGAAGGATGAACGGAGCCACATACCTTTCAACCCAACATGAATAATTGTTTTGGAAGTATATTTTTTTAAATATTTGAAACAATCATTTTTTGCAAACACAAAAATAGACTGATTGAAAAAAGAAAGAATGATGATATTTCAAAAATCAAATATAAATTTAAAACATCATCATTCCAATTCAAGGCTCCTGCCACTATAAAAAAACTTGAAATATTACGTCATTTTAATTTTGTTTTTTGTTTGAAAGAAGAACAATGATTTCAAAGGTCATTGGAAAGAAAATCAAAAATTAGAGTAAAGATTAGATTTGATGATAATGAATATAAATATTCCACTCCCCTCCTTTTCACTTATACCTTAAGTCAGCAAAAAATGAGAAAGTTAAAGTTTGTTTCATTCTTCAAAAAAAGAAATTGTTTCAAAAGACCGTAGTAATCCGTTACACTTTTTTTTGAAAAATAAATAAAAGTTCCAAGAATCAAATTTATTTTATTTCATTGATGAAATTCATCGATGAATGACTTAAAATTTTGAAAAAAAGACACAAATAACTCGAGTGTGTCAAAATTAAAGTGTGAAAAATTGGTTGAAAGTCTTTCTGTCTGGTGGTCTGCTAACAGAAAAACAAATTAGCATAAAATTGAGCTCTTTAAACTCAAAACCCAACGGCAGCCAAAAAGTATTAGTTTAAACAAATTTTGAAATTTGAAACCATTTAAAAATAGAAATTTGAGAAAACCATTAAAATATTTTAGATGTTTGACCTTGTTTGACCTTTTAATATGGAAATTTAAATTCTTAAAAATGGGAGTAAAAAAATTTTGTCATCAAATATGTCCATACTGGACATAAAAAAAGTGATGTAATTAAAAGCTCAAATTTATCAAACCTTTTTTTCATGGATGATAAAAAAAGTGAAGATAAAGCAAGAGAAACACAAAGGTTAATTTTGGACAAGTTTGTCACAAAAACTGTTAATGAAATCAAAGAAAGAAACATCATTGCAATTTTCAGCGATAAAAAACTTTTTTTGATGGATAAGGAACAAAATAGTCACGGGCTTTCAACACGATTGTTGTGTCACTCTTACAACGAAATATATTTCCTTTTTTGTTTACTTTTGAAACCAAAATAAAGTGTCTGTTGTCTGTGGTTCTTTTAAAACACATTTTTTTAAAAAAATACATACATCACTTTTATTTATGAAACCAAAAAAGTTTAGTTTAAAACTTTCATTTTTTGCTGATGCAACTACAAATTTATGACATTTATCAATTTCTAAACTAATTTCTTTAACTATTTTTCATTTAAAAAATCAAAGCTTTTAAAAAAATTTAAGTTCCGCTTTAACAGTCTCTTTTTTAATTATTAAAAAAAGCATTATTTCATTTTTTAAAATCACTATCAAATTCAGATAAATTTCAAAAATATTCTAAAAAAAGTTTCTTCAAAAATGCAAAAAATAGTCTTTTTTGCAAAAGCGAGAATTTTTTAGTGTGAAATGTTTTTTGTTTTATGCATTTTTCGCTTCTTCCAAAAAAAATTATGGATTCATAAATTTCTAAAAAGGAAACAGAAAATACTTTGGCGATGCGAAAAATATAAAATGAAATAAGGAAATTTGAGAGGTGTTTTTTGATGACGATTTGTCTCTTTTTTGCTACTGTTAAAATAAAAATTAAAGCTTAAAATACAATTTCTTTTCATTGAAGATGATGATGAATGGACTTTTTGATTGAAGATTATTAAATAAGACTTCTTTTTAAAAGTAAACGAGGAGATAAAATTTATTAAATAATGCCCGATGACACTTTTGAATTGAGATAGAAGGATTAAAAAAAGTGTAAAATTACGTATTAAATAATTCATTCTGGATGGATGTAAAGTGTATAAAAAATAAAAACAGAAAAAAGCGTAAAAAAGCAGCTGACAAAACAAAAAACATCAGACAAATTTAAAATTTTTTCTGGCAATGTTTTTTAAACATTTAACTTCCTTATTTTTATTGTTTCAAATGGAATAAAAACTGTTACAAAAAAAGAAAGACAAAGAACGTTTCGATTTTCATCATACATAAAAAATTGTGTCTTGAAAAGAAAAAACCGTAATAAAACTTTGTAAAACAAAAACAATAGAAAAAGTTGAAAAACGAAAAACAAATTCATTGCTTTTGGGAAAAAAAGAATTTCCACACATTTTCAAAAAAATTAAAATCGTCATAAATAAACACATTCAAAATTTCACACGTAGTCTCATAAAAAAAGAATTACAGAAATTTTTTATGTCCTTGTAATTATCAAAAAATGAAAGGGTGTGTATAATTACAGGGAAGAAAAAAATAGGAATGTTTGAAATAATTATTGTTTTCAATTTTAAAACTTAGAATGAAAAATACGTTTATAAAAAAATCGCAATTTTATAAAAACAACCTTTTTTGAAAAGGGAAAAAATGTTTTTCAGGAAAAACTTTTCTGTTTTTTTGTTGAGGAAATCATCGATGAAAGGCATTTTTGCGAAGAAAAAGAAAAGAAAAAGGATGGAAAAATCTACAAATGGAGGGCATTTTCTGAGGTTCTGTGGCGGCAAAAAAAAGGAAAAAAAAGAAATGACGCGATTTCCATTCTTTGGACAAGAAAAAGAAGAAGCAAAAAATATAAGCAAAGACTTCTTTTTTCTCCCTCTCATCGGATTACTCCTATTTTTTGTTGTTGGTTATTTTTTTTTAAAGGAAGAGAGAGAAAAGTGTGTCGAAAGAAAAAAGGAGAAATGCCCTGGCACGTTTCTGTTTTTCCCTCCTTATATTTTTTTATGATGGTGTTTATAAAAAAGAAAGAAGGCATCCTTGTTTTTGTTGCCGACAACGATGACAACGTTGGGAAGGTTTTGTTCTTCTCCCAATGTTTTTTTTTCTCCCTTTGGCAAAAATAAGGATGATGCCAAAACAAAAAAAGTATATGGACTTTTTGAAGCTGGAAAAAACAGAGTGTAGTTCATCCCCCTTCAGAAGGAAGAGAGACCGTTTATTTCGTCATTTTCAAACAAAAATGCCGCGTCAGTTTTTTGTGTGCCGTTCTTTCCTCCTCTTTTTTTTCAATGGCATTTGCCATGGCATTCAAAAAAGAAAGGATAAAAAAGGGATTTGAGAGATTTCAATGTTAAAGTTTAAAAAAATCGAAATAAAAGTAGTTTTTGGAACTAAATTATTAATCTACTAAAATATCTGTAAAACAAAATACCAAAAATTTCTTACCATTCTTTTTTAATCTTTTAAGATACTGTATCTTTTTAAATCCAATTCACTTCCAAAACTGCAAAAAATTTCTCAACTTTTCTTCCAAAAAATAAAAGCTTTTTTCTTTCAAAATTTTTTGAAACGAAAAAATGGTGTTAATCAAATTATGCAATAAATGTAGTAAAAATAAAAAGATGAAGCAAACGACAAAAAATTAATTATTTTTGCAAAAAAAAATACATTTAAAAAAATACAAACAGAAAAAAAACAATAAACAACTTTCAACAACAAAAACCACCACAAAAAAAAGTGTAGGCATATGGTTTTTTAGGAATGGCAATTTTTAATGAATAAATTTTATGAAAACCTTTTTATGCAAAAAAGTTCAGCTTTTTTAACATTTCAGATTTTTTAAAAACAAACAAATAATATTGTTTTGTGGTTTTAAAAAGAAGAACACTTACTGAAAAATTGAAAGCTTTTGTTTTCATAAAAAAAATCTAAAAACTAAACACTTTTGTGATTCATAAATTTTTTAAGAAAAATTTTAAAATAGCTTTAAAACGGAAGTCTTTGTATTTTTTGTGTGAAAATACAAAACTTAAATTTGATTTTAGAAATTACGACACTGAAGGAACTATGATTTCTGAAACTAGGTTCACTAGACTAATACCATCAGTAATAACGAAAGTGCCAATTTTTGTAATTCAATTTAAAACATTTCAAAAGATCTAATTTGTTATTTAAAGATTAATGTTTAAATGGTTAAACTTTCAGACAATTTTTTTTATTTTATTATTAGCCAATATTCACCTACAATTTAAAAATATTGAATTAAATGTCTAATTTCGAAATTGATCTCTTTACAACTTTTGACTTACAGTATTTTTAATTATAATAAATGTAATACCGTATACACTTGTATCACTTTATCCCTTAAGTGATATCCCCCTAATTATCTATGATAGTTACAGTATAATTTAGTAGTTATCCTTAAAATGTAATCAGAGTAATTTTGAAAAATATACAAACTATTAATAGGACTGGAAAAGGTGAATAAGCAAGCAGTCCATTATTAAAAAAAACTATCTACTAAAAAATTGAAAATATTTCGAAAAAACCAAGCATATTTGAGCAATCATCGCATTTTTACGATCTTTTTTCTTTTTCCTTTTTTTCTCGGTCTTTTGAAACTTCAACAACAAGGCACAAAAGAAGGGAGAAAAAAGGGCAGATGCCAGCAAAAAATAAAACATTATCGTCCAACAAGGCCAATGTCTCATCCAACCATCCATTTGCAATATGCATAAATGCGGATCCTATTCTTGCAACAAAAAAGAAGAATTTCGAAATATCTCTTTTTTTTTATTCAAATGTCTAATTTTTATATTTTTAATTCAAAAAAAGACAAAAAATGGGAAAAACAGATTGCAAATTTTTTATAAACCGATTTTTTAGATTTAAAAACAGATCCAATTTTGCCTAATTTTTTCAATTTTTCAGAAATCACAAAAATTAAAAACTGCAAAAAATTTAACAAATTTTCAAAATTAAATTAATTCAATTTTGAAGAATTTTTTGTTGAATGAATTCTGAGAAAGAAAGAAAAAGTGTTTACCTTCTTCAAAAAAACTTTTGTGACTAAATATTTGAAAAAATTGGTGATTTGTTTTTTGTCAAATATTTTGGATTTTGGAAGCAGCAGCAAAATTGAAAAGCAAAAAAAACGATTGACGCAATCCAGCATAAACTTAACAAAACAAATAAAAATATAAACTTACTCAATTTTTGTAAACTCTGAATGAAAAATTTTTTTTCCCATCTGTTTTGTTGACATTTTGAGTTACAAAAATAACAATTCCAAAAAGCAGTTACAAGTTGAGTGTAAAAAACACACGGAACAAAATAAAGTTGTGATTTTTGTTTTAAAAAACTTTTCTAACAATAGAAAGTACAGTAATCAGGGGTGGACCTTTATGCATTCTGATAAGAAAAAAATGAATGATTGATTAAAATACACAAAATTAGGACAGCCTACTTTTTAAGAGAGAAAAGAAAAAAATCATGCAAGAAACACAAAATCTTAGTGTCAAAAATGCATCTTTTGCAAGCCAAACAAAAAATTATAAAAAAACGTCATCCATTTTTTAAGGTATCATGATAAAAGTTGTATTTTGTAGTTCAAAAATTACTTGTTAAAATTTTTAATTTCAATATTTCGCACGAAAACATTCATTCAAAAGAAGCCACTAGCTTTGTTATTAATAAAAAAATTAGAATATTAATGATTAAAATTCAGAAAAAAAGCAGAGTCAAAAAGCATCATCCAATTTTAATCTGTAATTTATTCTTCCATTTTTTATCACAGAAAAAAGTTAACCTTTATTCTTCTTTTTCCTTCTTTAAAATTTAAACAACCTTTTATTTTTTTGTTATCTGTTTTCTTTTTTCTATCTTTTTTGCTCATATTTCGAAACACAACAAAAATATAAAAAGTTGATGTCAGAATTTATACAGCAAAATTTTTATTGAACATTAAAATAAAGATGAAAGGGGTTAGACTTGTCAAAAAAGATGAAGAAGGAAGTAGAACAACAAAAATATAAGTAGAAAATGAGTCGAATTATGTCGAATTTAAAAGGATTAAAGATTGTGAGTAGAAGAATTAAAGTCAGATTTTGTGATACAAAATATTGTAAAGTCTGGACTTGTGATTATCTAATTCGAGTAACTTAGAAAATTAAAAGTTGTCAACAGCGCCGGTGCCATTTAATTCTTTAATAACTTTGATTTCCGACTTCAAAACATTATTTGATTTCAAAGTTTGAAATCTTACCCGACACGCACTGTTTGTTTTACGGTACCGTATTCTATTTAAATTCATCTTATTGCATAGATTTATGTGAAATAAAAACAAAAGATTGTTCATTTTGGATAAATAAGATGATATTGTTCGTTTGTACTTTTTACGTTTTGATAAATAACTTTATTCCGTCAATAAACACATTTGAACTCTTGATCCAACATCTCTTGGATGTGACAAAACACAATACTCAATATCAACTACAGTATCATCTTCATCATTTCTCGTTTTAACAAAATCGATTTATTTGAAATAAATTACTGTATAATTAAATTAAATACTTTTCTCAAACATTATTTAATAATAACAAATGATGAGACTAATAGTAAATACATCTGAGGATACAATATTGTTGTGTTTAGCTACAGTATTCTCTTGAAAAATAATGTAGCAAGGAAAAAGGTGAAACCTTTTACATTTGTAAACATCTTTTTCAACTTCCATATTTTATCATGGACTGTTAAACATAGTTTTCTTCAAAAGGACCCAATTAAAACATCTACATAAAATTTGAGAAATTCTGTTGAAAAATAAATACAGTAATTTTTCACATTTTTTTAAAACTTTTAAAACTTCGTCCGAACAATTCCTAAATTTTGTCTCTTTGAAAAATTTTTTTGTTACTTTTTTTTATTTAAATTTTTTGTATTTATTCACGTTTTTAAAAATAGATGATAAATAAAAAAAATGACGTTCAAATGCATAATTGAAAAACAGAACTGATCGAACGTCAACTTCCTAATATGAATCGAAAAAAAATTTGCAAGATCAGAACCCCAACTGCATCTCGAAAGCCACCATCACCAACTGCAACTCCATCTCCAAAGCCACCATCACCAACTGCAGCAACAACATCTCCAAAATCTCCATCACCAACTGCAGCAACAACATCTCCAAAATCTCCAAAATCTCCAAAATCTCCATCACCAAAGCCACCATCTCCTGTACAAGTAAGTTTTTCGTAATTTGTGAAGTCACGTTTATTTTTTTGGAAAGTCAAAAAAATAGAATTCGATTGAAAAAAAAATTTGCCAATTTGTGGTTCGCCTTTTAAAAAACGTTAAATTTTACAACAATTAAAAAAGCTTTCAAAGTTTTGTTTATCAAATGTTTGTTTCGGAATTCATTCTCTAAAGGCGAACTTTTATTTTTTAGCACTTTTTATTTTATTGACTTCCTAAAAAAATAGAAATGACTTGTGGCGGTGCTTTTTAATGATTTTAACTGTAAATTATTTTAGAAATGATTTTAAAATATTTGTCAATGCATTTCAACCCTGGAATCAGCATTTTAATCAACGTCAACGCTTTTTACAACTCATCACAAATTACTTCAACATGATAATTACTGTACTTTGTAAAAGTGCTGAAAAGATTCAACGATTGCTCGAAAAAGTGAATCCTCAAATCTCAGCTTTGGAAGAAATTTCTCAAATGTCTTCTGCTTTAACTTCCTTGGAAGAATGGCTTGAACTTGATGATGACGATGATAATCAACGGAATTTGGATGCAATCAAAATAGCTAAAGAAAATTTGCATAAACAAAAGAAAATTGAAGATCAGGTTTGTGCTTTTGAACTTTCTTTTATCATTTTACATTTATGTTTTTTTAGGTTAAATCACTTGAACAATAAAGCTTCAAGCATTGTTTAACCTTTGATGTATGATCCAAATTATCATGTGGATTCAACTCAATCATTTTTTGCTTCATTTGCTGATACTGTAGCACCAATTCAAGCATCTTCTGTTACTTGTGATTCTGTTCAATCAAATTTTCTCTTTCTCTTTTTTTCTAATTCTACTTGTGATACCTTTAGTTAGGATTGTAATGCTGATTTTATATTGTAATCTTAATTATGTGTGATTTAATTTCAATAAAGTTTTCTTCAGATATTGCCATTCAGAAACTTGTTAAAAAAAGAATTAATAAAAACCAGAGGACAAACTAAACCCAAAGTTGGGTCATGGTAAAATGTGGTAATGCAATCAAAACTGCAGGCAGGCTAAAATGACAGAGGATTTTCATTGAATAATTCATCGACGTAGAAAATATTCCAGAAATTTTATTGTTTTATTTTTATTTATTTTTTATTTATTAAAAACCTTTTATCTGTTACGCAGGACGAAAGGGGACATATTATGACACCAAAAATTAGTTAAACAAAGTGATAGTAATTCAATAGGTTTTTTATTCGCGAATTTCTTGAAGCCATCTATCCATCTTGTAGGTGGTCTTCCAACAGGACGTTTTGCATTTGGAGTCCATTCAGTCAATTTTCGATTCCAGCGATTTTCAGGAAGTGTCATCAGCTTTTTGAGATAATTCCATTTTCGTTCACGAGAAGCTTGGACGATGTCTTTCAATCGTGTTCTTTCACGGAGCCAATCACGAGAATTACACATTAAAAATGCATATAATTGTCAGAATGATTTTTTTGTTTGGAGGGGACGAAATTACTCATGATGACATATACTTTTTAAACTGCAAAAATATTTCGAAATAATTTTTTGTTGGCCCTGTTTTTTTTGCTGACGTTTGCTTACATTTTTTATATTTGGAGGATGAAAGGTGGGTAGGTGATACGATTTCAACATCGGAATAAAAGGGAAGTTATATTTTTAATATGTTAAAAATTAGTTTAAGTTTTCTAGATTGTATTTAAATTACAAAAAAACAATTAATATTAGTTACCAAAATGGAAGATCACTAATAACAATTTTGTAGTCAATAAAAATTATTAAAAATGAAACATTTAATTATAAGATCTAGTAATTAAAAAAAAAGTATTTATTTTATTGTTCCATTTTTTAAAAAAACAAAGATAAATAAATCGGGAGCTGGTTAAGCTTGGTACCTTATTATGTCCTCTTTTATCTAAATGCATGTGCTGATTTTTAAATTCTTGGTTTTTTTCCCATTCATTTATCTCTTTTCATTGATACCGTACTTTTATTTCATCAAACAAAAAATGCAAGTTTCAAAATTTTGCATTCTCTAATTTTTGACCATTTAGTCAAATTCGCGCGATGCTTTCTGCGTTCCTTCAATGTTCGACGAAATGACCATTTATAAATAAATAGCAATTTTGTAATATTCAGTGCAGGGCAATATTACAAAATTGCTGTTTGCATTAAAAAACAAAAAAACAGTCAGTTTTTTACTTTTCCGTAGAAAAACGATGAATCTACCTACAGTGACGCGATTTACAGTCAGCTTTTAAATTTAATGTTTACTTTTATGCTTCACCATGGCTTTATCGAGTTTGTAGAAGTATAAAAAATAATAGGGATAAGTAAATTAAACAAAAAATTTTAAAATATATTTTTTAGATTTTTATAGAAATGTTACTTTTTACTTTCAAAACACTCTACGTTTATTATTAATAAATAAAAATGTTTGAATATTTTTTTTTATGAATCAATGCAATGAATTATTTGAATTCCTTTAATTTTCTTTTTAAAAATATTGTTGGTTTCCCAAATTCCTTCATTATTGCAGGTTAAAATTGAAAAAGAATAGTAATTCTTTGGATCACTGATCCAATCAAAATATTCCCCATCAAGATCAATATCATATTCATCTTCAACCAAATAATAAAAGTTTTTTACGCCATTAATTCCAAAGTGTCGAATGAAATCACCCAAATCGGTGAAATTTTTAGCATATTCGATTGGTGGTAAAGGAATTATAGGGTCTTCTCGGATACGTTGCTTTGGAAAAAGTTCTGAAATTTGCATATTGGTATTTCTTTAATAAATCAGTAGAATTTCCTTTTTCTGGAGGAACTGACGGACAATGAAACAATTTTTGTGTTGGATCATTCTTATTAATAAAAAGGATTTTTTTTAAACTGCAAAACATGAACTTCCCTCCTCCTTCTCACCTGTTTGTTCGATGACAATATAAGAGCTTCGATTTTGATTAAGAGGTTTTTGAAGTTTGAAATCTGCGGAACAATGAACAGTCGCTTTTGCGCATACTGTATTATTCCAATATGTGTAATAATCAATACGAGTTTTGCCACACGCCATTGTACTGCTAAAATTATGAATTTTACATTCTTGGGATACGGTAATATCTGGACATTGCATGCATTCTTAAATTATTTAAATAAATAAATAAAATCACAAATAATATAAAACGCTAACTTTGGGGATGTAATCGTTTTAAAAGATTATGAGTACTTTCCTTTGAATAAACAAATAATCCAAAAATAGAAAAAAATATTACAAAAATACTAAAAAAATTATAGGAATCAAAAAATTTTGTCATATTTTTGTGTTTGTTTTTAAACGTAAATGTTTTCGACAAAAAACGGATATTATTTCATTCCCTCAAGGTCAAATCAAATGAAAATGATCATCCTCGGTCAGATCTTCAAAATAATATCTAATATTTTATTTCTTTATTTCTTTTTATTGATTTGGAATTAAAGAAAAAAGTAGTTTGGAATTAAATTACAACCATGAAATTAAGAAACCAAAATGAAAACTCATTGAGTTAGCTAATTTTAATTTTAATACACTTCTATTGGTATGAAACATATATATACACATAAATAACAAAAATAAAATTTTTCAGAAATTGCAATCTTTGTTGTTAAATTAAAAAACCTTTCAAGGGGATCAGCATTTTATAATTTTCCATCATCTCCGCTTTCTTTATTTTCTTTTTTTGAGATGCATTAAAAAAGACAAAAAAAGAAAACACTTTTTTGAAATTTCAAAGAAAAAGTTAATTTCAAATATAAAACAGCTTGAAAAAGAATTTGCAAATGATTTGTTTCAAAAATCTCTCTGCATTGAAACAAGCACTCTTTTTGGTTGCAAATGATTGAGAATAAAATCTCCAATGTTTTGTTCAAACTGTTCTTTTTTGTGTTTAATAAATTTTTAAAAGATTGATTCTATTTCTATAAATTTTTGTTTTTTTTGTTGCAAATTTGTTGTTGCTTTGCATTTAAAAAATTAAAATTTGTTTGTTTGGTTCTATCAAACTTTATTTATTAACAACAATAGTAATAATCGAAGGAAAATGATATAAAGATCACAATAAATCCACTCTAAGATTTGCATTCTCTTTTTAATTCAGCGACATTTGTTTATAAAAAGTTGGAAGTTCAATCATACAAAAAACATCCAATAAATGAAAATTTTCTCGAATTGATTTTACATTTTGCTAAAAATTATTTATTATTACAGTAACCACCTTCAAAAACAACCTCCAACATCGGTAATAACAATAGCACCCGACTCACAGCTAATGTCAATTCAACCTCCGATAATCCTTTATTACAGTAATAGGCATGCAAATTTTTAATTGTTTCTTCTTTTGCTTTTCTCAAAATTTCTCGAGTTTCTACCGTAACATTTGCCAGAACATCATTGAACAGTGAAATGGCATAAATTGCCGTCATTGTGTAATCATCGATTTCAGCTTTCATCATCGCCGGAACAATGATTTTAACAGAATAATTCATCGATGCAGAAAATATTCTAGAAATGTTATTGTTAAATATATAAATGCACAGAAAGATTTCTCTTTTTTTGGAGGAGTAAAATGCCAAACATACTTTGCAAGTTCTTCCGGATCTGCATTTACGTCAGCACTATTTTTATAACATTTTGAAATTTCATCCAATTTTCCATAACCTCCATCCCCCATAATTATTCGATCATTTTTTTCAATTTTACCGTATGCTTTACAAGTATTATACAATTTTTCAGTGTTTCCAAAAAACATATTAAAATTATCAAAAATTATTTTCTGTAAATAAATTTTTTGTAGTTTTAAAACCCAAAACCAAATTACAGTACCTGATCTTCAAAAGATAAAGTAGAAAATGGATCAAAATATTCCATTACCATATCGTATGCCAAACTTTCAACAATTTGTACACATTTTTTTGCATTTGTGTAATTACTTTCTGGGATGTACTAAAATTAGAGCAACATTTTAAAAGACAAATTTGAATAATAAAAATGCCTCGGGAATCCAAGTTGTAAAATTTGTGCCTCCAATAAAAAGAGAAAAACTTGATTTTCGTAAATTTCGAAATTTTCGATATCCTTCGACCATTTTTTGTAGCCTTGTAAATGTACAATTTGGATTGATAAAATTGTTTTCTGATGCAATTTTTCGAAGTCTTATTGGATACAGGTTTTTGTCATCAGGTCCAATTCTAACTGCTACAACAAAAGTGTTTTTTTTATTAATTATAATAAAGAAACAAACCCTCAGGGATCATTCCTTTAATAAGACATTTATGAAAGCGACAATGCCTACAACTGTTTCGAATATCTAAAATTCGTTCATTATTCTTTATTAATTTGCATAAAAATTTAACGAATTTGAAATAATCATTAAATATATCTGGTAATTTGAAGCATCATTCTAGTTGTATGACATAAAAAATCGGTTTTAAGAAATAAAAGTTTTTATGAATTTTATTGCTTTTAAAAGAACAAAAAATTTCAGCTGAAACAGCATTTTTATAATTTACGATCATCGCCGCTTTCTTTTTTTCAAAAAAATATTTTTGAGCTGCATTTAAAAAACGACGAAAAAAGTAATGTACATTTTGTGATCGAATTTTGCTTTCGCAAAAACACGAAAGCATAAAAGCGCAAAAATTTCTTTCCTGCTGGGCCGTTCCGATGGCGCAGTGGCTTTCACCGAAGAACCGCAACCACGGACGGCCCAAAACAAGAGAGTTCCAATTCCACAGTTTAAAAATAGTTACAAAACGAGAGAGTCCCATCGAAATTATAAAGAGAGTCCCATTATGAGAGTTCCACAAAAATTTATGAGAGTCCCTTGAAAATATACGAGAGTTCCATGAAGGTCCCCGGATGCGCACAATTCGTGCACAGTCATATAAGACTGAGCCATCCAAGGGATAAACCTTTTTACCAAATTTGTTTAATTTTTATGTTTTAAAGTTACCTTTACTTATTTCACATTTTCTTTCATATTTACAAATGTAATGACTATTTGAAACAACAGAACGTCGAAAAAATGCTGCACATGCCTGTAGATTTAGTCATAAATATTAATAAGACAGCTTAAAACAACCTTGCAAGTAAATTGACCAAAATGCTGGCCATCACTCTCGCCATTGCAAACAACACAAATCCATTGAAATCCATCAAAATTGTCATTATTTTTCATATTTTCCATTTTTAAATTTAAAAAAAATTATTTAAAAAAACCGTTTAATAACAACAATGATCACGTCAATGACGGAAATGAGTCAATAAACCAGAATGTACATTTTTACTTTTTTAGTTGTTTCTATTGATTTTAAAAGTTTTTGGTGTGTCTTTGACTTCAATTTTGTTTCCAAATTTTAAACAATGAAAACGTTAAAATTTGTAAAACAAATGTGTTTTATGCTTTGTGTTTTTTTGGAGTATTTTTTACTTATCGCAGCAGCAATAGTTTGTGATAAAAATCAAAACTACTGGATTCTGTTGAACTTTTTTTAATTGTATTATTAAAATTTCAACATCACTTTTTTTTTACTACAAAAACAATGAATCTACATTGACTCGATTTACAGTCATTTGTTGTTCATTTTTGAAGTACAGAAAATTATAGGGATTAATTTATAAAAAAAGCTTTTTAGCCAGTTTCAAACAAAACAGAGTTCATAAATTTGAAATTTGACAGTAAAATTACCCGACATTGCTTACTTAAATTCACCTGTTTTTATTAATACGTGCAATTACCCGGAAGAGATTTTTAATCTCTTGAATAAAAAAACGGCTTTCTTTAAACACATTAATCTTCTTTTTTTCGTGAGTAACCTTTCAAGAATTTTTGCTTTATTTTTTTGTTGATCTTTTATCCCTTAAAGCAGCTATTTTTAAAAGTTAGAAATTAAAAATTATCTAAAAACCATAATATTTTTTGCACCTTTGGGAGCCTTGTCTGGCTTTTTAGAATCCATTGAATATATGAAATCCGTTTTAGAGTTTTAGGGTAAAGAAATTTTATATGCAAAATTTTATTAACTGTTCAATTAACGATGATGCAACTGTTTTAATGGTTGAATTTAAGGAAGTTAAATGTTTCAATCAAAAGGGGAAAAAGTGGCAGTTGTCAATAAGGTGTTTATTTCTTTTAAAAATGGGTAGGCCAGAATGATAAAAGCAGGAAGAAGAAAAAATAAATAAAGGGGGGAACACACCTGTTGTTGTTGTTATTTATTGATGTTATTTGTTATTTGCAACTGGAGAAATTATATTGTGTAAGGCATTAAAATTCAAATCCATTTCTTTTTATCTTATAACTTGATGAGGGGATATAATTTTAAAGAACATTAAAGATTAAAAAGTTGAAGGAAAAGGTTTTGCCCGCCTTCAGTTTTTTGGGGGTTTTTCCGTTGCTAAGAGAAAGGAAGAAAAGAGATAAACAGCAACAGCTTCACGGACATCAATAACAAAAGAAGAGAGTATTTAAGGAGATTGAAATTCTTAACTTTTTCAAAAACTTTTGTTTTTACACTTGTGTCTAAATTTTTAAAAGTCTATATTCAATATGAAATTCTTTATTGTTTCATGCCTTCTTCTTGCTGGTTTAGCTTTGGTAAGTGTTTTTCTTCGGGGTACTGTAGGATGTTCGAATTAAGTGGTACAAAACTTTCTGTTAAACACTTAAATATATGCCCTTGACCTATGTTTGATAAAAGTTTTGGCATTAAATTCATTTCATTTTTCAGATTTATGCTGAAACAGTCGGTCAAAAACTTGATGGCACCATTGATGCTGCATCAAATACCGTACACAATGCCGCAGAATCCGTAAAAGAAACAGCTGCAGATGCCAAGCATAAAATGGGTCAAGCTGTTGATTCTGTCAAAGATACCGCAGCCGGAGCTGCTTCAACTGTTCGAGATGCTGCATCTGATGCCGGACAAGCCATTGGCAATGCTGCCACCGTTGTTAAAGATGGAGCCGGAAATGTCGTTGAAGGTGCTGGAAATAAGCTTAAAGCTGCTGGTGAAGGTATCAAACAAGCATAAACAAATAATTAAAAAAGTATTTTCAAAAAGAGTTTTAACATATTTTTAAAGTTTTTTGTTTTTTTATTGTAATATAAATGTAACTTTTTTTTAAAAACAATTATCAAATACAAATAATTCCTGAGTTTCACAAGGTGCTTCGAAGCACTTCATCCAAAACAAGTCTCACGGAGTACGCCTAAGAAAAAATTGCTAAAAGTAGCAACAAATACTTGAATTATTATCTAAAGTTGATACAGTTTTAAAAATTGTACATGTTTATCAACATTTATTGGATACAGTATTATGTATTATTTTTATTTTTCATCTTTAAAAATTTTAATTTTTTAAAAACAGCAAAATAAAAAAATTTTTTTTAAAGGCCGAGTCGCATTTAATTCAACTTTTTTTCTTGTGAAAGTTATTGAAAAAACTAATGCACTATCGTACCAATATTGATTTTTTTGACAGACAAAAATTTTTTTAAAAGTTTATTTGCTTGCATTTTGTCTCAGGTCATATTATTTTTCTAGAAATATAAACAAAAAAATTATTAAATTAACCATTTTATATTTTTATTATTGAAACCTCTATCCATTTTTGCCTAAAAATGAATGATTTGAGAATATTTGAGAAACTATGTCCGAGTTATCAATTAGCTACAATAAATTTTGTCAATGCTTACAATAATGCAACTGATTTTCAATCAAGACAAAATATGTTTATTGAATATTCATCAAAATTTACAACTCTGCCGATGACATGGATTAATTGGATTACGTAAGTTCCATGTCTTACTTATTTTTGATATTAAAAAAAAAATAAAATAAGATTAGTATCAGAGGGTCCTGATGGGGAAATTTAAATATTTAAATAAATAAAAACAGGTATTTTTTAGACGTATAAAAAAATTGGCTTTAAATGATGCAGGACTTGTAATAAGGGATTTAATTTCAATAAAAGCTTTATCCCATTTTTACAATAACGAAATTTTAAGCGAATTTATCAATCGTCAAGAAAATTTTCTTCTAGAAGTAAGTTTGAGAAAATTTTAAATGGTTAAACAGTAAATGATCTTTTTAAGTACCGCGTTTGGACAAAAATTGTGCAATGTTCAAAACCAAATTTGTCATGGCCGAAAAAAATGAATGACAAATTATTTTTATTACAAGCTGTTCAAAAGAAATTAATTTTACCAAATACTCGTTTAAGATTATTCTATGAATTTTATGATGAATTTTCAAGTAAGAAACTTATTTTTTAGAAATACAATTAACAGACATGTTTTTCAGATTCTCCCATTTCAAAAGAATTGAAAGAAAGCTACGAAAATGCTGAAGTATTAAAACATAAAATCTGCCGACATTATTTAAGTAATGAAAAATGGTTGAATCTTTTGAAAGAAACAAATGACGAAAAATTTATCATTCAAAATATTGAGAAAAAGCTATCAACAAAATATTATGATAAAAATCTTTGGGTACTGTATTTGGGATTTGTGGAAGAAATGCAGCTGTTTACAGTAAGTTTTTTATTTACAAGGGAACGTTTTCAAGTGTCACCCTCAGATTTCTTAGCTGGTGTGTGGAATAAATAGTACCCCTTGAGGTATGAAAAACCCCAAAGGGGTAGCTGCCCTTTCGGGGTTTTCTTCAGAATCCGGCCTTCTGAAGTTTCCTTCCACTAATACCCACGACCCGGGGGTCGTGGGTTATGAGAAAAACAAAAATTTTTAAAATGTAAAATAAAGTCGTCCATTAAATTCTCCATGCTTGAAAACCTATAAATCAGGGAAATTATGCAAATTAGACAAAATCTGGATTTTTCGCGAATTTTTGAAAATCGGCTTCTGATGCTACAAATTTTTAAAATTCAGGAAAAATCCAGATTTTGTCTAATTTATAGGTTTTCAAGCATGGAGAATTTAATGGACGACTTTATTTTACATTTTAAAAATTTTTGTTTTTCTCATAACCCACGACCCCCGGGTCGTGGGTATTAGTGGAAGGAAACTTCAGAAGGCCGGATTCTGAAGAAAACCCCGAAAGGGCAGCTACCCCTTTGGGGTTTTTCATACCTCAAGGGGTACTATTTATTCCACGCACCAGCTAAGAAATCTGAGGGTGACACTTGAAAACGTTCCCTTGTTAGTTTAATTAAAGTAAACAATCATTATAATCATTTTAGTTAAAACTATCAATTTATTCTCGGTATTGCCGACTTTTTATTGTTGATGAAGAAATGAGAAATAATTATCAATTGGAAATTGAACGATTCAAAGAAATGAAAATTTATGTTTTCAAATTTGAAGTGGATTTAATTAAAATTCATCGAGATTTTGTTTCCAAAGAATCTGCAGTTGTATTAATGAAGAATTTATTTAACGGAAATGTAGAATGGAGTCAATTATCTGATGATCAACTCTTTAAACAATTAGATAATATTCCTGAAGAAATTCCAAGTTTTCCAGATTTTGCAATTGAACCCGAAGAAAGATATATTAGAAAATCAAAACCATTACAATTTCAACTTGAATTTTCACAAAAAATTGATTTACCAGAAAGTTTACTGTATTATATTTTAAAGAATGCCAATTACAAACTTGTTCAAAAATTTTATGCTTCATCAAAAACAATTTATTCACTTTTTCAAAAACCAATCTGTCATCGATTGGAAATTTCTGACATTGATTCTACCGTATCCTTTCAACAATCATTGTATATTTCAAAGACAACCTTGGCCAAGGCCTTGGATTTTAATGGAGCTAAAAATTTATATTTAACAAATTCTTTGGATATTTTTTCTGATTCGGATAATACAGTACTTTCAAAACTTTTGCCAAAGATTTTCAAATGTGAAGTACGGTATCTCAAAATTGACGGTCAAAAACTTACTTTGAATGAATTTGAATTTCTTTCATCAAATGTTGAAAACTTTAAAATGAGCAATTCAATGGTTGGAGATGAAGAAAGTGTATCAATAAAAGATTTGATTGAAAGAATGCCAAAAGTGACAAAAATTAAACTTTCAACTATTTCAAATAAATTTTTCTTATCAAATACAGTATTCTCAAAGAAAATTACTGGAATTCAAGAGTTATTTTTTGAACATATTACAGAAATGATTGATCCGGATTTACTTTTTCGTTTCATTTTGGTAGGCTTTATTTAATGTTTTTTTGGTTAAAAGTAGTAATTTTTATAGGAAAATAATACACGAAATTCTCAGTTTATTTTAAACTTTGATCAAAAAATTGATGAAAATTACAAATTGATCCTCAAAAATGACGTTCAAGCTCGACTGGATTCAATAAATCGTTATATGGGAAAAATACATATTATTTGATTTTTTGTATTTATTTGTTTTTTGCCTTTTTTGTGTTTCAAATATAAAATTATTTTGCCATTTCTTAATTTTTAAACATAAAAATCTTTAACAAAAATAATTAAATTTACTCTTGAGTTTTTTTTAAAATTCAATACTTGAAAAGTCACCTTGAAAGAATTCAACAAACCTTTCTTTTCATAAATTTTTTTAACCTTGTAAAAATAATAAACTTTACTTGCTCTTTTTTTAAAACTATATTTCTAAATAATACATTACATCTTCTTCGACTATCAAATTTTTTTCTATATTTTGTATTACATTTATTTCTTGTTTTTTTTCTCGATGAAGCACAAAAGAGTCACAACCACAAAAATGACACACAAGGACATACCCGAGGCACACCACGGTAAATGTATAAAAAGAGTCAATGCCTTTTCTACGCTGCTTCACCCTTCTCTTTTTTCTTTTCTTTCTTCTTACTCACTTACACTTGTTGTTATTGTTGTTCGGTGAAGATTTTAGCTTTTCGAATTCCCTCTTTCATTTTTTTTCTGTTTTTAGTCGATAAAAACAAAAAAGGAAACAAAAATGGTAAATTACAAATTATACTATTTTGATATTCGTGGGGCCGGTGAACCCGTTCGCATGATCTTTCATTATGCAAATATTCCGTTTGAAGATTCTCGGATTAGCCAAGATGATTGGCCAAAGATTAAGCCTTGTGAGTGATATATTTAATTTAGTTTAAAAAATAAAAGCTTAATTTAAGCAACTCCAACCGGAAAATTACCATATTTAGAAGTTGATGGAAAACCACTTCCTGAATCTTGGGCAATTTATCGATTCCTTGCTCGAAGATATAATTTGGTTTCCCCCGATGATTGGGATAATGCCCAAATGGAATCGGCTGTTGATTATTACAAAGATTTTTTGATGGATATCCGGTAAGTGGAATTTGGATTACAATTATTCATGAAAATCCTTCGTCGCATTTTAGTCCATTCTTTATGGTCTCATTTGGTCGAGCTGAAGGTGATAAAGATGACCTCTACAAAAATACATATCTTCCAGCCGCAGAAAAAGTTTATGGTCGACTCGGAGAAATCCTTTCAAAATCCACCTCCGGCTTTCTTGCCAATTCTGGTCTTACATGGGGTATTTTTTTGCTTTGATTTTGTTTCATTTTTCTTTAATACAGTAATCCCATCAATATTTTTTTAGGCGATTTCCTATTATCTGAATCAACCCTAACCCTTCAAACAATGGACCCAGATTTTTCAAGCCGTTATCCATTTATGGTTGAACATCAAAAGAAAGTTTACGCCGTTCCAGAACTTCAAGAATATCTCAAAAATCGTAAACCTTCTGTTGTTTAAAAAAATGCTTTAATTTATTTTCAGCTTTTTTTGTTAAAGTTTTTCTAAGAATTATTTATTGACGCTTTTTTTAACGTATCAATTTTTTTCATTTTTTTGTTTTTTCAATGAAAATAAATATGAATCAGTTTTGTAAAAGTCAATATTTAAAGATCTACAAAACCAAGTGGAAAATATTTTTTAAAAAATAGTAAAAACAACTTTTAGAACATAACAGATGCCTTTAAAAAACTTTCATCAACTCCGACTCAGAAGTCGACTCCTGTGGCATGTTTTTATTTGACATTTAAAAAAATCGGCTCCGACCACGGAGTCAAAACCGCAACACCAAAATACGGAAAAGCATCTTATAATATTTTCGAAATATTATGTGTTTTTGTAAAATTTTATGATATATTTTATTTATATCTCAATTTTATGACATCATTAAAAGTAGCACATTATTTAAAAAAAATTTAATCTTACAGAAACCTTTGTTATATTAACCGTTTCGGATACAATCGGCATCAAGAGTGCAGCGACTTTTAACTTGTGTGCACCATTTTGAACTTTGCAATTCTTTGGCAGCTGTTTCCCAATCCTTTTTTAATAAAGCAGCCTTCATATTGACAAATTGATTTAGTGTACCACAACCTGCAAATGCAACGTCTGCTACAGCTGCTCTTCTTTGACCAGATAATCCAGGAGCAAAAGTATCTGCGCATTGTGTGGCAGGGGGATATTCATATGTATCAAAAATGCTATCCATTTGAGAATTGGTCATACAATGTTTTTGAGTTCCCAGTCTACAATCAGTGAGGACATCAGAAAGGGATAAACCAAGTTTTGACAAAATATCCTTTGCATCAGATCTTTGTAAATTAAATCCAACACCAATTGTTGGAATTCCTTTTGTGTCGTAGTAACAACATTTTCGGCGGCCTTCATTTGTGATGGTTTGGTCTCGACTGCATGCTGACCATGATGTTGAAGCCATGCATACAAGTAATATAAATATTTTAATCATCATCTTTTTTCTTTAAAAAATGTGAGAATAACAACAAAAAAGCTCTCCTTTTTATGGTGCATTAAAAATGGGCGGTTGTTCTTAATTGTTTTGCTTCATTTCTGATAAGCATTGGTAAAAATATATTTCAATGCACAAACAATCAATTGATTTTGCTTTCATTATCCTGCCTTTTTAACCCCCTTCTCCCTTCCTGTATTATCCTGATTGAAAAAAGTACGTAACTAGCCGCCTCCATTTATTTTTTATTATGGTTCGTTGAACCATACGCTCAAAAACAATAAAATATAAGAAATATTCAAAGCATATTACTGAATTCACCATAAAATTTAAACTTCCTCTCAACAATCAATAACGATAAAAGAAAAAAGTAAAATAAAAATCCTGCAGTTTACATACCAAAATCAAAAACAATTATATTAATTTTTAGGTAATTACATAAAAATTTTGACATTTATTGCATAGCTTTAAAATTTTTAGTTAACATCCTTTTAGTTATTTAATGAATTCATTGGTTAGATGTCTTTTAAAATATTATATTAGTTACCTGATAAGTAAGTTCGTTGTTTACTAGTTAATGACAAGTTTATTAGAAGCAGTAAATGCGTTCATATATCTTTTTTTTAAATTCTAAAAAATCCTAAATTTTTATTGGTAAATATTCGAAAGTATGATGAGCAAGCATGCTCAAATTAATTTTGATTTCTTAAAAATATAAGCGTTGCTAAAATTTGAGTGTAAATTGATCAAAGAAACACTTGACAAACACTGATAATGATAAAAAATGGTATTAGTGAAAAATATCTTTTAGTGTTAAGGTGAAAACAGCAAAATGAAAAATTTATTAAACTCTATCATTAAAAAATATCAATGAAAAATATATTTATTTATAAATGCATCAATTTTTTATCTTTGACTATTTTTTAAAAAACCGAAGGAAAGGATGTGTGTTTTTTTTTGTGACTATTAAAGAAAAAATATTACAATTATAAAAAAAAGAAAAATACTCGTAAAATAAAGCTTTTTGTAAATGAAAAATTTTAAATGAAACCGAAAAAGACCTCAATAAATACAATTTTACATCAGATTAACAAAAATATATAAAACAAAAAAGAGTTATGTTTCTTCATTACTTTCATTTAAGGTTGAATTATCAGTTTCTTCGAGAAGTTTATCCAAGCATTCATCTTGAATTGAAAGTTTGATTGGAAGCATTGGTAAATGAACAGGATTTCCGGTTGATGCCCCAGGGGTTGTGGGTTCTTTTAAGCTGCTTCCACTTCCTGCCGAGCCGGCTTCCCCTCCTTCAGACATAAATTTCCTCCAAATCCGACTAAAACTTGTAACAGGAGATCGTTCCCTGAGGCTAGGATGTTGTAAAGGTTTTTTTGCAAGAATTTCATTTTCATAATTATTTTGAAGGGACAGGGCACTTTTTCTTTCTTTTCGGAATCTTCGTTTCCGTTGTGCCGGAGGGGTTATTAAAGGTGAATCAGCATTGAAAGTTTGATTTGCAGCTGCAGCAATGGCATCACTGACCATTTCCATTGTATTATCTCCATATGATAAGCTTCTCTTTCGAGGAGCTGAAGAATCCTCCGAGATTCTTGAAATCTTTCTTCTAATTACTTGATCAAATGTTCCTTCATAATTTACAACGACGGCATTTTTCCGTGCCGCAACTGCCGGGGAAGGTGAGGTACTGTGGGGCGCCGTATAAGAAAGGGCATGGGGATTGAAGTGATTAATTTTGAGGACTTCCCCTTCTGGAAGTGAAGTTGAACGTTTTCGAACTGCTGCTGGAAGATTGTTGCTGTTGAGAGCGGAATCGTAAGAATTTTCATGGTCATATCCATTGAGATTTTGATAATCTTGAGAATTTCGTTCTGTTGAAATTGTAGAACATGAATTTACATGAATCGGAAGATTTGGTTGAGTTGAAACAGAAAAATGTGATTCACAGTCGTAATCTTTGGAAATGTGCCGAGGATACTGTGGACTCAATCTAAAAAAATTTGCTTAAGTTTAAGTTTGCCATTGTATGTTGCTTCTCAATTTATCAAGAGTGATCTTTGGCAAAGATCAAAGAAAAAATGCCGCCTTTCAACTCCATATAAATCCAAAATCTGAATCGTTCAAAAAACAAACTTACTCTTTTTGCGACAAATTCATTGGAATAATAACTTTTGGTGGAAGGGGGTCATCTTTGATAGGCAAATTTGGGGTTCTTGCTGCAGCAGTTTCAACCAATTTCTTCAACAACATCGTTGAAGCAGCTCCATCCTTTTGTGGAAGGGATAAACAACTTCCTTTATTTAAAGTCCAAACTGAATTCATTCCTTGCCGGATTGAAGCTCGTGGAAAGATTTCAGGTGCCAAATCATCATCACTTAGCTCAGCTTCATCATCACTACTAAAATCATATCCTTCTCGACTTTGAAGCCAAAAAGTCCGCATTGTTCCTTTTCCCTTAATTTGAAGTTCGCCTCTTTCTTCCAACACAAATCCCATTGTTGGTTCAAGGGCTTTTACGAAACTTGAACTGCAATGAATTTTTAAAGGTTCTCCACAACTTTCCATTCTTGAGGCAGTATTTACCTAAAATCAAAAAATTTGCATAAAACCTTTTATAACAACAACAAATACCGTATCCCCAAAAAGGCAATATCTTGGCATTGTCTTTCCAACAACTCCTGCCACGCATGGACCAGTATGAATTCCAATTCGAAGCTTTAAAGTTTCATCAGGTTTATGCGGGATTCTAAAATTTTCAACTGCCGCCAATAAATGTAATGCCATTGTTCCAATTTGTTCGGCATGCATGTGTTTGTCCTTCTTTTCTGGCACTCCCGAAACAACCATATAAGCATCTCCTATTGTCTCCACCTAAATAAGTATTACTGTATTAGGTAAAATATGCAAATTTTCTGGATACCTTATAAACTTCATATTGTTTAATAATGGAATCAAATAAAGTATAAAGTTTATTAAGAAAATCAACAACTTCCATCGGAGTTGATTCTCCGGATAGGGTTGTGAATCCAACAATGTCCGAGAAATAAATTGTTACAGATGAAAAAAGTTCTGGAACAACATCTTTTCCAAGAAGAAGTTGTTGGGCCACTGATCTAAAATTTCAACAATTGGTTACTGTAATTGTTTAACAATAGAAACAAACATTGGAAGCATTCGTTGAAGTAAATTTTCTGTTCTTCGTTTTTCTTCCCTTAATTGTGCCGTTCTTTCTTCAACAAGACCTTCAAGTTGTTGCTGATATCGCTCCATCATATCCATCATGTGATCCTATAAATGTTATTATTACAAAACATCTTATCAATTACAGTATTTTCCCTTACCATAATATTTCGTTTATAAATCTGTGAAAACATTTGTTTAAGTTTATGCCGAATTGAATTTCGAAAATCTGGTCGATGTTCAGGGATTTCTGACCAACAAAGGGTCATCGTATCAATGACATATTTTTGGCATTCTAATTCCACCGATGGTCGATACATGGTTCCAGCTGCAACTTTTCGAACAACTTCTTCTGCGGTTGAATGTGGATTTTCAATTAGCTGGTAAGGACCTTGTCGGGTCATCATTTCATGAAGGATAATTGCAAATGAATAAACATCCCCTTTTTGGGTACCTTTTACAGCATGAATAAATTCACATTCTCGAAGGAGCTCTGGAGCAGTCTACAACAATGAAAAGGGTTACGGTAATTGTAAGTGAGAGGAAAGTTACTAAATTACTACAGAATTACTGTAACTAGTTATAAAATCATAACAATGGTTACTGTAACAATAAATAATATGACAAAAAGTAATCATTGAATTACTGTAATTATGGTTACGGTATTTTCAATCATAAAAACAAACCCAAAGATACGATTCCCAAAGTAAATCAATGCTATCCCATTCTTGTCCTTCTCGAATTTCAGATAATCCAAAATCTGCAACTTGTAAAGCCCATCTCGAAGTAATCAAACAATTTGTGGATTTTAAATTTCCATGAACTTTTACATCACTTTCATGCAAATATATCATTCCCTATAAAAACACAATTATACTGTAATTACAGTATCCAAAATATAATTACTTTTATTAAATCTTCGATAAAAGAAGTGATGAATAAACTATCCAATTTTAAATCTCGATTCCTTAAAATATCCATTAAAGAACTTTTTGCACAAAATTCTCGAACAACACAAATACTATTCGGACATATAATTATTCCCATGAAAGAATTGACATTATCGTGATGTAAAGCTCTATAAAAAAGTTATGGATTATTATAAGACATGCTTTGTAAAGTGCCAACCTCATAGCTTTCATTTCAAGTTTCGTAGCGCGTGTAATTTCTCGAGGCTTTTTTGAATAACACATTTCTTTAATTGCAACAACGGCACCTTTATGAAGGGCAACCCCTCGAAGTCCGGACCATTTTTTATCTGTTGAAATATCATCTCGATGAAGAAGGGATGTCTGAAATTATCATATTTTATTTTATGGATTAATTATATCTATTGGGCCTTGTAGATATGGCAAAAGGATTAATTCATTATTTAAATTTCGACAGTAAATATAAAAATATAACCCCTTAGGGTATTTAATAACCCTATACCACCTTAAACATACCCTTGAACCATCAACCAAAAATAATGAATTTGTTGAAGCATTACATTGAACAACTTTTTCAATTTCTCGAGGATCAATTTTCCAAATCATTGAAAGTTCTCTTTCAAATTTCTTATTACGGTAAACAACCAAAATTGTTAAAGCACAAATTGAAAGAACCACAGCAATTGTGGATCCCATGAAAAGCTGGAATCGGAGATTACTTTCTTCTTGACATTTTTCATTTGCAAATCCACATTCTGGTTCATCAAGGGGAACATGATTATTTGGCCAATTCATTTTTCGCGAAAATCTCAGCTTTGGCAAATGCGAATCATCTCCAACAAAATCGGCCGAAATTGTAAGGGCCACATCCAGGGGGTAATAATCTGGATCAGAGGAATTATGAACAGGTTGAACAGATTGAAGGGATAAAAGCTAAATAAATTTGCATAAGTATCTGAGATTACTGTAATCATATCTGATATTAATTATCTAAACTTACAGTATAATTTCCTTGGGCATCGCCTTTTTCATTAATTCTCATATCAAAACCTTGCATGCTTGTATATTTTCTTCCCAGAATTTTACTGATAATTAGCTCTCCATCTGTTAAAGGATCATAATCTTCTTCAGGGGCATTCTCCCTTAAAACTTCATCCAAAGCTTGTGCATAAAGCATTACAGCATCATAAAGATAACAGGCAAATCGATTAGCTTTTATTGAATGTGCCGTGTCATGTTTTTGAACACCAAAATTAACCAAATAATTATTTGCTTTTTCCCAAAAATTTGTAAATTTTGTTGATTCTAGTTTCACTGGAGTTGGGATTACAGCCAGGGCAGTTTTAGAATAATTAACAACTTGTCGATCGGGGGAAGTCGGGACATCCCAAGATTCCCAAACTTCAATCAGCGTGTCCCGGAAGAAATGATTATTCATTGCATGATAAACATTGTGCCAATTGTAATCCGTGTCGAGATAGATCAACACATATTCACCATTATCCATTAATCCCAAAGCACCCATAATTAATAAAATTCGACGAAATAAACGAACATTCCCAAATGTTAAATATACTAAAAAGGTCTTAATTATTACAGTATCAATTTATGCAAATTAAAAAGTAACTAACTTCGAGTATCAGATTGTGTATCTCGAATAATTTGTTCAACATTACTTTTTTCAACCTCCGAAAATGGATATGCAACAACCGAAACATTTCGAATATTAAATTTTTCATTCTTTTCATTGATATTTGAATTTTCATTTTCAATTGCAGCTTTTATGGCACTATGAAGTTCTTCATTTCGAGAATGCCGTTCATAAATTATCGTAAATTTATGCCAATTAAAATGTTTCAACAGCGCAATCAAAGCCTTTGTAATTTCAGTTTCAGCTGGAACAGTTCTAGCAAAAGTTGGATATCTGTAAAAAGAAATGCCATGGAATTTTGCTAATAATAATTAGCATAATTTTACTTGGCTTTATCGGATACAGTTTGATCTTTGCATTTATAAGAGATAATTGGCAAATTTTGTGAGGCTGCCATTGTTGCTTCTGTTCGGCAATTCATTTCTGGACCAATAAAAACTTTTGCCCCCCGCTTCCAATGATCCATAAAAAATTCAGTGCCTTAAAAATGTATATTTTTAATTATCAACTACAGTAAATTGTATATGTGATTATCAACTCCGACGACTAACTTCTCTTTTCATCTCCACACGTATTATTAAAAATATAAACAAGTTCATGATTTGGTAAAAGATTTGGATTTGCATTTATTTCATCAATTGCAACTTGAAGAGCACCTGAGATTATTGAACCTAAACAAATCATACAAATAATTAATTACTTTTAGTAATACAGTAATAACAATATACCTTCAAAATCTGTTCTAAAACATGATGATAATTGATGATATTTAATTGTATCATTAGCATCTGGGGTTTCAAGGGAATCAATTTCAGATAAATGTTGAATTGATTCAAAGAGATCTTTTGGAAATGTGCTAACTGCAGCTAAATAACTGATTAAAAGCTCTTCTTTGCGAATTTCAGTTGGTGGAATATTTACAACATTATTATCAATATTTTGTTGCTAAAATTTTAATGGATAAGTTTTATGTACCTGCTGTGTTGGATTATGCAAATTTGCATAACTTGGATATCTTGCTTTGCTGGGATTTGATATATCCCATTTTTTAGCAAGGTAAAACGGATGAGAAAAAGATATCCGTTTAAAATAGTTGTTGTAAAACTTACACGTTCGAATAAGCTTTCATTTTTGTCATACCTTCCAGCAATACCAAAAAGCTCATGCTCCTGACAATGTACAACATATAAAATATTTTGATTAAATAAAAGTAATAATATAATCCATTGCAATAATATAATATAACTGTATTTATATTTCTTCATATTAACAACCTTAGAAGCATAATGAATAAAGATAATAAAGCTTTTGGTGCTTGATAATCTAAGATATATAAAATAATCTTATTAATGGTTTTATAATTAATTAATTATCAATTAATTAAAGTTACACGTTTAATTAACAATTTAGAACGCGGATAAAAAGTAAGAGTTTAGTTCTAAAAAACATTTGACTTTTAAAAAGTTTAGTTTAGAAGTAGTAAAACAGTGGTGTTTAAGTGATGTATGTTTTTAAAAGAAACTTTTTTTGCTGCTACTTTTTCTTTTCCTTCTTCTTTCTTTCCTCTCTTTTTCTTTGTTGCTTCAAGCACAATAAAATCGATTCAACACAAGAAATTCCACACCATTTTTCTTGCAGCATGCCACTTTTTTTATAAACCGCAAGATGCAAAATATAAAAAAATGTGGACATTTTGTTTTTCTTTTTCAAAACCTTTTTGCGTTCAACAAAATATTGTTTGTTGGATGTGGATAAAGCTGCTGCTGTTGTTGGGTTGTTAAAATGTGTTTTTATGTGTTTTGCAACAAACCATTAAAATGAAATGTTTAATAGAGCGTTAATGATTGAGTTTTGTTGAGAAAAAAAATATTATAAAAAAGGTTTATTTTAAAAAACAATAATAGCATTATTAACAAGTTAAGTTTTTGTTTCTCCACAAAAATGTGAGTTCAACTTTTTTTTCAAGTTAAACATCTAAGCAGATGGAGTTGTTCGGAAATGATGGGGGAATCCTCCATGACCTCCTGGACCACCCATCATGCCTCCGGGCATGAATTGATCTTTGGCAGATTTGAGTTCAGTTTTAACTGAATCAGAAGCTCCATCAAAAAGTGCTTTGATTTGATCGCGTTCTTGGGCAGGGGTAAGGGCCATATTGTCATGGATAGCCTTCATTTGGGTGGTCACTTGTTTAGCAGCATCTGAAAGATTTGCGGTGGCTTCTGAAAGCTTTGATTCCATTTCAGTCTTCATTGTATCCATTTTTGTTTGCATTTCATTGAATTTTGTCTAAAATGCATATTGGTACAGTAATCATTACCCCTGAAGCGATGTTGCAAAAAACTTACAGCAGCATCTCCACCAATTCCATCAAAGAAAGATTTAAGGCTGTCTTTCATTTGTTGTTTTGTGGCAGCTTCATTCTTGAAAATAGCTTGCAATTGAGTCTTTTGGGCATCGGTTAAACCATTTTCAAGTTCTTTGAATGGACCACCTGGTCCCCCGGGGCCCATCATACCAGGGCCTCCTGGACCTCCATGTCCTGGTCCAGCTGCAACTGCAACAACAACAAAAGCAATGGCAAAAACTGCTTTAAACATAATTTTTTTAAATGAATAAAAGTATGAAATTCAACGTTGAATTTGATGAATTAAATATTTTTCTCAATCGTTTTTATATAAATTTTTTAGGTCCAAAAAGGAACCAAAATTCACGAACATTTATTTTAATGGTAGGAAGTAAATCCGATTTTTGGGAAGTAAGTTTTTGATCAACGACGTAATAGACAAAAAAAGGAGGGATGTTTTTGTTTTTTTAAAATAAAAGTAAATCTCTTCCCCCAAAACATAATGATATTGTTTTTTGTTTCTGATCTGTGTTTGGGTATTAAAAATCAGATTACCGTATTCATTTAGACATCAGAAAGCAACAAAGATAATTAATAATTTTCATGGACGAAGAAGTACATACTTTCGCTAATAAATTATTGCTTTTCTAATTCGGGGTAAATTAATTATAAAAAACATCAAAAAATATGTTTCTGTTTAACCTAAATTTTTGCAACAAAAATTCAACAAATAATTTACATTTATAAACTAAACTTAAAATTTAAATTCAAGAAATTTGTAACAATTGTAACAAATTTCTTGAATCTAACTTTTAAAAAGACCATGCTCGCGATCATGACCGCTTTTGGTTGATAAAATTGTAGCTGTAATTAAATAATTTTAATTTAAATTGCTAAATAACTTACAATAAATTTCAACTTTGATTTCTCCACTCAAAAAAAATTACTGTAACTTTTTTTGGCATTCGAAAAGTTTCGCCAACAAACACAAATGCATCAAAAAAGTTTTTTTGAAAAAAAGTACAAAAATTTTAAAAAATCTTCTCGAAGCAAAATGAAAATAAAAATATGCAAATTTGCGAATTACTTTCCAACTCGACTCAAATACACAAAGATGAACTTTCATTTACTCATTCATTCAGTCAGTATTTCAACGTCGTCAACTTTTTACTACTGCTTTCGTCTCTCTCTCTCAACCAATTTGCTCAACGAATTTCTTCTTCTTGAATTGTTTTGCTGAATCAGAAAAACATGGCCAAAGGAAAGAAGGATGATACCAAAGAAGGAAAGGATGCAAAAGAAAAGAAGGAAGGTGGAACGATTACTCAACAAGACGATGAAGTATCAATTACCGATGATGTTCGAGGTAAGAATTTTAACCTTTTTGATAAATATATATTTTAACATCTTTCATTTTTAGGAGCTGATTATTATCATGGATTGGTCCCAAGAATTGATATTGAACCATTGCTAAAGAAGGATGGAGATTTCTTGCTTCGCAAGACTGATAATAAAGGTATGAAAAGCTTTGATGTTATTGATATAAACTAAATACATGTATAATTTTTAGGCCAAATTGTTCTTGCTGTTTCTGCCTTTCATAATGATCGTGTTTGTCATTTTATGGTCAATCAAGATACGGATAACACATTCTACATCGAAGAACATCATGAAAAGACTGTTGGTGCTTTAATTGAATGGCATATCAAAACGAAGACTCCTCTCTCTTCTGAAAATGGTGCAAAGCTTCGAACTCCAATTGAACGTCCAAATTGGCTTCTCAATCATGATTCCCTCAAGTATGTTTACTTTTTGTATCCTCTCTTACGAATTAATATCAACTATCTCTTTTTTAGGCTAAAGAAGAAACTTGGAGAAGGAGCTTTTGGTGAAGTATACTTATCTGAATTTAATGGTGCTGTTGGAAAAAGTGAAGTTGCTGTCAAAACAATGCGTGATGAAGCATCTCGAGAAGCTCGTCTGAAGTTCATGAAAGAAGCACGATTAATGCGAAAGTTCAATCATAAACAGTAAGTTTTGTTTCATTCATTTTGTCTACCCATTATCATTACCGTATCTTTTTAGTGTTGTCAAGATTTATGGTGTTGCTGTTCATGAAAATCCTCTTATGATTATTATGGAATTTTGCCCTGGTGGATCTCTTTTATCCTACCTTCGAAAGAATAAAGAAAAACTTTCCAATGGAACTCGTCTCCGATTTGCAACTGAAGCAGCTGATGGATTATGGTATCTTGAAAGGCAAAAAGTAAGCTTTTATCCATTAATTCTATAAATATATAATAACTGTGATTTTTCAGCTTGTTCATCGTGATATTGCTGCTAGAAATTGTCTTCTCACAGCAAAGAATGAATTGAAGATCTCGGATTTTGGAATGTCTGATGAACGGGAAAATTTGAATATTGAAGGCAAGCTTGAAAAGGTTCCCATCAAATGGCTTGCAATTGAAACGATGCAGAATAAAGTATATTCTCATAAAACGTATGTTTTGCTTTTATCTGGTTTATATTCATGTATTATTAATGAACTTCTTTTTAGGGATGTATGGTCATATGCTGTACTATGTTATGAAATTTATGCTGATGGTGGTGAACCTTATCCTGGATGGACAAATATTCAAACTCGAGCTAAGATTGTTGTGAATGATTATCGAATGGATAGTAAGTTTTGTCCATATTAATATCTTGATCTGATTATATTGATTGCTTTTAGTGCCGAAAGAAACTCCTAAAGCCGTTGCTACTCTTGTTGGAACTTGTTGGGTGAAGGATCCTGAAAAAAGACCTGAGTAAGCTTTTATCCTTTAATTCCATAAATATATAATAACTGTCATTTTTCAGCTTTGGAACTATCTACAAACGCCTCAAGGAACTTGGAAAGAAAGATGATTCAACAATGGCAAAAGTTTAACCAGATTTGGACATGAATGAACTTTAAGAATATTTTCTCTCTATTTGTGATTCTAATTGTAAATGTATAATATGATATTTTATTGGATATGGCTTTAATAAAAAAGACCAATTTTAATTTGTGTGTTTGATTTTGTTCATGTTTCTGTGATTTAATATTTGCAACATTTTGGTATTTGTATTTCAACAAGAGGGTTATAACAACGTTAATAAGATCAAAATGTCCGGTTTAGGTTTACGGTAGCTAACGTGTAGGCTTTTTAATCGTTTGTCTTGCAATGGTTTAAAATCCAAATTAGGCATAAGTCTTTATCTAAAAGTACTAAAAAACAAAACAAAAGGCAACCAACAATAAAGAAAGGCATCAATTTTGAATCAAATTATTATTACTAATGTATAAAAAAGTTTTGTTTAAAACCGTAACTTTAATGAGGTGAAATATATATAAGTAAATACAGTAATCAGCAGCAGTGAAATATAGATAGAATCTTGGCAGAGAAAAAAAGATTAATTTGCAACAATTATTAAGTATTGGCAGAATTAATTATAAAAAATAAAACTAATAAAATATTACTAATAAAAAATATAACGAGAATACTCTAATTTATTTAGCGTTTTGTAGGAGTTCGAGAAGTTGGAGAATATCGCTAAAAAGTTTTTGGAAATTATTTTAAAAATCTTCACAAAAATATTACCGGTAAAATTGAGGATGATTTTGTTGCTGTCGAATGCGTAATTGTTGTTGATGGAATAATCGGGGATGATGGATCATACCTTGTTGGAGATAACAAAGTTTTTCGAGGTCTTAACTCGTATTTATTGATTAAATTAATTTTTGATAAATGTGATGAAATATTATTTGAATGATTATTCGAAATATTAATATTATTGTTATTATTTAGGATTGTTGAAGGATAAGGCTGGGATCGAGTACTGTAATGTTTAGGCTTTGAAGAGATTATCGCAGATTTAAGAACTGACGGTCGAGAATTTGAAGAATTTGTTGAAGTTACAGTAACTTTATGAATCTAAAATAATAGATTTAAAATAAAAGTGTTAAATATAATGTGCAGAAAAAGTGTGTGTTTAGATATTGAGGAAAAATACAGTAAACATAGTTTTGTTTATTACAAATTCAAACACAAATGTGACAAAAATTAAAAACTGTTACAAAGTTTAAAAAGCTTTTTTGGTTGAAAGCTCATGGTGATATTTTGATAGACGTTTAGAAACATATTTTTTGAGATTAGTGAAAATTGTTAAATACTGTTTTTTAGAAGCAAAAATTGGATTTTTCTTTGAAATTTTGAGTGCCTTTTTGTAACAGAGAAAACTTAAATTTTAGTTTTTTCAGATCAAATTTAAAATCCAATTTTTGCTTTAAAGTTAATGACACACACAAAATATAAAAAAATGTTAATTAAGAAAGATAGATAGAAAAATATATACAATAATATTATCAATATTAAACAACCACAACCACTACCGTGCAAAATTTAGAAATCTTAAAAAAAATTATTAGCCCACCGGAATGTTTCCATTTGATTTTTTTGAAGAACTTAATGTTGTATTACTTGATGAACCCGTATTTGTTGTTGTTGCTGTTGTATGATGATGATTGTTATTATTGGTGCCATTGATTGGATACAATGTTCTTGTTGCAGCAGAAGTTCGAGTCATAATTGCTGGCATTCTTTTTGTTGATGAAACTTTTAATTGTTTAATTGGAGTTGTTGCAGAAGTGTATTTCGTAGTTTGTGAAGCTCTTGTTATTGTTGCTGATGCTGGCATTGATGGTGGAATAATTACATTTGATGATGAATGGTTATGCTGTTGCTGGGCTTTTCTCTCCAACAATCGATCACCTTGTGATTTACCGTATTCATTAATTGCAGTTTCATCGAATTTGTTAGGAGTTTTTGAAGACCTTGTGTTATGTCGAGTTGTTGGAGGCGTTGATGTAGAGGTTGTTGGAAGGGTTGGGGAATGCTTTGGAGCGAGTTTTGGGGATGTTGAAATTCTTGTTCCAATATCACCGGATTTTGTTCGATATTTTACAGGTGATAAACTACGCTTTTTCAAATTCCAACAAAATTGTTGTCGATCAATTAAAAATGGTTGTTGGGGTCCTATCACAGATCCCGGACGGCACACTCTTAACCATGCCATACAAACTGCTGCTGTTAATCTGGAATTTTAGGATTTTAATCAAGTACTACATGGATTGTAATGTTACAGTAGTATTGTAACAGTATTACACTGGTACTACTACTGTTTAGAGTATTACTGTACTAATGATACTTACTTGTACTCTTTCATCATCCAACAAGCTATTAAAGTTCCAGTTCTTCCAAGCCCAGCTTTACAATGAACGGCAACTCCCCCTTTGGCATTATCAACAATACTTATAAATTTTTCAACAATTTCATCAGATGGCGTTGAACCATCAATAAAAAATAGATCATGATGATCAAATCCGGCATCCGTAAATCTGCTGGCACGATATAACTTTTTATTCAGCCTTACAATAGTTGTAACATTTTTTTCTCGAAAATATTCAAAATATGTCTCTGGAGCATGATATGGATATTCTGTAAAAAAATATTTAAGGCTAATTTGACTGATTATCTAATTTAAATAATTTCATTCAAATTTTAATTTTTGGAATTTTTAATAAAAAATAATAATTTGTACAAAACCTTCTTTTAAAATTCAATTTTTAAAAATTGCGCCATTTGGCAAGGTGTTCATGTTTAAAAATTAGTTTTTCAAACACATAATTTAAATAAAAGAAAAAACTTACCATCTTCAATATAACTTTTATTATGGGGGCCACAAAAACTTAATATTTTTCCAGGAATAATCCAATTAAAATCTCCATTTTCCACCCTTTCATAATGTTCATATTCATCAGGATCAAAGGAAGTAAAATCGAACCATTTCAATTTTACAGCTTTTTCCAAACTTTTAATAATATCATTTAAATGTAACAAATAAACAGGAGGCCCAATTGAAGCATCTCGGAATCCAATAAATGGTGGGGGTTGTGCCGAAGCAACCAAGGAAAGCGCCTTTTCAGCAGTGTATCCGGCAATAAAAATCATAAAACCTGCCATTAAATATGCGCCATTTACTCGATCCCTTTCATCTGAAGTCGAACAACAAACAACTTTTCTCTTTTCACGTGACTACAAAACAGATATTAATATTACAGTAATCCAATATTAATTACAGTATGATTTACCTTAAGTAAAACATCTAAAGCTTTAACAAATCGATAAAGGACAGCTAAATTATATGGTCCAAAATCATCATAGAAAGGGTCGTAATGGGTGTATTCTTGAATTGGAATGTAAACACAATGTTCATCACTGGAGGGGAAATGGGCATGTTCATAACAAGCAAAATAGAGTTTATTTGGAATCAGAACCACTGGTTGCCCATAAAATGGTCCTTTGATATTACTGATTAAAGTCATTTGATGTAAGCTTTGATGATTTTTACATTCGGCACTGATTGATAAAAAGAATTTTGTCTAAAAAATCAAAATTGATTGGGGATTGCCTTGAGTCAAAAGAAAAAACACAAAAAGAAAAAGAAGGAAAAAATCTATTATTTGAAATCAATAACTTTTTGTCGCAAAAAAAAACTTTGTTCCAAGAAAGAAAGAAAAAAGTAAAAAAATCAAATTACTACTTTTTGAAAAGAAGAAGTGATTGTTAATGAAAAATAAAAAAAGCGGTGGTGGTATGACACGAGTGTTTGCTTGTTTTTTTTTAAATATTTGACTGACTTGATGAAGGTTTTGGGGAGGTATACAAAAAATGTGAATCCCGCGCAAAAAACGCAATAAAAACACAAAACAACAAAAAAAAGAAGCAAACGTTTTTATTTTTTTAACTGCGACCAAAAAAAACTATATGGGAAAAATTTGGGCGCGCTTTTTTTTAAAAAAGAAACTATTATTCTGCAGCAAAGAAAAAACCTTTGAACGTCGTCGTCGTCGTCATTTGAAAAGAAGAAGGAGGAGAGGAACGAGAACCCCAACAAGGCAAGCAGCAAAGAAGGAGCGAGCGAGAAAAAGGAATAAAATTGAGGGATGATGGGAAGAAGGAGGAGGGGAAGAAGAGGAGGGAAGAGGGAGGGAATACAAGTAATAGTCGCATCAGCGGCAGCATTCCATCTACGATGCAGCTTGCGAGACAGTTTTTGGCAGTCACACAAGAACGTTCTTTCCTTTCCTGTATTTTCTCTCTCTCCTTCTAATTTTTTCTTTTTTTCAATCATTGTGATCACCTTTTGTAGTTCTTTTTTGTTTGTAGACAAACGTGATTTTGATTGAAAGAAAAAGGAGTAATGTTTCAATTAAATATTTTTTTGTTGCTGCCAATAACTGCCTAATTTCTTCATGAAAGCATAAAAAAATAAATCAGCTGAGCGTGAAAAAATGAGAAATATTTTAGAACTTGTGTCATCAAATTTCAATAAAAGAAAAAAGACTATTAAAAGTTTCAAATTACTGTATGTTTTTAAAAAAGTTAACTGTAAAAAATATGAGTTACAGTATCTTTTACGTGAGAATTATTTTCAATGATTACTTCAGCTCAGAAAGTGCTGTAATGATTAGAATATTACAGTATAAAATGAGTACTGTAATATTATTAAAATAATAATACTTGTAAAATACATTTAATAATTATTTTTAACGACAACACCAATAAAAACCGTTACCTTGAATC
The DNA here is from genome assembly GCA_024447195.1 of Panagrolaimus sp. LJ2414. Lineage (NCBI taxonomy): Eukaryota > Metazoa > Nematoda > Chromadorea > Rhabditida > Panagrolaimidae > Panagrolaimus > Panagrolaimus sp. LJ2414. Next base: position 752,831 of record JAMRXY010000018.1, read on the forward strand.
GATGAAAGAAAGGTATTCTCATAACTTTTTATAAATGAAAATATTAATAAAATTTAATTTAATAACAGAGATTTGAAAAATATTAAACGAATAAAAATAAAAAGTGAAAATACATATTTCTTTCCCAAATGGATGAATGGAAATATACAAACATAAACAATTGAAGTTTAAAAAAAACGAGAAATATGAAACAAAAGAAGAAAAAAAAGTTTTAAAAATTTTAAAGACAAGGCGGGCGACAATTTTAGAGAAAAGGGGGGTTTTAGCAATACCCTTTTGTTTTCTACGTGACGATTGTGTGACCCGAGTCATGACGGAAAGGAAAAGGTTGAAAATGAAAGAGAGAAGACAAATGTCAACCGATGGCATTTTGTGGAAAAATAATATTTATTAACCTCAAACAAACAAAAAAATCTCATTTTTCTTTTCGCTATTTTTTAATGAAAAGAATTAAAAAAAGTTTGAAAATTAATTTTCAGAGTGAAACATTTTTTTTCTTGATTGAAAAAAAATCAATGTTTAATTACACATAGATTTTTCACACATAATAAAAATAAAGGGGAAGGAAAAGGGGAAGAGTGAAATAACCTTTACATTAATATATATTGCCCTAAGGGAAGAAGAACAAGAGAAGGGAAGGGAATAAAGAGACTCGGTGATGGGGATGATAGTAATGAAGGAGGGAGATGAAATGAGATGGTGATGGAAGAGAATGGAATTGAGTCAATGAATGAATGAGTGAAACAATTATCGTTCAATATTTCACGACGACTTTTAAGTTTTTTTTTCGGGACAACAACGACGACATCAATGGATGTAAAAGAGGAAGAAGACAAAAGAAGCAAGCGTCAGCTGGCAGCCTATCATTTTCGAGGAGTTAGTTAGTTTTACCTTTCTTTCTTCCTTTCCATTTTAAAAAAAAGCAAATATATATCCGGAGGAATGAATTTTTTTCAATATATATTTGAGTATTGAAAAAGAAGAAGAACCCCCATAAAAAGTGCGTAAATAATAGAAATGGAAAAGAAGCGGGAGAAAAGAAAGAAGGAAAGAAAAACATTTCATTTTTATTTTCCATGCTGGAATCAATCCAGATTTTTTTCAACGTTTGCAACAATTTTCTCTTTTTTTGAAAAAAATTTTGAAAATGGGAGAACGAAAAACAAGAAATGCAACAATTGAAAAAAAAGTTAGTGTCTTTTTTTATGATCATGAAAAGAGAAGGAGAAAGAGAAACATTTTTTACTTTTATACGTTGTTGTAAACCAATCTGCCTGATTGTTCAGATGTTCTACGATACAGTAATACTTTAAAAACATACAATTTGAAAAGTATTTTAATTAAACGTTTCCAAATTATAACAAATAATATTTAAAAAGAAGTGATTACTCAAAACAAAGTTGAGAAAACCTTTTTTAGAAAATGGCAACAACTTGCAATGATTCCCTTTTGCATACGTTTTTGGTATTTATCAAAGCTTCGAATGAAATTGTACTGTTTTTTGTAATTATCAAAAGACGTTATTATAATTTGTTTCAAAGAAATATATTTAGATCTTAAAGAAATGTCTCAAGATTTTGAGAGGGATCTGTTATGAATTTGAAAGAAAGTGTGAGTTAAAGTGTTATATATCTAATGAGCTAGTTTTTCTTGCGTTATATTAAAAACTAATATAAATTACAATTCATTATTAAAGGATCATTTGGCGTTTTTTGATTTCACAAGAAAGTTCGCGAAGTTGAAATCATTTGATTTTCAGGGACTTTCGCTTGTCTCCATTGTTATCATTCAAAAAAAACAACAAAAAAAGCGAATGCCCCTGATTTTCAATTAATTTTATCTTCGCGAATTTTCTTGCAAAATCAAAAAAAGTAGATATATCTCCTCTCAGCTGCTTTTTCAGCTTTTCAACGTACTTACTAAGAAATTCAGATTCTGCAAAAACTATTTCACGTTATAATGAACTTTTGGAAAGGTCATATTTCTGATATTTCTGTAAAATCGACTACCCAACATTTCCAATCCCCGTTTTTGAACCTTGTAATATATAAAAGCTTTTCTAATATGCACATAAAATTTTATTTATACATCTTATACAATAATATATCACGCAGTATTAAAAAAGATTTAAATATTACGAGGACCAAAGACGGTAATAGGAAATGTTGGGTAATCCATTGCATAGCTGTACCGGTAATATCCACCTGCCAAAAGATCATTATTTCTAGGAATTAATTGATCAGGATAATTTCCATTGAAGATGAAGATTTGTTGAGCAGTCTTTGCAACCAAATCTGCGATAAATTCTTTTTTTGAAAATATAATTAACAGCTTCTCAATAATGAGACTTTTCTTTTAGAAAAAAGTATCGATTCTTTTTTTAACAAAAAAGAAGTTTCATTTTATTTTTCACAGTTTCAACATATTTTTGGTTGGAAATTACAACAATAATAGTTGTGAAAGTATATTCTAGGGCATGAGATTTATCCTTTGAGCAAAAAAGGTCAATTATTTTTTTAGTTTACTCTAATCATTCGGATAGGTTTAGAAAAATAAACTACAGTTGATAATAAAAAGGCATCTTTGAGAATTTTTAAGTGGTTTATGCTGTGAAACGCATTATCTGTATTGTTACTGCCTTTTTTTTAATATAAAATAATTATGATCAACCTTGATTATCATCATTTTTCGGATGAAAAAGCAGTTTTACAAAACTTCAGTCTACCTCAACCTGTCATTTCTTCTTTTATGAAGAGCTCTTTTATTTTACCCGATATCTATTACAAACTTTATTTCTGCTGTAAATATTTTTTTTTAAAATTGAAAATTATTCCGTCTTGTTTAAGGAGCGCTACATCCTTTGAAGTAGTATTACAATATAAGTCAAAGGAAATTAAACGTTCGAAAAGATATTTCAATATCTCAACAAATATTAAATTTAAAATCTTAGATGACAGATTTGATGTTTTTCCATTTCAATTCTGGTTACTGCCCAAAATTTGGCGTTACGAACCAAGACAAGTATTTTTATACAGTGACCTGTCAGTAAATTTTCACGATTTCAAAAAAATTGTTTATTACGCGCAAAAAGTAATTTTATGTCAAAGAGAAGGACATCATCCGCTTGGATCAGTTGCAAGCGTTGAAGAAGTTTTGAATTGTATGCCAAATGCATGGTATATGTAAGCTTTATCCAAAAATATTCACAAAATTATTATTCTCTTTAGTGTTCTTGACTTTCTAACAGAATTCACTGAAAAAACTGCCGAAAACATGGTGAATTTGAAACGATTTAAAAGATTTTCATATTTTTGGTTGGAAATTATTCCACAAAAATTCAAAGCTTCGGATTTTGCTAAATTTATTAAAGTAGGTTTTGTCAAACTTTTATGTTTTTGAGATAAAAACAAAATATATAGAAAAATGCCTGCGGAAATGCAAAAATTACTCTGCGATGTGATGAAACATTTAGTCAAGAGCAGATTTCAAAATTCAAAGCCGAAATTGAAAATGAAGTTCTTAATTCTTGGGTACCACAAAATGAAAAGCCTGAATTTCAAATGGTTCATTATCCTGAATAAAATCCCCGTTTATTTAATTTTTTCTATTGTTCATTTGAAAACAGTTTTTTACATTATTGTTTATTGAAGCCTTTGTTTTTGCATAAATTATATTTTTATTTATACTTACAAGCACGTTGAGTTTTTAGTATTTAACTACAGCAATCCCAAAATGAAAAAAAGCCAAAATAGAATAAATTACAGTAATCATGCTAAAATTAGCGAAAAAAACTATATCTTTTCAACATTTATTTTATACTTTTGAAGAGATTAATAATTTGAAAAATTTGGGATCAAAACAACAGTCCAGCTTAATAAATTTTAGGGCAAAACATTGAAAAAAATTATGAGATGGAAAAACTTGTTTTTCAGCTTTTTGAAAATATTGTAATAATTTATACATGCACTTTTGTATCATGCTTTCATTCATAAAAATAAAAATGTTATCTTTTTTAGAGTACATTTTTTTAAAGAGTAATTAATCATTTTTTTGTTCTTATCATTTCAGTTCATCACAACCGGGCGTTGTCTATGATTTGACCGCTTCTTTCTTTTGAAAATAAAAATGTTTCCGGTGGTCGTAGAATTTACTTGTCTGTGATTTATGAAAAAAAGAGAGAGCAATTATTTAAGGTGGCTCGAATTTTAGTTTTTCATTTCTGCAAAAATATAAACTTTGTAACAATTATTTTATACTACCAAAAAAGTGACCATTAAAGTTAACCTAATTTTGTACTTTTTGATTCTTGAAAAAATTAATAAATTGAATTTTTTGCATTTATATTTTGGCAAACTTTTTGTCTCTTTTAACAATTTTTTGAATCCTGTTTGATCGAAATTTGTGAGATAAGCCAAAGTTTAGTTCCTTTGAAATCTCTTTTTTTTTGTTGAATAAACTTTGATTTATCTTTTTTTTATTATCTTTTTTCTTTCATGTCTTTTTTTACGTGTCTTTTTTTAAAATTTTATCAATATTTGCAATTTTTTGTTAGCAGAAAAATATTTTCTTGTGCTTTATCGAATATAAAAAAAATATGATTAAATTACGCATTTTTTAAAAAAAGAAAGACATTTGCTTTTGGTTTTTATAGAAAGAGAAATTTCTTTTAAAAACATGTATACTTTCTTCAAATCTTTCTTTATTCATATTTTATTTTTGTGGCAAAAATGTCGCCGTTTTATTTTTTTAAAATATATTTTACAGTAATATTTTTTCTGTTAAAGTTTCTGTTAGTCAAAACCTTTCAAAAGCACCGCCAAATCGCCAGCGGCAATGTGAAAAAAATGTAACAAAAAAGTTTAAACGAGTTTTTTAATTTATCATTTTTAAACTTTTTTGTTTGAAAAAAGACACAAAATTTTTTTGATATATTTTTTTTGCAAAAAATTGGATAGATTTTGTTAAGGGATTTTGGTTGAATGCATTAAACACATAAACACAGGGGTGGGCTTTGGCATGACCAATCTTAGGCATCAATCGGAGAGGACGGATTTTTCTGCTTCGTTAGACTTCTTCCTTTTCCCTGTAAAAATTCCCAAAAGGATTTTTGACAGCTATTTTCTCTGAGGGAAAAGGGGAACACATTTTAGCTGCTACTTTTCAAAGCCCTTCCATTTTTTGGGGAGGAAATGGTTTGAAAAAAGTCACTGTTTTTTTCGTGATGTAGCGTGTTTCTTTTTTGCCTTTTATTTTGGCGTTGTTTCCGGTTGTTTGGGAAAAAAGAAAGTTGCAATAAATTATTTTTTTGCAACATTTTTTGCTTCCATAAGTTTTTTTGGTGACACTATTTATTTATTGATGTGAGTGAAACCGCTTTTTGAAAAAAAATATATGAGTGATTGCGTGACGTTTTTTTATAAATGTTTTCATGTGATTTTTTGGACTACAATTTGTCTAAAATGTTTTTGTTGGCTAAAAAGAAGCTTATCAAAAAAAAAGTCTAATAGGATTGAAAAAATAAATAAAACTCTTTGATTGCCGAAAAGAATGATTGAAAATGATTTTTGAAAGAAGTTTGACTTTTTTGAATTTGATAAAAAAGACAATCGTCACTTTTCCATGTTTCTTTTTTACGTTTACGTCATTTTTAAAATGTATGTTTTAAAGGGAACTTTGACAAGTTTTTTAAACATACCAGGTGTCTTGTATAAACGTCTTTGCCAAGAAATAGAAAAGAAATCATTTTTAAAGAATCATTTTTGTCTTTGCTGGAACTGTTTTTAAACTGGTTTAATATGTTTTTGAAAAAGTTTGTTTTTAATCTACCGTAACCATACTTCTGTAAATAGTTGTATTGTTGAAAATTCCAAACTATAATTTTTTGGACTTTGGCGTGTTTTAGAATAATCTGCTTTTTTGGTAACCTACCGTAATTTCTTTTGAAATCAGTTTTTGTTCTAATAATAATGCCAAAGTTTCAAATTTTGACTTCAGCACCGTTTTCTAATCTTCAGTAACTTCTCATATTCTTCATTTATTTAAACATAGTATTTATTTGCTTTAATTCAAATATATAAGTTTGAACTTCAAACTTTGGCACTTTTAAGAATGCCATTTTTCAATCTCTCTATCTCTATCCATATATCCCACCCTCATATGACTCTTTATTTTCACATCAGCTTAACAATGGTGATCAATGAATGATGATATACAATATTGTTTTCTTCGTTCGTTTTAAAGAAGCTTTTTGAGGAGGGCAAAAGGCCCGAAGAAGAAGATGGAAAAAGATGAAATCCGATCTATTTATTTCTTCTTATTCTTGAGAAAAAAATGGAAAGAAAATATTAAACGTGAAAAAAAGTCAGTCACATGCCATTTTGGCCTCTCTTTTTTTCTAAGACGACGACCACGAATTTTCAGGGGGAGCTTCAAAAAGGGTCCCGCAACCGCCATCGTGAGAAACTATTTTTCTCTCCAAAATTGAAATCACTTTTTTTTGAAGAATCTTATGATTTTTTGGGGGGAGGAAAAATGAACATAAATTTAGAGACCGGCAGGTCAAAAATAAAAGTTGGAAAAAAATTATTTTATTGTTCGTTCTAAGTACTTTCAGACCTGAATAAACCGAAAATAAAATCAAAAAAATTATTAAAACTAGTTAAAATGCCGAAAATAACGATTTAAAATTAAAAAAAGTAAAAATTCTTCATCGAAAAAAATAAAAAAGGAACACTTTTTTGTCGTGAAAACTTTCGTGGTGCGTTCATTTTTGTCGAGAGAAAAATGTTTTTGCACTTTTTTTGCAACTTTTTTTTGCTATTTTGAGGAAATTTTAGCTCTGCGTTTGATGCCATATTTTTGCGTCCAATTACGTCCAATTTTGGTTTTCTGAAATGGATGCAGTTTTTCAAGGGCTATCGAATGGTATAAGTCGCTAAGCTTGGATCGTTTTAGATGGCGGTCAAAACGCAAAAAAACATCTAAAAATGCAAATTTTGGGTATTTGCCTCAGGAAAAACTTTTTCAAAAGTAGCATTTTCAGAATCAGCGTAAAAAAATACGTCTGGTAGGTCAGATTATTAATCTTGAAAAAAAAGTATGCGCAAATTCATTTTTTTGTTACGGTAACCAAAAAAAAGTCAAAGAAAAGAAAGGAAAAAGAGAAGAGAAAAGAGTTCCCTGCCGGTCTCTACATAAATTAGTCGAAAGTAATTTAAAAGTAATGTTTTGTTTTTTGCTCTTTATTTAATGTCCAAAAAGTTTTGTAAAAAATTGTTTTTGGTCTTTCAAAAAAAAACAATTATCTTTTGCCTTCTTCTTTTTGTTTTTATTATTATTTTTTGGTTTTTGCTGCTTCTTGGAACCCTCTAAAAAAGTTGACTACTTAAAAAATACTTAACTTTTGCCATTAATTTTCAAAGTCAAAGTTTAAAGAGACCATTTTTCTTTTCTTTTTGGCAACAATTTTTTTGGTCCACTCGAAAATTGTTTTTTTTGTTGCAATTTTTATGTCGTCACAATTTTTTTAAATATTTTTGCATAAAATTTTAAACATTATTTTAAAGTTTTTGTCACACTTTTTTTGTTTATGTAGCAGGAAAAAAAGAGATTTACTTTGAATCATTGAAGCAAAGTTAAAAAACAAAATCATCAATGATAACTCTTTGGCTTTCACTTAAATTCTTTGTTGTTGAAAAGGGATTGAAATTTGAAAAGAAGAAGAAAAGTGACGAGTTGAACAAGAAGAAGAACATTAACAATTATTATTAACAAAAGCTCAGCAAAAGTAACTAACACCTTTTTTCAAGTAGCGGAAAAATGAGTTAGTCTTCCCCTTTTTTTCATTATTCGTTTTCTTGACTGAAAAATACTTCCGTTTTTTAAGAAAAAAATTGAGCGTTGATGAAGTCTTAAAAGTTAAAGTTAAATGCATTTCTAAAAAGATCATTAACAGAAAATTTTTTTGTGTTACGGAAATGCAAATTTTTGTCTAGACATTCTTTTGAGTTGCTCCTTGAGTTTTTAAAGTTGTGTTTTTAAATATGTTTTTTCGTGCTAAAACAGATCATTACTCAAAAATACAGTATACTTGATTTATTGTATGAATCTTTAATTAAAAATTAAGCCTTATTTATTCGTGATCGAATACTACAGTAATTTTACATTTTTCTTGGTAATTTTTAATTTTAGCAGTTGTTTTTTTAATTAAACATTTTGATCTTTCTTTCATTGCAATATTTTACCACTATTCTTAAATTAAAAACCATTTATCACCATATTTTTTTTTCATTTTCGAGTAACAATCAAATATCCTTTTCTGGGTAATCCAAGTACTTCCCCCCATAAATTTAAAAGTTACCCATTATATTTGGCCATTATATATGTATGTATTTCTTAGATTAAATTATTTTACATAAAAAAGTAACGTCAGAAATAAATAAATGAAAATTAAATTTCCGAAAAATAATGGATTTATGTTTTTTGTGGAATTATTCAAAGTATTAGAATTAAGTGGGAGAGAAAAAATGAGAAAGAACGAAAAGTGAAGACTTTTTGTCTTCATTTTCGTTCGAAAAAAACTGACTTCATCAACTTCAAAGATGCCTTCCTCATCATCATTGAAGCCATTATCACGAAAAAAGTCATTTAATTACACACACGAAAAAAACAAAGGCTGCCCCAAAAAGAAGCCCTCTACTTTTTTTGGTGAAAAAACAAACACGTCCAAAAAAGTCTAAAGTTTTTTTAATTACTTTTTTTTCTTGACGCTTAATTTTTGCAGCTCTTCACATTTTTTTGGAACTTTTAGTTTTTTAGAAAAATGGTTTAAAAAAAGCGTCCAAAAAAGTGGTTTGCAATTTGCAAAGTTTCTTCTTTTTTTATTGAATGGCTTTTTAAACTCTCTGTCAATCACTTTTTTAAAGCAGATGTTCGTTTTTGCTTCTTCTTTTCATTATAAAATATTTTTGTTTGTGTCTTTCTTTTTCTTGAAGAAAGCAAAAAGTCTGAAAACAACGATAAAAAAGATAAAAAGAAGCAAGCTTTCTTTAATACAAAATTTATCCCTCTTTTTTCATCTATTTTTTTGGATAAAAACAGACATTTTTTATCTTTTTCTTTTTTGAATTCGAATAAAATGTTTACAATTGGCTTCTGACTTTTCTGTTTCGTTTTTCATTTCCTTAAAATATCTATTTTCTAAAGATTTTTACGATTAATTTAAGCGTTTTTTAATTAATATTGTTATTTTTTGGCACTTTTCGTTTTCGTGACTTTTTTTTTGTTAAAACTGTTTTTAAACGTTTTGAAATTATACTTTAGTTTTGTTCCATGACCCTTTCATTTATTCATAAAATCACTTAACGAATAGTTAAGTATTAAACTCGTTTTTTATAGAATATAATTGTTTTTATTAAAAAGGTTATTGTTTTCGAACTTTTTTGAAAACCAAAAAATTAAATGATCAAAAATATTATTTTTGAAAAACAAAAAAGTCTGCAATTTTTTATTCATTCATAAATTATTTATTTATTTTCGTCTTTGGTAGGCGATAGATTATAGATTTTTGATATTATTTGCATTTGGTTTTGTAAATGGAGCATTTAACAGCTTAAAAGTCCACAAATTTGTAAAACATTTGTTTTAAAATAGTTTTTAATTTTTAGTCAATGGTTTTGAGCTACCAAATATTTATTTTATTCTTCAATTGTTCATTTGTAAATTTGGATTTGATTGTAGTTTATCTTACCGTAACCATTTCTTTCCTAAAAACTTTAAAGTTTAAAAGTCAATATATTTTTTTAATAACATTTTCTGTTATTTTCTGGTAAACAATAAAAATTTAAATATTACTCCAAATATTTTTAAAATTTATGTTTTTACAAGCTTTTAAAAGTCCAGCTGTTGGGATTTTTACGATCCCATTAATGTAAAAATTTGTATTGATTTCTAAGCAGTATTATTATTTTTGATGTAATTTGTTGAATTATTTTATTTTTTATGGGTTTTGCAGCAGCTCCTTTGATATATTTTTTACAAGCACCTGTCCTTTTAAAAAAAGGATTTTTGGGACTTTTTTAAAATGTTTATTTTTATCAAGAAAAAAAGTGTGTGCTCATTTTCTTAGAATTTGAAAGTAATTACAATTTTTTTCGAAAGAAACCCTTTTTTAAAAGATTTTTGTTGTTTGTTCAAAACATATTTTTATTCTTATCTTTGTTCTTTTCTTTTGCACTTGTTTTGTGTTCCTTTAACAAATTTAATATAAAAGCACAATTTTATTAAACTTAAAAATGAATAATTAAACTTTTATCTTTAGGGTTGAAAATTAGTCGACGGTATTTGATTTAAACAATCACAAGTTTGTACTTGTAATTGTTATTGTTAAATGCGGTTTTTAATGAACAAAATTGTTACAAAATTTGTTTAGTCAATTAACATTACTTTTTTCATGCTTTGTTGAACACCCCAAAAAACAAAGACGACGATATTGCACTTAAAACAACTAGGATTAAATTAAAATGGGGAATGATTTTCTGTTTTGATTTCACAAACTTTTTTGACCACAAAATCTATGACCAATTTCATAATCTTCCCAATTTACATCATCAACACTACCCAATTTCTCCCTCAACCTGCGTCATTCAAAAAACTTGACCAAACACAAAAACTTTTTTGCATCCTGATTTTTCTCTCCCTTTTTTCGATGACTTAAAACCCCTAAAAAATTGCAATATTTTTTGTTTTAACACATTTTAACAATGATTGTTAACAAAAAAAAGTAATGTGGTTAACCACCTGACACACACACGCTAAAAAATATATCATATAATATATTTGCCACCTTTGAAGTTTTCTTTTGTTGCTGATCCTTTTCCTTCCTTGATTTTTAACGATTTTTGTCAATGGCTTTTTTAATGACGCGTGTTATTTTTTACAGCTTAGCTTTCTTTAAGTGCTCCTTACTTTCTTTCTTCAAGAAAGTTTCTTGAATGACGAAAATTACCTTTTTTCTCGATTTTCGTGACAAAAAATAATTTCTTTTGATTTACAAATATTCTATTATATTTATGTATGATGATCGAGTTTCAGGCGTGACGAAGAAAAAGAAGAATAGAAAGAACATATATAAATAAAAATATAAATAAAAATGCGAACAGATGAACGTCGTCATAGCAGTCAAGCAAAAACTATTGGATTTAAAATTCGTAATTCTCATTCACCTTCTTCTGGAATGTTAAGGTCACCAACTTCACCAACAATTATTCCAGCATTATCAACACAAATGAGACATTCTGCTTCTTCACCCGCCACAACCCAAATTATTAGTCAAAGTTTACCAACTTCAATTTTAAAAGATGGAAAAGCTCAAAGTGAAAAACCTTCAAATTTTAAGGTTCGTGTTTTGATTCTTTTTATAGGGTCAAAAAAGGCATGACATAATAATATGCAAATTTTCAAGGCTTTTAGAAATTTTTCAAATGTTTTAAAAAATATTAAAAGTTGCCAAAATTTGCATATTAGCAAATCAAAAATGAGGGAAAGCTTAATCTCAAATTTTGAATTTGGCATTTTTGATATTATTGATTGTTTCGTGGCCAGCTTATTTAATTTTTAACATGAACGTTATCAAAAATATCCCATTTCTAAAATATTACATGACTTATTATTTATTATTGTTTTTAAAATATTTCTTTTAATTCCATCCTTCCGCTAATTTTAACATAGAACAATTTTAACATAGTATTCAGTCAATCTTGAATATAAGCTAATTAAGTCTCTCTCTCTCTCAAATAACATAAATACGTGATTTTTACATAAATAACAACAAAATTAAAACTTCTTTAAAAAAGTAGCTTTCTCAAGCTTACTTTCTTTTTGCCCAACCTCCTCCTCCTTTTTTTAGTCTTAAAAGAAAAGCATTTTAATCTGTTAAATAATAAAAAGAAAAAAATATGTAAATAAACTTTCTCATGCCTTTTTTTCTCTTTTTAAAACCAAGTTTCTATTTCTGTAACCAAAAATTATCATTCTTAAAGTTTTCAAAGAAGCAGTTTTTTTTTCTAAATTTTTGAAAGAAAAAAGAAAACCTTTTTTAAAATAAATATTTACATATTTTAATATTTTTCTTTTATAAAAAATTTATTGAACGTGTTTTTAAAAGTTTTAGTTTGCTCTTTCACGTTTTTTAAGCTTTTTTTACAACTTTTTTATACCTAAAATGTCTCAACGCGAAGATAATTACCGTCAGTCAAAAAGTATCAACATTACCATTATAAAAAGTATATTTTTCTTCCTTCCAAATTTAATACTTTTCTTTTAATCGTTCAATTTTATCCTGAATGACCTTCAGGGAATTTATATAAAAATATGTGTATTTTTTGTCCTCAATTTTTCTCGTTCTTATTTTTTTCACGTCAATTAACAAAACCCTCTCAACCCCAAAAAACATTCCTTTTTTTTCAAACAAAACAAAAAATTTTTAAGTGACAAAAAAGTCAATTTTTTACTTTACTCTTCTTCAACCAAAAAATTACGATCCCTCTCTTTTTTTCTTTCTGGGTTAAATTTGAATAACTTAATTTTCAGCCAGCAACAGCAGGAGCAAAAAAAGCTTTTCTAAGAAGGTTTTGAAAAATTTTTTTTTGAATTAAAATTAAAACTAAAATATTTTCCAACTTCCTCCCTTCAGCTGCATGCAACATGCAAGTTTTTAAATTTTTGAATTTGCTAAAAAACGAAAGAGAACAATTAACTCAAATTTTTGACGATGATTTGTTCAAATTTATACGATCCAAAAACAAAAATTAGCATAATTTAAATTGAATTAATTTTGTTTACCACATTTTTAAGTTAGAAGAAAAACCTAAATATTTTTGATCCAAATAAATTTTGACGACCTTTTTTTATTAGACCGGAAAAGTGAAGAAGAATCGAATAAGAAAATTTTATGGTTGATTAAAGACAATTCTTTTTTGGCGGTTTAAAACTTCTTCCGTTTTTCTTAATTTTTTTGTTTTTCTTTCTTTTGCAAACATTATTTCAATTCTTATTTATTTAATTCTCAAATTTCTGTGTATTTTAAATTTTTGTTAAATACAACAATGATCTTCAGCAGCAATGATGTATGTTTTGTTGTAACTTTTTTATTAACAATAAAATTTAAGTGTTCCTCGTGTTTGAGGCTCTTGATTTTTATTATTTTTTATTCATTGAATTACAGTATTTTTACAATGCGTTTTTTAAAGTTTTTTTAAGTGGTCTAAGTAGACTGAAAATTTTCTTTTTAAATTGAATAAGATGTTTTATCAAATTTTTGGTTTTTAAAATTTTTTGATTTTAAAGCAACTTAAATAATTTGTTAGACTGTATATAATTGTAGTTTAATTTTTCTTTTAAAAATTAATATAAAGTTTTTGACATCGAGCAAAATTTAAAAAACAAAACGGGTTTAGGTTTGAGCTAAAAATATGAATTATACATTTATTAAAGTTGGGCATTTAGATAAAAAAAACTATGTGTAAAAATTTACACTTTTACCGTTTTACCAAAAATCTGTTGTAACAAAAAACATTCTGATGTTTTGTTTTTTGTTGCAACATTTTTTGATCAAGATAAAGCTTGCAGCAGCAGCCTTTTTTGATGCTTTTTAGATCACTCCAATTTTTTTGCAATTTTCTGCTCCAAAAAATCATTTTTTGCATTTCCTTGTGTCAAATTTTTTTAAAAATCCTTCTTGTCTTTTTTGTTTGTTGTGTTTTTTTGCCAATCAAAACCCATGCTAAAAGTCACATTTTTAAACCAATTTTTTTTTTCATTTAAAAAAGAGAGAAAAAGTGTGTGTCCCAAATTGATTGATGAATTTCATTTTATTTTATCCATTTTATAGGATATGCGAAAACATCGAAGATTTATGGAAAATTCGCCAGGTCCTCCTTCATCTTCTTCATCGCAGCGAGTCACATTTGATTCTTCAAGTACGTTCTTGTTTATTTTATTTTTTAATCAAATTTTCTCTAAACAAAGTTTTTGTCATTTTTTTTACATATTTTTTAAACAACAAATATTTTGTTTTTTCCAACTTTTATTTTTTTAAGTGCCTTCAATGTCTTCATCAAATTTCCATCGAGCTTTTGATGCCGAGACAGCCGCGTTACGGGCCCTAAAAAATCGTCGAACCTCTCTTCCTGTAAATACTCATACAGAGTCAACAACGCCATCGGTAAGATTTTTTTTTAAAACTTTTCTTAACTTATTAGTTTTTAAGAGAGTTATTTTCTCAAAAACTAACTATACGATTTCTAAAACTTTGTTTACATGTTTTGTCCATATGCAAAATTTTCTTACTTTAAACGCAGGAATAGCAAGATTTGCATAAATTCAGAGCTTTTCTTTTCTCAATGTTCAGTTTTTTGCAAAATTTTAGGCCAAAACAGTTTCATAAAAATCTTCTCAATTCTGATATTTTGCAAATTTGCATATCTTCAATTTCATAACTTGCTTATTTGTACCTTTGCCCTTTACACTGCACAAAAAACTGTGCCCCCGTAAAACCCTACAAATTTGACAGTTTTTTTTTGATTTATTGCTTTTTGTTGCAACATTTTTTTACACTTTTGCATACATCAAAAAAAGGTTTCAGTTTTAAACTTTAAAAAACGGCAGACATCTTTTTTCTTCCGCCTTTTTTTGATAATAATGGTGGTTCCCGTTTTCTCTAATTTGTATTTTATTTTTCCCTTTATCTTTTCTTCATGTCTTTTTTGTGGGGTGAAAAAAAAGAGATAAGAAAAAAAGTCTTTTTGACACTTGTTTGATTTATTATTTTTTCCGGTAAACAATGACAATTTGAGGGCACACATCTTGTCAAAATAAAAAAGATGAAAGAATTTCGGTCTTTAAAAAACTCTCTTTTTCTTTTTCTTGTTCCGGTTTTTAGGATTGTTTATCAAAAATATTTTTACAGTTTTTTGTCATGTTTTTAGTACATACAAAAGTTACTGTAAATGAAAGGGAGGGATCTTTTTCTTCTTAGTTGGGGTTACTGTAGTTTATATTTTGAACTATAATTTTTTTGATGAAAGAAAAAATGTACTTTTAAAACCACCAAAAAATTTGTTTGTCAAAGAAAAATGCACTTTTTCAATGTACATCTTTAATGATTACAACTACGGTCTCATCAAATAATTTTTGGGTTCAATTTTTTTCTCAAGGGTTGGGTCTTAAACTTTTTCCAATCTTAACTTTTTTTGTTGTTAACGAACAAGACGTTTTTTTCCGGTCAGTGTTTCCATGACATGAAAAAAATATATATTTGAAAGAGAAGAATCTTAAATGACAGCAGCCAGTACCAGTAGCAGCTTTTATGAAAGGAAAAAAAGATTCTCGTCGTCGTCGTGAAAGACCACTTTTGACCACCCCAAAAATTCTCTAAAAAGTTTTGAACAAAAACGTTTTTGGTTTTTAATTTTTTTCCCTTAAATGTTAGTTAGTAATAATTTCAAAACAATATGTTTTGAACAATTATTTTTTTGTAAGAGAGAATAAACATGTTTGTTAAGAATAATAATAATAATAAATGTCTTTTCGAGGAAGAGAAAAACAACAGAAAAAAGAATCTCATGAGCTACAGTTTCACTTTTTTTTATTGTTTCACTACCTTCCTGTTTTTTTTCTTCGGTCTTGGCTCACTCACATGATAAAAATATTCTTGCATGTTTTTAAAGAAAAAATACTAAAATTCTTCTTCTGTTTTTATGCAAAAAAAGATATTCATAAGGAACTCATATTTTTAAGCATTGTAGTTTTTCCGTGTAAAAATATGCATTTTTTGGAAAATAACAATGATTTCATTGAAGACTTTTAAACAAAATTCTGCAAAAAAATATAATCTGATTTGCAGTTTTTCACTTTTTTTGCTTCCAAAAGAAAGCTTTCGAAATTTAAAAATTTAATATTTTAGATTTGTTGAATCCGTTTTTTTTTTCAACAAAAAAATGGATTTGCGTCATCTTCTTTTATCTTTTTCATTCAAGTTTTCAAATTTAATTCATAAAAAAGAAATTTGAAACTGTTAGCTTTCTTTGATTTTGTTGTTCTTTTTTTTGAAACTGATTCATTCAATTTTTACAAAAGATACAAAAGAACAATAGTTTTTGAAAGTTATTTTTTTTAAAACAACCCACCCCATTATTCTTTACCTTTTCTTTCTTCTTTCTTTTACGTGACAGACAAAATTCATTCAAAGTTTCAAAAAAATAAATTGAATTTCAATAGGAAAAGATTCTGTTCTTTTTGTAGTTTGATTTTTTCCAGTTTTTTATTGCTTCATTTTTTTCAGAGCAATATTAGTGAGGCCCGTGGCCTGGTAATGGATATGCTCGTAAATCGTGATTTATCACCAAATGTTGCAACCTGCCTTCGAGCTGTCGCACAATTATTAAATACTCAATCTTCTGTAAGTTTTTTATTTATTTTTACAAATTTTAGTATTCATTCCAAGGTTACTGTAACCATAATACAGTGTTACGGTGACTTTAGGACTTCTGATTTGATATTTCTTGATTGATCAAAAAAGAAGACGATCCCCAAAATCTTGTTTTCGGCCACCTAAAAAATTTATCATGAGTCACGTAAACGTATTTATTTATGACCGAAAAAAAACATTCCATCAAACTTTTTTAAAATTTTTTTTTCTGAGAATAAACAATTATTACTAATTTTCCGATTCTTTTTCTCTCACGGTTAATTACTAATACCAATTTTTTTAAACAAATAATCACTTCCGGCAATCCCATAAATTTTGGTAATATAAAAAGTAATACATTTTTTTCGAGTATTTTTACTTTACGTTCATTGACCACCAAAAAATAGAAGGATTGAGGCAGCTTGAATTCGTAGCCCCAGTGCCAATAGTCTAAGGTCCTGGGTAAATATTGAAAATTAACTCTCTGAGAATTTATTTATTTATTTTCCAACCCCCATTTTTTCTTTTTAAATTTCGAAAATTATTACTGTTTATACGATTTTTTTACCAAAGAAAAATAAATTAATTGTCTGGAAAAAACTTTTATTTTTAAATTTTTTTAGAGTGTTCACAATTTTAATTTAACGGATCTTGGACTTCCTCGTGTCGTTGAAAATCCATATTCTGGTGAACAACTTTTTGTTAATACGGTTGGTTTAAAATTCTTTCTTTCATTTAAATTTAAATTCGGCACGAACGTTTCTCTTTCGTGCCATTTTTGAATATAAATTAGGTTTTTCTTTCGATCAAACGTCAAACTATATTTATATTTATTTTTTTGCAAAAAGGGCAAAAAAGTCCTATCAGTTTGCAAAAAAAACGATGAGGGTTCTTCTTTCCAAATATTTTTTATATTTGTCTGTCTTCACATTTATGCAAATTACATTTCTCTGAACTTTTATGTTTTTGCAGAATTTTTTTCGCAATTTAAAGTCACTCATTTTTGGCACTTTTTTTTTGAATGCCCACTTATCCTGTCAGGAAGAAAAAAAAGATATTTATTTATTTCGAATTCAATGTCAAATTTAAAAAGTTTTTTCTCTGTTTTTTGTCGTCTACTTCTTCTTCTTTGTAAAAAGTAGTGTACAAGGATAACTACTTTTTTTCACAAAGAAGTTTTTCTTGTGTCTTCGTTAGCATATAAGAATATTATTATTGCCTCCGGCACTTTGCCATCGTGAGAAAGTTTATCTTTCTTTTTTGCCGTGCCGAAGAAGAAGAAAAATATATTTGAATAGTTTTTGTTTTTTACAAAGAAAAAACTTGTAAGATTTTCTTTATCCTTGAATTGAATGTTGTCTGCTAATATCTCTCTATTTGTTGCCATTCTTGACGTAATTTCAATTTGAATTCAATGCCTTCTATTTTTCTTCATGGCATTATTATTATTATTTTGATGATAAACATTTTAAAGAAAAGAAGCCACTTTCTTGAGTAGGAGGGAGGGATATAAAAAACATGAAGAAGAGAAAAAACAAACACATCTTAGCATTTTTGTTTTTTTTATAAAATGGAATATAAAACGTTTTAGTTTAAGTCTTTAGGGCACGCACAAATGTTTTAATCTTTTTTCGTTTTATCTCTCTTAGCATAATTTAGTTGGCGTGTTTCAGCTGTTGTTGTTGATGATGGCAATGATGATGATAGTAATGGTGGTCGGGAAATGTGTCTTATTTATTTTTTTCTTGTCTCTATTATCACATGTCCTCATGAGGAAGGAAGGGTTTAAAATTTGATGAAAAAGAGGAATGAAATGTGTTGTTTTTTCTTCATCGCTAAATTTAAAGAGAACGTAAATTGGTTTAAGGATCAATGCCCCCATTACTTTTTCCTTCTTCTTTTTTGCTTTGTGGATATTTGAAATTTTTGTTTAAGAGACAGGCATTTTTGAAATTAGCTTTGTTTAGGCTTTTTTTCATGGGAAAAGGTTGTTTGTCACTTTTTTTTGGCAAAGTTCAAATTTTTTGGAAGCTTTTTAATTTGTTTTTGTAATGTGAGATATCATATTTTGATATCAAAATATATGTATATTTTGGGTGTTAAGAAATCGTCAGAGCTTTTTTTCCCCAGCTTTTTTCCTTCGCATTTTTTAGTTTAAACAAAGCTATTTGCCAAAGTACTTCTTCTTTTTCGATGTTGCAGTTCTTCAAAGCTTTTTTCAACTTCCTTCCTTCATTTATAATTCTGTAGTTTAAATACCGTCCACTTTTTCTTCTTCTCTGCAGGCATGAAAAAAACATTTCATTTGCAATGTTTTTTTCTAAACTGTATGTTTGATCTTTTTTGGTCCCCTCTGATACTTTTACCATCACCTGAAAAAAAGATAGAAAAATCAAAACAAAAACATTTGATTTTCATTCAACAAAAATAATAATAACCCCAAAGAAATGAGACACATGAGATCAAAAGAAAAACACATAATTCTTTTTTAATTATTTATTTATTTATATTATTTCAAGACAAGAAGAAGAAAAAGGAGAAGAGTAGAATTATCAATGAAGTGAATGAGTTGAGTGGTTTAAGAAAAAAAATGTTTTTAAAAAGTCGCCTATTTTTTTTTGAAAATCTTTGTTTTTGTTCTTGCAAGAAAAAGAAAAAATATCTTTCATCATTTTTTTACTTACTTTTTTACCTACTTTTTTAAATACTTACTTTTCCATGAAATGAAATGAAATTGTGCAAAAAGAATTTCTATTGTTTGTTTCCGTTTTCTTTATTAATTCAAAAAATAGAAGTAGTTGTAATTCCTTTGGGATTGATGGATAATGAAAAGATTTTTTTAATTTAAATCCTTCTTTTTTTGATATCACGTAAATTCTGTTTTTTTTTTCGAAAAACAGTTTTTGAATATAAATTTTTTTTCGAGGCACTTATTTAAATTCGTAAAAAACAGGAAGGAAGCGTTGACTCAGTTTTTTTTTAGTTTGGCCATTTTACTATTTTTCTTTAAAAACGGCAGAAGAAAGATGTAGCTTTTTTGATAAAATTTTAGTGGGCTAATGATTCAGACTAGTAATTTTTTTGATTAATTTGTATTTTATTTTGCTAAGATACATGTGAATAACAGGTATTATGATTACTGTATTAATTAATTTCTTTACAAAATTGCTCATTTAAGCAGCAAAAAATTAATGAAGAATAACATGTTTTTATGTTTTTCAAGATTCAAAAATTCAGAAGTTTGTAATTTTGAGAACTATCGATTTCACCACATTTTTCTGAAAAAAGTCTCACCCCCAATTCTGCTATAAAAACTTTTAATTACATGTTTTTTTCAAACATCTGCCATTCATTTTTTTATTTACTCAGAAAAAATGTAACAAATTTGTGCCACTTTTTTTCTAACAAATACTCTTTATTTTAAATATGCCACTTTGTTAAACATGCATATATGCCCTTGAGGGATTTTATAAATTCTCATTATTATTATCCCCCTTTGAGTTTATTTTTCATTCATATAAATTTTTCTATCATAAACATGCAATAATAAAAGAAAGATGATGATTGACTTGGGGTATTACATCATCTTTTTCTTTTCAAGATTAAAAAACAGAGAAAAAAGAAAAGAAGCGAACACAATTATGAATAATAATAATAATGGTAATTATTATTTTGCATAAAATTTATATTTTTCCCAGTTCTTAGAAATAAATATTAGAAATTATTATTTGAAATATTTTATCTTAAGCCTTAAGCTAATATAGCCTCTGAGCATTTAAGCTTAAGTTTTGTTATCTTTTTTTTGAAATCTGAATAATCCAAAAAGGAACTATGACTCTGTCTTATTTTTTCCGTCGTAAATAAATTTTCTGAAACAAACGGAAACGATAAAGAAAGATTTTTAAAATCCAGCTTCCGTCTTTTTAATTTTAACACAAAATAAATTTTAATAATTTTATTAAATCTCTTTTTTCGTTGTTTTCGTTGACTTTAAAAAAACTTTTAAAAAATAGTTGTCACCAAAAAAAGACAAAATTCATTTTTTATCACATTTTTAAAAGCAGCTTCCAAAAACAACTCTTTCTCTAACTTTTTTTTGGGTCATTATTCATGCATCAAAGCTTTTTTCAACACTTTTTTTTATTTATTTATTTTCGACTGTGCCTTTTTTGCTGCCGCTTTATTTTTTAAAACAAACTCGTTAGAAAAGAATTTCTGTTGCTTCTGCTTCTGTTGTATTTTTGGAGATAACAAAAAAAACATGGAATAAAGATAAAACAGAGATGTGCAAAAAAAAACTTTTTTGTATGGCTTCTTCTAGCAACAAAAAATACACGAGAAAGCAAAAAAATATATAATGCCTTCAATCAACTGAAAAAAAGCAACGCAAAACTAAAAATACTGGCCTTTTTTTGGCTTTACTTTGTTAAATCTTTTTTTATTTCTTTTTCTCTCTTTTTTTAATCTCGTCATTAATGTTTTTCTTCTTCTTTTTCGAGGACATTTTTGAAGGGGTGAAAATAAATGAAAAGTAGGTCAATAGAGTAACGTTTTTTTATTAAATGTTTGTTTTGGCACCTTTTTTCCTCATCTTTGTTAGTTTATACCGTAAAAAGCTTTTTTCATTAAAAATATTTAAAATTGTCTCGGCCAAAATTTTCGAAATTTATTTGACCTAAATTTAATTAAAAAATTGCTGTTATTCTATTATTTTGGGTTACTTTCATCATAATACCGTACCTAAAGAAGATGTCCTTGTTGAGCACCTGTAATTTTAGCAAAATCGAAAGTACAATCTCCAAAAACGTAAAAAAATTAATTAAAAGCTTTTAAGAAATTTTAAAATTTTTGCTTGAGTGCTTAAATAAATATTTTTTGCATCTTTGATGAGAAAAAACTTTACCAAGCATTGATACAAATTTATAAAAAAGACCAATTTTTAAATAATGATGAAATTAAAACATGAGTGTTAAAAAAATAAAATCTTTGGACTTTGAAGTAATAATTTTTTATACCTAAATTTGATGAGAATAATTGGAGGGAAATGGAATAGAAAACTAAGAAGAAGTAAAGTTTGATTAACTGCAAAAAATCTCATTAGAAATCTTTGTATTTTTTTTTATTTTATCCCTGTTAATTGTGTCTATTTATTATTTACTTTCTTTTTTGTTGCGATGGAAACCAACTTTCAGACATCCTTCTTTTTAATTTTTTTGGATTTCTTTGAACACAAAAAAGAGTATTTTTATTTATTAAATTATCGTGCAAAAAAAGTCGTGGATTTTGTTTGTTGTTGTTTTTGATAATCCTTCTATCAATTTTTTGAAGTCCAAAATTGAAAGTAGTTGCAGTGAAGTGAGTAAGAGTGATGACATCACAAGTAGCAACCCCACTTCGATCCCCTGCGGCAAGTTCAAAAGGAATTATTATGACTAGATCATGCTCGGATCATTCAACCCTTCCGGGAAGTCCTGGCTTTCTTTTAACAACGATCAATAATGATTCAAATTCTCGATCAGCATCAATTCCAACAACTTCTCATCAACAAATTCTAATTCCATCTTCTTCAAATCCTCAACACATTACAGCATACGGTAGAGCAATAACCTGTGATGGTGGATTTCAAACTGCGCGATCTTCTCTTGCAACGAATGCAACAACCCAAAATAATTCATCCTCTTCAAGAGGCTCCGGATCATCCCTTTTTCGAGATGTTCAGCTAATTGGACAATGCCGACATTGTGAAAAAGAATATAAATGTGCCTGCTGCACAAAATGCAATCATTTAATGGTTTTTTATACACCGGTAAGGAATGAATGTTTTCGCGTTGAGATAATTTTTTCTTAATTTTGGCAATCTGTTCCTTAACAAAAATTAACAAAACCTTTCTGACATTAAATTCAGATTTTTTTGCTGTTTCAGAATATGTGTGTCATGAAGTAAAAAAGAATTTTAAAATATGCTTTCACAACGATACATAAGTATTACAAAAAAATTTTTCTTCGCATAGGCTAATGAAAAATGTTTTCATTATCTTAAAAGTCGTCTTTGCTCTTTCTTCCATTTTCTCACAACATCTTTTCGATCTTAAAGAGAAAAATGAAAGAATGACGACATATGCGTGTTTATAAATTTTTAATCAAGTCCATGTCATTGATTGACCATACAAAAACATTAAAAAAAGTCTTTAAACATTTTAATCTTCATTTTTTCATTTTAGCTGGAAATTGACGTTTTTTGCTTAGTCGCGGCGAAATATAATTGTTTTTGTCTGATGCTTCTTTAATATTTTTTCTGGTCTTGATGATCTTAAAAAAAGAAGGAAATTTGTTTAAACATGTGCTTTATCGTATCTCATGGGATTATAATTAGTGAAGAAATTAATTACTTTTTTTTGTCAAATCATACACGAGTAATTTGTTTTTTAGTAATAGTCTAGGAAGGAAGAGAGAAAGAAAGTTAATATTTTACGTAAGAGTTTTGGGCTCTGAGATAAAATTTATTTTGCTCTGATTATTTTTACTTGTAACTTTTAACCTTGAATGAAAAAAAACTTATTTCAAAAAAAAGATACATCAATATTTTTTAATTTTCTTTTGTTTTACTTAAATGTTAAAATGCCATGTCAAAAAAAAGTCAGCTGCTGCTGTTGCTGTAACGCCTGAGGGGATATATTTGTTGTTTTCTTTCTAATGAAAATCAGTTAATCTTTCTTTTGGGTTAAAAATGAATGAAAGTTAGCCTTTTTTCTTTCGTTTTGTTTCTAATCTTCTTCTACTTCTTTCTTTTCGGGGTGCAACTTTGAAACCCCCCAATTGGTGGCAGCAACAACAGCAGCCGTTCGTTCCCGTGTTCATTCCCGAAAAAAAGAGACCTTTGACATAAAAAACCTCTTGAAAATTTGTTGTTTTCTTCTTTTTTTTCAATAACAACAAAAAAAGTTTGCCATTTGACTTGCTTTTTTATTGACGGTGAAAAAGCAAAAAAAGTGTTATTATTTTTTTGAACAACTTTTTTTATCGGAGGCTTTTTTTTATCAAAAACTTTTTATTTGCTCTTTTTCATAAAAAGTTTGGCATTTTTGACTCTTTTTTTGGCACTTTTTTAGAAATTCTTTGAATAAATTTACTCTTTTTTTATTGAAACATTATTATTTAAAAGTTTGTTTTTCATGTTTTTAGGTTTTTTTCTTTGAATTTCGAAATATAATTTTTTTCTTGACAGGACAAAAAAAAGATTGATGCAATTTTTATTACGTATTTCATCCTTCCGGATATGAGACATCTTAAATCTCACTTCTTTTTTCCTCTTTTTTTTTTAATAAATAAACTAATTGAAACTTGATTGCTTCTTTTTTCTTTCTTTACTTACACTCATAGTTTTTTAACGATCTTCATCAGTTTTTTTCCTTCTTCGACGACGACGACGGCATTTTCTTTTTTCTTCCACCAAAGATTCTAATTAGCTCAATTTTTGAAGGGCATTTTTTTGCTTCCGTCTTTTTTCAAAATTCTAAGTAATCATTTTTCTTCTTCATCTCCAGCTTGAAGCTTCAAGCTCTTCATCTTTGCTTTCTTTCGTCCGACGACACTGAAGAAAAAAACAAAAAATGATAATTGAGAGGTTTTCTCCTCCACCAACTTTCTTCTTCTTGCTTCTTCATTGCCACTTTATTTCCATTTTATTAACAACTTGTTTCTTCAATTTTTTTAACAGTTTTATTTTAGCTTTTAAAAAGTAGGAAATCAGACTCAAATTGCGTATTTTTTTAATACCGAAAAGCAAGAAAATTGTTATTTTAAAAAAAATTACAGTTATTTGACGCTAAAAAATAAATTTAAAATTT
Organism: Panagrolaimus sp. LJ2414; assembly: GCA_024447195.1. Classification (NCBI taxonomy): domain Eukaryota; kingdom Metazoa; phylum Nematoda; class Chromadorea; order Rhabditida; family Panagrolaimidae; genus Panagrolaimus; species Panagrolaimus sp. LJ2414. The sequence continues at coordinate 777,143 of JAMRXY010000018.1, forward strand.
ACACTTTTGGAAGTTATTTTTTTTAAAAAAAGTTAAAACTTACTCTTTCGAATTTTAATTTCATTTTTTGTATCCCATTTTTTAAGCAAATGCGCGCCCTTGAAGAAATAAAAAAAGTACATTCATTATTATTAGTAATTTTTAGTCGCCACATTTCAGCTTTTTGACAAAGTTGGTTTTTGGATTAAGCTTATGTATGTTTTAAGTTTTAGCTGCTGCTACCCTGCCCTGAAGGGAGGATAATTAATTTTTTCTAAGGCACACAAATGAATGAAATGCATTCTTTTTGACCTTTTTTAATCCCCCTTTTTGCCTTTCCCCTTTGGCAACAAAAATAAACCTTTGTTTCTTTTTGGTTTAAAAACTTTTTTTTGCTTTAGAATTTTTCTTGAAGAAATAAAATTAAAGAAAATTAGGTTTTATTAATTATTGCTTGGGCAAAGTTTTTCGAAATAAATTTTTTTACATCCCTTTTTTTCTGGATTCAAAAAAGAGACTTCTTCTTTTTTTTGCCTTAAAAAGGATGCAATAATTAGTTCTTCCAGTTTTATTTTTTGAATTATTAACACAAAAAAAACTTTAATAATATTAGAAATAAAGTTTTTTCCTTGAAGCTTCCTTAAAATTTTTTGATAAAAACCTTTTTTTCGTAATTACCGTTTTCTTTGCATTGCGTGTACTCATGTTTTTGGTTCCAAAAAATAAAGTTGTTTTTCAAAATAAAAACAAAAATGATAAACACTTTATGGGTTGTAATTTAGTCAATTTCGAAATTCCGAATCCTTGATTAGCAAAACTAATTTAGATTTTGGAAAACTTTGAAAAATTTGCATATTGCATATCTACGCGATACGATCTCGATCTATTTTTTGATTACTGTATTTAAGTTCAGTTATCTTTTTTCAAGCTTTTCTGTCATCTTTGAAGGGCACACTTTTATCACCAAAAAATGACTTCACCGCGTCGTTCCCCGACTACTCCAGAATATGCCGCTGCCGCCCTTCTTCTCCGACATCATCAACATGATCATCAAATATTTTCGGCACTTTATAAACGTCGATATAATTATTATAATCCATTTGAAATACCACAAAATTCTATGGGTTCTGCGACATGCTCCAGTCGATCTGCCCCTTCAATCAATGTTGAAGGATATCATTTCACTTTCGAACATGAAAATGGCATGGGACTTCGAAAAGTGCCATGCTTGCAATCTTGTCTTATGTGTGATGGAGGTTATGAATCTTCTTCTCCACAGGTTCGATATACACATTTTGAGTTTAAAGGGTCCCAAAAAGAAAAATCGATTTATGCAAATTTTTCTGTTTCATTGTTTGAATGGCACATACAAAATATGCCAACATCTTGAAAACCAGGATTTTTATTGAATCAAGTTTTATTTTTTAATTACTTACAAAACAATTAAATAAGTGTTCATCTTTTTAATGTCTATGTTTTCAGTAATCTTTACTCTGTCTTTCAATTCCAATGCGTCATTTTCCGTTTCCTCTTTTTTTCACTGTCTTTTGTCTTTCTTGGAGGAGTTTCTTCTTCTTTTTAGTTTTATTATTGCGTGTAATTTTGTTGCAAAAACCCAAAACCTAAAAAAGAATGGCACAAATGGAATGTTGAAGAAGAAGAGGAAGGGAAGAAAGGCACCATGACTAATTAAGTTATTTGAAGAATATCTATCTATCTTTCTATATGATGATGCCCTTCTTCTTAAAATGAAGAAGCTTCTTCGAAAAAATTTAATCTTTCTTTCTTTTTTTCAAATTGCTTCTTTTCTTCGAAGAAAGTAAAAACGTAAAAAGAAAATTTTAAAATCTCAGTCAAGAGTATTCTTCTTTTTTATAGTACACGAACAAATTAAACCTATCCTCATGATATTTTTTTTAGTCATTCTTTAAAAAGATTCTGCTTTAAGATTTTTTATGTCTTGTCTTTTAAATGATCACTGGATATCAGAGATTTGAGATTTAAATATACAAAAATATTACATTTTTGGATATTTAATCTTATTAAATTTCATATTTTTATAGTTAATTTTCAAAATTAAAGTATAAACTGAACATTCGACTTTTCTTGTCACTGTTTATTTCGACGAAAAAACAGAAACTCCAAAATTATCATAATCTCATATATTTTCGTATATTTAATACCTCAAAAATCTTATATGGGATTTATCTTTCTTTAATCAAATCATGGATGTTTGTCTCTCTGCAAAGAGCTTATTTTTGCTTCCATCTAAAAAAAATCTCCTCTTAAATCCTCTTTCTCAATAGAATAAAATTTTCATTAACTTTAATGTGTTTTAATGACGTTATTTTTATTTAAACAAAGAAACACACTCCTTTCTTCGTTTTGACATTGTTCTTAACACTATCATTTTTATGTGTCCGGAAATTATTGTCCTGCTTTTTTTGAGATAAGAAAAAACAATGAATGATTAACCCTTGTTTCAAAGGGCTAGGCTAATAAAAACTGATGTAATTGAACCCAACTCTTGGTTTATGCTTTATTTGTCTGTTATCAGAGGTTAAAAACGATGATGATGAAGGTCTTTAAGTTTTTGATATTCAAAAAATTTGCATATTCTGTTGTGATAGATTTAGAAGATTTGTTTGCCTAAAATCTAAATACCGTAACGAAATTTGTTTGTCGAAATTTCAATTTTGCTCGATTTTGATTTTCGCTGAAAAGGTTAAAAATAATAGGTGTTTGTGTTTAACAAGTTTTAAAACTTTATTACTGTTTATTCATCACTTTTTTTTCATTCATTTTAAGGAATCCCTTTTTTGACAGAAAAATTCATTTAAAGAAAAAAACGAGGAAACTAACTTTTTTTATTGTTTTTTTCCTCTTTCTTCAAAACTTTTTATTTGAAAAAAGAGGTTAAAGGACAAATGTTGTCGTCTTCTTCCTTTGTTCTTCTTCATCTTCAAAAGAAAACACATAATTTCATCATCATCGTCTCTTCCGTCCTCACACTACAAATTCTTTCTTCGTTTTTTATTTGTTGTGAGAAATAATAATAAAAAAAATATTCATCTTTTTTCCCGCCTTTGATTTCCTTGCTGCTTTATTTTTTTTCAAACAAACAATAAAAAAAGTTGTTTTAAAAAAACATTATTATTAGTTTTTATTTAACCTTTTTTTGAAGTTTCAAATTGGACACTTTTTGGAAAGGGGGAAGATAACGATGACGACAAAGGGGGAGGATATATGTATTAATAGTCATGGGATTAGTCATCAACAGATTTGAACCATTGGTTGGGAGAGGGGATACAAATATAAATATAGGTAGGTAATGTTGAAGAAAAAAGTTTAATGAATTTATTTGCAAGTTCATTGTTTGACCCAAAGTTGGTTTTTAATTCCTTGATAGGATTTTATGCAAATTTTTCAATTATTAAGGATACTGTAGTTTATTAAAAATATTTTTGACTTCGAAAGTATCATTTTATTCAAATTTAAAAATACTGTATTCTGATCAAACTTTGAAACATCAAGCTACAACCTCACCCAATCACACTCAAAAAATCCGATTAAAGACTCTTGTTTTTTTTGTAGTTTTTAAGAGCGAGATATATCCGCTTTATCTGCTTCTTTTCCTAATGTCACAAAACATTCATTTAAAGGGAGCGGCCGGGATAGAAGAAATAGATTTTTGTTAGTCCATGTGGTCCCAGCCCGAAAGCTCTCTACTAATTGAGTAAAAAAAATTTTTTTGGAGAATTAAAATTTTTTTTTACTCAATTAGTAGAGAGCTTTCGGGCTGGGACCACATGGACTAACAAAAATCTATTTCTTCTATCCCGGCCGCTCCCTTTAAATACACGTGTCCGTCCGCTCTCTCACTTTCATTTAATTACCTTTTATCCACTTTTAAAGTTTTTAATGAGCTTCCGGGGCTACTTTTAAATGTACCTTTTTGAAAAAAAATTGATGCTTAAAAACTTATGTTTCTTAATTTCTTTTTTCTTTCTTTAATGTTTTAAACAAAACTGTTACCCCTCGCCTTAAGGCATATTTGACAAAAAGTAGGTCATTTGTGCTTTTTCTTTAATGAGCTTTTTTTGAACAAAAAAACGAAGAAACAAATTTGTTGCCATTCTTCTTTTTTTCGATGGCAATAAAAAAGCCATTTAAAAAATTGAAAAACGTAAAACGAAAATAAAATTCATTTAACAAAAATAATTTCCGTGATTTTGACCTGATTGTAATTTTTGAAAAAAAGATTTGTTGAAGAAAGCAACAAATAAAAATTGGCCGGTTTTTTTCTGTTTTCTTTTTTTTTCTGTAAAAGAAACGGGTCAAGAAGTTTTTGGATCGTGACTGAAAATCCTGAAAAAATGAAGAAGAAGAAAGTGTACGAGCTCTTTTTTCTCTGTTTTCACTTGATTTTTTTTCTACAGCTGCTACTGCTGCTTGTTGACTGCAGGCTGTTCTATGTGTATTTGATATATATAAATATATTCAATGATCCCTTCCACTCATTTTTTCTCTATCTCTCCCTCAACTCTCTTTTTCTTCTATTTGAAGAAGAAGAAGCATTTTTCACAACAGCAACAACGTCAAAAAAGTTTTTTTGTATTCTCATTCATTCAGTGATTATTATTTTTTGAAGAAAAAAATCATTTTGACTCCCTCCCTCTCTTTTTTTTTCGTTTTTTTCTCTTTTAAATGTTTATTGTCCAGGAAAAAAGAAGAAAGAAGGAGCAATGTCCTCCTCTTCCATCAACAACAAGAAAAAAAGCAAAGAGTTGAAGGATGATGATTGTCCTATCCTCGACTCACAACTTTCAACGAGAAAAGAGTTCTTCTCCTTTGATGTTGTTGATGATGATTTCCTCGTTCCTTTTTTTCCATCAACTCCATCTCCTTCTTCATCAGCATCAATTCTTCAGGAGTAATTTCGCCTGATCAGACACGAGACAGATAATAAACTTCTTCTTTCTTTCTCTTCACTTACTCGAATCTCTTGACCATCACACTTTTGAGCAAACATTTATTTTACCTTCTTTTTTTCATTCGAGTTCTTTTTTTTCTTTGATGACGACACAAAAAAGAGCAATGAATAAACATACAACACGCGTTACGTCACGTTTTTATGTTACAGTCTCTTTTTTTCTTTCCTTTTTTTGTCGTCACACGTTTTACAAATAACGAAAAAAAAAATCACTCATCTATATTTCTTTCCCTCAGGGAAGGAAAGGAAATGGAAGAGGGAGGGTTGTATTTAATAATTTTGATGTCGTCACACCAAGGGGTCTCTGTTCACTCATGAAGAGAAGCAATAAAAAATTATTATTATTATTATTTTTCGAACGCGGTCGTTTTTTTTTTTCGACACAAAATAACGGTCGACGTCACAGTCACCCCTTCCCTTCCTTCTTCCCTTCCTTTCCATCCTTAAAAAAATTGAATTGAAAATTCATCATTTTTGCTTGCTTCTTTGAATGGTCAACCTCTCTCTTTTTTTTCTTTTCCCTCCTTCTTGACTTGACTTTTAAGTGAAAAAAAACTTTGCTTTTTTTAATAAATAAAAAATAAGGAAAAAAAGAAGGATCAGTGTTGTTTTTGTTCACAAAAGTTTTTTCTTTCTTGTAGTGGTCAGCAGCCGTTGATTTTGGTGTTGTTGATATTCGTCATCGGCTTTTTATTTCTTTTTTTTCAAGCTGGTGAACGCTGCCGCTGGCGGGGGTGAAAAAGAATTTATAACACTTTTATGATTTTTTGCTGCTGCTTTAAAAATTGTTTTATGATTGTTGTTTTTTTTCATGACATCAAAAAAGCCTCCATCAGCAGCGACTTCCAAATTATTTCTTTTTGAAACGGCAAAAGTGCCATTACTTTTTTCCTTTTCTTTTTTTTTCTTTCCCGTGACCATTTCAAAACGGCACTTTTGCGGGTGGAAGAAGGAAGAGAAGAAGAGTTATTGCCACCTTCAACAAAAAACAAATATTTGCTTCAAACATAAATCTGTCGTCATTTCCATGCCCTTCTTCCATATAAAAGAATATTTAAACTCTTTTTTGGAATCTTTTTCTTGGGAAGTGCCAAAATTGGAAAAAAACTACATTAGTCCATTCCTGCCAAAAAAAGTAGAAACAACAAAAGGATTAAATATTTGATTTATCTTTTGTGGTTTGCTTTTGTTCTTTCTTTCTTTATTTTTTTAATCTTATTCAACCATTTTTTGACTTTCCACTCATTTGCTTCCAACCACCAAAACCAAACTCAAATTCAAAGAACTCTTTCTCTCTCTTTTTTTTGTGTTTCTACGTTTCATTCTTTCTTTTTCTTCCATTTCTTCCAAATTGGATTTGTTTAATCTCAGAAATAATATGACTTGATTGTTTTTTTTATTATATTATAAAAAATATATTTGGGAAAAAACCTCACGTTTTTTGTTTAAACAGAAGAATTCTTTTTAATAAAAATCAATATACATACTTTTTTCCTTCCTTCCATTCATTAAAAAAATATTAATGATAATTTTTTTAGGCGTCAAAACCTCGAGTTTCAAATATTACTTTCTCTACCGTAACCTCTGCAACGGGCCTTCCCACAATCGCTGCAGAACCATCAAGGCCGCGATCAAGCAGGTACTGTTTTTGCTTTTTTTAAAATTGAAAATGTCACGTATTAATTATTTGAAAGTTCAATATTAATTATTTTGAGTTTATTTAATCGCTTTAAATGGCATTTTGAATTAGATATTATTTAATTTTGCAAATGCCCCCCTTTAAAAATACAAAATTAAATGCAGCACTTTTTTCTATGTTTTGAACTTAAAAAAAATTTCGTGTTTTGACTAACACTAATTTTTGCTTGTACAAAACACAAGTAATATCTTTTTTTTACGAAATACATTTTTTTGTTGTTCTCAGCTGTGTAATTTTGTAGAAAAAGCATGAGAAAAAAGAGAGATTTTGAGAGATCACTTTTTTGGATGCTGCTTGCGGCGGTTAATGACATTCATTCATTCATTTTTGCACATGACTCATTTCTTTATCCGTTTTTTAAAAAAGCATTTCATAATTTTTTTTAAAAATCTTAATCCAATTTTTTTTAGTTACTGGAAGCCACAAGATCGCGAACTTGAACAACAACAACATTCACAAAGTGGATCTCTGGGATCCCAAATCCTTTCCCAACAACAACAACAGCAACAACTTTCACCTTCACCAATAATAAGTCATACCCCATCACCATCCCATCGAAGACAATCTTCTTCAACTTCCCCGGGACCGCCAAGACTTTCATCATCTTCTGCATTATCTTCTTCTGGAGGTGCCACTTCACCCCTTCAACCTCCAATTTCGCCAAAAGCTGTAAAAAAGATTTCATTTAATTCTGTCGTCACGCCCCTTGAAGCGGCGTCCCCATCTGCAGCCACGACGGTGGCCCATACTTCAACCCTTTCGGTTTCGCCCATAGTGGCCCCGTTAACCCAGCCCTCAACCTCTTCATCAACCCCTCCAACAACATCCCTGATAAATTGTTGCAAATCCCCAATCCTTAAATCTCCAACCCCATCAAATCGGGTTTCCTTTGGTCTTGCCGAAGATGAATCAGATGAATCCTTCGCTTCAACGGCAACCGATTCAATGACCTCGTATACTGTAGCTGATGGAACGGTATTTGATCGGATTGAACTTGAAAAAGATCAAACACTTAAACGGGTTTCGGAATGGAGTTTTCCAATCTTTCATATTGCAGATCGATATAAATCTACTGTATTAACAAGGGTATGCAAATTTTTAAATGTGTTAGGATTACTGTAACTATTACTATTTTAGATGACCTGGTCAGTATTTAAAGAAGCAGATTTATTTCGAATTTTTAAATTACCAATACAAAAATTCTTCAATTTTTTTCATGCTTTAGAATGTGGATATTGGGAAATTCCATGTAAGTTTATGCCCTAAAAATAAGTGGGATATCTCTAATCCAATATTTTATAGATCATAATCGAATTCATGCTGCTGATGTTTTACATGGTTGTTATTATTTGACATGCCATCCAGTTCGGGCTTTCGTTGGAAGACCGGCTTCCCCTGATCTTCAATTTCATGGTCTTGATAGTGGTGCCCCCCTTCCAGTGTCCGAGAATATGTCAACCTTAGAATTGATGGCACTTTTTACGGCTGCTGCCATGCATGATTATGATCATCCGGGAAGAACGAATGCCTTTTTGGTGGCATCTGAAGATAAGAAAGCTATCCTTTACAATGATAGATCCGTTTTGGAGAATCATCATGCCGCAGAATCTTGGAGGCTTTTGTGTCAACGAGAAAATAATTTCATTGAAGGCTTAGATTCAGCTGAAACAAAAAGATTCCGATATTTGGTGTTGGAGTATATTCTTGCCACAGATCTCAAACAACATTTTGATATTATTATGCAATTTAATGATAAAGCTGCGGATATGGATCTCACAAATGAAGCAGATCGAGTTTTGATGGCTCAAACGTTGATCAAATTTGCGGATATTAATTCCCCCGCAAAACCGTATCAACTTCATCGGCAATGGACTGAACGAATTTGTCAAGAATTTTATGAGCAAGGAGATGAAGAAAAGCGAAGAAGGATGGCCGTTTCACCCTATATGGATCGAAATGAGCCGGATGTTGCGAAGCTTCAAGATTCTTTTATTGCACACATTGTTAATCCTTTGGCGGTAGCTTTGAATGAAGCTGGTCTACTGCCGGTGCTGCCTGGGCTGGAAGAACCTGAATTAATTATAAATTTGAAACATAATCATCAAAAATGGTTACTCGAAATTGAAGCTGCTCAAGCTGCTTCATCTTCAATCACCCATGAATCTGAAGACAACATGCCCGGAGGGGCAGGAACAACTTCTTCAATGACCTCATCTCAGAATCACATTCATCCACCTTCAATGCAATGCCTGCCTGAAGAGGAATCTGAAGACTCCGCAAATAATTCCATCATTAACAATAATCTAGATGATTTTCCAAATTCTCCACCACAAAAAAAGCCAATCAATAATGGCTCATCCGTAACTGCCGCAACCTCAACAACAGAAAAGCTACCAAATGGAACCGCTGTTTATGCAAATTCTAATGATTCTTCTATCGGAAGATTTGAGGTAAGAATTAAACTTTAAAAAATTATTATTATTTTTCGCTTTCTTTAAATATCTGTAAAATTCTATCTTTTATTTATTTATATTTTTTTCACTTTGCTTTTTTTGATATTACTAAAATTAATTAATTAATTAATTAATTATAATTGCATGTTCTGCAGCGAAAGTTTTTTCTACAGTAAGAAATGTAACTTCTATTTTAAAATTTTGCAAAGTGTTGCATCATCTTTTTTTCTCTGTAAAACAAAAATGCTTTTTTGGAAAAATAAAATAACTATAAAAATTACTAAAAAAACTAACTTTGAATTTTTTTAAAAAAATCAAAACTTTAATAATTTTAGGAAGACGAAAATTTGCGGCCACAAAATTGCAGCACTTTGCAAAAAATAAAAGTTCATTCTTGAAAAGCACAAAAAAAACTTTTTCTGAGGCAGAAATATCCAAATATGCAAATTTTCATTCAAAAAATCCAAATGAATTTTATCCATTTCAGTGATCACAAAAATCTATATATATATAAAATTTTCAACTCCAAAAAAGTGCCCAGAAAATAAAACAGAATTCTATCTTTAATTTTATCTTTCTTTTTTTCTTTAATATTTTTTTTGATTTGCCGTAATTGTTGCCGTTTCTTTTTTAAAAAATTAAATATTAAATTTTGTGCCTTTTTTCTATCATTATTTTAAAAGCTCTGTGTTGTAAATCTTTGTTGATTGTCGTCTCTCTTCTTTCTTTCCTTTTACAAAAAATATATGTTTCTTTTGTTTCAAAAAATAATTGTATAAAATAATAATTTTATTACTACTTTTTTTCCCGAGTGATTTCTATTAAAAATATTGTGTTTTTCTTTCTTTAACTGTTTTAATATTTTAAAAAAAGACAAAAATAAAAAATACTTACTTAATAAATACAGTATCAAATTTGATTGCATTCATTCTCATTCTCAGAAAAAACTTGGCGTCTCAAAGCGATATTTTGCATCCGTTTTGAAATATTTTCCTTCATCCGGCTCAAATTCAACATCTTCAACCCCAAAACTTGGACAAAAGAATCAACAACGATCAAAATCTCTTTCATCCAGGAAACAATTAAAATAGAATGAAATGAGCAAAATTTTTGAAGAAAAGGCATTTTTTACGGTATGTTTAAATTTTTAATGTTAAACCCTTGTCGCTAAAAATACTGAGTTTTCTTTTTCAAAAACATTTTTTGTTTTGCTTTTTTCAAAGAATCCGATTACTGTAATTAATGTAATGTTGAAATAATTTAAGCATATTTTTTTCAGGGACAGTTTATCATTTTTTGCTTTCAACGAGAAGAAGAATATCTTTGAAACTGTGTATTCTAATTTACAAAAAAACTTTCTTTTTAAAAATTACTGTTACTTATATTTATTTACGGGTTACTGTAATATTTTTGTGATTTATTGCCTTTCTTGCTTTTTATTTTTTTATGAATAAAAATTATAAATTAAATTTTACTATTTTTTACCCAACATGAAAAACACAAAATTCAACAATTTTTAAATTTTAAAACGTTGACACAGCAAATATGCAAATTTATCCAAAAGATGTTTGCTTTGAAACACTAAGAATTACAACATTTGATGGTTGGTGCTTTTTACCCAATAATTTCCATAAAAATGTCCGATACGGTTTAATAAAAATCAAAATGCACGGACAATCAAAAATCATATGAATTGATGAAATTGGAAGGGCTAAATTTACAATCCAACTTCCAATAATATTCTGACTCAAACATGACCCACTAATAATTAGCATCGGAATTACCATAAAAAATATCGCAACAGTCATTTGAATAATTAAAGTCCTGAAAAGTGGTTTTTATTATCCAATAATCGAATTATGCAAATTTTGTTCTCACCGATGAAGCATCTTTTGAAGGGCATATGTTTCTTTGGTCATTAAATTTTTAAGTTTCCGAAGTTTTAAATTAAAAATTAAATTTAGTCCAGTGAATGAAATAACAAAAAAGACAACCCAAAATCCGCTAATAATTATAAAAGCCATTAAAGCAGTTGGATTTTTATTTACATCAACGCCAATTGTAGATGGAAGGAAATAATAAAGATGGTGCAATGCTGGAATTTGGGCTTTCATATTTTCATCTGATTCTTCAAAAATCATGTAAAGTGGTACTAAAAAATGCAAAGAAATTTAAAATGATTAGAATTAGATGCCTGACATTTATCAAATATGCAAAGTGAAATTGACTATCTTATTATGTATTAGTTATGGGCTAAAGTAGTTCAGACAAAACTACATTTTGCTAATTAAATTAGAATATTGCTTTATTTCACAAACTAGCAGGTGCAATTTTACAGTCATGTTTCTAAAACTATTTTCAAAAGTTTAAATGTTCAAAAAACAATGCCAAGAATGTTTTTCTAAAAAATACTACGTATATAATTTCGCCGCAATTATTAATAAAAAATTTTCTAGATTAAACTAGTTAAAACACAAATTTTGTTCTGCTAACAATGTACCGTAATCGAAACTGTGTTATTCATAAAAAAATCTTACCAAGAAAAGTAATTGAAATGAAAATCGTTGAAATAAAATGTCCAAAAAAGGTTATTTTATGATGAATATTTTCATAACGATTTCCAGGAAAAAGTGATTCAACCCTTTGAATCAGTGATGTAATAAATGCGGCAATTCCGCCAATAACCAAAAAGAATAAAAATGCAAGAATATGAATTCCCCAAATTTTATCAATTTCAAAATATCCATCATAACTGATAAAAAGTAATGGAAAATGAATAATTGGAGAAAAAAGGAATAAAATTATTTCATAAAAAATATTAAAAGTAAGCTGCATTAAAATTGTTGTTTTAAAAGTACCCATTTTTGGGGTTGATTTTGTTAATATTACAAATGTTGTAAAAGTATATAAAAGACAGGAACATGCAAATGTGAAATCCATAAATACCTTGAGGTAATTCTGATAAGATGGATGATAAAATTCTTCAATTTTTATGTCTTTCCAATGTAAAAGTGAGAATGATGATGTCATAGTTGAAGTTGAAAAATTTGAATAAAACAGCTTTCGACAAAATATTTTGATAATAAAAATGTAATTTGGAAAACATATAAGAATTTTGAGTTCTCTGAGGGCACATTTTAGGCTATTGTGGCAGTAATAAATTAATTCAAACACCTGTCTTTTTATTTATATTTCTTGCAAAACTCTGTTAAAAACAAAGTTTAATCACCCAAAAAATATATGTTTTATTGCCTTGAAAATTGTTAAAAATTTAAAAGATTAAAGTTTTTTGTGTTCTTTAAATATTTAAATTAAAAAGTCGTTCATAGCGAAAAAAATACAGTATAATCTCCAACAAAAAAATATAATTTAAACAACAACAAAAGGTTGATAATTCTTTCTTTTTTTTCCATTCCCAGGAAGAGGAGAAGAAAATTTAATTGAAAGAGCACTTGTTCCCATTTGTTGCAAATCAATTGCTTTATCAGAATGAAGATGTCGGAAATCAAATGCAAAAATGCAGGAATGATTAAGAAATTTCCGATAAGTTAAGCCAGTTTTATCAGTGCTATCAGTAAGATCTTTGAAGACACGTGCAAATTTCTTTTTTCCCAGGTCATAAGGATAAGTTGGAACAATTTTATTATTAACGCTAACGTGAATTCGATCCAAATTGTAACTCCTGAATTCAAATGGTGAAGTAGTCTTGGTCCCTTTGAAAGCATTTGCATCAACTAGAGCAACAAAAACACGTTTTGGAACAAAATCGGCAAATAAATTGACGTTATAATCATGTCGACCGGTGCCAATGTAGTAGTACACCACAAAACTCTGACTTTTGCTTGATCGCTCAAGATGGAGAAACATATGTTAGCCATGTTACAAATTACAAGTTGTACGTTAAACAGTTTACACTTTTCCCAGCATTGGATGCAAATATTAACGATGCATTGCAAGGAAAATCTGGTGAATTAGCAGTTGCTAAATATCCATACACACGTAGTTTGATTAAAACCTACTACATTGGCACCGGTCGACATGATTATAACGTCAATTCATTTTCCGATTTTGTTCCAAAACGTGTTTTTGTTGCTCTAGTTGATGCAAATGCTTTCAAAGGGACCAAGACTACTTCACCATTTGAATTCAAGAGTTACAATTTGGATCGAATTCACGTTAGCGTTAATAATAAAATTGTTCCAACTTATCCTTATGATCAGCTTGGGGGACCAAGCTGGGTTTTTTTTGTTTTTCGATTGAGACCCAATCAGCTTGGGGGACCAAGCTGGGTTTTCTTTGTTTTTCGATTGAGACCCCAATCAGCTTGGGGGACCAAGCTGGGTTTTCTTTGTTTTTCGATTGAGACCCCAATCAGCTTGGGGAACCAAGCTGGGTTTTTTTTGTTTTTCGATTGAGACCCAATCAGCTTGGGGGACCAAGCTGGGTTTTTTTTGTTTTTCGATTGCGACCCTAATCAGCTTGGGGGACCAAGCTGGCTTTTTTTGTTTTTCGATGAAGACCCCAATCAGCTTGGGGGACCAAGCTGGCTTTTTTTTGTTTTTCGATTGAGACCCCAATCAGCTTGGGGGACCAAGCTGGCTTTTTTTGTTTTTCGATTGAGACCCCAATCAGCTTGGGGGACCAAGCTGGTTTTTTTTGTTTTTCGATTGAGACCCCAATCAGCTTGGGGGACCAAGATGGCTTTTTTTTGTTTTTCGATTGAGACCCCAATCAGCTTGGGGGACCAAGCTGGCTTTTTTTGTTTTTCGATTGAGACCCCAATCAGCTTGGGGGACCAAGCTGGCTTTTTTTGTTTTTCGATGAAGACCCAATCAGCTTGGGGGACCAAGCTGGGTTTTTTTTGTTTTTCGATTGAGACCCCAATCAGCTTGGGGGACCAAGCTGGGTTTTTTTTTGTTTTTCGATTGAGACCCCAATCAGCTTGGGGGACCAAGCTGGGTTTTCTTTGTCTTTCGATTGAGACCCCAATCAGCTTGGGGGACCAAGATGGCTTTTTTTTGTTTTTCGATTGAGAACCCAATCAGCTTGGGGGACCAAGCTGGGTTTTTTTTGTTTTTCGATTGAGACCCCAATCAGCTTGGGGGACCAAGCTGGGTTTTCTTTGTTTTTCGATTGAGACCCCAATCAGCTTGGGGGACCAAGCTGGGTTTTTTTTTGTTTTTCGATTGAGACCCCAATCAGCTTGGGGGACCAAGCTGGCTTTTTTTGTTTTTCGATTGAGACCCCAATCAGCTTGGGGGACCAAGCTGGTTTTTTTTGTTTTTCGATTGAGACCCCAATCAGCTTGGGGGACCAAGATGGCTTTTTTTTGTTTTTCGATTGAGAACCCAATCAGCTTGGGGGACCAAGCTGGGTTTTTTTTGTTTTTCGATTGAGACCCAATCAGCTTGGGGGACCAAGCTGGGTTTTCTTTGTTTTTCGATTGAGACCCCAATCAGCTTGGGGGACCAAGCTGGGTTTTTTTTTGTTTTTCGATTGAGACCCCAATCAGCTTGGGGGACCAAGCTGGGTTTTCTTTGTTTTTCGATTGAGACCCCAATCAGCTTGGGGGACCAAGCTGGGTTTTTTTTGTTTTTCGATTGAGACCCCAATCAGCTTGGGGGACCAAGCTGGGTTTTCTTTGTTTTTCGATTGAGACCCCAATCAGCTTGGGGGACCAAGCTGGCTTTTTTTTGTTTTTCCATGAAGACCCATTTTTTTTAAACAAATTACCTGTTTTTAAATGTCTTGCATGGGTAAGGCCTTGCTTTCCATCAACACATGAAATGATTTGGCGCCCATTCTTCTCTGACAAAATACACCAACACCAAAATTCTGTGACATCCTTTCCATCAATGCATTCTTCAATCAAAAAAATACTACTTTCATTTTCTTTACTATTTTCTTCAATGAATTCTTTCAGTTCTTTGGCATCTGAAATCTTTTCAGCTCCAGAACTTCCACTATTTAATAAAGGTTTTCGAAAATATGGAAATTCCCCTCCAATGGCTACGGTAATCTTTTCAATTTCATCTTCAATTGAATAAACCGAAGAAGGATCAAAAATGCAAAAATTCATTGTTGGAATTTTTCTTTCTTTTGCAACAACTTTTAATATTGATTTATTTCGAAGATATTCAAGATCGCAACTTTTTGGGCCTAAAATTTTATGTTGATTGAGAACATAGTTTTTGATTAACAATGATTATGCAAATTTTTAAGTGTGGAAAAAGAGTACCTGGAAGATGGAATTTTTCTCGAAGATTACATGAAAATTGAATCAAAAGTTCTTCCATCACAATTATTTGTAGCTTTTCAGATGGTAAAACTTGAATCAAATTGAAAATAACTTTTTCGACTGCTGGAATTGTTTCCAGTTTGTTACGGTATTTTCTGAAATATCAATGGTAATTTTTTGTAAAAAAAGTTAAAGAAATGTGTTTAATTTTAAAAAACGTGAAAAGGGGATAAAGATCGAGTTGCAACCTGGATCATATCCAATTTTGTTAATAAATTCAAAATTACTTACGAATCATTCAAGCATCTCAGTGTAGCATAATCAATCTAACAAAAAATTGTTTCATTTAATTTAAATTTCAAAAAACAACAAACTTACATGAAACCAAAAAATGAAATCAAAATGGTTTTTTACTTTTTGTGGAACGATTCCTTTTAACTTTTTTGGAAAAATTCCAATTAATGCCGCATCTTCGGGCTTTTGTAAATCCGTTAAAGGTGTCGCAAATCCGTATTTTGCTTTAATTAATATTCCAATTGTTTGTTTTGAAACCAATGAATTTAGGGATTTCATTTCAATAATTTTTAAGCAAAAATAAGTAGACCTTTTTTGAATTTTTGAACCAAGAAAAATGATTATAATTGATTTGCGATTACGGTAATAAATATCGAACTTAAATATGTTCCAAATCTATGAAAGGTGTAATTAAATTATTTTAAAGTAACAGAACAATTATAATTTCGCGACTATTTAAATGATTTACAGTAACATTAAAAGTTTTTAATAGACTTTTTTAAAAACTACATAAAACAAATCGAACAGAAAAAAAGAATAAAAAATGTACTGAAATGAACGGAAGCAAAGCAAGTTTAAAGACAAATAAAAAGTTTTTGCTTCAAACTTTGGTTTAAAAAAAAATGTTACAACATGACCGGAGATAAAATGTTCGTCTTTGTTTTACAGTGTATTCTTACAAAAAATTGGAAAAATTGATAAATAATAATCTTGATAAAAGAATTCAAGTTCATGTGTTACACAATGCCTGTAAATGTGTTTTTTAACACTTTCTTATATAACTTTATGCGTGCATGTGATTTACTCATTTTATTATGACTAATAAATGCAACTCCGAAGAAAAACATTCCATGAAAATAAACTTTAAACAATTTTGTGGAATTTTATCAGCTGATTTAAAATGCGAATATGAAATATATTTTAGGGTTTAAATAATAAAAAGTATATATTTTGATTCATTCAACAACAAAAGAATGCAAAACCTCTTGATTAACATTTTTTGGTTTGACGAATAATTTGTTGTTTGATTGTCAATGATTAAAATTTTTTTTGAAGAAATAAAGTTGATCAAAAAATTTCATAAATTTGTTTTCTTCAAGCATCTTTTAATTCAGAAAGTTCAAAGTTGGGGAATTGAAATAAACAATTTTTTTGTTTTCATTTTTGCAGCAAAAAATTTTTAGATTTTTGTAGTCAAAATGTTCTTCTTCAAAATTATTTTTGAAAAAGAACATTTTATGATCTCTGATATAAAAAAATGATAAAACATTTTTTGAAAATTTGTAATTCGATTGTTTTATTATCATGAAATAATTTTAAAATCAGTGGAGCTGGCCCAATTTAAATGTTTGAATATGGTGAGAAACTTTTTTATTCAGTAAAAAAGTGTTAATAATTAATAAATATAACAAAGTCCTTGTTTTCCTCTGCCTTGATTTGACGATCATAAAAATACGAGATTGAAAATTAACAAAAACAATTTGATAAGTGTGACTCATTTTATTTCTTTTCTGTAAACACGCACACTTCTAAAAGTATGTACCTGTGATAAGCAATTTTATGTTTATTGCTTCTTCATTCAAATAAAAGCAATCGAAACCCCATCCTTCAAATTTAACTCTCATTTTTCCAACTGCAAAAAAATTAAAATGAAGCTATTGTCATTTTTAAAAGAATTTCCAAAATCTAATATTATATTTTTGGTAGTGATTCCAACATTTTTCATATTAATATTTGGTTGGATTATTTATTCCGTAATTTATTCAATTTTATATCCACCATATCCGTGGGAAACTGAAAGTTATCCAAATCCAATGAAAAATTTTACCGGATGTAATATGCCAAATCCATCATATTTTTGTGATCCAGATGATATTTTTGGGGACACTTATCGTGAAAAGCTTGAATTAAAGCTGGAAAATATTAAAAATGTAACTGAAAAACCTCTGAATACCAGCAGAAATTTTTGTGACAGAAAAAGTGTAACAATTGGAGTTGCAATTGCAAGAAAGTATAAAAATGATGTAACAAAAGAAGTTTTTTTTTATTTCTTGCATAATTAAAGAGATTAGATTTCAGGATTTAAAAGCATTTGCAAATTCAACATTAAAGAAATGGAATTTAGATCCGGAATGCAAAAAATCAATTTTAATTGTACTTTTGCTGAGATATAATTATGGAAAACTTGAAATGGCTTTTGATAAAAATGTTCCAATTTCAGAATGTGGGTATTGGAAGCTGTATTATTCTTATGTAAGGAGGATTTTTTGTTATCAGTTGTTTTACTTTACATTGAATTGTGTGTATTGATTCATGACACATGGAGCTTTTTGCATCCTCTTCAATTCTAACCACAAAGTTTACTCGGTGTTTATCACCAAAAAATATGATACTGTAGTTTATTTAAAACCACAATTAATTGTTATAAAATTATGAAAATCATTTTTTCAGGGATCAGGTTATAACGGCACTTATCGATCTTACAATACTTTAAACACACTTTTGGATAGTATTTCTGATAACGTGATAAGCGAAGAAGAAAAACACACAAATTGTTCAAAATTTGAAGCATGGCTTCGTTACATTCTTATAACCTTTTTTATTTTTGCAATTATTATCGTAATATGTTGTGCAATAATATGTTTCAGAACACAACATGTTCGACTACCAGAATTGAATTGTTTTAATGCATAAAAATTATATAATAAAAAAATATTAAGACTATTTGTAGAAAAAATACGGCAATCAAGAATCCGGATTGACAAAAAATTTTGTGTATTTCTTTTAATTGTATCTTCTTTGATCTTTTGCCGCCTTTGAATGTCCGCGTACTTTTTTGTTCGCTACTTCCTGTCTCTTTTTTCTCTCTCTTTGATGACGACATCAAACCGCTCAATTCAAAAATGGCGATTTAAAAAAGTTTTCAAAAAGCAGAAATTTCATAATTTTGCTCTTTTCCAACTTTAACAACAACTAACTAACTATTCAATGATAGTTTTTTCAAAAGTCGTAAAAATTGAAAGTAAAACCTTTTATAAAATCCAACTTTTATTTGTTTGAATGCTTTTTCAGTTATGAAATTTAAAAAGCACAAAAAAAGCTTTTTTCTTTAATGAAACAAAAATAAACCATATTTTTTTGCCGAAAAACAAGAGGGCCATAAAAGTGTCTCTTTTTAGCATCAAAGGAATTTTTCCGTCTTCTCTCTCTTTTTTGGCACATTTTTTATATAACTTTGATCTTATCGTATACAATTTTTTGTTGAAACTTTGCGGTAAAAAAAGCATCTTTGCTCTATTTTTGCTTTGATGTTTCCCTAATTTTTTGTGATGTTGAAGAAGATGCACTCATTTTTTGGCGCGATTCATTACCTCAAAAGTCATCTTTTATCTTTCTATGCCATGGCATTCTAGTCATTACATAAAGTACTTAAAGACATTTTAATGTACTTTCTCAAACCCTTTGCATCTTCCCTCCTCCTCCCTGTTCATTGATCACATGGATTTTTCTTTCTTTCCTTGATCCTTAAAAAGCCCCCTCCAGTTTTTTCTTTAATATTTACTCAAAAATGCAGATTCTCTCATCTCAACAACTTTTCAATTCCATGGATAAAAAAACAAAGCGATTCTCGGAGGGCATTTTTGTATTTTTTTTCATTTCATCTCTCTCTCTTCTATATACAGAGTGCCAGGTCATTTTTCGGCATATGCAATGGGGAAAAGCAAAAAAAGGAATAGGTAGTTGGAAAAAAAGAAAAGAGCCATCGTTGTCGTTGTTGCTGTCGATTCTTTTTTTGCTTGTGATCACACAAACGACAACTAACTCTACACAAACCATTTTTTTGCGCAAGTCTTTCTCCTTTCATATTTTTTTTGCATTGCGCGCCAGACTGGCATAAAAATAAAATAGAAAAAAAAGCGCGGGCTTCTTGCGGCTCGGTTCCTTCTTTTTTATTTCCCCACTTTTTTTTATTATTTCAACAATCAAAGGAGTCAATTCTTCCTTCTTCTTTTATCTCTCTCACATCACAACCAATTTTGGTGAATAAAAAAGAAAAAGGTTTATATTTATAAAATATTGTCTATATTATAATATCATCATCGTTAACAAACATTAACAACAACATCTCAACATCATGGCGGATGAAGGATTAGATGAAGTTAAAGTCTTTCGAAAGATTGATACAGATACCGTAGAAGATGAAGGTGAAGATGATCAACTTTTTGCTGATAAACAAGATGTTGCCGCAGAAGCTGAAATTGAAGAAGAAAATGGAATACAAGGTTTGTGCTTTTTGTAACTTTCAAGACATACTTTTAATATTACATCTTTTTCAGCAAATACAAGTTATCCCACACTTGGTGGAGCTCCTTCTGCATTTTCAGCTGTTTCACCTGCTGTTCCATGGATGGTAAGGCTATATTACTTTTCTGTAGCTCAAACTTATAAACAATTTTTTAGAATGGATATTTATCACCTGCTTATCAAATGATGCAAAATATGTCTCTCATGTCTCCTTCTTTCTACAATATGATGGCAAATTTTAATCGCTTTAAGCCTCAAGATGCTTTCAATAATCAATTTCCTTCATCTTCAACTGCCCCAGATCCATCACCAGGTGGTCCAATTCGAACCCCAAAAACTTCAAAAGAAAATCGTCGAATTCTTAAAGAAGAAAAGCAAAAACCTGTGATTAAAAAGCCGTTAAATGCTTATATGATTTTTATGAAAGATAATCGGCATAAAGTTTTGGAAGAAGAAGGAAATGCAAGTAAGCAGTCTGCAGAAATCAATGCAATCTTGGGCAAGCGATGGCAACAACTCTCTGAAGAAGACCAAAAAATTTATTTTGAAAAAGCTAGTAAAGAAAAGGAAGAACATGCTCGAAAATATCCTGGTTGGTCAGCAAGAGATAACTATGCTATTCATAAAAAGAAAAAGATTGTTAGAAAGATTGAAAGACTTAGTGGTAAGTTTTTTAGTTATGTTTTACTCATATTTGTGCGCCAATTAACTTTTTTGAATTTGGCACGCGTCCAAGCAAAACCTTGTCAAACAATTTTTTTCCCACCTATTTTTCTTTCTCGTTAAAGATCTTATCAACTCTCTTCTCCTTGTTTGCCCGCCAAAGAAAAACTAATTTAAATTAATATTTTTAGAAAACTCTGAATCAAAGAAATGTCGAGCTCGTTTTGGTGTTGATAATCAAGAACAATGGTGTCGTCATTGTAAACGAAAGAAGAGATGTCTCTTGGTTGATTCAGAAGGCCATGCATCAGATGATTCAACAGATTCTCCACCAACTCCAGGTTCAGGTGGTGATCTTCCTGATGTTAAACCACATATCTCAACAACTGCTTCTTCTTCTCCAAGTCTTTCATCAACAATGCAAGCTGCAGCTCAAATGCAAAGCTTTATGTCTGCTGGAATGGGATTACCTGGATTCGGAATGCCAAATCCATTTGGTTTTGGAATTAATGGAATGGCAGCTTTTCCATTTCAATCATTTCATCAATTGCAGCAAGCTTTCAATCCTCAAGCTGGAATGACTCCAACATTGGTACCACAAGTGCAACAACAACAACCAATTATTCATCCATCTTCAATTCCTCAAAAACAAGATGATACTGTATTGCGGCCATCAAATAGTAATGAATCAACGGTGAAATCAGAGTTTTAACTTTATTTTATTATTATTACCTCTTTTCTTTCTTCCTCATATTTGCTGAAAAACGTGTATTTCTATTTTTTTATTAATCTTTTGTTGAGAATCGTATTTTTTGTTGTAGTTCTATTAAACTTTCTATTAGTTTATTTTGTACAGTTTTTTTTGTAACTGCAAAATTTGAAATGTTGTTTTTGAATGATAAAAAATAAAGTTAAAATATAAAAAAAATAATTAATAATACTGTCACATTACGGTAACTAGCTATACTTTTTTTACATGTCAAGAACTTTTCCTGGATTCATAATATTGTTGGGATCAAAGTTTCTCTAAAAAGTGTAATGCAATTATTGTTGTCTTATGATATCTAGAGTAATACCTTTAATTGTTTAAGAACTTCAAATCCAACTGGACCAAATTCTTCTTCAAGATATTTTCGTTTACCTAATCCAATTCCATGTTCACCTGTGCAAGTGCCATGAGCTTCAAGGGCGCGTCTAAATTGTGATATAATGTAGATGGAGAGTACTGTAATAATGTAAAACTTACTTAACAAGTCGATCAGAGAAATCCCAAATTGCTTTCATTTCATCTTTATTCTTTTCATCAACGGCAGATAAAACATGGAAATTTCCTTCTCCGACATGACCCACGATTGTTCCTAAAGTTATAATTACAACAATATTCTGTTACAGTATCCTCACCATAGATTCCATGTTCATCTAAATCTTTTTTCGTATCAACAATAACATCGACAAGTCGACTAATTGGTACACAAACATCCGTACTAAAACCCTTTGAACCTTTTTTAGATCCAATTGTTGCATAGTAAGCGTGATGGCGAGCTGCCCAAAGTCTAAATATATTTTATTGTTTAGTAATTTTCGACATTCTACAGTAATCTCACCTATGAATTTCTTGTGAATCCAATGACCACTTGAATTTTCGACCATTATTGGCCGTACAAATTTCTTCTATAAGTTTTTGTTTTGATTACGGTAAGTCAGTTACAGTATACTATATGATATTCAAACCTGCAGTAATTGCTTGTTGTTGAACTTCATTTTCAGCAGCCCCATGAAATTCAAGGAAAAGTGTTGGACATTCTTCATGCCGTTCTGCAATATATTCACTTTTTCCTTCATTATAAATATTACAAGCTTTTATTTGTTCAGCATCCAAGAATTCAATTCTTGCAACTGGGATTGCCATTTGTCGAATATTTACAACAGCATCAATTGCCTAAAGGGTTTTGTTTGTATAACTACAGTATCCTACAGTAACCCTCACCGATTTAATACTTTTAAATCCGCAAACTGCTGCCGAAAAAGCTTGTGGTCGAGGATGTAAATGTACACAGGCAGAAGTGATAATTCCAAGGGTGCCTTCTTGACCAATAAATAATTCAGTTAAATTATATCCTGCTGAAGATTTCCATGGCCGTCGACCTTTTCCTCGGGTATAAAGAATATCTCCATTTGGTAGAACAACTTCAAGATTCTTTGTATTATTTTTAATTGTTCCATACCGAACTGAGGTGGTTCCAGAAGCCCCTGTGGCAATCATTCCACAAACAGATGCATCTGCTCCAGGATCTAAAGAATCAAAATTTGCATAGTCACATTTTATAGTTTTTTCCCTACCAACACTGAAGAAAAGCCCAGATTCCCGTAAAACATCATTCAACTTTGTTCTTGTAACACCCGGTTGAACAACACAATCAAAATCTAAAACATTTTTTGATGGTTACGATAGCTGTTACAGTACAACATAGTTTTATTTACCTTCTTCATTAACTTCTACAACTTGATCCATTCCTTTTAAGTCAATGCAAACTCCGCCATGTGTTGCAACAACTCCACCCTCAATGCCTGTACCAGTTCCAAATGGAATAATTGGAACTCGATTCTCGTTACAAACTTTTACAATTGCTGAAACTTCTTCAACACTTTTTGGAATTATAACTAAATCCGGCAAATGAGATCTAAAATATTTTTTGGTTGGGTAATGTTACAGTATGCAATGGTGCAACAACTCACTTATGATGGCATTCATCATGTGAATATTGGTCTCGAACACTTTCTGAAGTTTTTACGGCTTCTTTATTTCCAAGAATGGATTCAAATTTTGGGACAAGGGATGCGCATTTCTAAAAAAACAAAGTAGTTTTTGGATAATTAAATATATTAAAGTTTAAATGAATCAAATTTGTAATGGTAATTGTGCCATCTTTTAAATGTCAAACATTTAAAAGATGGCACAAAAATTCCAACATAAAATATAACAATGGTAAAACAAACCTGTGTAAAAGCAGACTGTAAACGCAAACGTGAAAGCAACATCTTTTTGTTTCTAAAAAATGCAATTCTAAACAAAAAAGTTTTTGTTTGAATAAAAATGATGCACGTTTGCAATTAATCTACACGGAAAAAAATGTTTGTGCATAAACAACAAAATTTGTGTGTTATCAACTTTTATCGAAAACAACAAAAAGAGAATAGAGACGAGAAAAAGAGAAGTCTATTTTAGTCATAAAAAATAGAATATTGTTTCTTTTCTCTGACTCTAAATCTTCCACCACCATAAAAAAACCCAAAAAAACAATGCGGTAAAAAATATTCTTGACTTTAAAAAAATATAAATAAATAAGGAAATTTTTTGTGATGACGAAAGGAACTCCTTTTTTAAAAGAAAAAAAGGTTGGTTTTTTGCAAAGAACAGGAGAGAAAAAAGTTAAAGAAAAAACGTGTGTTTTTGCAAACTTTCAACTTTCTTTTTATTTTTATACACCCAAATAAACAACAAAAAAATAAATGTGTTGGATGCAAAGACAGATGCTCCCTCTTCAAGTCCAGCGACAAGAAAAAAAAAAAGAAAACAACAACAACTGCAGGGAGGGCCATGTGATGATCTCTTTTTGTTGGGTTTATTCTATTTTTATTTGACTTTGGTTTGATATAAACAAAAAATATATTTTTTTTTCATGGGGCTTTCAATTTTTCAAAAAGGGACATTTGACATTGATTGTTTTTTTTTTCAATTTCAAGGACCTTGGACCAAGGTTTTTTGTTATTTCAATCTTTTGCGCAAATTTTATTGATTCAGATTTTTCTGTGTTTTTGATTAACAACAAAAATTTTAACGTGATTATATTTCTTATCAGTTAGTCAAAAAAAGAGGAAAGAAAAGCTTAAAAAATTAACGGAACAAGAAAAGGAGAAGAAAAAATATGGAAGCAAGCAAAAATTGAAATAAACGCAAATCAAACATAACTTTCTCTTTTTTTTGGCTCACCTTATTTTTTTCCACCAAAGAATTAAATTTTTAACAGAAGTCTTACACATTTATTACCAGTTAATCGTCTTTTTTAATACACCTTGGTCCTGCTGCTGCTGATCGTTGAAAAGAAGAAGCAAAAGCTTCTGGGTTCTTCTTTAAAAAAATAGTAATAATTTTATTTTTAAAATTGTATAAAAATGACGCACACAGAAATGCCTAAAAAGTAAGTTTCAAATAAATTTAGAATTTCAAATAAATACCAAATTACAGGGATGAAAAGCTGCCCCCTGGCGTTATTTCAATTAAACCCCCACCAAGATTTGGAATGGTAAGTTTAAATTTTTTACTGGTGTTTCAATAAAACCTACAGTAGTTGTGTATTACCGTACCTGCATTGTATATACAGTAATTTACAGAATAATTTTTTAACATTTTAGTTTGGTTCAATGATGATCCGATTGGGGCTTGGAGTTTTGTTACTTGGAGCTGGGGTTCTTGCTGTATATTATTCCATTGAAGTTCATTGTTTGTTTTTTTTTGTTTTTAAACTTCCAAAATTAAAAAGCATAATCTTAATTTATTTTAAGCTGATCAAGATAAAAGTAATGAAAAAACAGAAATTGAAAAAACATATTTCACCTTAAATCGAACACAATATTGTTTAACTGGTGGGATTTTAACTCGTGAAAATCATACCGGCTGGGATGCAAATGGAAATCATATTCATAAAGTTTGTTAAATATTTATTATTTTAAAATACAACGATTTCCCAAAATTTGACAGCAGAAAATGAAATCTAATTTTATTGAAAAAAATTTTCTTTTGACAAAACGTGAAAATCAGGGATTCGTAGGATCTATGCTTTGCTAGTTTTTGTAGTTTCTGTAATTTCCTGATTTTCATGGTTAGTCCAAAGATATCTGTTTCAAAATTTACTGTCTTTTTTGAGGTATGAAAACTGATTAAACTTGCTTCTCTTTTTTCACTGAAAAGAGTTACGCAAATTTTATCTAACCTTGAAAGAAAGTGTGATTAGCCTTGTCAAAAAAATGTATTTACAACCAAGGTTGTAAAACAAAAATAATGATAAAAAATTCTTTCTTCTTTTCAGACAACAAAAATCACGACACAATGGGCCCAAATTGTTGAAGGAAAAAGGCTATTCTTCAGTGTTGGAATTCCAAATACCCCAGAATGGGAATTTAGTTATTACGTCTTCCCAAATTTTACAGTAATTGCAACTCCTGCAGTATGTTTTTTTATAAATTTAATTACTGTAGCTTTCCGTAGCTTACTGTAATACTGTATTTTATAGGGATGCACAAAACAATCCTGGGCATACGATGAATTTTTAACATTTTTTGGTCTCGAAAACTTATTTTACATTCGATCAGAACAAATTATTTTGGATCAAGATGAAAATAATGAAAATGGAGGAGAAAAGGCTGCTGAAAGCGGAGAAAAAGAAGAAAAGAAAGATTTCATTTCAGTGAATTTCTTTCAAGGAAATCCTGCCGCAAATGGAGCATATAAATTATCAGATTCTGTTCCATTTTTGGGAATCGGATATATGGATTCAACAAATTGTTAGTTCTTTTCTTCTGTAGCTTTGATTTTTGATATTCAAAATATCGATTTTATATTTCTGTTTTCCCGTTATTAACTTTTTCATTTACACAAAAATATTCTCCATCCTTTTTTCAGCGATAGCAATTGCATGGCAAATGTATTTTGAAGAAGATACAACCCAAAATGCCACAAATTATAATGCCCGTTATTTTGAAGAATTTTGGTTTCCTGAAATGAAACAAGGTCAACCCACCCTTGATGTATTTTCATATCCCGAATACTGTATAAAAAAATAAAATTACAACTTTCTTTTTCTATGTTTATAAATTAGTTGCAATAAATACATATCACTACTATTATCATAATTCATCTAAGAGTATGTCATTGACAAGTGCAAAATAGCGATTTTATAAGTGGATAATCGAAATCCTCGCACGCTCTCTTGATAATCAAGCATAGACAAATGAATTTTTGCAACAAATGTTTGCGGTATATAATAAGTATCAAAATGTTCATCTCCTTTAAATGTATGTTTCTTTTTTTACAAAAACAGAACATAAAAGAAGATACAGGCGGGATTAAAAAGGATCAAACATTAACATGGGGCAAATTTATTCTAACATTTTCTAATTAACGATGTTCAGAACTATATATTGCATCTCTTAAAAGTGTTAATGACCTCAGATGTTCTCATTAAATAAGTATGATTGATAACTTTAGATACACCAATTTTGAGCAAAAGAAAAGGTAGTGTAGCAATGGTTTGAATCGGAAAAATGAAGTTCACATAATATTGCGAAGATAAAAATCCCCAAAAAATATTAATAAAAAGAGACAGTGTAAAATTGGATTTACAAGTTTATTTTTGTGTCAAAAAAGGCATAAATAACAGAAAATTTGAAAAAAATACCAAAGTAGTAATTACAAACGGCTCACGCAACATATGAACATGCATGTGTAAGGATTTCAAAAACAATCCTTACCCATTGTCAGTTTTATTTTTTATTAAACATACATTCCATGAAAATCGATACATGGAACCTTGAATGCAGGCGAAGCAGTTAAAAAAATTTGACCGATTTCATTAAGAATTTTTTGCAGACGATTTTTGTAACTTTTTGAAATTGTGTCTCCAAAACAGAGTGAAATTTTTGTATCCTTATTTGCCTAAAATGCTGTGTTTAAAACATTTTGACGATTTGCAATTAATTATTACCAAAATAAATTTATAAAAAGTTTCAATGTCAAAACATTCTGGAATATTGCTCAATTCAAAAAAGCATCCAAGGTTTCCATTCTTCAAAAGTTTTCCTACCGTATTTTTGGTGAATGCGTTGGAATTTCCATCGCTAAAAATTATTAGAATTTAATGTTTTTGCAAAATTAATGTCGCACCTTTAAGTTTGTCGATTCTGAAATTTTCTGAAGCTGAAATGTTTCAAATCTTTCAGATTCGGATTCACCATGCTCGTAAACCTATATATCCCAGAAAAAAAGCTCTGAAAATCGGCTCCTTTGATAAATTTTCATAAAAGTGTTAAGTTTTGAAATGTTTCAGCTTCTGAAGATTTCAGAATCAACAAACTCAAAGGTGCGACTATTATTTTGGTGGAGCAGTGTAGAAATATTAAAATGAAGGCATACTAAGAAAATGAAGACATTTTTGGAAAAGAATGGTAAATTTCTTCAACTGAAATTATTCTGTCATCTTTTGATTTTACGGTCATTCGGTGAAGACTCAATTTCTCTACTGCTGAGAATAATTTGAGGTCATCAAAATCAATAATTTGAGTTGAGATGGTTAACGATGGAACACGAAAATCATAAAGTTTTGGGATAATAGTGGATAATTTTGGATAACGAACATATAAATCAGAAGTAATCCAAAGTTTTGCAAATGTCTTCTTAAAATGAATGTTTGAAAAACGTGGTTTTGGATATATCTTTTCAACGAAATAAAACTTCTTGAAAAAAACAATAATTGGAGTTTTTGCAAAAAAATATTTGCATGTTTGAATCTGTTTTGTATAGGCTTTTGGGTTTGATGGCTTTTGGGTAATGTAATAAATTATAGTATCAGGGAACGGAAAGATTTGTGGATGGACTGTTTGAAGAAATTGTTGACGATTTAAATTCTTTGACTCTTTTAAAGCCATCTTAAATTAAACAACTTCAACGAAGACTTTTTTGCAAACAAATCTGAAAGGAATTAATTTTAAAAATATTTGTAAAACACACTAAAGTAATATATTTCACTCGAACGAAATGGAATATATCAGAGATATATCTGCACATATGTTAGAAATTCAACAAGGAAAAATTTAAACTGCATCAACTTTTATAAATCCTCGATTATGATGAGAGAAGAATGTGAATTGTAAAAAAATAAGAAGAGTAGTGATCATAAAATGAGCCAAGTGATTTTTTTAAAGGAAAAAATGAGAGAAAAATGTTTTTCTATCCACGACTCTAGGAGGAAAATCAAGTGATTAATTTAAATGAGAAAAAGAAAAACTCAATAGTTGATTATTCGATTTTTTGCACATGTGAATGCATAAATGGCTTCACTGAGCTTTTATTTAAACAATTTGTAAGTTCAATGGTCCCCCGATCATTCTGAGGGGATTCAGAATCCGATAACATGATTCTGAAGCCGAAAAATGAATTTTCTCCAAATGCAATAATTTTGGTATCCCTGGAATCGCCTTGACGAGTAGATGACGAAAATGGAAATTTTTTTTATTTTTTGAGGATTCTGAATCCCAAAACAGGATTCTGAAGCCAAAAACTTTTTTCCTTCAAATTTCATAAGATTCCAGGGATACCAAAATTATTGAATTTGGAGAAAATTCATTTTTCGGCTTCAGAATCCTGTTATCGGATTCTGAATCCCCTCAGAATCCAAAAAATATCTTTTTTATTGTTCCAACGTCTTAAGGAGTTTTACATATTTTTGGTGTATTTGAAAAAAAAGCTCTCCGGCGTCGGTGTTGGCGTCACTTATTTTAAAAAGTGGTAACACTGATAAAAACTAAAATTTTCCCTATAATTTATAGGCTAAAAAATTTCTTTGATGCGCGCGCTTTTTCTTTCGTACTTCTGCAGTTTTGCACCCCCTTGCAACTTCCTTCCTTGAACGGTAATTTTCTTTGTTGTTTTTCTTCAAAGTTTTTTACAAATAGTAAAAACTTTGAAGAAAAACAACAACGAAAACCACCGTTCAAGGAAAGAAAAAACATGTCGAAAGAACTCGATAAATGACATTCGCCAGCCTTTTATACTACTTGGAAGCATTAACAGAATTTGCATTGATAAATTTGAATTTACGAGTAAGGGAATGCAAAAAGTACAGTAGTGTAGCACTGATTTGCTGTTTTAACTGTAGTTTTGCATTACTTTTTTATTTCGCGAACAATTCAAAAAAGATGCAAATTTGACAAAATCACCAAAAAGTCAAAAATGATGCAAATTTGACAAAATCAAAGAAGGAAGTTGCATGGGGGTGCAAAACTGCAGAAGTGCCTTTCTTTCTTCTTTTTTCTTTTTTTCTCTTTGCCTAGGCGCGTTTCTTTTTTTTGACTCGTTTTTCTGTCCGAACTTTTTTTAATTTTGTTAATATTCTATTGCGCATATCTTTTTTTAGATTAATTTTTTTTAAACTTTTCTTTTTTATTAATTGTTATTCATTAAATTCTGCATATTTTGGTACCAAAAATATATCTTTTACGCAAAATCTAAAAAGTCGTGCACATGGCTATATTTATTATTTCTTAAACCTTAAATTCTTCAACTACAGTCGAACCTCGTTATTACGTGCCTCGTTGTTACGTTTTCACATTTTGCCAATCGCTTCTGGGCTTATATAATATTTAAATTTATTCACAATCCATTAGAGTATGGCCTAGATAGGTCACAGTTTTAATTTTGGGCAAAAACATGCACTACAGAAAAAGTTCTGGACACGAACCTCGTTATTACGTGTCTCCCTTCGACAACGTAATAACGAGGTTCGACTGTATTTTGGACTTGTTAAAATGGAGTTACCGTACTTCAAACCAGAAGAACTCGAGATCCTTTTGAAAGTGATCAATTGACGCAATTAAACTTTTTTTAATAAATTCATTTAATGTATACGCCGAGGATACTGTTTATTCACAAAACAGACTTTGTATAAATACAAAGACTACAAATGACAATTTATTTAAAGTTCTACAATAATAAATGATTCAATTCTTTGATATAAAAAAGACAACGATATTCATACTAATACAAGAAAGCTGTAAAAAATACAAAAGATTTCAATTTTTGGATTCATATTATTTTTGTAAAATATCCCGTTGTTCATCAGAGAGATGTGGAAAATCAACAATAATTCGACGAGTTTTGTATGCACCAGTTTCGATCAATTTGTCAACATAATTTTGGAGCATGTTTGAGTAAGCATCAGATATTGGTGGACCATTAAAACGAAGAACCCAATTGATTGATGGATGTTTCTAAAAAAATAAAAGTCAATAAATTCTAGAATTTCAAAATAAAATAAACTTACATGTATAAAATCACCGAATAATTTCATATCAAAATTTTCAGGAATTTTACATAGTACAAATTGTGTTAAAATTGAAGGATTCAGATATTCAATTAATTTTTTTGTAGTCTGTGGGGTGAAATTTAAAGATGCATGTTCAACATGCTCAAAATAAAACCTAAAAAAAATGATTATGCTTATACATAATAGGATTTTAACAAACACTCACCAAGAAAATTTCTTCAATTTTGGCATAAACTTTACGATTTCATCAACCGGAACAATGCTTCCATCTGGATATTGCACTTCACTTGAACGAAAACTAAATATTTCAACTGTTTTAGCAGAAACCAAGAATTCAAATTCTTTCATTGTTAGAATTTGACCAGAAATATATAATTCTTTCATATCGCAAACAGCAAGTTTTCGAATTAGTTCAGATCCAATAAAAGTGGAAGAATAACTTTGATCAAAATAAAATAAAAGCTTTGAGGTAATCCAAAGAGGCTTCTCAAGATCATTTATATCAATACCTTCATAATCATCACCAGCAGCAATTTTTAAATCATCCATTTTTGCCAGTGGAAGATGACTCCAAGCCTCTTTGACATTTGTAAGATCTCTGATGACAAAAAAAGGAAATTCATTAAAACAAAAATACTTGAGGAACCAATTCCAAATCCATCTTTGTAGCTTGATCAGTTTGATCAGAGATTCCATAATCAGACTTTTCATCAGAGATTTGTTCAGACATTTGAGTATTATCTTCAATTCAATCCGCACTACCAACTTCAGCTCTTGATAACTTTGATTTTCGACGTTTATTCTTCTTTTTTGAAGTTTTAGAACGCTTTTTTTGACGTTTATTACTTGATTTTTTTCTTTGAAGTTTTTGCA
Organism: Panagrolaimus sp. LJ2414; assembly: GCA_024447195.1. Classification (NCBI taxonomy): domain Eukaryota; kingdom Metazoa; phylum Nematoda; class Chromadorea; order Rhabditida; family Panagrolaimidae; genus Panagrolaimus; species Panagrolaimus sp. LJ2414. The sequence goes on from JAMRXY010000018.1 coordinate 808,737, forward strand.
AAAAATGAAAATGCCCGAAAGCACACCTTCTTCGAAATAGTGTTAGATGTTTGACTGATTTTTTTGTTTGCTGTTGAAAAGTGTGTGATGGCAAAATGTGTCTTCGTTGCAAGCAAAAAGCGGGAGATTTAAAAATTATCAAGGAAGCAGCTATTTATAAACAAATCAGTAACAACCATTGTTTTCAAATTTAAAAAAAAACAAAAATATTAGTGGCAAAAAAATCTCCAAATTTGGAAGTATTCGACTTTAATTTAAAGTTCATTGTATTATGTCAAAAAACTCGAAGATGCGATATAAATTCCAGACAGAAAAAACAGTTTTGTAATTGAAACTTTTTCTCGGGCAACTGTGTCACAAAAATTTGCTGAAACGCTTTAAAATTGAACTCAAAGTTGATGTAAACATTCCACCAGGATTGAAATCCAGCAAAATTGACCCATTTAATTTTATTTTTTATTTATTTTTCACGAGTGAGACGAAAAATGGTTGAAATTGATAACAATTTACATGGAAATCGATTTACAAATTTGCATTACTATTTTTTCAATGAAAATTCATCTCCATCAATTTTCATTTTCTTTCAAACAGCAGTCAATAACAGTTGACTGCGCTTTTTTTACTCAATCAAAAAAATGGGAGCTGCACTTGTTGGATTAATTTTTGTTATTGCTTTGTACATCGCTTTTGAAATTCATAAAGATGTAAGTTTTTATTTTTATCTTTTGATTATATCCTGGACATTGCAAAAATAGCACAAATTAATTTTGTTTCTTTTTTTTCATTGTTTTTCTTTCGCAAACTTCAAAAAATGCTTGAAACATCTCCAATAATTATTGTTTATGATCAAGATCTTGAAGAAATTAAACTTGTTTGAAAAAACATGAAAAAAGCATGAAACAAAATGAAATTATAGTATTTTTGTGTTAGTTGCCTAAAATCGTTGTCCATAAACTTGGACAAATAAATAAATATTATATTTTTTTAGCGTCGACGTCGTGGAAAAAGAGGAATCCCATTTTTGGGATATATCTTTGATTCGGTTACTGTAAATGTACATGAAGAAATTTTGGATGAATGTGATGGAGATGTTCCTTCTTCAGCAGCAGCAACCTCAAAATCTGGAAAGAAAAAGAAACATCACAACCATCATAAATGTTCAAAGAAGCATAAACATCGAAAATCAAAGAATGCAAGACTTGATCCTGGGGCTGATTTGATTGAAGACAAAACTCAAAGATCTGAAAAATCTGATCGTGGAAAGGAACGAAAATCTTCAAAAGATTCAAAAGTAAGTAAGTTATTTCTTTTTTATTACTGTATAATGGTTGTATTTGTGTGTATTGATCCATGTCATTTGGGGATGTTTTTGGTACTACTTTAAGAAAGAAAAAATAGATATTTAACATTTAAATATTTGTTTGTTACCGTAATGCTGCATAGATGTACCCAAACTACCGTACCCAAATCAAAGACACAAATACAACAATTTTTATATGTTCGTTATTGATAATTTTAATTTTTAGAAAGAAGAAATAAAGCCAAAGGATACCGTGGACGTGACATTTGCTGATTTGGTGCCGCCACCTTCTGTCATCAATAAAAAGAATAATGATATCTAAAATTTTGCTTATCAACAGTACTAACGTATTTATATAATAAACTGTCTAAATAATTATGCAATAAATTAATAAACCTCTCTTTTTGAATTAATCACGATGTTGGGGATTAAGAAACTGTTAAATTCTTCGATGAAATTATTTAAATAATGAATTTGCATAAATTAATTATGTTACCATGTAGTTTTTGCATTCGTTGCAACCACGGTTGAATTTTATTCATTTTTATTTTGTTGCAAAAAGCCGTCATCCACCATTCTTATTCTCAATCAATCAAAAAATGTTAGTTGCAGTTGTTGGGATTATTTTGATTATTGCTTTATCTATCGCTTTTGTAATTCATAAAGATGTAAGTTCTTTTTTGTCTACATTTCTGAGATTAGCACTGCTAATTTAGCAGTTAATAGAAAATTGGTAAATTCTTTTTCTCCGGTCTTTTTCCGTTTTATTTTTGAGGATGTTCGAAACATTTTGAACACGCAATTATCACTTCTTTGTCGGACTTCAAAGAAAAAAGTGATAGAGTTTATCAAAATTTCTGTTAAACGTCAAAGACCTGCATCTTAGTTTATTAATTATTCTTATATATTTTTTAGCGTCGACGTCGTGGAAAAAGAGGAATACCAATTTTGGAGAATATCTTTGATTTGGTTGATTTCAATATACATATTGTGGATGAATGTGATGATACTTCAATAATATCAAAACGTGGAAAGAAAAGTGTCGACACTTCAACAACTACAAAAACTGAAAATGAAGCAGCAAAAATAACCGAACCCAAAAAGACACCATCAAAGGAACCGACACCTGCACCAACACCTGCACCAGCAGCAACAACATCAAAACCTAAAAAGAAAAAGAAACGAAGCCGCGAAAAAGATAGTACTTCAGCAACTTCAAAAACTTCAAAGAAAAAATCAAGTAATAAACGTCAAAAAAAGCGTTCCAAAACTTCAAAAAAGAAAAATAAACGTCGAAAATCAAAGTTATCAAGAGCTGAACTTGGTAGTGCAGATTTAATTGAAGATAATACTCAAATGTCTGAACAAATCTCTGATGAAAAATCTGATTCTGGAATCTCTGACCAAACTGATCAAGCTACAAAATCTTCAAAGGATTTGAAAGTAAGTAAGTCAATTTTTTAATGATTTTGTCAAGTTTTGGTCATTGAAGTAGAATGTGGTTACTGTAGGAGGCAGATGGTGGGATATACTGTAGAGTTTATTGATTGTTCATATTCAGGAATTTTTTGGTTAGAGGCTGAAAAACTTTAGAAAGGCATTCCGTTGATCGTTTGTCGATAGTTGCAATCTGCGGTAAAAGATCAAAGGAGTTTCGATATTTCGTTCCCTAAGCAAATCCTAAATACGTGCTTTATTCCTGATCATGGTTATCCAATCAATAAATTTTATACTGTATCAACACTAACTGCTTCCTCAATACCTGCATGAAGGATACTGTATTCAAACGCTTTCCGTGTTCTAATTTTCATTTTTTTTAGAATCAATCGAGCCTTAAGGATGTCGATTATGACGATGATCCTTCTTCATTCTTCTGTCAACAATGAAATGAATAATTTTTCTCAAAAGTACTAACATTTATTTAATTAATATATTTGTAGACGTTGTAAATTAATTTTGTGTCTTAAAATTAATAAATTTCATTTTTCTATGATTAAACTTTGTTACTTTTGTTTAGTCGTGTGATTTTTAATTAGTTTTTTTGTGTAAAAATTTTTCAGAACTGTGGGAAATGTCATGCCTCAATTCATGCGGTATTTTTTAAATTTTTTAAAAAATTTTAATTTTGTGCAAAAAAACTTTTCCTCCGACGTAACAGAATAATTTTGAGATTAACTTTAGCCGCTAATATTAGAGTATTAAAATAAATTTATTTTTCAATTTTTTAGGGGGTATTAAGCTAAGGTTAAAGAAGCTCTAAATCATCTACCTCATGTTGTTGTAAAAAAAATTGTAAAAGTCTGACACTTTTATCGCTCTTAATATAATAAGTTGATATCTGTCAAAAAATACAATTTTGTTAAATTTCATTTTTTTGGATTTACTTTTTTGAAAAAATTGAGTCAACGAATTTGATTGTAAATTTTAGGTCAGTTGGTTATAATAAAATGCAATTTTTTTGAAATAAAGATTTATGAGATTCTTGTTGATCAAAGTTTCCGTGTACTTTTACAGATTACGGTAGAAACCTGATGTTAAAGCTTTGTTTTACAATTTTGTTCTTTACTTTTATTTTTACGTTTTTAGACAGATTTTAAAGTTTAAAAATGCTTTTTTTAAAGTTATTAATTTTCTGTTAATACCGTAATTTTATTTATAAACCTTAAAGCAAAAATGAGAAAATTGTTAATAAAAAAACAAATATTTTTTGTTAAAATTGTGTTTTTTCTTTCTCCAATTCCGTGAATATTTTTTTACAGGGGTTTGCTTTGGTCAAAAAAGTTGAACTAATTTTAGTTGTTTTTTTTTACCAAATTTTAATGGCCATTTTTAATGTTTTTATTTTCCGTAAACCAAAAATTACCCTTTTTACGATTTTATTACGTATCTTTTTATAAACATTAAATTTTATTTTTAGAAAAAGTGAAAGCTACAAATTTCTTGAAAAAATGGAATCATCAAATTCAAGTAGCAGCCGATATGATATCGTTTTGCCAATAAATTTTTACATTTATTATTCAACGTTCACGCTTATTGCAGAATGGATTTTGGCACCATTTTTATTTTACATAATTTTAACAAAATCCAAGGCTCTTGGAAGTTTTAAATGGCTAATTTTAAATCATTCATTTTGGTGTTTGGCCCAATCAAGTATCATTGGATCGTTGAAACCTGTTTTCCTTCCACCTGCAGCGGGAGGTTTTGGAGTCGGAATAATGCGAAATAAATCAATCGAATATTCAATTATTTGTTTAATCTTTGGTTTTGGATTTATGTGTAATTGTTTCTTTGGTCTTGCCTTGACACTTGGGAATCGGTATACTGTAGCATTTGCGCCAATCCAATGGCGAAAATTATTTTTAACAAAATCTTTTTGGACTTTTGTCATTTTTTTGCATCTTGCTTCCTTCGCTTTAATAATTTATGCCTGTATTCCGTTGTTGAAATTCAGTCATGAAACAATTGTTCAATGGTCAATTCAATTTGACCCGGATTTGGTCAGATTTGCAAATGAACAGAGTTTACTGATTGTTGATAAATCCTATGTTCAATATCCCCTTTGTTTTCTTACTATTTTGTTAATCTTTTTCTATCTCGGTTCAGCTTTTATCGTTTGGTTCTTTATCTCAAAAATCCTCTCCCAAAGAACCCAACTTTTAACCACCCGAGTTCAGAGATCCTTAATCCTGAGCAGTGTTATCCAAGTTTTACTCACAAATATCTTCCTTGTCACCCCTGTTTTTGTAAATATGATTTCTTTGGCATTTAATATTCAAAATATGGCAAATTTAGAAACTTGGTTAATGTCAATTTTTGTTTCCCATTGTATCTTGGATTTTATTGCGACCCTTTATTTTGTAACCCCATATCGAAGATTTATTTCATCCATCCTAAATTTAAATCGTAAAAAACAATATTCTTCTGTTGGGTCAATTTCTTTTAGGCTAAATTCTTTAACGCCTCAATGAATATTTTTTTATTTTTTGCATAAATTAATTATTACTGTAAAATAAAGAAAATTTAATAATTTAGCAAAATTATAGTTTTTATTAAACTCAAAAATATAATTTTAGCAAAAAAATAAAATAAGATTAAACATTAAAATACAATTTTAAATACAAAACTTGAAATTAATGCGAAAAATGAAAGTTCAAATTTGAAAGAAGAATTACAGTAATCGCTGTCATTGCAAAAACAATAAAGATAAGTTTTTGGAGGAACCCCTCCGTCAGACCATGAATAACAAGCTTTATTATCGATTGTTTGTGTAATTGTGGCATTTGTTAAAATTGTATTTTCAAACCAGCAATCTGCTTTATACGTAATATAATGGAATTCAGGATCAATCGGGTCCACAATTTTTACACAAAATTTTGTTGATGCACATTGATTATTTCTATTTTCACATGTTGAAGCTTGAGTTTTTCCAGGTTTGTAATGTCCATTCCATCCATTACATTGATGGCATGTTAATGCAATGGCATCTAAAAAATATGTTAGTTTAGTTTTGTAGAACAAAATTTGGATAATTTTTTTTCACATAGTAATGGTATATTTAAACCATCATAAACCAAAACAACCACCTTCAACAAACGTCACGGTGGCGCAGTGGTAAGAGCTCTAGGCTCTTGTTCCACACTGCCTGGGTTCGGATACCAGGTAGAGTTACCATTAGACCGTTGACTTTTTAAATTAAGCAGATTTAATTCGGGGATGTGCTTAAACCAAAATTTTATGCAAATTTTTTTCGCATACAAGTTTTAGAAAGTATGTAAAAATTATTCATCATTTTTGGCACAAAATTTTTTATTTCATCCTTATTCTTTCTTTTGCATTTCATCATTCAAAATCTACATTCATTATCGTTCAAAGCTGTCATCTCTCAATCTTTTTGCCGGATAAATTTATTTTTGATCAACTTTAAAGAAAACAAGTGGTAGTAATTATCTCAAGTAATGGCAGATTGGTAAGTTCATATTTTTTAAAACCGAAAAAGTATGGTTAAAATCATTGTTTATTTTAGTAATATTCCATTATATTTACTAATTGCGGCATGCATTTTGATAGGGGTTGAACTCCTTATATTTTTTGGATATGCTATGATATTTCGTTCACATTTTTCATGGGCATTTAAGAATACAAAAAATATGGAAGCTGATGAAGCAAAATCAAGGAATAATGATGCTTGAAATGGATATGGAATGGATTGAAATGAAATGAACGGATATGGTTTTTTATAATTATGGTATTTATATTACTGTTTTAATATATATGTATGTTCTATTTTTGATGTTGTAATTGGAAAAGAATAAACTTACCTTCAAAAAGTAATAAAATAATTGTTAGAATGGAGAATTTTGAAAGATCATTGGTAAGCATTTTGATTAATAATTGTTAGGGTTACGGTAGGATTACGTGATAAGAATAGGAATTTGAGATGGTTCAAGTTATTACAGATGCAAATTTTGACCAGCACAAATATATTAAAAATCTGTCGATTTACTTTTTCAACAAGAATAAAGGGGTTTTTGGCTAAAATTTTGCAAACTTTTTGCTATCTGAATCTGGCTGAAGGTGTAGCTGCTGGCAACTGAAGATTCCTTGTTTTTTGTCTCTGATGTTTGTTGCTGTCATTGTTGTTGTCCTTCTACCTTTTGCCTACCATGGAAACGACAATTTTTTATTCTTTGATATTCAAGCTCAAACTTTTATGAAATCCATTTCTTTTTTGTGAGAAACGTGTCCCCATTGTTGAATATTAAAATATGCACCACTTTTACATTTTTACATTTTTTGCCACCCTCTCTCTCTTTGTTAATGGCGAGAGCAATTTTAAAAGAATCATGCTAAAGTTATAAAATGTATAAAAATCATTGTACTTTTTTTGAAAGACCTGGAAAGGTTTTTAAACTTTAAAAAGGTTTGAAAAGCTAAGGTTTACTATGAGTAAGAACAACAACACAATTGTTACAATGGAAAACAGGAAGTACATTTTTATTGAAAGAAAAAAATGCTGTTGTTTGGTGTTATTTCCTTTTTTCGTTAAACATTTGTAACGATTTTAATACAAAAATCCATTGAGTTTTAAGGTTTCAAAAAGCGAGTCGAATGTGTCAAAGTTTCATAAAATTTAGGTTACAGTAATTATATTAATTTTCTCCACTAATTTTCCATTTTTTGAATCAAAGGAATTCAAAAATGTCACAAAAATGATTTTGTGCTTTAATTATTCCATTAAAATTGTTCCTGTAATTTCAAAGCTTGATTCCTCAAATTCAAAATCAAAAATGTTACAAAAAAGCGTATCCTCTCTTTTTTTCATGTCGGGGCGTCGATGATGATGTTGCAACAAACATAATCAAATTAGAGAAAAGATTAAAAAACTTGTAATTGCTTCTGCAGCAGAGATAAATAATAAAAAATGTTGCGCATCCAAACATCCCAGAAAATCCGGTGTGTTTCTTTTTCTCTTTTGCTGTGAATAAATCTTGTGAAGATTTTGACATAAAATTGTGACATAAAAAATAAATTTATTATATTTCTTGTATTTGAAAAAAAGAGTTGCACAGACGAAGATAAAGCACAGCAAGCAAGAATAATCATTTAAAATTGATGGAAAAAAGATGATAAAACTGGTTTAGAAAAAAAATTTGGTCAGCTTTGTTTCACATAAACAAATTGTTCTGCTTCTTCTTCATCATCATTATCTTCTTCGACTCAGATTTAGCGATGGCAAAAGGCAATTTTAAACGCAAAAAATACACATTAAAAAATATAATTCATTTAACATTGTTGGATAGATACTGTAATTCTAGTTGGGTATAAATATCAACAGTAATCAATCTGTAATTAATGTCTTTTTAATACAATTTTTGAAGAATTACGGTAGCTTTGCCCTCAAAAGATTTCAAACCCCTCAAAATTTTAATTATTGTGTCACATTTTTATTGTTACCTAATGATTTTTATTCATAAAATTTTAACGTGTTTTTTTTTCTTTCAACAAAATTCAAAACATCTTCTTCTTATTTTTAACTTGAATTTTAAAAAAAACAATAACCAGTAAATCGAACTGGTCACTTACTTTTTTTCTCTCTCTTTTTCTTACGGTCAAATCACTGTGACGGATTTTTTAATCTATTTTTTCCTTCTTCTTTGACCAACAAAAAAACTTTTTAGATGCCTCAAAAAAAGTCAATGTCATTTTAAAAAAAAGGTTAAGAACAAAAAACATTCTTTTCCTTGTTTTTTTTTTGCTTCATCACTTTTTTGAGAAAAGTTGTTTTTTCAGTTTATTGTAGAAAATCCATGTTTCAGCTTGTGTTGCCATTACATAAATCCCATCTCTTTTTTTGATCTTAGACTTCCTGAAAAAAGGATTTCCATTGTAGGAAAGGGAAACAGGTTTCTGTCTTGCCAAAAAAGAAATATCACGCAATTCAATTTTGTCGTTCTTTCTCTTCATCTTTGGGCTTCTTTCTTTCATATTCCCTTTTTCTCATTCATCTTTCCTTCTTTCGTTTATCCAATTTACCCATCTTATTCTTCTAATATATTCTTCTATTTCTATTTTGAATCTCGATTACGACAAAACTGGTCTTAAACGTAATCCTTCGTCATTGAAAAGGAGGAGCAGGAATTGTTCCTTCAAACATAAATTCCCCCCTATATTTCATTCGTCGTTGTCCATTCATTCATTTTCTTTTCAGTATCACAACTTTGAAGCCAAGGATGAAAGTTGCTTTAACGATTTTGTGTCTCGTTTTTGGGACTCTTGTCTTTGCAGATAATGTAAGTTTTATTTTTGGGGGTTTTTGCAGTAATTTTTTGTTGAAGGGTTTAACTTCAACAACATCATTTCTTAAAGTATTACTGTATTTTCTATATTTTTAGGCTGCTGAATTTAGTAATCCACCCTCAAATTTGCCAATTAAAAAAATCTATGTCCATGGTAGGCCCGTTTATGTTAAGCAATCTTTTGTAAATCCAATTCGTTATCTTCATGGATCTGGTGCGTTTTTGTATGTGTGAAGGCTTCTTCAAAAAATGTGTGAAACAGCCAGCGTGAAAACACCACACCACCAACAACACCAAAAAACACCACTCTGCACATTCACTTCACCACTCAAAAAACGCCTGCGTGATCCTTTCTTTTTTTCATTTCTTATCATTTTATCACTTATCACCTATCACTGTTTGAATTCAGTGGCACTTCTGCAGTATTTTTGGCATCTTTGATTGTTCTTTTTGGTACTAACAATTCACACCTCTGCACTACTCCTTTAATATTCTAATTAATTTCTTTTTCATCCATTTTAGCAATCACTTCTTCTTCGACACAAATGAATACAAGAAAAAAGAGATTCGGATTCGGCGCATTTGCCGGTTTATTTGGTTCTCCCAGCTTAGTCTTTTTTCTTTAACTTCCCTTTATCTTTCATCATAAATCACTTCGTCTATTGCCTTTCTTCTATTGTCTTTATCTCATTTTATCGGATCTAATCTTGTATCCTCATTTTAGGTGTTCAACAACAACCTTTCGCCGGTGGATATGCAAATAATCCAAATCCACCTGTAGCTCCACAGGGATATGAAAGTAATATTCCTGCATATTCTCAACAACAACCTCAACCATATCAACAACCACAAACTCCACCCCCACAACCTCCCCCTCAATCCCCACCCCAGCAACAACCCTATGAACAGCCTGCACCAGCAGAACCACAATTCCAAAATTTGCCTGTTCAAAGTGATGGAGATTCTGGTAAACTTCCAGAAGGCTTCCAATCTGGGCAACTTCCTGAAGCTCCTGCACCACCTGCTCCAGCTCCTCCACCACCCCCACCACCAGCAGATATCCCTGAACCCCCACCAGCCCCAAAAGGACCCCAATATCCTCTTCCTGAATGTTACACAAATAAAAATGGATTCATGTGTTGCAGCAAGGGTCTTGAAGATACCATCAATGAAGCCTATGATGAGCTTAAAGCTTCACGAGATGGTAAATGGTCAGCTTGTAATATTCAACAAATTGCTAATAGAGTTCAAGTAAGTTCATCATCATCTTCAGTAATCTCATCTACAATAATCCTTGATTTAAGCAATTAGCTGAAAAGAAATTTAACACAACCTTCGAAGCTTTGGCAGGTGTAAGTGATTATGCTTCAAAATCACATTTCTATCACAATTACATTTGTAAAGTTGAACGTGACAGCAGGTAATTAATCAATCAAAATCAATAATTAATTCATTTAATGATTCTTTAATTTCAGATACATTCTTGCATATGCTTCACCCCGAAAAGATCGATTACCAGGAGATGATTTCCTTCATGGTAGTGGACAAGAAGGTGATAATGGCCCACAACCTGCTCCATACAAAGCTCATCATCATACATTCACTTGGAGAGTGTAAAATGCTCTTTAAAAAAATTCCAACTTTTAATTATACAGTAACTTTTGCAATAACTTTTCTTTGTGCATTAATGTTTTTCTCGTTTGTTTATAAAAATTTTATAATTTTTTTAAAAATCAACAATTAATTAAACAATGCACTTGTGTTAAAAGTTAATACAATTAATAAAAAAACAAATAACAAAAAAAATTAATGACCCTTTTTGACTTAGTTTAAATATTAAAAACCCTGAATTAAATAAAAAAAAATGCAAAATATTAGCTTGATTTTGGTCTTTTTTAAAAACACGAAAAAATGACGATCAAATTGTATAAAGCTTTTTTTAATAAATATTTACACAACCATCAACGACCAAACCCAAGCTAATATTCAGCTTCGAGGAGCAATATAAAATATAATATATGTATATGACTATCCCTTTTCTATCCTAAATTTTAACCCGCATTCCACTTGTAACCAATGTATCAACAATTTTCCCGTTTTCATTCTTCTTTTGCTCGTCATCACTTTTCACAGGCTCCAGCTTTGTCAACATTTTGATTGCAAAGCTCCCATCATTTTCACATGAATTATCCCAGGTTTTTCCAAGTTCAGTATTATTCATAAATGCAATTGAAGATGTTGAAGTTGATGATGAAAGAATATGTGAAATTCGGCACAACTGACAAAAACCCCATGGGCGTTCAAGTTCATCATGCTTTAAACCATTCAAATAAATTACTTGATAATCACGTTTCCATTCAAAATATTTCCTAAAAAAACATCACGAATTACAGTAATGGAATACATAAAATCCGGCCAAAACAAGGATTACAATAAACAAAGATTACGGTAAAAGGATGTACCAAATGCAAGGTTATAACTTACATATATTCATCCTTATTTTTCATTAAAGATTTCATATGTTCCGCCATTTTTTGAACATTTTCATAATCATCAAATGCAATAAAAGAATTTGGAGGCACATAAGGTTCAATTATTTTTCGTTTTAGCACAACTGGAATTACAGTATGACCATATCCTTGATTCCATAGCTTTTCAGTAATATAATCTTCACAAATCGAATTTTCCAATGCCATGTAAAAGTGATAACTAAAATATTAGGAAAAGAATAAAACAAAGAGTAAAAAATGGAAAAACAAACTCATTATTTATTGAATCTTCACATTGGGTTCCTTTTGCACATTTCAATGGCCCACATGCACCATAAATATCAACATCAACATATTTCTAAATAAGACAATAATAATTAGATTAATGATGTCAAATAAAGTTCGCTTACTTGAAGTTGTGAAACAAGTCTTTCACGAAGAGACTGTGTCCCACAATGTGAGACAAACCATGATGCACCTTTTGTCTTTCCATGAACGAGTGATTTATTAACTGTTGGTTTATCTTCTGAAAGACGAGATTCTGGTGCAAATTTTACAGTATATCCATATGGTGAAGCAGCTGGAGAATCATGACGGAAGCCAAGTGTCATATTGTAGAAAGAATTGTAAGATGAAAGAGATGCCGAATTTCGAGGTGATTCCTAAAAATTTTGTTATGAGTTTAGGTGATATTGCTGTCAATCGCGAAGATGAATTTGTAAGAGGAATCTAAATGACAAAAACGAATGTCGTAATCATTCCATCAGAGTTGACTACAACTCTTTCACTCCAACAAGTTGTCAAAATCGGAATCACAAAAAAACAATAACTGAAACAATAGGATAAAAACATACTTGACTGTAATAAACAAATAATTGATTTAGTTTCCTTTCCAGTGATCTTCCACTTTGCATAATTATTACATCTGCAGTATTTGGATCACCACCCATTTCACAATTCCAATCAGCACATCCACCAAGATTCTCTTGTGAAAATCCAGCATCAATTGCAACAATTCTCTTCTTTGATTCTAAATTGTAAGATAAATTATTAGAGTTAATCTTATCCACCACATTTATCCCTATTGATCACAAAAGAAGATAATCTTACTAATTAAACTCGGATCCAACACCGTTTTATCCATCAAAGAATCCGCTCCCGGCCTTGTTAGGAGCTTTTCAATAAATATTTCTTTTCCATTATAATTCATTTTATAATAATAGCTTTTGTCATTGCTGCCTTTTGCTTGTTCTTGTTCGTTTTCCATTTTTGGTGGTTTTATTATTTTAGGATTCGGTCGTCTTTGAAAAGCTCCATCAACGGCTGCTGCTGCTAAAAATATATAATTTGTTTAAAAAATATATAAATAAAGCAAAGCAAAAGAATTTCTTTTCTTTTCTTACGTTTGTTTATTTGTTCTTCTTTAAATGTCGGCACTTTAAGGGTTGAATGAAAAGCAGCAGCAGCAGCAATAGGATTGGCAACAGCATCAAGTCCCTTGATAATCTGAAAAAAGGCAGAAAATTAAAGTAAAAAAATAAAGAATTGAATTAAATTAAGCTAAAATTAAAAAAAGAGAGAAAACATTTGCACACCAAAACATATTTTTTTGAAAGAATTTTGTATGAAAAAGATCGTTTGCAAATGCGATTTGAGGAAAAAAATGGACAAATTTTTTTTACCATTTTTTGCAAAAAGCCGCCGCCGAGTTTCGAACTTTGAGTTTGTGAGCGTCAAACGAGCATCCTAGCCTCTAGGCCATTGACCCATTTTGGTTTCTTTGTACCTCTTTTTGTAAAATTAAGAAATCATGTTAAAACTTTTTAATGCTAAGGTTTGAACTATCTAATCCGACTAAACCCAATGATTCCATCTCAAATTTCAAAAATTGTTTATCTAGGAAAAAACTTACTTCAACTTTATCATGTAATCCTTGTAGATGAAGATTTGAACCACCACTATCGGTGCCATTGTCATAGACATCTGATGAAAAATAGGATAAAAATGACACAAAAACATAAATAAATCCACAGGCGAGTAAAAAAGGTTTCCATCGAAAAGGCACAGATCTCCATCGTCGTGGAATCATTTTAGAATCCCGTAAAAATGCGACCCTTTCGTCGTCGTCGTTGCTGCAGTTTTCGTTGATTCTGCTGAATGGAAGAAATTTTGATTTAAGCTTTTTATCTTGATATGTTGGCAAAAATTTACTAGAAAAATCAGCCATAAAATAAAAATGATATACAAAAAAAAGAAGATGAAGAAGATGCACCAAAGGCAATAACAATATCAAAAATGGGAATGAAAAAAGAAGAAAAAGAAAAGCAATAAAAAACGTGCAAAAAGAATTTTTATGCAAATAATCGAGGCGGCTTGGTTTTCAAAAAAATTGAAGGTGGACAAAACAAAAAAATGGATCCATCAAAATTTAAAGCTTGAAAATGATTTTTATAAATAGCCAAACTAAATAGGACATAGAAAAAAGACTAATAGGGTATTTTAAAATAATTTTGAATGGGTCGATAAATTTATTGATATAATAAAAAATATATGTGTTGACAAATATTATGATTTCTGTAACCCTTTTTTCAAGGATGATCGAATTTAAAATAGAATAAAACAAATATTGATGATGAAGCTTTTGGTAGTTTTTTTTTTAAATTGAACGATAAAAAAAGGTGAAGCTTTTTTTGGAAATTCAAAAGAAAAAATGTGGGTCTTAGAAAGAAGAAAATTACAGTAATTTTTTAAAAATACAGTAACGCAAAAATGAGAGATTTCAAAAAGAGATTACTGTATAATAAAAACATTTATTTTAATTATTTTAGTATTTTTTAAGATTTCTTAAAAATTAAGCATAATGTCCAAAAAAAATGTTCAAAAAAAGTTGTTAAACATAAGAAAATGCCTCCAGGGGCTTTTTCTTTAGCACAATTAAAAAGTAAAGTTGCAACATTTTGTAGCCAAAAAAATTCACATGCTTTTTACTAAAATCTTTGCCCATTTTTGCTGTAAGAAAAAAAGTTACCAAAGCAACTATTTTTAATTTTATAAAAAACCCTTTGTAACAAAAAATGCCCTTTTAAAAACTATAAAAATTTTTAATCAATTTAATTTTTTTTAATTTATTTTTTAAAAACATAAAAATTCAAAAGCAAAGCAAAACCCCTTTCTTTTCAACAATTTTTTTTCCTTAACAAAATTACTTTCAATTATCTTCAAAAAAATTTTTTTCCGCTAAAATAAACAAGCTAAAAACAGTCTTCTTTGTTTTTGCAGAAAAAAATAAACCAAGAAAAAAATAAAGAAGCAAGCTTTTTTTTCTTTGACAAAAATTTTTTATGTCCAAAAAGTTAAAATCATTGATGCTTTTTTTATTATGTTTTTGCTGTTTTTATTTTTAATTTTTTCCATGTTTCACTTTTTTTTCGTTCAATTTTCTGCACTTTAAAAATGGTCCGTTGTATCATAGAAATATTTTTGAAAAGAAAAAATTAAAAACACGCGGGGTGGGCCCTTAAGGGCATACAGCTGTGATAATGATTATCATTTGGAAGGTAAGAGAAAGGTAAGGAATTAGTCAGCTGTGATAGCGATAATAAGAGAAGGTGAAAATGTCGGAAAAATAAAAAAAAGTATCTTTCTTTTTTGGAAATAGAAAAACCTGTTTAAAAATCATAGGTAATTTTATCTTTCAAGAAAGAAGGAGCAAGAAGGAATAAAAAAGAGTAAAAAAGAAACAGGAAAGAAAAGAATAAAGAGTGATAAGAGTGATTAAAAAATATTGAAGGTCTTAAAGCGAAAAAAATACAGTACTTAAAATTAACACATTTCTTGCAATAAAATCTTTAAAAAACTAATATGTAATAATTTTACAGTAATATGTGTGTTATTTAATTTAAAAAACACACGTTTAAAAAAGATTTGAATTTTAAAAAAAGTTAAAGAGATTCATTTTGAAAGAGGAAAAAATATGGATGGTTTTGAAGCGAAAAATACCGTAATCCGTAAAGTGGAATTTTTCCTTTTAAAAATATTAGAATGATTCCAAAAGTAGATTTTTACATAATTTTTGTAGAAAAAAATCATTTAAATTTTATTTGAGCCTTTTTTCACGTTTTATTTTTGGCCAACACGATAAAACACGTCTCTTTTCTTCAATTATATTTTTCCTCTTTTTGCCTACCCTTTTTCATTCTCTGTTATTATTATAGTATTTAAAAACGCTGATGATTATATAATAATATTCGTTTTGTTGAGAGGCTCATTTTAACGGAGGCCTCAACAAAGCTGTTGTTGCTGCTTCAAAAAAGAGAGAAAAAAATACAAAAATGGAGAAACACAATCATGAAAATCGATTGATCGTTTTGTACATTCAAAGCCTTCTTTTTTCTCTGTTTCACTCATAAAACTTTGCTTTTTTGTGTGTTTTTAAAACGATGATATTAGTTTTTATCTTTGATAAGAAAAAAGAAAGAAACGTGGAAAAAGAAAAGGAAAGCAAAAATAAGCTGTTGATGCTTCTTTGAGATTGTGAAAGAAAGTACATGTTTTTCGCTGGCATCGATGATGATGATAGCGATGGCGACGATTTTGAATACCAAAGTGATGAATGTTTTTTTGTTGCAAAAACAAAGCATTTTTTTGTAACCAATAGTTTTGACAAAAGCAAAAAAATAGAAAAGAAAAAAGTTGCCATTGGCAATGGAAAAAGTTGAATCTTTCTTTAAAAATTCTTGCAGAAAAAAGAACGTTCCTAAAAAATTCTTTGAAAAATAAAGTCAAAGATCTATGGTAACAAAGGGGCAAACACAGTTGGAATCCTTTGAAAAGATTTCAAATTTAAATTTTGAACACAAAAAATGACAATTTAAAAATTTTTCATTTAAACAACTTTTTTTTAATATGCGTAACAAGGAAAAAAGGTGACAGCAAAAATTTGAAAGATACTTTACTTTTTCATATATATATCACTAAGGTAACACCCCGCTGGGGGCAACTCATACTTATATTTAATTTACCGAAAGAGTCTGTCTCATTAGATGCGGCGACGGCACAAAAAAAAGAAAGTAACTAAAAATAACATGAACAAAAAAGTTTATAATTTTTAGTACTTTAAAAATGTGCTAGTTTGAATTGAAAATTTGTGTGTGAAAAAAGAAGCTTTTTTGAAAAAATTGACAACGTAATTATTATGTAGCAAAAAATAGTGCACAATCTCTCTTTCTTTGCTGCTAATTTCAATTAATTTTCAAAGTAATGAAAATACAAGCAAAACTGAGAATGACAGATTTATTTATTTTAAACGGTTGTCTTTATTAAAAACGAACAACAACTTGGAAAATTTTTTTAAAGTAATTTGAACATGACATCAACAGCATTTTATTTCAAGGCAGAAACCATTTCAAGGAGGCGCCCATTTCACGGGCTCATTTTTGGGTGAAAATTGTCCTGTAGAGGCGCCCTGTTAAACCATGATAGAAAACACTTAAAAATCATGGAAAAACCATATTGGGGGTTTTTACGAGGTATTTTGGGGTTGTGCCGCTCAAAAATCAAAAATGGGCAAAAATGGTGTTTTTTGGCACTTTTTCCGATGCCATACTCGAAATAACTGAAAAAGTCGCCCCCAAACTACCATTCATTTTTGCCTTTGGCTATGGTTGACTGTAATTAACCACCAGAACACGTTTATATATCCCCCAAATTATTTAATTCTTTCGTGAAAGTTGGCTATTTTGCCCTAAAATAGGGTACAAATTTTGGTTTTTTTAAACGCCCTGACCATATTTACTGAGAAAGTGGTCCCCAAACTACCATTCATTTTTACCTTTTGGCATGCCTGATTATATTAAATCACCAAAACATGTATTTTTTCCTAACAAATTGTTTAATTCTTTCGCGAAAATTGACTATTTTTTGTGATTTTTTCAAAAACCTCATTTTTGAATTATTGAAAATCGGAGATTAGGCATCCAATCATAAAACTGTCTGAAAACTTTCTTAATTATAATATTAGGAATGTAAAAAACCGATTGTCGCATGTTTAGGGGCACTGATACTCAAATGCTATTCAGCTTTTGATGTTAAGGTGCAAAAACGACGTTTTTTTTCAAATTGTCGGTAAATAAAAACGAAAGGGTTTATTCAAAAACTGTCTGAAATTAATTTTTGTTATCACTTATAGATTATATTAATACCAAAAGAAACCTTTTACGTTCATTCGTTCCCAAATGCTATTCACTTTTCCATTTATCGTGTGCTACAATACCCCCAACATGAAAAATTGAGCTTAGAAATGGTCTTTATCATGTGGAAATGCTCAAAACAAATTCCCTGACCTTGATTTAGTATTACCCAATCTTGTTTATATCAAAAACACCCACAAAAAAGTTTTTCTTCAATAATGAAATACTCCTCAATACCCCCAACATGTTGGCCAACATCATTTTTGCCCTATAACTCAATTATTTGGCCAAGTTTAAGGAAGTAAACGGTTTTTATATAATTTTTAGGGCATTTCAAGCATAGAAGGATGTTATTAAACGAAAAAAATAAAAATCGAAAAAAAATTTTTTTTGAAAAAATCCATGTGGTCCCCCCTGTGGAAAAAGTCGAAATTTTCAAAATTTCGATTTCCAAGTGGCACATTTCCCAAATTTTTTTTGCGTTATTCTTTAGTTATTTGGAAGTGATTTTGACCATATTCGACCCCCTAAATCAAAAAACCGTCTCTACAGGACACTGAATGAGCCCGTGATTTGATCGAAATGCTTCAATTTTTAATTACCTGTTTTCCGACGGCAAATAATAATTTTGAGTTGGATATTGGAAATATAAATTGTAAAACATTTTTGTTTTATTAATTAAAAAGGATTAAAATTAAAAATGATTTTTAAATCTTGTTACAGTAATTTTTGCACATGTCAAAATAATAGTATACTGTAATAATCGAATAATCGAAACTTGTTTATCCAAATGAGACGAATAGTCATTTAAGTGGAATTACAGTATGCTTCTCTAGCGCAACTTATAAAAAAGATTTTTTCCAATTTTTTCCGCTACGATTATAATGTATTCTGGAATTACATTCCATTTTTTAAAAGAGTCCTTCTTTTTTACAGTGTTTCAAGCAAAATTGAGCACTTTTTACATCAGTGAAAAACTCCCGCCAAGAATATTTTTTTAACAATTTCTAAATTTTTCTGCTTTGAAAAAAATTAGTGTTTGCGTTGTTTCTTTAGCAATTTATTTACGAACCATACAAAATTCAGATATTAATTTTAGTTTTCGTAATCCTATAGCTAATTCTACGATAACCGTTTTATTTTGGTTTACACGTTTTAACGTTCTTCGTCAATACTTTATTTTCTAATTACAGTTAAACTTTTTAGATTATATTTTTCCATGGAAGTTAAAGATCGTCGACCTGCAACATCCTCAAATCGTCGAGCATTACAAGATGGTGAATGGGCGTGCACGGATGCAAAATGTGCACACGTAAACTCAGAACGTCGTAATCATTGTGAAGCTTGTGGAATAAGTTTGTTTTATTTCAATTTTAGAGTGGTAGTTTTAAAAGTTTTAATTTCAGGTAAACCACAAAAGAAAGCCCTTATCCCAGAAATAGGAAAAGATGGAGCAGATAAATCAAAAGGGCTCTTCAATGCTGATGATTGGGTGTGCACAAAGTATGTTTTTATAATCACAAGTTTGTTTAAGTCCACCTTAATAATATTCAATTAACAATTTCTTAAATTTTTAAGATGTGGTAACGTGAATTGGGCACGACGAAATACATGTAATATGTGTAATGCAAATAAAAATGCTGATACCGAACAACGAACGGGATATGGAGGTGGATACATGGAACGACAAAATGTTGAATACAAGCCTAAAATTGCAAGCGATGAAGAATTTGATGAATTTGGTCGAAGAAAAAGAAAAGGCGGCAGACAAAATGCTGACGATGACGAATTTGAAGAAAAAAAGCCAAAGCTTAAAGATGTTAACGAAGAGGAGGAAGAAGAAGATGATGATGAAGATCCAGCTGCATTAGCAAAATACAAATTATTAAGTGACGATGAAGATGATGATGAAGGAGATGACGAAGATTTAAGCAAATATGATCTTACTGCTGATCCTGAAGTTTTGGCTAAGAAAGACGATGTTCTTTCAAAATGGAATGGAAGAGCGGGTTCGGTGGCGAGTTCTGAGTAAGATTTTTGCCTAATCTATAACCTTTTTTAAATTTTTCTTTTTTAGTTGTTCATGTTCTTGTAGTGGTGGAGAATGCTCCTGTCCGGAAGATGAAGAAGATACATCTGCAAATGGCCGAAATGAAAAACATCGAAATGAAAGTCGTGAAAAAGATTCCAGAAATCGAAGTAGAAGCCGTGACCGAGATGAAAGAAGCAGTCGAGATCGTGACAGAAGAGGCAAAGATTACGGTCGTAGCAGAGATCGAAGCCGAGAACGTGATCGTCGAAGCCCTGAAAGAAAGCATGATTATGATTCTCGAAGTCATCATCATCGAGATAAAGATCGTCATTATGATCGACATCGAAGCCGAGATGATGGATATCGTTCAAAGCAGAAAGATTATCGCCGTTAATAATTTCGTTTAATTTTGTTTCAGTATTTGGTGGGATTTAAAAATTGGTTTTTTATACTTTTTAAATATTCGTCATTTGTTTTCTATCAATAAAATTTGTTCTTTATTATTTTTTGGAAATTACTGTATTTGGTGGATTGACAACCTATTTTAAATAATATATTTTTTTTATTGTAGACAACAGCTACTAAGGGTGAGATGAGATTCAGAAGTTCTTGAAGTTTATCTGTAGTTTTCTGGTTTGAAAGAAGCAAACCAGAAAACTACATTTTTTTTTTTTTTCAATACAAAAATTTTAAATTACAACAATCGTAATAATTTTACAGTTTCTTTTTTAACATTTCTGTTTCTGGCATTGTGTTCATAAACGCATCTACGTGTATCTTCGTGGAAATGAAAGAAAACATTTTTCGCAAACATTTATATTTTTGTTCGACAAGAAATTGTATTATTCATTTATTTCTTATATTTTTTTAACAACTTTTTACTCGACACAAATATTTATTTATTCTTTTTCAGGTCATGTCAGATCTAAACTTTCAAAATTTTGGTTTAGACGAATCACCTTTTACAACCAATCCAAATACAGATCGTCGAAATCCTTCAAATGTTAAAGATACTTCAAATGTGAGTTTCATATTTTAATTAAATATGTTTTTATTGGGGTCTCATGCTTTAGTATCGCTCATTTTAGTATCACATTAAGTTTGTAATACGTTTTATTGAAGATTACTTTTCGCTTATATCGTTTTGTTTGCGACCACAACAATTCTTTTTCTTCAATCGTTTTATTAGCAACGAATCTTTAAAATTGGTTTGAAAATACAATTGTGGTACAAAAATGAACGGTATTAAAACTAGATACGGTTTTGTCTGCGCTTAAGAAGTCATTGCTTGTGAAACTTGTAAATAAGTGATGATTTCTCTTTTTGATTTCGATTGAAAAGAAGCGCTATATCAAAATGGTTTGTTCTCAAGGAGCCGAATACGAAAAATTTATTTTTCGCTTATATCCAGTTCCCAGTACCCTTTCCAACACGTTTTATATTAGCTGTTTTTCTTGTGCAGAATCATTAGAGATTTAGAACGAAGATCCGAACAGAAGAACGTTCGGACTTTCGTTGAACTCATGGTTTCCCATATCAGTTGCAACACGTTATTTGTTGTTCCCTTCATCTTATAACCATGATGTATTTTTAGCTTGTAACAGGAAATATTGATCTTAGTGACGATACCCAAACAGATAGCAAGCTTCCAAATGCTCATAACATATTCTCTTTTAAATATTATCAACAATTTTTTGATGTGGACCAAGAGCAAGTATATAATCGTCTTCTTCGTTCTGTAATTCCAACACCAAAAAGTAATTTTATTTTGGATCATGTTCAACCTCTTCCTGATTTATATGGACCTTTATGGATTTGTATAACCTTTGTATTTTCAACAGCAATTTGTGGAAATCTTGCACATTACATTGAAACTCATGGCCAAGATAGATATGAAAATGATTTTGGATTAGTCACCGGTGCAACATCTTTGATTACATCATATGTTATTTTGGTTCCATTCTTTTTATATTGGGCTCTTTGGTATCGCAAAGCTGAAATTCAATATTCCTATCTTGAACTTTTGTCTGCTTATGGATATTCATTGGCTGTTTTTGTACCTGTTTCAATTTTATGGGTTATTCATTTTCATTGGTTCCGATGGATTCTTATTCTTGGTGCAATTGGTATTGGTTGCTTAATGCTTTATAATATTGTTTGGCCGGCTGTTAAGAATGATCCCAATCGAGCTGTAAGTTAATGCATTATGAGTATTTAATATGGATCTTTTTCAGATTGCTTTTGCAATTGTTGGTGGCGTACTTTTCTTGCATGCTTCACTTGCTCTTGGCTTTAAAGCATATTATTTTGATTCAGTTATTCCTTCACAACATGGTATTATTGAACAACCTGTTGCTCCTGCTGCTCTTTCAAATGATACTGGTGAACAAGCAATTGATGCGGCTAAAAAACCTGAAGCTGCAGCTCTTATTGCTGCTGGAACAATTTCAAATGATTCTGTGAAAAAGGTTACCCAACGTGATACAACTGGTAAAGAAACAGAAGAATTAAAGCCGACTGATATTGTTATGGAAGTAAAGAAGGAACCTGTCAAAGAACAAAAAGCTGCAGTTGTACCTCCTGTAAAAGAAAAAGAAGAAAAGAAAGAAGAGAATTCAACAAAGAATGAAATTTCAAAATCTGATAAAGATGCTTCAAAACTAAATGATGCAAAGAAAGAGGATGCGGCTGCGAAAGTTGAAGAAAAACCTGCAGCTGCTGTTCCAGCAGTTACTGTAAAATCTGTAGAATCTAATGTATCTAAAGCGTAATAGCAGAGAAATGGGGAAATTGTGTGAGTGTTAATATTAACTAATTTATGTTTGTTTGTAATGAAAGAATTTAAATAAAAAGTTTTATTTTTAAAAAGAACTGTTTAGTAACTTTTATTCACATTGTAATTCCTAATTCATGAACTTTTACTAATATAACAGTAGAAGTTAAAGAAAAATATTTCATTCTGTTATTTTTGTTTCAATTACTTTCCATCTTCGGATTTTGTTGTCAATGTTCATTAACAAGGTACTGTATGACAATAAACTAAAAATGCGAATATGGAAGTGACAAAAAATCTATAAATCTGAAATACATTTTTGGATAGCTTTCGCCAAAAATTTAGATTTATCATTTTCCGTGCAATCAAAATAAAGGTTACGGTAGCTCTCCTAGTATTTTTGCGGTAAGAAAAACGTTTTCCCAGCGTGATGTCTATATATATATCCAAGGATTGACAAAACTCCTCCTGGTTTTATGTCATTTCACAAGTGTGTCTATAATTTTGATAAAATATTTAAGTGATCAAAATTTTATTGAATTTAGAATATAAATATATAACAAAGCTCATGCAATAATAATAAGTCGGACTATTTTTGGTACATGCAGCTAAACATTTGGACCTTTTTGACATTTTTAAAAACCATGTGGATAAATGTATTCAATAACAGGTGGCACATAGTCAAAAAATGCTGTCCTGTTGATTTCATTAATAATTTCGTCCAACTGTGGCTCAGGAAATACAGAACAAAAGTGAATTAAAACAGAACTTTTGCTTTTCTAAAAGAATTAGCTGTTAAAAATATGGTAGCTAATTAAAAAAATACCTTTAAATGCTCAAAAAAAGCCGAAATGTTAAAATTATTTGGAATACGCGTTAATCTAACTTCTTCTATGGAATTACAGGCAGTAACAAAATTTGCATAATTTTTACAATCTGCGTTGAAATTTTTATCGTAAAAATTTCTGAAACATGGTTACATAGTTATTTCAAACTCACATCAAGGAATAGGTCTTATTTCAAAAGCAAAAAAATATGTTAATATAATTAAATCCTAGTACTCGTTATATAAAATGAATAAACATACATCCAAAATTTTTTGCACCCTGATAAAAGTTTCACAATTTCTTCTAAAGGTACCAGTTCATCGTTATCATATTTGATAAAACTCCAACCGAGATGACATTCTTCAACGGCAGCTGATAGAAATTTAAAGTTATCATAGGAGAGAATTTGATCATGAAGTAATAAGTATTTTATATCACATCGATAATTTTTTGGATTTAAAATAGTTGCAATATATTTTTCGGTCCAAGGCGCAACACTCAATGTTTCACCTAACCAGATTTTTTCTGTTAATTTGGTAATGTTGGTTTTGTTAAATTTTTTTCTATAACGTCCATCTTCACATAATTTCATTTGATTAAAATTTTGCGACCATTTTTTTTCACTATACCTCAAATTTTCAATGACTAATAGCGGGTGTTTAATGAAGAACAATTTACAGCATTTGGTAAGCTTACGGTAGACAACATGAGACAACGGATTCATCCAAATATATTTCATAAATGGCATTGGAAAAGGAAATTCTTGTGATAAACATGTTTTTTGAAATTGGTTGGCATTTGGGAAAAATTCATCAAATTCAGGCTTTTTTGAATCCATATCAAGTTCAGATAAAGAAAAACAAAATTAAACACTAATTGATGAGAAATAAATGTATCACAAACGTTGGTTTTATTAAGTATTGTTTAGTGCTCTCAACAACTGGAATTTTCAGTCCAGTTAACTGGACTGCCATACAAACTTTTTTTATAAAGTTGTCGTTCGAAGCTTAATTTTTGATAAAATAGTAAAACGAATATTTTTTATAAGTGAAAAGTTAATTTTCAGCACCGAAAAAGCAGTTTATTAAACAATTTCTTATGGTAGTCCAGTTAACTGGACTGAAAATTCCAGTTGTTGAGAGCACTAGTATTGTTACAAACAATAGCAACAATCTATAAATCCAAAACCACGAAAATTATGGACTACTATTTTTTGATAATAAAACTTTCTGTTTTGGGAAATTTCAGTTTATTTTTTTTGACAGACAAACAGTCCGAAAAAAAAACGCAAAATTTTTATTTAGTTAAATGGCATTTAATTGATTAATGAATATCAATAAAAAAAATGTTGCAAACGATAGACAACAAATAAAGTAGTAAAAGCAATGCAGACCTAAAACAAACTAAAAAACATCATCAACTAGCAATACGACTTTCAACAAAAAACACAACTCTTTTTTGAAACTAGAATTAAGGCGGGCCTTCGGCCCGCTCGCAAACTGTTTATTTGTTTTACCACAAATACAAAAATTATCATTAATCTTAAATCATGCTTCACAAACATTTGTTTACTGTTTACGGTTTACCGTTTATAATATCATATCATTTTTAACATGTTATAGAGCTAATTTGCTTATCATTGAAATTAGCTTGTTCCTGTGATTTTGTTCACCATTTTTTAGCTCTTTCAGCTTCAGAAATTTGTTGCTTTTTACACGCCATTCCCTTCCTTTAGCTTTTCTATCAGCTTTGATCTTCATTTTTGCTCGTTTTTTGCTTTTTTTTATTTACCTCTGCTTCATGAAAGATTACCTATAATTTAATCAGCAGAAATTCTTTCTGTCCCTTTTTGATAACTTTTTTACGAAAATCAAATTAAAAACAAAATGTTTCACAGAAGTAATCAAATGTATTCACATTATTAGATTCTAAAAATTCCAAAAGTAGTTAACTATTGTCAGTACTTTTTTTCGCAGCAACAGTTTAAGTAAAAAATAAATAAAAAAAGAATAACACAAATAAAATTGCTTTGCTTTTTTAACCACAAAAAAATGAGCAGCAAAAATTTTTTGTAATCAAAAATTATGATTGACGCTTGCACCGTTTTGCCAAGAAAAGCGCTTCTTTTAAAATAAAAACGCACTGACACAGGACATTGCCTCTTTTACGGGTATTTTGAAATAATATAACTGTGTATTCAAATAGATGAAAAAATCAATGGTGAAAACTAATCATTTTATTTATCCAAAAATTATTTTTAGATGTATTACTTTACCTTTGGTGATTTAAATGCTTCAGCAACATATTAAACCTAAAATGCCAAGATTGATTTGTCAAAAAATTTCTTTGTAATTTTTATACTTTCATATGTATTTACGATGTAAATAACAGTAGAATAGACGATTGCATGGGTTTATATGGGACTTTATAGTATTACATTTATGTTCCACAAAACTGTATTTTTTACGCGTAATCGGTTTTAGCTGATAAAACGCAGTAACTTCAACAATTTTTCTCGCATGTAGTTTTAATTGACTGATGATGATTCTTTTATCTTCAAAGAATTAATTTATTTTTAATCCTTTTTTAAAAACAAAATTCTAATACAAGATGAGTAGGAAAAATAAATATGCATTATAAATTAGAAAACGACAAATATTTATTTTATTTCGTTAAAATTTTTCTTGTGCAAATATTAACGTTTCTGATAAAAGTTACCTTTAAATTGGTTTAACCCACATGCACAAAAATTTTTTTAGCATAATTAAACATACTAAATCTATGATAATTTTTAACATTTAACAGATTCAAAATTATTCCCATAAATTTTTTAAATCTAGAAAATGTTCATCGATTGTTTGTTGAGCTTTAACCCGATGTCCCAAAGCTGTTTTAACGAATGTGGTTTTCAGGGACATGACTTCTGGAGCATCGTTAATTTGAGTCAGAAATGATTTTCGAATTATTGAAAGTTTAAATGTGAACCATGTTGATCGATAAGTCCAATACAGAGACATAACAATTACATTTAAACAATAAATCTGAAAGACGAATAAATTATTTAATTCATGAATTTGCAAAAGAAAAATTGCACAGAAAAACCTGAAAATCAGGGATTATAGCGTTTTTAATTTTTTGCAGCTTTAATAAATCTCTGATTTTCAAGTTTGGCCATAAGAAAAATGTTATGTATGTAATTTCAATTCTTTTAAAACAAAACAAACCATAAAGAAAAGGGGAGTCCGAAATGGTTCATAAACTTCCCCCAAAATTAGGGATGACGTGATGGAAGTGTTGGAAATGACAAAACTGATAATTGCTTGAGGAAATAATAAATTTAGCGATTTAATATTTTCAATTAATTGATATTTACTGGTAAGCAATGCCCGCTCTGAATTACTCAGCTTTCGCAATTTATGATTTTGTTTTCGTAAAATATAAATTAACTGAAATTTGTAATAAAGAATGATTACTGTAAGAAGAAAAAAAACAGAAAAAATAATTGATTTTTGGTCAATTTTTCTTTGATGTTTATGAATGAAACAATAAAAGGCTTTTGTCATCTTTAAATTATAAAACGTAGATTATCGTTTTGCAAAGGTGTACTGTAATTAAAGTTTTAAAAATAGTAATTTTTCCAAAATAAAGATCTTTCGGGCTTTTGAACTTTTAATACGTTTTACGTTTTTAAAGTTTAAAAAATTTGCAAAACTATGTTTAAATTATTCATAACAGATGTTAATATCACATTATATCATCTAATGTGATACCGTATCATCTACAATGTCATAAGAGGCCAGAACTTTTAATATCCAATACCGTAACTATGATGGATAAAACTTACAATAAAATTAATGGTCTCAACAGTAAAAAGAAAGGCAAAAATAACTCCAGCGGGAATATGAACTAAAAAATACAAATAATTTTTAAAAATAAAATTAAAGAAAAACTTACAAATATTAAAAAGAATCGAAAAAGAAGCCGAAATAAAAATTGTTAAAACAATCATCAAAATTGGATAAAGTCGAAAAATTGATTTTCTTTCATACGTTTCAAAGAATACTGTAGCCAATAACCTTTCAAAACAGATTGAAGTCTCAATTAATCGAATGGCATAACCTGTGATGGCACAAATATTTTTGGCAATTTGATAATCAACTCTTTTGTACAAAAGTGGGGGATTTTCTTCGGCACCAAGAATAAAATAGAAAAGTACACAACCGATCGGAAGAATACACCAGAGAATTCCGAGTGTAAACATTAAAATTCGTAGATTAAAATGTACTATTTTTAAGCAGGAATATGAAAATATTAGCCCAAATGGAGCAAAAAAGATAGTTACTGCTCCAATTGAAACCATAAGGGAATAAAAAAGGTGAACGACAGGTTCCATGATTTTTATTAAAGGAATCTGAAAAAAGAGTAATAAATTTATTTGAACAATCTGGAATATCAGGGATTCTGTAGCGGTGCATTTATTTTTAATCGAGCTACAAAATGGATCAAGTAACCGTTCTAATCAAAAAAAATTTAAAAAACGGTTCCCTGATTTTCATGTTCAGTCAAAAAGAAAAATTTTGTGTGAAAGACACCTCAACTTTTTAAACGACACTAACAAGGGACACTCCCAACCTGCCACGCCGCTTTTGGAACAATACATATCCCATTATGTAGCCTCAGGGCAGTTATGCATAACCCCAAAATATTTCCAGTGAATGGCCTTTTATTATGAAAATTTGTGATTTTGGGGTTATGCATAACTGCCTTAGGGCTACATAATAGGATATGTCTCGTTCAAAAAGCGGCGTGGCAGGTTGGGAGTGTCCCTTGTAAATAAACGTAAGCATCTCTAAAAAAATTTAAAGACAACAAAAATACAAGACTTTAATAACTTGCAATGCTTTAAGAATTTAATTGTTCAACTTCAATTTTTAAAAATAAAAAAAGAGAGGAAACGGAAATCTTTGATGTATTTCTTCAACGTTTTCTCATTTTTTATCTTTCCAAAATTATAAAAAAAAGTTGTTTTTTGTAGCCTTTTAAATTTCATTTTCAAAGTTCTGTAACAAATTTAAAACTTATGAAACTTCACAATAATGCTTGTTCTTTAAAAAACTCTATAAAAGTGGGAGTTGTAAATTTTTTTACGATAAGTATCACCTGCTTTTTCGTACTTGTTTTTGTTTAATATTAATACATTTTAAGGAAAAATGCTTTTTGAATTATGTGTTTTTACTACTCGGAAAAATAAAACTGTAAAAAAAGGATTTGTTTGCAAAAGCGTGGATTCAACGAATCCTTGAAAATAAACAAATCAAAAAAAGTAAACATAACAATTACTTGAGTGGGATCAATCTATATCACCTAGAAATCATCATAACAGCTTTAAAAAATGTAATCATCAAAAGTTGATAATAACTCTATATTATTCAGAATCCCATTTCATCCTATAATCCGATCTACAGCAGGAAGCAGAAAAAGTCAAGCATAGACTGACTTTTTCGTCTAAAGAAAAAAAGAGTCTACGGGTCTATGCAGACTAAAAGTCTATTTTTTTTGAAGTCTATTTTCCAAAAAATAGACCCCCTGACCAAAACTGAGTCACATATCGCCAAACATGATTTATAGCAAAGATTTTTGCTATTTTTTCTCTATGTTTTTTTCAAAGTATATTTTACAAGATAGATTGTATCTGATACAATATTACTTTATCTTAAATTTTTTATTCTTTTTATTTACAAAAATGACAGATGAAGAAGAGGATGTTTTGCGATTACAAACAACACAAAATTTATGCAATTTGAGTGAAACTTTAAGTCCGACACCAAGGAAATCTTTGACCAATAAAGATAAAAAAGAAATTGTTCGAAAATGGAAATCTGGTGTAATCAAATCAAAGCCAACATTAAAAGGAAATTACGCGCAAATATTGGAAGGTGATACAGTTGTTGGCCATATATGTGTTCATTGTGAAAAATTTTTCATTGGAAAAATAGGTGGATCTCAACGTCAACATGCATGTGAAAAGCCGCCTCCTGTATTTTCATCAGCTCAAAAAGAAATTGCTAAGAAAGCTTGCTTAACAATGATAAAGACTGATTTAAATGCGTTTGCTATTGTGCAGAAACCAGGATTCTTAGAATATACGAAAAGTATGTTACGACTTGGGTATGTTTTATGTTACGTCTTTTACGGTAATAATGATTCTATTTATTTCAGCGCAGAACTTGGAGTTCAAGATGTTCAAAATCTTGCAAGTGAGGATCTCAAAAATCTTCTTCCTCATCCAACCACATTATCAAATCATATAAATATTTTGTCGACAAGAAAGGTGCAATTATATGCTATTTTAAAACGAAAAGGTGTTGATTCAGGATTTTCATTATTAGTTGATGGAACTTCAAAAAGTTATCATTATACGGGTTTAACTATGGCATTTATTGATGATGATTGGTAAAGATATTTGAGTAGTAATAAATTTTGTTTAATAATATTTTCATAATTTTAGGATTTGTCAAACAGTTTTATGTGATTTAATATCTGGACATGGTAAAGGAGAAGCAGCAGCAGCTTACACTTCTGAAAAAGCTAAAGAATTTTTAAACAGTTTTGGCATGGATATTAATCTACTGAATGCGTATGTAACTGATGAAGCTGCAGCAATGAAAGCTGCTTTCGGAACTTCGAAAAGACAAATAATTTGTGCTTGTCATACAATTTCAACCATTTGCAAACATTCTATTGTGTTATATGCCAAAGACAGGGAAACATTTCCATGGATCCATGAAAGTTAAATAAAGTAGACTGTACAGAACGTCCGCAGCTTAATCAAGAAACAATTTCTAATATTGTTGTTTGCAACGCAATGGAACGTTTTATGCCTGGTATCACTGTTAAATTATAATTGATTTTGTTTTTGTCTTTAAATTGTGTTTAATATGTTGAAAATCAATAAAAACGTTTTTTTTATGAAAAAAATTTAACGCAAAATACATTAGTTTCCACATTTCTCCTTTTCTGTAAAAAAGGTCTATTTTTAAAGCCATAGACTCCTTGGCAAAACGTGTTTCTATGTAAATAGACCGAAAGGTCTATGTAGACTTTTTCTGCTTCCTGATCTACAGTATGTAAAAAATGTCTTACTACTTTTTAACAAATGTCCCGCAACGACAGTGCAGAAAACAAAAAAATTTTTGAAGCTTTCCCCTTCTTTTTTAGTGTTTTTGCCTTTTCTTTTTTCAATGCAAAACAATCACTGTAATTTACATAATATGTATTCAAAACTATTTTTGGAATGATTTTTGCATTTCTCCACATCATCTTTTCAATCAATCAAGCTTTCGTCATTCACTAATTTATTTTTCCGTCGTCGTTGACGTTCATCTCATCTCATTTCTCTCAATCTCTCTCTTTCAACTTTCTTCAACAATCATGAGTGATTTTGCACTTACCTTGGAACCAACTGAACGTGTTACAATGGCATCAAAGAAATTGGGGGAAGAACCCGCACATACAACTCTCAAAGTAACCAACAATAGCAAAGATCGTTGCGCTTTCAAAGTTAAATGCACAAGCAATGAACTTTTTCGAATTCGTCCTCCACTTGGTATCCTTCGTAATGGTGATTCAACTTCTGTTACTGTAAGTCCTTGGAATCTGTTAGATCACTTTATGAATTATAATAATTGTTTTAGGTAACATTCAATGGTGGTAAAACTGTTCCCGATAGTGGTAAACATTATGTTGCAGTTTATTACATCAAAGTTGGTGATGACAAAAAAACACCTCGTCAATTTTGGACAGAACATAAAGGTGAACCAACTGGAACAAAGCGACTTTATGTTGATTTCAAAAAGGAAGATGGTGCTGCTGCTGCTGGTGAAAAGGATAAAAAAGATGACAAGGAAAAGAAGGATGAAAAGAAAGAAGATAAAAAGGATGAAGAAAAGAAAGATGATGAAAAGAAGGAAGAAGGTGGAGATAAAAAAGATGAAGAAAAGAAAGATGATGATAAAAAGGTTTGTAACAATTTTTTTTATTTTGGCAAGGATGATACAAGACACGCCCTGCAAGGATTCTGTAGCAAACCGCTATCTTGTAACATCCTTGTTTAATCTGGGTTACAGTTTGTATGAATCTAATAATTATGTAAATTTTAGGATGACAAGAAGGAAGATGACAAAAAAGAAGATGAGAAGAAAGATGATGACAAAAAGGAAGAAAAGAAAGATGATGAAAAGAAGGAAGATGACAAGAAAGAATGAAATGCTCCAACCGTATCCATATTTTCTTTTTGTACATTTATCTCTGTCTATCTATTGATGTTTAAATTAATGTTTTATAAATAAATATTTATAAATGTTTCGTATTTATATATAGTAAAATGATTAGAATAATGCCATTAAAACCATATTGTTTTTGTAGATTCTGTAGTTGTCATTTAAGTGGATTCATAAATTGTTAATTTCATTTAGAACTCTACTATTTTTGCCATTTCCACTTAACATTGCTTCAACAACAGTTTGAAACATTGTTTTCATGGGTTGCTTCACCTCCAAATTGAATTTGAATTTTGCCATTTTTTGTGATGATAATGAACTGTTAGAAACGTTAATTCTGGCTTGTGCTTGTTCATAGCTGTAAGGACCATCAAATAAATCATTTTGAGACCATTCATGCTTTAAAAATTTTTATGTCGAAAGATTTTTTCACTGTTGGATTTTGGATACCGTATATCCATCTACAATTATAATTGTAGATGGATAGGGAATTAAATAATATTGATTAAAATCTTTAAACGAAGAAAAGAGAGATGATCGTCGGCTTTAACATTTGATATACTGTAACTACCGAAAGAAAAGATTTAGAATTAGAACTTTACTTAATTCTCTGTCACCAATTTTATTAACGCCATCTCTAGAAATCCATCCCATAAGAATATTTGAAGCCGAAGAAATTTTCTTAAATTAAAACATAAATCTTGTTTTATTTTACCTAAAAAGTAGTGAATATACAATGTAGATTAAATTCCATTCCCGTAATCATTTCAATCATTGCACCTTAAAATGGATAATGGAGTCGAAAATAAATCTGCCCAATCAGTATATCAGAATATTCTAGAAAGATTTTTTCATTCTTTCCAAATCCAATTTTATCAATTTTTTACAACTTTTGTTTTGGTAACTTTGTGGAGTAAACATTTGCTGAGCAAATCTTTTTAAATGCCTGAGGACAGATGTTACATTCACATAATCAAATTCATTAACAATTAGACTACCATTGACAAGAAATAATTTAGTTTTTGCACCAGAAAAATTAATATTTGCAATTTGATGGTATAGATTCTAAACTTTAGATGCAATATAGAAAATGGAATTTTTGAAGTCGAATATGAGATGGATGATTGATGAAAAGTTACGCCTATATTGTTACACGTTCACCCATTTTATTCTAAACACTTTTTTCAAGTAATCCAAAACTATTGGGATCTATTTGTGCAAATTTTTAGGTATTTATTGGTTGCAATATTTTCAAAACTTACACGAACTTGGCTTAAAAGCACATGAGTATCTGCATGCTTTTCGATGTACCAGTTTATTCAATTTTTGTTATCGGATATTCAGTGCTTCCTAAATCATCACCCCATTCGGTTAATGTTTGAAGATTTAATTAAATTTTCAAAATAGATTATTTATATTGTGAAAAAACAAAGTCTTGTTTTTTAAAGAAGTTGCGTTCGTGAAAAGTCAAAAATTTTACTGTAGTAACACAGTTTGTGACACATGCTTTATGACCAACAACATATTTTCTTTCTGCTTTTTAAAATAACAAACATTCAGGTTATTGGATCATCATGATATGATAATAACTTTGAATTTTTCAAAATTTGATAATTTATAATACGTTCTACAGTATCCAAAACATATTTTCTTCCTACTTCTTCAAAAAATCCCACCGCGACACGAGCGAAATTTACAACTTTTTTATCAAATTTGAGTTTTTCAGTTTCAACTATTTTTATCTTTTCTTTTTTCAATTCAAAACAATCACTCAAATTTACATAATATTTATTCAAAACAATTTTTGGTATGATTTTTGTATTTCTCCACATCATCTTTTCAATCAATCAAGCTTTCGTCATTCACTAATTTATTTTTCCGTCGTTGTCGACGTTCATCTCATCTCATTTCTCTCTATTTTTTCTCTCTTTCAACTTTCTTCAACAATCATGAGTGATTTTGCACTTACCTTGGAACCAACTGAACGTGTTACAATGGCATCAAAGAAATTGGGGGAAGAACCCGCGCATACAACTCTCAAAGTAACCAACAATAGCAAAGATCGTTGCGCTTTCAAAGTTAAATGCACAAGCAATGAACTCTTTCGAATTCGTCCTCCACTTGGTATCCTTCGTAATGGTGATTCAACTTCTGTTGCTGTAAGTTTTATATTCGTTTTTGGGGACATGTACATTTGGGATATGAGATGTACAAAATACGATACGTTACTAGGGAGAATGAGAAGATATGATTGATTTGCAGCAAAAAACATAGGGAATGTTTAATGATATTAGCAGAGGCTGTAATTGTAAATTATCCATTAGTATTTGTTAGTTATGAAATGTAAGCTTTTTTTAGCTGACATTTAATGGTGGTAAAACTGTTCCTGAAAGTGGCAAACATTATGTTGCAGTTTATTACATCAAAGTTGGAGATGATAAAAAATCTGCCCGTCAACTTTGGCAAGATCATAAAGGTGAACCAGTTGGAACCAAGCGACTCTACATTGATTTTAAGAAAGATGATGGTGCTGCTGCTGGTGGTGAAAAGGATAAAAAAGATGACAAGGAAAAGAAGGATGAAAAGAAAGAAGATAAAAAGGACGAAGAAAAGAAAGATGATGAAAAGAAGGAAGAAGCTGGCGATAAAAAAGATGAAGAAAAGAAAGATGATGATAAAAAGGTTTGTTCATGCGTTTTTGTCACTTGCAGAATTAATCCACCGATTTTAATTTAGGAAGAAAAGAAGGAAGATGACAAAAAAGAAGATGACAAGAAAGAGGAAGACAAAAAAGAAGAAAAGAAAGATGATGAAAAGAAGGAAGATAAGAAAGAATAAATATACTTGCCATTGTCTATTGTATTGATGTATTATTATTGATGTTTAAATAAATGTCTGATTTTTATTGTTTTTGGTGCCTTTTTAAGACCTCGTTATAACTTTCTTTGTCTGTGGTCCCTTCGATAAGATGTTCACGTTAAATTGGACGTCGTTATAACGTCATCCTTGATATTACGTCATTTTTTACGGTATCTTGAAAAACGTTATAACGAGGTTTTACTGTATAATCTTATAAAAAATGTATCCCAATGTTCTTATGCAATAATTTGATCGTTAAATAATATTATGGGCCAAGGCTGTCCGAAATTCCGGATCGTGTTCTGATTTTCGGCATTCTTGATAGTAATTTTTTTCCGAACAGCCTTGATATATACGACACAAACTAACGCAATAATTTTATCTAAATGTTATTAAAACATGGCAACGGGGCAACTTTTAGGCAGTTACCCTTTCTGCAGATGACCTTCTTAGTTGTTGTCATATGTGTGGTTTTGGTTGTAATGTATGTTTTCTACCGTAATCCATTACTGTACTTATTGAAACATTCGTTTTACAGGGAGGTGATCCACTTGCAGCTTGAAGATTTTGGGTCAAAGATGGTATTGTAACTGGTTCAAATAAAGAATTAAATACCGGCTGCCGCAACTTTTAGGAGGCCCGGCCCGGCCGGTTTTTTTTATTTGTAAATTTTCACGTTGACCCCCCTTTGGACATTTTCAAAAATCAAAGCAAGACCCGTGCTTAGTGTTATTATGGTTAATGCTTGTTTGTTTGAGCCTTTCGCTAAATTATATGACACAACAAATATTTATAAAACATTTATTTACACATCAATAGATAGACAGAGATAAATGTACAAAAAGAAAATATGGATACGGTTGGAGCATTTCATTCTTTCTTGTCATCTTCCTTCTTTTCATCATCTTTCTTTTCTTCCTTTTTGTCATCATCTTTCTTCTCATCTTCTTTTTTGTCATCTTCCTTCTTGTCATCCTAAAATTTACATAATTATTAGATTCATACAAACTTTAACCCAGATTAAGCTAATGATACAAGATAGTGGTTTGCTACAGAATCCTTTCAGGATCTGTCTTGCATTATCCTTGCCAATATAAAAAACTTGTCACAAACCTTTTTATCATCATCTTTCTTTTCTTCATCTTTTTTATCGCCAGCTTCTTCCTTCTTTTCATCATCTTTCTTTTCTTCATCCTTCTTATCTTCTTTCTTTTCATCCTTCTTTTCCTTGTCATCTTTTTTATCCTTTTCACCACCAGCAGCAGCAGCAGCACCATCTTCCTTTTTGAAATCAACATAAAGTCGCTTTGTTCCAGTTGGTTCACCTTTATGTTCTGTCCAAAATTGACGAGGTGTTTTTTTGTCATCACCAACTTTGATGTAATAAACTGCAACATAATGTTTACCACTATCGGGAACAGTTTTACCACCATTGAATGTTACCTAAAACAATTATTATAATTCATAAAGTGATCTAACAGATTCCAAGGACTTACAGTAACAGAAGTTGAATCACCATTACGAAGGATACCAAGTGGAGGACGAATTCGAAAGAGTTCATTGCTTGTGCATTTAACTTTGAAAGCGCAACGATCTTTGCTATTGTTGGTTACTTTGAGAGTTGTATGCGCGGGTTCTTCCCCCAATTTCTTTGATGCCATTGTAACACGTTCAGTTGGTTCCAAGGTAAGTGCAAAATCACTCATGATTGTTGAAGAAAGTTGAAAGAGAGAAAAAATAGAGAGAAATGAGATGAGATGAACGTCGACAACGACGGAAAAATAAATTAGTGAATGACGAAAACTTGATTGATTGAAAAGATGATGTGGAGCAATGCAAAAATCATACCAAAAATTGTTTTGAATAAACGTTATGTAAATTTCAGTGATTGTTTTGCATTGAAAAAAGAAAAGTTCAAAAAAACGAAAAACTCAAAAAGTTGAAAAAGAAGGTTAAAAAAAATCATCAAATTTTTTGTTCCCTGCTTTGTCGTTGCGGGATATGTTCAAAATGCAGAAGAAAAATATCATTTTGCATACTGTAGAACGGATTACAGGATGAAATGGGACTCTGAATAGAAATGTAAAGTTATTTTTGAATGATCCCATAGTTTTATTGTTTGATTTATATTGTTAAGAATTAAAATTGAATTTAAATAATTGTCGTTAATTTTTAACTCCAACATGCTTTTAAATCTAAGAAATGTTCGTCTGCAGTTTGTTGAGTTTTAACTGATTGCCCCAAGGCTGTTTTCACTGTTGCCGGTTTTATCGGTTCCATTTCTGCTGCTTCTGAATCATGGATTCGATTATGAAAGTTTGTAATTTTGTTTTTTATCCAGCCATGATAAATCCAATAAAGTGACATTACGATAACATTAAAATTGTAACACTGAAACATATTTTTATGTAAATTTTGTTGAATACGTGAACTTACAGTATAATAAAAAGGTACAGCAATTGGTTCAGAAATAAATTCTCGAATAAAAATATTTCCAAGCAATGTTGAATTTGACATTACAAAACTAATAGTAGCCTGAGAGATTTGATATTTTCAATTAATTGATATTTACTGGTTAAAAGGACACGTCTAGAAGTGCTTATTCGACGTAAAATTTCATTTTGTTTTCGTAAATTTCGAAGTAACTAAAATTAGACAATTTTTGATTTAAGGTAATCTAAAAACGTACAATAAAATTAATTGTTTCAACGGAAAATAAAAATATGTAAAGAACAATAATCGAAAATCGAACTGAAATTTTGTGATTAAAACTTTAAAACCAAAAACAAACTTACGAATATTAAATGCCAATGAAATAGTTACAGTAATTGAAAAGCAAACAATTACAGCAAAAAATGAAAAAACTCGAAAAATCTTTTTATTTTCGTATGTTGTAAAATGTACTGTAGCTAATAATCTTTCGAAGCAGATTGAAGTTTCAATAACTCGAAATGTGTATCCCGTCACAGAACAAATATTCTTTGCAATTTGATATTGAACAAGATTGTAAAGATCCGGGGGATTTTCATCCGCATCAAAAATCATATAAAATAAAAGGCCTCCAACCGGCAAAAGACACCAAAGAATTCCAAGTGTAAAAATAAGGAATCGAAGATTAAAATGTACTGTTTTTAAGCACCTCAGGGAAAATGCTAATCCAAATGGCGCAAAACAAATTGTAATTGCAGAAATGTAAAAATTTATTAAATAAAATAATTTTATTATTTGTTCCATTTTTCGAAACTACAAAAGGAAATAATCAAAACAGAGAAATGACGAGATAATTGCTGGCAGGAAAAATACGAAAGATAATCAAAGATTTAAATAATTAAAATTTGTAAAATCTATGAATTTTTTGTTTTCGTGTGAATCTTTTTGTAATAAAAAAATGTGCAACAAATTTTGAATAACCTAAACTAACATATTTTAAAGATCAACAACAATGTTAAACAAGTTTGTCGAAGTCCTAAATGAAAAAAAGAGTCTACAAATTTTTTCATAGAAATGAGACATAAAAATAACCTCTTATTAAATACAATTTTTAACAAAATTGGTAGTTGTATTTTTTTTTTATTTTACACGGAAGTCGCTTATTTTTTGCGTGTAAAAGTAAGAAAAAATGAATTTATTTCCAAATTTTCTTTAAATCTTTTATGTGATCTTCGACTGTCTGATGAGCTTTTACATTTTGCCCTAAGGCAGTTTTGACGGTTGTCGCTTTCAAAATTACAACTTCTGTTGAATCTCGATTTAATAAAAACTTTTGAAATTCCGCCATATTTCTTTTAAACCATGGAGTTCGAGTTGTCCAATAAATTGACATTACGATAACATTGATATTATAAATCTGGAATATTTTGGATATTATTAAATGATAAGTAATGTTAAAAACAAATACCGAATAAAAAATTGGTACAGCTAAAGCTTCTTTTACAAGTTCTCGAATTGTTATTGAAAAAATTAGTGTTAAATTGGAGAGAACAAAGCTAATGGAAGCTTGTGGGATTAGAAGATTGAGAGATTTAATGTTTTCGATCAGCTGATACTTACTCGAAAGCATGACCCGGTTTGAATTACTCAAATGTCGTAATTTTAAGTTTTGCTTCTTTAAAATGTGTAACAACTAAAAGAAGGAATTTAACATAATAAAAACAAAATCAACAACTTGCAGTAAAATTAATAGTTTCAACAGAAAATAAAAATATATAAATAACCAATACCGTAACGTGAACTAAAACATTAAAATTAAACAGACTTTTTAAATTAAAAAAACTTACAAATATTAAACAAAAATGAAAGACACGCTGTTATTCCAATTGAAACAAAAGCAGCAAACAAAGAATAAATTTTAAAAACTCTTCTTTTTTCATAACTTTCAAAAAATACGGTAGCAAAAAGTCTTTCAAAACAAATCGAAGTTTCGATAACTCGAAAACCGTATCCGCTAATGGCACAAATATTTTTAGCAATTAAATAATCAATTCGTTGATACAAAAATGGTGGATTTTCTTCAGCATCCAAAATAAAAAAGAAATATAATCCACCAATCGGAAGAATACACCAAAGTAATCCCAGGGTAAAAATTAAGAATCGTAAATTAAAATGTACCGTTTTTAAACAGTACGAAGCAGAAATCAGCCCAAATGGGGCAAAGAAAATTGTAATTCCTGAAATGCAAACAAAAGTTGCATAAAATAATCGAATAATTGGTTCCATTTTCTTATGATAAATTTATTATGGAACAAAATAAAATAATAAAAAAAGTAAAATTTCTCAAAAAATGTGATTAAATGACTGAATTAAAACTATTAATTTTTTTATAAAATCTCAGAGGTGCATACAATTATAAGACAAGTAAAAATGTAATTAAAGTTATTCAAATTTGTACAAAAATTCGACGTAGACATGTTTGATCATTAAAGATTATTAGTTCCAATTAAAAAACAACATATTTATTATATTTTTACTTCCGGTGCGCAAAAGTGTGGGAAAAAATGTTTTAAAAGAAAATAAGTTTACTTTGATAGTTTATAATTATTATATAAATGTTTTATTAAAATTAAACAAACAATTATTGACAAATTATTTCCAGACATGTTTTAAATCTTTAAAATAATCTTCAACATTTTGTTGAACTTGAACGGTATGCCCTAAGGCTGTTTTTACTGTTGTAACTTTTAGAACCACGACTTCCGTTGAATCATGGATACTTTTTTTGAAATATTTTCGAAGTTTTATTAGTTTCATTTTAAACCACAGTGAATGTTTCGTCCAATAAATTGACATTACGATAACGTTGATACCGTAAATCTGAAAACGATAACATTTTTGGAGTTATTAATGATTCTAACAAATTAAGAATGATAAATTTACCATAAAAAAGATTGGAACACCTAAAGCTTCTTTGTAAAGTTCTCGAATTGTAATTGAAAGAAGGAGTGCCAAATTGGATAATACAAAACTGATGGAAGCTTGTGGGATTAAAAGATTGAGAGATTTAATATTTTCAATTAGCTGATATTTGCTGGTGAGAAGGGCTCGTTCGGAATTACTCATTCTTCGAAGTTTATGGTTTTGTTTTCGTAAAAAATGCAATAACTAAAAAATAGTACCGTAATTGCCAGCTATTATGAATGTGATTACTGTATTGACTGTATCAAAGACAAAAAAAACTTACAATAAAATTTATTGTTTCAACAGTAAATAAAAATACATAAATCACAATGGCCGAAATGTGAACTAAAATAAAGAAGGTTAAAGAATGTTTTTGTAAACAACGAAAGCTTACAAATATTGAACAAGAAAGAAAATGAAGCAGCTACTGTAATTGATAAAGTTACTGCAATTACAGAATAAATTTTGAATATTTTCTTCTTTTCGTAACTTTCAAAAAACACTGTAGCTAACAATCTTTCAAAACAAATAGAAGTTTCAATAACTCGAAAAGCATATCCCGAAATGGCACAAATATTTTTGGCAATTTGATAATCAACTTTTTGATACAAAAGTGGCGGATCCTCTTCAGAATCCAAAATAAAGAAGAAATAAAGACCTCCAATTGGAAGAATACACCAAAGTAATCCAAGGGTAAAAATCAAGAATCGTAAATTGAAGTGTACTGTTTTTAAACAAAGGGAAGAGAATAATAGACCAAATGGCGCAAAAAATATTGCAACAGCCGAAATATAAACTGTAAATAAATAGAATAAACTTATCAAAGGCTCCATTAATACTCTTTATTTATATTTAAAAAATGACAAAACAAAACAGTTGCACAAAAAATACGAACAAGTAATTATATTTTTAACAAAAAAGTTGAATACAATTATGGAATAATGAATTTAGATGAAATAATTAACAAAAAAAAGATTATTGAAAGCGTGGGCAATTTTAGTTATTACTGTTACTATAAATGGTCTGTTTAATCTTTTAATTAGTTTTACGTGAATATACTGTGGGATTATTCTTGTTAAACATAAAAGTGCAACAAAAAATGTTGATATCTTTTCCGGTGTTTTTTGTGACATTTATATTTCAATATTTGTACTTTATTTATATATATTTTAAAAAAATATTTACTCATTTCCAAAGTTTCTTTAAATCTTTTATGTGATCTTCGACTGTCTGATGAGCCTTTACATTTTGCCCTAGGGCAGTTTTGACGGTTGTTGCTTTCAGAACTACGACTTCCGTTGAATCATTCACTTTATTTAGCCATATATTTCTCAGTTTCATTGCTTTCATTTTATACCATGCAGATTGTTTAACCCAATAAATCGATACTATTACAATATTCATGTTGTATATCTAAAAATATGGTATTAATGAAGGCACTTTTGCATAAAAAAGTTACAATAAAATATATTGGTGGCGCCCAACCTTCGTTATAAAATTCTCGAATAAAGCTTGTGATTAACAAAGTTCCATTTGACATAACAAAACTTATCGTTGCTTGCGGAATTAAAAGTTTCAAAGATTTAATATTTTCAATTAATTGATATTTGCTTGAAAGCATGATTCGATTTGAATTACTCAGTTGTCGTAATTTATGATTTTGTTTCTTTAAAATATACATGAGCTAAAAATAATTACATTGTTGTATCAGTTCGTTTTTTTCAAATAACTGGATTGCAGTAAAAATCCTATCAAATTTTTGTTCTTTTAAAAACGACTTACAGTAAAGTTCATAAACTCAACAGAGATTAGAAAAGTGTATATTACTGCAATGTGAACTCGAACTAAAAAAAGTAAAACTTACAAGCATCAAATAAAACTTTTTTTAAAAAACTTACGAATATTAAAAAGAACAGAAAAACTAACAGAAATCACAATTGTAATAAATGAAGCAATTACGGAATAAATTTTGAAAATTTTTTTCTTTTCATACGTTTCAAAGAATACTGTAGCTAATAAACGCTCAATGCAAATTGCAGTTTCTGTCACTCGAAAAGCATATCCCGAAATAGCACAAATATTCTTAGCGATTTGGTAATCAACTTTTTGGTATAAAAGTGGGGGGCTTTCTTTTGCGTCCAAAATGAAAAAGAAATAAAGTCCTCCGATTGGGATTATGCACCACATT
The DNA here is from genome assembly GCA_024447195.1 of Panagrolaimus sp. LJ2414. Classification (NCBI taxonomy): domain Eukaryota; kingdom Metazoa; phylum Nematoda; class Chromadorea; order Rhabditida; family Panagrolaimidae; genus Panagrolaimus; species Panagrolaimus sp. LJ2414. The sequence goes on from JAMRXY010000018.1 coordinate 850,862, forward strand.
GCCCCAAGGGTAAAAATTAAAACCCTCAAATTAAAATGAACAGTTTTTAAACAAATTGAAGAAAATGCTAAACCAAATATTGCAAAGCATACTGTAACTGCAGATGTGCAAACTAAGACAATATAAAAAAATCTTACGCCAACATCCATTTTTACAAATGAATAAAGACATCTAAAAGGTTATTGAAAAACACAACGAGGTAGATTAATTATCTTTTAAAAATTCGACCATAAATTAGGATAATGCATCACTTCCGTCAATTTACATAAATTAAAAGCATGATTATTTAACAATATTTGTTTTTTCTATAAAAAATGCCGTCTTACGTTTTGGGTTGGAATAGTTTAAATTATAGATCACAATCAATTGATACTTTTTTTTAAATGTTTATTCATCTTTCAAATGCAAACAGTTTTAAAATAGAATTATTTTAAACTGTATTTGTCATGAACTGCTCATGATTTTGGTCACTTTTTTATAACTGAAGACTTCATTGAAGCATTATGCCTCAAATTAATTTTAATTAGTTTTTTAAAAAATGGCAAAACTTTATCTGTTAGATAAAACCTTTGTAGCCAAAAACACAAATATGTTCTCTGAAATGCTTGTAAAAGTGTTGTGATTCATTTATGATGTTTAAAAAAGTCTGTAACAAATTAATTTCATAAATTTAAAACGAAAGTTTATTAAAAATTATTAGAGTCCAATTTAAAAATCAATGAAACCAAAAAATTAACAAAACCATTTTTAATTTTTTAAAATCGATTGCAAAAACAATGTCAAAAATCCTAAACATAAATAACATATTCACTTCCAGACATTGTCCAAGTTTTTAAAATAATCTTCAACAGTTTGTTGAACTTGTACATTTTGCCCTAAGGCAGTTTTCACGGTTGTAACTTTTAGAATTTCAATTTCCGAAGAAAAATTTAAACGATTAGAAAAATATTTTTGTACTTTTATAAATTTAATTTTAAACCATGGAGTTCGATTAATCCAATATAAAGAGATAATGATAACATTAAAATTGTAAATCTAAAAAAGAAATATTTAAAAGAACCATTAAACAATAAAATTATTACCGTATAATAAAACGGTGGAGCTAATGCTTCATTAATGAATAAACGTAGAACAATAGTTGCAACTAAAGCAAAATTTGAAAGAACAAAACTAATTGCTGCCTGCGGGAATAAAATATTTAAGGATTTAATATTTTCAATCAATTGATATTTACTGGTTAATAAAGCCTCGACCGAATTACTCATCTTTCGTAATTTGTGATTCTGCTTTTGTAAAATAAAGAATAGCTAAAAAGCGGATTTTATTTTGTAATTTTCTAAAATGAAATTTTTAGAATTACAGATAAATAAACAAAAAATTTTTGACTTTTACAAACAACAAAATCTCTTTTTGTTATTTTCATTTTAAAATATTATACTGTATAATTTATAATTTATACATTTAGAAAAATAACGAAAACACTGACGAACTCTTCTGCAGTCTTCCAACAGAATTCCAACAGCGAGGAATATAGGGAAGACTGTTTGCCTATATTCCTCGCTGTTGGAAGAATTCAGGAAGACTGCATGAAGACTGTTGGAATTCTTCTTCGCTGCTGGAATACTGTTGGAATTTTAAAAAAATTTTGGATTCATACATTCTTCCAACAGTCTTCCAGCAGCGAGGAAGAATTCCAACAGTCTTCATGCAGTCTTCTTGTATTCTTCCAACAGCGAGGAATATAGGCAAACAGTCTTCCCTATATTCCTCGCTGTTGGAATTCTGTTGGAAGACTGCAGAAGAGTTCGTCAGTGTAACTTACAATAATGTTTGTAGTTTCAACGGTAATCAAAAATACATAAATTACATATGGAGAAACATGAACTAAAATATTATTATTTCAAACCAAGTAAAAAAACAATAAAATAATACTTACGAACATTGAACAAAATTGAAAAACTTGTAGAAATTAAAATTGTAAAAAATGTGGCAAAAATAGAAAAAACTCGAAAGGTTTTACTGCTTTCATATGTTTCAAAATAAATTGTTGCAAATAATCGTTCAATGCAAAGTGAAGTTTCAATTATTCGAAAACTGTATCCAGAAATGGCACAAATATTCCTTGCAATTAAGTATTCAATTTTTTGATACAATAATGGAAAATTTTCATCTGCTTCCAAAACAAGAAAAAATAGGGTTCCACCAATCGGAAAAATGCACCACATAATTCCAAGTGTTAAAATTAAAAATCGTAAGTTAAAATGTACAGTTTTTAAACATTGAGAAGAACAGATCAATCCGAATGGAGCAAAGCATACTGTAATGACGGAAGAGTAAGCCAAAATTGTGTAAACAGTTTTTACAACTCCATCCATTTTACAGTAATAAAAGTGTAAAAATGGGTACTGTAATGATTGATATTAATTAATTGTTCAAAAAAAAGTTAAAAATACACAAAAATACCTCCAAATTACTTAAGGTATATTGAAAAGTAAAAATATTTATTTCCTTTTCATTGGTAAAGGTTTGACTTATTCGAGAAAAATTAATTAAAGAGTCAAGTACAAGCGTTCATTCGTGGCATATTAGAAAAAAAACTAATTGTAGTACACTGTCAACAACAACCTAATGAAGAGAATCTCAAATTTAATCCGAAAATGATAGGAAAATAAATTAATTAATAACGCCAACACATATTTAATGTTGACCTTAAAAGATTATTTAAAGGTGATGTTTGTGTTTGTTACTGTAACTTTTATACATTGATTTTTATTGACACTGACAACAAGTAACAATGTATATTTTAAAACATAGCTTGCTAAACTTTCTGGTGGCATGGATATATGACTTAAGACAAGATAAATTCAAAGAAATTAATTAAAACAAATTAAGAAAAAATAGAAGTGGTTGGTCCAGGTGAACTACGACGTAATCTTGGGCTACATTACTCATGCATTAAATGTATGTCTGAATAATTTAAACAACAACTCTTTATTTCAAAAATTATTATTGTTTTATGTTTTACAAGATTTTGTTTTTAAAAAGTTGTTAAAACAGGGTCATTTAATAAGCGTTATTTGGAAACAGACACTGAGAAAAATCAGACAACAAATATTTAACACTTTGATGCCATTGGACATTTCATGCACAAAAATGATACAAGAATAAAAATTTTGGAACAAATTATAGACAAAAAAATCAACAGCATTTGAGCGTCTAATATTTGTTGACTGATTTTTCTCAACGATACAAAATTTTTGTTATGACTTATGAGATAAAAAAGCGTGAAGATATTTATTTGAGTTAAAAATTATTGCAACAATACATTTAATACCACCTCAAAGAAAAATTTATTTCCAAGCATTGTTCAAATTTTTAAAATAATCTTCAAAAGTCTGTTGAACTTGTACATTTTGCCCTAAGGCAGTTTTCACAGTTGTCGCTTTTAGAATTACAACTTCTGTTGAATTATTTAACCATAATGTTCTAAGTTTCATTGCTTTCATTTTATACCATGCAGATTTTGTAACCCAATAGATTGATATTATTACAATATTCATATTGTATATCTAAAAATATGGTATTAATGAAGGCACTTTTGCAAAAAAAATTACAATAAAATATATTGGTGATGCCCAAGCTTCATTATAAAATTCTCGAATTAAAATGGCAATTAACAAAGATCCATTTGACATTACAAAACTTATCGTTGCTTGCGGGATCAGCAAATTCAGAGATTTAATATTTTCAATTAATTGATATTTGCTTGAAAGCATAATCCGATTTGAGTTACTCAGTTGTCGCAATTTATGATTTTGTTTCTTTAAAATATACATTAGCTGAAAGAAATCGGTTTCAGATGTCATTTATAGCAAAATATATTTGAAGCAAATTTTACAAAAACAGAAATTAGAAAAATGTATATTACTGCAATATGAACACGAACTGAAATTAATTTCATACATTTACAAATAAAACTTTTTTAAAAATACTTACGAATATTGAAAAGAACAGAAAAACTAACAGAAATCACAATTGTTATAAACGAAGCAATCAACGAATAAATTTTAAATATTTTTTTCTTCTCGTAAGTTTCAAAGAATACTGTAGCTAATAAACGTTCAATGCAAATTGCAGTTTCTGTAACCCGTAAAACATATCCCGAAATGGCACAAATATTTTTGGCAATTTGATAATCAATTCGTTGATACAAAATTGGGGGATTTTCTCTGGCGTCCAAAATGAAAAAGAAATAAAGACCTCCACTTGGGAAAATACACCATGTTAATCCAAGAACAAAAATGAGAAACCGTAAATTGAAATGAACAGTTTTTAAACAGAGTGAAGAGAATATTAGGCCAAATGGAGCAAAGCATACTGTAACAGCAGATGTACAAACCAAAATTGTATACACAACTTTCACTCCAGTATCCATTTAAATATTAAAATATCAATATTTAAGATTAAAGCAAAGTAATATCAAAAACAAGTAATATGTGTAAATGCTTAACAATTAACTTATTTTTCGAACATTTAAACAAATAATAAGCTGAATACTTTTTTATCACTTTACTTTCCGCTTCTTTTATTTTTTCAATAGAGACAATAATTATAAAGAGAATTAAAAAATTAATAAAAAAAAGTACAAAACTTTAGTCATTAAAATATAAAAACTAGTTGTATCGGCAAAATAGCATTGCTAATTAATTTGAGATTTCGTCAATAATGGTGAAAAATTTGTAAAAAATTTGATTTTTTTAAACCAAAATTTTTAAAAGGAAGTCCAGAGGGATTCCGAGGGCAATTCGGTAGATTCAAAAACAATTTTTTTCTCAAATTAGTCGAAAAATCGTATTAACGTCTACTCCGCCGGGCCCTTCCATTTACGGTATCTTTACAGAAAATGGAAATTTAAAAAACTAACAGCAATGCAAAATTTGTTTAAAAAAAAGTTTTCCCAAATCGCAAAAGATATTTGCGCTACATGTTTTTCCAAAATCAAAAAAGAATGCATCAGCAGTCATTGATTCTGCTCCATATGCTGTTCCAAAACATCCAAAAAGGGTTGACCAAAATAAAAATGTTGGCCTAAAGAAGTTTCACAATTTTACTTGAATAAAATCTAACAACTTACGGTAAGCGGATCATAAATAAAAAAAACTCAACAGCAGATGATGATGTAGATGTTTCAGTTTCTTCAGTTGCTTCCAAAATTTGTTTGATGACGGAAATTGCAGTTTTAAAGTCTTCATTTTCTTCTTTTGTCTGTTGCTGAAGCTTACCCAAGTGAGATTCAGAATTTTCTTTTTCAGAAAGCTTCTTGAAGATTTTGAACTTCATTCTGAGCGTTTTCAGATAGACTTCTGAATTAATCATTTTCAGTTTTTGTCATCATTCAATTTAGCAACTTGATCTTTGAAATTCATATCAGCATTAGCAAGAATATTTTCATTTGCCAATTTCATTGCTTCAAACAGTTTTTGCATTGCATTAATTTGATCAGTGGCACGCTGTTTTTCTTTTTCCAAAGCAATCTTTGAAGTTTCAACCTCCATTGTGGCATTCACAGCAGGTTTCTTTTGTTCTTCTAGTTCCAGCTTTGCTTTTTGAAGTTCTTGCTTCAAGATTTCGTTTTCATCATTTAATTCAGAATCGACACCCTGAACGGAAGTATCAAGAAATCGCATTATTAAGAGTCACAATCGTGCTACATTTACGAGGCCGAGATCAGGTCAGGAAACAATTCATTGACATCCCTTTTATGATTCCTTTCCAGTAAAACACTAATAAAGTTTTAAGAAACAAAAACTAACTTCTTTTTTTATCACGTCTACTATGTAAGATGTAGAAGCAGACATCAACCAAACGAAACACAACATAAATTGCAATCAAAGTAAACACAATATTAATTAAAACATTAACGGGTTCAACAACTTTTGAAAGATTTTCAAAATTGTTTTCAATTGCATCTAATCGAGATGATAATTCTTCTGACGGCATCTTTGCTGCTGCTGATCATTCAATCAAAGATAAAGATGGTTAATAGAATGAGTGAAGATTTATCGAAAACAAAAATTAATTTAAATGAATGCTTTTGTGGATGCAAAATATTTACCGCATTCTTAAAAAATGGAAGGGATTTGCATTTATGCATTTTAGATTAGAATACAGTAGACAAAATTTTTATCCATTTCATTGTAACAAGATAGATATTTATGAAGCACGTATTTATTTAAGCTGATTGTAATTTAATTCGAGTTTAAATTTGCCACAGGATTAAATATCAATTTCTTAATGTTTTGTACTTTTAATAAAGAATGAAAAGCTGATAACAGTGGCTAAAGCTTTTTAAAAAAATCTTAACTGAATCTAAATTTTTCTAAATCGCTATCAAAAATCCAAGGTCTCAATGAACGCTACATACAAGTATGTGTAATATACATGAAATACGTTCAATCTTTTTAATATTTTTTATTATTAATAAAACAAAATTCATGTTTGAAATTTTTATTGCTCATTAAAACATTTTTTTTACGATTAAATTAATCAAAGCAAAGACATATTCTGTTAAATTTCTGGCATTCTTTTGGATATTTTTACGAAAGCATAATCAATTTTTATCACTGATAAATTGTTGTTTTTCTTTGTTGATAATTTTTAAATTTCCCGGCAAATATGGTTGAAGCTTGTTAAATTTTTCCAACCTTTTTCTCATTGGTTTCTGTTTTTTTCCCAAAAAATTACAATGCATGCAAGAAAAAAAGACCGAGGTGCTCGTCTTATTATTGGATCTTTTTTAGTTGTACTGGTACAAGAAGAATAACAGATCAATCTGCAGATTAGCAGTATGTACCCATAATCACAGAATTAATAAACCTTTTAGGGTATATGACCTGATTTGTCAATGAACCTTAATACTGGACTATATAACCTGCCGCAAAACATTTCTCTTTTAAGTAGGAAGAGGCAGGGAACACTTTTTCCTTTTCTTTTTCTCTTTTTTTCTTCGTTACAGTATGAAAAATTCAACTTTTTTTTAAAGACCAATAATCTGGCCTACCAGACGTATTTTTTTACGCTGATTCCGAATATGCCACTTTTGAAAAAGTTTTTCTTGGGCAAATACCTAAAATTTGCATTTTTAATGGTTTTAACAGGAAAACATTTTTACTGCATCGAGCTGCATTCATAAATTTAGTATCATTGGATAGCCCTTTAAAAAATACATCTTGGGTAAAAAGGAAAATCGAGCGGAAAAAAGATACAGCGATCGGAGAGCTAAAATTTGTTTAAAAAAAGCAGAAAAACAAAGAAAAGAAAAAGAAATGAACTTTTTTTTTACACGCGCGACAAAAAATGCATTCTTTTTTGTGCAAAAAAGAAAAGGAAAAAGTGTTCCCTTTTCTTTTTTTTCGACGAAGAATTTTTACTTTCTTTAATTTTTATTCGTTATTTTCGGCATTTTTACTATTTTGAATAATTTTTTCGATCTTATTTTCGGTGAATACAGGTCTGAAAGTACCTAGAACGCACAAAAAATAATTTTTTTAAAACTTTTTTTTTCGAGCTGCTTGTCCCTACTTTTAGGAAATGTTTTGCGTTAAAACATTTCAGGCGGCGCCGGAAATGTTAAGAAAAGAAAAAAAAGAATGCACTAAAAAGAGTTTCTCTTTCGTTGTCTGGCGTGAAGGATAAAACTGTCGTTCGTTCTCTTTTTTGTTTTCTCTTATAATAAAAGGTAAATACATTATATTTATTATTGTCTCAAAAAAACTAAAAGATAAATGTATGACCATTTCATGTATTAATTTGTTTGCGTGTTTTTTTTAACCGATATTTGTTAAATTTGTTGTAAAAGTTTTTAATTTAATAATTTTACAAAATTAAATTTATTTTAGTCTAACAAATTCTGCAAAAGATGACATCCCGTCAATATCCTGAAAATGATCAGTTAAGCCCTATTCAAGTATGTTTTTGAGACTTAAATGTATTGTAAAAGACAGGTAATATTTTAGGAACATGACGAAAATTCAATTCCATCTAATGATTTAAATGGAACACCTCGTACCAAACATGTTCCACCAAAAAAGGTAAACTATTATTTCTATCTTTATTGAGCATGATAAAATATAACTTGTTTTAGCCCCGGATTTCACGTTCACCATTATCGTCTGCAACTGCCATGGCATCATCTGAAAAGGTATCGATTAAGTTTAATTAATGAAACGTAACTTTATCATTTTTAGTTACCTGAAAGAAGTATCTCATCATCAATGCTTGGAAATTTAAGCATTTCATTGTTGGAAGAGAAAATGCAAACATTTGTTGACAAAAAATGTGATTGTAATAAATTTGAATCTGTTTTGAAAGAATATCAAGCTGTTGTAAGTTCCTTTTGAAACAAAAAAGGATCTTTATTTAATACAAGTTTTTTTAGAAAGAACGGTTTCAAACTTACATCAAATCGAAAAATTTGAATATCACATCTTTGGTAATATTTTTGATTTTTATTTTTGCTATTTTTTTATACACGTTGTTTCAGGATTCCAACTCATTTCTTGGAGCTTCTCTAATGTCTTTTCTTGAGCATGAAGCAAAAGTTTATGCTGAAAATAATTGTCAATGCGACCAATTCAAGGATATTATTAAACAATACAGTGCTCTTGTAAGTCATTTTTGATTTAAATTTTTTATGAATAAAATTACTGATGTGATTTCAGCTCGTCGATTTACAATCAAATGATGAAAAAGTAAATCTGGAAGCACATGAACAAACTCAAGCTGGTGAAAATGTCGAAAACGAAGTTGTAAAAACAAGATTATCAATTTTGGAAAAGGAAATGCAAAAATTTGGTGATAAAACATGCAGCTGCGGAAAATTTGAACTTGTTTTGAAGGAATTACAAGCTCATGTAAGCTGCTTTTGCAAAATTAAAATAGATTTTAATGAAAAATTTTTTTAGAAAGAAAGCTTTCAAATTTACGTCAAATCGAAAACTTTATCAAATTTGGTAATTATTTAAATTTTTATTTCTGTTATTTATACATATTCTTTTAGGATTCCAATTGTACCTCATTCCTTGGAGCTTCTCTAATGTCATTTTTGGAACATGAAGCAAAAATTTATGCTGAAAATGATTGTCAATGCAATCGATTCCAAAATATTATTAAAGAATACAATGCACTTGTAAGTCAAACTGCATCGGGCAACATCAAAGTTATGGAAGCAGAAATCAATAACCTCAAACAGCTTGATGATTATGAAAAGAATGAAGCAACATTTATGGACGAAAATAAAATTCTTCAAGAAAAGCTTCAAATTGCTGAACAAAAAGAATCTGAATCGAGAAGCGCCTGCGAAAAATTAAAGGCTGAAATTGTCATTCTTAAAAATGAAAAGAATGATATGAAATATATTTGTGTTGGGAAAGGTGTTGAAATTCAACAATTCAAAGAACAGAAACAACAACTCGAAAATATTCTTTTACCTTTACGTGAACAACTTTCCGAAGCAAATGAAAAAATTGTGAAACTTCAAACAACTCTGAAAAATGGAAAACAACAATTTTTTCAACTTCAAGAAACTTTAAAAGAAAAAGATGAAGAAATTAAAGCTCTAAAAGATGTTCAAGAAGATTCTTCCAAATCCAAGAATGAAGTTCAAGAATTGAAGAAAAAAATTGATCATTATAAAAAGAAGTTGGAAAATTCTGAAGCTGCCAAAGAATTATTGCAATCTGATAAAAAAGAATTACAAAAAAAGAAAAAAGAATTGGAAAAGAGATGTGCCATTCAAGATTCTGAAATCAGACAACTCAAGCATACTGTAGAAAAAGAAAAGGCAGTACATCGAAAACAACTTTCAGAAATCAACGATAAATATTTGAATGAAGCAGCGGGATATAAAAAAGTTGTTGAAAAGTTTCAATCTGAAATTCAAAGTCTTCAAGCTTCAATTGGTGATACAGCATTGATGCGAGAAGAAATTGTTTCTTTGAATATTAAAATTCAAATGTTTGAACAAAAAATGGCTTCTGATGAAAGAGATTTTGCAAAAACTACAAATGATGTTGCACTTTTGCAAATTGACAAGAAATATCTCGAACGACAAATTTCTTTGAAAGAAGCTGGAATCGCAGAACTCAAAGAAAATGCTGCAACTTCTTCATCTTCAAGCAATAATGAAATTGAATATCTTCGAACAGAAATTACAAAACTTCGACAACAACAACCTGATACATTCCAATTTGCTGCTGTAGAACCATCATCATCATCTGCTGTTGCATCTGTATTAACACAATCCCAAAATGAAAGTGTTTCAGAATTTCTTGAAGAAATTCAACGAAAATCCCGTCATACGGCAAAACATACAAAAAATGCTCGTCAAAAGAAGAATGGCTCATCGAATGCAGATTACAATGCTGAAGAATCTTGCAATACCCAATAATTATATCTTTCGATCTGATGTAATTTATTTTATTCATTTATTTATTCATGTTTTTTTATGAGAATTTTTATAAAAAATTGTTACACATATGAAATATTTTTGAAAGTTTTGTTAGTTTTAAAAAAGGAGAGACTGATAAAATCTGATTTCAGTGGTTTTAGGATTAGAAGAATCAAAATCTAATATCTAAAAATATTTTAATAGACATTTCACATGCCCCAAAGCTAACATTTTTTTCGGTTGTTCCTAATCTAAGAATTTCTTTGATTTTTAAATTTAAGAGAAACCATTTGAAACAAAAGTTTTAAGGATTTTTATTTTTTTCGTCAGATCTATATAAAGACGTGCACTGCTAATATTCGACTTTACGTTTTCCTTTAATAACATTTTGACCGCTTACTTTCGCATTTTTAATTTAGCCTATCACAGAATCAGAAAACAATTCTGCATCTGATAGGCACAATTTCTAATAACGGCTCGGAACGGCTCAAAATTCGACTGAAAAAATTACGGTATTTTCATTTTTTCTTTGTCAGCTATCATTTTTATCAGTATTACTTTTTTGTCATTATTATGAACAATAAAATTCTGCATTTTTGGTGCCAAAATTATAATTTTTACACCAAAAACGGTGCACATCTTTAGATCTATACGGTATGTTTAAATTTAATATAATTAATTAATTAAAAAATAGAATTTACAAAAATATATATTTTGAGTTTTGCATTTTAAGGTGTCTTCTTTGCTGCTGTTAATGCAGTTCGGATTGGTAAATTATGGTAATTAATTGCTGCCTCAAACAATTGTGCTTTGGATTCTTTGTCAAGAACATTCATGTCAGCGACTTGTTTTTCTTCTTTCATGCATTTTACAATAAATTCCTTGCATTTGTTGTTGAGCTGGATTGCGTTGGCTTTAATTGAGCATGCAAAAAGTTTGCATACATTAGACTCTTGAATTTTTTCGACCAATTTCTGTTCAATTTCTTCCTAAAAATAGATTTTCATATGAGATTTCTAACATTTATTTATTTACTTTTAGTCGGACAATTTTAAATTCTTCCGCAAATTCTAGTAGTTTCATTACAAGTGGTAAATTTGTGAATGGTATATAAACATCCATTCCATAACAATATTGAATTGCTGTCAAAACTGTTTCTTCGTTAAAACCTTCAATCATGATTTCATTATTTGAAGCTGTTAACTTCTGCTTCAACACTGGAGAATGTGCCCGTAAAACACAACTATGAATCTATAAAAAATGTAATAAAATTTTTATTCCTGAACTCAAAAAAGTAGTTCGTAACAAACCTGAATCTTTTTTGCTGCACTGGTGGAATTTGGTTGTTCAATAACCAAAATTGTGGCATCCTTACTTTCGTTATCCTTCCAAAGAATGCTACCTGCATCTGAGAATTTTAAAGTTGGCCCGAGGGAAGGAGAATAGCCGAGAATTTTTACAATTCCATCTATTAAAAGAGTCAAGGTTTTGTCAACAAAAAATTTCTTTTCCACATCAAATACATGTTCAAGTTTTGCAACACAATTTCCAATTAGAAATTGGTTTTTTGGAAGGGTTAAAGAGTATTTGTAACTGGCAGATTCAATTACAGAAGTAAGGTTTATCTCAATATTTGGATTGCTTGGAAGGAAAAACAAATTGAATGTTGCTTCATCATTTTCTTGGTTGTAATTTACTGTAATATAATATTTGAGTGTAGAAGAAATCACGCTTTCATCAGTTTTTATATGTTCAAATTGTGATTTCTTTAAATCATCTTCAGAAATGCATAATTTAATAGATATTGCATGTTCCTACAAATGTCTTTGTGAAAAATCATTAGGTAATTTTTTGGAAATGTTTAACCCCGAACATGGGAAACAAGGATTAGCTTTGTAATTAATAATTAAAATCGCGTTTCTCAATCTATATTTTTGATAATTTTAGCTATTTTAAAACTCTAAACTTACACTTTCTGGGATAGCTAAACGATTAGTTGTAGTTGCAAGGTTTTTGCTGAGAAAATTGCTGAAAGAGTCAACTTTTATATATCTTGGGTTCAACATTCTTTCTAATCAATGAATAAAATAGAACACAAAATTGTGAAATTGTGGTAATCATTAAATGTATTTATACAACACAATATTGGGTACAATCAATTTCTCGACTGATAAGAAAGTTGAAGCTAACAATAGCTTTTTTTGGGTGTGGAGAAGGGTATTGCAAATTTGATAAGAAACGAAAAAACCGGTAATGGCCCTACTTTAAAGGTGCGGCAATAAAATAATTAATATTTATTTGGCAATTGCAATTAATTGTCGTAAAAAAGAGAAATGATCAACATTATTTAATAAATCGATAAATTAGAAAACAACAAAAGTTCCTTTAATAAGCCGCAAAGGTTATTAAAACATTTATTTCCAGATATTTTTCATTTCTTTAAAATGTTCATCCACACTTTGTCGAGCTTTTACAAATTGCCCTAAGGCAGTTTTGACAGTTGCGGCTTTAAGAATTTCAACTTCGGTTGAATCACGAACCCGAAACCTTTTTCGAAAATTTTCAATTTTTGTTTTAATCCATGGTGATTTGTTTATCCAATAAATTGACATTATTATCACATTTAAATTGTATATCTGAAACATCGATGTTTCGTAAAAATTAATAATTAAATCTTTACCGAAACATAAATCGGAAATCCATAATCTTGTTTATAAATTTCTCGAGCCGGAATTGAAAGAAATAACGAAGTGTTGGAGAGGAAGAAACTGATTCTCGCCTGAGGGAATAAAAGATTGAGAGATTTAATATTTTCGATTAACTGATATTTGCTTGAAAGCATGATTCTTTGGGAATTGCTTAATTGTCGTAATTTATGATTTTGCTTTCGTAAAATATATAACAGCTAAAGAATGAGAGGATTACTGTAAGTTTGTTATTTAAAGACACTTACCACAAAATTAATTGTTTCAACACTGACCAGAAATATGTAAACAACCAGTACCGTAATTTTAACTAAAACATAAGTAATTGAAATACAGTAATCTAAATTCAAAAGCTATAAAACTTACGAATATTAAAAACAATAGCAAAAGTGGATGAAATTAAAAAACAAACAAAGATAGCAAAAATCGAATAAATCCGAAATGTTTTATTACTTTCATATGTTCGAAAGTATACTGTAGCGAGTAATCGTTCAAAGGTTATCGCAGTTTCGATCACTCGAAATCCATAACTTGTTGTTGCACATAAAACCTTGAAAAATTGAAATTTGAATGTCGTTGAAAGAGCTGCAGGATTTTCTTCAGCAGTTAGCAAAACACAAAATAATGCAATAACCCCAAAGGGCAAAATACACCATAAAATTCCAAGAGTGAACATTAAAATTCTCAAATTTAAATGAACTGTGTTAAAACGGTGTGAAGAAAATGACAATCCCAATGGGGCGAAACATAGTGCAATGGCAGAGAGACCAATTGTAAAAATGTATAGAATTTTAACATCCAAATCCATTTTTTTTACTTATGAAATAAAAATACGGAAATAATAAAATTAAAAATGAAACAAAAACAGCGTACACAATTTTATGAAATTTTACGCAATAATAAAATAAAAAAGTAATTCCAAAAAGTAATTATCAGAAATTTATTAAAGTGTTAATTTTAATATTTGCTAGTAATTATGAGAAAAATACATGTACGCTTTTACAATAATTAAAAAGTTTGGTAATGGGGTTAATAAATAATATAGTAACATAAGTGCATAAACAGTTTCATAAATTTGTATTCATAAACTTTAGTGATAATTCTGATGTTCGTTTTTCAAGAAATTTTTGTTAAAAACATAAGGATCACATCTATAATTAATAACTTTTTTTAATGATAAATAACCAACCAAAAAACTCCAAATTTGCTTCAGTAATTTCAATGTAGTCTTTTTAAACTTTGATAATTAAAAAAAAGTTTTTTATAATTAAAAATCTGTTTTTTAAAGAAGCTGCTTCAAAAACGTAACCTACAATTTTTTGCTTGAAAAATTTTAACGTTTGTTTCATTTATAAAAAAAGAAGTTAAACCTGCAGTAATTAATTGAATGTCTTTTTCAAAAATCATAAATCACATTTTTTTAGTTTTTTAAAAAATTAATCAAATATTATTTAAAGTCGTTCAAGCGATGAAAAACCTAAACAAATGCTTAGGTTTTTCATCGCTTGAATTGTACAATGGGAGAAAAATATTGTGCATGAGAAAATTTCTAAAAATTATTTATAAATTAAAAAAAGTAAAAAATGGTTTTAGCATAGATAAACTAAAAGGTAAAAAGAATCTGGAAAAATAACGAAAAGAAAAAGGAAAAAATATTTACATGCTTATAAGCATTCGAAGATGACAATTTTTTAATTAGTTGTTGAAAACTTTTTCAAAATAAAAATGACAAGAAAAATATAAATGTGGTAAAAACGAAATTGTAGAGGTAAATTATTGAGGTTACTGTAAAAATATTAAATGTTTAAAACGACCTAAAATTCAGCATAAATAGCAAACTCTGAGAATTGTTTCGGTATTTAATGAAAATTTCTTAAAAAATAAAGAATAACGCAAATACAGAACGATTTTGTTGGAAAATTTATAATACATTTTTATCATTCATTATTTTATTAATCCAATGAATCACGATCGGCGGGATTCATGGCTCTTGCGGGTCTGTTTCTTGGTTCTCTTGTAGTGTCTAGACTGTCAGCCAAATGTTCGAGACCAGTCTCTAAATTAGCAAGAAAAGGATTATTGTGACCTTGTTCATAATTTGGCATATTTCTAATTTCAACCAAATGTCGTCTGGCACCATTCGATAATAATTCCATTGCTTCATCACGCATACGGATTCGTTCTTCAAGCAAATTAGGTTCATCTGGGTTACGCCTTCTTAAATTCCGGACAGCCACCCTCTCATCACTGGAGGGTAGAATTCCACGTGGAATATTAATATTTGTGCCATTGCTTCGCTGAAAATCTGCCAGTCTCATTTCATCCAATTCTTTATCATTTTCCCATTGTCGACAACTTTTTCCACATTCCTGACATTTTCCATGTCGTGGACCTCGTTCACAACTAAAATATACAGAAATCGAGTGTTAAAAAATGAAACAAAGATAAAGTTTTTACTGGCAAAAATGTTCATATGTAATTTCAGGTTCACCACAAATGTAACATTGCTTTGCACCACACGGACATCTAAAACCCACAACATTTTTTGAAAGACATAAAATAATAATGAATTTTGCAAAACTCAATCAAATTTATGCATAAAAAGTTGAAAAACTATCTTATATTTCGAAAACCTACGATTCCATTAAATTGCAGGCCTCATCTTTAATAAATTGTGTGCCACATTTGTAACATTTTCGAACAACAATTTCTGACATTTTTGATTCTCTAAAAGATTTACAATGCTAAGTATAAAATTTAAAAAGTTGCTACAGTTTTTGGGAAGAAGCTTCTTGATCTGCCAATTCTTTGCATGTTTTTTCGTGATGATTTGAATCGTAAATTCTTGGGCACCAACGGCACTGCTTTCGACCACATTCACAAATATAAAAAGCATCAGTTAGAGGGACGCAAACTTTTAATCCACAATTATGACATCTGAAATAAATGGTGAGATGGTATTTTGGACGATGGAAAAAAACTAACGTAACAAGGTCACTCAAATTTGTGTCGAGAAGGCACTGATCTTGAAGTCGGGTTAAAAACGGGCCTTTAACTTCTTCGTTGAGATATTTTTCAAATGAATCTAAAAAAATTACTGTAATAAGAACACCCCTTCGCAAAGCATACTAAGTAAAAAGATATTTGAGCATTTATCGGCAACACAATGCAGCCCCAACCCCCCAGGGGCTACTCTACCGGTGATGGCAGATTTGGCATAATCTTGAATACAATTTACACAAATTGAATGAAGTTTTATCATTTCAGTTGGAGGATCGGTGTGATCAAAAGGAAAACATGTAACACAACCATCTTTTTCAATATCAAAAATTTCACAACAAATTGGACATTCAAATTCTGTGCCACCTTCATCAAAAGATTTTGAATTGCTGGAAAGAATTCGATGCAATTGAATTTTGGCATCTTTCAAAATGCCTTCAACAACGGCAACAGCTTTTTCAACATTTTCTGGTTCCCCGTTTATTTGTAAAATTTGGCGACGACCCCTTAAATTTGTTGTTGTTGTTGTTGATGTTGTTGTTCCATCTGCCTCATTATTATTGTCTTCAGGTGGATTTGGCAAAATCTCCATTGTAACATTATTTTCTTCTTGAAGACTTTTAAGAGTTTTCTTTTGAAGAATCAAAAGTCCAAAAAAGTTTATTGGAATAATAAATTTTTCTTCATTTTTGAAGATCGGTTTTTCAGGTTTTTTCTTTTCTTCAACAAAAATTAAATCCTCCAAATTTAAATCTTTAATTGTTATGTCATCTTTGGAAATTGGAGCTTGATTATTTGACATTCTTTAATCAAAAGGGATATTTGCCTGAAAGTGGTAGTAGTTTATTGAAAGCTAAACACAAATATTTTCTCCAAAAAATCACGTTTACAAAAAATATTAGAAAGAAACTAACAATACTGCAAAAAAAGAAAGAAAAACAGTTTTTGGAAAAGAATCCCAGGAAAAAAATCAATTTATTTCTTGCATTTCTCTCTTTTTTTGTCTGAGTGTTGCTGTTATTTCTTAACATAAATTTTTTTAAAAAACCAATTTATTATTATTCATTTAAAAATTGTAAAAGCGTTATTCAAAGTCTAAAAATGTTATGATGATTCATCCCCCATTTTCAAATCAAATTTCTTTTATTAGGGTTCATGGCAGAAAAGTCAAAAAATTTTTATCCGCTTCAAAATCAAAACCCTTTTTTCGTTTCTAAAATTTATTTTTTCGATCCAAATTTCAATTTTTAATTTCATTGTTTACGCAATTCCATTTTTTTTGCGTTGAAGAAAACTGCAAGACTTTGTTATTGATATTTTTAGCTTGCAGATTTTAAATCAAACTGTTCAAAAGAATGAGAATTTACGTTATCCTAGAAATTTTGAAATATCAGAAGAAGATTTTTAGAAACCATAAAACTGTAGTTAAAATGCTGATAAAAAATAACCTAATGGAATTAAACTAATACAGTAATCATTCAAAATACTTATTTATTTTCAAGTAAAAATCTCTGCTTTAAACAAAACTTTTGCCTTTAAAAATAGAATTTCTATATTTAGATAAAACGAGACAGTAAAATATATTTAAAGAATCAATACAAGTAAAAAATTTTAACCAATTTTAAAGAAATGCAAAAATAAGAGTAAATTAATTCACAAAAGATTATTAAATAAAATTAATCAAAATTTAATTTCTTGGGTTTGCAGGTATGCTTCTTCTGAGATAATTGCAAATATTCTTCTCCATTAAATCGATGACAAACTCGTGCAAAAACAAGAGGGCGTTGATCTCGGCATGCATAACAAACAAATGCTTTTCGATCTTTGCAATATCCATATTTATATCCCATCTTCTTTTTTCGAGATGTAAAAAGTGCAAGTTTATCATTGCCATTTTTGCCTTTATAAAGTTTATACTTTGAAGGACCAACAATATTTTCAAGAGGTTGATATTCTTGTGGTTCACAAATATGTTCATCACCTTCAACTTCGATATTTTGATTATCCGGAAGAAGTTTGGCATTAATTTGATGATTCATTTCTTTGCATTTAATACAGTAATAAAGTCGTGTCCGAGGATCTCGACGAAATTCATAGCATTTCTTTTTATCTTCTGAATCAAAGATTAACAAATATCCATTTTCAGAACGGGATTCATTCTTACGAAATTCAAATCCCCCAGATTTGATGATAATCTTTTTTCGTTTAAAAAGTCCAGAATCAGGGAGAATTTGGCATTCCTTATTGATATCCGCCCAAACAATAGGTTCACAAAAATGATCAAAAAATTTAATCATAACACATTCTTCTCCACCTTCATCTTGGATAACTTTTGCAGTGAGGAATTTCTTCTTTTTTCGGCATTGAACACATTGGAAATCTCGATTCAAGCCATACATGTAACAAAGTTTTCGTTGATTTGGAGGATGAAAAAGGATAAGTTTTGTTGAAATTTCATCTTTGTATCGGCAGAACAAGAAATTTGGAGATTTAAAAATTGTTGCTTGAAATTTTTGTGGTTCATATTTTCGAGGGGTGCAGGTATGAGTAGGTTGAAGGATTTTGAGAGACATTTCACCGGTAGAATTTTTGCATAAAATCAGTTTTGCAATTATCCGTGGTCGAATTGGTGAACCATTACATCCAGTACAAAGAAATTTATCAGAATATTCATTGTGATATCGGATAGCAGCATATTCATAGCATTCTTCTTTGGTATCATCAAGAAAAAGGATAATCTTTGGTGGATCTTTTTTGAAAGTTAAATATTCAAATCCAGAGGTAATTTCTTCAATTGCACTATTTTGAGGAGGTTCATAATCAAGCAGTGGACAAACATGATTGTTATCTCCCAAAATAATTGTTGTTTCATCTTCAGCTGATTTGAATCTGGCATAAACATAGTAATCTCTTGCCCGACAACCATTACAAATAAAAACATTCACTGAGGGAGCCCAATAATATTGATAACATTTTGTTCGATCTTCAGCATCAAAGACAATCAACTTTCGCTTTTGGCCATTGTTGATAATTGTAAAATCCGCTGCTGAAAGGGTCCGCTTTTCCCGAGCTACACTTCTCAAATTCAAAGGTCGAATAGTGCAAACATGTTCATTTCGGCCAAGTTGAATACATTCTTCCCCGGCGGCATCCTTGAAAATTTTTGCCCGAACACATCTTTTACTCGCACATGGACCACATCGAAATTCATGATTCGCCCAATCCCATGAATATTCATATCCCATTTCAGAATTTGTTGAATCAAAAAGGAATAACTTTCGCTTTGAGACACCATCACTGCCTTGATAATTAACAATTTCATAATCTGGACGTTTAACAACTTTATGCTGATATTTTTCTGGATCATAAATTCTCGGGACACATTCATGCTTGATTGTATTTAATTTGACACAAGTTTTTCCTTTTTCATTTTTGTAAAGATCTGCTTTAACCTTGCAATTCAAGCAATGAAAACGTTCTTCTGATTTGAGCCAAGTGAATTCATTGCACAATGGTTTTGGGCCAGGGGTGAAAATAATCAATTTCGGATAAACTTTTCCAAGGTGATAATGTTTGAGTAATCGAACAAAGGTAGAGCAAATTTGTTGATGCTTGGAGGGATCAAGAGTTTGTTTCGTAATGTATTCATCACTAAAAAATTAATACGGTAAGTAAAATACAAAAGTGATAAGGGGAAGATATAAAAGCGGCATTTTTCTTTGATCTTTCGAGGTAGTTGATTCCGCCTGTTTAATGCATTAAACAAACTCCAACGCCGAAGTCAGCTTTTTCTTGACTCCGGCGTTACAGTGTGAACCAGAAAAATAAAAAGATCAAAGAAAAATTGCCGCTTTTGTCATTTTCAAGGCAATTTACAATTTAACTCCCAAAAACTTCAAAATCAAAATAAGGGTAACAAACATTTGAACTTACAATTCATTATTGTCATCTGATTCATCACTTGAAGATGATGAATCACTTGAAGATGAACTACTTGAATCTGGTGGTGGCAATTTTTTACCATTTGGTTTCTTCTTTTTGATTGGCACAACATTTGATTTCTTTTTGCTTTTAACTTTTGCAACTTCTCGTTCTTCTTCTCCATCATCTGAGGAAACAATATCAGCGAAAGAAACTGGGGGAGAATTATCTGGAGCAGGTCGTTTTCTCAAATTATAATTAAATGTTGGATATTTCTTTGAACGGGCATTCGGGGGCATGATTACTGTAATACCTGAAAAATTATTTAGTTTCAAAATAAGTTTAAACAAGACAAAAACGATTTTCTAAGATGAATTTGTAATTTTAAAAGAAGCAATAAAAAGAAATAAAACCATTTTTTAAAAGAAATGTTTCGCTTATTTTTGATGATGAAAATAAAAAGAGACTGACTTTGATCATTCATATTTTTGTGTCTACTTCTTCTTTTTAGCGCAATGTTTTAGCGCAAAGGAAAAAAGAAAAATCAAAACAAAAAAAGCGCAACACTTTTCTTCTTCTTTCTTTCGTCTGCATTTGGATTTTGTAAATGTGTGAGAAAATATTTGATCTAAAAAAAGATAAAAGACGAAACATTACCTTTCAAAAAAGGCCATTTCGAAACATCTGTTGTTGCATCAGAAAAAGCCGCAAAAGAAAGGTGTAAGCAAAAATATGTTTTGTAATAAAATAGCAAAAAATGCTGACTTCTTTCTTTTAAAAAAAAATCGAAAAAAAGATTGATAAAATTAAAGAATGCAATGAATGTTTTAATGAATTTACTAAACATCAATCAAATAATTTTTTAAGCTAAAAATTTTTACAAAATCATTTTTGGTGTGTATGTAAAGACAAAATAATGACAGCATTCGATGCATCCATTTGGTTTTTTCGATTACAAATTTGTCAATAAAAACATGTTTAATAATTTTTTGTTTTCCAAGAAACTTTACTCGGTTATAAATACAATCGTTGCCATATTTGAAAAATGTCATGTAACTCATAATTTACAATATAATGTCATAAAAAAAGAGCAAGAAATTTTTCGAGACTCGATCTTGAAAAATTTATTACTTTTTATGTTTTTGGGTTTAGATTACTGTAGCATTTGTAGCTAAAAAATTTGCTTGTAAATGTTATTTTTGACATTTACAATTTTGTAATTTACAGCTTTGTTCTTCTTGTTCTATTAATGTTTCTTAACATTTTAATTTTTAAAATAAAAAAAAATAAAATAATTTATGTAATTATTTACCACCTCCTTTTTATTTCAGTCGTCAAAGCTGTAGCAAAAAATAAAATAGAATAATTTTAGGGTGAAAAAGAGAAGCTGCAATTATTTTTGCTTTTTTCTAAAAATATTAAATTTTGAATTTAAGTTTCCTATATTTTTTAAAAACTAAAAAATGGAGCCATTGATTCGTTTACTGTATTCTGGAATTGTATATTTATCAATTTTAACATTAATTTTCGCTCCATTTGGATTATATTTTTCTTCAAATTGCCTAAAAACAATGCACATCAATTTACGAGTTCTAATTTTAACCCTTGGATTTTTGTGGTGCATGTTTCCAATTGGTGGAATAATCTTTCATTTCATTCTTGATGCACCTGAAAATCCTCCAGAATTATATCAACTTCTACCGTATCAAATTGGTAAAAATATTTGGGCCACAACAGGATATGCTTTTCGAGTTTTCGAAACTTCAATTTGTTTTGAAAGATTTTTGGCAACAGTCTTTTTTCGAACCTATGAAAGAAAATGCATTTTTAAAATTTATTCATTTTTTGCGGTAATCTTTTCGCTGTCACTTTCATTGTGCTTTTCGCTGTTGTTTAATATTTGTAAGTTTATTTTCTTTATTGATTACGAAAAATATGTTTTTACAGTACACATTCCGGCCCTTGCTGTTTATATTTTTCTCTTTACTGTTGAAACGATAAATTTTGTTGTAAGTTTTTATTTGTACAAATAATTTGTTTTGTTTGTTTTTTTGAACGCATTATTTGAAGCCAAATTAAAGATATAAAAAGATCAAAGAGAAAATGCCGCTTTTTGGAATTAATGAAATTTACTCAATTTCAGCCTTGATTTGGAAAATATCGAAAATGTCGGGTCTAAATCGCATTTTTTTTGCAAATTTCACTTTTGCGCATTTTAGCTCTCTATTTTGGTGCATCAATTTAAAGTGAAACTTTTTGTTCAACTAAAAAAACTATTTTTGTTATTTCCGGCAACACAAAAAAGCTCAGTATATTTTACTTAGAAGTAATTTAGATGAATCGTAAAAACTTTATTTTTTATTTTGCTAAATTTTCGAAGTCATCTTTTTTGAGTACAACAATTAAAAGAACATCAGTCCATTTGTACAAAATTAATTGATAAATTTATATTTTAAAATGTTGTAAATATTAGGTTTTTAGGAACCTTTTTTTGACTACAATTTAAAAATAACCTTATTTTTTCAGTTACTTTTTCTTTTACGTAAGCAAAACCATAAATTACGAAAAATGAGTAATTCGAAGAGGGCACTTTTAACAAGTAAATATCAATTAATTGAAAATATTACTTCACTGAATTTGCTTCTTCCACAAGCTTCCATCAGTTTTGTCATCTCAAATTTTTCAATTATTTCTTCTTTTGTCGTCGGAGAAATTTATGAACCTATTCGAGTTCCACTTTTCTTTTCGGTAAATTTAACATACCGTATTTATTATTATCAATTACCGTAATGTTTATGATTTTAGTTGTACAGTTTAAATGTGATTATAATTTCGATGTATTGGATTTCTCGATCAAAATGGTATAAAACAAAAATCGAAAATTTACGTCAAAAATTTTCAACTAAACTTCATTTTCATTCAAATGAAGTTCGACCTTTCAAGGCTATAACAATTCGAACAACCCTCGGGCAACGGGTTAAAGCCCAACAAACAATTGATGAACATTTTATTGATTTAAAACATTTATGGAAATAAAAATTTGTTGTAGCAAATAGCATACTGTAATAATAAAAGTAATATAAAGTCTGTTTAATTTAATTTAATCAAAATTGTTGCTCAAATTTTTGCAGTAAAAAGTGTCTATATTTACATTTTTTTATTGAAACAATCCTTTAATATAATTTTTTTTTGCATTCCACCGGAAAAACAACAAAGAAATTATGCACTTTGAATTGAAAAAATGGGTGCAGCAACAGCAGAAAAAAGAAGTGTAATGAAATCATAAAATGCACCCATTTTTTTCTTCAATTTTACACCTTCGTTAAAGCTAATTGAATGATGTTTATCATCATCCATTTGTTATCAGCTTATGCATATATATTTATCGATGACAATACTCAAGATCAAAAGGAAAGAAGAAGGCAAAGGAGAAATAAAGGAATATAAAAAGGGAACTCCTGTTTTTGAGTTTTATTCATATTTTTAAGGGCCTCAAATTGAGGCACATCACTTTTTTGTTGTTGAAGAAACAAAAAGCACAGCTTGGAAAATGTTAAAAGTTTTGATATTACTGTTGGTAATTTTGGTAAGCTTGGTAAATGGATATGTTGATTATGGAATTTGTTCAACGACAAGCAGTTATGCCATGTACAATATATCCGATTATATTCGATTTCAATCCCCAAATTATCCTGCAACAATGGATGATGGAACTGGTGGTTTTACACAGTTGAATTGCACAGCTTTCTTTAATTCTGTAAGTTTGTTTACGATATAATGTAGCCTAAAATATTAAAACTTACTGTAGGCAATAAGAATGACGTAATATTGAAACTTTTAGCAAAATGATGGTGATTATCTTTGGTTCGCTTTCATCAATGGCGCAATTATGCAAGTTTTGATTACAGATTCTGTAACAGATGAAGCATCAATTATGTAAGCATTCAAATCCCAGAATTTTCGATGAACAATTAAATTTTCAGAAGTTATGAATCAAATTATAACGTCAAAACATTTACTTCAACAACAGGAAGCATAAATTTTACATTCTTGAACGAAATTGAACCAAATGATCCCTGGACTGCTTTTGATGCTGTTATTCTACCATTTTGTATGTAACATTTTATAATACTGTATAAATACAGTAATCTTTCATTTTTTAGCATCATCTTCAATTGCTGATTGTCCATTTTCTGGAGGAAAAATTTATTTAGAGAATGACACAATTATTCCAATTTCATCTGATTACGGTCTTTACACAAATCAATCAACAAATTGTTCATGGATTTTTGAGAATTTTGATCCAACAAATTATCAATTCAAAGTTTATATCAAAATGCTTGCATTTAATACTGAATTGGAAATTAAAAGTAAAATTTTCATATAAATTTGAAATAATTGTTACAGTACTTTTTTTTAGTTGACAACGAAGTTGATGGGTAAATTATTTTGTCTTTAAATTGATTAAACAAAAAATTCAAAGTTTCAATTTGAATTTTGTGAAAATTAATATATTTGCGATTCTCTAATTCAATATTTTAGGATCGGCTTTAATGTATCACTTTATGACCCACAAACTTTGTATTTTAATGGAACTGAATTAACTATAACATTAGCAAATAATAACTTTATTCCAAATTACAATGAATTCTTTGCTATTGTTTCACTTGTTCCAGTCAATCCAAACACAAACAACGACAATTCAGGTCAATGCTCTTTTACAGCTGAGGATGATGGAGTTTACACATTTTCATTTTTAAATTATCAAAAAGGTTATGATCCATTTTCGGTAAGTTGTTTTGTGTTACAATTTCATTTTTGGATTACAGTACACTCAATTCGTTGAAAACTTTTTAGACTTGTGCCTTCAATGTCAGTATTCCAAATGGATTTGAAGCTGTTTTGGAAGTTTCACAATTTTGGCTTGAAGCTGGGGCCGATAAATTAATGATTACAAAAGGAAGTCAAGATTATGAAGTAAAAAATGCACAATATTTTAAACTTAAAAAAGAATTGGATGGTTCACTTCTTAAATTTATTGCAGATGGAAATATTCAACAAGCTGGCTTTTCTGCAACATTGAAAAATACCAGTAAGTTTTTATTAATTTTGAAATTGAAGTTACAAATACCGTAGAATCCTGAAAGGTCGTACTAATAACCTCAAAAGATCAAAGAATAATGCCGCTTTTCGGAATCGAACAAATGGAGTTCATTTTATTCAAGTCAATTTTTGATTAAAATATGTTCAACTTAACACAACCTTAATTTTAAAAAAGCACTTAACTTTAATTTTCAGAATGTGAATGCGCTGATTCTAATTTTGTCATTCAATGTGATGGATATTCTGACTTAACACCACTTCCAAATGAAATGTCTGCATATTGTGATAATCAAAACTGTACTTATACAGTATGTTTTTAAAAATTTTATAACTTTTAAAAATTTATAAAATTTAGGTAACATTGAATGAAACCTGTGCAATGGATTATTTTACATTCCAACCATCCGTTAATCTTCATAATGCTTCTTTGACTGTTTTCGTTAATGGAAATGTTTTCCAAAAGTTTGTTTATTTGTTTTTTTGAATTTTGTTAAAAACATTTTTTAGTTACACCGAGTATGCCCAACCTGAAGAAATTCCATTTCCAAGAAGTACGAATATGACAATTGTCTTTAATTCCTGGCATTCTTCTTCACCATTTGTTCTTGGAACTCCAATGTGGTTAATTCAAACAAAAGCAATTCCATCTCCAATTACCAATAAAATTATGTTAAATGCATCTTCTCCAACATATACCGCATGGTTGAGTGACATGGTCGCCGATCAAGCTTTTACCGTATGCTCTCCTGATAATGATTTGGAGTTATTTGTTGCAAATGGAATCAGTTCATCAAATTATGATTTATATGATTCTGATCAATTAACTAATTTTGTTTCAACGTAAGTTACCACTACAAAATTTGTTTATAAATAAGATAATTTAAAAAAATCGATATTTTTAGGCTAGCTCCATATACATTTCCAACAGCTTCACCAGACAGTACCATCGGTTACATGAAATCAAATTCAAGTTGTTTCACAATTTATTGTTCTGAAACACCAAATTATTATGATATGATTACTGTATTATTCAGAATGCAAAAAAGTTAGTACTTTTCAAAAATTTAATTTTCATTCATTAAATTTTTTGCAGCACATACAAAGAATTGTAACACTGCACAAAATGTTGTTCGATTAATCCAAAATGTTCCGGCCTCATATACGGTAGATGCCAAAAATGGCGGATCCTGTGAAATTATTGTTTTTTCTGAACAATATTTTTTAAATCCAATTCTTTCATTGAATGATTTTCAAACTAGCTCAAATGCAACTTTTAGTTTTTCAAGTCCGTTAAATGGAAAACCATATTTTGATATGTTGTATGTTTAATATTTTTATTACTGTAATCATATTTTTGTTTTTTAGATCAAATGAAACAGCTTTATGGAAGCAAACGGCTCTGTATACTTCAGTTTTGAGTGTTGTGGCTCCAACTTCTTCAAGCCTGACATTCAATATCTCCTCAGGTTCATGTAAGTTGAAGTCAGGGAATTAGTTTCTGAAATTGAGATTTTTATATCGCTTCTTCGGAATCGAAGAAAGTATTCCGAAAAAGATCAAAGAAAAAAATACCGATTTTCCAAACTGATACGAAAATTCCCCTCCATTTTTTTAACATACAGTAATCCAAAATATGTATCTTTTAAGCTTACATTAATGAAGAAAATGTCCAACGGAAAGGTCTTCTCGTTTCACCGATGTACAGTGGAACAAATTTATCCAATCTCTATGTTGCTTCAACAATGTATTCATTTAATTTAAATGCAACCAGAACTGCAAATTTTGTTGTCAAAGATTTAGCCCCAGGTGCTACCGTAATGCTTCAAAATCTTTTAACCAATGAAACTCACACGTTTGTTTTGACACTTTTTGTTACACTAATTTAAGTGGTGTTTTGACTATAGATTTGTTGCAAATGAAAATTATCTCACAAATGGATCAGCATTTTTTGTTAGCAGTGTTCAAAATGGAAATAATGCCTTCCGTATCGAATACGGCTTTGATGTTCTTGTCACTGATTTTGATACTACAACAACAACAACTACAACAACAACGACAACCCCTTCACCAACAACAACAACTCCAAATAATGGAATCATTTATTCCTTCCATTTCATGGCACTTTTGATGCCAATTATTTTTGCCATTTTCCATCTCTAAATTCTTTGAGATTAAAACCGTGCTTTTATTTTTTCTATCAGTTTTTATAAAATGAAAATTCTTCAAAATCGAAATATTTTTCCAACAAAAATTTTAACATAAAAATTATTCACTTAATTCATATCTTAATTTTAATCAAAAAATATATTGAGTAGATTCATGCAAAAGAACTCATAAAAACAAAAATTGAACCAATTCAAAGATGATAAAATCTTCAAAAATGCGGCATTTTATCTTTGATCCTTCGATAAACGTGCAAATAACTCCAATTTTGGAATCCCAGAAGTTCTGGGTCAGAACACAAAAACTATGATAGTAAAAAAATTTATTCAAATACACGAAAAACACTCTTCAAAATTGATCAATTTTTCATCAAAATTTTTGATAAAAAAGTAATCACTCAAAGAAATCCCTGAAGAAATAAAACATGCAACAATTAAATCAAATGGAAGAATAGATAAAAATGGGAATTTTTGAATTATCTGAAAATATTTGTACAAAATGTACCCGTAAATAAAGAGCAAAGTTGAACCAATTCGAAATAACCAAATCGCCCAAAATAATGCTGTTTCCATGATTTTTGTTTGATCTTGCCGAATATTAATTCCAGCACATTTTTGTCGGTATTCTGTTTGAACTTTTATTTGTTGAACAATTGCTTCCTTTTGTTGTCGGGCAGTTTCGATCTCGGAAATTCGCTTCCCGCCAACTTGATTCTTCCAGGTATCTTTTTCTAAGATCTAAAAACTTTTTTGTTACAGTTTCAAAGTTTGATTACGGTAAGTGAAAAAGTGCAGATCACAATTTTGCGTAAAATCGAAAATTCGAGTGAATAAAATTCACTTTGATTTTGAAAAGTAAGAATTTGATTTTAATAATTACAAAATTTTAAAATTGTGTTTCAAAATGCCCTTGTTTGATTTCGAAAAAATAGAAACAACTCAATGTTCAATGTTTCCTCCCGAAAAATTTCCATACCCGTTCATAACCATTTTTTTGATGATGCAATGAACGCAAATATGAAAGTGGAATTAAATCTGTGATATTACAGGGTTCAGAATATGAAGCCGCATCAACCCGAGTATAATATCGTATCCCCATTAACATAATATTTATTGGAAGAATAAATAAAAAACATATTATCATTACAACACCGCGAAATATGTCCTACAAGTTTGTAATTTTAAGTTGTTTCTTTTAAAACAAATATTTGCTAAAATAAACTTACACATGGAGTATCAGGAGTATCAGAATTCCTTCTAGAATAATATCCTGAAGGTGCATGACTACTTAAGAACATCATCTTTCTAGCATTTCTTAAGAAAAAAGATCTTTATGGATAAAAAAAACGTAAAAACAACCCATGACACATTCAAAATTTTTGTTTCAAACATAAATTTTTTGCGATGTCTTTTTTCTTCTCTTTTTTAGTTTGCCGTTATTGCTTTTTTTATTTTTCTTTAAAAAAGTCCAAACTTATGTGTGTCACACACAAACTTTAGCTTGAAGTGTTTGTCCGCTGGCTAACAACAAAAGCAATGAAGCGAATACTTTCGGACATTCACTTATTCTTTTTTTTCGTTTTTTTTGTTTTTTCCGTTTTTTTTTTGCTTTTTGCAATTCAGTTTAAGCACGAATTTTAATGTTGAAATCATTTTAATAAAAAATTACAGTGTCATATACAGTAATTTAAACATAAATAAATTTATTCAAATTAATAAAACAGATTTTTCTATTACAAATATTTCACCTGCTATTTCGAGTCGAATTTGTCACCTGTTTTGCCAGCCAATCAAAACCCTCATAAATTCCATCCCCTGAAAGGGCACAACAACCTTGAATATGCCATTTTTGAGTATTTATTTTTGC
Source organism: Panagrolaimus sp. LJ2414 (assembly GCA_024447195.1). Taxonomy (NCBI): domain Eukaryota; kingdom Metazoa; phylum Nematoda; class Chromadorea; order Rhabditida; family Panagrolaimidae; genus Panagrolaimus; species Panagrolaimus sp. LJ2414. The sequence goes on from JAMRXY010000018.1 coordinate 880,067, forward strand.
CAAATTTAGCTTTTCTTTAATTTCTACAATTTTCATTGCATTTGGCAAATCTTGTTTATTCGCAAAAATAAGCAAAGTTGCACCCGCGATTTTTTCTTCATTAAAAAATCCATGCAAAAATTCTGCTGCTTCTTCGATTCTTTCTCGATCAGTACTATCCAACACAAAAATCACCAGATCCGATTTTTCATAATAATGACGAAATAGTGGCCGCATTTTATCTCCGCCTCCGGTGTCCCAAATTGTAAAAGAAATATTTTTGTATTCAATTGTTTCAACATTATAACCTAAAAATTTTTTTTTATTAATAAAAACTAAAACAATAAAAAAAATTACCGATTGTTGGAATAGTTGATTCAAGTCCACCTAATTTTAATTTATACAAAATTGAAGTTTTTCCTGCCGCATCCAATCCAATCATTACAATTTTTACTTTCGTTGAACCAAAAAAGTTGTTAAATAAATTTGCAAAAATATTTCCCATTTTAGTTTTTTAAAAACAGATAAAGTAAAATTAAAACGTTTGTTTAAATTTTGATTCCAACAATTTTGAAAGAAAGCGTTTGTTTTGCGTGTTCTTATTTTTGTACACGTGGACTAACCTATCCCTTTTTTGCGTTCGATAAAAATGGAATTGACTCATACTAAACTTTAAAAAAGAGTAATAAAAGAAACATTTGATATCTTATTCGTTTCATCAAAATTTAATGTTGAATTATGCAAAAGCTTTTGCAATCTTGAACTATGATTTCTACAGTAAGTTAAAAAGTAATAGTAACAAAAATATGCTAAAAAGTCAAAGGTGATTACAAATTTTAAGATTATAAGAAGAAAAAATTTTATTTTTGTACATTTGGCAAGGATTAGAAATGACTATAAAAATAAATGAAAATACAAAAAAATTTAGGAAACATTTCGATTTTGTAAAGTTTGTTGCATAAAAGTTATAAAAGAAGCTTGTTGAAGAAAATTTGATAAAAGTTGAAATTGTTGAAGGGCTTGAAACGATTGAAGTGGGAGAAGTGGAGATGATGGAAGTTGGGGTAACTGTTGTGGGGGTAGCTGTTGGGGTAGTTGTTGAAGTTGATGGTGTGAGGATTGTGGAATCTGTTGTAATGGGGATTGTACATAGGGAGTTGAAATGCCAACAATAGGTTGGGGATTAGGTGCTGGAAGGATCGGAACTGGAATTGTTGGGATAACATTTGCTGAAGTGGGCGGGGAATGTTGAAGGGATGTTGATGAAGAGGCAGAAGAAAGAATGGAATCATTGGATAAATTTGAGCTATTTGCAGATGTTGAAGATAGCGAAGATTCAGAAGCTGCTGATGAAGAACTTGAAATATCATGAAAGTGCTTTCTCAATCTGCTTCTTTTATTGGTGAACCATGTCTAAAAAAGAGCAGGATTTTATCATGTCAAAAAAAAGAAGAAAATAGACTTAGCTATTTTTAATTGAAGGTAAGTTTCGCTAAACTTACTGTAATTTCTTTTTCAGATAATTTTGTTTCTTCCATAATTTCTTCTTTACTTTTGACATCTAAATATGCGTTTATGGCAAAATGTCTCTCCAAGACTTTTATTTGTTCAGGAGCAAAGAGGTTTCGAGTTTTTTTGGATTCAGAAGCTGTACCTTCTAAGATTTTATCAACACTAAATTTTACAGATTTTTCTTTTGTTGCTTTTCTTTCGATTGGATTTGAACGCTAAAAAATGAAGGAAGATTGGGATTAGTTGGAGTCAAGGATAGATGAGGGAAGGGTTTTTAAGGGGACAAAGGATTTGTAATTGATCATGGGAAAGGTTAAGGAAGATTATGATATATGTGAATTTGGAGGATATGTGGATTAGAGAGGAAAAGAATAATGAAATATATGTATACCTTTCTAGGAAGATATGATCCAGTTTTTTTGTAATGTTTAATAATTTTAGAAACAACTCCATGGGTAACTTTTAATGTTGCTGCAATCGCAGTTACTCTAAAAGTTATTAAATTATTGGGACATAATTAGCATAAATATGAGAACAAACTTTTCTCCATTTTGATATCTTTCAATGATATCTTTTCTTCGCTCCAAATCCAACGGCTTCCCATTTAAATAATCTCCGCCATTTTTATTCACATTTTTTCGAATCAACAATTCTTCCATCATTTTTTAAGGCAGCAGATTTATTATATCAGAGCTCAAGGAAAAAAATGAATGGTCAACAAAAAAATTAATTTTCATATAAATTTTATTTTTTTGTTGTTATTGTATTTTTGCATTGCCTAAAAACACACCTTCATACAGTTTATGCCAAAAATAAGTATTATTTTTTGTTTTTGGAGTACTTCCTTTTATCTTTTTTTTTCTTGGATGCCGCCGATGGCCGCCTTTGAAACTTTTGACCTTTGCTCCAAGGGAGCGTGTGCCATCACTCACTCCTATTCTGTTCGATCGGGAAGCTTTCATTTGATGAAGGCACTTGAACCAAATAAAGGCTGGCCTTTTTGTGCTGCAGAGAAATCCAATAAAAAAAGATATCTCTTTTTTGTTGCATTGATAAATTTTTTTTAAAATTTTTTATCAGTAATTTTTGCAATCAATTAAGTTATCGTTAAATGTATATAATTATACAATAAAAATTCTATATAATATAGTCTGCTCACAAAGGCCTCATCCATCAGAATTTATTTGGGGATTAATGGACCATTTGGTTCAATTTAATTAATCGATGAGCATAATTTGGGGATCGAAGTTCAAATCTGTAATAATTGTGCATCTCGGATGAAACTTTTTCAATCATTTCATTTGAAACTTCGAGAACTTCTTTTCCTATTTCTGGGATATCTATCATATAAATGGCATATACCTTTGGCATTAAAAGTGAACGACAAACAACATACTTAGTTTGAACATTCTAAAGCAGCAAAAATTCCAATGCAATCTGAGCTACTTTTTTTATAAATCACAGACAGAGATTTTCCTTGAAAGACAGTTAAATAATAGGTTCTTGCAGCAAACTATTTGTCTGAATGAAATTTAGATAATTTTGAAATGCAATTTTGGTATTGTCTGCAATAATCTCCAGTAAATCATTAATTTTGAGGGTTGAAGAATATGTTTACTGTAATTCCTTCTTTGAGCGCACTAAAATTATTATTTTTGTTTTCATGGTTTGATAAAGTAATTTTTGAAAATATTAAAAAAAATTTGCAGACAAACACGTTTTAAAGTTTGTTTTATTTCATATTGGAAATGGGAAAGTAGTATAAAATTTTCATTTATAAACCTCAAATATTTCATACAAAACCTTCCTTTCCAACAATTAAAAAAATATGTATTAATTATTTGTAGTTTGTTAACAAAGTTCTTTCAAATAAAGTAAATATTTTATAAATTTAAAAAAGATTCAACACAAAACGAACAAACAAAATATCAAAGACACATATGCAGAATTTGTTTTTTACTCAGTTTTCTGAAACTCAACTTTCAACTTGAACTTTGACGTATTTAAATATGAATAAGTTGAAATACAAATTTCAAAAAGCTTTCCATTTTGTAGGATGTTAGCCTTCACTGTTCTGGTTTTTGTCTTCGCTGTAAAATATAAATCATAGTTTTTCCTAACAGAATCATGTTCGCCACACCAACAAAGAGAATCTTTCTTTTTCTGCCGGTGATCCAAAAATATTTTTATCTTTTCGTTGCCTTCTAATGACGTAATTTTGATTCGACATTTCTGAGATTCAGAAGGAATATTTAAGAAAAAAGAAACTGGTGGACCTGGTTTCAAAACTATTTCTTTATCAATGAAAGATTCTGCAGGACAAATTACGGTAATTGGAAGATAAAATAATGGACCAATTGAGGGTTTTGATGAATCAATTCCATGGATTTCAGCATAATTTAAGCTTCCTTCTTCCAAAAAAGTTGTATTAATTTTAACATTGATTAAATTATTCTTCACAATTTTGTATTCGGTGATAAAATTTTTACCACTCAAAGTACATTTTAGAATCCAGTTTTCCACAAATTCCGGGTGAATATTTACATAATAACTTTTTGTTGATTCATTGTTATTTCTATCATTGTGAATAAAAAGAATTCCTTTTTGCTTTGGATCATTCAAGAAAAGTGGTGACATAGATTTCATTGGTAAATTATTGATTGATTTTTTGATAAATTCAAAGGCATCATAAATTTGAATAATGCCATGTCCAAATGCCAATCTATCGGCGCCTTTTGGAAAAAATGCCGTATTTGCAAGTGCCATTTTTATCATTGCTGGTGAATATGGAATTCCATTGGCTTTTAAAGCTGAAAGTAAACACGCAATTGAACCTGCAGCATTTGGGGCGGCTAAACTTGTTCCTTCACAGTATTCGTTTTTATTCGGGTACCATTTTGGTAGATCAGTAATGGCAACACCGGGAGCAACAAAATCAATGCCTCGTGCACCAGATGATAAAAGCGGTCCTTTTGATGTATAATAATAGAGGGACTTGGAACTTAAAACGGAACGGGGTCCATTTTGTCTCATTTCTTCTGGAAAAACTGAACCAATTGAAAAAATATAATCCGAAATTTCACAACATTCCTCAACAATAGACGAATAAAACGGTCCATCATTCCCTGCCGAAAATGTTATTATAATTCCATGTTCTTCAACCATTTTTTTCATTATTTGAACAATGGAAGATGTTATCGGGCAAGCAAAAGACAAATTTACAATATCAGCTTCAAGTTCAATGCATTTTGATAACTGAAATGTTTTTGTTATAACTTTAATAAAAAATCATTGTAACATACATCTGATTCAACGACATCTGCACGAATTGAAATAATTTGTGCCCCGGGGGCTAATCCATTACTTTCAGGGTTGTCAGGGAAATATGCGGCGGCAACATGTGTAACTATAGTTCCATGATCATGAGGGGGTCGTGAAACTTGCAATGAATTTCCGTCCTCAAAAACATTAATACAGTATGGAACTTTATTTGGTAAATAAGCAATTTCTTGTTCATCGTCGTAATTTGTCAAAATTTTTGTTTGTTCGAGATTTGAAAAACATTTCGAAGATGTTGCATCAATACAAGCTTGCCATTTTGTACCATTAAACCAAATAATACAATCACCAATTTCGTCATTTTCAGTTGCAATACTTTCTTTGTAATTTTCGTTAACCTAAAATTTATAAAAAGTGATCATTGAAATTACATCATCAATCTAACTTCGCAATTATCATCATCATCTTCATCTCGGCACAATTTTTTAAATGATGTGCATCCAATATGCCATTGATCGGATGGATTTTTAAATTTTGGAGGAATCTAAAATTTGGGTTAAAGATAATTATTTTAATTTTGTTTTTGTTTCCCAGTTCATTGCTTAAACTGGGAAACAAAAGCTGATATTTTACATACTTTTAACTTTCGACCACTTGAACCAATTATAAAATTTTTTCCATTTGATTTTACAATTGTTGAAGTGTCTACAGTAATCCCTGATGTACCAACACAATTGATTATCTTCGGAAGACCTGTAGATGTTTTCTGCATTCCAGGTAAAGTTTTATCAACGATATCAGAATCAATAACGGCAATTTTAATTCCTCTTCCATCAAATTCTGGATAGTTTTTAAGGAACAACCTCTAAAAAACATTTTTGGGTATTATCAGGACGAAATGTTTAAAGCAATTATTACTTGTTGAGTTGCCTCTTTTGGAATAAAATTTTCTAGAACCGGCATTTTAGTCATTATCACAATTTTTAAAATAGCCAAAACGTATGGCGCTGCCAAAAAAAGAAAAATGTAAATATATAAGAATATTGCATATTTTAATGATTATTGATTGTTTTGTTTTTTCCTTCAATCATCGGTCAATTGGATTTTTGGAAGGATTTTTAATCAATTTCGTGAAAACTAGATTGCCATCGCCGTTTTGGCAGCAATACATTTTTCTTTTTATTTTAAATTACACGTTTCATAAAAAAGACATGATAAATTTGAATTTCCGAGGAGTATTTTTCTCTTGAATTTTTCAAAAATGTTGATTTCGATTTTTTGATCCAAATCTTTGATCCGGACAACTTTTAGTATACCTTCCCTAACATTTTTATACAGATTCTTTTATTAGATGAGCCAAAATTTAATTTAAATTAAAAGTTGGCAATGTTCTTTGAAATTCTGTTTGACATTCTTTATTTTTGCAAAAAACGATAAAAAACAGTCTCAAAAAGTTTATTTTTGACAGCGATCTGCTATTTAAAAAAAATCAATTGAAGAAGCTGAAGAACCCCAATTTTTGCGACTTTGTGGTTTAAAAATTTGTAGCTATTTTATATTTTATAGCTTCTTTCGTAATCAAAAGAAAATAGAAAAATATTAATGGTCGTTATAACCGTAGTCAGCCGCATTTTTTTAAAGGTACAATCAAATTATAAGTATTTTTTTCCTTCCTTCTTTTTTTTGAATTTTAGGGTTAAAATTTGACGATGTTATGTTTTGTTAGTGAATTCGGTACTTCGAATTGCAAATTTGAAAAAAAATTGAAAGTTTTTTGGCAAAAGTATTAACCACTTAATACGGTACTTAATCGTGCTTAAAAAGTTTTTTTATAGAAAAGTGTCTAAAAATCTTAAAATTGAATTAATTATTATTTTTCGTTTTGTAAAAATGTTCTTTGAAATACAGTAAATTTTATTCAATTTCTAAAAACGTGACAAAATTAAAAAACATGAGATTTTCAATTTTTTTCAAACAAAAACACAAAAATATGATTATTAAGTTCGATTTGTTGTTGCCGCAATACTTTTGCCATCATTAATCGGGGTTGAACTTGTATCACTGATTTTAGCAGATTTAATTCTGCAAATTTTACAAACAAGTTTTTTCAAAAAATTTCGATATGGTTTAATTAAAAGTGCCGTTAGAAAAGTGTCAACTGGAGGATAAAGTTTGACTAAAAGGGTACAGTATAACGGTAACATTGGAGATGGAATTTGCATTGCAATGGAATAAATTATCAAATTTGATGGAATAATTATAAGAAAAAGTGCAGCAAAGAATTCAAATTTCAGCAATTTGATAATCATTCGATGCTGTTTTCGATTTTGTGGAGTTTCATTTGTGGCAATTATCACTTTCATATTTTTACGGGTAAATATAAATAACCCGAAAATTCGAGAAATAACAAAAACTGCCGTGTAAAATTGTTCAAATTTTGAGAGAAAATCTGTTCGAAGGAATACCGTAGTTGTGGCAGGATATTCAACCATTGCCAAAAGTCTTTCCCAATCAATTATGTGTTTTTGAACAAAAAGTACAGTATCTCTTTGATTTAATCGATCCCCCATAAAGATTGAGGAGATCAAAATTGCGATCATGATGAAATTTGTGGCAAAGACAAAAGCATAAACAGATTTTTCGAGATATTTTGGATGAGAAACGATGAGATTTGACATTGTAAAATATCGTTGAATAACCATTAAAAGCAGCAAATCAATCATAATGAACATTTGTACCGTAGCAATATATGGACCAAATGATTCAAGAGCACTTGTCACACCAGGAATTGGAGAAATCGGGATAAAAATTGGCAACGGTAATAAAACTGCAGGTTTATAAAAAACCCCAAAAATCTCATATGCCATCGAAGTTGACAAAAGTGCCAACAGCAAATTTCGAAATGAGTTCATTGAAGCTGGAGTTTGGGTTGTAATTATTAAAATTGTTATACAATTCAATACAAAATTTGCCGCTGAAAAATAGAAGATCACAGAAGCGAGGGATTCTTCAGATTCTTTAAAGAACAATTCCGCCATATAATAGCGGCGTTCAAAATTGTAATTTTCCATTTTCTTTTACTTTTTTGAATAAAGAATGTTAAAGAAAAAGTATGTAAGTCAATAGAAAGAAAATTGAAATGAAAAGTTATTTAACTCTTAGTTACCCAACTTTAGATGACTTTATATATATTCATAAATGCCAAAAGGTAATCAAATATAAAAAGAGTGTGGTTAATTTAATTTTGAATGGGATAGAGTATAGTATTGAAAATATTACTGCTAAATTTATGCTTTCAAGGCACAAAAAAGTTATTTTTTTTGTGTCGGGTATGAAAAAATTGGCACAATTTGTGTCAGATTTGGATACTTCCGGTCAAAAGTTTAGAAATTTATTTTTGTAAAACGATTACAAATAGCAGAAATAAATAAATTGGAAGGATAAACAAATTTATTAAATTTATTTATGCAACTCGTGAATGACCGAACAAGGATTTATAGTTTATAGCTTCGAACAAATCTCATTAAATGGATATAATATAGCTTTTTGATCTCTATGTCCAAAACAAGTTGTTTTTTCAAAGAACATATTATTGCTAATCCCATGACTGTTTTCATATCCCAGAAATCAGAATTTTTCTATGACAATTTGTGACATGGTTTAAAGTTTGTGACAAAAACAAAATAATAATAGTTCGCACTTCCTTTATTCAATTATATACAAAAATATACATTCATGTTAGTTACAAATATTAGTAGATATAAATTACTTTTTATATTCTTCATTAATACTTCTTCCAATAAGCCATCGACGAATTTCTGAAGATCCACCACCAATTGTATAAATTTTTGAGTCACGTAAAATTCTTCCAGTTGGATAATCATTGATATAACCATTTCCACCAAGAATTTGTACGGCTTCAAGGGCAACTTGAACAACCTTTTCTCCGATGTAAAGGGTGACACCAGCACAATCTTTATTCGTTAAATGTCCAGCATCAGTGGCTCGAGCAACAGAATATAAATATGCCCGGCAGGCAGATAAATGCGTGTACATTTCAGCCAGCTTTCCTTGCATCAATTGAAAATGACCAATTTTGGATCCAAATGCTTCTCGTTCATGAGCATAATCAAATGAAACATCACAAGCAGCTTGCATCAGCCTAAAAAATAAAAAATAAAAAATAGATTACTGTAGGTGTCAACATTTTTAAGATCATGACTTTTTAGAACAACCGTTTAAAACAAAACTTCGATGCTAAGGACTTTTTTGAAAATGTAAAGAATACTGTAATGAAAGATATTTGTATCAAAGCAAAGATGTAAGCTACAGAAAACCATAATTCAAAACTATTTATGTCCTTACAGTATCATGACATAACCCGAAATATAAATAATTTACATACCCTAATCCGCCTCCAGCAAGAACCAATCGTTCAACATCCAATCCTTTCATCAAAACATAAACACCTTTATTTTCTTTTCCAAGAATATTTTCAGTAGGAACTTCACAATTTTCAAATATCAACTCTGAAGTATTTGATCCCCGACATCCAAGTTTATCCAATTTTGGTCCATGTGAAAATCCAGAAAAATTCTATAAAGACAGTTACAGTAATCCTCCTATTAATAAGACAAAACAAACCTTTTCAACGATAAAAGCAGTAATTCCATGTTGATGTTTCTTTGGATCAGTTTTTGCATAAATAACAAAGACATCAGCATCCGGGCCATTGGTAATCCAAAATTTTGTTCCATTCAAAATATATTTATCTCCCTTCTTTTCAGCCTTTAATTTCATTGAAACAACATCTGAACCTGCTGAAACTTCTGACATCGCCAAAGCACCCATATGGTCACCAGAGCATAACTAAAAAATAATAAAAAAATCAAAAGTATTCTGTAACTTTACTTACTTTTGGAAGATATTTCAGTTTTTGTTCTTCAGTTCCATTTAGGACAATTTGATTGACACAAAGATTTGAATGTGCCCCATAGGATAAAGATAATGCCCCAGAGGCACGAGAAATTTCTTCACATGCCAAAACGTGATCCAAATATGACATTTCAGATCCACCATAGTTTGCAGGAGCTGTAATCCCAAGTAATCCGGCATCACCAAGTTTCTTCCAAAATTCTCGAAGTTTTGGAAAATTATTTGTTTTATCAATTTCAGCCGCAAATGGCGCCAATTCTTTTTGAACCAAATTGAATACAGTTTTTCGAAGCTGAAAAATATTATGGATTAGATTGGTATAGATACAGTAATCATTAATCACAAACCTGTTTTTGTTCATCAGTTAATTGATAAAGATCATCATTGATTGGATAAGTTGAAAATTGACAAAGATTAGTTGAGATTAGTTTAATCGTTGAAAGTCGAGATGAAATTAGTTTTCTTTGAAGCATTTCTAAAACATTATGTTTTTGCATTGACACATTCTTGTAAAAGAATAAATACTTACTTTTCTTCTTGTTCTTTTTTCAGTTCAATTCAGTTCAACCACAAAAATGTTGAAATTTTTCAACAATGAAGTGTCACATCATCCATGTTCTTTCCTTTTATAGAGGAATTATTAAAAGGATGAAAAGAATGAGGATAAGGATATTTGCATTTTTATGTAAAAGAGTTTTCTTGTTTGAACATTTCATTGAACTCAAATTGATCAAGATTGGAGCTTTCTTGATTCTCATTTTCTTCATTGGAAATGGCTGTAGCTTCTGTTACATTAATTTAATAACATTAAAATATACGTATATCAGTAAATAAAATTGAAAAAACAGCTGTGGTGATATTTGATTTTGTAAATTTTAATGTTGGAAAATGAACGTTCAAGGAATGCATTGCCAAAAACAAAAAACCGATTTTGAAATCAAGATCCAAATTTTTTTTCTGTGTACTCCAAAATAAGAAAATTAAATTTTTCACAAAAATGAAATTTCTGATCCAAACTTTATAAATATGGATTTAAAAATATGTAATACTGTGTTGAATCATGTTGTTCATTTCATTTCTTATTGTAATTCTATCAAATCAAAGTTAAATAACCTACAATATGCCTTTTATCGTTTGGTTTGTCCTTCAAAAAAAATTTAAACAAGTATTATTTATTTTTTTAATGCTTAAAATTTGTTTTTATAATAACAAAAATATAAATTAATAAAAATGATAAAAAAAACTGTACAGTAAATAAATTTTACAACTAAAAAAGGCAGTATTATTTCATTTAAAAAGTTACTGTAATAATAATAAAAACATTGATTGAGGAGAGAAAAAAAGTGAAATGACAAAGAAAAAAAAGATTAAAACAAAAACATTTTTTAAAAAAGGCAAAAAAAAGAAATTTAAAAAATTAATAATTTTTTGAGAAACTTTGAAAGAGCTTAAAATTTTTTTTGAAGAAAGGCAGCCTTTTTTGCAGAAAAAAAGACAGAAAATTGGCAATGAAAAGAAAAAAGTACAAATGTAAAACGTAAAATATTAATAATTTTGAAGTAATTAATTTAGTCAAATTTTGAAATAATAAATTTTAATCAACACTGAAATTTCGAGTGAGGAGATTGGCTCGAGTGTTGGCGGTATTATAACTCGGGGCTGGCGGCACTGTTGTTGCTTCCATCACTGCTGCCTAAAATAGGTAGAGATAATTGGATTACTGTAATTATGTGACTTTAAAAATGAATAAAAGTTACAACAAAGTTACAAAAATGATAAGTGCAACGAATACAGTAGAAAATAAAAGCAAACAAAAGAAATTTTTGCAAAGTTTTTTGGTTTTTTTTAAATTATTGACAATTCCCAATTCAAGTCAATTCTGTAGAATCGGAATCGGAATTGAGATCAACAATAATAATAAATCCCATCTCACAAAAGTGAAAACTGAATGTTAGTGTAAAAAAAAGCTTTGAAAGTGAAGTAAAACAAAGATACTCTGCACACAAATTTATGTGTTTGTTAGAATACGAAAAAGCGGGGGACAAACTTACTAACTCTGCTAGGCCAAAATTCCAATAATAATTTTAAAGCTTGATTAGCTTGTTTTGGATCAAGGGGATTAAGTCGGGTTGCAGTTTGATAGGTTCCAGATATCGATGGAGGATCAGAAGAACAAAATAATAACGGTGCAAAAATTGATGTTAATCGAGCAGTTGTAATTCCATTGTGGGGTTCACTGGCCAAAACGTTTCGTAAATGATCCATCATAAATATTAATGTATTCTAAAAATTATACAGTATACCATAATTACAGTAACCTTTTATTAATTGTATATTTAAATCGTGGTAATTGATACTTTAATTATTTTAAATTACCATAATTTTTAAATAATTATCAAAAAAGCACAGTAATCCACTGAATTCTCAAACATACCTTATTAACAGTTGGTAAACAATCAACAATCCTTAATAAAAATGTTCGATTTTCATCTTTATCCGTTGGAAGTAATACAGTACCAGCATCCAAAATCATTGCAAAAACTGTTTGTGGAATAATTGGTTCTGGTAATTCACGAAGGAAATCTTTCACCAAACATGTTAGAACATTGTGATCCGCAACACTTTCAGGTCCAAGATCAGCATTTCTAGGATCTCGATCTAATTCATGCTTTAAATATTGCTTTTTCTCCAATGAACCACATACTAAAAATTATTAATTATAAATAGTGGATATATGAAACCCGGTATTCACAGGTAAAGATAAAAATAGATATATAAAATCCAATGTTGGATTAGAGGGATATAAGAAATCCTAAAAATTTGAATAAAAGCTTACAAACATATAAACCCGGAGAATCAACGCCTCGTCTTTCAATTTCTTCAATCAATCGAGTGAGCACTGTTGGAACTTCTTTATTTTCCATTTGACAAAGTCGTGCAAGATGTACAGCAAATGTTGAACCGTAATTACAATTTACACATCTTCGATATACGGTTGGAATATCATGAAAACTAATTCGAACCATTAATTGCCCTCGGGGTTCAAGATTCAAAGCAAACATTCTTGAACCATTTAATTGATCAACAAAAAATGCTTCAAGTAATTTCAAGGAACCTTTATGACAAAGTTTATGCCTAAAAATGGGTACTGTAAGACAGGTTGTAGGATTGTAATAATACAGTACCTCATTTGTGGATGCCAAGAATAAACAAAGAATTGTGCATGGGTGGCATTTTGAATATCAATTTCAAAACCTTCTCGCCAACGGAATTTTTGTTCAGGGGTTGAGACGCCCGTTCGGGCACGATGAACTTCATCAACTTCCAAAACGACATACATTTGACGAGTTTGTTGTTTTTCGGGAACTTTCAAATTTCTTCCTTCCATTATCTAAAAATCATTAATTACTGTAATATATCTACAGTAATCAAGATTTTAAAACTTACAAATACACTCAACATTCCAGATAATGAGCTAACACTTAATCGATCCACATCAAATCCGGGTCCTGCAGCTCTTAAAGGGACTCTGCGATTCATTAATGGACTAACATGAAGTCGATCAAAGACATCATTTGGTCGTTCCCCTGAGGGGATATATGGTGGAACTGCTCCCACAACGGTATGTGAGCCATATCGATTTGGAATTGGCTGTGAAATATTTGCATATGGAGATTGATTCAATGGATTTATTTGTTGTTGATTAATATTTGAAGATGATGGAGTGGCATACATTGACTAAAAATTATAAATTTTTGATTGATAAAATTAAAATATGAATGCATACGGTAGATAACATTGCCTTAGGGGGTAGGGATGAAGATCGAACAGAATTAGCACCCATTGCAAATCTTGGATCAGACCATCGAGATCTTCGTTGATCCATTGCATTTGGAAAATATCGGCTATCTGCACCTGCCCAATTTCGATATTCTTGAGCTGAAAATATATCTGCAATTGTTCGACCTGTTCCTGGTCCTCTTGCAGATAATGATAATCCACTTAAGCCTAAAATTTATTCTTCATAAATTTGCATAAAAATAAATTTGAAGACATACGATTTCGAAGTGTATCCGCAGAGATCCCCGATGGATCCGATGGATTAATATATGTAAAATCTTCAACATCAGACATGGTTCCCCTTGTTTGTGAATCCACAACATCATTCCTCCATTTAACAGTTCGAGGAAGGGTTCCAATTGCACCAGATTGAACCCGACGACGAGGTAGTGAATTTGATTTATATGCAGTGGTATTATTGTAATTTGTTGATCCTAAATTTGGACCTGTGGCAGTTGAAGAAGTTGAAGGCAGACCAATGGCTGTGGCAGCTGATGATGTATTTGTTGAATATGGATCAGGATATATTGGAGCAGTTGGATTTGAATATGGGGATGGGCGAGAAAGGCTTGGATTAATTGAAGCTTGAACAAGTGAAGGCCTAAGGGGACGTCGAAACGGGTCATTTGAATGAGATGGAAGTCTTCCCAAAGTTTGTGAAGAATATGGTGCCTGTTTGGGCCGCATCATTCTTGGTGGTGGAACAATTGCTGTGGAGGCAATACTTCCAGGTTCATTTAGAATCTGTTTTCCTTGACTATCTAAAAGTCTTGGAGCATATTGCTGCCTTGGAGATGTCATTCCAACAGGTTTTGGCACTTCATCTTGGGGATATCGATTTGATGATGTTGATGGTCCCCCACCACCTCCATATGGATCAGATATACTTGGAGCAGACATTCGATGCATACTTCCATATAGCATATCTTGTTTCTGTTGCCGTACCCTTTTTCCCAGCCATGTCGAAGCTGTGGTTGGAGGTCGAGATAACAATCCACCACCCGAATTATCCATCACTCCTCCACCCCGGCTTGAATCATCCCGTTTATGTACAACTACAACTGGCCTTTCTGGCATCATTCCTACTCCTGCACCAGGACCTGCACCACTTCGAGGATTATTTTCTCGACGATTCTTTGGATAACATATTCTTAGGAGAAGCCTTCTTGGAATTGATAATATTAAAACGACATCATCAATTGACATCTGTGATACATCAACATTATTAACAGTTAATATTTCATCACCAGGCTTTAAAATTTCTCCATTTTTTTCAAGTTCAGATTGTTCACCAAATCTTGAAGCAAATACTCCAGAAAAACGATCGTATCCGTTTCCCTCCCTCAAATATAGCCCCAGGGATTGCCCAGGTTTTTTTATAATTTCAACAAGTTGAACAATTACAGTTTCATTTCCACGTCGCTTTTCTTCCCTGTAAAATAATAAATATGTAATTGATTAAAATCTTGGCTAATTTTTGGTGAAAAAATTCAAAACTCAACTGAATTAATTTGAGCTGCTTAAAAAGTGCGTAGGCAACTATTATCCGAATATTTTTAAAATTTATTCAACGGAATTTTCCCTAATTTTTTTACGTCAAAAATAAGATTTTTGCAAAAAGCTACAAAAAACTATTGTTTAAGGTTTAAAAAATGTTGCTTTTAAAGTTAAAACTATATCTATGGCCATGAAATTTACATACCTGCTTAAAACCCTTGCAGAAAAGCCAGTTACGCCTTGATTGGTTAATGTTGAAGGCTCTTGATCAACTTGCCGAATTTTATGATAAACTTCTTCCGGTAAATTTTTTGAGCAGCCTGGAGCTGAAAGTATATATCTTCGAGTCATTTTTATTCATTTAATTAATCTATTATTTTTGCAATTAATAAATTCAAATAAAATAAGCTTTTATCATTTTTTGTTGTTGATTTTGTTCTTTTGGTAATTTTCTTTCTTTCCTGAATGTTAAAAATATTAAAAAATCAAATTTTAATATAAATTCCATATTTTTACATGACCAATAAGTAATAAATAAATAAATATTTATAAATAAAATTATTATTAGGGGGTAAATAAAAAGACAAAAAATAACGTTTTTTCGGTGGGATTCTTTCTTTTTTGCTACTTCGATTGACTGGAGAAGAATAAATATATTCTGAAGAAGAAGAAGAAAAAGAGAAAAGAAGCTTTTTCAAAGAGCAGTTATTATTTTCGAGGGTTCCCCCCTCCTTCTTCTACTTCTTTCCCCGGAAACCACAAAAATATATATATTTAAGCTCACTCCTTTTGGCCGAAATCTTCTTCTTCTTCAACTTTAACCAAGGGCAGCAGCAAAAAAGAAAGATTTTATATTATTTTTAACGGTTGTTAACCATCAAAAAACTCAACCAAAAAAATAAAAAGAAAGAATCCCATAGAATTGGAATAAGCTTCTTTCATATTTTTATATATCAAAATCAAAGAAGAAAAAGAAGAAATGAATGGCATTCAATTTTTATATATGTGTATTTTTTATAGATGAAAAAACTAAACATTTTCGATTTTTTTGGAAAGAAAAAAAGTGTCTGAAGCTTTGAAGCTTCTTAAAAATGAGGTCAAAGAAGGGCAGAAAAAATGAAAGGGGGAAGTTGTTAGACAATAATTCCCTGAAGGCTGAACAGAGATAATATGAGTAAAAGAATATTAGTAAATATAAAAAATGATTGGGTACTTTTTTTGAAGGAAAATAAATGTAGTTTCTACCAGTTGATTCACTTCCGGTCAAAATTTTGAAGAAAAAAAGAGTCTAGAAATGGCAGACTCAAATGATAGTGTGAATTTAATTTTAACTTGATTCGTCTGAATTTCAAAATGAAAGAAATTTTCAATTTACAAAATAAAAGAATAAAAGAAAACCCAAATCAGGGTTTACAAATTCCAACAAAATCCAAAATCGTTTGTCTTTTTTAATCTTTTCAAAAATTTGTTTTTAAAAATACTATAGCCCGTTTGCAAAGTCCTTTATAGCATATAAAGAATTCCATCTTTTAAGGATTTTAAAAAGTAAGAAAAAAGTACTATTAAAAGAAAGGAGAAGCCATGAGTAATTTTTGATGCATTCGTATATTAATATTTTAACTAAAAATATGGCTTCTTTCAATTCGAAACTTTCAAAAACTAAAAAATGTATTAAAAGATACGCTTTTTTACAAAAGAAATCTAAAAATGTTAAAAAAAGAATAATAATTATCTTTTTTGTAATTATCTTTTTTTAAAAAAAACGTATACCGCCGCTAAAACAGAACTTTACCAAAAACAAAGACTTATTTTTTTAAAAAAGTAAAAAAATAGAAAAAAGAGCTTTGACGTAATCAAATTATCAACAAAAAAATATATTTAATAATTTGAAAAAGTAGTAAAAAAGAGAAAAAAATTAATTTTGGTAAATTTTTAGCAGACTTTTAAGTATAAAAGTAAAAATAAAATACATTGAAAATAAATAAATAAATACAAATAAGTGTATTTTCAATGTTGAGATATGCCCACCAGGCATGACCATTTAACTTAAAATAGTAGACATTCAACCAAAAGACCAGCAAAAGTAAAATATGGAATTGAATTAAAACTTGATTTAATAAATGTATTTTTTAGAAGAATATAAAATTAAAAAATCAATAAAAGCTTATTTTTGTTTGATTTTCTTTTTTTTTTTTGTGGCTGTAAAAAAATTACATTAGTTTTATTTTAGCTTAAACTTACCAGTAGAACATTGATATTCGGAAGCTCTGCTGTTGGGCGGTTGTTGGCCCCACGGCATAAGCTGTTGTTGCTCTGGCTAAAAAAAGGGATAAAAAAAGTTATTCCAATACTTTTTCTTTAATAAAATTATACAAAAAAAAGCAAATTTTTGAAGCAAAAAAATACAAAAAAAGTTAAAAGTTTTTTAAAAAATGAAATTAAAAGAAAGGGAAACATGTTTCTTAAAAAAAAAAAGTTATTACTCTTTTTTAATCAAAAAAATTCTTTTTAAAAGGAACCAAAAAATGGCTATTTTTTCCATTCTTTGAAGGACAACAACAAAATAATAAATGTATCTCGATGGATGAAATATTATTTATTTATAAATTTAAGTCTTGAGAAATTTTTATACATTTTTTCCTTGGAAAAAAGCAAAATGAAGGCAAAAAAAGTTTTGGGAGTATAAAATGTAAGATTTGAAAAAAGCAAAAAGTTGGTAAAAAAGAGTTTTTCAAAAAAATATAAAAATGAAGCCCTAATAGCTGTTAATTAGTTGATTAGAAGTGATGGAACACGATTCGTTCCATCACTTCTAATCTAATAGTGTTACACGAAGAAGTAAAATAAAAAAATGTCAAAATTGTTGTTGACAAAAAATCGTAAAAGCAGTAAACTTCAAAATTATTAAAAAAGTGCAAATAAATTTGGAAAAGTTAATGAAATATGAAACTGTGAAAAGGTGAGCATGATCCAAGACATTTTTTGGAATAACCAGTTTTCGATTTTTCAAATCAATCAAAATAAGCCTAAATTTATATTTAATTAATTACAATGTGTCTAATAATTTTCATCCGACACTACATAAAAGAGTTAATAAATTTAATAATTTCCTATCCTAAATTCATCGATGATTCGATTGAATAAATGAAATCAATCATTTTAAGTTTCAAAATTAAAAAAACACCTCGGAAAAAAATAAAAACTATGAATAATTGATTTTGAAGCAACAAAATTTTTGTTGTTGTTGCAAAAATGTCAAAAACTATTTATTTTACTAAATTTAAAAAATAATCGATATTTAAATTTGAATTATTTAAAAAAAAAATCAATAAACTTTTGAAAGTAATATTTTTTAAAAGCCAAACATAAACAGGTCGTCAATAATTTAAAGCTCTGAATCAACGTCATCAAAAATATATTATTGTTTATTGATAAAGAATAATCATCTTATATTTTTTGCGAGCAAAACTGTTAAAATTTTTGAAAGGAAACGTTTAATATAAAATTTCCGTTTATGCTTAAAATCAATAAAATAAAAAACAGAAGAATTTTGATAGCAAAAACAATTTCAAATCTAAAGATGCAATATTTAAAAATCAAAAATGACACATTAATAAGTTAAATATTCTAGTTTTATTATCTATTACTCTGAAAACGACTACAATTCCTTTTTTCAAAAACAAAATATAAATTCTGTCAATAATGAATCTTTGAAGAAGAAAAAGAAAAAAGGATAGCATCTCTTCAAAAAGTAAAAAAAATATTTATTTATAAAAAGTAATGTTTACTTAGACACTTAAAAAAGAAGGTTTTAAACAATCATTTTTAATTAAAAAATGACCTCCAAAAAAGAGACAAATATTGAAAAAGATATACTTTAAAAACTGTGGAACAGAAATCATTTGTAAAAAATTGGCATAAGCGGATAACGATTCAAAATGAAAGAACAGAAGAAAAAATGATGCAAAAAGTCTGAAAATTTTTTAAAGAAGGAAAAAAAGTTTTTTTTATTTCTGGTTGCTTCTTCTTCCTTCATTTTTTTTTTCGATGCGTAAGTAAAGTAGCAGAAGAAGTTGCGGTTTTTAAAAGAAGAAGATTGTAGACAACTACTATAACGGGGATGGGGTGATGCCAGCAGCAGCTCGAAATAAAATTCAAAGAAGGCACTTGAGCTTGTGCCTTCTTCTTCTCTTTTTTTGGAGGGAAAAAGAAGAAGAAAGAAGAAGAAATATAACAAGCTCAGAGCGACCAGAAAAAAGAAGAAGCAAAAAAAAGGAAGAAGAAGCGATGGCAGCGACGCCATCGTTGACGCTCTACAGCTGCTGCTGCCGTCAAGGGAGTTTCATTTAAAAAGGAAGGAAAGAGAAGAAATGAAGAGCAATGCCCGACCACTAACATCGTGTTTCTGTAGTTGGTGGTGGTAGTAGAAGGCATCGACATGAAAAAAAATATGCCCTGCGGGGCTTTTTTTGTGTGAACACATACACATACACAAACATTGAAATGAAGGACGAATAAAAAAGGCATTTGCTGCTGCTTGACTGGCTTTAAGCTTGCAAAAAAAGTACGAATAAAGCCATGAAGGATGGATGGTTGGGATATATATTTTTGTTGCGCAAAGCCTCATAAAGTCTGACTGTCGGAGGAGGACTTGCCCCAGAGAAAAACGAGAGAAAAAGAGAAAAACAAATTCTATGAAGCCTATATAAAGCCTGGGCTTCTTCTCTATTTTTGGTTTGCTTCAATTTTTCATGCAAAATGCTTCTTTTTTCTTCTTTTTTGGGTCCTTTTTTGAGGAACGAGGGCTTAAAGGTCCATTCATCCCCTCCTTCTTCTTTTCCCGTCCCCAGACATGATGAAGGAATAACAACAAAAAAAGCCATTGAATAACTCCTCTCAAGTGGACAATGCCATAAAGAAATTCGAACGCTTTTTAAAAACTGCAGAAGCATAAAAGTCAAAAAGCCATGACCCAATAAAATTTCCCTTTTTTAAGAATTTTATTTTTATATCCTTCCAAAAGAAAATCCAAATAAGCCCGTTTTAAAATGTTACATAATTTTTTTATTCCTTCTTTTTTCTAAAAATGTTCGAATTTTTTTGTAAAACCTATTATTATCCATTTTAGGGGATTTCAAATATCTCTTTTCTCTTTGCTTTGTTGTTAATTTAAAAGATGCCGATTGAAAAGTGCCAAAAAAGATGTTTAAAAAATGAATACTCTTTTTTTAAAAAATTGCCGAAGGCGGCATTTCAAAAAATCTGAAGAACAAATGCTCGCCGTTGTTGAAATTAATGCCCTGTTACGTTTCGATGTGTTTTAACTTGGCTTCATTTCTTTTGGAGGAGGATTTATTGTGTATTCTTCTTCTTCACACAGACAAAAGTAAATGCAAAAGTATTAGCAAAAAGAGGGGTCGGAAAGTGTATTTACAAAAGAGATAAAACAAAAAATAATAAATTGCTCATATTTTTAATTTTTAAGAATCTCTTTAGTTCATATTTTAGAGGAATGTGTTGAGACAGATTTCGGTATTTGACATAAAATTTGTTAAAAGAGGGATCAAAAAGTAGAAAGAAGGTAGTTGAAAATAAGTTTGATTTATTATATAAGATATTATCAATAAAATGGTTGATGAAATAAAAAATAAAAAACGGAATTTCAAATCTTTGATCAATCAATCACAGAAAAAAAAGATTCGTTTCAAATGATTTCAATTTCAGTTTATCCGCTGATCCCTATTGTTTCTGATCAATAATTTTAACAAAATAAGCTTATCCCTTATAAAAGTATTTAAGTTAAAATTAAATATTTACTTTGACGAGGCTTATCGAAATTCTAAAAATTATAGAGACTTAAAAAACTTTTAAAATTAAAGTAATCATAAATTTTTTAACATGTTTGTTATAAGATTAATGATAGAAATCTATGTAAATGAAAAAGCAAAAGAGAACTAAAAAATTGAATATTGTAGAAAACTGTTTGTCAGAATTCAAAGTGCAATTTTAAAACCTATGAATAAAATTCATCAAAACCTAAACACTTACAGTTGTTTCTTGATCCGATGTTTGTGTGACAGCATCAATTGTCCAACGTTGTGAAATTTTTGGATATCTTTGATTCGAGGAACAACAGCAGGCACAATTCCATAATCGATCCCACCATGAAAGGCTTTCGGTGGTTGCTTTTGCCGCAGTTGAAATGGCTCTTTGATGATGAACGTAAACATCGACGGGAACATTGTAATATGAAGCCGCAAATCCCAAACTTCCATTTTGACTGCTGCTTCCTCGACGTTGATGTTGTTGCAGCATTTATTTATTTTTGCTGCCGCCGTCAAGAAATTTTATGGGATACTGTCTTATTTTTATTATAATTGGCCATTAAAGAAGTATCATATTTAATAAATTACTGTAGCATATGGCATATTTGATTTAACAGAAATTAATAAATTAAAAATTACCAGTAATAATTTTGAGGTGAGGTTTAAAAGCTGTAAACAAATTTGAAAATTTAAACATGTATACATTTATAAAAATGATAAAAAAACGCGAACAAAACAAAATTTTACTGTTCAGATCAACCTGATCAGGCACACATACGCAAATGATATTTTGAACTTGTCGATTCCAAATAAGACTAATTTATAACTCCTGCTGTTTTTGATCAGGAATATTCACATAATAAATTTTGAAATGTTTCAAACAAATATCCCCCTTTTTTCAAAGCTACTAATTAGAATATCCCAAAAAATAAAAACAATAAAATTCGCGTTTAGTATATTTTTATGTGGGTTTAAAAATAAAAAATAAAAATGTGTAGATTAGTTTTAGTTTAGTCATTTCAATGATGACGTTACAAACAAAAAATAAAGAGATACATTTTGCTTCAAAGAGAGAAAAGCAAGCGTAAATGACAAAAACAAGTGGACTCCGTAAAAAACAGAAAAGAAGAAGCCATTTAAAAAAAGACAAAGAAAAAACATACATGAAAAGGAATGCAAGGAACCACCATCATCATCCTGCCAGAAATATAAATGAATGAATGTGCGAATAATGGTGGTTCTTGTTCTTCTTCTTTTACTACTAGTGCTAGTAATGCTGATGATGATGATGCAAATGTTGCAAACGAAAACATATTGAAAAGGTTCACAAGCTCTTAAAAATTATAAGCATTAACTAAAAAATGAAGAAAAAGAAGAAGAAAAACAACCCCGAAAAAGAAGTCGTCTTCTTTTTTGAAGGCTGCCAATAATCGGCTTTGAAGCTTGCCTTCTCTCTTTTTTCCTTTTTTTCAGAAAAGGAAAAATTTGTAATTAACGTTGATTGAGTTTAACTTAAAAATTTTTATTTATTAGAAAATGAATATGTTTGAATTAATTCAACTTCAAGAAACAATATTGAAACATTTATATTTCAGCACAAATAAAAACCATACACTTTTTTTTAAAATGTGGAATGTTTTTCAATGACTAATTCTAAAACAGATCAATTACTATCCTTTGGTGCAACTCCGACACCGGAGTCGGCACTAACTTTTTGAAACTGATATCGGAAATAGATCTGAAATCTTCAAGTTCATTAAAAAATACAACATTGATCACATTGAACCCTTTTAATTTACATTTTTATGCAAATTTTCGCTCACGAAAAAAAACAATGAAGAAAAAAGAAAAAGAAGTTCAGTAACAATTTTTTTTATTTACTTTTTTTTACATTCGCATTCAACATCGAGCAAACTAAAGAAAATGGTTGATGATTCCCGGCCCTTTCCTCATTTGAGCAATATTTTGCATCAACTTGGGCATGAATTGCATTTAGAACTGGTAAGTCTCTTTTTATGGTATTATTTATGTTCGAATCGTATCTCAAATATTGAAAAACGAAACTGCTATCAAAAAATATAATTTTGTTTCCATGTTTTTTCCATTTTTAGGAGAACAAGATTTATTGCCACGCAACAACTATATTTTTTTTTAAATTTTTAGACTGAAGATATTCAACGTCGAAATGATGCAAGAAGATTTGAAGATAAATTAGCAAGAAGGTAAGTGGCTATTTTCAGGATTGGAAGTCGTGCTTATAGTTTTTTGTACAACTTGGATCAACTTTTATACACTTTTACTAATTACTGATTTTATAGGAGAGAAAGAGGGCAACTTCTACAAATTCGTACAAAAAAGCATTTACCTGTTGAAGATGTTCTTTCACCTCCTGCTTTTCAACGATCAATGACAAAAATTGCAAATCAAACTGAAGATACTGTACCTCAAATATATTACAAAAAAGAAAGAACAAAAAAATATTCAATTCCACCATCTCGACGTAATGATTTGAAGAAGAAGGAAAGGGAAGAAGAGCCTCCTCAAAAACTTCCAAGAAAATTGATTCAAGCTGCTGAAGATGCAATTTCACTTACTCGACTTCCAAATATTGATTGTCAAAATGAAACCGAAAAGCAGCGACAAAAACGTACAATCAAATGTCCAACTCCAGCTGCTGCAAAAGATGCAATTCCACAATCTCGATATCCACATATTGATTATCGAAAAGAAAATGTAAAGCCTTCTCAAAAACGTTCAATTTCAACATCTGATGAAGATCCACTTCCACCTCCTCAACGAATTAATGATGATGATGGAAAGAAAAGAGAAAAACTTCGAAAAAAACATGCAAGAAAATGTTCAATTCCAGCAGCAGAAGATGCAATCCCTCTTCCACCTCGTGAACAACAACTTTATGCTCCTGTTGAACTTCATTGCGCCACTGAATCTGCTGTAAAAGCAATTGATCGAACTGTGAATGCTTTGGAAAAAATGGTTTTGCTTGCACCAAAAAATTCTATTGAAAGAAGTTTAATGGTTAGTCTTGTTTTTTTTGTTCCTTCGCATAATCGATCAACCTTTGATCTTTGCCGCTATTGAAGTTAAACATTTTTTGCGACTATCCCTTCAGTGATGACGTCATCCCTAGACAATGTTACTACTTTTAATATTTATTCAAAAATAAATAATACTATTTTTTCCAATTTAATACAAATATATTTTTTTAGAAAACAATTTCTTTGATGTGTGTATTTTTGCGACAATTTCATACTGAATTAAGAGCAAGGAAAGATCGTCGATCAAAGTTGGAAATAATTTTAATGCTTTGGAATGAACTTCAAAAAAGCTCAACTCAAAAAAATACAACAAAAATTCCATCACAAATTTATCGTCAACAAACTTCTGCAGCAACAACATCAACAATTTCAACGGCATCAATCCCTCAAATTACAACTCGACCTCCACAAATGACAATATCATCTGATGAAATTACTGTAAAATTGAGTGCTGTATCATCAACATCATCCACAAGCTGTTTTATCAATTGTTTTGATTCAAAGAAACAACAAAGAGCACCAAAATAATTTTATGATTGTGTATGTATTTTTCTTAATTTTGGATATGCTATTTTTACTGACATGAATAAAAGGATTTTATACTGTATTATAATAGTTTGTAAATACTAAATTGGACGGCTGCTAATATGCAAATTTGTAAAGCTTAAGATGCCTACATAGTTTCTTAGGGGGTGGAGTTCTCCACCCCATGACCGACCGACCGCGGAGCGGTCGGTCGACCATTTTGGCGCAAAGGGGGGAGTACGTTGATTTTGGCCAAAAATTTCAAAATTTTGAGAAATAATTCAAAGGGTGGACCCTTTGGATTTTGAATAAAATTTAGAAAGGTTCTTCATTCTTGCATTGCATAAATTAATTTATTAATGTTTACTGTAACATTTTAATTAACACCATTCGCAATATTTGAGGTTTACACAATAACACATCGATGAAGATTTAAATTAATTAATTGTAATAGATAGATTTTTCATGATTATATGCATAGCTTCTTCTTGTATCATGCGTTAAAATGTTTACAGAACCATACGCTTACAATACTTTGCATAAAACATTGCAAGCTTTTTTAGGAAGTATTTTAAAAGGGATCGCTTCGAGATGTTATTTCTCGATTTTCTTAAAGGTTACAAAGATGTTTATTTGATTAAATGAAAATTCTTTCTTGTAATACTATGGATCATAGAATGCATGCTAATTAAAGCTGTACATTTAAGCAATTTAACGTCATTTATTTACCTAATATGATCCCGTCTTCAAGCAAAGAGGCAATCTTAAGCATCTATCTTACATGTTCTTTATTCGAAAAACAACAGTTGCAACAATTTAGTTAATTAAAGGGACACTGAAACTTTCAGTGTGAAAACTTAAGCCAGTTTAGTTGCGAAAAGTATGCGACAAAATATTAGAGGTTTATAAATATTGATTATGTGTTTATTCAGTAAAATTAGTATACATATGTAAAATGTACTTTTAATCATGCTAAAATGCACCAATCTGCTAAATCCAAAAAACGCAGCTCATTGTCGACCATGGCTTTGTGTAAAAGTAAAAGCTTCAACATTATATTGCAGTCAAACCTCGTTATAACGTTCACTTCGTTATTATGTACTTTGCCTTCGGCCCCTTCCATGAGGAACTCATGTTAATCGGACCTAGTTAAACCTTGAAGATTTATACTTCTATTCATGGTTCATTGAGAAACTTTATAACGAGGTTCGACTGTATTCTTTTAAAAACTTGAACTACTACTGAATATTTGACCGAAAAAAAGAATAAAATACAAAATCCAAACGATAAAAAACAAAATAGTAGTTAATACAAAGCGTTTGGAGATGCTTCTGTTTAGTCTAATATTCATTTGATAAGTAAATAAGTGTAGTGCTATTAGTTATGACTTTAAAAAACATGAAAATATTGCGACCCACTAAATGCTATTTAACTTATTGACAGAAAATACAATAGAGTTATTATAAAAGCCAGTCAAATTAAACCAAATTTTTCAGAATTACATTTACAAAGAATAGGCAATGATATTAATTTAAACTTATCATAATGATTACTTTCAGTTAAGTAATACACTAAATTGAACTAATAAATTAAAATGAGAACAATTAAAATGATCAGAAGTAAAATTAATTAATGATACCCCTATAAAAGACAAGAAATTGAGTAAAAAATAGGGTATATCTAACATAAAAACTATGAATAGTACTCTCCCCAGCATGAAACAGGACCGCAACATTATCGGCGGCGCGAAGCGCCGCCGAAAAATTTTTCAGATAAGGTCTGGCCTTAAAACAGGACCGCTACAAAATCCACGAAAATTTGGGAAAAAGATAAGGATTTTCAAAATTATCCACCCCCTTAATCAAGTATGGATGCCTATGCTTTTTTTAAAAACTTGTTTCTCAAAAATCTCAAAAAAGTAAAAAAACTTTAAATAAATTATTATGATCAAAGGCTAGAAAAAGAATCCAAAGAAAGCTTATAATTTGTAAATTTGCATAATGCCACAACTGATTTTGAGGCTGTTGAAATTTGGGAATTACTGTTTAAAAAAACGAAACAAGTAGGATACTGTAATTAGCAAGGTTACAAAGTCTATAAGGCGAATAGAATCGAAAAAAAGTATAAAAAATAAACTTTCAAGATGTTAGAAAAGCAAAAATTTTGTTAGAAAAATACTTTTGATAAAACTACACGTTTCTCGTTTTTTGAAATCCAAAAAAACTGCAATTTTCAATGCTTCGACGATGATTGCCTTTCCTCCATCGAAAAGAAAAACCAATTTTTTGGTGTCAAACAATGCATCACAAAAAAAGAGAAAAGAGATTCCGTGAAATTGAAGAAGATAAAATGAAACAAATTTTTTTCAATCTATCTTTTTTTTTCAGACAAAAACAAACAGAAAAAACTCCGAAAGTTAAAATTAGCATTTTCGGTTAGATTTATTTTTTTACGGGAGATTCAAAAAAATGGGATATTTCAATTTATTGTTTGGGAGAAAAAAGATTTTAGCCTAAAAATGTAAAGGAATTTTTACTAAAAAAGTAAGTTTTTTCCATGTATTTTTTGAAGCTAAGGGAAACAAAAAAATAAAACGACTTTCTCCCCCCAAAAAACATGATATATGCCTTTTAAAAAAATTATTGGGGGGCCAAGAACTACTTTTACTTTCTAAAACTGCTTGTTTTTTGTATGGAGTAAAAAAACAAGGACGACGACATCTTGAGAAGCCAAAAATAAGTATAAAAAAAGAGAAAAGAAGATTGTTGGCTTCAGAAAAAAAGGTTTTTTATTTCACGTTTTAAGCAAATTGGCTTGGCTAGCTTGTTTTCTTTCTTTGTAAAAAGTATAGTAAAATGTATGGAAAAATGGCTTATTCTTAAAAGTTGCTGTATCACATAGTTCAAAATAAAAAAAGAATAATGTAATGTTCGTTATGTAATCTTGGGTTTTCAAAACTACAGCCCTTTTTTTACCATCTAGCCAAAAAAAATGTAATGGGGTAGAAAAACTGGGAGTTCTAAGTGGTTTGAACTCAAAAAGGTACAAAAATGAAGGTACTTTTAAAAACATAGTAATAATTAAAATGAATCAAAAGATAATAATCAAACATTTATTTCAAACATCTTGACACAATACAACAAAAATTTTACAGAAATATGAAAAAAAAAATGATTTATTTAAATTTTTTATAAATAATGCACGATTTATAATGTGCTCCTTGTTTTGCATGATATTCTCCATCTTCTTCATAAAAAAATATTTTGCCAACTTTTCTATCTTCGCGTTTGTTTGATTTGCTTTCTTTTGAAGCTTGACAATCTTCACAAAAAAGAATATATTCTTCCATGGATCCATGTCGATAAATGCCACCATAATTGAATTTTATGCTTGCTGTTACTCTTTCATTACGTTTTTTATCGTAATCAAAGGTAACTGCGATGCCTTCGCTAATTTTTTCTTTATTTATTGATTTCCAATTATTCTTAGGAATTTGAGTGTAGTCTTTGATTCTATAAGGAGTTTTCGGTTTTTCAGTTTTATTTGATGCTGGATCATTCAGTGAAAAATATGCAATTGGACCAGTAATTTGTTCACCATCAAAGCCGGATCCAGTTTCTGGTGCTAAAAAAGATTGAACTAAATAAATTAATTAATTGTTAAAGAAAAAATTGATTCACAAAAATTTCTTTCAAAAGCTTATCAAAAAACGACAGCAAAATCCTAAAAAATATATAAACCTTACACTTACAATCAACAATTTCATCATCATTTTGTTCTTCGGAATTTTGCATATCACTTGTTGAATGAAGTTGTTTTAATTTGGCATTTTCACTTTGAAGAAATTCATTTTCAGCAATGATCTTTGCTTCATTATTTTTAGAATCATCAAGCTTTTGTTTTAATTCGTTGATTTCTTCTTCCATAACATTACGTTCAGCATTTAATTTAGAAAGTTGTTCTTTGAAATTCTTTTCAACATCAGCTTTTGCCAACTTCATTGCTTCAAATTGTTGTTGCAAAATATTGTTCTGATCAATAGCACGCTTCTTTTCTTCTTCCAAAGCAATTTTCATATTTTGAGCTTTCATTTTGGCACTTTCAGCAGCTTTCTTTTGTTCTTCTGCTCCCAACTTTGCTTTTTCGAGTTCTTGTTTCAGCATTTCTTTTTCATCATTCGTTTCAGAATCGACAAGCTAAAATTAAAAAAGTTATTGTATTTTAACAAAAACATATCAAAAAAACTTACAATTGCATTATATTCTTTAATAATATCACGGAATCGATTACATTGACAATCATTTTCAGCATAAACTTGTGCTTCATGTTCCAAAAATGATATTTGAGAAGCTCCAAGAAATGAGGTACAATTGGAATCCTGAAAGAATATGTATAAATAACAGAAATAAAAATTCAAATAATTACCAAAGTTGATGAATGTTTCGATTTGATGTAAGTTTGAAATCGTTCTTTCTAAAAAATATGTGTTAATTACAGATCCTTTTTTTCAAAAGTTACTTACAAGGGCTTGATATTCTTTCAAAACAGATTCAAATTTCTTACATTCACATTTTTTTTCAGCAAATGTTTGCATTTCTTCTTCCAACATTGATAATCTTGAATTTCGAAGCATTGAAGAGATACTTCTTTCAGGACGCTGAAAAGCAAGATTAATATTTTAAACAAAATAAAAATTAAACGGTACCATTATTGTTGAATCCATGTTATTGTCATCAGCATAATCCATTGAATTTTCGTCTTTTTCCTAAAATATAAATTACATTTTTCAAAAAATTTAAAAAAAATTAAGTTTAAAACATACTTGAATAGTGCTTAACCGGTAATTTTCTCTTTCAGAATATTGATGAGATGTCATCTTTTGTAGAATACAGATCAGTTTGTAAAGCTAAAATAATTATAGTTAAAACGTTACAACAAAATAGAAATTTGGAAAGAAAAAAAAGCACGCAAAGAAGATTTAAATTAATGCATCAACTTATTGGACAAAGACAAAAATTCAAAGTTTTCTAAAACAAATTCAAGAAGTGTCACTATTTTTTATACTTGACTAATAACGAAAAAATGATTAAGAATAAAATTTTGCAAAATTAAAAACTTATTTTTGTTGTTCAATTATTCTTTTATTGTTTTAGATTTGAGTTTAGAGTATGCCCTTAAAGGTTTTTGTTTTTTTTTTCATCGTATAATGAAATCATTAATCAATTTATTCGACTATCTAAGCCTAGTAAAATCGAGCGCATAAACAATCGATTTTAAAAAGAATAATTTTCAATGAGCTTTGCATTCATTTTTTTATCTCTCAAAGAACTCAAAAATATCAATCAATTTCATATAAATGCTTGGAAAATCAATTAACATCTGTGTATTTCAGTCAAAAATTATAAAAATATTGGTTTTATCACTTTTTTTAAATTTAAGATGTTGTAAACTTTTTAATAACAGTGATTGAACAAGAAATGATTAATTTTTGAAATTTAAAAATCATTTGAAATGTCTGCTCTTTTTCCGTTTCGATCTGTTAATCCACGTATTATTATTGTATTTTGGAAACCATGAAACCAATTACCATAGATGAAATGATCTCTCAAAAAATGTCAAAAACTTGCAATTTTTTCAACAAAAAGCACTATAAAACATTAATAGACGGCGAAAAAAGGTGTACTCAATGTTTGCTTTTTTTCAATATAGAATGGATGTTTCTTTCTATCAACTAGCACTGATTAAAATGTTAAGTTGAATCAAAACACACATTTAAAAAAAGGCGTTGCTATTGCAGTTAAGCATTGCATTCCATGTTCTTTGAAACCGACGTCTCCCCCAGTGATTTACTCGTATCCATCAATGAGTTACATGCAACCACAACAAAGCTATTGCAGTGGATATAGCAGTGGAGGTGGAAGCAGCGGTTCCTATTACTCGGCTTTCGCAGGAGGAGGTGGCCGCTGGCGTGATGCTGCTACTGGTCGATTCGTAAAAGGTCCAAATTCTTAAATTTTAATATTAACATTTGTTTTAATTTTTAGAATAAATGTTTTAATATAAATCTGGTTTCTTAATTGTTTGTCAATCTTTTTTTCACTATCATAAAATTAAAAATAAACGAATTTTAAAATAAAGAATCAACATTTTTCACTTCCATAAAAACGATAAAGTTAAACAGGATATACTCATTTGAATTAAGAGCTTGATTTCTATGATAAGAGAACCAGTGTTTCGACTCGCCCCGCCCCAACCTCGCCCCGGGGCGCCCCGGAGCGCCCCAAAGCTGGGGCGGAGCGGTGGATGGGGCGATTTTCTTAAAATTGTTGGGGCGCGGGGCGGTGGGGGGGGGGGCGACTTTTTATAAGCCAACATAAAAAAATTATTATTTTTAACTAAATTTGGTTGACTTAATGTTAGAAAGGTTCTTCTTTAACATTTTATCACATAAATCGATGTTAAAAAACGGAAAATGTACATTTTAAAATTTTATTTGGTAAAAAATTCTGAAAATTTAATGAATTTTGGGGGATTTCGGGGCGAAAACTTGTCTCCGGGGCGGTGGATGGGGCGAATTTTTGAGAAAGCCGGGACGCGGGGCGGTGGCGGGGCGGCGTTTGAAAGGTGCTGGGGAATGGGGCGGAGTTTGGGGCGAAAAAAAGTCAAGTCGTTTCACTGTAGAGAACTACTGTTTGGATATCAAAACATACATTGATTGAATCAAATTTATTCAATCCATTATAAGATCAATTAATTTTTTGTTCAAATGTATCAAGTGTCATTTTAACACTGATATTATGATTGACAACAAACATTACACTTCAACAACCGTGGCATAAGAAGATTAAAATAGCTTTAATCTTTCTTCTTTCATCAACAAAAATAATCAAAAGTGTGAAAAATTGGAAGATAAAAAACTTGTTTTTTCATTCTTCAATTTTATTTTATTGTAAAAATGTTAAGTTTCTTTATTTTAAATTTATTTTTTGTTACTACAACTTACTCGAAATATAATTGCAATTTAAACCAAACTGTTTATTTATCCATTGGAGAAATCGCTTTCTTTGAAACACCAAATTTTCCTGAATTGCCTGATTCAAATGATTGCAGTTTTGGAAATCTAACTTTTATATTGAAAGAAGACAATGAACAAAATTATACAGTAATACTTGTTAAAAATTATTAAATTATTTCAATAATCTTTTAAGGAGGTAAATTTAATGCTTGCTGCAACGTATATAAATTTTTGGAATTTAAAAGCTGCAACGGATTTCTTAATTTTTAATACAAATTCATTTTCTTTGGGTACTTTTAGTAGCATTGAAGGTGCGAGTTTTTTAAAAATTTTATTGTAATTTTTTGATTTTCTTTTTACATGATCTTTTCAGATGCCTCAATTTCTGCTGTTCAAGGATATATAATTTTTGAAAATGTAATTCAGAATTGTCCTTTAGAATCCGCAACAAAACCCTTTAATTTTATTGATGAAACACAAATTCTCTTTCTTCATGCAAAATATCCAAATATTACTAGTGATTCTGAAGAAACAAGAATTATGTTTATCGAAAAAGTATTTTGTGAATGGTCCTTCACAGCCCCTCAGGGATATGGCTTTAAAGTAGTTGTTACAAAATTTGGCATTTCTTCTGAAACTGATTTTTTTGTAACAAATTCGACGGACATCGTTATGAAGTTGGTTTTTTGAAATAAATGTTTTTAACATAAAATTTGTGGATTTTATAGTAAACGAAGTGTTGAACTTTTTCATGCTGTTTATAATAATGATAGAGTGATTAAAGTATATTTATCCAAAAGTATGTATGAAAATGAATGAAATGCTTTGCTTTTTTTCGAAGCTTAGAAATGATTTTTAATTTTTAGGAGAAAAAGAATTTGAACTTTATGTTAGTGTTGTAAAAACGAATGCCAAAATTATTGATGGAAATTGTACATTTGATAATAGCAGCAATAAAATGCTCAATGAAACCTATTTTTGGGGAAGCAATGATGTCCAGCATAAAGGATACTACAATAATATACAATGTTCATATAATTGCACACTAAAAAATAATACAGAATTAGTCGTTGAAGTTGATGTTATGGCAACAGAAATGTCGGTGGATACTTTAACATATTATACTGGAGATGGTAAAAATGGCACAATTCAAGTTCAAACTGATCCGAAGAAAAAACAAGTTCTTACATTTTCATTTCATCAAAAATTTGTATTTTTTAAATTTCAAACTGATGGAAGTGTTGAAGATGGTGGTTTTAATCTTCGTTTTTCAATCATAGGTAAGAAAAGTTTGAAGTTAATGTCAGCAAGAAACATACTATTTTTCTATTAAAGAAGATTTGCAGTTGATGTATTTTTTCGATTTCAAAAAAAAGATTTTGAAACTGCAATCAATTAACTAAAATTCAAAGATTTTCACTTTTGTCAGTTGCTATATTAAGAAATATTGAAGAAACAATAATGAAATATTTCATTGCAAAAGTATTTCAACGGTATTTCATCTAAGGTTGCCATAAAAAATTTCGGGAAATTTGTCTGATTTCCCGCAAACGTTTACACTTTTACACAAAAATGTGTAATTAATTTTAATATAAAAATTTGTTGTTTTTGCTTTAAACAGAATCAAAAAATGTAGATGTGCTTTGACCTAGAGTTCATTCGTCAAAATGTAATTTTTAACCTTTTTTGGTCATTCACATAGCTAGCTAGCTATAGCTGTTTTCGAAATATTTGACAACCCTAATTTTATTTTATTTATCATGATTATATATTATAACAATAGATAAAAGTGAACATCCTTGAATTTCAGTTAATTACAGTTTTGAATTTTTTTACGAAATCAAAAAAAAATTTAAAAAAACCTTTTTTATGTCAATGAAAATCATAATAATACCTTCCGAGAAACTAAGGTATTCCAATTTTTTTAGGCTGTGAATGCAATGATCCTCCTGTAATACCATGTCCAAGTGAGTTATTGTTTTTTTGGCATTTTAAAAAATGTCTTTTTAGGTAGTGATTTTCCAATAATGAAGCCATCAGATTATGGCTACCATGGTTTAATATGTAGTACACTTCACTGCAAATTTGTTGTAAGTTTTATCTATAAATTTTATAGTTGAAATATTTTAAAATCTTAGTCAGGGCTCACCCTGGGGCACGTGCCCCTCCCGAAATTCATAAAGCTCTGTCACAGTTTATCCCCAACGGCACAACATCTCCGAAATAAAATCTGGTCCACAGGAATAAATAAACGTGCTTTTTAGATTGAACCTTGCAATACCAGTTTATCACATTTGATTATAAACAATCTAAAAAATTATTATTACAATGCAGATTATAATTTAATTTACAAAGTTTTTTCAAATAATATTACAGTGTTTGATTTTATGACGTGGCAACCAAGTATTTATGAAATATTTCTGAACACTTCAAACGAAAATATTGTTGAAATTCATACTTTTCCTGATGACATACATTTAGATTCTTCTATTCAATTATATCCTTTTCAAGGTACGGCATTTGAAAGGCTTGACATAGATCACAAAAACATTAAAATTTTTAATTTTTTTAAACATTTTTGATATTGTTTAACATTTTCCGAGTTTGCATTTGTCAAAAGTACCGTTTTTCTCATGGCGTTTTGTGTTTTGTCTTTGAAGACATTAATATTTTTTTACAAAACGAATAATAATTTTCAGAACCGGAAATTGATCAACATATTTTATTATCATTTGATAAAAATGAAATTGATATAGATTTAGGATTTACAAATTATACGGTAATTGAAATGCCAGAGTCAGTGGTAAGTTTTGAAAAAGGTTGCCTGAGAAAAAATTAAATTAACTCTTTCGTTGTTATTTAGTTTATACAAAACGTTTATTTCGTTGTTTATGGAACTTATGAAAGTTTGGTGGGTTTTTGTTTAATATTGAAAGCTTTGATGTTTACAGAAAATAAGTGAGGTGACAAACTTGACACCTAAAAGGACGCTGGTCCGTTTGGTACACGTTTTCTTTCAACCTTTTTCGTTTGATCTTTCCTGACGATCAGAGGTCTTTTTCTATTGTTCTCTTGCCTGATTATCAGGAAAATTCAAACAAAAAAAACGTTGAAAGGAAAAAAAAGTAAGTACAGGGTCTGCTCCATTGAATGGCATTTTGAAACAAGATCGATGCTATATGTGGTTCATGACAGAAAAGTTAAAACATTTTTATCCACTTAAAATCAACTCTTTTTTTCGAAACTTAAAAATCTCTTTTTGTGGTCCAGATTCCAAATAAAAATCTGATTGTTTAGGATACCATAATCGAAACCTCTCCAATTTTAAGAAATAATGAAACATTG
Source organism: Panagrolaimus sp. LJ2414 (assembly GCA_024447195.1). Taxonomy (NCBI): domain Eukaryota; kingdom Metazoa; phylum Nematoda; class Chromadorea; order Rhabditida; family Panagrolaimidae; genus Panagrolaimus; species Panagrolaimus sp. LJ2414. The sequence continues at coordinate 914,875 of JAMRXY010000018.1, forward strand.
AGTTCGAACTTATTTGACAGAAAATATTGGTAAGTAACTTTTTAAATTTTTGTTATTTTCATAAATTACGAATCCTAGCCTTTTCTACATTGATTCCTTTAAATGTGAAATAAAAGAAAAGAAATTTGTTACAAGTGCTATTCTTTACAATCCGTATCCAAAGCATATTTCAGGATCACATTTAAGTGTTCGATTATCAAGTTTGTTTTACGAAATATTTTTTTTATTTTTTTTATTTAAAACCTTTTATCTGTCACGCAGGACGAAAGGGGACATATTATGTTTAAAGCATTGCTTTAGATTTAACAAATGGTTGTGTATTTGATGAAAATGTATTTATAAGAAAAAATGCTACAAACTTCTCAGTTGCTGCTTTATCAAAGAAATCAGATACTTGTATAATTAAAATTCTAATTGGAAATGTATATTTAATAACCCATCTTTTTACAACTTCTGAAAATGAGAATATTCAAGTTTTTGCTGGAACAGATTTCAAAAATCTGTTGTTTGAGTTTAAGTAAGCTTATCTTTTTAAAAGCTGTTTTATGATTGATTTTTAAAATCAGGCACCCGAGCCAAAAAGGAAAAGTACTTGAAAATAAAGCTCGCAATAAGGCAATTTTTTTTGACACTTTTATAAATTTCATGGCACAAAAAAACGCTAAAAAAATACCTGACTATTTTTGAATCGAATAAATTTTCAACATATTTTTAGTTCAAAATCAGTGCATCGTTGGAAAGATGTTTTATTGCTCTCTCATTTGTATGTTATTAAAATTCCAAAAGGATCTGTACTTTTTTTTAAATTATTACTGAATGAAGCATCTAATGTACCTATAATTAATATCGCACAATTTCCATATCAATCAATTATTACCACATACGGATATGGAACATCTAAAACTGGAGAATCTTGTGTTGGAGTTTTTGATAGTTTTGTTGAATACAATATTGGAAATTTTTCATTAAAATTTACAGTACTACACTATGAAATGGATAAAAGTGAGATGATTCAGTTCGTCGGAGATAGCGATTTACCGTATGTAATAATATAAATTAATTTCCTAAAGTTGTTAATAATTTATTTTAGTGTTACCAAAATCGGAGAATCTTTTATATTCAAAGAACATACAACAGTTCATTTAAGCATATTCTGTTCAGATTCTGAAACCTTAAGAAAGAGTAAAATGAAAGGTATTTTATTATATTTAGAAACTATTCAAGAAAATTGAAATTTTTCTTTGTAAATTTTAAATTCGATTTTTTGTGTACATACCTTACTAAGTCTTAAAAATTTAAAATTGTTTTTGCAAGATCTTGGAAAACAATGTTCGAATGTTGTATTTCGGTGGTAAACTTTAATAAATATACATGATTAATCACAGTCAAAACTGAAAAACAATCAATTTGGTTCAATTGATTTATACAGTGCTCCGCAAAAATATAACGTCACCCTAAAACATGCTAATTCCGGCACTTTTAAAGGTCGAATTGATTCATAGGTTTCAGATTCGGATTCAGCATGTTCGAAAACCTATATATACGAGAAATAATGAAAAAATATCAACAGGTTCGGATTTGTCAGCACAATATCAAAAAATTGCTTCCGCAAAAATATAACGTCACCCTTGAAAAATTTGCATACGATAAGTTTTAAAGAAACCAACTATCAGAGGTTGTTAAGTATGCTTATTTAAGCTAATTTGCGAAGAAAGTATCAAAAAATATTTATTGGCATTGATATGCAACCATAATGAAAATGCCATTTTTGTCATTTTTGGCGATTTTTACGTGTCTATAAAATGGCTCACAATAAGTTTTAGAAGATGTTACACATGCCATTATGTAGCCCTTATCAAGCTTATCATGTCCTCAAAGTTTCATAACTTGATCTCAAACATGCACGTCAAGCCAGATTTTCAAAATTCTCATTTTTGAGCTTTTTTCATCATTTTTCTGGAAAAAAGCAAAATTTTGTGTTTTTTCCAATTTTTGATAATCTGGCTTGACGTGCATGTTTGAGATCAAGTTATGAAACTTTGAGGACATGATAAGCTTGATAAGGGCTACATAATGGCATGTGTAACATCTTCTAAAACTTATTGTGAGCCATTTTATAGACACGTAAAAATCGCCAAAAATGACAAAAATGGCATTTTCATTATGGTTGCATATCAATGCCAATAAATATTTTTTGATACTTTCTTCGCAAATTAGCTTAAATAAGCATACTTAACAACCTCTGATAGTTGGTTTCTTTAAAACTTATCGTATGCAAATTTTTCAAGGGTGACGTTATATTTTTGCGGAAGCAATTTTTTGATATTGTGCTGACAAATCCGAACCTGTTGATATTTTTTCATTATTTCTCGTATATATAGGTTTTCGAACATGCTGAATCCGAATCTGAAACCTATGAATCAATTCGACCTTTAAAAGTGCCGGAATTAGCATGTTTTAGGGTGACGTTATATTTTTGCGGAGCACTGTATATGTTGCATCGGATTTTGAGAACCGCCAGTTCTCAAGAACTAAAATCAGATATCGAGAACCGATATCCGATTTTAGGAACCACGTAAAAAATCCAAGTTCCCGAAATCTGATATCGGTTCTTGATACCCGATATCCGTTTTCAAGAACCGATACCGGATTATGCGAACCTATTAAAAATATCTTTGTTCCCGTAACATCAGTTCGCAAAAACGGACATCGGTTCTCGGGAACGGATATGATGGATTAAAAAATATTAAATTCCAATATACATCTTATTGTGAATTTTACTGTGTGAAAATGAAAAACAACAAAACAAAAGGGTTCAAATTTTATTTTTAAATTTTATGGTTTAATTTAACTTTTTAAATATAGTTCTTTTTATTGGTCCTCAAAAGCATGGTTCGAAGATAAGAAAAAAATTTTTGGATTTCAGTTCGAATTAAAGGCAACTACTAAATGGACGATGGTTTAAAAAAAGGATTTAATTCTTTTATGAAAGTGAACATTTGAACATTAAAGTAATTTGATATTTTTTGATAAAACTATTTTATCTATATATATTGCCGATGATACTGTTTATAAATAAAATTGATTTTGTTTAAATATGAAAATTACAGTAAATATAAAATGAATTTATTTAACGTTCTACAAAAATCAGTGATTCAATTCTACAGAAATCAAGAGACGACAATATTCTTAATACAATAAAGTAGTAAATGATGTACAAAATATATTAGGATTTGGAGTGAAATTCTTCATTCAAAACATCCCATTGCTTCCAAGAAAGGAGTGGAAAATAAATTTTAATTCGACGAGTTTTGTATGCATCAGTTTCAATCAATTTATCAACGTAAGTTTGAAGCATGTCAGAGTAAGCAGCAGGTATTGGAGGACCTTTAAAAATAAGCTCGAAGGAAATTGATGGATATTTCTAAAAACAAAAATTAATCAAAAGTTTATAAAAAAGAAAACATACATCCATAAATGCAGCAACAAAAAAATCAAAATCAAATGTGTCCGGAATACCCGATAACCAAATATGTGTTAAAATTGTAGGATTAAAATAATTGATGAGATTCTTTGTAGTTTCTGGAGCGACTTTTAATGGCATATCACCAGAATTCCTAAACATCCATGATTAATTTTGTTCACAGTAAATTTAGAATTTAATAAACACTCACCAGTCAAATTTCTTCAATTTTGGCATAAATTTTACCACTTCATCAATCGGAACATCGCTTCCATCTGAATATTTTACTTGACCTCGATGAAAAATAAAGTCTTCAACAGATTTTGATAAAACCAAAAATTTCATTTCATCAAATGTGAGAATTTGATCAGCAAGATATAACACTTTGAGGTGACAAATAGCAACTTTCGGAATAACTTTTGATGTAATTCGAGTTGAACTTTCACTCCAGCTTGTGCTCCAGCGAACTTCAAAATTGTTGGTAATCCAAAGAGGTTTTTCTAGGTTATCCAAATCAATGCTTTCAAAATTATCAATTCCATAATAACGACCATTTCCATCGGGAAGAATTTTCAAATCTTCATTTTTTCCAAGAGCAAGATATTCTAATGTTTGAAGAAATCTAAGATCCTTAATAACAAAGTATGGGAATTCACGAAAGCAGAAGTATTTTGAAGTTTGCATCATTTTGAGTGATAATTTTGGGTTGGCATTTGTCTTCAGATAAAACAAAAACTTTTCACGAAATGAAGGTTGACGACGATGATCAAGAACCATATCAGGTATAACAGTATGAAGATCAGGAACCAGTTCCGAATCCATGTTCAAAAATCAGAAGCAAAGATAAATGCACGAAGTCCAACGTTCTCCAAAATGATGATAAACGTTCGAATGAAACGATTTCGTTATTTTTGCAAAAAAAGAAAGAAAATAAAGACTCGAGATTTGCATGAAAAATGCAAAAAACGTTAATACTAATTTGATCTTTTTACCAACATCTACAATTAACAAAATTTGCATAGGAAAAAAGAGGGCTAATACGGTCTAAAAAATCACTTGCATTTAAAATGAACTAGACGGATTAGCATTTTACAAACTTGTACTATCGTTAAAACGAGGATCAACCGTAGTCACAGTTATTAAAATTTTGATTTTTTTAAATTGAAGAACTTAGAAAAATTGATGGTTATCATTCAAATTTATTGTTACTTCATCAATTTTGGAGTTTTACTATTTTACCTTTTTTGTATACAAATAAAAATAAGAAAACAACAAAAAATTTACAAACATTTGATTAATTTTAAAGAGATCATATAAGTTTTTAAGAATTCCGTTTCACACAAAAATATTTAATTTGGAGTTTTTGCGCCTTCAGCTTCCATTGCGGCATGAATTCTAAAATGCAGCTTAGTCTCGAGGGAATATCCTTTGTATGTTAAAGCTTTATTCAAAAGTGCCACAACTTCTTCTCCTCGGCCTAAATCTTTTCGAACCATTGCCAACTCGAAACAGGAATTTGGAACAAGATATGTAAATTCAGTGATATTTCTTTCACTAAAAAAATATTTAATTATCTTCAAATTTAAAATTTAAACAAACTTTTCCATGATTTTTAAAAAGCATAATTCAGATTGATGAAAATCTTTTAAAGTTTTGAAGCAGCAACCTTTAAGGAAAAGATAAAGTGCTTCATCATTTTTATCAGCTGTTGAACTTTCAAGGGTCCAAATTTGTTCAATATCTTCAAGAATCGGTTTTACAAGGGTTAAATTATTTGCAAGAATCGAAAAACCATTCCAAAAATAAAAGAATTCGTAATGCGGATACAGTAATCTTCCTTCACGCTGATATCGAAGAGTTTTCTTTTCACAAAATTTTTCAACTGGAATTGATTTTCCAGCAATTCGCAGACGGATTTTTGGAACTTTACTGAAAATTTTTACAGGTTTTAGTATCCTTGATTTTTTAAAAAATAACTAATTTTGGACTTCGATTTTTTTATGAGAGTTACGGTAATATAAGTGGAGGTAAATCATTAAGCTCTGGAGTCTGAATTTTCCCCAATAAAAACTTACTCAAGTAAATATCGAACAGTTTCTTCTCTCTTTGGGGTAGATTTATCTGCATCAATTAAAGTTGCCAACATATAAGTATAACAGCATCGACTCCATTTACTTTCTTCCAATAATTTTTTTGCATGATTTGCAGCTCGATCCCATTTTTTTAAATAACAATTTGCAAATAATAATTCCCAATAACAAACATGATGAAATTGTTTGTAAAAACTTTGAACTTCAATTGAACGATTATAAAAATATATTGCATTATCGATATCGCCTTTAATCAAATATAATCGAGCTTTTAGAAATAAAACTATTGCACCCTAAAAAATGATAAATTAAAGCTTGTTTTTTACAAGATTACAAAAGCCTCAAGAAGCTTGAAAAAATTTGAATAATGTAATTATTACCTTTGGATGTGCTTGAACTAATGGAGCAATAAGTCGATCACAAAATGGAATATCAGGTTCCCCGGTTCCAATGAAATAACATGCCAAAAGATTCCAACCTAACAAAGTCATACAAACAAGTGGATTCCTCAATGTCCCAGTCATCATTGAGGCAAGATTTAATTCAAGCATTCCCACTGCCTAAAATCTACTGTATTTGTATTACTGTATTTTTAACGCCCTTTTGCATTTTTCTTTCAAAAGTATACTGTAGCATTTTTTGTTAGTTTCATTTTAAAAATAGTTTTTAGCTTTTGATCCAGTTTGATCTATTTGATCCAATCTATCAATCATTTAAAAAATTTCACACTTTAAACCATCGGATGATCAGGCCACCACCGTTGTTGAAGCGTAAGAGGTGGCATGATTTTTATATCTGTAGGTAGGTGGTCTGCCATAATAAAAAAAATCCCTGCAGCAGTTCTTTTTTTTATGCATAGATAATTTTTTTGCTTGCATTTTTTAGCTTTTTTTAAATCTTCTCTTTTCAAACTTAAACTTAAAGAAGAAAAAAAAAGAACAGACAAAAGTTTTAAATTAATTAATGATCTCTTTTCTTTTTGTGATTGATTTTTTTCATCTTTGTTTTGGGATAAGTTAAAGCTTTTTGGAAAGCCTCGCCCCTTTGCTGCTTCTTTTTTTTGTTTTATATAAAAACCCAAAAAATTTGTTTTCAATTTTGCATCTTAAAATTTGATTAAGAAAGAAGCTTTTTTGGATCAACAAAAACAATGTCAAAACTTTTGTTTGTTCTTACTTTTTTGGCAATTTTTGCTTTTTCATGGTCTGCTTTTGTTCCCGTTGAATACAAGGATTGTAGTAAGTGGATTATTGGGAGAACTTTGAACCAAATAAATTTGCATATTTTTAGAATCCGGATTCAAGATTGTCAGTGTTGAAGCTGATAACTGCGGCGGCGGAAATGGAAAATGCGTTTTTAAACGTGGAAGCAAACCCGTAATCCGAATTAAATTTGTTCCAGGTAAGCATTTTTGGATAAATAATGACATACCTTCAGGGCATGTTTCCCCTTTTAATTTTCCCCTTCGCTTTAATATTGTAACATTTTTTTAAGATCGTGATGTTGAAAAGCTTACGGCATCAGTTCGAAGCAAAATGGCTGGTGGCACAACCTTCACAACTTTTACCCTTAGCCCTGATGATGCCTGCCTTGCTGGAAATCTTAAATGCCCCATCAAAGCTGGTGAAGAACAAACTTATTCTCAAGCTGTCGAAATTGCAACCACCTATCCCCTTGTTGATGATGTTCAAGTTAATTGGGCTCTCAATGATGGAGCAGATGACAAAAATCGCGAAGTTTGTATCGTCTTTTTGGCTCAAATTGTTGAATAAACGAAAAAATGCCAAAAATATAAAGGTGCCATTTTTAAACAAATGTATTTTTTGCTTGCTTTAGTTTAAATAATATGCTTAATAAAAGAAATTTGCATACCTTATTTCCATTAAATCCAATAATTTCTAATAATTTAATAATTTTTGTTGGTAAAGTTGAAAGCATTAAATTGAAGGCTCCGATGCCCATTCGAACGCCAGCTTCAAATTGTGACTTAATTTCAGGGTCTCGAGTGGACCAATTTTCTGTTAGCAATATCCTTTGGCATTCTCTAAATTTGCATAATTAATGATTTTAGTCCCAAAATATTGAAAATCGTACTTGAAAGATTGATAACAACTTCGAATTTTAAATGCGCCTTTGACGAAACTTGCAAAAGTTTCATCGTAAAAAAATGTAAGCACGGCTCGAAACATTAAAGATTCAGCATAACAAAGTTCAGCATGAATTTCGGCTAAAAATAAAAAATACATTTTTTAAAAATATGAATTACTAATGAGTTTTTTGCAAAATCTGCTGCTTACAATCTGTTAAAGGTTTATGAGAGCCCCCAAAACGATAAATTGAATCTGCGATTGTATATTTTGGTCGGAATTTTTCAATGACTTTTGCAGAAGTTTGTGCCACATCCATCGCTTTTTCCATATCCGCTCGATCACAGGTCATCATGGCTTTAATGAATAGGATGGTACCATACCCTAAGGCATGATACATACTTTGATCGGCTCTGAAAATGAATTAACTAAAAAAAGTTTTTAAAGCTCAAATATACTGTATTATAACACTTTCGTCATCTTACTGTAAACTCTAAGTTTACTGTAATAACTTACAAACAAGCCATTCTTTCTTCAGCTAATTCAAATTCATTGTTTAAAAATAGTTCTAATGCAATTTTTGTTTCATTAATTGTATCCAATAAATTTAAGGAACTGTTACTAAAAAATGATTTAATCAAGATCAATATTGTTATATCTCTAAAAAGTTACAAACCAAATCATTTCATCATTGGCATCCGCAAATTCATCATTATCATTTTCTTCAAGCGGGGTTGTGCCATTTGCAGGCAAAGATTGACTAAAATATTCCTGCCTCCTTTTGTAAATTTCATTCCTTGTTCCCATTGTCTAAAAGTTGAATAAATTACAGTGTTTAACAAAAGTGTATAAAAATTGTGTTTTACAATGTCTACAAAAAACTGGAATAAAAAATGAGTATTATTTTTAGAAACATAAAAATACAAAAAATAATGAAAGAGTGAAAAAGAGGTCAAAATCTGGGGATGGATGGATATTTTTATTGATTAATCCGCTTTTGTGACTGACTGAATGAGTGAATGGATGACTCAAAAACCACTACTTTTTTGACCACCTCCAAGAGAAAAAAAGAGAAAAGGCCTAGAAAGAATGTAAAAAAATGAGATTGACCGATTAAAATCTTTGTAAACCGCAAAAAAAGGTTTCATTCAACACCCAAAAAAACGTGTGTCAACATACAACAAAAAATGTGTGTGAATGTTTTTAGACTTTGAATAAATTTTCAAAGCTCAAAAGGCAAAAAATGTATATTTTTAATTTCAAAAAACTGACTGGGGTATTAAAGTATTATTATTTTTATTATTTAAGCGTCATCAAAATGTGTGTGAAAGAATGCATTGCAGCAATAGCAGGAGAAAGAGAAAGAATTAATACATTTAAAAAATATGTATTAATTCCATGTGAAAAAACAAGCAGCAATAAAAACATGCACAGATTTATTATGAATGAAAAATTAATACTTGGAAAGTGACTGTAGTTTGGTAGTTGGATAAAAATTGGCACATTTTTAACACCAACCCTTTTTGCAGAAGAAGCATTAAAAGTTAAAAGTTCAATAACTTTAAAATTTTAGTAAAAAAGCTGGCTACAAAAAACTTTTTTAAAGGTCAATTATATATTACACTTGTAAATGTATGATAACCTCAATTTTCAATCGATGCTGATTCCCAAAAATCCTTTTTACACTTTATTAGGTTGCTGTCTCGCGTTCCTGATTTTGGGAGTTGTTAGGATACTTAAATTAAAAGGAAAATTTGAATAAAGTTAAAACCTCGGATTCAATGACCTCAAAGATTAGACATTGTCGTCAAAAAAGATATATTACTCAAAAATGCAGATAATCTGTGACAGATTAAAAGAAAGGACTTACCATCTTTAGCTGTTAACTGAAATATGGAAAAAAGCTGCTTAAAATAATTAAAGAGATTACTGTAGCCACTTCAACCAAACAATCAAAATTACTTCCTTTTTTCTTCACAAAAAAATACAATATTTCTTCCAAAAATCCTTTCTTTATCCACTTTTTTTTGTCACACCGGAAACGTCTTCGTAGTCTTTTTTTAACCAAATTAATCTCTCTCTTTTTTTGAGTTGAGTCAAGCCAAATAAGCTTTTTCTGCGCTCAAAAAAAGTAAGTGTAAAAAAGTATCAAAATCTCTCTCCCTTTTAAAAAAAGATAGACTCACATTTCACGTTTTCACGTGTGTTCTTTGACACTTTTTTCATTCCGAAAAAATAAACATCCCATTTTTGTGAAGAAGAAAAAACACTTTATGTGTGCCGTTATTTTTTAAAGGGCATGATATAATGTTGCCATGGAGTTATTTTGCTTTCTCTATGATATTTTTTTGTTGTTTTTTTAATTAAAAATTTAAATGAATCTGTGCCAACACAAAATTGAAACAATTGCACTTTGAAAGAAAATACTATTTGTATCTTTTGACGTTTCTGCCATCATTTTTTTGTGTCTCCAAAAACACTTTCAGAAAAATTATTTAAATCAAAAAATCTTGAACATTATTTTTGTTAAAAAAATGTTGTTGTTGTTGAGAAAAAATGTAAAAAGGCTTTTGTTGTTGTTTTGCTTAAAAATTGGAGTGATTTTGCAACTTGCAACCAACAACAACATGCTTTTGAAAAAAAAATGGAAAAAATAGAGCAGACAAAAAAAAGTAAACTTCCGGAACAGTTGAAAGTTTGAAAGGGATACCTTTAAATATAGTTTTGGACATCGAAAATATAGCTTTTTTTAAACCGGAAAGTACATTTATAGTGTTTTTGGGTAATCTTTGAACAGCAGTTTTATGTTTTGCTGCTAAAAAAATACTGTAAGACTTTTTAAAAAAATGCATCTTCTTAAAAAAGATGTATTTTTTTAAAATGAAAAAATTAAAAAATTGCGTGTTCAGCTTTTTATCAGACTTGTTTACTTTGTTCTTAATATCTACAGTATCCTTCAACAAAATATTCTTTTTAGTTACACATTCATCGAACATTATGCAAATTTTTAAGACTCATATCTTCAAATCACTTTTTCTTTCGACAAACTTTTTATGTGTCACAATTTCAATCTTCAAAATCTCTCAAAATCTCTCCAAATGTTGAAGCGATTTTGTTCAAGCTATGCAAAGGCAGCTCAATCTTATTTAATCGGAAAACCAGAATGGAATGAAACATTTATGAAATATACTTCAAAGGTTTGTTTTCCTTTTTATACGTTTTTCTTCAACTTTATTCAATTATGTGTTTTAGTGTAAAGTGATTGAAGCAAAACATGGTCAACGAATAAAATATGAATTTACTGTAACCAAGGAATCATTAAATTCAATTGGAATCATGCATGAAGGTTATATGGCAACATTATTGGATGTTTGTATGGGACTTTTTATTTATGAAGGAAAAGGTGAATCTGCTCAACAATCTGCTGTTACAGCTGATCTCTCTATTTCGTATGTTTTGTTATTAACACTAGTAATATCAATAATAGTTACAGTATATTTTTTTAGATATTTAAATACTGTTAAACTTGGTGAAACAATTGTGATTGAAGCAAATTCTTTAAAAGATGGAAAAAAGTTAAGATTTCTGGAAGCAAAAGTTTATCGAAAATCTGATGATGAAATTGTTGCAATTGGAAAACAAACATTGGTATATCTTCCAAAGAAACAGAATAAAAGTGAATAAATGTTTTGATTAATTTTATGTTTTTATGTTTTTTCAATTGTTTTTTGAATAATTCTGTTTTAATAAAAGTACCGAAGTTCTGGAATATTTAATTGTTGAACTATGTATAGTTAAAATGCTTTGCAAAACTTGTTTTATGCTAAATATGATTCTTTAATCCCAAAAAAATGCTGATTGTTGAACCAATGCCGCTGTTTTTAACTACTGTAATTATAACTTTGATCAATTTTTGTGAGCTAAAAAATTATTGTATACCGTAACTTGGTAATTCAAATCTCTTAAAAACAAGTTCTTTAAAATAAAATAAGCAAGTAAATTCGATTGTTGTTGTTGAATTAAACATGACAAAAATATTGTTTTGTTTATCAACAAAATTTTAAAGCCTGGTTGACTTTACAAGTTTCCCAAAGCTTTCAACATTGATTTCTTTTTTGAAATTTCATCAAAATTTTTAAGTATGTATCGTAAACTTTGAAAAAAACGTGATAAAAATGTGATCTTTTTTTCAAAAACATCTGACACCATTAATTTCATGATTTCATTGTCTGCCATTCTTTAACCTCAAAAATAGCTGATTCATTTTAAACAGCTTTTTTGGATTAAAAGTTAAACCATTGCAATCCCGAAACATTTGTTACTCATTTCTTCAAACACGGCTGTTTTGTTTTGATCTATTTTTTATTATTGAACAAAACAACATGAAAAATAGAAGGATGATTGTTAAAAATCAATGATTGAACAGATGTTAAAGTTTATTGCCTGCAGGCAGCTTATGTGCCCTTTCTTCAACTTTTTCAAGGGCATGTCCTCCAATAAGACAGACTAATTTGTTGGTTGAAGATATAAAAAAACACATATCGCAAACAAATTGAAAATAAATGTGTGATTGAAATAGAGAAAAAGAGAAAGAAGAGGTTAAATAGAAAACTTCAAACGTTTATTTTTAAAGAAGAAAATTTTATTTTTTTAGTTTCGTTCAAAATCAAACGGAACAAACGGAAGAAGCGATATATTTGAGGAGAGAAAAACATGTATTTATTACGGTTTTTAACCGTTTTTGCTGTTGTACATTTAATTTATGGTAAGTTTTGTGGAGAAATATTTATAGTATCGACAGGTGCTCCTGAATCAAGTATTCATGATTAAAGTATCAAAAAACCCTTTTACCAAATATTTCATTAACCTATTACAGTAACGTAAATCTTTAGCGAGTACGGGTCAAGGAATTGAACCAGGCAGCGAAAAGCCATCCTCCAAAGAAGTTGAAGAATCTGTAAAACAAGAAGTCTTTCTTAAAACCGCAAATGCAGAACCCATTGAAATTGATCGAGTTAAGCGATGTAAGTTCAAAATTTGAAATTAAGATACACCCAATAAAGATTATTTTTAGTTGAAACAAATGGCAATGCTCCAGTACAATCACTTCGTCGTACACAAGAACTTGATGAAGTTACAGTAACTCCAGCTTCACGAATTGGTTACGGTACCCAAAAAGATGCTGGAATTGGTTACGGTACTTCTGGAGGTGGTGGAAGTAGCACCATTTATGGCGGATATCAAAGAGATCACAACATCGGACAAGGTACTGTTGGTGGTGGTCATGCCGGAATTGGAAGTGGAACTGTCTATGGTGGGCATCAAAGAGAACATAGCGTTGGCCAGGGTACTGTAGGAGGACGATCTGGAATTGGAAGTGGAACTGTTCACAATGGATATGAACCAAATGTTGGACATGGTGTTAAAGTTGGTGGAAAAGCTCCAGCAATCGGAAGTGGTACTTATGGTGGCACTTCTGATGTTGGAGTTGGATATGGAACTTTTACAACCCGAAGAACCCCATACATTGGAAGTGGAACTGAAGAGGAAACAAATAGCGGTAATTTTGGTATTGGTAAAGGTACAACATCTGGTGATTCAAAAGGTGACAGAGTTCATCTTAATGGTGACCCAGATAGTGTCAATACTGAATTGGGAGGTGAAGTAAAAATTGGAAGAGGAACAGGCATCCGATCACGTCGGGATTCACAATTTGATCGATTTGATACCGGATTTGCAAAGGAATGTAATTCATATTATGGACGACTTATCTGTTATCGAGTTTATACAAATCGTAAGTGTACTTCTCTTACATGGCCTACAGTAACCTGGTCCATTTTAGCTAGTATCATCACTCCAGCAGAATATACATGCTGGAAGATTTCCAATAATCGAAAAAATTGCACTGAAGTTGATAATATTGTTTATCTCAAAAATCAAGGTTTCCAACCTGATGAATATGAACTTCCCCGAAATCGTAATCGACAATATCCTGAAAATCGGGATCGCCAACATCCTCGTCCCCGTCAAGATCCAGAAGAATTTGAAACATCCCATAGCCAACAACATCCCCGTCCCCGTCAAAATGAATATGTTCTTCGAGGGCAAGATCGTGATTATTCCCAAAATCTTCCACCTCCACGCAGTCAAGGCTCCCAAGGAAATACTCATCGATTTGTAACAACTTCTCTAAAATTGGGTCGTGACAGTATGCTTTTAACTTATTTTTATCAATAATGAGAAACTTATCATTTGATTTTAGGTTCTTTGGAAGCTGATGATAATCGGGAATTATATCGTCAAAAACGTAAACGTACGTCAAATGTTTGATTTTTTAACAATCTTATTAAAGATTTCATTATTTCCCAGGTGCTGTTAAAACTAAAAAGCCTTATTACACTGTAAGTTACTTTGATGTTGTAGTTTTTAGTGAAAAGGGACATCAACAACATAGGGGCACCAAGGGTACATGCCGCCTCCATAATCTTTAAAGTCCTTTGATCTTTTACCGCCATTGGTATAAGATCAAAGGCGGAACCTCTTAAAATAGCTTCTGTCGCCTCCTGAAAATAAGGCTGCTGACGTTCTTGTCAGTGACATTCTGTTTTAAGATATTTAATTACTTAATTGTTTATTTTATAATTTTAATTTTTAGCCCCCAGATTATGAAATGAGCGATGAATTCGAAGAGATTTGAAAGCGAAGAATAAAATCAAAACCACTGCAGTAACAAAAGCTTAAAAACACGGTCACCTTAACAGAATAAAAAATATAAGCTTCTTTTCGTTTTTCTTTCTTCTTCTTCATCGTCTTTTTTCTTCCCACAAAACATTATTATTCTTTAAATATTTTTTATTCATATGTTAATCAATTTTTCCCCTCCTCCCTTCTTTGATGCTTTTAACTACAGATAGCCTGAGAGAAAAAAATAATTATAATATTTGTAATAATAAATTTAATTTAACAGCAGCAAAAAATCGAAATTTTTACAAAAATTTTAACTTTTTTTAAAAAAGGTTTTTTTTCATTAAAGTTATATATAAATTTTCTTAAAACGAAAAAAATGTTCCAAGTAAAAAAGTTAAAACTTGTCCAAAACAATAATAGAGTTGTTTTGTTTGACGAAAGTGTTGAATTAATTAAACCACAAATATTTGTTGATGGGATGACGACGACAAATATTTTATTAGATTCATGTCGAAAAATTTATGTTGAAAGAGATTATTCAAATGGTACGGGGGTGGCATTTCAACGGGATATGCCGTTACAGCTTGAGGGGATTGTAAGTTGCCTGCTTGTCTGCAGAAATGAGATATATCAAATCCCAAATTAATTGTTTTTAGATTGATTATAGAATATACGAGGAAACAATTACCGCGATAAATGCCCTCTTTGCAGAAGTTGAAGAAGTTTGTCTTGGTTCAATGTTGGAGACATTTGTTTCATGTGGGACATGTTATATTAATCGATATTTTGTTCCAACAAGATATGAAAAACAGTTGGTTAAGATACGACAATATATTGATGATAGAAATAAATCAGTGCTAATTCGATCTGGAATTTGTATCACTGATCCTATGGAACGTGGCTTAAGGGTGGTATGTTTTTGCCATAGCTATGACAAAAATTTGCATATTCATTTTTTAGCTTGAAATTAGTTTATTATCAACGGGACAAGAAACTCAAGTTATTACACAATTTACAAAGCCTTCAACAATTGAAGAAGTTTAATTTTTTTGGTTATTTATATATTTGTATGTATATCTGCAGAGGCGAAAAAATTCTATTGTTTTATTTATTTGAGATTATACTTAAGCTTTGATTTTGATGATGAAGTAGGGTTTGAGAAAAGAAAAGCTTTTGCGCAATGTGATTGTTAATGGAAGATACCGTAACCAGAATAGATTATATCCATTTACCAATTATTATGGTATTTTACACATTCGCCTAAACTAAACTTAATTAAATATGATTGTTCACGAAAATATAGTCAAAGCGTAAAATCGGTTTCTTTTCTCAAACTCTCCATCTCCAAAATTGCTAAATGATGCTACTTTTCTTAAAATTCTTAAATCTACGGCCATTAAAATTGTGCTTTCGATGCCATTGCTTCTTTTATTATTATTCTTCTTCTATTTTTTATGATTGTACAAAAATTGTCTTCTTACTTCTTCAAATTTTATTGGATTTTGATTTTAATCAAAAACAAAATCGCCCTCAGGAATTCATCACTTCAATTAATGGAAGAAGCTTTCGTGCTTATTTTGCTGCTTCCATTTAACAATTGTGCAATTCTATGACTCGTCTTGTAAATTATCATAAAAGCAATTTAATGTTGGTATAACAAATGACAAAACTGTATTATAAGACTTCTAAACAGCCTCTTAAAGTGTCATTTAAAATAAAATTTCAGACAAAATTTTAAGCTTTCTTTTTTGTCCCATTTTTTGCTCCGTCTTCCTTCCTTTTCTTCTTCTTTCATTTTGTTTCCTTCACTTGTTTTGCTTTAATAAATAAAAATTATCATTATAATAATAAAAAGAAAATGTCTAATGCATGTTTATGGTTGTGACAAGCAAGAGAAAAAATATGTTACAAAATCTCACACAAAAACAATTCGCTTTGTTGAAAAATGTTTAGTTGCTTTTCCAAAAATCTGCTAACAAATAATTTTAAAAATCTAGGAAGAAATGTTTTAAAGCGGGGATATATTCCTGAATTAATTCCATGGACTTCAGATGGATTTTTGTTGGATAAACGGCAAAAAGGAGATCGTGAAGTTTTGGATTTTAAATGCAACTTGAAAGATGAAAGAAAAATTCGCTTTGAAATTGCCGATGAATATGATTTGGTTTTAATCGCCCAACAAATGAATGATGGATTTGTTCGAGAGGTTAATATTTGTAAAGCCTTGGGTATGTGTTTTATCATATTTGTGTTGGCAACTTTTGTTTGTGTAGTTTAACATTTCATAGTAATATGCAAAATTGGGAAACTTTAGAACTCAAAAGAATTTTTGAGACTGGACTTTTTGAATTTCTTTCTTCAAGAAGAACATTAGTTCCAAAATATTAAAAATTTGCATACTATTGTGCAATGTTACAGTAATCCTTCAACACTTATCAAATCCCCAATATTTACATTAACCAGAACCTACAAATTTCAGAAGCTAATCTCGAAGATTTTGCTGCCCTTCATTTTGAGATGATTAAAAATTGCCTTCCTTTTCGGGGAAGTTTGCTCGGATTTTTTGAAGATAAACTTGTTTGTTTCCGAGTTGCTCGATACATTGATTCCTGTGATTTTGAAGCAACATTTGGACCACCTTTAACACCTGGCTCTGAACCTAAAATCCATTTCAAGGCTGATTATGCCAAAGATATTGCAAAATTGCCATTTGAAAATGAAAAATGCCGAATTCTTTTAAATTTTCTTTTAACATGTGAACATCAAATTAATCAATTTATTCCGCCTGAAACAAAAAAGATTGCCTTCGGGGAAGCTGTTTTTGTACACAATGATTTTAAAAGGTAATCATAATCACGGCTTTTCAATCGATAAATCACTTTTTTTACAAACAATTTCTTTAGTCACTCGCTTGGAAAAGCTATCAGTGAAGCCTGTGAACAATTAGCCCGTTCAAATGGATGCGAATATATTGGAAGTATTGCAGTTGCACGAAATTCCTCAAAAATTGCTTTTAGAGTTAGCTTTTTTGATTATGACAAATGTTTAATTGTAAAATTTAGAAGAACTTTCAACGCCTTTTTTCATTCCCATATGACAAATATATTGTTGATGGAAAAGTTGTATTTAAAAATCTTGAAGATGGTGCAACAGAAGCAAACATTTTTCTTGGGAAACTTTGATAAAAAAGGAAGAAATGTTTGAAAGAAAATAAGTATGAGGTCAATGTTTAATTTTTTTATTACTTTGAAATTTTGCATATTGTTTGTATACGGTAAACGATAAAAATTATCATAGTATTTATTATGTTGGTATTTTTTGAGTTACTGTAATTTGATAAGAATTTATTTATTTTTGAGTTACTGTGATTGCATGTAATAATACATTTCTTTTAAATAAAAATAATAGTTTATATTTTTTGTCAAGGAAAAAACAAACAATAAAAGATGACTTTTTTTCATAAAAAAGAGAACAAAAATTTTTAACAAATATAAAAAAGCCTATATTCATTGTTATAAAAAATAAAAATTAATAATACTGTACAATTTTTTTCAAAAATTTTTCTACAAATATAAGATTTTTTGTTAAAGACAACACACAATCGGCAAGCATTTATTTTTGATGATGATGATAAATTGATAGACTGATAAGAAGAAGAACATTGATTAAAAAAGGGACAGATGAGATGAGATCAAAACGATGAAAACCCACATCCAGGAGGGGACAGCTGCTCTTGGTCATCATCTATATTATGCAGGTGGTGGTGATCCCATTAATGTTGTTGGTGAAACAGTACCCGATGGAATATCATTATTATTAAAATTATTACTATTAATTGGTTTTAGTTGAGTTTGAACTTCATGATCGCCTTGAGTTGAAAGGGGTTTGAGGGTAGCTTTTTTGGGGCTTCGAGAAAGGAAAATTCTTTCAATATTCAAAGCTGGAAGTTCAGCAACCATGGTACAAATTGTTCCAAAGAAATAACTGATTGCAAGTTGAATAACGCAATGTGCAAGCATTCTCCATTTTGTGCCAAAGATTATTGGGAATGGTGCTAATAAATATGTGAAAACAACTGGGATCATATGAAATAGATAAACTGAATAACTGAGGGTTGAAAGGGGAAGGAGGTATCGATGGGAGAGAAGAGTATTCACAAAACCTCCAATTCCAGTATGACAGGCATAGATAAGCCAAGATAAAGCTAGGGAGAATACGGTACGATGAGTGGCACCATAAAAGTAATGATAAATTGGCCAATTCCATGCTTGCAAACATGGATATAAACCATATAAAGCCCAAAATCCTGTGATTGAAGCAATTGTCCAACCAGTAAAAATAAATTTCAATGATCTTTGTTTCTTTTGAGTTTGAGCTTGGAATCCAGCAAGATAATATCCAAGTAGTAGACCAACAATATATGGTCCAATACGGTATTGAGGTTTAATATACATTAGAATGTGATGTTTGATGTAATCAGGATTAAACATTTCAGGTTGTTTCCAAAGGAATTGAGTTGGAGGGAAATTATAAACCCACATTCCCCATCCATTCAACAAAGCACTTGCACTAATTACAACCCCAGAAATGAGTAAGCCAACAGTTGGATTCCTTCGAAGTGATAACAAGAAAATTGGAGAAAGGACGTAAAAGATGAATTCAGTTCCGATATACCAAGTCCAAGGCATGCATCGATTTTCCATTAATGAATTAATAAAGAATAAATTTTCCCACCAATGTTTTGGGCATTGTACTGCAGGATCAGCTAAAAATGAGAACAATGAGGTTTTTCTAATTTTGGATAGAATTAACATAAAAATTATTAAAACTCAATTCTAAATTAGCATAAATTTTTTTGAGGTATGATTTATGGTTAATCAGTTTTTTGCAGGGATATCGAACCGAAAGCTCGATATCCCCTTTGGGGGGATAAGAAAAAGTTATTACTTGGAGGCCACATGGGATGGAAATGTGTCACAGAAACTCGGGAAGTAACAGTTAGGATGGTATAAATATATGCAGGCCAAAGTCGAACTAATCGATGTCGATAAAATCGAAGCCAATATCCCCATGATGTCCAGGTTGGTTCTTGTTCAGTTGTGTTCTTTTGCCATTTTTTGAACCATGAAAATGCAGTTAAACATCCAGAAAGTGTCAAAAAGACATCAACAGAAAGTGTGAAATTTGTGATCCATTGATTGGCAAAATTGTCTACGAGGTCATCCTTGTAATCATCAACATTCTCCAAATATGCTTGAACAAAAATGAAAGAATGTCCAACCAAAGTCCAAACAAGAGATAAAAATCGAAGTCCAAACATGCATGTAATTGTTGAAGAAGGATCTTTTGGCATTTGAGTTAATTTTCGGATATTCTTTTTGAGAGAAAATGAAAGAAGAAGCTGGGTTGGCATATCCTTTGCTTTATCGCCTCTTTTGTAATGAAGAACAGTTGCAAGTCCAACAATAAGATATAAAATCATATCAAAACCAAAATCCAACATTGGAATAAATTGTTCATACCATTGTTTATCATGCCGAGATTTGACACATCCTTCATATGGGAGATCTTGATGGTCTTTATTGGAAGAAGAAAGATTTTGCCAATGTTTAAGTAATTCAAATCTATCATTTTCACAGGTTGATGGAATACAGGCACCATAAGCTGTACCAAAATCTTTATCATTCAAAGCAAAACAATAATGAAGGGGGTATTGTGAAGCAGAATATGAAGTTTCCCCGGCAGCTTTGATGCATTTAAATGCACGGAAAATCCATCGATCTTGATCACGACTGATAAATTGTGATGCATCACCTAAAAATTGGAGAAGGATGAATCATAAAAGATATCGGATAAAAGAATATTACCAGTTGTGAAAGATTCATGATAAAAATCACGTTGTTCTTTCAGCGTTGATTTATCGGTCAAGTATGTTTCGACCTAAAAAATTTGCATATTTTTTAACAATGGTGTTTTTCGAATAACAAAAGAGAAGATTTATGAAATCCTTTTTGTTTACAAATAAGCTTTGAGATTTTCTAATTGGGATTTCATAAATCTTAATCTTATCTAATCAGCTAAACCCAGATATTTCAAATATCCCCCCTGGGAATTACATACCTTATTCAAGCTGTCTTCACATTTTTGTGATGCTCGATTCTTTGGAAATGTATTGATGAAAGACCAAACGGTATCTTCAGGATATGTGATTAGACTAGTTGTTGGATAATTGGGATCTTTACATTTTACAGTAATAATAAATAATATTGATAGGAGATATAACAATATCCCCAGCTGGGAGCCAAACATATTGTTTGAAGGGTTTAGGCTAAAATTTTGAAGTAATTTTAATTTAAAGCCAATTTTTTGATTAGTCACTTTTTATAAAAATGAATAGAAAAAAATCACGGATTATAAATAGTCGCCCTCGGGGCGTGTGTCAATAAAAAATTTGTTAATTGTTAATGAATCGAAAAAAAATAGTCAAAAGTAGACTATATATTTGGGGAGGGGAAAGAAATATCGAGAGCAAGGTTTGCATGTTCCTTACAATTTCGGACTGGAAAGATTGAAAGAAATCAGTCTCAAAAAAGTTTTTTTCAAAAAAAACACGTGCATTTCAAATTTACTTTTTTTTAACAATTTTACTCCTTTTTATAGGAGGTTTTTTGTTGTTGTGAGAAGGGGTCGAGATTATTATCGACTAAAGAAATCATAAAACTCCCGAACATTGTTCTTTGTCCAAAAAAACAGGGAAAGGTAATTTATAAAAAATTTGAAAGACTTCTTTCACTCTTGAACTTAATGACCCTCAGGGCAAAAAAGGGGGGACATGAAATGGAAAGAAAGTTGTTACAAAATGACGAAAAATATAAAAATACGTGATTGAAAAAAAGAACAATGATGATGGCAGCAGTAAACCCCCCTTCAAAAATTGAATGGTAATTGATACACATATTTTTGCTGCCTACAAAAAAACTTGTAATGAAAGAAAAAAAACGTTTTAAAACTTTTATCACGTTTTCTTTTTCTTGTATAATTAAATGGTTTTTTTGATTAAATTTTGTAATTTTTAAAAATTGGCATATATTTTTTGGAAATTAAAAATGGAATAAAAGACTCGCATCGATGATTACCATTTTTTTAAATTTGAAATGGGCAAACAAAAATGCGGCCATCTTTCCTCCATTTTTTCAGAAGGAAAGAAATGCATGTGTTTTTTCTTCTTTGCCTTTTTTGAAAGAAGAAGATTGAAAAAAATAAACGGGTTTAGTTTTTTTTGGAAGAAAAAAAGTGACGTTTTTGGAAAAAAATGGTAAAGATACGAATATATGTATTTTTGGGGACAAAAAATCATAAAGAAGTTAAAACAAAATACAGCAAGGGACTATTGCTGATAGGCAGGTTAAGATAAAGTAAGGTAAAGTAAGGGGGTGTCTTTACGTAGTACAAAAATGACATGGACTAAAGTTTATTAGAAGAAAAAATGATAATTTAACAAATTTGTCGTTGTCTTTTTTTGGGGTGTAATAAGAAAAAAGTCAAAACAGAGAACATCATTATTACACAAGAGTTTTTTAAGGAAGTGGTTTTGGTCTTGAACTTCAAAAAATGTAAAAAAAACAAGTTCAGACAGTTTTTGTACACCCCTGAAAAATTCTAGTTTAAAGTCTTTAGAAATAAATTAAACCAAATTTCAATAGTTTTTTGTAATACAAAATTCAGAACTATCGTTTCGATCCAAAACTATTATAATGTAATAAATTGTTTATTTTTAATTTAAAAATTAAACAATTAATTTCAAAATTTTTGATTAATTTTTCAAAAAAATAAACGATGTCTATCTCTAAAGAAATGCAAAAAACAAAACAAGAACTACTTTTTTGACCAAAACAACAAAGTATTTTTAATTGAAAAATTTCAAAAATCAGACGACAAAAAACATAAGCAACAACAATCAAAAATAAATTTAAGCGTTTGTTTATAACTTTCTACCTCTTTTTATGAAGTGATTTTATATAGCCAGAGAAATTTTTTAATCCTTTATCCAACAAAAAAAGCTGCCAGCAAGAACAACAACAAATCGCCAGCCCTTTTTCTCATTTAACAAAGTTGTTAAGTTTGAAAGAGATTGAAAGAGAGAGAGATATTCCAACACGGTCTTCACCACCACCAATAACAATGAATATCTATGTATATTCCACCACACGCAGCAAAAACCCAATATACAAAACCATCCATCGATGGATGATGATCTTTTTATAGGTCATTCTTCTTCTTCTTCTTCTCAATCCACCAAAAAAGAAAATTCGATGCAAAAATGCATATTTTTGGGAGGCTGGCTCGCGCATGTTTAAAAATTTGTTGCGCGATTTTTTGGCGGTGGCGAAAAAAGGATTTCTCTCTCTTTTTTTGGTTAATATTGATTTATTATAGTGTTTAAAAGATTAAAAATATATAAATGTATTTATATATCTCCCAAATTTTTTTTATCATTCAGGTTAATACTTTAATTTTTTTTAAAAAATAAAGTGAAAGTTGTTTGACCTGATTTTTAATTATAGTTTTAACGAATTTTTACAGGTAAAATTTTAGGATTAAAAAAGATTTAAAACTGGAAATGAAGAAGGAGAAAATCTGGAAATTCAGTGGTCATTTTGATACTACTTTTTTCAGGGGACAATAAAGAAACCAGAAGTTTGGATAATAATGATTATAAAAAAGTAGTAGGGGATAAAAAATATAGTTATTGTTATTAAAAACAATGGAAAAGGACTATTTTTTGGAAGCAGCAGTAAAAAAGACTGGTCAGAAAAGGTGCCCTAAGGAAAAAGGGGGTTTCATTTATATGAATATCTTTCATAAAAGAAAATAATAAGCATTTATTAAAGCCAAACAGAATTAAAAAAGAAGAAAATGTAAAGAAACTTGTATCTGATTTTTTCTTAAAAGGCATGAAAAAGAAGATGGCTTTTATTTATTTATGATGTTTTCTTTCTTCATATCCACAAAAGTAAAAAGTGGGAGTTTCTTAATCAAAAAAGAGATTGCAACAAGGATTTGAAAAATGAAAACAAAACAAAAACCCATTTCAAAACAACAAAAAACAAAGTCTTCACAAAAAAAGTTTCTTTGAACAAGAGCAATGATTCAAAAATCATAAATTTCTTTCACTGATTTAAAAAAATCTTGATACACTTTGTTGTGTTCGATGAATAGGAAAAAAAAGTTTTGAAAATATTGTATCCTTGATCAAAAATGACGGAAACTACAGAAATGAAGAAAAAAGACGGATACAGTCGGAAATAAATATTTCAAACATTTTAAACAAGAAAATGTTTGAAATACTTATGTTTTAATTTTTTGAAAAGCCTTGGGGGCATAAGATATTAAAATCTTAAAAATCATTTTTTTACGTTTTTTGAACCCTAAAAAATCGGATGTACGATAGCTGATCGAAAACTACAAAAATCAAAACAGACAGATCTTACAAAAATTTTTGTCAAACCAATTTTTTAAAAGCTTTTAAAAAACGTTAAAACTTTTTTCGATCAAAAAACTGGATGTTTGAAAAAAAGCATTTTTCATATCACGCTTTTTGAACCCTAACATTTAAACATAACTGTGGCTATAAACCCCCCTTAGGCAATTAACCCCAAATCATCATTAATCTCTTTTTACCCATTTTTTAAAAAAGTCTTTTTCAGTTGAAAAAAAAGATATAACAAGTTTATCACATTTTCGAATGCGCAACTTTTGGGAACGAAAAAAAGTGAAACTTCATTTTTTAAATTAAACGTGTCAAATGATCAAAAGTGAAATCAATCTCACAAAAAAGTCTCGTCTTCTTCCGTTTTCTACTTTTTTTTTACCATCATTTTAATTGTTCGAAGCCCCACGTAAAGTTCATTTTTCAAGGTAATTTGCTAAATTGGGGGTTGTTAAACTTTTGTCGTGATAATGATAATGATTCTGATACCCTTCTAGTATACGCCAAATATGTTCCATTTTTCTTTTAAAAAAATTATTTAACACAAAAAAATTTCAAGGTTTTTGCAAACATTGAAAAACAAAACACTTGAACTCAAAAATAATTTTTTTACAATCATCAAAACTTTTCAAAAATAATTCTTCAATAAAGTTTTAAAATTTAAAACTTTTAAAACATTTTTTTACGCAAAAAATAAAGGTCACTTTTTTCATTTCGACGAAAAAAATAACTTGAAAAAAGAATCGGATAAACCAGATTTGACTTAAAATTCCTTCTTTTATTTTGCGTGACTGAAAAAATAATAAAAATGGGTAAGAAAAAGGCAGACGAAAAATTTATGAAGAAAATTTAAATGGAGGAATATTTTGGAGGGAAGAAGAAGAGATTTGACATTGAAAATTTGGAATTTTTAAGGAAAACTTCTTTTTTGTGTAATTCTCTTAGGTCATAAAGTTCAAAGATGAATTGTTACAAAACAATGAAAACAAATAAATTTTTTAAATAAGCATTTTTGCAAAGATTTTATCAACTTTTTTGAACAAGAATTTTATGATAGAACAAAATATATTAATAATAATGCACATAAATTAAGGGTATGATTCATCATGTAATTAAAAGAAAAATAAACCATTTCAATGCTTCAACAAAAACACCAAAAAACCCGTTGTTTTGGAACAAGTTTTTTCCGTCACGAAAAAAATGTTGAAACTGAACTACAATCTTTTTTCAATCTCTTCGTCCAATTCCCCAGCACCAAAAAGCTTCCTTCTTCCCACAACCATCATCATCATCAACTTTTTACATGACCTTCAACCTAATCTAACCCATTTTTAATCTTCTTCAATGAAAAAAATATTTAAATTCAAGAAAAAAATAAACACTTTTTTACAACAAAATTTGTTTTAAAACCAAACTCTTAAAAGCCAAAAAAGTGCATTTTTCCCTCTTCTTTTTTTTGTTATTCCTTTTTTTCTATAAAAATAGAATTGAGAAACAACCCCCAACAAAAAAAATATAAACGAACACAACAAAAAAAAAGAAAAACAAGCACACTCTTATTTTTTTTCTGCTGACCAAAAATTGAGATACAAAATATGTGTTTTTTTTGCAAAGACAAGTTTAAAAATTTGTTCTTTAAAGGGGAAGACCCACTTCATATAAATCTTTTTTGTTTACCGGTACTGAAAATCAGGGAAGAAGAAGAGAAAAGATGCACTCTTTTTTTTCTCTGACTGGCAGAGATGTCTCTTTTTCTCTGCTCCCTCTGTTAAAAAATTTATATGAAGGGGGTCTCCCCCTTTAAAATTTGTAAATTATTTAATTGAAAAAAGTTCAAAACATTCTTTCTTTTAAATTCCCGATTATTGATTTCTAAAAATTATAGAAACACAAACTTTAAAAAACTTTTCGAGTATCATGCAACAAAAAAAGTTTTTGATGTCTGATGCACTAATAAAAAATGTAATATATTTGTTTCAAGTAAACATTTCAGCAGCAGAGAAATTTCTGAGACTTATCATTTTCTGTAAACAAATATGTATACAAAAAATGTATAATTAGACTTGATTTCTTGTAAAATAGATAGAAACAAAAATAATGTTTTAAAGAATTAATGTTGCAAAAACGGATACAAAAAACTGTTTTGGAGAAAACCGTTGTTGTTTTAAAAATCTGTTGACCTTTTTTAATTTATTAATATCGATTACAAAAGTAATAAAAGCTACAATAAGTTCGAGTAGATTAATTATGTCTTCAAGTGTATAAGCCATCGCCCAAAGTGAAAATTTTTCTTTAATTTTTCTTTATCGTTAAATGCAAGAGTGGAAAGTTTTTTTTCACTCCCGCAATCAAAAAAATGGCGATTTGAAAAGTGTTATCAAAAATGTACACTTTTCAAATTGCTATGGTTCTTTCTTTTTCCACCTTTAACAGTGAAAAAAGGAGAAACATTTTGTTGATAAAAAATTAAAATAAAATATTCAAAAAATGGAAAGCAAAAAACGAAAACCAAATGAGAGAAATGAGAATGCTTTTGTTTTTGGGAAATTCAGGTATGCCATTCCTACGTCAAATGCACAAAGTGCCATCGATTGAGCATGCATGCCAAAAAATGGAACTATTTTTTTTCTGTCGTTCATGGCATCCTCAACACAGAAAGAAAAAACATTGCATAATCAAATGAAGAAGAAAAGGGTACATACCATTATAGAATGTAAAAAAATACAGTAATTCAATAAACAATTCCAACATATAAATGACAGTAATCCTTTATTAAATATAAATAATACAGTACTTTAATGAATACAAATTAAAGTTGATCTTGATCTTGAGTATTAGTGGTTGCAGCTTCTTCAACGGTTGTTTCTTTCTTCATTTTATTCAAATTTTTAGCCGAACTTCCCCGAGATTCTTCCTCTTCTTCTTGAACAGTTTTTCCAGCTGATTTCTTTTCACCTTTTTCACGTGGAAGAGATTTTGCAAGCTTTTTTTGTTGATTTGTTGCAACTGGAAAAAGTTCATCATCAGCTTGAGTAGCATCAACGGTACCATTTTTTCGACGGGTAATATTTGATCCACCACCACCAGCTTCTTTGGTACGAGTTGTATTTCGAAGAGTTATAGATTTTCGACGATTTTTACTGCCTCGCTTTTTTGATTGTTGTTGTTGTTGTTGTTTGTCATCTTCTTGAGTTGGAGTTTGAGTTCGTTCAACATTTGTCGCTGCTGCAGTTTCACGCTTTGAACGAAATGATATAAGATTATCATTATCCTATAAATTATAATATAACTTATCAATATTAACTTATATCAAAAATGAATAAACTTACAACATCAACATTATTATCCAAATTATCCAATTCAAAGTTATCAGGTGTTGGTGGCTTGGATTCTCGCTTTTTTGAAGGAGAAAAAACACGAGCACGTTGTTGTTGTTGTCCCAGTAGAGTATTATTATTATTATTAATATTTGGTTCCACTTCCCAATCAAGCTTTTCATTTCCTGTTACTTTCCAATCAGCAGCCATTTGTTCAATAACACTCGCAAAAAATGGATAATCAACAACCGATTTATTTGATTTTTCAACTTCTTTCAAAAATAGAGTAACATATTTTCGAATTGGACCAAGTTCTTCATCATCTAAAATACACAAATAGATTACTGTAATCAATAAATAAAAACATATAAAACTTACAACCACCATAAAAGAGTTTCTTCTTGTAATTGTATAAACCTCTTTCAGAAACTGAAGCAGTAGAAATTGGATATAATGCAGTATCATAGAGCCAAATAAAACAATAAATCCAAGATTCAAGATCATCAATGAATGAATACTTTGCACCAAGATGTATTGAACGAGGAGCAAATACCAAACTAAAATTCTCAAATTTGGGACGAGATTGAACACTTCTAAAAATCAATATTATTAGGATACTGTAGAATGAAAAAAAAACATACCTAATTTTACGTTCATCTGGTGAATTTCTATGTGCAATTGAAAAATTAACAATATATATTGTTTTATTATTTGAACCAACTCCAAGAACAAAATTTTTTGGTGCAATTGCTCTAAAATTGTACAATTTGGTTCATCAATGACGTAATCCATGAAGAGAAAAATACGTTGTTGCACCCCCTTTGTGGCAAAGATCAAAGGAGGGGTGAAAAGGTTTTCGAAAAACAATGGATAAAGCTTACCCGAAAACAAAAAATGACCTTTCCCCTTCTCTCATACTAATAGTCTCCTACACGAAAATAATGAACTTACCGATGCATCCAATTATATACCATAACATTATGAATGCATTGTAAAGTTTGTGATGCAATATGAACAAAAGTTGCAGGAGAAAATGTTCGACCAGAGCGATTCTTCAATTCTCTAAGATTTATTTCTGCTGCTGTCATGGCAATACAAAAGTAACCATTCATTTTATCAGCAAAAAATAAAGACATGAAATTTTCAGAGAATTGCTTCTTAGGTCGATTATATTTATCAGCAAATTGAATCAAGAATTGTGCTTCACGCTAAAATTAAAAATACACATGTATAGTTCAAAACAAAAACTTACATTAATTGATGGTTCACAAACATTATCAAGTTTAAGGCTTTCAATTTTCATAAATTTTACTGAACCTTCTGCATTTTTAATGATATATGATCGATCAGAGAATGGAATGCTTGAAATAACAGTATAATCACAACCTTTACCCAAATCCAAAACTTCATCAATCTTCAATTTATGATCGTAATGTTGATATTTATAGGTAAGAGAAAGTGGTGGTCCAAAAACATGAATTCCAAATGCAACATTTTCATGGACATCTCGCTTCAAAACTTCAGCATTCAAAGAAGCATAATCTTTTTTTTGAGTACGTTGAGAAGTTGTTCCATGTAGTTGTTGTTTTTCTTGTTGAGATTTGATTCCTTGAGGTTTTGAATCAACTGATGGCAATGGCAATAATGGAACTGAACTTGGAATCGCTGTTGGAGTTATTGGTGAAGGACATTGCGATGTTGGTTGTGCTGTTTGAGGTTGAGGTGAGGCAACTTGAGCAGTTCGAGTTGTTGCAGTTGTAGTTGTTGGTGAAGTGACTTGTTGTTGTGATGTTGAATGTGACTTCTTTGGATTCAAAGCATTTTTGAGTTTGCTAAGCATGACTGACTTGATTGAAAGAGAACAAAAATGAAGAAATGAAAGAAGAAAAGAGTGTTTGTTGCATTCTTTAGTATATTTCAGAGGGTTAATACAATTATGCAAATTTGCAAATGACGAAAAAATATTATTACCGTAATCATTATTTTCTTATATTGATTTGATTTTTTTTTTGAAAAATCATGAACCAACATAAAAAAACTTTAATACAAAATCCATCATTTAATTATATCATTAAAACTTTTTTATGTCCAAACAGTCATTATACTTCAGTTTTAAATTTTTCAGATGTTCAAAAAAACTTTTTCATACTTGTAAATGCCCCGAAGAAATGTATCTTCTCATAATTTTATGGTTTTTTAAGAAAATCATGAAAATAACCATTGAGTATCATTTTTGCATTTTCTATGTTTGTTTGCTTTTGAACTTTTTATAGTTTTCACATGCTGATTTTGGAGCGGAAAAAGTCTTTGACCAAATTTTTTGGATGACACATTTTCTTCTCCAAACACTTTTTTCCGAAAGGGCGGCTGACTCCGGTTTTTCATTTGGCGCTATCGCTGAAAGATCTAGAACTTTCTTTTGAAAAACTGCATAGTTTTTGTTTTAAAAAAAGAAAAATATTAGCGATTTGTGTACCATTTGATGCCATTGCAAAGTGTTGCAGATCGTTTTAAAAACAAATAGCCATCAAAACTAAACTAACAACTTTTTTTGCATTGTTTTATGTGTTTTCTTTATAATTATAATTTTTTTGTTATGCCCACGATGAGTGTGACATAAACATGGCATCGGGCCGGGCTTTAACTTTTAAAAAAATTCCAAAGGGGGGACCACGTGAAAAATTACAAAAAAAGAAAACGGGCCGGGCCTCCAAAAAGTCGCCCCGTTACCATGCTTAGTGTGACAATGATTTATTATACGGCGCCGTTAAAAACTGAATATTTTTTTAATTTATTATTTCCTTTCTTTTTTATGTACACAAAAAATATATTTGTAATTTTTCAAAAAATTATCAAAAAAATTATATTAATTATAATCAAAAAATTCAGATTCGTGCCGAAATGGATTGGTCAGAAATGAAGTCTTCAATCCCTGAATTATCCCCAAAGAATCAAAATCTTTATCTTTCGTGTTCAAAAACTACTTGTACAGTTGATTCATTGGAATTTTCAAGCAATCGATGGTCATCGCAATGGATTATTAACAAGGAAAAGCCCACCGCTTTTTGAAAAAAATCTATCCCATTAGTTAGCCCTTTGGCAGTTATGTATAATGGTGAATGGCCTTTTACTATGCATATTTATTGAATTGAAGTTTGAAAAATGTGCGTGAAACAGGGGGTTTTTGGAAAATTGTCGACACAGGTGTCGTGGATTTTCCAAACTTCTTTTCCATAAATCAGCATAATAAAAACCCATTCACCGGAAATATTTTAGAGTTAAACATAGCTGCCAAAGGGCTATCTAATGGATTAGGTATTGTTCAAAAAACGGTGGTCCAGGTTGATGAATTGAGTTGGAAACCAAATTTCAAAGATGAATGGGATCCACTTTCCAAAGAAGATTTTGGTAATCTTCCATGCAAATTTATTGTCGAAGATAAAATCAAAATTGAATCTGGTAAGTTTAAAAAAGACAAAAATAAAGGTGGAGAAGGGGCATTTCACCCGGAATTTTGGTTTACCACTTTTATTATCGGAATCAGCGGTATCCACGACCGTCGATTCCAGCAATGAGAGTGGATGGGTTTCAAAAATTTGAATATTTTGCCTACGTAAAATATGGACAATTCCTTTGTAATAACAAAGCGGATTTGTTACAGTCACAAATATGTATTTTTCATTTCATTATGAGAACATCAAGTTCCTTCCTTATAAAATTACCAACAAAACATGTAATTAATGTTTTCAGATAAACCAACCATTGCCTCAACGTTGTGTCCAAAAATTGGTCGAAGTCGAATTTCGGAGTTAACACTCTCTGGTCAAACTTTGACATTGACGGAACTAAAACGTCTTAGTTCTCCTGCATGTACGATTTGTACCATTTGCGATACGCATATTGAAGATGTGGATGATGGTTTCACAATTAATTTTATTCTTAAACTTTTTCCAAAACTATGGTCCCTTGAATAGTAAACTATTTTGTTTTTTATTATTTGAATTAAACCTTCAATTTTTTTTCAGCAAATTCAATGATGACAAAAAAGACGATGAGCGGTATGAATCTAAAGAATTTAAATATTCTGAAATTGCTAAAGATATTGTCAATGTTCCTCGATTCCGTATGTTTTTCTTTGAAAATTGTATGATTTTTATCAATGAAAATTTTAGAGATGACAGGCGGAAGATTCGAATCGGAAAAGTGTTTCAAA
Organism: Panagrolaimus sp. LJ2414; assembly: GCA_024447195.1. Lineage (NCBI taxonomy): Eukaryota > Metazoa > Nematoda > Chromadorea > Rhabditida > Panagrolaimidae > Panagrolaimus > Panagrolaimus sp. LJ2414. The sequence goes on from JAMRXY010000018.1 coordinate 946,222, forward strand.
ATTAAGCTCACAAATGTTCCCGAAAATTTTGATGCTATGTACTTTTGCAGCCATTTAAAGGTATATATTAAGTACCATTTACTTACGTAAATTAACTGTTATTTCATTCATAGTACACCAATTTAAATGCCGAGCTTCATTTTTCCGAAGATGATGTTGATATTAACCTTTTGAAGGCGGTTGTGAATGATGTTTTAGCAACTTGGAAATACAATTATTACCCTCCACTCATAAATTACAAGGGCATTGATGACAGTGATCTTTCATGTATGGAAAGTCGTCGAAGTGATTTTTACAGAACTCATACGAAATAATTTTTTTTCATTGTTTATTCTTTTGTTATCATTTTTCATATATTTTATTGTTTTTCTTTGTTTCGGTTTGTTTTAATAAGAAATAAATTTCAATTTTAAATATTTTGTAAAACTTAAAAATATCTAATAATCGAAATTAGATCAGCCAGATATAATTTCGGCATGAAATGCAAAATTTTGACACCAAACTATCTTTTTTGCTGACTCTTTTTTGTACATACAGCCGAACCTCGTTATTGGTATAGTATTAATTGTTACCCCTAATTCGGATGAATTTTTCCCCTAATTATTTCATCTCAAGGGCGTAGCCAGGGTAATCGATATTATATGCTCGTAACGATTTGACAAAGGGCACGTGCCCGTTGTCAAACCGTTACCCACATATAATATCGATTACCCTGGCTACGCCCTTGTTTCATCTCCCCTTTTTTGGATGAATTTTTCCCCTATTTTTTTCATCTCCCCTAAAACGGATGAATTTCACCCCTAATTTATTAATTTCCCCTTTTTCGGATTAATTTTACCCCTAATTTAGTAATCTTAATTAATTAAGTCACGTAATTCACAATTATATGCAATCCTGACCCATCTTAGACTATGGCATGCCAAACTTAGCCTTTGACATGTCACTCTCAGTCTTTGTAGCTTTAAAGTAGCCATGTATTTAGGCTTAGTTGGCCCGAACGAAGCCACGGCTTTATTTTAGGTCTTTACTACTTGGCCTGGCGAATCGAGGGCTTTACGCTGTGACATACACATTTAGGGTTAATGCCATTGTCCAAAGGCAATATTATATCTACGCTTAAGTATTGTAGAAGACAAGATTACTAAATTAGGGGTAAAATTAATCCGAAAAAGGGAGGATGAAAAAATTAGGGGTAAAATTCATCCATTTTAGGGGAGATGAAAAAAATAGGGGAAAAATTCATCCAAAAAAGGGGAGATGAAATAATTAGGGGAAAATTCATCCGAATTAGGGGTAACAATTAATATTATTCCGCTAATAATTGATCGATTGTTGTTTGAACAGCTTTCTTCCGTTGTTCAAAATATAAAAATTCTTCAAAATAATTACACATTTCCATAGTTTTTGAATCACTAGCATTTTCTTCAACGTATTTTCGAAGTGTATCAAAACCTTGATAAGCAGCTTTCCGAAAAAGATTTCAAAATATATACCTGTCATCCAAGCTTTCTTATTAGCATCATATTCCAAGGGAAGTTTGGCATTTTTGGAACATCGAAGCTTCAAAGATTTACCAATGACAAATAAAGGTACCTTTTCTGTACCACTCATGTTTGAACCAACAAGAACAGTAATTCTTTCTTTGCTTTTTTTACCATTGGTACACTTGTCACCTTTGAAAGTTAACGTTTTGTTTGGTAAAACTTTCCAAAATAATCCAGTTTCATCGACGTTAAAAATATCATCTTCACCATATTCGGCCAATAATGGGTTCAAAATATCAACACGGTAATTATGGACAGATTCCAAATTAACGGCACCTGCTTCACCTTGAGCTTAAAAATGAAAAACGTAATAACGAGGTTCATTTCCCTTATAATTTGTTGAAGGGACCGCCGAAAAACAACGTAAGATTGAGGTCAACGTAATAACGAGGCACGTAATAACGAGGTTCGACTGTATGTTGGAATTATGACAGTAAAATAATACACAGTAAATATCAAAACTTCTAATATTTACTCTCATTGAAACCCTTAAGATCAGATTTTTCTGTCCATAAAAGAATAACATATATGTATGAAACATAAAAAAATTTAATCATCTCCAAGACTGTTTAAAAATTTTGCTTTTTAAAATTTGAATATTCATTAAGGTGTGAGCTTAAAATTAAAAGAACAATGAATGAGGAAAGATCCTACTGTATGGGACATATTTATATATCAAAGAGTTGTCAGTTGATACTAAAATACTTTTATTGTGACTGTGACATTTTTTTCAAATTCCGAGTAACTTTTTGCAGTTTCTTTTGTTTTTCTGTTGACAAAAAAGAGTGTTATCTATTAATCTTCGTCATTCTTAAATTAAGCAACACATTTTTGAAAAACTGTGTATTTATGTTGTTTCCTTCTTAACGTTGAAGCGATTATTTGAAAGAAAAGCAAAAATGCAGTAAGAGATTGTGTTATAAAAAATATTTTTTCATCTTTAAAATGTACAGTTTTTGTGATTTTCAAGAAGTGAAATAATCATTCTTTTCGTGATTTCGCTGTAAAACATTTGCGAAATGCTTATAATTTTGTAAACAGAAGCCAATTTCATTTGTAGAAAAAGATTTTAATAATTTATTGCGTCATTTTCTGGAACCGTTATCGATAAATAACCGTATGATTCAGTTTCAGTTTCTAAAAAGCTTTGTAGCCTCATTGTAATATTAGAAAATGTTAAGCGATCATTCATAGATTCTTTCCAACAATCCAGCATTAAATTATACAATTCTTCTGAAGCTGTTTCGGGCTGTTGAAGACGTTGACCGTTTTGAAGAAAATTTAAAATATCAAAATTTGACATTAACGCATATGGTACAGCTCCATTGGTGCACATTTCATACATCAAAATTCCAAATGCCCAACTATGAAATTATTCAAAAATTTACCTCAAAACTTCCAAAAAAATCTTACACATCTGATTTTTCAGAAAAGCATCTGTCAACTAATGCTTCAATAGAAAGCCATCTTAGAGGAAGCTTTTTATCCAAGGTTGCTTGATAGGTAAAACTTTCATCACATCGACAACATAATCCAAAATCGGATATCTGAAAAGGGCAATGAAATAATCAATGATATCAATGCACTTTTGTTCCATTTTACCTTTGCATGTAATCCATTATACAATAAAATATTTCGAGCAGCTAAATCTCTGTGAACCATGTTGAAACTTGCAACATGTTGCATTCCGACCGACACTTGCCATGCAATGGATAACAATTGTTTCATTGGCAAACATGTTTTTGGAGTATCGCGAAATTTGCAAATATATGAAAATAGATCCTGTTGTGCTAATTCAAACACAAGGGAAACTAAATCACCCTGAAAGAACCATCCTAGCAGAACTGCAATATGTTCATGATGCCCAATTTGGCACATGGCTTGCATCTCTCGCATTATTTGTTCAGTTTCACTTCGATTCATCTCTTTGGGTATCTAAAAACATTTGGAAGTTGATGAAAATTGTTGGGCAAAAGATGTAATACTTTTATTGCAACTTTACAATTTGAATATTTTTGTTTTGATGCAATTGATCTTTTTGCAACCGTTGAATTTCCTTTCAAAAAACCTAAAAATGCGATATTAAAAAGTTAATGGATTCTTCGGATCAAATTTGAATAATTTATCCTAAATCCTCTCTCACCTTTGTAAACAGTTGCTGTAGAGCCGTTTCCAATTGTTTCATCATAATTTATGGAGATTTGACTTAAATTAAGTTGAAAATGATCAACATTTCGTGCTAATATTTTTGCTTCTTTGACAGGCCTAAAAACCTTTGCCTTAATCATTTGCTTTTAGTCTTGTTTTTATTACATTTCTTGTTGTTTTACAATTAACCCCATAAGTGAGTTTCGTTTTTTGTTTTTTCGATAGCAATATACGATTATTAAAATTATCGAAATGAGCACTAGAATTACGGCAACCGAACAAATGATGACAATTAAATTTGTTTTCGATGTTGATGTCGGTGATGTTGTCGAATATGATGTTTGTGTAATGATTTCATCTGTGGTTGAAGAAGTCGATGACACTACCGTTATTGACGTTGTTGTATTTGATAGTTTTGTAGTTTCTGTTGAAGGAATAGAAGAACTTGTTGTTTTTTTTGAAAAAGATGTCGTAGTACTTTGTGAGATAGAATCATTCCATCCAGATATTATCACAAAAAAACTTAAATTATTTTGATTATTTCCATAAACCCCGAGAAAGCATTCAATATTGCTTGCATATTCAGGTCCTATTTCGTCAGAAGCATTAACAGGACATCCATTAGGATGTGGGATTAATCCTAAATTATAATAATATATTCCGTTTCAAAATTTGTATAACATACCCTGTGAAGTAACACCCAATTCTTCCCACGGTAGCTTTGCTTTCATTATCGGTACATCACTTCTTTGAATAACTTCTGATGGATTTGATTGATTCAGAATTGCATAACCAATTGAAGTGTCATACGCTGTACCGGTATACAAAAATAAGAAGTCCCCGCTTTTAAGTGGAATCGGTGAAGAGCCTGGTTGTGCTCCTTTTTCATCAAAAAAATGTAACCTCGATATTAGCAATGCTTTCAGTGGTGCTTCCCATGCCAAAGGGGATGTGCCTCGGGTAACACCTAAAGTATTCACTATTTATGAAAATTTTATTTCTGAATCTTACTAGTTACACCAGAATTGTCCACAACACTGTTATAACAGAAATAGAAATAATTTTCTAATGAAGTTTGGCTCCCCCAAAGAATAGATGCGCTTTGAGTGCTGGGATAATATGCCTCAGGGGATAAAATATTTCCAATTTTAATCCAGCTTTTTGGGATTAATGGTGTCGATGTTTGAGCTAGTCCAAATACACGTTCGGAAGTATTTGGATTTTCTTCGTTATACACCAAATAATATGAGCCATTCCGAAATGAAACACTTGGATATCTTAGATTGCAAAGGGACATGTTTAAATTGATATTTAATGGTAAAATATTTTCCATTTTTAAAGGTTCTGTAATAAGGCTTCCATTTGGAGATATTTCTGTGGTCGTAAAAATGAAAACGTGACTACCATTGACACGAGTTTCTATTATCAATCCCATTGTAGAATTATGCAAATTAAATAGTGATGCTGAATAATAACTGAGATTTTTGGTATTTTCAATCATTGGCACATCTGAGAGTCGAGAAGCCGCAACTTTATACATCCTTGTTTTCACGGGCATAAAAAAATTCAAGAAAATAACTATAAAAACACTAAAATACATTTTTCAATTTTTTTAGCAAGCAGCAAAATATCGTACTTCTTTGTTTTGTGTTTTTGTGAAACATTTTTTAAGCATTTGTGTGCTTTAAATTATGTACCTTGTTTCATTCTCTCCCAAAAACTTTTAATCATATTTTTTAACAATTTGCAATATTATTTGTACCATAATCTTTTAAGTACCTTTTTTGTGAAGGTGCTTTAAAGAAAAAATGATAGCTACGAAATGGAGAAATATTGCTGCTAATATGATATCATTAATTTTGTTGACTGCAGGCCTAAGAAAGCGACAAAAATTCATTCAATGTTATTTTATGACTACTGATAACATCATGATTGCTTAATTCTTTGCTTTTCTTCAGTTGAAAACAAGAATGCGGAAATTTTGAAGTTATATATAAAATTGTCAAATCACATGCAGCATACGGGGGTCATCCGAACAACAAATTTTTAAAAAGGTTTTTTTGTAATAAAAATAGGGAGAGGCAGCTCGAAAATAAAAGTTGAAAAAAATTATTTTATTGTCAGATTCGGGTACTTTCAGATCTGAATAATAATAATAATAATAATAAATTTATTCATGCCCAAACGCATGATGCATTAATAATAAACAAACAATACAGCTCAAAAAAATAAAAGTTGAAATTTACAAAAGGAAAAAAGAAAAAACAACAAAAATGTGAGTGAAAGTAAATTACAATATACAAGTTTTAAGTGATAGTAGTAGCTTTCTTTTAAGTATTGTTAGAGTTTTAATGCCTGGAGATTTTTCTTAAAGGATTTCGAACAGGTATACTGTAGGTTTCTGGGAAGTTTTATATATTTTGAAATAGCCCGGTAGGAAAAGAAATTTCTCTTGATTGATTTTAGGGCCTTTGGAAGGACAAGTTTTTGTTGTGACCCACGCGTTTTAGAATAAGCCGAAAATAAAGTTAAAAAAATTATTAAAAATAGTTAAAATATCGTCATTTTCCAAAAACGTCCGGTTTTTTTTCAGTGATATATAGAGAGTACTGTACATCTGATCACAAGTTTAGGAAAAATTTGCATTTTTGCATATTTCTTTACAAACGTGAGTAGGAAGAAGATAGCCAAATAGACTGCACCCTGAATTACACAGGCGCCTGGAAGAATATTATCATTTATATTATTTACTTCATTTCCCTGTTTACAGACAAAGAAAAGTGACAAATTTCTCTTCTTTTTTTAGACACTTGTTACCCCTCCTTTTATCAGTAATTGCTGATTTTCGGTGCTCAATGATAACTTAATTTAATTTAACTATAAATATTGTCTTAAAACATAATACATTTTTTTTGCTGAAAAGACTAATTGAAATGTTTTTTAAGCATTTAATACTGTTATTTCTCTTTTATATTTCTTTAAATGTTGTAAAATGTTATGATACTGTAGAATGCTCACCTGAAATGCTAAACGTTTATTCAATAAATAATTTGACATACTTTCAAACTCCAAACTACCCTCAAACAATATCAAACAAAACTTTTTCAGCTTCATGTTATGCAAATTTCACATCAGTGGTAAGCTAAATATCTGTTTCAATCTAATTTATAATTGGCACAAACATTAAGAAATTTAGTACAATTGAAATTCAATTTTAGGGCATTCCTTATTATACTATTTGGTTTGCAGTGTTAAATGGGAATGTTCAACAGCCACATTTGTGTGAATCTTTAAATGGTCAAATTACAGAATGCGACTCAGCATCAAGGTTTATTAAAATTTAACTAGAAAATGTTATTTATTCTTTTTAGATTTGATTCCAATGGTGATTATTATTATGGAAACTTAATTTTTGCTTCAGATTCTGCAAATTATTTTGACTTTAGCCTAAAAAATGGGTGTTCCCTTCAATTATGGACAGCATTTCAGGCAATAATAGTTTTGAATAATCTAAATGATCCGTCATGTCCATTATCAACTAGAACGTTTGATTTTGTTCAAAATTCACAATTAATAATTCCAGCTACAAATTATCTTGAAAAGGTAGTTGGAGAAGATCTCAGAGTTGCAAACTGCTCCTGGAATTTTATCATAAACTCTTCTCAGCAACTCAAAATTGTTACAAAAGCTTTAGCTCTTGTTAATACGAGTACTTTGATACTTTTCAATAATAATGTTATGGTTAAAAAGTGAGAATTCATTATTCTACGAGAGAAATCTGTTTGGAAAATTATTTTAGCTTTACTCAGGAAACACAAAATGGACGATCACAAGTTGATTATTTTGACGGAACAAATTTTACCATTCAATTTATTTCACCAAATAATCAACCAAGATTTTTTCTTCAAATTACAGCTGTTCAAAAAGCTTTTAATTATACAATCAATGGATGTCAAGTAATGCAACAAAATGGAAAAATCACTTACAGCAATATTGATTATGTTAATGGATATCCTCCATATCAAGTTAATTGCCTCTCTTAAACATGAAAAAATGAAAAATGATTTTTTAGCAATGCATAAATGATCTAATCATTCCTTTGAATCATCAAGCAACATTAACTTTAATGGAAGATAATTACGAAGACTGTTGTGACAATTTTTATGTCAAAGATAATCAAGGCCAAAAATATCCATGGGGTTATCATAATTCTTATTATATCCGAATGTTCATGCTAAAGCCAAATTCAAACAATAGTCAAATGATTTTTAATTCAGATGGAGATACCCAACAAAGTGGATACAAAGTGGAATATAATGTTTTTGGTAAAATTTAAAACTTTTTAGTGTAAAGCTAAAAGCTGGATAACGATATTCAAAAAATATGATAATAACTTATTTGAAGTTTTCGGATAAAATAAAAAAGTTGTTTTTATTTCAAATATTTTAGAATGTACATGTGGCCCCGCAGTTTATGTCGTCCAATGTAATGGTGAAGAGTCAACGCTCACTCCGTTGGACAACAATAATCCTTTTTATTGTGAAAACATGAATTGTAATTACCAAGTTTGTAAAAAGATTTTTCAACATATACCAATGCCGACATTTTTTCTAGATTTTACGAAATCAAAGCTGCCCAAATGCATACCTTGAAGTATATACTGACCCCAATAATGATGGTTTCCAAAATCCTGATGATTATATTGTAGTAAAGGATAGCAATGGAAAATTTTTACAAAAGTGAGTACAAAATTCTGTAAAATATAATAAGGTTTTGCATTAATATATTTTATAGCATAACATCTGACAATTACGAAGACTTTTGGGCTTTTCTACCAAATGGCATTTTATTAGAGTTTCATTCTGGAAATTCGACAGCAAATATCACCTATCAACCAGACAGCTGGCAAATTAAATTAGTCGGAGACGTCACCGTCTCCGACTTTTACAAACATTCAATTAAGTGACACAAATCCAAATTATGTTTTTTGGTTAACAGAAATGAATAAAAACGAAGCAATTGTTGTGTGTGCTCCTACAGGTTCTCTCGTGATGTACATTACAAATAACACAAATGATCTTCTTTATAATTGGTTTTTGTATGACGGAAATGATATGAATAATTTAATTGGAGAGTAAGTTTTTTGAATAAACACACATACTCAAAATTAGCAAGAGATATCTTTTTAGTCTTGGATCAGATTCCATTACTTCATCATCCGTTCTAATTCCTCGAAGTATTAAATCTTCTTCTGGATGCTTTACGCTATACTCTAGATCAAAGAGGAATACAGTTGGAAAAGAGCAATACACAGTTTTGTTCCAAATTTATGATGGTATTCGTTTATACCATGTTGACGTTAAAAATTTTAAATTGATACCCATTTCAGAAAATTGTCAAAATACAGTCTTTCAAATTCCATACAGCGAATATAATTTAAAAGGAGTAACTTTTAAAACTTCCACTAGCAAATGCAATGCAATCATTCTTTCTACAGTTTCTGATGGCTATACAAGTTTACCATATGTCAACATTGTTGGGATGAATACCACAACTAAGAATGATACTTTTATTTTTAAAAGTTTGGCAAATGATAGAAAATTCTTTGAAGTGCAGTAAGTAAAGCGATGTATCAAATTTTATTTATTAATTTTTTATCAGAAGTCCCAACTTATATCAATGGAAAGAGATGATTCTTTATACGATTTCATTGAATATTATTATTCCACCTTCTTCTGATTTCTCCATACATTTTACTGCTGGTGCCCCAAGTTAGTGAAGTTATATGATCATACAAAAGAGAGTGTATCCATGAACCGAATTTTTAGTTCTTCAACTATTCGATAATAACGTTCAAAGAGGAATAATGGCTTCCCCAAGTTATAGCGGTTTTATGCATACTTTTCCTCGGCATTCCCTATATTGGGTTGATTTAGCTAATTGGAGATCTGGTAGCTTTATTGCTACAACATGGAAAGGAAACCCTGATTTCCTTTTGGAAGTTGATGGAAACAATCATACGTGGGATTATTCAAATTTTAAAAACAAGTCAATTTTTAATTTTTTAGTTTTGTATTAAATCAAAATATTTCTTTCTATCATTCCTATCAATTCTTTGCTCGCTGTCAAGAAGATAATCCATCACAAAATGAATTTTTAATTGAATTTGTGATTAACGACATATATTCATCTGTAACAACAACGTCAACAACAACAACTTTAAAAACGACATTAAAGCCAACTTCAACTTCGCTCTCAACAACCATGATTGCCACCACTACAAAATTGACGCCCGTAAAATCGACAAGTCAAATTTTATTAACAAGTTCAACATCTTTTAACCAAACTACCACCACATCTTCCACTTCAACAACTTATATTTCAACTGAACCCCCGACAATTTTAACGTCAACAGCTCCTACAGTTACAACTTCAAACAATTTTGCATTGTCAAATAAGAGTTTTAGCTATCAATTAATGTTTTTTGTTTGCCTTTATTATGCTTTATTAGAAGCTAAATAATGATTTTGTTTAAATGATTTTTATGAAAAAAACGTTGACAGAAATGCATTCTATGATTTGCTTTTTTCTTTGAAACAAACAAAAGTTTTTTGCAAGGAAATTAAATGAGAGGTTGGAAAAAAGACATTTTATTTTTTAATGTTTTTTTTCATTATCGTTGAAATTCGTTAAATTGCAAAAAGTCACTTAATTCACAGTTTTATTTTTTTAACTTAAAGTTATAGTTTTTTTAAAAGCAACCTTGACTTATAAGTATTGTAATATTTATGGACAATTGAATTGCCCGAATTATAAAAAATGTAAGTTAAATATTTTTATGAGTTTTTTGTTGGACAGCATTGAATTTTTGAATTTTGTCATTTGGTCGTAGAATTTGTTTCCAAAAAAGAACACTCTTGCTTGAAATTACTGTTGCCGAATTTACCACATTTGCTGTCATAATTTTTTTTAAAACTGTTTTAATCCGTCTTAATCAGTTTTTTTATTTTTGTGTCAATTTTCTTATGTAGTCTTTCTTACATAAATATAAAAGAAATAAATGTTACAAAACAAATACAAAGATTGAAAATGGAAGAATATTACCTCATTGAATGCATAAAATCTTTTATTCGGTCAACCAAAAATAGAAAAAGATCAAAAACGGAAAGTGAAATTTCAGATAAAACTTTTGAACGCGAAAAAAAATAAATCTCATTAATCAATTAATGAGTAATTTTTAGTTTTGAAACAAAATTGAAAAGTATTGAGTTTGCATTTGTTTTTTGTTGTGTTCATTCATTCATTCGATAATGGGATTTCTAAAATCTGCTACCGATATCGCCTACGGAGATTTAAAAAAAAATATCCGTAAAATGTTTGAAAATCCGGAAACAAAAAAATTGGGTAAGAAAAAAAACATAAAAGGAATGCAAGGGTTCAGAAATTTTTTGAACAAATTGAAACAAAAAAAAGAACTTGAAGGGGTACTTTTCAAAAACGGGGCATGCTTGTCCTTGTCTAATTTTTTTCCGTGACCCCAGAAAAGCAATGTCAAAAATGTATTTTTTTAAATAAAAAGAACAAAGATCGATAAAAAAATTAGAAATTTTTATTCAAAATTTTTTTTATAATTATTTAATTTTTTTACAGCTTTAACGAATTTAAGTGTTGGTTTAATAAGAAAGAACAGGAACAAGAAAATTTGTTAATCAAATATATGTTTTTCTTGTCTGCAACACTATTAACAATAATAATAATTAATTAAATTAGATAAAATAAATAAAAATTTATGGTGGAACTCCAATAACACAGTTGACACTGGTAATTACTCTTGTGACCCCATCTTGGGTAAATGTCCATTGTCCATTTGCACACGTTAAGACAGCTTGAACCGCATCACCTGAAAAATTTAATCTTTGTAGTAATTTTTTAATTTATCCACAAGAATTATGTAAAAATGTTTTTAAAATTCATAAAAAATTATAGATATCTATATACAGAAAGTTTAAAACTATAATCAACCAGACACGGACATCAGCAGAATTATATTTCGGAGGGGGCAGAAACCATTTCTAAGGGGTATGTCTTTAATCTTGTGCCGATGGCAGTAAAGGATCAAAAATTTCTGTTTTTCAACAGTACCCCGATGGTCAGATCCTCCTTTTTGAACCTTTCCAAATTGGTTACTGTGGTTCTGAAGTGACCCTTGCATCAATAAAGAAGCTACTCGGTTGCTCACATTTTTTAAATTTTTTGTAATAATTTTTTTCAAAAAATACAAATTTTAAAAAAACATGAAATATTTACCTTGTTCATTTGTTGGTCCACCTTCATTATCATTAAACTAAAAATGAATAATTTATTTTTCAACTATAAATTGTTATGTTAAAAATACCTGCATAAAAACAAAAAATCCAGCATTTGGATTTTCTGGACAAATTGCAGTTAAAGTTGTGCAACCACTTCCATCCACGCCTGTCCCGCCATTTACGGCATCCTCGGTGTCTTCAGTTGTCATTGGGACAAAAGTGACTTGCCCGGCTGTACAGGATGTACAATCTGTTGCAACGGTTGTGGTTGTTGCAACAGTAGTTGTAGCCAAGATTGGACTTGATGAAGAAGAAGTTGCAAGGCATCCATATCCTTTACAAATCCAAAAAGACCAATATATTAAAGCTATCGCAAACTCTTTCATTCTTAAATAATTCATTCAATTGAATGAATGGAAAAAAATGGAGTTTACAAAAGTTGTAATAATGGATTTCTTTGAAGGAAGATTAAAAATCGGAAGTTTTGTTATAAATTTTTTTGCCTTTGTGACTGCCTCGAACCTAACAAAAACATATATAACAATTGCATCCACTTCATCCATCCATCCCCAAAACCGCCCTTCTTTCTTTTTTTTCTCTTCACTTTTTTTATTGAATAACTAAATAACTTACATCTCTCTTTCATATACTTTTTTTTCTTGTAACTTTTTTTCTTCATGTATTCAAATGACCCATAAAATAACCTTAATTGTTATAACGCAAAGATGAAGAAAGAAGGATTTTAAATTACGCTTTTTTCAGATATAATTTACTACTACGAAAACTACAACTTCTGTTACTTTCTTTTCGCTTTCATCCTCTGAAAAAAATGAAAGTGAAATAATTCAAGAAAGAAAAACATTGAAAAATCCGGAGAAAGGGAGAAGAATCGGAACATCGTGTAATCCAAAAGAGGATAAATTAAGGAAAAACACGGTTACATTCTTCAACTTTCACTTTTCGTTCGTTCTCGAGAAAACATTAAAAGTTTTTACCGGAATTTATGTAGGAGGTGGTTACAAATGGGAATTAAAAATAGCAGATTTCTTTAAAAAACAAGGAAGCCGTTCAACAAAGTTCTTGACTTCATTTTACGAGAATGATCTTTGATATTTCCGCTCTTTGATTTTTTACTCATCTAAAAATACCTTTGAAAAAACTTATTTTTTTCAAAGTTGCCCCTTATAAAAATTACTGCATTTTCGTTTTTTTTGCTTATTCAAAAAACTTTTTTCTTTGTCTGAAAGCTGTCATTCCTAAAACATTTAAAATAAAAAACAGAAAGGTTAATTTTTTCGGCGCCAACGCTTTTTTCTGATCTTTTTAGTTTTAAAACTTTTTATTCAAAGAATGACACATTTCGAAATAATGAAAAAAGGAGCAACAAGAACAACCGATAAAAGCAAAAAAGAACCTTATCAAAAAATTCTGAGAAAAATAATAATAATAATAATAATAATAATAATAAATTTATTCATGCCCAAACGCATGATGCATTAATAATAAACAAACAATAAAATAAAATTACGAACTCAAGATAAATAAAACAAGATAAATTAAATTAAATAATTGAACAACTCAAACTAAAACTAACAATTTACAAAAGGAAAAAAGAAAAAACAACAAAAATGTGAGTGAATGTAAATTAAATTAAATTACAATATACAAGTTTTAAGTAATAGTAGTAGCTTTCTTTTAAGTATTATTAGAGTTTTAATGCCTGGAGATTTTTCTTAAAGGATTTCGAACAGGTATACTGTAGGTTTCTGGGAAGTTTTATATATTTTGAAATAGCCCGGTAGGAAAAGAAATTTCTCTTGATTGATTTTAGGGCCTTTGGAAGGACAAGTTTTTGTTGTGACCCACGCGTTTTAGACGATCTAAGAGTAATGTTAAGTTTAAAGTTAACATTACCGTTTAAAAAGTCATTTAAAAAGCATAGGTCATACTTATTTCGACGGGATTCAAGCGACTCTAGACCGAGCATCTCAAGTTTTTCTTCATATGGGGCATTAAAATGGGGTTTAAGTTCCTTAGACCGCAGAAAAATTAATTTAAGAGCGACTCTTTGAACTTTTTCAAGTTTGTCAATGAGCTTAACTTTAGTTGGGTTAAAAACGGGGGTGGCAAACTCAACTAAGGGACGAACATATGTATGATACATATGAACGAGAAGCTTACAAGGGAAGGTAGCAACATGCTCCGCCGCTTTTTGAACCAGACCTATCCTATTATGTAGCCCTAGAGCAGTTATGCATAACCCCAAAATATTTCTGGTGAATGGCCTTTAGTATGAAAATATGTGAAAATGCAGTCTGAAAAATCCACGACCCCCGGGTCGACAATTTTTTAAAAACCCCTATGTCACGCCCTTTTATCGAAATTCATTTTCACAAATTTTCATAATAAAAGGCCATTCACCGGAAATATTTTGGGGTTATGCATAACTGCCCTAGGGCTACATAATAGGATAGGTCTCGTTCAAAAAGCGGCGGAGCATGTTGCTACCTTCCCTTGTTAGTTGAGGTGGATTTTAGCGCTTTAAAGAGGATAAAAAGACGACCTAAAGCATTCTTGGAAATTTTAGAAATATGGGTATCCCAATTAAGATAATTAGAAACGTTTAATCCCAAATCCCTAATACAACTTTGGTTATTGGGGATTTTAAATCCATCGTAGAAATAGGAATACTTGGGATTACTATTAGGTAAGCAATGTAAAACATTGCATTTGCTAATAGCAATCTCAAGTTGGTTTTCTTTGGACCATGCTTCAAGCTTTATTAAGAATTTTTGAAGTGGGGAGTCAGCAGCAGAAAGAACAGAAGAAATTGCTTTAAGGTCATCGGCAAAGAGCATGTTAATTACTTCAGGGGTTGCGCACTGAGAGATCAAATCTGCGATAAAAAACAGAAAGAGAATAGGTCCAATTTTGGACCCTTGAGGGACACCAGAGTTAATGTCATATTCTTCAGAAAAAGATTCCCCAACCTTAACTCTAAACTTCCTATTTGTCAGAAAGGCTTTAATCTATGAAATGATAGAATTTGGGACATTCGCTCTTTTGAGCTTTGCAAAGAGGATAGGGTGGGACATTCTGTCAAACGCTTTTTTGACATCGAAATAGATGATATCACAAGCTATTCCCTTTTCTGCCCACATGGTTATAATGTCAAAAGTTTCGAGTTCTTGACTTCATTTTACGAGAATGATCTTTGATATTTCCGCTCTTTGATTTTTTACTCATCTAAAAATACCTTTGAAAAAACTTATTTTTTTCAAAGTTGCCCCTTATAAAAATTACTGCATTTTCGTTTTTTTTGCTTATTCAAAAAACTTTTTTCTTTGTCTGAAAGCTGTCATTCCTAAAACATTTAAAATAAAAAACAGAAAGGTTAATTTTTTCGGCGCCAACGCTTTTTTCTGATCTTTTTAGTTTTAAAACTTTTTATTCAAAGAATGACACATTTCGAAATAATGAAAAAAGGAGCAACAAGAACAACCGATAAAAGCAAAAAAGAACCTTATCAAAAAATTCTGAGAAAAATAATGAAAACTCAAATACAAAAATCAACAAAAACAAATGCAGTTTTAAAATAGCAAATAAAAACTAACAAATAATGTCATGACAGTTTGAATTCCAATGATGGCATTACCATTGGCATTAGAAGTTGGAGGAGGCTTGTAATTTGGATCAACAGTGACATTATAAATTTGATTGATTCCAAGAAAAGATTTTTGAATTTGTGAAAAGCAACGAGCATAAGTTTTTGCCAAGATTTCATTTGAAGATATCATATCACATTGAAAACGATCATGCAAACATTTGATCATTTCATCAGCAAAACAAGCAGAAGTATCATGACGGATTTGTGGGGAACTTTTTGAAACATAAACTGCTTCAGCTTCAATATCTTCAGAAGTACAGTATCCTCGAAGTCTTTTAAATGAACAATCAGTAATAAATTTATGTTCAACAGATGGAAAATCCATTACAAATATTTTTGGTCCACATGAAAATTCTTTTCCAACATTTTCTAGACAACTTTTCACTTGATTACAAGTACATCGAAGAACCTAAAAATGCGAATTTTACGGTAATTTTCTATTAGGGACAAATTTCATGACGTACCATTTCATCGTTGGCTACTGTAGTTGCAGCATTTATTAAAAGAAGCAAAAATAAGCACAACAACATTTTAAAATATTTTTACAGAACAGCAAAAAAAGATGATCGATGAAGAAAAAAATAAACACTATTTTTTGTTTTAACCCGGATGTGTTTTTTGATGGCTCGTTTTTTCCTTTCTTTCTTTTCTTCAAGCAATGTGTTCCAAAAAAGACGCCAGTCTGCCAAAAAACATTGAAACGATCGCGGTTTTGCCCTTTTTTTATGCCGACACTTTTTGGGGAAAATTTTCTTATTTTTGATTAAATCTTCTTCTCTTTGTTTCAAAAAGATGCTTCTAAAAAGGTCAACTTTTTTCTGTGTAAAGAAATACCGATTTGCATTTTTTTTTGAAAACGTCTTTGAAGCTGAATGTGACAAAAATTCAATGGATTAAATTTTCAAAAATTTTATTATCGAAATAATTTACAAAAATTTTAAAAAATGAACAAAAAGATTTAATGATTAAATAGAAAATAACAGACAGAAATTTACAGAACATCGAAAAAATAAAGGTTGCCAGGATCCTCTTTTTCGTTGACAACCTTCTTTTCTTATTCAAATTTCCCTAACCAAAAAACAATAAATTATCAGCCGAAAAAACATTTGTTAAATCTTTGGATTCAGAGATTGCAAAAATTGAACTGCAAACAAGCCATCGAAAATGTGGATGAACTTTTAGCATTGCTTTTACAGCTTCATAAATGTCTTGGGTAAAAGTTTTTGAAAGTTTTTTAACATTTTCTGGGATTTGTGGGGTGTCAATTGAAGGTTTTGAAACAATCGAATGTTCAATTTTTTCAAAAGTTTGAACCATTCGACGGTCTTCTTTTGAATCACAAAGAAATTGTTTAAGAAAAGGGGAAGTTGTTACAATAACTTTTATGGCATCCAATTCTTCGTAGGTCAAATTTCCAAAGATTTCAAGAGTTTCTTCAGGCAAAGTTGCCGTATATGAATCTTTAACGGGTCCAATTTTGGTTGTTGAAAGTTCTATCAAATCATCAATATTTGTTGTTACAGCCGGTTCAGAAGGAGCAAATGTGATATTCATTTTTTTGAAAGATTCCTCCGAACAAGCATTAATAATTTTGTCAAAAATATTATACTCATTTTGAACAGTACATTTTCTTTCATGTAAACATTGGCTGATATTTGCATAACAAAATGGATAATTTGAAAATTCAACAAAGTTTGCTTGAATTCCGCCATTTTGATGTGTGGGAAGGGATAAGGCGGTATTCTTCAAAGGAAGATTTTTGATTTGATTCGTTGAACATTTTTTTAAATGGTTTAAAAATTGTTTTTCTTTTGTTTCAGTTTTTTCATTATCGGAGATTCGATAATTATATATATTTGCAAAACAATGTGAGTATTCAAATGAGGTTAATAAACATGAAATTGAAGTTTGATATGAGCATTCATCTTTCTAAGAACAGTTAATTACTTGTAAAATATTACTGTAGTTTTTATTATAAAAATTTTTTTTAAAGGGGTTGTTTATTAGTTGAAAAAAGTTTTGCTAGCTTTTATATAAATAATTACCGTAGCAATATCATGTGAAACTGCCAATGGAGTTATATAAAGATTCCGCATTGCAGACCATGCAACTCTATCAGGACCAAAGAAACCATTTATACAACAAACAAATGTTAAGATAAATAACCAGATAAAATGGTTCAAACAAACCATTCTGCAGATTGCAATTTTATGCAAATGACACTTTTTTGCAATTTTTTGCAACCTTTTTCTTTTAGGGTAGGTTAATCTCTTTGTGACAAAAAAAACCTCATGATTTTATCTAATTGCGTAATAATTGAGAAAGAGTCGCCTAATGATCGTGATCTTTATATATATCTTCCTCTTATATTTGAGAACAAAAAGTTTTTAACATTCATTTTTTTGATTCGAACAAATCATTTTTTAAGTTTGAAACATTCAAAAAGTGGAAAAAAAGAAATTTATTTGGTCAATTTGTGTTTAGATTGGTGAATTTTATTTATCTGTGACCTTCAAATCTGACCACGGTATAAATAAGAAATAACCTTGTAATCCTTCTAATAATTTTATCGTAATCTTTCAAAAACTCAGTTTTGAAGTTTAAAATTTTCTTTCAAGTAACATTGTTTTGGGCATTGAAACTTGCAAAAATTTGCATAATTTTTATTACAAAAAGAACTTCAAAATTATAAAAAGTGAAAAAACCTTGAAACAATGTCAAAAGTTAATTTTAAAACGAACAGAATTAAATAATCAATGAAAAACGAACAAATCCGAGAATGGTAAAAACATTAACCATAATACGGTAACCATCACTGCTAACAGAAGTTTCATTATATTTCTTTGAATATTCCATTTTAGCTTGTTCAATTTGAGATGCAGAAACAAGTTCAGGATATTTGGCCATTAATTCAATCATATATTTTGCCATACCTTTGGAGCATTGATCATAAACTTTCTTCAAGACGACATTATGGGAAACAATATCACATCCTTCCCGTTTGAAACATTTAATAACATTTTCATTGAAACAAAGTTGTACATCACGATCACTTGTACCATTATTTTTAATGTATCCAAAATCACTGATTGAAATGAATTCATTTCCATTTGGGGTACAGTAACCACGAATTTTTTGACTTGAGCATTTATCAAGAAATTCTAAGCCCTTTCCTTCAGTACTTCTGCTTAATCCACCTCCATGATAAGTACAGCTGAAATGATCCCAAACTTTATGAAGACATATTTGAACTTCTTGACAAGAGCATTGCCGAACCTAAAAGAACAAATAGTCGTATCAGTAAATGTAGGGTTGTTCATTTCCCGTTACAGTATTCCAAGCTACAGTATTGTTTTACCAAAATTAGCCTAATGACCAACAAAAGAACTGTTAAATGTTAAAACTAATCATTTTTGACAATATACAGTGCTTTTATTACATATTGTTCCCATTTTTTCACAAATTATGTAAAAACGTAAAATATTGCTGTAAAGTTTTCCGGGTAAAATCAGGAAAGGGAAAATGCAAACCTTGAATGATTTAAGAAAATGATAAATTACCGTTTCAAGATGCATAATACTGCCAACTCTGGTATTTTGTGAGACAGTAGGTTCACAAATTCCTGCCGCCAAAAGACCCAAAAACATCCATAACCCAATTTGGTCCATTACTTTTTCACAAAAGTTTTGAAAATTTTGATGGAATTTGTTGTTGTTGATTACGGTAGCTTTGTTAAAGATCTAAATTAATAATTTCTTTTAAATATAAAAATGTTTTTTCAAACAACGGAAACAACAAAGAAAAAGGTGTTTCTTAAAATTGTAAAATTTAGTAAAGTAAACAAAGATGAACCATCACATGAGCCATTATTAACAAAACAAAATTAAAAGGTTATTATCATAAAATTACTGATTATTATTGCTAAACAAAAACAGATAAAGATGTTCTAAAAATTCATTTTAAAACAAGACCAAAAATTCTTTTTTTTAACAAAAAACTAGTACAATGCTTTTCTTCCGAACAACTTTAAAATATCTTGTTCAGATCAATCTGGATAACTTTTGTTTCATTTTATCGAAGAAGAAAAACGAATGCTTTGTATTACACTATTTATAATAAGTTTTATCAAAATCGAAAGAAATATTTTTTTTCTTGAAAAAAAAACACTGTTTTGAAATAAAATGGATTCTCTTTTTTTCATTTTCGGATATGCTTTTTACAGTTTTAACAAAAGATTAGGTTTTATTTGAATTTTTTTGTAAAACTGATAAGTAGAAAGCTGTGGTTACTGTAACAATGTAAATAAAATATTTTATGATTTAAATCGCATTCAATTTTAAGAGGATCAGGAAAAAAAGAAACAAACATGAAAAAAGGGAAAAAAGACAAAAGTTATTTAACAATAGATTGAAATTGATGTTTAATTTCAGCTAAACTTTTTTTACTTGAAAAATTTTTTAAATTTTAAGAAACTTGAAAAATCGAAAAAGAATAAAATTATTAAAAAATGACACAAAAAACAATCAATCCAAAAATTGTCATTTTGCTTAAAATATTACGGTAGGCATGACTGGCAACAATCATTTTAGCATCAAAATTTTCGTTAAATTTTTTTGCATATTCACTTTTAGCTTTTTCAATTAAAGAAGCTGGAACAAGATCAGGATATTTTGAAACCAATTCAATCATATATTTTGACATTCCTTTACTGCATTGATAATGAATATTTTTTAAGATTTGATTATGGTTAGGAATATCACAATTTTTACTTTTAAAACATTGAATAACATTTTGATTGAAACAAATTTGTTCATCTTCTTTTTCCAAATCTTTTGTTTTAACATATCCAAAATCATCGATGACAATAAAATGATTTTTATCAGTTGAACAAAAGCCAAAACTATTTTTCATTGAACATTTTTCAAGATAACCAAGACCACGACCATCAATTTCTTGAACTGTTGAACCAAATTTATAGCTGCAATTCATTTCTTTCCACACTTTATTAAGACATTCATAAACTTCATGGCAAGAACATTGTCGGACCTAAAAAAAGGATGTAATATGCAAATTTCTCTTGTTAAAAGATTCTTACCATTAAAGGTAACTGATCATTAAATTTTGAGGTTACAGCAATTACATTTACAGTAATACAAAAGAGCATCAAACAAGATAGAAATTGGCTCATCATTTTTCAAAAAATGATTTAAAACAACTGTGATAATATTTTTTATCGGAACAAAAGGTTTTATCTTTTTCATAGAAAAAGGATGTTTTTGTATAATCTTTTGTTATTGATTTTGACAAAAGAATATTGCTGCTTTTTATCTTTTTGAAAGCAACGCAAAAATGTGTTTTTAAACGTCGATTTCTTGTGACAAATTTGGATAAAATTCTTTTGTTAAGCAATTTAATTTAATACTTTTTCAATAGTGGGGGTACTGTAAGATACTGTATATCCAAGAAGCAATAATGCAGTCATTTTTTCTGATAGGCTTTATTTAAAAATGAATAAAAAGAAACTCAACATTTAACAAAATTATTTTTAAAAAAATTATTTAAAAATGCTATAAAAAACCGAGTAACAAAGTATGGACGGATACTGTAACAATTTCAAGCAAAAACAGTTTCAACATTGAAACATGATAAATTACATAAACCAAAAAAAGAATGAAACAATCATAGCAAAGATATTCAAATCGCAGAGATTACCATTATTAAATTTAAGAAAATGTGGTCTTTGATAAATATCATAGAAATCATACTGGGCAGCTTGAGCTTGAAATTCAGTTAAAGGATTTTTCTTCATTGCTTGAATTTTGTTTTGAAAATGCTCATGGGCACAATAATTAAAGACACTTTGCAAAACAATGTTATGATCCCAAGCTTTACATGATTCCCGGCGTAAACATTTTGTCATTTCTCCATTGAAACAATAGATTTGTTTTGAGTTTTCCATAACTTCATTGTTGACATAATCAGTTTCATCTGTGTATAAATATGTTTCATGAATTGTTTCATTGGTGCAATAATCTCTTTGAAACCGTTTTTTAATTGAACATGCAACAAGAAATTCCATGTCACCATCTTCAACAAAATTGAATGAAATATTCCGGAATGAACATGCTTGACTTTTCCAAACTTTGTAAAAGCAATATTCCATTTCAGCACAAGTACACATTCGGGCCTAAATATTGCATGTAATTATAATTTAATAAAAAGATAATTTTAATTATAAGGGTATTGGGGAGGTCCCCATTAGCCTTAAATATCATCTGACAACAATTCCCTTTTTAAATTATATTACCTTTGAAAAAGTCTTTGGAAGACGATGTGATGTATCTTTCATAAAAGTTGCAACAGCAGATGCAAGAATACAGAAAAAAACAAAGACCCAAATTTTGGCGACCATTTTTAACATCAAAAATATGATGAACTGATGATTTTGCGGGCAAAAGAAGAAAGTTTCGAAGATGTTGTTATTTTGAAAGAGTGTCTGTCAACGACAAATATTCGTATTTCGTCGAATTTCTTCACCTTCATATTTCTAAAAGAAAACAAGTCTAGTCCAAAATGGCAAATCTTGATTCATTTTTTGCAAAAAGCGTTACTTCTTTGATCAAATTTTTGCAGCATATTTTGTAATTGTGGAAGAAAGGATGAAAAAATCGAAATTCAAAATTGGAACTAAATTTTAAAAATTTCATAATCATCATTTAGATACTGTAACAAAACTTAAACAAAATTGTCGCAAAGATATGTCATGCCATAATCATGCTTAATCAAATGAAGTAATTGCAGAACTTGACTAACAAAATTATTATAACAGTTTTATCAAATCAATTGCTTAATTTTTTCTAATCTCTGAATATTTCACTTAATAATATAGATAAGATTTTTTTTTACTTTCAATTTTTTGCGGTATTTTAAACTCTAAAAAGCATACTGTAATTCAATGTTTTTGTTGTTTCTCAAAAATGATGACAAAATAAAAATGTGCCGTTTTTGCAATTACTTTTTACGAACCAAATGTTTGAGTTTAATTTATTCAAATGATGACAAAAAAAAGGGTATTAAAGCCTTTGATATTTAAAAATGTATGTATGTAATACCTATATATTTATGCAATCCCGTTTGTATTTATATTCACACATTTTTTGCATAAAGCACAAACTAGAAGAAAGAAAATGTAGTACATTAAGCACAAAAAAGAAAGAAAAAGCTTAAATGATGACTGAGACTGACTGGGGGAAAATAACAGCGATGAAGGATAGCAGCAGCAAGCTGTTTTTACTTGCCTTGGAAGAAGAAAAAAAGTCCTGCCCCAAAAGCTCATTTCAAAAAACAACAAAGAAAAGGGGAAATAACAGGACAGCAGTAGTAACCAACATAAGCAACAGCAATAGCAAAAAAAAAGTGGGGGAAAACCTCGGACACAAAAGCGCAACATAAAAAATGCCCAGTTGAGCCTTCTCTTTAACTGACTGATGGCTGGAATAAAAAAATAATTTTTAATGTTTTTTGTAAGCAAAAGATTTAAATTTTTTTTGAGGTTGAACTCTTTAATTTTTGGTGACAATTGCAATTGACTTCATGGACTTTTTTCCAGTAGAAAAAAATACACATGGACTTTTCATGATTAACATTCACATTGCCTTTTTTTGGTGATAAAAAGCTTAAAACTTCCCCCTTCTCTCTCTTTTTTTTAGAAGCGTCACAAAAAAGTTTTAACTCTTTTGTAGCAAATTTGGAATTGTCATTTTTTCTTCTTCCTAAAAAATTGCTTTTGAGAGGAGGGAAATTATTCTATCTTGTAGTTGCCGTTGATGTTGATTCATTTGATCGAAAAAAGAAGATCAGCAATAATTTATTCGATTATTTAAACCAATTTTTTTTGGTTAGTTTTTTTGTTGTTTCACAATCTTTTTTTCAAAAAAGACATTTTGTTTTTCAGGGTTTTTTTAAAAGCTAGCCAGCCTCTCATGGTTATGTTTTTCTTTACCTTTTTTTAACTTTTATTTCTTAGCTTAAACTTTGGTTGCTTCCGTTTTTTTCAAAATTGATAGCCCTTAAACATTCATTTGTCCTGTCTCAAAATGATCATGAACCAAATATTTTTTTACATCATCTTTTTCCCACAAAATCATTGAAAAAAATCTCCCGACCAGCTATTTCTATTTTTATGAATAAAATTTCCATAAAAATGCACCTATGTTTTTTGGTTCTTATTTCTCAGAAAAAAGAGTGATTTTTTCCGTGTTTCAAATTTTTTCGTGTGCCTGTGATTTTTTTATTTCGATTTTTTTATTCTTTAAAAAAATCAAAAAACCAAAAAATTTAAAGGATTCGTGGAAATAAAATTTTTAGGTCCCTCAAACAATCAAGATAATAATATCGTTTTTTTGTGGGTATCAAAGATTGCTAATATTTTGTTGAAATTCTTTTCTTCTTCTTTCGAACAAAAGACGGGTCCTTCGTATTTAAAGCGGTGAATTTATTTTATATTTCTTTATATTTGGAATGGTTTCTTGTTGCTGTTGTTGCTCCTGGTAATTATTATTAAAAGTATTTTGGTGAAAGTGAAAGAAAAAATATGGCAACGATCTCTTCAACTCCATCTGGAATGCCTTCAAATGATGGAAGCTTTTGTGGTGAATCTTTAATGGTAAGCTTTTTCATTGGGAATTGAGACAACAGCATTTACTGATTGTTTTACATTGATCTCTTTTAATTTTTGGTTTTGGGTAACTTTAGCTCCAAAGTTGGAGTTGTACAAACTTTTGCATGTTGCATGCATGTTGCACAAAAAAGTAAAATTTGTACTTATTTTTTAACAATGTTGAACATTGTTAACAAAATTTTACAAAAAAGGTTAGACATAAAATTTTTGTTCAGTTTCAAGTTGAAACTTTAAACTGACGTAATATACACTCCAGAGTGATGAGAGCATCTGCAGCTGATAAGTTATCAACTGATAATGCACTCAACTTGTCCTTGTTGAATGTTAAATTATTGATTCGTTTCTGCTTTTTAAAGCAAATCAATATTTTTGGATCTTAAACTTTGTCCCTAATCTATATAGATATATAGCTATATGGAATTAAGATATCTCGTAGGATATCCAATGAGATCCACTGTATTATTTCACTTCTTTAATGCTTCTTTCATTTTTTCAGCATGATGGTTCACTTTATAATTCAAGCTCAATTCCAAATGTTTCACAATGCTTTCAACATACTGTATTAGTCTTTGTTCCAGCATTGTTCTTTTGGGTACTTTTTCCTGCTTTCCTTCTTCAATCACGTCGTCTTCAACAATCTCGTCGATTTTTGCCTCTTCCATTAAGTCCATTGTATGTGATTAAAGGTGTTATGACATTTTTGTTATTCTGTGATGCGATATTTATTTTCTCTCGACATTTTGTTCATGATGATGGATATTCTTCTCCACCTGTGAATTGGGTATATCCGATTATATTGGCTTTAACAGCGGTAAGCTTTTGTTTAAATTTTCTGTTGATGTCTTATTAAGCTTATTATACATGTTAAACATTTTTAGGCTGGCCTTTTATGTTGTCATATAATTGCAAAGCAAGTTGGAATCGTGTCTTCTGGTGTCATCTTCAATACTTATCTTGTTTTTACAATTGCTGGTGCTCCTGAACTCTATGAATGGATTCAACGCTCCTCCGATGACACAATTCCATCATCAAATGGTCGAGCACTTGGTTTCTATATTTGGTGGTCTCTTTGTTTGATTCAAACCGCGTTGTATACTTTCGCAGATAAAAGATCAGAAAAGCAAGCTGCAAATCATGAATTGGATTCATCTTTTATCAATCGATTAACCCTTTGGTGGTTTACTCCTCTTCCACTTACTGGTGCCCGACGAGATCTTGAATTCACAGATTGCTTTGAACTTAATGAAGGAAATCAATCACATTTTTTGAAAGAACAATGGGAACATTATTGGAATCCAACAATCGAAAGTAAGTTGATAATAAATTGACAAGATTAAAAAACAACACTTTTTTAGAATACTTTGAAAAGAAAAAGATGGCTGTCGCAGAATCAACGTCCCAAAAACTTTTGAATGGAAATGGGCATGCTTTTGTTGAAGAAAATGGGCTAAAAGTTAAAGAAGCTGCTGCCAAGAAATTAGAACCTCCAAGTGTTATCTACAATTTATTTAAAATGTTTAAATTTGAATTTTTTGCTGCAATGATTATCAAAGGTTTTGCTGATGTTCTTCAATTTGCTAATCCATATTTGTTACAGTAAGCTTTAGTTTTCAATAAATTGAACTACTCCGATTACCGTAATGCGTTGATCGTATCTGTTACTTTGAAAAAAATTTTTTTTGTGTAATATCGTAATCATTTTTAGAGCACTGATTAATTATGTTTCTGATCCAAATAATAAAATGTGGCAAGGTCTTAGTTTTGCACTTTTGATGTTTGCTGCCTCTCAACTTCGGTCATTCTTGGTTAATTATTACTTTTATATCATGTTTCGAATGGGTATTAAACTTCAATCTGCTATGACTGGTGCCGTTTATCGAAAAGTATGTTTCTGTCTTACAATGATTTTTACAGTATACTTATGTTTTAGACTTTACGCTTGTCAAATGGTGCTCGAAGAGATAAAACTGTTGGAGAAATTGTAAATTTAATGGCAATTGATATTGAAAGATTTCAATTGGTAACATCCCAAATTCAACAGTATTGGTCTTCACCTTTTCAAATTACACTTGCTTTGATCTTCTTATTCAATACTCTTGGAATTGCTGCATTACCTGGTGTTCTGATTACAGCTTTGTTCATTCCATACAACATTTTTACTTCATTCTTTATGCGAAGATGGATGGTTACACAAATGAAGCTAAAAGATGAACGAGCTAAAATGTGTAATGAAGTTTTGAATGGAATTAAAGTTATCAAACTTTATGCATGGGAAATTCCAATGATGGATTTAATTGAAAATATTCGAAAACGGGAATTAAGTTGTATCTTCAAATCTTCATTGGTTCGGATTTCTGTCGATATCTTTAATTGGTGTACACCGTTTTTGGTAAGAATTTAATTCGTTATTTTACATTTATCACCTTTACCGTAACCGATTTTTAGGTTGCCCTCTTTGCATTTATGACTTATACCATGATGGATCCGGAGAATCATAAGCTTACACCTGCTATTGCCTTCGTTTCTTTGACGCTTTTCAACCAACTCAGATCACCGATGACAATGCTTGGACTGCTTATTAATATTACAATTGAGGTACGGTATTTTTTGAATTTTTAATTTGTTTTGATAAATACAAAATGTGTTGAAATTATTCTAGTGATACTGTAATTTAATGTGGTATAAAATTTTAGACAATGGTTTCAAATAAACGTTTAAAGAATTTTATGGTTGCTGAAGAGCTTGATGAAAAAGCAATTGATCGAACACCACAAACAAGTGGAAAATATGAATTAATTGAATCACATAAAGCTGATTTCTCCTGGGAAGCACCACCTCCTGATTCCTCATCCGATCCCCATCATTCATCTTCAAGTCTTCGAGATATTACTCTTTCAATTACTCGTGGAGATTTAGTTGCAATTGTTGGACGAGTTGGTGCTGGAAAATCTTCACTTCTTTCAGCGCTTTTGGGTGAAATGGAAAAACTTCGTGGTGAAGTAGCTGTTCGAGGACAAATTGCTTATGTTCCACAGCAAGCATGGATTCAGAATATGACTTTAAGAGAGAATATTTGCTTTGGACAACCTTACAATAAAACGTTGTATAATAAAGTTATTGATGCATGTGCCTTACGACCAGATTTGGAAATGTAAGTTTTAAGTTTGAATTTGTTTCAAATTGTCTCTTACCAATGGTTGGATCGGGTTACGGTAACTATTTCTCAAAATTTTTTAAGATACCGTCTTTTGCAAAAGACACCTTCTTTTCAAATCATCACATACCCTATTACATAGAATCTATAATAATAAAATATATTTTATAGTTTACCAGATGGTGATTTAACTGAAATTGGTGAAAAAGGAATTAATCTCAGTGGTGGACAAAAAGCTCGAATCTCTCTTGCTCGTGCTATCTATCAAAACTATGATATTTATTTCTTTGATGATCCATTATCAGCTGTTGATTCTCATGTTGGAAAGCATATTTTCATTAATGCTTTGGGTCCACGTGGATTATTAAAGAATAAAACTCGAATCCTTGTTACTCATGGTGTTACATTTCTTCCAAATGTTGATAAAATAATTGTTATGGATAAAGGAGAAATTTATGAACAAGGTGAATATGATGAATTGATCAAACAAAATGGTAAACTTGCTGAATTGATTACTGTAGCCAATGAAGAAACACCAAGTCAAAGTTCAAAATCTTCTTCACCAAAGCCAATTAAAAAACAACTTGAAACTTTTGATGAAGAAGACACAGATGAATATGATGAACCAGAATTATCAGTGGTTGGTGATGCCGATATTAATCTTGCAGATATCAGTGTTGAAAGAAAGTTGTCATCAATTTCTGTTCTTGCAAAAGGACCAGTTCGTCGACATTCTTCTCTTCGATCTTCAACTTCCAGTCTTCGAAAAGGACCAATCAAATCTGAAGGCCCTGATAAATTAATTCAAAAAGAAAAGGTTGAAACAGGAAGAGTTAAAATTTCTGTGTATATGGAATATATTAAAGCTGCCGGATATTTATTTATGTCTTCATATATGCTCTTCTATATTGCATATCAAGGAATTATGTCTGGTCGGAATTTCTGGCTATCAGAATGGGCAGATGATAATGATCCATCACGAACAAATGAACCAACAATGAGCAGTAATGAACGTCTTACAGTTTATGCAGCAATGGGTGGATGCGAAAGTGAGTTTTTATACATACATCGTTACCGTAATCCAATCTCTTTTTTTAGCAATTGCAATGGCTTTGGGCCTTATTTGTTTAGCTTTTGGTGGTTTGAAAGCTTCAAAGAATCTTCATTCACCTGTTTTAATTAGAATTCTTCGATCACCAATGTCTTTCTTTGATACAACTCCAGTTGGTCGAATTCTGAATCGTCTTTCAAAAGATATTGAAGTTGTTGATATGCGATTGCCCATGAATTTTCGATATTTTGCAATGTGTTTAACCCAAGTTGCTTTCACACTTTTAATTATTTGTATTACAACTCCAATATTTACTGCAGTTATTATTCCTCTTTCTGCGATTTACGTCTTGTCATTGGTAAGTGCTTACTGTAGAAATTTGCAAAAATATTGTTTTGATTAGAAAAAAATTCGAATTTGTTTTTCCAATTTTGATTTGAGTAAACCTTTGAAGAAATTGAAAGTATTTTTTCTAATTTATAATTAGAGACCGGCAGCAAAAAACTAAAAATTTTTTAGTAATTTTTTTATTGCTTGATTCTGATAGATTTGACCCCGAAAAAAACGAAAATAAAAACAAAAAATAAAAAAAACTCATTTTAAGTGCCGAATACGCCATCCGAAAAATTAAATAAGTTAAAACTTTTCGTCGAAAAAAATAAAAAAGGAACACTTTTTTGTCGTGAAAACTTTCGTGGTGCGTTCAGTTTTGTCGAGAGAAAAAAGTTTTTGTACTTCTTTGCAACCTGTTTTTGCAATTTTTTAACAAATTTTAGCTCTGCGATCGCTGTAACATTTTTTCGCGTGATTTCGCATGATTTTCCTTTTCACCCCAGATGTATTTTTTGAAGGGCTATCCAATGATATAACTCGCTAAGCTTACTTGCGCTTACTCAGGGGTCAAAATGCTAAAAAACATTTAAAAATGCAAATTTTGGGTATTTGCTCCAGAAAAAACTTTTTCAAAAATGGCATATTCGGAATCAGCGTAAAAAAATACGCAGTTTATTAATCTTAAAAAAAAGTATGCGCAAATTTGATTTTTTGATACTGTAACGAAGAAAAAAAGGAAAAAGAGAAAAGAAAAGAGTTCCCTGCCGGTCTCTATTTATAATTTTATTTTTTTTAGAAATATTATGTTCCAACTTCGCGACAATTGAAACGGCTTGAATCAAATTCTCGATCTCCAATCTTTTCACACTTTGGTGAAACCATTCAAGGTGCAGCTGTAATTCGGGCATTCCAAAAAAGTGAAAAGTTTTGTGCAACAATGGATCAATATGTTGATAAATTCTGTCAAGTTAAATACATGAATCTTATCTCAAATCGATGGCTTGCAGTTCGCCTTGAATTTATTGGTAATCTTGTCGTCTTCTTTGCTGCCTTGTTTGCCGTTCTTTCAAATTATTGGGGTTGGATTTCATCACCTGGATTGGTCGGATTATCTGTTTCATATGCTTTAAATGTAAGTTGGTATTTTTGGATTACTGTAACATTGATATGATTTGTATTACTGTAAGGTTACTGTAACTGATTGATTTATATTTTAGATTACTGAAGTTTTGAATTTTGCTGTCAGACAAGTATCTGAAATTGAAACAAATATTGTTTCGGTTGAACGTTTGAAAGAATATACTGAAGTGGAATCAGAAGCTCCATGGAGAATTGATGGAAAATCTCCACCTGAAGGTTGGCCACAACAAGGCCGTATCGAATTCCGAGGATATTCAACTCGATATCGATCTGGGCTGGAATTGGTTGTGAAAAATGTAAATGCTTTTGTAAAACCTGGTGAAAAAATTGGAATTGTTGGAAGAACTGGAGCTGGAAAATCTTCACTTACATTGGCACTTTTCCGAATGATTGAAGCTGCTGAAGGCAAAATTGGTTTGTTTTTCTATTGTTATCACTGACTTACAGTAATCATATTTTGCATTTTAGTGATTGATAATACGGTAATCGCAGAAATTGGATTACATGATCTTCGTTCAAATATTACAATTATCCCACAAGATCCTGTTTGCTTTTCTGCTTCACTCCGATTCAATCTTGATCCATTCAATAAATATTCTGATACTGAAATTTGGACTGCTCTTGAAATGGCCCATTTGAAATCTTTCATTGCGGATTTGCCTGAAGGGCTCTCTCATCCCATCACCGAGGGAGGTGAAAATATTAGGTAAGTATTAATGCTTATGTAAATTCCATTTGGCTGTCTGACCACCTTGCATTTTAAAACTTTCTGAACAATTATCTTGGCTACCCATATGAAAATTTGCTAATAATTTTAGTGTTGGCCAGCGACAACTTTTATGTCTTGCTCGAGCACTTCTTCGTAGATCAAAGATATTAGTACTTGATGAAGCGACGGCTGCCGTTGATCTTGCTACAGATGCCCTCATTCAAGATACAATTCGAAAAGAATTCAAAGATTCAACAATCTTCACAATTGCACATCGATTAAATACTATTATGGATTATGACCGGTTTGTTACCGTAGTAATATCGGAGTTGTGTAACTTTTCAAATAATTTATAGGGTAATGGTTTTGGATAAAGGTGAAATCAAAGAAATGGATGCTCCCCAAAAATTATTGGAAAATAAGAATTCATACTTTTCTGCAATGGTCTTAGATTCAAAGAATACCGAATCCAATGATGAAACGAAACCTTCTGAATGAAACTTTTTTAAATATATATTTTTTTGAATTTGTTTGTTTATTTTTTGTTAGCTCATTTTTTCATATCTTTTTCAATGTAACGTGGTAGTAGTTGAAATGAATAGCTTCGTTATCTTCAAGTTAGTGATACACACTTTTGCAATGGTAAAAAATCCGCATATCTTTTGTTTTTTCTTTAATTTTGATGATTTTTTGTTTTGTATTTTCAATATATAAAGCTTTGTCCTTCATTTCTTTGAACTTCTGATAGAAGTAGTTTTTATATTTATTTTTTTGTCTTCAAAACTTTTAAACTTTTGTATGTTTTTTCAATAAAAAATAAACCCTAAATCACCATTGGTATTTGTGCAATGTTTTCACATGACAAAACATTTGTAATTTTTTGTTTTTATTTCCTCAATTTTTAAGAACCTGTAAAAAAATTCCTTTGCAGCAAATTAATTGAATTTTGTTCAACTTAAACGTTCATCAACTGATTGAACGAGACCAATCCAGACAATCAAAAAACCATGCGCTTTTCTAATTTCTTTTCCTGCAAGAAATCAAACATTGTTTTTCCTTGGATTACTGTAACAGGCAAAAAAGGTACAATCGTTGATTAAAAAAATCTTATGATTTTAACGATTAAGTTTGAAAGAAAAAAAGTGTTAATTTGTTAATTTTTTTAACTCCTTAATTTTTGATGAAGGATACGATACAAAAGGTATCATCACCAAAAAATATAAAAAAGGCATTGAACCACAAAAAAAGTAGCAACATGGTTTTTTTATAATCAAATCTGCGAATTAAGCAGCCATAAATTTGATTAGTATCAAATTCGAAAATTGAAGTCATGATCATCTACATATATCAGGGAGCAGTAACTAACTACACTACCATCATCATCATTAATTTATCAGTTTCCATGTTTTCTATCATATATATTGTTGATACCCCCAGAAGATGAAAAAAGGGGGTGATTTTGGTCGTTACTCTTTTTAACTTGATTTTTTTTTTCTTCTGAGCGGTTAAAGTAATGAAAAAATTTGTATTATAACATTCACATTAGAACCAAATGAAGGGAGTTGAGGTAGTTGTTAAATCTTTCGAATGGCGTGTAAAAACATGAAATTGAACGATTTCAACTTCTTCTTTTTTTCTTCACCACGAAGCAAATAATGATGATTCTGATTCTGTTTTTAATGAAGGGGAGAATTAATCGAAAAAGAAGAAGTGACCACACCCAAATTTAATCACTTAATTTAGTCAGTTAGTCTTTAGCCCCTCAAAATGAATAAACGAAACAAATCAGTTTTTTGTGTTTTTTAACTCTTCTTTTAATCGAACAGAAAGTTTTAATTTTTTGTTTATTTGAAATCTGCCTTATCTAATTTAACTATTAACAACCAAGTAAAGTAACCCAAAGACAGAAAACAAAAATACAAAAATCAAGATCAAAAAAAGTTTCTTCGCTTCGTAAAAAAAATTGACTTCAATTTGAATTTGAAAAAGGAGAAGAAGAAATGGTAATTATCGAATTGTGACGTCAGCTGCTAATTACCCTCTTTTTTTCTTTGTTTCGTTTCACTTTGTACAATTAAGTTACAAATTTAAATTTAATTTTTGTGTGTGTTAACACCCTTTTTGATTTGTATATTTAAAAAAAATAAATTCAAAGTACGATCAACAAATATTTTTTATATTATTTTTTTTTCTGACAGATCAAACTACGATTAATGGTTTGTTTGAGAAAGAAAAAAGTGATGTCAAAAGAAATAAAAGATACTGTATACTGTCGTTTTTTGGTATTTGAGATAGTTGAAATGAATGTGGTTTTTGATGATGACGATTGCAAAAATAAATAATGAAATTCTTGGAATAAAAAAATGTTGCGAAAAAATAAATGGGATGATTCGTTGGAATTTGTGATCAAAATGAAATAGGCATGAAACAAGTTCAAAAATACAGTACCTGAGAGAAAAGGACAAATTTTTGTCTTAAAAGATTTTTCATTAAACAAAATAAAAAAATTTGCACTAAATAATAACTACATTATATTAAGCAATAGAATTTCAATTTTTTAAAGTTGAGATCAAAGGAAGCCTTTATAAGCTTCTCGATTTTTTGTATTATCTTTGAAAGTTATTATTTCATTTTATCCAAGTTTGTTTGTTTCTGACCCAAAGACAAAACTGCTTTCTTTAAGAAAAAAGAAACTTCATCATCTTTTTTGATTCGCAGTGGATTAAATTTTTTAGAAATGTAAACTTTGATGGTTTAAGATGGACAAATATACAGTATTCTTTACTGATTGTTTCAAAGTTAATTTTGATAGATTCAATTTTAATGAGATGTTAAAGTTTTTTAACATCTCATTAAAATTGCAATTATTTAACTATTTTAAGAACGAAATCTCTGTAGTTTAAAACTGTTGTTTTTAAAACTTTCAAGTTTGAAGTATTTGTTTCAGAATTTTGTACCACATGTTTCTTTTCCACTACTACTGAGGCCTCTATATTTATTCACACATTCCCTTATGATCATCACGACCCAGACTTTTAGGCATCAGCTGCAGCAGCAACAACAAAAACATTTTCTACGACTTTATTCTTGTATCCATTTTTAACCACGTGGTTTTTGTAAAAATACAAACTTTAAAAAAGATAAAAACATTTGACACAAAAGTGTAAAGTGATGCAAGAGCAACTTGAAAAAAGGTTGCTCTTGCATTACGGTGAAGCCTTCACCTTCACTTTTTCACTTTCTTAAAAAACAAAAAATTACGTTCATTTTGCTTTTCTTAAAAAACATAATAGTTTATTTTGAAAAAGTTGTCCTCAAAAAAATTTTGCACGTAATCCGACGACGAAATTTTTTTTGCGAGAAAATACATATATTTTTTTCTTCCTTATGCCATATTTTTTTTGACAATTGTCGTCATCATTCATTCAAAAAAGAAATATGCGTTTCTTCTTCTAGTTGAACTTTGAGTTCGATTTTCTCATTCCCATTCATAAAAAGAAAGAAGAGGATATATTGTTAAGCTTAAACTTAGCCTTGGCCAAGCTGGTGCTCTTCTTGTAGTAGAAAGTAAGAACAATAGAAAGTAAGTAAGTACATTTATAATTTCGACAACAACAAAAACTTGAAAGAGATGTATGTGTTTTTATTTTCTTTCGTGGTTTGTGTTACTTTTTTTCACCTTAACTTTTTACGTTTACAAGAATGAAAGAAAATGAGGTAATAAAAGTGTAAAAATGAGTGACAATTTTCGAAATAGCCACTCAAAAGCATCAATGGAAAGGTGAAGTGATTTTTAACTTCCTATTTCTTATCACTTGATAGACGTGTGAGATCGTCATAATCATAACTGACAATGATGAAAGTAATTATAGTAATTATTACTTTTAAACAGGAAGTTTTTGAAACAAGCATCTAGAAAAAACACGTACGAGCTAAACTACCGTATAATTTTAGTGGTTTAAATGGTCAAAAAACTAGTGTTTTTAAGATTTTTAGAATTGAGTGATTAAGAAAGTAATTTAACATTAATTTTTAAATTAAAAGTACTGCCAAATCCTAATTAATTCAATATTTTACATAAAAAATAATGTTAAAGTGTTTGAAATAGTTTTCTTATTTATTCTGATCAATCATTTGTAATCAACTTTGAGAAGGAATTTAATGGAGTTTGTCAAAAATTAAGAATCTTAAATCATATTCGTATGAATACGATCAAAACATTCAAAAGGCTTTTTCGATTTTCCCTAAATTATCTTTGAACACTACTTTCTTTTTTCTGATCATTTAAAATATGCTATTTAAGAAAAATAAGATTTCTGTTATCCCCCAAAGAAAGAAACAATAATGATCAGGATTTTCTTAAATCACAAACAAATTCAGATAAAAAATTTGCTCTCTAATCTCTGCTTTTTAAAATTTTATTGCACGTAATTTTAGATTTTTATTTTTGTTTCAATGAAAAAAAAACAATCCCAAAATTAAAAATATTTTTTCGTCGAAAACATGCGCCTCAAGACACTAAGATTTTTTTAGGTTGTTTATTTCAAATTATTCTTTTTGTTCTATAATTTTTAGTTTTACTTTTTTGCAATAGCAAAAACAAAATAAAACCAATTGAAAAAATGCAAACAGAAACCCCTTTTTTTTAAAAAAGGTGTCCATAAAATGCACCATAATTGAACCTACGATTGCGCCTTGACAGTCTCGTCGTCGTCGACGTCGAAAATCATCATCAAAAAATAAATTTATCATGTTTACAACTATTTTTTTTAAAATAAAATATTTTTCAATAAAAAATGTGCAAAATTAAGAAATTCATTTTTTAATTTTAGTCCCTTTTTTGTTTGAAAAAAATAAATATTTATTTCTTTTTGATCGATCAAAAATATTTTTTTCAAAGATGAAGAGGAACACCGCAAAACTTTTTTTTTGATCTGCAAAAAAATTTTTGATGAGAAATGTTAAGAATTTTTTGTTAATGCTTTTTGCGAAAAAATGAGAAAAAAACAGATTGGAAAGCTTGTTTTGGTTGAATGATCAAATGACTGCAGGGTACACTAGAACCAGGAATTTCCTTAAATAAATTTTATATCATCCGAAATTTTTTGGTGGTAGTGGTACTTTTTTTTGATAATCCAAAAAGTTTTTGATTTGATAATCACTTTAAATTGCCTTTTGGTTATGCTCTTTTTTTCTGCTAATTATTAAAAGCAAAAAGAGAGAGAGAGAGTATCAAAGTTTATGAAATTTGATCTTTCTGATGAGGTAGATACATTGATGATGATGTCGTTGAGTTGAGTTGAGTTGGATAAAGGCGAGAAAGAGATATTCTAAGAAGTTCGAGGGATGATAATAAAAACTTTTTTTTCGAACGCAGCAGCAATTTACGTCAAATATATCTTTTTCTTAGAATAATCAAAAATGCTTAAAATAGCATCAAGAAGGAAAGAAAAAAAAAAGATAGAATTTTCGATCAGGCGGTTTTTTTGCTGCTGCTTTCTTTCAAAGAAATTCATCAAAGAAGAAGAAGAAGCTATTATTGTTGCTTATTGGTCAAATGCATAAATGCAGATATCTGTGTTTTAACCAAGTTTTTGTTATTTTAAGTTATGAAAATTCGTTTTCCAAAAAACTTGTAATTTCTATCCCAAAAAAAGTGATGACCTTGAACTGTAGAAAAGTTTAGGATTTCATGCTCGCAATTAAAATAAAATGCTCAAATACATAGATGAATTTCTCAGAAATTTGTCCTAATTAGATAAATTTGTTAATTTCAATATATAAAAAAAACCGCATTTAATTTGTTTGGTTGTTGATCAAACTTTGAAATGGTCCCAGTAGGGAAATCGGTTGGGTATAAACCAGACAGGTTGACTCAAACACTATTATTTTATTTTTCAGATTTGTGAGAGAAAAAAAGAGACAGAAATTGGAATGTCGTTTTTCTTCTGTTTCCTTGTTGTTGTTAAAAAGACACTGATTTGAAAAAAAAATAGAAAAACCCAAATCAAAATCAAAGTCAATGACAAAGCATTGATTGTTCAAATCAAAACCACCACCAACAACAAATTAGAGCATCATTTTCATTAAAAAATGTTTTTAAAATCGAAAAATCTTTAATTTTTAGTCGTTTATCAAAATTTTTGATTCAAAAGGTTTCTTTTTTCTTTTCTTGAACTATCAGGAAAATGCCAGTTTAATGTTTCTTTCTTTTTTCTTTCATCGTCTTCAACTTTGAAGAAGAAAAACAAAACAATAAACAAAACAAGAAAAAAAGTGAAAATGCACTGAACTATAAAAAAATAGATAGAAAATGATTAAAAGCACAAATGTACCCAAATAATAAAACTAATTTTTTATAGAATAAAATTTACGACTTTTCATGACTGATTTGTTTTGGGTGCAAAAATGCCTTTTTTCGGGTTCTTTCGTTTTAAACAAGGAAGTCCTTCTTTCTTTGATCTAAAAAAGAGAAAATCAAATTTTTAGACACCCACGTGAAAAATTTAAAAAAGTTTTTATAGTTTCTTGCTCATTCGTACCTAAACTTGTTTGTTATTATTTTTCTGAATTTTTCTGCAAAAATTATTTTTTTAATTTCATAGAAATGCGCGAAACAAAGTAAAAAACCAATGATACTCTTGTTTAAGAAATTCTATTTTTAGAAATTTTATATATATACTTTTTTTCTACGGTTTCATATACATAAAAAAATAATTCGCAATCAAAAAAATAAATTCAATGATCGCCAACGGCAATGATTTTTTCATTCCATTCGATTTAAAACAAAGTGTCATCATCATTATTGACTGCCATGTTTGAGAGAGGGGGGACTTTCTTGATAGGGAAAATGACAAACTAAATTACCCTTTTGCTCGATTATCTTTTTTCCATTCCATGTTCAAACAAATATATTTCACTTCCAAAAAAACCACGACATTACTAATTTTGGAAGGGAAAGAAATGTACCTTTTTTCAGTCTCTTTTTTTTCATTTGATCAATCACAAGAATGAAAAAAAGGGAGGTTAAAAATAGATATGACCTTACTATTTTTAGATTCAATTAAGTGATTTTTGGAAAAAGTGTGAACAAAAAGGTTTTTTAAAAGATGAATTAAGAAGATTGGATTTCGAATCATAGATTATCAAAAATGATAAGGAAATCAAAAACAGGAAATGGGTTATATTGCAAATTTGCTAAATAAAAAAATTTATTAATAGAAAAAATTTATTTAAAAATAGAAAAAAAACCTAAATTTAGAAACATTAAAAAAAGTAAACATAAAAAACTTGAAAATTTTTAAACATGCTTTAACAAATTTTTTGTGTGTTAATGATCATTCTACAGTAACCCCCTCTTTGTCCCTTTTGCCCACATACACTTACTTACTTGTTTCAACTTGTTTTTTGAACACTTTTTTTTGTTTTTCAAAAAAAATTTCGATGTCATCAATGTTGTTGCTAAACGCAAATTTGAATTATTTTTTGTTCAGCAATTTTCTTAAAATTTCAATCACCGCAAAAAAGATATATATTTACGTCATAACTGATCCATTTGGAATATCAAATTTCTTGTCTGCTTGCGTATGTATATTTTTTTGAGCTAATAAATTTTGAGATATATTCTATTTTTATCTTTTTCTATTTTTTTCAATCCCGGAACAGATTTTTTTGTTCCTCCGTAAATTTGTTATTTTCTATCTCGTGCTTTCCAGTTATTTCGATATTTCGTATTTTTTGATGTTTTGTATATGGCTTCTAACTTCAAATGTGATGTTTTATGACACAAAAGTTTTTTTTAAATATAATTATTTATTTCACAGCAAGAAACAAGAAAAAAAACAAGTGATTTTAAAACAATTTTTTCGAGATCGTTCGATAGAGAACATTTTTTTTCAAAACAATAAATATACAAAAAAAACAATAAATTAGAATCGCTCGAATGTATCAGATACTGATTACAATAGAAGAATATTACCCTAAAAGCCGCTAGGCGACATCACAAAAAAAAACAAAACAATAAAAAGGATATGTAAAACAATGAGAAACAAAAAATTTTTCGAAAATTATTACTTTTTTCGTTTTTTGCAGGACTAGGTTGAATGAGAAGAGAGAAAGTTGAAAGTGAGTATAATTAATATAAAGCTTGCTGGGAAATTTTATCATTTGTGAACACTTGGTGTCGAATTCGTTGAATAAGATTAAAGCATTGTTGAGAAAAAGTGAGAAAAATGTACAGCTTCAAGAAAAGTTGGAACAATAAAAATATTTTCCATATTTTTTTATTGTTTAAATATCGTTGTTGTTATCCATTATCAAAATTATATGGCGTAATATTGCATAAGATTCATTTTCATTCGTTGTAAGAGAAGGTCATCAAAATATTTAAATTTAATCGTTCAAGATTTTCTTCGATGATAAGCTTTAAGTCGGCAATGCTTTGAAAAATTTAATACCATTTTGATAATGAAGAGTGATATCATCATGATGATAATATGGATAATTTTTTGTTTGATTTAATATAAATCAACACAATTGTCATCAAGACCGAAACGCCACGGTGGAAGGCAAGCAGCCATGTATTACAGTAATATTTTTTTGATCAAAATGTAAACAAAAAACAAAATGATCAATAAACAAATAATAATAAAAATCAAAAAACAATAGAATGAATAAATATAAATATTTTATTCAAGCAAGTAAATCAAGTAGTTTAGTAGTAGCAGAAGTAGAAGTTGAATGAGACAAATATAGCCTCAAAACTTTTTTATAGCTTTTAAAAGCGAAAATTCTTTTTTAGGGTCTCCGATTGAGCTCTGACTTTTGAATGGGGAAAGCAGAGTATTTATATACTGTTCCAAAATTTTTTCAAAGGGGTAAAACTCTCTCTCTCTCAGGACGGGCGTGGCGACAACATTTTCCTTCATCTTCTTTCCAGCCAACCAAGGGGAGTAAAATCGTCCCCCCTTTTTTTCTCACTCGCTTTTAGGATCATCATCATCGCCTAATTTTTTGTGTCTTGGGCGTGGTTTTTTCTTCTCATTTTGATAGGGAAAAAAGTCAAAGCCGCAACAGCAAAAAAAAAACTGAGAGGGAGGTCTTTTGCGTCATCAAGAGTTATCAATTTTGTAAGTGCAACGGTCGTCTTTATTATTTTTTTTGATGTTCCTTTTTTTCCTTGAGCAAGATTTTTGAAGAGAGAATGCGTGGGGAGATAGATAAAGCTTTCGATTATTATTGTTTGTTTTGTTTATTTTTTGCTAATAATAATAATAATTGAGACAGACAAAAAGTAATGAACTAACAATAGAAAAAAACAATAGCAAAAAAACATTCGTCAAATCTTCCGGAAATCTCTCTCACTTTCTTTTTTATTTCCGCTGGTCAAAAAAAACATGTGTGTGCAATTATTACGTTTATTTTTTTGTTTTTCAAACCCAAAAAAAGAAAAGAATAATTCATAACCCCCGAGAGCGGGAGTAAGAGAATGAGAAAGTGCGGTGAATTTGACAAACTTTTACAAAATTGTGATAAAAAAAAAGTGACGAGAAAATGTGATCAAACGTAGCAGGTCAAAATTATCACCGACAGACGGAAATCATTAATCACAAAAAAACAATGTTAAACATTTTTTTACATTGTTTTATGGCAGCTTGTTTGGTAAATTATTATTAACAACGGAAATAAACAAAGCAAGAAAAAGAAGAAGATTTTGAAAATCGGATGATTTGAAATATACTTGTTTCAGAAATGGCTTTTCTTAATGATGCAATAAAAGCAATTTCGATTAAACACAGATTTCTGCACGTAGTTTTTAGTTTGAATCCATTTGTTGTAGTTACCAAAATTACGGTAACCGAGCTTTATAGTTTTATAATTTTAAGAGCGAAATTATGAGTTGTTTTGTAGTTTCCAGGGTTACGGTAGTTGATTAGTGATGTTGAGGATTACGGTAGATGTAAGCTTTATTGATTAAAAATTGAGCTATTGAAGAAGGTGTTAATCCGAGTCAAAGAATTTTAATTTATAATATTGTGTTTTGAATATATATCCACTTTCATTAATCCACGTTTTTTTTCTAAATCTTTCTTTATTGTTTTTTCTTAATCCATGTTTGATATATAAAAAGTAACAAACACAGGGGATTAAATGCTTTCATTTCAAATTTAATTTCATCAACTGACTTTTTCTTTTAGGGTACAGATATTTCTTGGATGGGATGTTAATTAATTTTCGTCATAGATTTGTTGACATGCTTTTTAAAAAGTTTTAACAGTAATTTTTTGCAAATACAATTTTTAAAAATGAGGGGATTAAGGTTGTTAAATGTTATTTCCTGAAAATTCCGTTGATACTTTTTTTGTGGCGCCGCTTATCACATCATCATGTGCCCTTTTTATCTGCATCCTTTACATGCTTTTAGTCATCATCATCTAAAAATATATATACAACTTCCTTTTTTCATCCAACAAAGCTTCCAACTAACTGATAAAATGATAAGAAAAAGAGAGAGAATTCTTGCACTGAAAAGAATGAAAAGAATTTTTTTATGTGTCAACTTCTGCAACAGAAAAATATATTATATATAATTTATTACCCATATATTTTTCAAAAATAAACACTTATCAGTTATCAGTAGTTGTTGTGGGTGTTAAGTATATACATGCATGTATTTGTTCAAAAATGGAATGTTTCTCTCTTTCTTCTAATTTTAATTTTCTTCTTAATCAGCTAAAAATATGTTACCACATTTTTCGTTCTCTCTCTCTCTTTGCCGCCCAATACCCTAAGGCTAAAAGCTTTTCTTTTTTTTGTTATGTTTTAATTTGTTTAAATATGCAAGGGTAAAAAGTTTTTTAATGTGAAAAAAGAGAGAAGCATATAAAGAAAAGAGATATATATTTATAGAGTGCAGAGACCAGTAATCGTCATAGTATGTAAAATACATGATGTACATGATATATAATCATATATAATAGTTTTCAAACAGTGTTGTTCAAAGAATGCTGTTTTAATGCTTTTCTTCTCTTAAACGCTAAATTAATTTATTTTGGGTACATTAAACGTTCAGATGTTCGGAGAAACGAGTACTTTTTGAAGGGGGTCTTTTTCTCAATCATGAACATTAATGATTCTGATTCTTTGGTTTCAAAGAAATAAAAAAAAGAGGGACCAAAAACTTTTTAGTTTAAAAGCATGCTAGTTTCCTTTTTTGTTTTTGTTGTTTAAGTTTTTGCATAACTTAGAATAAAATAAAAAATGCCCTAAGGGGGAGACAACATTCCTCTTTTTTCAGTAATAATTTAAAAACTTTTTGTTTTGTTAAGGTTTTCTTCAGGTGAAACATAAAATATTATGAATGATAAAAGCAAGCAAAGAATCTTTGTTTGTTCTTTGTTCTTCGATAAAGTTTGTTAAAAGAATAAATTTTAACATATTTTTTGAAAAGGATAAAACACAATAGAATATTTTAAGAAACAAGAAAAACACTATAATAGCCTTTTTGAATGGACAACAATGAAAAGAGCTATTTTAGGCATGAAACAATTATAAATATGAATGAAACACACACAAAAGATAATTGTTTCATGCCAAAATACGCTTGATCTTTATGTATCCAAAAGAAATTCTTTGACCCACGTGTGTTTTAAACTACAAAGGAATACGGTAGTTTTAGAATGTTCAAAGTTTGAAACTATGAATTCTAATATTAATTTGAAGTTTAAAATCCTAATCATGCATCACTTTGGCGAAATGTTCCAAATTTGGATTCACATTTTGCCAAACTCTTCCTTTTTTCAAATATTAAAAATTAATGCATGATAGCATTACTCATTTCAAAATCATTTCATTCATTCAATTAATCTTTCAACCTTCTCAACACCCAAAAAAACAACAGAAATCACATGGAAAAAGGCATATGTTTAAGTGACCTTAAATTTTTCCGTGAAATATCCCATCTCTCTCTTAAAAACATTTGTTTATACTTTTTAAGTAATAAAAATAATAATAATTTTTGATTGAAACAATTAACACTATTATTTTTTCTGTTTCTGTTTCAATCAGGGTAAAAGTAAGTACTCCACCTAAAAGTCATGCCTTTTTTCTGTTTTTAATGCTGTTTACAAGTTTTTTTGTTTGAAAGTAAAAAAGAAATCTCATGTTTTTCATTAATCTACCGTTCTTCTTTTTTTACTGATTTTTCCTACCGTTTCTTTTCCACTTTTTTTTCTTCTGTACAAAAAAAAGATGGTGCCCCACCCTTAAAAAAAGAAAAAAGATCAATTTAAGAGTTTAAGAGTTAGTTTGGATTGGAAAAAATTAAACGTCACAACAGAAAAAAAATGAAGAAGAGTTAATTTTTTCTCGAGGACCTTTAAATTTAACTAGAACAATCGAATTAACATAAGAAAAGAGAAAAGAAGATAGCCACAAAATCAGTGTTTTAACCTTTTCTCTTTTTTCCTTTTTTTCTTCCCTGTTTTTTACCCAAAAAATTTGATTTCGAGACTTTTTTGATCAACAAAAAAGTATTCAAAACCTTAAAAACTTTGTTGTGCAAAAAATGGAATTAATTCGTTTTTTTATAATTAATTCCTTGTTTTAAAACTTAATAGAAGTGATGTATGTAA
This sequence comes from Panagrolaimus sp. LJ2414, assembly GCA_024447195.1. Classification (NCBI taxonomy): domain Eukaryota; kingdom Metazoa; phylum Nematoda; class Chromadorea; order Rhabditida; family Panagrolaimidae; genus Panagrolaimus; species Panagrolaimus sp. LJ2414. Next base: position 989,589 of record JAMRXY010000018.1, read on the forward strand.
AACTGCGTAAAAAATGGAAATTTCTGCTCTGCTTTTTTTATTTACAAAAAACTCCAAAGTTCAAAGTAGTAAAAAGTTTTTCAAACAATACCAACAAAGTTTGAGTAGGTGAAAGGAAACAAAGGAATCATTTCTTTTGTTTTTTCCTTTTCATTAAAGAAAAAAACAGTTTAAAAAATGCTAAAAGTATTGTTTTTTGTTTAAAAGTTGTGTCAATTGTCTTTAAAGAATGAGTTTTTTGGCATTTTTGTTATTTTTGAAATTCATGGAAGCTCAAATCCGGTAATAAATAAAAAAATACAAACAATGGAACTGACGAATTTCCGGAATTGTTTTATAAAAAAGGCTAGAAATCTCCGGACTCAGAAAGGAAAAATTTGTCATTTTTAAATGTTAAAACATTTTTAATTATATTTTCCAAAAATAATTATAGAATTTAATAAAAAGGAAAGATTCAAAACATTATATTTACATAAAAAATATGGGATTCATTACTTTTTATTATTAAAGACAGAAAAGATGTAGGCTGACCTATTATGGAGAAGAAGGAGGAGGTGGATTACGGTAACAGGAAAAGAAGAAGAAAAAAGATTATTTCAATATTGGCGCCAGAAAAAAAAGTAACACACCCGTTTATTAATAAAAAGTTGTAAACAAAAAATTAATGTTTCAAAATTTTATAAATTTGTTACAAAAAAAACCTTTTTTATGAAACTTAAATGTTTTATAAAAATATACGTATAATTTATAAAAGAATAAAGAAATGAGTAATCATTTGACAAATTTTGGCGGTGGTAATTTTTTAATTGCTCTTTAAAAAGCAACAACACCGCCGCAGGGGGTAACAAAGAAAAGGAAACATGAAAAAATATGAATCTTTGAAAAAAATGTCTACAAAGTACAAATCAGGGATCAAATTAACTGGATTTAAACTTTTATTTTATTCTTCTTTTATATTAACTTTTTGGTCTTTCTTCAACCACAAAAAACACAACCAACCTTGCCACGAGGTCAATAAATTGATAAAACTGATAATAAAAATGATAATCAAAAGAAAATGCATTGTTTTTTAATTTATTACTTGCTTTTTTGAAGGTTTTTGATTTTTATTACGTATTTGTATAATTTATTATCACATTTTATTTTACCTTCAAATAAATCATTTAAAAACAATTAATTGGAACAGTAAATTAATTATCTTTTTATTTTTTATGTGTGTCTTTGTTCGATCAAAGCAGAAAAAAAGGTATCATATGTTTGTGTCGTTTAAATTGTGTGAAATGGAAATATGACAGACCATGAGTCGCCGACCTTTTTCTGATTTTGTATTTTTTGATGTTTCTGATGATGATGGTATTTGAAAGAAGTAGACGTGTAAAACGTTTTAATTTGTTTTTTAAGTGTTTATACAAATTTGGTGACGTAGGTGGTGGTGAAGGAATTCGTGCAGGAAAGGTTATGCAAAAAGAAGGGGGGAATTAATTCATTGAACTTTATTGAAGATGAAGGAGTCCAATTTAATTAAGTGATGAAAAGAAAGAGAGAGATTAATTTACTATGCAAATCAAAAATGTGATGCCATCTTTAAAAGATTAGAAATAAAAAACTATTGATATTAATATTTTTTTGGCATTTTTGAATGAATGGCAAAATTAATTATTAGAAATTATATGATTTTTGTTAGTTTTTCATTGAATTGACACCTCCGAGCATTGAAATTTCATGCAAAAAGAAAAAAGAAGATCTTTGAAAAAACAGAATTTTTTTTCGTTCAAAATAATTCAGTTTAAAAATGTTGCGTCAAAAAAATTTTCCAAGAAATGTTTTCCGTTTTTTCTTCTTTTTCCCAAAAAAATGATATTTTTGGATGTCATTATTATTATCATTCCCAAAATCGTATCACTTAGTCATCAAAAAAAATCTTTCAAGAACTCAAAAAACCATAAAAATGAAGAAATTTCAAAATTGCAATTCTATTTTTAAAACGGTCTCAAAAAAGAAGGAATTAATTGCATTTTTCAAAAAAGAAAAACCGTTTATAGTTCAAATTTAAATTTAAATTTTTGAAGAAATTATGATTCATATTTTCTCTCTCTTTTTTTCTCTTATCTTTCTCCTTTTTTTGTTCTTTTCCGATTTTTTCAGATTTATTGTGTCTGGAAAATTACAAGAATTTTAAAAATGTCACAAATTTAAAATTTTCCCACGAAAAATTTGACATTCTTTTATAAAAATAGATATGGGGGGATACATTGAAATTAATATTCTTCAAATTTTATGAGGAATTAATTTTCTAAAAATGGACGAAAAACAATAAAAATAATTGAAAGATTAAATAACCGTTCCTTAAATTCCATAAATATTTGATCTTTCCCGTTTGTTTAAATTTTTAAAAAGTTCAACATTTTTTAAGGGTAATTTAATGGAAAAGAAAAGAGGGAGAAAGATAAGCCTGTTTAAAATTAAATAAAAAAATACCAAAGAAATTCAACGAAATAACAGGAACAAAAAATTTTTTAAAGGAAAACATTAAATGAAATTCTTGATAAATTTGGTCAACAAAAAGTTTAATCTTTCAGATGATGAGATTACGGTAGAAATTCCTAAAGTTTTGCAGTTTTTCCACATTTTTTTCATGTTTTTAAAGTTCCACTTTGTTTTTCTTTGTTTAATATTTTTTATTGCAAAAATGAAAGTTTAAATAAAAAGAATTTTAATTGCAAATAATTATTAAATAATAACAACTTTTTTATTTGTTGTAAACAAGTCATTCGATTTTTACGTCTTTAGGTCAAAATTGTTGAATTTGATCTAAACGTCACCAAAAAAGGCTGTTTTTGGAATCTTTTAAGCTTTTAAAACCTTTAAAAAACTTGTTTATATTCTTTGTTTCTTGTAAACATGGAAACAGAGAGAGAATGAGAGATACCCCCCTTCGTCAAACAAATAGTCCATGTCGATTCATTTACTTCTTTTTTTCATCAAATTAGTGTTACTGATTTATTTTTCCAGATCAACAATTCAAACCCACACTTTTTTCTTTTTCTTGGTCACTTTTTAGTTTATTTCTGTTTTTTCAATGATTTAACATTTTTTCAAAGAAAAAAACAGCACAAAGAACAAAAGATTCAATGGAAAAAGATTGATAGGTTTAGAAACATTTTTTTAAAAAGTATAAAATTTTTCAAAGATTTGAAATATCTTTCATTTTAGTGGGGATATTTCAAATCTTCTTGGACAACGATTGCGTAGGATAAATATTATATTTTTTTTCTTGGCATAAATCGTAGGTGGATATCTTTTTTGACGTATGTTTTGACGCGGCAATCCCTCAAAACCTGTCAAACTTAAAAATAATATTATATTTGTAGTAATATCTTTCTTTCTTTCGTTCCAAGTTTAAAAGGATCAGACAACAAAGACAAACTGAGGGAAAGAAAAACTAAAAGTTGTTGTTTCTTTCTTTCTTTTAATGATTACTTGGCCGGTCAATGAGGAAATAAATGAAAACGTCAAATTTGATGCACCCCAAAGGCACTGAAAAGAAAAACAAAATTAAATATTTTTTGTTGTTGACAAGTTCAACAAAAAATTAGGGACGATTTTTTGTTATTATTTAACTGTGACGACGAGAAGAGAAAAAAAAACAATAAATAATAAAAACAATTAAACATTTAAAATTTATGATCTGTTGATTAATAGTCATTAACTTTGACAAAATCGAATGAATAATATATTTATAAAAAGTTGCATTTTGAAATATACTGTATCACATTTTTGGGTACTCTATAACCATTCTTACAGTATACCATTCCTTTTGTTTACCTAAAACTTTTAAAAAATTCGCAAGTACAAATAATCGAATGTTCTGGAACAATTGAACAATAATTTGTGTGAAAAAATAGAACAAACAAACAAATCATCTGTCTTTGATTGTCTCTCAAAATAGAAACAGTTTTGCAAGTTTTTGTAAGAAAAAAATATGATTCAACTTTACACTGAAATTGAATCATTTTTACGCAAACTGTTCCCCCTCAAAAATCTTCTTTCAATTTCCCAAACTTCTTTTTGTTGAACTTCTTTCATCTTTTCATTCCTGAATAGCAACAACGGTAAGAAGGAACTTGTTAGTTACTAATACTACCACCAACATTTTCTTACCCCACAATTTTTTTTTGATTAAAAATAGAGATCTTCTCATCGTTTAAACAAATTCAATTCTTTTCGGTCCTCTTTTGTCACCTTTTTTACAATTTTTTACAAGTCAATTTCGTAACTTTTAAAACAAACATGCTTCAAAAAAAACTCAAAGTCATTCATATATTTTTTTCTTGTCTAACAATGCTTTTCAAAAAAGTGAGAGGGATGAGGAAGCAATTTTGCAGAAGAAAACAAAACAAACAATAAAAACACAGGGATTTTCTTATTTTTTCAAAACTTAATTTTAGGGACAAAAATAAAAACATACGTGAATTTTTTTATTATTATTTATTTTTGATATTTTTTCGAGAAATACCTTGAGGGATCGATGATCGTCTCTTTATTAATGTTTTATTTTAACAAAATAAACTCAAAAATAAATACATTTTTTTAAAAAAATACTTTTTGTTTTGTTTTTGGTTTACATTTTTTAACAATTGTAAATAAATTTTATGAAAGAAGCGTGGGAAACAAAAGCAAAAAAGTAGGTTATGAAAGCATTATTAAACTTTTCTACTATTTTTAATTTTAAACCAGTTTATTTTTAAATTTACAATCATTTTTTTTAAAAAACAATAAAGAGATTTTAAAACATTTGAAATACATTTATTAAAACTATTGTTTTTGATAAACTTTGAAAGTTATTTTTATTAAAAACATTCATGAAATTTTTTCACCTTCTTTTGTTTTTTTGATAGAAATAAATCAACAGTAAAAATGCAATAAATTATGTCATTCCTTTTTTAGCACTTGAAAAAAAACGGTGTAATGTTTTTTAATAAATTATTATTTTTGGTAGTTTTTGAAATTTATTGTTTTTGTATTTCAAAGGTTTTGATTTGATATTTTTGATTGAAGAAAGAAAGAAGAATAAAAGGGGTTAAATGAGAGTATTAAAAGGGTCAAAATTTTACATTTTAAACGTAGATTTAATGGCATACATTTAACTAGAATTCGTTAGCAGCAATTATTTCTTCAAACAATTTGTCGATTTTTTATGTTTATTTAGCCAACAGTATTTCAGTTATTTGTAAAAAATGTCTCTTTTACGGGCGCAACTGATCAAACAAATACCGTAACCTAAGCGTGTTTAAGATATTTTTGTATTCGACTAAAACACATCCAGAAAAATCTTTAAATAACAAGGACTAATTTTTATTCATGCATGTATTTTTTTTTATTGTAAACATCTTTTTTTGCTTATTTTTTTTTGAATAAACATCAAAAATGAATGTTTCACAACATTCAGAATCTTTCTCTGTTACGTAACAAAAAATAAATAAAATCAGAAACTAAAAAAAGCAGCATTGCCAAAAAATCCTCTAAAATCCCTCAGGGAATTAATTTTTGCGTGCAAAAACTTTATTTTTTTGATAATAATTTTATCTTCAATGATTTATTCCAATTTTGCTTCACTGTTACGTACATTTGCAACAATTTGATTTTCTCTTCGACGTCAAATGTGACGCAGATTCTGAAGGAAGCAAAAAAAATTGGGAAAAAGTGAAATGAAAGCAAAAAACTAAAATAGTTTTCACTGAGAAGCATCTTTGGGATATTGAAAATATGCTTCATGAATCTTAAAGTGGAAAGAGGGACTTTTTAAACGATAATACAAGTTTTTAAGAACCAGTTGATACTAATAATTGTCATAAATGAAGATTAATAAAAACAATCACCAAAACAAAATTATATTAATTTTCAATTAAAAATCCCAGCAAATTCAATAGAATTAAATTGTCGAGATTTAAATCCTGCAACAAAAAATATAAAGGGATGATCAGCTTTAAACTCCATTTGAGGGTAATTAGCTAAGCAACGACTACCCGAATGATGAAATGGTTTAGCAAAAGTGCCATATTCATCAATCTATAAAATTTTTAAAAATAAAAATTATTAAAATCAGTTAAAAGCAGTTTACTTGAATTTTTGAAGAATGCAAAATTAAATCTAAGGTATGCAGTTGATCGTCAGAAAATAAATGACTTAAACTGTTTGGATCAAAAATTTTATTGATTCCCATTTCTTTCAAATGCTCGTTTAATATAATTCGGCTTTCAATTTCAAAAATCGGAATTGTAGCTTTTGCTTCACAAACGCCTCTAAAATTTGAATACAATAAAACCATTGAATAATCTGGTAATCATCTTTTGAGTTCAGATACAGTATAAATTTGAATTCCGATTCCCAATTCCCAATTCCCAATTAAGCTTACCCAAACATGTATTTCTTAATCATAGAAGCATCAAAACTTTGAATCAAATTTTCCAACCCATCTTTTTCTTTCGGTAAAAGGATATAAAGTTCTCTTTCTAAACTTTTATACGGTATCCCTAAACAAGTCCAATCTTCACCGGTGTTATATGACCAACCAACTCCAACTTCCTCATGAATCATATTAATGGTTCGAGGGGGACTTGAATAAAATGGTAATGGCTTTCGGTCATCAAATGGTTCTACAAATCTGTCTTCAAAAGTTGCTGCATTTCCAAGACAAATTGGAATATTTTCTTTCGTAAAATTTGATAATTGAATCAATTTGGGTATTCTTTTGTTAGTGTCGTTGGAAACGGTATCATTAATTTTCTAAAAGTATAAATTAATTAATTTTAGCAGACCTTCACCGCCTTCTTAAAAAGAATGAAGTGATTCAGTAGCCGACTAAATTCTATCTACATGTCTAAAAATTTGCATACCTCAATAGCTTTAGTTTTATCGTTAAAATCAACGGATTTAAAATTATCTTCTAATTTTTTGAAATCAGTCGATGTTAGCAGCATTATACCCCCCTTTTTTCACACTTTTTTATCGATTGATTTTCAAGTCCACTCTTTTACAAGCCGACAGCCATCTCCTTCCTTCTCCGTTGCCAGCTTTGTGCAGTCTCATTGCGCAAAAGTGACACATGATTAATTGGAAAAAAATGAACTAAAGTGTTTTATGAAAACAACAAAAAAAAAATTACAATTGAAATTAATTTAATTTGCATAAATCATTGACATGAGTGGGTTGCAAAATATAATTCATTTGTGCAATCATGTTCGTGCAATGGAAGAAAACTTCCAAGTGTATTTGTTATGATAAAAATATGGTATGTGTTCGTCCTGAAAAGTATGTTTTTTTTCTCACATGGCAATGATTCATATTTCAATTTTAGTTTTGATCTTCCAAATTTATGCGTTGATGATTTAAATGTCTTGAATACCGGAATGTTAAAGCTTAAAAATGGTGGATATGGAAATGATTTAATTTATTTAACAATTATATTTATTCTAATTGCTGTTATTGGATTTTCTTTATGTTATACCTCAAGAATCAAAAAGAGAAAGAGTGCATACAAGAATTACGTCAGCGATAATGAAATTAAGAAGTTGGAAAAAGAAATGGAAAAAATGCAAGAAGTTTAAAGAAAATGAAAATATTTTGATTACGTGTTGTGATTTATAACTTTTATGAATAAATTGGTATTTATTTAATTGTTTTGATATTTTTTTTACACACATTTTACTTGAGTGAGAAATTTAGTTGAGTAACAAGTTTAAAAAGATTAATACTTTTAACAAAAAAATTACAGTATCTCCTGTCACTTCTATCTTTCTTTTTTGGCACCTCATTAATTGTTGTTTTTTTAAAAAATTGCTTTCACTGAATTCGAGAATCTTTTTCTTTCTTTTTTGAGTAACAAATGACTAGACCCAGCATGATGTAAATTTTTTATGCATATTCATGAGCGAACAGCTGTCAGTACAATTTTTTTCATCTCTCCAAATGACAAAAGAACAAAGCAAACATTTTTTTGTAAAAAAGTTTTTGTGAGATAACTTTATGAGAATTAAAAAGTTTAAATGTTTTACAAAGATTGTTTAACAGTGATTAATTTTTTTGGTTTTCAATAAACCACACCATTTATTTAAGCAAAACATTTTTATCTGTCAAAAAATCATTCAACTGAAAAAAATCCTATTTTATGCAAATCGAGACTAACAAGATTGAGCATGCTTTTATTAATGATCTAACAAATTTTCAACAAAAATTAATGGATTTGAGAAAAGGGTGGTCTATACAAATAGGAAAAAATCTTAAACAATTTTATTTGCTAAAAATCTCTTCATCGGTTTTTGGTATCTCTCTGCTTGAATTTTAAATATTCCTTTTCCGACAATGTTTAATCTTTCTGAACGTAAGTTATGATTTCTTAAAATTAGTAAAAAATTAATGTTTTAGCAATTTGCATTCAATTTTTAATTGATAACAGTTACACCTTTCGAGGTCCAATTTATTATGCCAAAAATAAATTTGATCTTGTCCTTTTAAAGGATGCAGTGTTATGCATGGAGATTAATAAAATTGTTGTGTCTTCTGGTATTACATTCGAACCGGAACAATGCTTTATAATCCCTGAAATCTCCAGTAAGTTTGTATTATAAAAAATAATTTATTTATTTTGATTTTTTTAAGAACTTCCTTTCATTTATACAATTGAACAACCATGAACCATCATCATCTTGTGCACCCCCGCAACGCGAATCTTGGAATTTATTCTTTCTTATCAATATTTATGTAAAACATTTTCTGAGTTGCAATTTTCAAGTAATATTTTTATTGTAATCATTTTTTATAAAAGTTTTTAAACTAAAATCAAAGAATTTTTTTTTTTGAATCAGATTCACATATATGATTTAAAGTTTTATTAACTTCAGTAATAATTTCGCATAGTTTTTCCACGCAATGCTTTTTTGATAGTTTTTGTGAAACAGCATAAATATTAAGAGTTTTTTGAATGCAATCTTCCAAAAAATAAGGATCCCAGTCAATTAGAATACCATGTTCAAAATTAGATAAATTTTCGCAATAGGTATCAGTAATTTGAATTAATTCGTTAATATGTAATTTTTTACTTGATTTTTTTAATTTTAAAATAAATTTTTCGTTTTCAATGATTAATTTAGAGAGTTTTTTACACAGGCGAGAACTTTGAGAATACATTTTTATTAAGACTAAGACAATTACAATTCTAAAATTTTTGTTTTAACATATCTATCAGGGCTGGACTTATTTTTTAGTTCAGAGATTATTTCGTCCATACTTAAGCCTAGACTTCTTTTTAAAACAAAATACAAACAAAAATAACCACAATTTCGTGAAAAAATAGATTGAACTCTTTTTTTATTAATTCTTATTTTTTTAAAATTCGCCATCCAAATTCTTATCGGTTCTGGAACGCGTCCTGCTAAAGGATCAAAATAATCAATCTCCCAATTTGAGTTTATATAAAAGCTTACCCAGTGTGAACCATCAAACGCCGCAGGCGATAAGTTAGCTATCAGTGCCGCAGGGGTTTTAAATATTTTTGGGAGTGTATCAATACTGTATGTACCAACATAATAATTTGACAATGGCTTAGATTTTGATATTTTGGAGTTTATTTGAAGGGTGTCCATCCTGCAATCTTCTATTTAAGACACTGTTTAAAATATTTGAAAAATATTTGCGATTCTTTTTTGAGGAAAAAAGTAATCCTATAATACTAATTATACAAACAATTAGCCAGATAATAAGAGAAAGATTCTCACAAATCATTTTACCGACCGTTTTTCAAAAATTAAATTGTTACGTCTGATGTAACTTCTCTGAATCTATCAATAAATAACATATTCATCAGTTCACTGTAACAAATCATATGAATACCATGAGCTGGAACTTTTTCCCCGAATCGTACTTGTACAGTTAAAACTCCATTTTTCAAGAGTTCAAAGGTACATGGCAGGTCACAATCTTGATCATTTTTTAAGTTAAACATGAAAAAACAAAATTTTGATTTAAATGCTTCTAAATCAATACCATTGGAATCATTGCTATTTGCCATTCCAAGTCCATCAAAAAGAGCCAAGTACGGCCTTACAAATTTTGATTTCCAATCAAGACTCTCGTATCCACAATTGGGGTATTTTCTACCATTATATTGTACATTAATGTCTTTGATATTGAAATTCTTAAAAATAAACGGATTGGCACTTTTTACACTATTAAAAGCATCATTATCTACAAAAGCTATAATTAATCGTGAAGGAATTTGATCATGTGTAATTGTAGTATTGTAAAAAGTGTGACCTTCAGTAATATAAAAAGTTTTTAATGAAGATTTCGTTAAATTATATTTGGCAGGTTCTTGCAACAATCTGCTTTCCATTTGCAAAGAAAGAGTGTCTAAAAGTGAAACAGTTTTCATGTAAAGGCGGCAGTCATCAATGACTAATCTATATTCATTAGTATCATCTTTTTTTGGAGCAATAAGCAAAAATGAACTGTCGTTTGGTAATATTTCAATTGTAAGCTCACAATTTGAAACCAAAAAATGTTCTTGAGCAAATAAATCAATAAAAATACGAGGAGAAATCAACTCAACCTTTGTGTTATCTTGAAATAATTTTTGACGGGCTTTAAAACCAGGTGATTCTTGTGAAGCAGGATTTCCATCTTCTTCAAAGTAATATCCGCAGCAATTTAAGAAACTAGTTTTCATATCTTTTGATTGTGATAATTCCAAATCCATGATACTTTTCCAGTGATAAGAAGAATTACTGTTAAAACATTCTTTGCCATTAATTAAACATACAACATTTTTAGGGAATACTGCACCTAATGCTTGAACAGGGGCTACAACATCTGTGCTTTCAATTGGAACCCATTTGTCATCTTTTTTCTTTTGGATACTAAAAATTGTTTTTAAATAAGTTTTGGATAAATCTAAATATGTATCTGACGATGGAAACGTAAACGTGAGAGGGAATGCGGAAACACCATTTAAAGGAAGTAACTCACGCCATAAAGTATTTGAAATTGCAGTTTGAGTAGGATTAACTTGAAAAATATTTAAAGCAGAACTTGCACATGATTTACTATTAACATCAATTTTTTGAGTAACCATTTTTAATAAGCACCAAAAATATCAACTCTTTTTTTCTTAGGTTTATTTATGACTAACCTACCAACAGCCTGACGTTTTGTAAGACTGACTCGTTTTTTACGTTTTTTACCGCTACCCACTTGTATTTCATCAGCAGCCTTTTGAAGTATTGATTTTGCAGTTTTGGCCCCTTGACGTTTTAATGTTGATTTTAAATTATTTCCTTGGCTAATTTCTGTTAAAATATTTGCCCCTGCTGATAATCCCTCTTTGCCAATTTCTTTTGCCATTGGCATTATTACTCGCCATGCACTTCTTAAAAAATCAGCCCATCCTAAACCACGTTGCCTTGGAAATCCTGCATAATAACCGTAACCAATTTGATCATTTATTAAAATATCAGATAAATTAACATCTAAAGGATTAAAGACCACACGCATTTTTACGTCTGCTCTGTACAATAGAAAAATGTTTAAATGATTATGCTGCAAATAAATTTTTTTTAAATATCAAAATTACCGTAACATTTCCATAAAAAAATGGCAATAAATTTCCTGCTAAATCACGTAATTCTATTGTAATTTCAGAGATTTGTCTCATGCTAACTTTTGAGAAAAGAACAGAGTTAAATACCTTTTCAGTGACTTCTCCAGGTTTTGATTGAACTGGAATAACTTGTAATAATGAAACGAGCTTATCACCCATAATAACATTTTCACCAATATTTGAATAAACACAAAATTGCGTTAGACCACCTGAAAGATCGATTGGGTATGGTGCTAATTCTGAATGGTTGAGATACTTAACTTGTTTGAATCCAAGCACGTAGCTTAATTGATCACTTAAAATAACAGTTTGAACACTTTTATCACCATAAAAAATCTGAAATCTTTGTGAATCTTCTTTCCATTTGAAATAAATCAACTGATTTTGAGTATCAGCAGCAGGTGGTACAATGGGGGCTTGTGCTAAATTATTTTGATCAGGTAATTGTATTTTTAAATTTGGTTTTATTTTACCTTGAGTTTTTGCTTCTTCGTATGATAATATTTTTTCATTCACAGAAGTTTCTTCTTCAATAGCTACATTTTCTAATCTAGGTGTTACATTAGCTATAACTGGTGGTGATAGTGTATATGAAGGAGGTGATCCTTTATCAGGACTTGAAGCATCAGCTACAGTAGCAGGTGGTGAGCTTGTGTATGCAGGCGGTTGTCCTTGAACAGGGCTGTCAGCTATAGGAGGTCCTTGTACAGGACTTGAAGCTTTATCAACAGGCGTAGCTTGTTGTGCTTCGTCAGTAGTTAAAGGCGGTGGTCCTTTAACAGGACTTGAAACTTTTTCAACAGGCGTAGCTTCTTGTGCTTCGTCAGTAGTTAAAGGCGGTGGTCCTTTAACAGGACTTGAAGTTGGTGATTTCGTATAAGCTGGTGGGGCTGCTTTATCAGGGCTGGTTTCTCTTGTTTGTCCTTCACCGACAGGAGTAACAGCTGATTGTACACCTTTTACCGGATCGTCTTTTTCAGGCTCTTTATCATCATTCTCTTCCTCTTTTTCTGGTTCCTTATCCTCGTCCGTCTCCTTTTCTGGAGTTTTATCCTCCCTGCGTTTACGTTTTAAAAGTGTTTCAGAATTTTCGGCACTTCTTCTTTTTCTGTCTTGAATAATTAATTGATGATTCAATAACTTTTCCAACTCCTGAGGAGTAGCAGGAGCATTTGCAAAAATATCGTATTTCAGCCATCTATCATTTTGTTTTACAAGAATATAATCATCAAAGTTTCTGCCAATTGTTGCCCAGCTATGTGGGAAGCAAATTGAAGATAAACCAACTGACCAGTTACTTGTAAATTCGATAGGCTTGGGCAGTCGAACTTTATATTTGCTCGGTGTATTCTCAATTTGAGAATTACAATTACTTGGGAGCACCACGAAGAAACAAGACGTCATTCTGTAATCAGAAAATATCAAAATGAACTTCACAGAAGATCAATTGAAATTCCAGATTCCATTCTCTCTCATGATTTCAGGATCAAGCAATTCCGGCAAGACTAGCTTGCTTTTTAAAATATTAAAATCCTACCGCGAAATGATAACTCCTATTCCAGAGACAATAATTTATTGTTATGGAAATTATAATTCGCTTGTTCCAGAAATTGAGCTGCTAAATGTTAAAACTATAGCAGGTGTGCCTGATATTGAAATGCTCAAAAACGAAAAAGGACCGATTTTATTGATTTTAGATGATATGCAATCAATTATGTCAGAAGCTTATTTTACAGATCTTCATATCAGATATGGCCATCATTTAAATATGGGAATTATCAGTACAGTGCAGGATTTATACGGAAAAACAATTAAAACGAGTCGTAATAACTGCAGCCATTTAATTTTGTGCAAGTCTTTTAATCAAATGCTAGCTGTAAAAACTTTGTCAAATCACTTATTCGGCGGCTCAGGGTCTGCAAAATATTTAATAAGCGCTTATAATGATGCTTGCAAAAAAGATTATGGTTATCTGTTGATAAATAATTCGGCACAATGCCCTACAGAGTTAAGACTTCAAACTGGTATATTTAAAGGTGACGAAAGAATTTGTTATTTACCTCAGTAAGTAAAAATGTCAAAGCGGCAAGCGGTCGGAAAATTGGTTTATCAAAATTTAGATTTTTTAAAAAAATTATCAAAAATTCGTTCAAGATCCAAAAAAAGTTTGCTTTTACAAAATGCCACCGAAGATGAATTATTGAGTTTAATTGAAATTTGTTTCAATATAATTAAATCAAATATTTCTTTAAACTCAAAACAGAAAAAAGCTTTATTACCGTATGCTAGTACAATTAGAACTCTAAGCCGCGCAAAAAATGCAAAAACTGTCTCTCAGAGAATTCAAAAAGGTGATGGATTTCCATTTGCGTCATTATTGATTCCAGTGATTGCGGCAGCCACTACGTATTTTAATAATAATGGCAACTAAATATATTTTAATTGATCATGAAAAGTATAAAGCATTGTTAAATAGAAATTCTGGAGATTATTTTCAAACAAAAGCTGATAGTTTATTGCAAAATCCCAATTTAAATGACACATACAAAAATATTTTTTATGATGCAGCATTAAAACAATTGATTAGAAAAAAGAAGGAGAAGGAAGATGAACCATTAAATGTCAAATTTGACCCCGCTTTGCTCAATTCTTTTTTAAAGCAAGAAATGGAAGAAAAAAACGCCGCAATAACTGATCAATTATTTGATCCTTTCTCTAAAAAATCTACCAAAAGTGATAGCAATTATTCACTTCCCGAAAAAAGCGATTCTACAGCAGCCACTCAGTTTTCGAGTTCTACTGCTCCCACTCAATTATCAAGTAATTATTCCATACCTGAAATTAGTGAAAAACGTACTCCCGACTTTTTTGCAAATTTAGTAAAAGCAAAAACTCCACGTGCTAGAAAGAATGTTAAAGAGCGAAAAGCATTGGATGAAAGTTTGATTAATCAAATTTCGGATTATATGTACGAAAATCGTAATCAATATGGAATTACCGATAAAGGTGAAATTTTGGATGCTAATCAACTTCCAATTAAAGGAAGCAATTATAAGTCGTCAGCTCAAAGATTGGTTCACCCTACTTCCCCCGGACAAATTAGTCCAAAAGGACACAAAAAAATCAAGCAAGTAGCAAAAAATGACGTAAAATTACAAAATTATTTAAAAAAGTTTAAACCAACAAATTGGAGTACCCTTTAAAAATCTTGATGGTATTTTTCCATCATTTTAAAATGTTCGGGGATGGTGATTTTGTTACGAAGGCACATGTAAATAATTGCAGCACAGGAAATGATGGCATTCAATAATCCAATTAAAATAATTGCCCAGAATTTCACATCATATCCTTCATCTTCTTTTTGAACAACAATTGTGCCATTTTTAATAATAACGTTATAGGGGACACATAAAAGTGGACCCTTTAGTCTAAAAATAAATTTTTATTTTTTTGTTATAATTAACATTAAAAATACCCTTCAGGCTTATGGCAGACTGACTGAAATTCTTGGCATTCACAAGTACCACCCGGGAGCCATTTAATGGGTACAGTTGCTGCCATAACAAAAAGAAGGAAAAAAACTCCAAGTTTAAGCATGGTAATCAATCAATGTTAGACAATTTTATGCGCTAAAAAATATTTATTCGTCAATAATGGTCAAGAAAATAAAGCATCAAAAAAAGAGAGAAAAAATCAAAAGGTGAATGGAACACCGTACAAAATTTTAAAGCAGTCAGTGAATAACTCACGCATTTTGAAATTGTCGTCTATCGTAAAAGAGATGTGTTGATAAGCTGAAAATCCATCTGTTTCTGCTGATAATTCGATTGTTGTGGCATAATAATTTTCTCCGGCTTCAAATAATTCCAAAACTTTGCAAGAAGGGATTCGTTTTATAATTAATTGCGATCCTGAAATATTTGAGAAGATAAAAATACTGTCACACATTTTTACAAATTTAAATAATGACAGATTAGTTGACAAATGCCGTTTTTTGAGACTATTTCGAAATCGGGTGTCGTTTTTTGAGATTTCAAAATCTTTGTGACAGTCTCCTCCTTTTTTATTTTCACTTTAGCAAAAAATAACATTTCATTTGTTTTCAAGTTTTGCTGAAGAAAGATGTCTACTTTACGCGGTTTTCCCTTGAATAAAGAAATTGAACTTTCTTCTGCCAAAGTCGTTCATAAAATTGTTCCCGATGCTGATAAAGTTATAACTCTTGTTTTAAAAGTTGATGCTTTGGAAACTCCAAAACAAATTAATACCAAATTTGGTCCTTGCACAATGCTCAAATTACGTTTTGTTGCTGCTGATGGCGTAAAAATTCAAGGCCGCGTTTTTGGTGAAGACTTGGTTCAACAAGTTTTGGAGCTTTTACCTGTTGGCGCTGTTACAAAACTCAATTTCAGTCCTTATCCTCCATATCGTCAACTCGAAAGAACAGATGTCAAATTCGAAGTTCGCATTACAAAGGATTCAGTTATTGCCCGTCCTGACATGTAAGTTTTTAAAATCCTTTTTTTATCCAAAATATTTAAAAATCCAAAAAAAATATTGTTTTTTTATTTGTGCCAAAAAATCAAAAAAAAAATATCGCTTTTTTATTTACCCCAAAAAACCCAAAAAAATATTGCTTTTTTCGTTTATGCCATAAATTGTAATTTGTCAAAAATAGTTTTTATGCTAGTGTTTAAAATTGTTTTTTAATTTTTTATTATTTACGCTTACAATAAATATTTATTGATAATACTTTTTTCCGAAGATTAAGCATACTATAAGAATTGTGAGAAAAGCACATAAAATTTCTAATTTGTTTATATTTTCCTTTTGTTTTACGTATAAGGGAAAACAATCTACCTCTTCCATATAATCTGGAGGCTGGAGATCACGATGAATCATGACAAAATTATCATAAAAATAAATGATATCTTCTTCAAAAAATTGAAAATCTTCAAAGGGATAGAATGTTGAAGTTTTACTTTCCGCCACCGGCTGCTTTTCTGCAATCACGTATTCCAAAAATTCTTGAAAATTGTATTCTTCAATCACAGAATTCTGATATAAATATAATTTTTTATTATAAATATTAAATCGAATAAGGTCATATTTGAGATAAACATGTAACATTAAATCGCTGCCAATACTAATTATTGAACAATTATCAAGAATATCTTTGACAATCAGTACATTTTGATTATCATAACTAAAAGTTGTTTGAGGGATTACGGTAGAATTAAAGTAAACGCAAAATTTATCTTCTGCTTTAAAAGAAGTAATATCTTGTAATTCAACACAAACACTATCGTTATTACTTTCTATAACAGCAAATGTGTTTAGATTAAATAAAGAAAAGTGAAGACCACAAATTAAATTTATAGAAATTAATTTTAAAATATCAGTAGTCATGACAGCTAATTACTATACCGACTTGTCGCTTCCGACAGCTTTCTCTGGAATAAATAATATTCAGAGAGAAACTGGTTTTTCGGCAAAAAAGTTGCAAAATGATCTTCAAAGAAATAGGGTGTACACTCAATATTTTCCCTTAAAGCATAATTTTAAACGTTTAAAAGTAATCTCAAATGGATTTTGCGGATTTGTTCACGTGGATCTCGCTGATATGCGTGCAATTGCTTCCTCAAATGATGATTATTACTATTTTTTAATTGGCGTTTGTACTTTAAGCAAACGTGTTTATGCGGCTCCGGTAAAACGTAAAACAAAAGAGGAAATGATTAAAGCATTTGACATTTTGCTTCCTAAATTTCCTATTCAACCTTTAAAAATATATTCAGATAACGGTCGAGAATTTACGTGCCTCAAAGATTATTTCAAGTCAAAAGATATTTTAAAGTATGAAAGTTCAAATTTCCATAAGAAAGCACAGTATGCTGAACGTTATATTCAAGTTATAAAAAATAGATTATACAAATATTTTTCGAGTGCTCAGACTTTGAAATGGATTGATAAAATTGATTTATTTACGGAAGCTGTCAACAATTCATATAACACGGCGATTAAAGCAAAACCAAATTCTATTACGATTGAGAATTCTCAAGATTTATGGAACAGACTTTATTTGAAACCAGAAAAACATAAAAAACAAACTTTATTTGAGGGAATGAAAGTGAGAATTGCAGTAGATAAAAATGCATTTGATAAATCATATTTATCAAATTATAGTGATCATATTTATGAAATTGATAGAGTGATTAAAGGAAATCCTATTAGTTTTTTCTTAAAAGATTTACGTGGAAATAAATTAAGAAAGAGATTTTACAAAGAGCAGCTGGTGAAAGTAATATTAGACGAAGAAACAGAATACAGAGTTGAAAAGGTATTAAAAACAAAGAAAGTGAATAATATTAAATATTTCTTTTGCAAATTTGTTGGACAAGATGATAGCTGGAATGAATGGATTCCTGAACATAATTTGATTTAACAAAATTTTTTTCTGTTAGGATTCTCTGGATTGTAACAATCACCTTGATGTTCTTTTTTGATAAAAACTGTTACATCTGATGCATAACAAACTTTTTGACAGGTAGGACAAGTAATTGAATCGAGAATATTTCGAAGGGGATACGGTCTGAGATAACTTTGTTCACGACATCTGTTAACGTAATAAAAGCAAGATTCGTGACCACAGCTTAAAATAGCAGTCCAACACATTTTTTAGTGTTTTATGCAAATGAAAAAAATTTTTATCCCGAGAAAAGATTTCGTAACAAAAAAAGCCATTATTTTAGATTGTTATCGTGTCAGTCAAAAAAAGATTGTCAAACCAGTATTGCGCAAGAAGCAGTTGCGTAAGAAAAAATTGCTATTTTAAAATGGAATACTATGAAAAACTATTTTTATGCCGGGAAGCAAAAAGTTTATTATTGGCAAACTCTGAATTTATTTCTGATGTTTTAAAAGACCCTCATATTTCAATTGCTGAAATGGTTCAAGAAACAGATGAATTTTTGAAATGGCATTACCATGACAGTTTTTTTCTTAGTCTCAATCCAGATATGTTAGAAAGCATTGCAGATAGTGTTTTTTATGGCAAATTTGAAATGGAAAAAAGTGCTATTTATGATCTCATATATGAATTTTTAGAAAGTCTAACAAGTGAACTTTACGAAACAATAGATTATATTGGAATTGAACATTATAAATCTAACCATTAATTGTTAAAGTAGACAAAAATGTTAATCAAATAATTTATTATTTTTAAACCTATGTAAAAATTTTGTTAACGAAAAAAAGAATAAATAGTTTATAATTTTAACTCACTCATTTTGTCACAAAGATGATTCAAATAATAATCATCGCTTTCAGGATCATAACAATTGCCGGCGTGATTGGTTTTACGGAACTGGACTTTTTTGATTGAAAATTGAGTACAGGGAATATGACAGGAAGGGCAGTGGAAAACTCCATAGGGACGAGCAGTATTTAAAAGTTCTTTGATGTGATACCTGCAAAAAGCGTGTTTACATTTTAAAATAACAACAGCGTTACACATGTTTGACAGCAAGAAAAACGCAATGAATAAATTGTGGTTAAAAAATAGTTTTTCCTCGATTTCGAAACAAGGAGTGGCATCCGTCACTCAAAAAAATGCGCAAGAAAAAAAACAAAAACAAATTTCACTTTTCTTTTTAAAAAAAAGATGGAGAAATATTTGCTGTCTAAAAAAAGAAGTGAAGAATTTAATTCTTCACGGTACAAGTACCGTTTATTTTTTCATGATATGGGAAAGTTTGATGATCCGAAAGCTCAGTTTTTGATAGAAATGCAGTCGATTGTTAATGATATTTTAGCTGAAGATTCAAGTGTGCAGAAAATTGGATTAATTTTGTCAAGCAGTTTATTATCAAAAGGTGATTTAAAGATTCCATTTACTTTTGTTAGGTCAGATTTTGTTGATATTTTATCGAATGAAATTTTTAAGTTGCAGCAAAGTGATAATTTTTCTTTACTTTTGGATTTACCGTTTGATGTTGAAGTTACAACTCACGCTCCCTCACGTGGAAGAGGTAAAATTAAAAAAGTTAGAAGTTATATTAAAAACACTCTTTTATTAGATATTGATTTAAAAGATGGATTATGTTTAATTTATTCTATTATGGCTGCAATTGCTTTTTATTCAACTGAAGCTGGTTCAAAGGAGCGTAGAAAAGTCACTTTGAAGTACAAAGCTAACCCAAGAAATAAAAGGAAGAATTTATTAAAAGAAGAAGCGCAAAAATTTATGAATGAAAATGGAATAAAAAGAAAAGAAAAGGGATATACTTTGAAAGATGTTGAAAAAATTCAAAAAAGATTGGATATTAATTTTCCAGGAATTTACAGATTAATTGTTTTTGGAGTTTCAAGTTTTACAAAACCTATTTTTAAAGGTGAAAACAATGCAAAGATTTTACTTCCTTTATATTTTGCTAATGGTCATTTTGCAGCTGTCAAAAACATTTCTTTATTTACTAGTGGAAAACAAAAATATAAATATTGTATTGAATGTGAGTCCGTTTTTGAAAAAATTGTGAGGCATGATTCTAAATGTAAATTAAAATGCCGAAAGTGTATGTCCTACGGTAATGGTGCGTGTATTGCAGATGGCTTTAACAAAGTTTGCGGCACCTGCAACCGTTTCTTTGATAGTAAAATTTGTTTTTCAAAGCACGTAGAAAGTAATATTTGCAGATTATTTGTTACTTGTGATAAATGTGGTTATACATATTCAACAAAATTATGCCCCGAACACAAATGTAAAACAAAATGGTGTTATACGTGTAAATCTTATCATGAATCCCGCGAATGTTATATTCAAAGATTGCCACTTAAAGAAATCAAAGATTATAGAATTGTTATTTATGATTTTGAAACTTCTTGTGAAAAAATTATTGATCCAAAATTGACAGAGCATGAAGTGGTTTATGCTGTTGCTTATATTTATTGCACAAAATGTATTTTTAATGATACGTGGAAAAATGAAGAATTTAGCTGTGAAATTTGCGGTCCTAAACGTTGGTATAAATGGTCAGCATTAAAAGATGAAAAATGTGTTGCAGGATTTTTGGATACGATGCTTTATAGCTTTAATAATTCTTATAAATCAGTTTTAATGGCTCATAATTCGTCAAGATTTGACAGCTTATTTTGTCTCAGAAAATTGTATGAATTAAATATAGCTCCAAAAGTTATAAAAAATGGAAACAAATTTTATATGATTAAAGTGCCGAAAAGAAAAAAATCTTGTGAGTTGATATTTAAAGATACTTATTTGTTCTTAAATGTGCCTCTGGAAAAATTGGTTGACACCTTTGATTTGAAAATGGAAAACAAACAATTTTTTCCATATGGATTTATTAAGTTTTCAAACTTTAAAAAAGTGCTTCAAACATTGCCGCCAAAGGACGATTTTTATTATAATTTTATGAAGGAAGATAAGCAGAAAGAATTTGATATTTGGTATGAAAAAAATTATAATACAGTATTCTCATTGGAGGAGCAGTTGGATATTTATAACATTTCTGATGTTCGTATTTTGGCGCATGCAGTTGTTGCATTCTTTAAACTTTTTTATGATATTACAAAAACTGATCCTTTTGAAAGCAATACAATCGCTGGAGCATGTATGAAAGCTTACTGTACAAATTTTTTGCCGGAAAAAAGTATTGCAATTATGCCGGAAAGAGGGCTTCAAGCTCATGATAAAGCTTCAGTTTTGGGGATTAAATATCTATTATGGCTAGAAACAACTGAAAATATTGTCATCCAGCACAGAAACAGTCCCTTGGGGGAAAAAAGAATTGCGGGCTATAAATGTGATGGATGGAGTGAAGAAAGAAAGACAGTTTATGAGATTAATGAAGATATGTTCCATGGGTGTATTTTATGCATAAAAGACAGAGATAGAATTATGCCGACTGGACGAACTGCTGATTTGGATTATCAACGAACTATGGAAAGAAAAAAAGAAATTGAGGCAACTGGGGTTACTGTAAAAATTTTTTGGGAATGCGAGATAAAAGCTGAATTGAAAGCAAATGAAGAAATGAGAGAATTTTTTGATAAAGAAATCATTGCTGGCCCGTTGGACGTAAGGTCTGGACTGGTGGGCGGAAGGGTAAGTCCACAAACACTTTATGCAAAAGCTGAGCCCGGATACTGTATTAAGTATTATGATTTTCGGTCTTTGTATCCTTCAATAATGTTTGGAAAATACCCGGTAGGCTTCCCTGAGGTGATAGAAGTTCCTTATTCGCAACAAGATATAAATTGGACATCCAGCTCACAAATCCCTGTAAAGGGCATTCTACAAGTCTTCATTGTTCCGCCGTCTAATCTTATTATTCCTGTTATCCCTATGCGTTATAATGGTTGCCTTTATTTCACGCTTTGCCGTAAATGTTGCATCATGTTTGAAAAGAAAAATACGCGAATGAATTTTATTTGCAGTCACACAGATTTGGAGAAGGGATGGATTACAACAATATGTGATTTGGAATTAGCAGCCGGCTTGGACAGAGGTTATAGAGCTATTAAATATTTCAATGCTTATCACTACGAAAATTGGAGCAGTGATTTGTTTTCTGGGTATTTGCAGCATTTTGGGAAGGTCAAGATAGAAAGCGAGGGCTATCCAAATGGTATCTCAAGCGAAGCAGACAAAGAAAATTATATTAAAACTTATAAAGAAAAATTTGGAATCAATATTGATAGAGAAAATGTGAAAAAAAATCCCTCATTAAAATTTTTAGGCAAAATGCTAATTACGAGCCTTTGGGGGAAATTTTGTCAAAAAAATGGAAAGGATCATGTTGAGATAACCTCAGATCCTTTAAAAATCGATAAAATAATGTACGATGAAAGCAAAGAAGTTAAAACTTTTGATATTTTAAACGAAAATTTGGCAATGATTGTTAGCAAGGATAAAAATGAATTTATCAGAGAAAGCAATACTTCAAACGCAGTAATTGGAATCTATACTACCTGCATGGCTAGATTGAAACTTTTTAAATATCTCGAAATACTGTATTTTACAGAAGGCTGTATCATAATTTATTTTGATACCGATAGCTGTCTATTTAAATGTCGTATTTTAAATATCCCGATTCAATGTGGCCCATATTTAGGCGATTTTAATGATGAATACCCGGAGCATGAAATTTTGGAAGTTTGTACAAATGGATGCAAACAATATGCTCTTAAATTGCGTAAGGATAATAATATTAATTTTATTCTAAAGCTACGCGGAGTTACAATTACTGCAGCTGTTGCTAAATTATTGCACTACAAAAAATTTAAAGAAATGGTGAAGAATTTTGGAAATCAAGAAAGTGTTACAATCAATTTTTTTAAAATTACTCCTGATAAAACTGGCCATGTTTACACTAGAGAGAGTGTTACTCGTTATATCGGGACATTTTATAAATGCATGGTGTCAGAAAATTACTCCGTGGTGCCCTTTGGTTATTTAGGTGAATCTGTATAATCTATTTTATAATTTGTTTTAACGAAATAAATAAATTTGAAGGACTTAAAAATGAAACAAGAAGACGCATCTTATTTTTTGTGCGCGGGAAAAAAAACGAGTCACTCAAAAGAAAAAATGAATCTCTTTTTTTGTGTACTTTTTAAAAGTTGGGTAATAACAGAATTAAATAAATTTAAGAAAAAATTAAATAAATTTAAGAAAAAATTAAATTAATTTAAGAAAAAATTAAATTAATTTAAGAAAAAATTAAATTTTATTGTAAGTAATAAAAAATAAACCGTAATTTAAGCACATGGAAATACAGTAAAAGAAAAAAACTGTTGTCTCTTTTTTTAAAGACATAAAAAATTTAAATATTTGAAGGACGGAAAAAAATGAAACAAGAAGAAAGAGAGTCGCATCTTATTTTTTTTTTTGCGCGGGCAAAAAAAAAACGAGTCACTCAAAAGAATAAAATGATTCTCTTTTTTTATGCAAAAAAATATGAGAAGTTTTTAAAGAAAGAATCAGTGAAATTGGATAATAATAGAATTTAATCTGATTATAAGTAATAAAAAAATTAAAAAAGAAAGAAAAGCACAGGGAAAAATGAGTCACTCAAAAAAATCTCTTTTTTCTGTGCGAAAAAGTAAAAAATCAGTCAAAATAAATAACTTTAACAGAATGTAAAAATTAGAGAAAAAAATATTAAAACGGTTAAAATTAAATAAATGGAAAAGAATAAGTATATTTTTAATCTGAGATAAAAAAGAAAGCAACCACAATGAATAAAAGTCGAAAAGAAAATGACTCTATTTTTGCGCGGGACACATGCGTCGTTTGTGCCCGCCAAAAAAATATCCGATTTGATGAAAAAAAGAAAGCAACCAAAGAAGTCAGAAAGTGGGTGACTCTATTTTTTTGAGTGTGTCGTTTGTGCACTCGCATAAAATAAACAATCAATTGTTGATGTTCTGTATGTTAATCCAATTGTGTAGAAAAGTAAATTTTATTAATTCGAAATTGTAAATGACAAAGAAATAATCATTTATTTAAAATATTATTCTCGAGGTATATAAATATCATTTTCAAGATGATCCATTGCTGAAAAAAATTAATTAAATCGAATTAACTATTTGAAGTGAATAAAAAAATACCATCAACATTGCAAAGATATACGTCACATTTATTATATGTGCTGATGCCATTCATTACTTTTCCTGAGACAGGATTAAAAGATGGGGAATCAAGTAGAAGGTATTCATTATCACCCAAATAATAAAACCATTGATTCATGGTTAAGAAATCGAAATCCGGAAATGGGATAGCTAAAAACTTAAACGTTTACTAAAAACAAAAAAATAATAATCTTACGGTAATCAACGAGCTCTATAAATTCCATTAAGAAGAGAAATATAAACTGACTTAAATTAAGGAAACAGAGAGAATATTTATACAGAAACTTGGCATCTAATCGAAGAGTCCAATAAAAAAAACCACTAATGACTCTTTGTCCAAATGCCGACAAAGAGGGAAAAAACCAACAACAATAGAAGAATAATCATTGTTGTTGCAATGATTTATACAGAGGGAAAGACAGGATAAACACTTTGAGAAAGATTGAAATACAGTATTACAATGTAAAAATTAACAATAATAATTTTTAGGATGAAGTAAGACGTACTTTTCATTTTGACTGGAAAAGAATTTTTTGAGGTGTCACAAAGGTGATACTGTAATTTTATTGTTAACTTTGATTGCCAAAAATTTTTTGTTGTTTTCACAAAACACTTCATTTTTTTCCAATTAATCATGTGTCACTTTTGCGCAACGAGACTGCACAAAGCTGGCAACGGAGAAGGAAGGAGATGGCTGTCGGCTTGTAAAAGAGTGGACTTGAAAATCAATCGATAAAAAAGTGTGAAAAAAGGGGGGTATAATGCTGCTGATGTTGATAATGTAAGATCTTTTGAATAGAATAAATTATTAGAATACGATGAATTTTTTAATAAATCTTTTTTGTCATAAAATAAGCCTTTCCCAAAAATTTCTTCAATTTCATTTCCAGATTCCTCGGAAATATTTGGGATTGCTGAAATTAAAGATCTTGAAATTGCAGATGGCGAAAAAATGAATGATCCTTTTTCAGTTTTAAATATCAGTTTTAACAAATTTGTAGCTAATTTTATTTCACTTTGTAATTCAGCTGGCAAAGGTGGCGGGGGTGATGGATTCGGGAATGCTGCTTTTCGCAGCTCTGCAAGTTTTTGTTTCAATTCCGCATCACTATCTTCATCAAAAACATCCATTTTTATTAAAGGAAATAAAGCTATCAAAAAAGATAAAATATTCAATTGACTTGTTTTTGAGAGAAATCACATGAGCAAAATACAAATCTTGTACATTTTTTTGATGTCTTATTTGGGCAAAAAAATGAAAATGATTTTTGCGGATAATCTGTAAATGTTGAATGCTAAATGGATTCTAATCCAAAAAGCTTTATCATGTTTTACATAATTTTATATTTATAAAATTATGTAAAACAAAGACATGTAAATTAAACGGCTGCCGCATCTGCCACATTACCGTACTTCTTGTTTCTACCGTACATCGATTCGTAAATGAAAACTGATAACCGCACATTGGTGATCCAGTTATTGCATTCTTTTTTCTTATCATAATTGGATTGTGCAAACAAATGGAGCTTTATTTTTGATTTTATCATTATTTAGATGATTTTCTTTATAAGAAACCTAATTGGTAAATTCTTTCTACAACATTTGATTCCATGGAATTTCAAATGATGTATTTCGTGGATGACAAATGTCACAATCATAATTTTGTGACCATTTTAAAAATGCAGAATGATATCAAAGCACTTTAAATTTTGTTAGAAGCCTTAAAATTATGTCTGATTTTAATGTGTCTGACATGATAATATCATTATTGAATTCTTTTTA
Source organism: Panagrolaimus sp. LJ2414 (assembly GCA_024447195.1). Classification (NCBI taxonomy): domain Eukaryota; kingdom Metazoa; phylum Nematoda; class Chromadorea; order Rhabditida; family Panagrolaimidae; genus Panagrolaimus; species Panagrolaimus sp. LJ2414. The sequence goes on from JAMRXY010000018.1 coordinate 1,015,672, forward strand.
TGTTGTTTAATATACAAAAAAGTTTGAAAGAATTTTTTCCCTCGTCTATCTCAACAAGTGATGATTTATAATCTCTAATGTTTCTTTTATGAAGTTGTTCAAGCGTCTGATGAAAGGTATAATCGTGAAACAATTTATTCGAGAGAGTTATATTAAATTTGTTCAGTGTAAAAAGCTTGACGGAATATTCATGCTCGAAAAAAATTTCCAAACCATTGGCTGCGAAAGTTCTACAAGTGATAAAAAATAATTAGGATCATTGACAAATGAAATAGATGGTACAGACACACACATCTGCGGGCAATTATTTATTCAAAAATCCTCCGATTTTTGTTAAATTGGCATATTTCAATGTGTATGTCTTGAAAATGGAAACTACTTAATAGAAATACCATACCATAAGCTTCCTTATTTACTTATGTCCACAAAAAAAAGTGTTAAAATACAAGATATACACGATTTGCTACGGTACCGTTTTAGAATATTAAATTTTTTATTAAAAAACCTATTTAACTGTTTTGTTTCTTTCTGCTTTTTTGTTAAAATTATTTTACAAAAAAAAACAATTTTTCTTTATTTTTTTGATATTAGATTGCTTCACAGTTTTCAAAATGTGTTTTTGTTATTTGCTATGATCTTGATTGTAGCAAAAACTAAAATGCTATAAAATTGTTTATCTCAAAAAAACTGAATTGGATAAAAACGAAATATATCCCGGATATTAAAAGTTTGTTTTGATGCTTATTTTTCAAGCTCAAAAATCCAATTTAATATTGAAAAATAATCGAAAATTCGGGAAAGCGCTTTTTCAAATCTATTTTGAGATAATTGATTCCTAGTCAAAATTCTGACTCCGGAAATAAGTTTGCAAAAATATGGGTTTTTGAACTGTCATTTCTATTATAACAATTAAAAGTGCAATTCGGACCTTAGACTTTTCATTTTCTCAAGAAAAAAGGGTCAAAGTCACTTATATGTCTGATGTTTTTGCCTTGCCACAATTTGCTTCAATTGTATTCTTCTTTTCCCATAAATATTTATGCAGCTGTTTTTAATTTGTGTTTAGTTTGATTCATTTCCATAAAATTAACCTTCTGCAATACCGTTTTTCTTTTCCGAAGCCATTTTCTGATAATTGTTGCTTCTCTTTTTTGTTCGAGTTTAAATGCAAAAACGCAACTTTTTTTTACTGATAATTCTCAATCATAGTATACACATAAATTATTTTAGTCAAAAAAGAAAAGCGTGGAAAAAAAGAGAAATCAAAGACAATAAAAGACAGAAGGTTGCAGCAGCACACTTCTAAAACCCACGACTCTCACTCTCTGTTTTTAATCAGTGCATTGGTACTCAAAGGTCAATCAAAACAAGCAAGAAGAAGCAAACTTCAAACAAAGCCTCCTGATCAAATTTTTAAACAAAGCCTGTTGATCAAATTTTTGGAAGAAAAAAGAATATTTGTTGTGTTTAAATAAAAGATGGATCTTATTCGATGGAAACTTTTAATTAATTCATCGTTTTTAGCTTTATCAGCTAATTTAAATTATGGATTTTCTACAACTTATTTAAATGTTCCGATACAGTATTTTAAGGATTATTTGGAACATTGTTTTCATAAAAAAGGTATACTTTTCATAGTGTAATAGTAATAACGTAGGTTACTGTATAACTTAAACTGGGTACTGTAGAAACAGGAATTTTATTTAAATAAGATTTTGAAACCTAAATTTTTAGAGTACAAATTAATTTTGCATCAAATAAAAATTTGAATAAATTTTAGGACTTGATTTCTCTACATCAAATTACAATTTAACATGGAATTTATTACTTCATGTTTGGTTTATTGGATATTTTGTTGGAATTTGGTTGAGTCCAGTTTTTAATGAAAGATTTGGCCGACGAAGTAATAATTACCGTAACCCAATTGTTACCGTAATTTCTTTTTCATTTTTAGCAACTTTTATTGTTTTTTCTGGAATCAATTTTTTGACTTCTGTTGCTCGATACGGTGCAATAGAATTTTATTCAATGGAAACTTTATTTATTTCAAGAATTTTGGCTTCAGTTGCTTGTGCTGTTATTTATCAAACGCAAATTTTGTTTTTACAAGTTTGAATTTTTTAAAATCGAATTACAGTACCTAAACTGTAAAATTATAGGAATGCGCTTCAGTTCGTGATCGAGGAGTTTCATCATTTTTAAGTGGAATTTGGTTTGCTATTGTTGCGTTATTTTCGATTGTTGTTGGAACGGATAAATTGTTAGGAACAAAAATGGATATCGCATGTTTGGGGGTTGCAGTTTTAAGTTTGTTCCAACCCATTGCAATTCAAAAACCAAATCCAACTTTTTAGATTTCTTTGCATTTCTTGCTGCCTTTGTTTTTCATGAAACTCCAAAATATTTACTTTTATCTCGAAAAGATCATAAAGAAGCTAAAATCTCGATTACTTTCTATAACTGACTTTCTGAAAAAATCGAGGAAAATGAATGCGAGACGATCGATCAAAAATTTCAAAATTGTTTTTTTGAGCTGAAATTTGGCGTGTAGTATCCTTAGGGGTCAGGGAGGTGTGATCAAAAAAAATTTTTTTAATTCGTCGTGCCACGGCATTTTTATGCCGTTTGGTCGCCCTGGCTTTAGTTTTGATCCTTTTTTTACAAATGAGGTATATTCTGGTAGCCCTTAATCAGGGCTATCAGATGCACGCATTGGGATTTTTATTGGTGGTCCCGCCGCGAAAATTTAGCATATTAAAATTTCAAAGGGGGATAAGTACCCCAAGAATTCGACACCGCAAAAATTTTTTTCTCTTAAAATGTTCCTTTTCTCATGACTCATTTATCGGCAGAAAAAAATTTTCGATTTCGAAAAATTTTTACGAGACTTTTTCAAAAAAACCGAATTTGACCTCAAAAACGATAGTTTAAACGAAATCGGAGTTCACCATCGAATTCCCCGTGGTCGATTTGCTATATGGGTTTAAAATCAGAGCGATTGGACCAAAAAAAATTTTTGCCGACGACCCCCCCTACGAAAAAATTTTTTTGGTCCAATCGCTCTGATTTTAAACCCATATAGCAAATCGACCACGGGGAATTCGATGGTGAACTCCGATTTCGTTTAAACTATCGTTTTTGAGGTCAAATTCGGTTTTTTTGAAAAAGTCTCGTAAAAATTTTTCGAAATCGAAAATTTTTTTCTGCCGATAAATGAGTCATGAGAAAAGGAACATTTTAAGAGAAAAAAATTTTTGCGGTGTCGAATTCTTGGGGTACTTATCCCCCTTTGAAATTTTAATATGCTAAATTTTCGCGGCGGGACCACCAATAAAAATCCCAATGCGTGCATCTGATAGCCCTGATTAAGGGCTACCAGAATATACCTCATTTGTAAAAAAAGGATTAAAACTAAAGCCAGGGCGACCAAACGGCATAAAAATGCCGTGGCACGACGAATCAAAAAAATTTTTTTTGATCACACCTCCCTGACCCCTAAGGATACTACACGCCAAATTTCAGCTCAAAAAAACAATTATGAAATTTTTGTTCGATCGCCCTTTCCTCGATTTTTTCAGAAAGTCAGTTCTATCAAGGAAAAACGGTTGATATCGCAAAAGTTTTGGCCGAAATTGAAGCAGAATCAGTCACAAATAATCCAGAATCCGTTGAAATTAATATTTTTAAAGTACCGTATATCCGAAAAGCAATACTTTTATCAGTTTTGGCCCTTCAAAATACTGTAGCATTTTGGTCAATTTTATTATCTTCAACTTATTTCCTTAAAGATGCAGGACTTGAAAATGAAATTGCAGAATATTCCACAACTTTGATGGCAGTTTCTTATGTTCTTGGAACTTGTGGTGGAATGGTTTGGATTACAAAATATTCAAGACGAAAAACTTTGTTAAGTTCTACCGTAATCAATGTTGCGAGCTTGGCATTTTATGCAGTTTTTGCTGAATTAACAAAATATGTTGGCCTATTTCGATATGGTTGCTTACTGTCACTTGTTGTATACGGATTTTCATATGGGTAAGCATTAACTTATAGCTGCAGGCAAGAATATAATTCATATTTTAGTGCTGGTGCCGGACCCACATCAAGATTTATTAGCGGAGAACTTGTTTCCCAAAATGTTCGCTCCCGCGTTCAAGCATGCACCGTTTCCATTAATCAAATTGCAGTTATTGCAAGCACATTTGCCATTCTTCCCCTTTTCAAAGTAATTCATGCTTGGAGTTTTGTTGTCCTCTTTGTCATCCCTTCAATTGGATCTTTAATTATTCTCTTTTGGAAACTTCCAGAAACTAAAAATCGACCAATTGAAGATATTGTAAAGGAATTGAGTGAATCCACTGAAAATTAAATCCCAAAATGTAATATATAACTTTGCTAATAAAAAAATGATTTATTAAACGTAAAAAACAAGGAAAAGAAAAAAACAGAGATAAATTAAACAACCTGTTCAGAAGATCGTAACAAAAACCAAAAAAAGTAGCAAATAGGCTGACACAAAGAATGGAAAGAGATGAGATGGATAATTTAAATATTCATTCTTCAAACTATGGACGTCCACGGCCTCGACCACCACCTCGCATTCCTCTTCCACCACGTCCACCTCTACCTCTTGCACCACGACCTCGAGAAGGATATTTCCCACGAGTTGATTTCTTCTTTGGTTCATCATCTACCAAAAGTTGATCTAATCCAAGTGCATCAGGAAGTACAATGTATCGAATATTATTTCCTATAAAGTTAAAAAGATTAAAAAATTGACTAAAACATTTGAGCACATACCTCTGATTGACAAAGCATCAAGAGCAATTTGATCACGTCCTTTAACAGTCATTTTCACAGATCGTAAATGCATATTCATTGCAACATCAACTCCAAGAATAGTTCCTTGAACTTGTGTACCATTTTTTAGTTCAATCGTTACCGTTTCACGGGTAAGTTTCATCAAAAACCGAACAAGCTTCATTTTAGATTTATAATACTTTGAGGCTAAAAAAGGAAAAGATGAGATATATAGAAAGAAGAGAGGAACTTTAATAAATGCAACAAGTAAGTAAAAGTAGATTATGAAATTTCGCGAAAGATTTTTTAGAAAAAATTATATATACATTCAACATAAATAAAAAGGAACTTCTGTAGGTTACGAACACGGGGACAAAGATAAAAAACAATTAATTCAGATGTTTTAAAGTTCTAATACCAAGAAATTATTGAAGAAGATTAACAAAAAATTGAAAGAAGAAAAATTTTTTCAATGCCGCGCATGTAATTTTCTTGCCGAGAAATCCCTGGCTTGTTTGTGGTTTTTTTTGTTGAAAAAAGACAAAAAATGCAAAAAGTTACAAATGTTCCAAATTTACTTTGAATTTTTACAATATTATATTAACATCAATAGTAAATATTACTGTAATCATGTACAGTAATGATTACTAACTTTGAGGTAAACGTTTAAATGACTTTAAAAGCATGTTTTTGGATGCTTTAAGCATTTATTGCTACTACAAATTCAGCTTTGCATTTTTTACCTCAAAATTAATGGTTTTAATGTTATTAAACTGCTTATTATTTCAGTAATGAAATGTTTTCCTTTTGCTTCTTTCGATTCTCCTTTACCTTTTACTGTAATATTTGCTACAGTGTTTTTTCTTTCTGTTTTTGATCGATTTGTGTTTTTCAATGCTTTAAACTTTAAAAACTTTAACCAATATTGTTTTAAAGTATAAAGTTATATTTAAATTTAAAATAGTGTATCATATTACACAATAAAATTCATTGCATTTCTTTCTGTCGCTGTTTATTTCAATGACCTTTCTATTTTTTTTCAAAAACTGCATTTTTATGGAAACTTTTTTGGATATTGTCTCTCCATCCTTAAAGACGTCTTTCGTGATTTAAAGAAAAAAAATTGAATGAAATATACAAATTGCGTAAAAAGGTGTCTGTCTTTCCTGTATTATTTTCTTTCTGTTTTTCCAATGATGACCTTATCCCCCTTCTTTTTGCAATATTGGCATAAAGTTTCAGCTAAGTTGTTGTAAATTTTTCATTGTTCCCGTTCTCTTTCTCGTGGATTTCTTAATTCTATTTCATTCATTTCATTATATTTTCATTTCAGTGATAAGCCGCTCATCGTTGCAGTTGTTGCGGTTTTCTGTTGTTAATTAATATTATTTATATTTTGGTAAAATATGTCAAGAGTGTATGTTGGTAAGTTACTTATTTTTTTATTATAAATACATTTAAATGAATGTTTAATTCTTTTAGGTCGTCTTCCTTATCGAGTAAGAGAACGAGATTTGGAGAAATTTTTCAGAGGATATGGTAAAATTCGTGATATTTTAATGAAAAATGGTTATTGCTTTGTTGAATTATCAAATTATCGAGATGCTGAAGACGCGGTTCACGAGCTAAATGGAAAGAATTTAATGGGTGAAAGGTATGTTTATTACATCAACAAAAATATTAAGCCTCATACATGTATCTTTTCAGAGTAATTGTTGAAATGGCAAAAGGTCGACCATGGCCTTCCCGTCGTGGTTACAGATCTCGTTCCCGAAGCCGTGATCGCCGATACCGTCGTCGTCGATCTGATAGCCGATCAAGCCGAAGTCGATCTCGTACAAGAAGTATAACTCCAGAAAAACGATCTCGTCGCCGCTCTCCTTCTGAATCTCCAATTCCAGAAAAGCGAACTCGACGTGATAGTCGAACTCCATCTGTTTCTCCAGTTCCTGAAAAGAAATCCCGACGTGATGATAGCCGAACTCCAAGTCCTAATGATCGTGATCGAAGTGTTACACCAAAGAAAGATCGGCATCGCACTGAAAGCCCAGATAAAAAGCGTAGATCGGAATCACCTGAAGCTCGAAAATCAAGAAGTCATTCAATTTCAAAGAAGCGACGATCAGAAACTCCTCCTCGAAAATCAAAGTCGAAATCGAAAGCTCGTACACCTTCTCCTGATCGTTCTGTCTCACCTGAAGCAAAGAATGGTAAACCTTCAAAGAAAGACCTTACTCCTGATCGAGATGAAAAAGATGTTTCAAAATCTCCTCGACGTTCAAAAACTCGTAGCCGAAGTGGCACACCTCATTCTGATCGTTCGCGCTCACGAACTCGTAGCCGCTCTCGAAGCCGTTCATCATCACGTTCAAGATCTCGTACTCCACATTCTGATTCTGATCGTGATTAAATGTGATTATCAAATATGGGCCTGCAATGATTTGTAAGTCTTCAACTTATTATTTTATTATTATTTTGGAAAGAATTCTGATTTTGAATTTTGTTATCTCTTTTTATCATTTTTTATTACTCTCTTTATTGTATTCTACATTTTATTGTTTTTCATTGTCTTTTTGTATCATGTTTATAAAAAAATAATCAAATATGTTTGAAGAGTTCGATGCTCCAAAATCCCTTCTCCTTCCGCCCTACAACCATTCACGAGATTACTGTATGCCATTTCCATGCCTTTCCACGAAAAAAAGTAATTCATTGGTTGTTGCAGAATACTGTAGACTAATACAGTTTTGGGTTTTATAATTTTGTTTAAACTTCATAGATTATTTTTTGTTATTTTATTACTTTTAAGCATTGATCCATTCAATTATGCATACATACTTTTGTTCGATCAGGATTCAGAAAACTACTTTCGTTCGTGATCCGCGTCTCCACTTTTCTATCCCATTTAAATCCAAATACGTTTCCTGCAGCTAATACTTTCTTTGCCAGGGTAAGTTTGAACATCACAATTACTGTTTTTTAAACGATTTTTGCTTTTGTTATTTTGGAAAAAAATAAACTTTTTTTACATATCTGATTTTTTGTTATCAAAATCACATAAGCTCACACACATTTATTGAAAAATGATCTTCTACAAAAGGTTTACGAAATCTTTTTTAAACATGCATATTAAAATTATTATCACAAAGTTTTTGCGAAAATTTATTTTTATAATTGTTAGTACATGTATCAAGTGGTAATCTTGACTACAGTATACTTGCATACTATGAAGTTTGTTTGTAATAAAATAATCTATCGACAACTTGCAATGGGCATTAAAGAAAACACATAAATTTTAAACATGCACTTCATATTCAAACAGAAGTCAAATTGAGCTTTTTTATCAAAGAGTTACTGTAACAAAGGGAAGTATATAACATAGTTTTAAATGGTATCACATTTATTATAAAGTATTATAAAAATTTGATAACAGATTAATTATGTTCATCTTTTAAAAAAATTTGTTTCGACCACAAAAGGTTATTATCATAGAATTTCACAGAAAATAAATTAAGATTTTGTTTTCTAAATTGGTTTTGTTTTTGTCAATGCATTCCTTGAGCTTTCATTTTCGAACATTAAAATTTACAAAATCAAATTTCACGTGTTTTTTAAATTTTCTATCTTTTGCGTTCAATTATTTACTGATATACGTATATTTTAATATTATTAAATTAATGTAACAAAAGTTACAACCATTCTAAGGACGAAAATGAGATTCAAGAAAGATCCACTCTTGATCAATTTGAGTTCAATGAAATTTTTCAAACAAGAAAACTCTTTTACATAAAAATGCAAATATCCTTATCCTCATTCTTCTCATCCTTTTAATAATTCGTCTATAAAAGGAAAGAACATGGATGATTTTACACTTCATTGTTGAAAAATTTTCAACATTTTTGTGGTTGAACTGAATTGAACTGAAAAAGAACAAGAAGGAAGGTAAGTGTTTATTTTTCCCCAAAATGTGTCAATGCAAAAGAATGTTTTAGAAATGCTTCAAAGAACACTAATTTCATCTCGACTTTCAACGATTAAACTAATCTCAACTAATCTTCGTCAATTTTCTACTTATCCAATCAATGATGATCTTTATCAATTAACTGATGAACAAAAACAGGTTTGTAAATACTGATTACTGTATCCATACCATTATATTCAATTTTTAGCTTCGAAAAACTGTATTCAATTTGGTGCAAAAAGAATTGGCGCCATTTGCGGCTGAAATTGATAAAACAAATAATTTTCCTAAGCTTCGAGAATTTTGGAAGAAACTTGGTGATGCCGGATTACTTGGGATTACAGCTCCAGCAAAATATGGTGGATCTGAAATGTCATATTTGGATCATGTTTTGGCATGTGAAGAAATTTCACGTGCCTCGGGGGCATTATCTTTATCCTATGGGGCACATTCAAATCTTTGTGTCAATCAAATTGTCCTAAATGGAACTGAAGAACAAAAAATGAAATATCTTCCAAAAGTAAGTTTTTTTATCATAGTTTCAGTATACTATTATCAATTCATGTTTAGTTATGCTCTGGTGAAAATATGGGTGCTTTGGCGATGTCAGAAGTTTCAGCAGGTTCAGATGTTGTTTCAATGAAATTAAAGGCTGAAAAGAAGGGAGATAAATATATTTTGAATGGAACAAAATTTTGGATTACAAATGGCCCAGATGCTGATGTCTTTGTTATTTATGCAAAAACTGATCCAAAGAAACATCAACATGGAATTACTGCTTTTATCGTTGAAAAGGTTTGTCTTTTTATTAAAATGATTACTGTAATGATTGTCATTTTTAGAATTTTCCTGGATTCTCACATGGACCAAAATTGGATAAACTTGGATGTCGAGGATCAAATACTTCAGAGTTGATATTTGAAAATTGTGAAGTTCCTGCTGAAAATATTCTTGGAAAAGAAAATAAAGGCGTTTATGTTTTGATGAAAGGATTGGATGTTGAACGATTGGTTCTTGCTGGAGGCGGATTAGGGTATGTATATTATTCATATTTTGAGCTTTGTCAGGATACTGTAAGAACTTAAATGTTTTTTGAATTGTGGTGTACTGTAGCTTTCATATTTGCTTTGATACAAACATCGTTCATTACAGTATACTTTACATTTTCAAAAAATGTCCTTATCATCGAATTTCGGTCCCAAAAGTTTATCCTAAAAAGTCATGACCCTAAAATGTTGATACCTACAATAATCTATTTTTTATTTTTATAGACTGATGCAAGCTGCTTGTGATGTTTCATTTGATTATGCCCATCAACGAGAAGCATTTGGATCCAAAATTGGTCATTTTCAATTGATGCAAGGAAAACTAGCTGAAATGTACACGCATTTATCTGCCTGCCGGGCATATTTATATTCTGTTGCTCGAGCCACTGATGCTGGACATTTAACAAACAAAGATTGTGCTGGTGTCACCCTTTATATTGGAGAAAAGGTTGTTCAAGTTGCCCTTGAAGCCGTACAAATTCTTGGTGGAAATGGTTATATCAATGATTATCCAACTGGAAGAATTTTACGGGACTCAAAAATTTATACAATCGGTGGTGGATCTTCAGAAATTCGTCGATGGCTCATCGGAAGAAGTATTAATGAAGAATATAAAAAGTAATTGTCACTAATATTTGTAACTAACATATTTTTGTATATTTGTATATAATTTGAATAAATGAATTTCTAACTATTATTATTTTGTTTTTGTCACAAATGTTTTGATCATACTGTACCAACGAAATATATTTTTGAAAAAAACGCTCTTTTCCCTTGAATGTGAAGTTGACGAATGTTTGCAACAGGTTAACTTACCAAATTACTGTAGATCAACTTGTGTTTTCCAGCTGGAAAACACAAGGTGATCTACTTTAATCTTCTGGAATTCCAGAAGATTGAAGTAAATTTGTTTTCTTATTAAACGATAATATCATAAAAAGGATTTTGTCTTTTTTCTGGACAAAAAATTTGAGGGATTAAAAAAAGCTAAAAAGCCAGATGTTTTGTGACAGGTCGTAAAATGACGAAGAAGACGAAAGAACTAATGTCTTTGTTTTTGCCAAAACAAAATTGAGCTGACAAAAAGATGACATTAAATTTGGAAAAATGATTGCTGGATTTTTTTGATTTTTCTTGGAAATCTTTTTGGATCGGATTAGGTCTTTTTTGGATTGGATCGTTATTGATATTTATGATGATTATAAAGGAACATTTTGGGTTCAAAGTCTAAAAATGCCGCTCTAAAATTTTTGAAGGTGCCGAATTTTTGTTTGAAATTTTTATTCTTCATACTTATTCAGAAAAATGTTATGTTTGACATTTTAACATTTTTATTTAACCTACAGTAATTTTGTAATTTTAATATTACAGTATACTAATAGGTAATAGCTTATCTTAAATATCCCTGCAAAAGTTACCGCAACCCATACTTTCAAAAAAAATTTGTAAAGTTTTATCAAAAATTAATCAAAAATCAACTTTTAAAAAATAAAAATCGTCATTTTGTATTTTTCTATTGTTTTAGAAAAATTTTCTTATCAATTTCTCTCTCTTATTTTTTTCATTCCAGCCTTTTTAACAACCACCCGTAAAAGAAGACAAATGATTGTTTTCCTGCTTCATATTTTTCTTTCTATGTTTTCACGTGTCTTTCTTCTTCTTTTTTTTCCTTTCCTTTCTTTGACAGTGGAAGTTGATAGGGGCGGGAGATCTCCTTCTTCATCGACGAAGATTGAAAAAAAATGGGCTGAAAAAAAGAAAGACTTTTACGCCGAAAAAAATAATTTTATTTTTATTTTTTCAAAAGCGTCATTTGTTTGTTTCAAATTTTATTTTGAAGAAGAACAAGATATTTTTGTGTTGATTTTTGATTTGCTTTTTTTAAATACTAACTTTTTCTTGTTAAAGAATTACTAATTTCAAGATAGAAAAAGTTGGGTGGTGCGCAATTAGCAAACATTCAAAATATATTTTTTGTCAAGAATAACAATAAACGTTACTTGCCGATAACTAGAAAATATCACCTTTTTTAATTTTCAAAAACGTTTTCGCACTTTTTAAATTTTGTGAATTTTAAATAGAATTTTTGCACCATGTGATTGTCAGTATTTTAAAAAGAAGAACTTGTTAGTTACAGAATGCTTGTTTCAAAAGAGATTTCTCCAATTGATGCATTTTTGTTATTTCGAAATTAGAAGCAATCAATTTTTAGGATGTTTTTTGTTATTACAAAATTTATTTCGAAACAAATTTCATAACACTAGAAAAATGCCGTGAATATTGATGGTTTTCAATTTCGCAATAACAAAAAATACTACATCAACTAAAGAATGTCTTTGAAATACTTTTACTATGTTTTTTCTCAGATTTTTGAACGCGCGCGAATCTCGAACGGAATGATTGCGACTTCGGATTCTGTAATTTTTTTATTTAGGAAGGCGCCGCACCTTCTTCTTTTTCTTTGCAAAAAAAGCCATTGTCTTTTTTTAGCAGCGTCCGTCAAAAAAAGAAAGCTCGCGACTGGCAGAGTTCTTCCTTTTTGCCTCCCTTTTCTTTTTTCCATCCATTTCATTTTCCATCATCTGCATCAAAGGAAGAAGGTTTGTGTTAGTTGTTGTTGGATGGGATTGAGTTTCGCGCAGAGTCGGAAGAGGACAAGGTTTTTTGTCCTTTTTTTACTTTTCAAAAAGAATCCATTTTTCTTTGAATGGTCAGAAAAATATATTTTTCCTGATTTTTTTGATTTTATTTTTATAATCTGTTTTGATTTTTTTGTGTTGTGTCTCTCAATGCCTATCTCTATGTTTCTCTTTTTTGTTGTGTATTTTTTTGAAAAATTCTTCTTTCTCAATTTCAAGACAATCTTCTTTCTTTTTGTTTTTCAAGTTTATTTCTTTCCTTGTTTATTATTTGTTTTATCAGAAAAAGAAGAACAAAGGTATATTTTGTTAATTTTGTTTACCAATGTTTCTTTATTAATTGAAAAAATAGTCTTTCATGTTTTTTACTGAAACTTTCAGTCTGAAAGAAGTAAATAATTGTTGCGTTTCTGTATTTTCTCTGCTTATAAAAGTTATTATTATTTAATAATTCCTATTTGTCTCTATTAGCTTTCTATGTCTCTATTTTGCCTTTACTTCATTTAAGAACGTAGCAGTCAGCTATCACAGATCTCTCTTTCTATATCCTTTTTTGACAGCTGCTATATCTCTCTCTCTTCCTTCTCGGCTTTTTTTGCGCGCGCGGTTTTTCCTTGTGTTGGAAATATAAAAGCCGTACCCGGACACATTTCAATTTTGTGGACTAACGCAACTTTCCAAGGACGTTGTCCATCCCTTTCCTTTCTAAGTTTGGTCTGTGTTTTTCACCCCAGCATACACCGACACGCATTTTTTTAATACTTTTTGGTGTTACATTTCTTTTCCCTCTTCCTTCTTTCTTGCCAATGTTTGTACGTCTTCCAACAACGCTTCCCAAACATTATTTCTTTCCCGCGCTCCTTGAGGGGGACATACATATAACTTTGAAATATGGCCCCGCCCGAATGTCAGCCCGAGTTTCATTCTTGTTGGCTCGCCTTTTTAAAGGATGGTTGTTTGGCTTTTTGAGAGTGAGAGAGGGGTGTGAGACTTCCATACACACTAAGGTGGTGATGGTTGCGTTAAAAAAGGTGCCTTTCAGATATTTATCAAAAATAATGCGTATTAGCTTCTTAACTACCTTTTTATATCGGATATCCGTGTAAAAATAATTTTTTTTTCATATCCTTGATTTCAGACATATTATTTTCTATTCCTAAACCCCATTTATTTTTATGCTTCTTTTGCGCGCGAGTCGTGGTTGTGTGTTTGTTTTTATTTCTTTTTTTCCTAAAAAGGACTTATTTCTTTTAAAATGCGTCCTTGATAGGCAAAAGTTTTGTTTCACTTTTAATGCTCTTATTTATTTCTATTTCTTTTCAGATAACTGTTTCACCTTCAAACATGAGTACCGAAGTTGATTCCACTGAAACTCCCGTTGTTGAATCTAACCCTCCAGGATCTGAACCTGAACCAAAGAAAGATAATGATGCTCCGTAAGTTCTTTGTTTATCTATTAATTTGTTATTATTTGTATTATTCAATTTTTAGAGCTCCATCTGAAGTTGCCACTGATAAAGAAGCTCCTGCCGTTACTGAAGATGTTGAAACTGGAGTAGAAGAAGAAGAATCCAATGGAAAGGATGATGAAAAAGACAACAAAGAAGATGACAAAAATGAAGAAGAAGAAAAGAAGGATGAAGCTTCTGATGAACATCATAAAGAAAATGGCAAATCAAATGGTACTTCTGTTGCTGTTGAAGCTGAAAAGAATGGTGAAAGCGAAGTTGCAAAAGTTTGTTTCATTTTGATTTTTTTGTTCGTCTGATTCATTCCCTTTCAAAATGTTTTAGGCTCAAAAGCGTCCCGCTGAAGAAGATGCAGAAATTTTGACTAAGAAGGCAAAGGCTGATGAAACTGACAATACTCCAGCTACCGTAACTGTTGAATAACTTATTTATTTTCAAAGATTTGGAAACCAATTGCTTTAACCGTGCTCTTTTTTTTATTATTATTACCATCTTTTCTTTATTATTATTCTGTAAAAGCAATCATTTTTGCTTCTTCTGTGCGTCTCCTTCTCTGTTGTATCTCTTTCTCTTCTCACCACCGGTTAGGCTTTCTTTGTTTCTCTCTGTTTTCTCTGTATTGCCTCCGTATTTATACGTGTTATATCTGTTTTATATTTTTCTCTTCATCTTTCAGACGCACAGAAAGAAGTCGTTTTTTTATCTATGTTGTTCTGTTTCCTTTTGGAAAAATTTCTTTTTTATTTTGTTAAATTTATGATTTTGGTTTCCATTTTTTGATTGTTTTTTTATATAAAAATAAAATGTTAAAAATTTTAAAAAAGCGTCATTAAGAAACAAAGCAAGAAAAGCAAAATGTTTAATATTAATTTCTTTAGCAGATAAAGCAAACAGTTTTTGGCGCCAAATTTTAAGGATTACTGTAGGATTTTTAGGTAATAGTTTCAAGTTTCGTTTCGCCATTTTCGAACTGAATAATATTGAATCGGGGGATATCACTTGGGGCAATAGAAGATTGTGGGACAGTCGGATTAACACTTGTAACTTTATCAGTTGCAGCAGCTTCATGAGATTCATAAACAAGAATACCGTAATATACAGTAATCAAGCCCAAAAGGATGCTAATTGTTGAAAGGAATTGTGTTAAAAGTTTATCAGCTTCACTGAATCGAGAATAATCAACGGTCTACAAAAAAATAGAATTGTTTGTTTTTTTGTAAGAAAAGAAAAGAAACATACGTGAACAGTGAAAGAAGAAAAAATTGCAACATTGATTGCCCGCCAAAATGATTCCACCAAATCAAAATAATACAAAAATAGGGCAAAACATAACAAATACAATAATAAAATTGTTAAAAGTACACCAAAAATCTTGAGTTTTCGTTTTCTTTCGCCTTTATCTTTTTTCTAAACAAACGATTTCATTAGTTTTTTGTATTATTAATTGATAAATTGATAGTTACAGTAACGAGATACGGTATAATCATCTAAAGAAAATACTGTCTTTTTATCACTTTTTTCAATCCAAAGTTTTTATTTCTGAACTAGTTATCAAAAATCTACATGTAGTAATAATTAGTTAGTGTACGATCGATTACTGTAAAATGTTGGATTACTGTAATATATTAACCCAAAAATTATAAGTACTAGTATTTAAAATTTTTATGTGATTTTTCTTATAAAAAATTATTAAAGTTTTTAATTCAATCAAACAGCGATCTACAGTAATCATCGAGTACAGTAACTTATTTTACATTAAATTGTCTACAAGGTATTGTAATACAGTAATCATTATCTTTAACGATTAGTAACCAACCTTTAAAAAGTACACAATCCGATGTGCAAGTAATAAAAGTGTAATAACAAATAACGGTACTCCAATTACCGTATACAAAAGTGCGAATAATTGTCCAATAACAGTTTTAGGAGTTTGGGTTGAATGCCCTAAAGTTGTCAACAAACTCCAAGCATAATTCAAGCAACCTTGAAAATTCCATTCTGTATCCTTCGGTCGACTAATATTCAAAAAATGTTCATAACTTCGAAGGGAACTGATAAGCTCGGCCTGAAAAAATTTTTATGTTTGTTTTTCGACTTTAATTTGTTTTTAATCTGAAATTTAAATCTCTTCTTTTTTTGATGCTTTTTTGTTATTTTTAGTTTTTATTTTTGTCATTTTTGGAATTTTTAAGAAATAAAATAAAAATGCATTGTTTGAATAAAAAAAGTTTTTTAAAATGGCAAAAAAATTTTATGACTTTGACTTTACTATTATATTTTTTGCAGACGAACAAATAAAAAAAGGAATAAAAAAGAGATGATGCCAAAAATTTGTTAGTAAAGATTGGCATTTCAAAAAAATGAAAGAAGAAACATTCTTTTTTGTCGGAAATGCTTTGAATCAAAGCTTAACTTTTTATCCCTTTTTCTTTTCAAAGCCAAAAAAGGGGCAAACAATTGTTTGTTGATATTTACTTTTTTGGGATACAATTAAATTATTTGGAATTCGCCGTTTTGCAAATGCTCAAACTTTAGTTTTTTTGGCTTTTTTGGGCAAAGAAAAAAAATTGAAAGTCTGAAAAGTACAAAGAATGATCAGGATGTAAGCTTAAAATTTGTTTTTGATTACTGTAAATTTTTATACGAAATTTTTCAAAGCATACTGTATTTAAAGGGAAAATTGAGCATCGCATAAATTTTATGATAAAACATGAAAATCAGGGCCTCAGGCCCTGATTTAATTGTTTCTTTTTTTTTTTTGATTATCAGGGGTTTGTTGAAGCTGCATTTTTTTGGCTATTTTTTGATTATTGGAGAAGCCAAAAATATCAAAAGGCCAAACCAATAAGCCCAAAAACAGCAGGAAAAAATGCATAATTATCAAATTCGATCAGAAAGAAGCTTTTGCTTAAGTGTAAAAGATAAACAAACCTGAACTCGATTAGATTGATTCAAATCCATGATAACAAAAAGATTTTTTGTATCATTAAAAAGTTTATGAGTTATTTCACGGGCAAATTGTTGTCTAAAATTGGTAATTATGATTACGGTAATTGTTAATATCACAAAATATTACCGATTAACAGCCAACTTAAGATAAAATTGTCGAACATTTCGTGAGACGTATTGTTTTTCGAATAACCAAAAACTTCCTGCCCCAAATAAAAGATATCCAATTAGGGTCGCCAAAAACAGGTATGGACTAATCTTTTGAATTTTTGTTGCCGTATCATCCTGTACAAGCACCCATTTTCTCATTCGAAATAACATCTTTTTTTTGGATATCTCTCTCTCTGGCAGTGATGATAAAAGACTACGGTAGAAGATATTGATTAAATGTTTATCTTGAAGCGATTATTTGCGACCTGAAAGTCAGTAAAATAAAGTATTTGATGAACAATGGACTTAAAAAAATCATTCATGGACAAAAATTATTCAAATTTTTTAGGATTAAAGATTTTAAATATCACTTTTAACCAACCCATGGTTTAGCTTTTCAATCCTATCGTCCATTAAAGACATCCGTTATGCAAAAATATTAAAAGTCTAACAGAAAACATCCAAAGTCACTTTCACGATCACGATTGCGTAAACAAAACTCGAAAACTTACCAGTTTTTCTTTTTCCAAGTAATAAGCTAAAATTTAGAAATCTGCCAAATTTTTAGCTAATCAAAAGAAAAAAGAGAAAAAAAGAAGAAAGACCAGCTTCCGATAAAAAAAGAAAAGAATCTTTTGACGTAAGATTAAAAATGGATTCTTTCTTTCTTCTTCTTTTTTTGTTACTTCTGAGCCTGAAGGCTGCTGTTTGCCCTTTTTTGTGTCTTATTCAAATTTGAATTCTTCTTCATCTTTTTTCTGGTGTCGACAAAAACCAAAGAAAAAGATTAAAGAAGAAGCATGTTTCAACACAAAAAAGAAGTTTTAAGCATCCAAAAAAAACTTTTTAACTGACCGCCTTCTTTTATTTCATTTTTTCGCTGGTAAAAAAATCTGTCTTGACCCAATTTACAGCAAAAAATTCTATATATTTTTTGGAAATTTTTATGTTTCTTAGAATCTTTGCTGCTGCTGCTATGTTTTTCTTTGGCCGGAAGATAAAGCTGCTCCAACGAACTTCACCAAAAAAAGAAAGAGAATATTGCATGATGATGATGAAGGGATAAAAAAGGAAAGAAGAGCAAAAAAAAGATGGGGGTGGAAGAAGAAAATGATTGCTGTGGTTTTTTTTCTTATCCCCCCTCTTGGGGGATGAGGAAGGGGGATACATTCTTCATAAAAAAACTAAGAATGAAAAAAGAAGAAGAAGTCAATGATGATTGCAGATGATGAAGGATTCTGATAAAAAAAGAAAGAAAAAGAAAGAAGAATAAAGCAAAAGTTTAGAAAAAAATCTTTTTTTCATGGAATTCAATTCTGCCCTAAAACTTTATATTTCTATTTCTTACAAAGGATAAAAGTGAACAAAACTTAATCCAAACAAATAAACTCAATTCTAATCAAATTCAATTAGAATTGAGTTTATTGGTTTTAAACGAGTAGATTTGTTTATCAGGACAAAATAAAGTATAAAACATCCAAAAATGCTATATACAAGCACTTTAATGACCTTTTCAAAATTGGAATGCCTTTAACTATCACATGTTTATTGACATCCATTCGGAACCCAAAGTCGAATTCATATGAACCCGGTCGAGTTCCAAACACTGCATTTTTTTGTTGTTCATCTTTTTTGAAATTTACACAGAATCAGGTAATTGACACCGAAATGGAAATATAAGCTTACAGAATAAAAAAGGCTTCTGTAATTTTGCACTTTAAATTTTAGCATCAGTTATATTTTTAAAAGGAGAGTTATTCCAACAATTTAAATATGTATTTGTTTTTTTACTTCTTTAAAAGTTCAATTGTAGTGTTTATAAATATTTTCAAATTTTGACCGTCTGCTTGGAGCTTTTCATTGAGGCAAAATTTTTCGGTTAAATTTTCGTATTATTTTTCCTTTAATTTTTAAAAATGGTTACAAATGTTTAGAGATTTTTTTGTATTGATTCACCAAAACTGTATTATTCCTTTTAGAATACTGTATTAATTTAACAATACGATGTTGTCGTAACAACTGCCTTTTTATCGGACAGGTTTGAGGAAAGAAATTTAATAAGTAATCACGTCTGAATCAAGGCGATAATACTAATATCACTGTGATGTGTCATGTGTTCCAATAAGATATAAAATTATTGAATTTATTGCAAATTATAAAAAAGAGAAATACAAAAATAAATTAGAAAGGCACAAATAAATACCAGTAATAAATATAAACATGTAATTAAAATTATTATTATAAAAATTATTAAATGTGGTTGCCGAATTTGGCAGCATACTTTTTAGGCGTTTCTCTTGTAAACCATTTTGAATTTTCCACATTCGAGATTTTACTTTTGTTCTTCGAATTTTTGGTAGCCGATACGCGGAACACCAACAAAGTTCCCACGTATGATCAGATTCACAGCCTTCACGTTCATCAAAATGTGAATGATTTTGCATATGCGAATGTAGCTCCTCTTCATTCACACATTCTGAGATTTCAATTTCTGTTTCTGAAATTTATTAAATCAAAAGCTTTAATGACGGAACTCTCAATTCGGAAAAATAAATACTGTACTTTTCAAATGTCAGTATTGGTTTATTTTAAGGGATAATTGAAAGCATTAAAATGAAATTACTGTAAAATACTTTTTGTGTTACATTAATGATGACATTTCAACATTTATAAAAATCAACTTTTAATTTTTTTGCACTTTTAAACAAGAAAAGCCGTGGCAGATTTTGAAATACTCAAGGATCCTTGCAATGGGATCACTATTTAATTCACACGGGTTTTATATGCATGAAAAATATAAAAATCTTAACAAGTGTTAAAAGCTCTAATTTACAAGATGATTTACATTGGGCTAAAATGTACTTCACCTCGGTTTAAAATAATCTTATTCCAGCAATATCGATTCTAACAATTACAAGTTGTTTTCAAAATTGAAAACAACTTTTTCTGACAATTTTAAAATAATTTTTTGAAAGTTGAAATACAGTAATCATGGGAATTTATTTGTTTTGAAAGAATTTTTAGTGCAAACACAATAAAGTTATCTTTGAAATAAAGCACAAAAATTTGTATTTTTACAAAAAGCAAAAGGTTGGGTACAGTAATATTGGAACTTTGACGTAATTGTCAACTTCCCTTAACCTTTTGAACTCTAAATTGGAGAGATCAAAGTTATCAAAAACAAAAGAAATCAAAGGCCGCTTTTGAGACAATTCCACATTTTTAGTTCATTAAGCAGAAAAAATCAAGGTTTGTATAAAACTGTATCTTACCTTCATTAATGCTTTTCATGCAATATAAATCTTCACTTTCATGCAACAATCGATCATTACAAGCTGCTGGATCACAAACGGCACAGTCTCCATTATCCTCGCCATCAGTGGAATTTCGACGTTTTGCTAAAAGTGATGAAAGTCGAGATCGCTGAATTAGCTGCCGAATTGGGACACTACTATTTCGTTGCCTCATTCCCCCTGTGGCATCTGCAGTTTCATTCAAATATAATTCAAAAATTGTCACCCATAAAAATATTGTCGTTAAAGAAGTTGCCGTCGCCGTCGTTTTCATTGCCTTTTTTTGAAGAAAGACTGAAAAACTTGGAAAACTTAGAAACTTAAAAGAATGTAATTTTTTAAAAGAAAAACAGCTCGCTTTTCCGTAAAAAAAAGTTTAACTTTAACTTTTTTGAAATTCAATGAATGAAAAAAGAAGGCAGAAAAAATTGTGGTAATTAAAAGGGACTTTTTAAAAATTTTGCACGAGATAAAATTTTTTAATCTGAGTCATTCTTGGCAAAAGCACTTTTAAAATGGAATACAAAAAAACAATATTTACCAAAAGTAGCCTAAAATAAAAGTTTCTTGACTTTTTCTTTCCTTCTTTGAGACAACGTTTCTCATTCTTTTTTTTACAAAAAAAGTACATGCCCCCGCAGGCAATATAGAGAAAAACAACAAGGAAAAAAAGTTCAAAGGAAATAGCTAACCTTTTTTCTGGAGACTTTTGAGATAAAGAAAAATAACGGAAAAACGAGAAATAGACACCCTCAAAAAAAACAAGGAAAAAAAGTTGAAGCAAAAGAAGAAGAAGGAAGAATGAGGAGACAAAAAGAAGAAGAAAATATTGGGGTAGAAAAGGGGGATAAATCTCAAGAGAGTCAGTATCTCCTAGTTTTTTTTGTTCCAACAGAATTTTTTCAAAAAGTATATATATGTGAATAACAAAAAAAATATAAACTGCGCAGCAGAACAGCAAAAAAACAAGGCTTCCAAAGTTTGCTGCTTTCTGAAAGAAAACAAGTGCCACGGCATTCAAGAAGAAGAAAAAAGAAGTTTAAAAACGCACTGACAAATTGCTTATATTCTTTGTTGTTGTTGGGGTCATTGAATGAGAGAAACTGGAAAAAAAGAAGAATGTTGTTCTTTTTTAACAACTCCAACGACATGAACTGAAAGAAAGATAAAGGAAGGAAATGATGGGATAAAAAGAAAAGAGAGAGATACAAAGATTCCAATTTGCATATCTTACAAACAATTACATGGTTAAATTGGGTGTTCTTTTAAAAGATTGTTCCAACAATTTTTTTACACTATTTTTAGAAAAGATTTAAAAGTACCCTGAAAAATTAAATGTTTTGTTTTTTTGACGGAAAAAAATAAGATTCTGTTGAAACAATCAAAAGCTGAAATATCACACATTTTTGAGAACACATTTTCAATCAGAAATGACCTACAAATTTAAAAACAACAAAATATTATGGCAACGTCGAATTCCTGGATAAACATGCCAAAAACACTGCTACAGTATCTTTTAGTTCTGATATCATTTACATAAAAAGTTCATTTCCAATTTCTATTTTTAAACCTTTTTGGCAGGTGGAAATAACTATTATAAATTTATAACTCATAAACTTTGTTTTATTTTGCAAAAATAAATGTTTCGTGGCATTCATCCAATTTCCTTTTGTTAAAGTTTAAATTTTTGTTTGTTCTTTTTTTTTTGATTTCGCAATAAAGTTCGTGAAGCTCAAAGTTATTGAAAATCAGGAACTTTCGCTTTTTTCCATCTTTTTTAGTATTGAAAAAAAAGCGAAAGTTCCTGATTTTCAATAACTTTCATCCGTGCGAACTTTATTGCGAAATTGAAAAAAGCAGCAAATGAAAGATCTCCTTTGAAGTCTAAAAAATTGGTTTTTTTTCTTTTTTTTCAAATAAATCAATTTAGGCACTTTCCAAATTGTATTAACTTTTGGCACATAAAAATGCTTTTTTTTTCAGAATCAACATAAATTTGAGACAAATATTTTGTAAAGTTTTTGTTGTAAAAAATTTGTCATATCTAACAATTTATTATAAAATCAAACAGCACTACTAATAATTATAATTATTTTTTTATAAATTTACAAAACAAAAAATTTTTTTCTGAGTGAATGAATGATTTTTGTTACGACCATGCACCTTTTCGAACTCCAAATAACCTTTCCATCATTCCATTATCAGATGTTGGTTTTTCGGATGCAACATTTTTTTTACTTAATCGAGTCTGCCATCGACGTAAAGCTCGCTGCATATTATCGGATATACAAAGGCCAGGCCGGATTTTACTTGTCTGAAAAAATCGTGTAGGGTTACGGTATTACAAAATGGTTCTGCTCTTCAATTTAAACCTTCAAATTATGATACCAGATTTAAAAAGAATTATTCATCAAAAGAAAAAATTACAAACAAACTTCGACCCTCCCACTTTTCAACCAGAACTTCAACCTTCATGAACCAACTCAAAATCAATATCTCAAACTTCGCGAAAAAGAAACAATTCAAACAATATCTAATGAATACAGAAATTGATCACTATTATTCTTAAATTTTTTGTTTTCTATTGTATATGTCTTTTCCATGTAAATTTTCTATGTATTTTTCAATTGTTAAATATTTATTTTTTTTTGCCTCGTTCCACTACTCCGGTAGTCGGAACGTATAAATAAAACTAAAAAAAACTAAAAATTATAGGCTACAGCAATCCAAATAAAAGAATGTTGATAAAATTTTAAAGTAATGGAAGTTAAGTTATTAAGATTACGGTATTGGTAAGAACAGTAGTTTATCTGAACTTTCCAGCTACAGTAATTCAAATGATTACGGTATCGTCAAAAGTAATCGTTAACTACGGTAGTCAAAATAGAAAACATATTGATCTATTTTTAACAAATTCTAATTACAAACATTAAACTTGCCTTTAATTGATCATTAATAATTTGTGAAACTTTTGCAATTGCTTGCATTCTTGTAAGTCCTTGTTCGTGCATAAACCACGCTGCTGCAAATGATGGAGCTCGATTTCGGCATTTCAGAGAATAAATTAGAACAGATTTCCCTGAGGCAATTGATCGTTGAATATAGGTTATAGCTTCTTCAAAATAATCTGTGATATCTTGTTCCTCTTCAATGCCAATACTATTTGTGCCAGTTTTGGCATTTTGATTTCCTTTAAATTCCGGTTTCATTACATCCACCGAATCATCTCGAATCCGAATTGCCAAAGTTGTTCGAGAATGTGGAGTTTTTCTGCCACAAAGACATGGCACTTCGGTTCGGGTTCGAAGCATATTATCTGATTCTGGTCCAGATACATCAATAATAAATTCAATATTTAGCCGGCAGAGAAGGTTATGATTTAGGCTTGATTCAATCCCTCCAAAATATATTCCATCATTCAGTTGAAAAACAATTTCACCAATATAATGACTTTTTTGTTTAATTGCATTACTTTCGGTTGAAGTTTGTGGGGTCATTTGTTTTCCAAGGCGGCGCCAAGTTTCCATTGGTCGAGATTGAAGGGGGGATTCAGGTTTCGGAAAATCTTCTGAAGCTCCAGCAGAGATGAGTTTATCCGGGTCATCTTGGGAGGATTCATTAGATGGAAGGCGATGAATTGAGATCACCTCCCCCAAGGGTGAAGTTACAGAATCCCGTCGAGGAAGATACAGCTGAATATGGGTGGAATCAACCACGCCACCACTTTGACTATTTGCAGTTGACATTCTCGAACTAAAAAAATATTTTAAAATAAAATAATTGCTAGTACTGCCTCAAGGTAAAAAGTGTCAAAAAGCCTAAAATTAAAAAAGAAAAACAAAAAATTTAAAACATTTATTTTTACCAAGAGTTTTTTTATCATTATGAATGAAGACCAAAAAGTATTCATTCCCTTCGGGCCTAATTAATTTTCTGATATAAAAATAGAAAGAATAAAGAATATCTTTTCGTACTTACTTGAATCCCTTGGCATTCCCGTAAATACTTCCATTTTCACTTATAGAATCTGAAGGATTTGAAGAAGTTGTGCCTCGCCTACTACCAATTGAGCCAGCTGACATATGCCGGGGGCGATGTGCCATTGATGGCATTGAATTATTTCTTATTGATGGTTTATAATCAGATAACCTTGAAGGCAGGGTTATCGAATATTCATCAACTAAAATTATGCAAATTTTCTTATCGCTACCGTAATCTTGTAAAACTTACTATTATCGGGTACTGTAGAATTAAAACTTGGAGAATTATTACTAAAAACTGATGTCCGCCTTGATGAAGCTGATGATGGTGCAGTAGGTGCAGGTTGGTGCTGGTGCTGGGAGGGTGGGGTTGTGGTTGAAGATGTCGAAGTTGAAGAAGAATTGGCATCTGTATTTACACGTATTGTAAATCTTCCCGGTTTTGAAGACATAATTTTTTTAAAAGATTAATAAATAATTTATTAAAATCGAGAAACTTTTGTTTTTAATACAAAAGAATTAAATAATTTTTGTTCATTGAAGAAAAAAAAGCGAAAAAAAGTTGAGTTTATTCAAGTTTTTTGAAAAAAAGAGGGTAAAAGAGGAGAAGCATGCTTCATTTGCCTTCCCCATGTTCTCTTACCTTTCATTTCACTCTCTATCACACAAATATTTCGTCTTGGCAACGAAAAAAATGAGAGTGAATTATGTTTATGCTTAAATAAATGCTTCAAAAAAAAAGAAATTACCTTCTTTTTTTCCTTCTCCAGGGATAATTATAGTCAATGTGAAAGCTTTTATTCGAATTAAATTTGGTTTTAACTTTTTTAGCTATAAAAATTGTTAAAAATTCGTTTTTCTTTTTAAATGAAGGAAGTTGCATTTTATCGTAATTAATGTTTGAAACGTTGCATAATCATTGTTTTTCTTTGATAGTAACAGCTTTTTTTCAAACTTCAGTTAAAACGATTACTGTCAATGTTTTTCCCAGCATGAAAATATTTCATAACTTTCGTGCTGGGACACATTTTGCACACGCATTACTTCATTGTTTTTAAAAAACAGTGGAAAGTAATAATTGCAATTTACCACATCACTACATTTCTAAGAATGCCATTTTTTAATAATTAATCCTTTAAAAAACTTTTACTACAAAAAAACACACAATTTCTTCTTAATTTCATTGCTTCCATTTATTTTTTATCTTTAACATAATAAACTATAAAAAAACATACATAAAGAAAATCAATGAAAAAATTTTTTAAACATTTAACATAACATTTTTATTTTTATATATCAAATTTAATTTAATTTAAGTTTTTTGCAGCAAAAAATAGAAAAATAAAAAAACACTAACAAGAAAGATAATAAAGCCTGTCCTCAATTTTTTTTGAAACTTTTTAAGAAAAAAAATAACAAAAAAAATGTATATTTTTCAACAAAAAAATAATTAAATTTATTTTTTAACTGATGGATTTGATTTAATAAATGTGATAAACTTTAATGCAAACCATCGAGGATATTTGATATGAAGTTCATGGGGGCCTTGGGCATGGACTTCAAGTCTAAAAAAATGAAAAATTTGGGATAAAATATATTTTGAGGGGATAAAGCTTACTGAGCATGAGGAATTTTTTCTTGGATTAATTTTGGATCCATAACAAATCGATCATTTCCACCATTGACAAGAAGGACGGGGCATTTGATTGTATGAAGAACAAGATCAGATGGGAAACGACCTCCAAGATCACTGTAAACTCTGAAAATGAATGGAGACATGAGATTTATGAGTATTAAAAACATTGTTTAATTTGAGAAATTTGCATAACTATTCTAGGTACAGTAACTTGTAGCATGAGATTTGCTCTTTGGGATTACTATCATTAGATATCTTAGCACGAAAGTTACAGTAATTTTAACTTTTTAGATTTCGGATTTGACTCGAATTTTCAATTCTCAATATCGGTGTCAAATTTTAACCAAATTAAAAAATAGTTAAAATTCCTTACTTTGCAACAACATCACATAAAGCAGACCATTGATCTTGTAAATATTCATCAGAATAAAAATCAAGATAGGGTTCCCGAGAAGATTGTAACCATTGCCGGGTATTTCGCATCCCTTTGAAAGCCATGTCCCCCCGCCAATCAACCCGAGTTGAAGTTGCAAGAAGGATTAAATGCGTGACCAAAGCTTTCCCATTTGAGGCAACATGAACGGCGGTTCTTCCGCCTTCACTCCAACCAAGACAAACAAAAGGTGTTTGATTTAAAGCTTTCATCAATTCAATACAATATTCAGAATCCATTTTGCATCGATTAACTTCTTGAACACGATCTGGTGGCCGAGATGTTCCATACCCTGGGGGATCAATGCAGATGATTGTAACTTCTGAAGGATTAAATGCCCGTAAAACAGCTTCAGGGTAATCCTTTTTGTAGCATCCAACTCCACCACAAATAAATAGGCATTTTATTGGGCCATTTCCGTATTTGCAATATCCAATATCTCGATCCTTGATAAATTCTTTTCCTTCAATAATCTCTGGAAGAGGCTTTTCATCAACTGTCATATTTGGTTTTATATGTTGAACTAAAAAACGGGGGAAATCAGATTTAAAGTTTACCGCAAAAATTTATAAAACAACAAAATTCCAATCAAAAAAAAACAGCATAAAACATCTACAGATTCTATAATGCTCATTGAAGGTGTAGCAAAGGATTAGAAAAAATACAGTACTGTTTCGTTTTAACGCTCCTGAATTTTGACAGCTCTGTTAATAACTGCATTACGATAAAAGAAAACGTAACAATGTCGAACATGAATGTTAATAATTAATCAACATTAAGAAGATTAAAGTTATTAAAGTTGTACTCATGATAGTGAAATGAATACTTTTAAAATATGAGCATTTGAAAAGATACTATTTACAAAAATAAACTCTTGCAAATTTAACTTAAGCTAAAAGATATTTACTGAATTGAATCTAGAAAGATTTTTAAAAAATAGAATAACGCCAGAAAATTTTTTTAACAAAAAAAGACAAAGATTTTCAAATTTAATCATTTTTGGCCCGACATTGAACTTAGATACGTGTGACAGTCAAATTTAAACGATATTTTACTTCTAAATTTGCAGACAATGAAAAACCTAACCAGACACCAAATAAAATTACGTATGCTACATTTTTTATAGCTCTTTTTAGGGTAAATTTGAAAACGGCATTTGAAAATACTAAATAAAACAAAACTTTGAAAAGCTCAAAAAAGCACATTTTTCGTTGATGCATTTGCTTGAAATTGCTGATCAATAAAACTCTATTGTATGATTTAAAATTTCTTCAAGCTTTTCTTTCAAAGAGTAAATCTCCTTTAGCTTCAACTTCAGTCACAAAATTTATCAAAAAAGTAGAAGGTGATAAATAAAAATGAACAATAAATAAATAAATGAATGAACGATAAAATGGAAGCAACCTTATCAAAAGGAAACGGCATACAAATACAAAGAATTGGTTGCGGTTTTATGATATTGCAAAAAAGGGGAAAAACCAAATCAAAGATTTCAGACTTTGATAAAACCTGGGGAAAAAAGGGGGAAGGAGAAGAAAATTGCAACAATTCCGAAAAAAAAAGTGGGAAGCGGACGTGAAAAAAAATAACTAACTTGACGAAGGAGAAGAAGAAGATGGAAAAATCTAGCAACAATTGGAATCAATTTTAGGAGAAAAAAATATCAAATAGACAAAAATAATAGTTTGGGCACAAAAAATATTTTTACACGCAAACATAAAAAAAGTGGAAAGAAAAAATTACAAAAAAAAGTTTTTGAAAAAAAGGGCAGCAGTTTGAAATACTTGATCGGTCAACAAGGTCATCATCCCTCCTTCTTCTGTCATCACCCCGCAGCAGCAACAGCAAAAATCATGAGAATGAATGCGCAACATTTTTCTCATGGGTTGAAAATAAAAAAGAAGAAGTTGGCGGAAGATTCGCGTTTTTGATACAGACGGACACAAAAACATATTAATAAATAAATATGAATTATAATGAGAAGGGCCAACACGCAACAAAAAAAAAGTAGAAGTAATAATCTTAAAATTTAGGTCATGGAGTAAAAAATGGGATTGATCGGAATGATCGTTGTCGATGAAGGAGGAGGAGAAAAAGAAGAAAAAGAGTTAAAAGAAAATAATCTATGATGATCAAAAAGAGGGTTCTTTTAGAACGTTTCCAATGAATTTTTTTAGCAAAAATGAAGAATAAAAACTTGTTTAATTTTAAGATCCTATTATGATAATCAAAAAACTATTTGAAAAAGAATTGATTTGTTCCAAAAAATTGTTAACTGCGCTCATTGAAAAAAATCATTTAAGAATGCTTAAATTAATTGCATGGTACGGTAATTACCGCGGTAAAACTTCAAAAGAAGATGATGTTTTTGATAAGAGTGCAATTTTCGCAGATTCTATGTTCTTGATAAGCAAAAAAAGTTTGTAAAATTAGAATTTGACACAAAATACAAAAATCATTCGCTTCGTTTAACACAGTTTTTCAAAAAATAAAAATTTCAATCTATCGAACTTTTGTTTTTACAAAAAATGTGCTCAAACATCTTAGGCAACATTTTTATGGTATTAATTTGAAAAATGTGTTTTTTGATAATAAAAAATATTAAAAACATTTGTAAAACAGAAACAAAATAAAATTAAATGAATGATTAAAAAAAAATATAAGTATAAGTAATCAAAAATCATTCGTCTGATAAACGCGATTCAAAAACAGCATCCATTATCAATCAAAAACAACGTCTTTTCAATCCATTTCTAGAAGCAAATCCCATTAAAAGATTCCATGGTCAGAAAGAATTTCATCAAAAAAATGAACATTAAAAAAGATTCCCAAAAAAAGAATTCCCGATTGAAAGAAAACGTCAAAATTAACACTTTTACGTAAAAAAACCAGTTCTGTTTTGTGATCAAATTTTTTGTGTCGTTTTTGTTAAAACAATAAACTAACACATTCTTTGTGAGAGAACGAAAATGTATGAATCACAGAAATTTTAATGTTAAAACAAAGATATATATTTTTATTATTTTCTTTATTACGTAATATATCAAAAGAAGAAAGAAAGAGATAAATTGATCATCATCATTATTCAGATATTGAACCTTTAGATAAAAGAGCAGCCGTCGCTAATCCAATAATAGATTCCAAAATTATTAAACCTGTTTGAGTGCAAGATAAAATTCTTTCAATTAAAAAAACATTTGCTTGAAAAAATGCCAAATAAATGCAGATTGCAATTACGGCAACCCCGAGTAAAATTGAAAATGAAATATGCGATGGAGTTTCGGTTAAATTTCCACGTTGGCCTAAAAAATTAAAGAATTATATGAAATACGGTAACTTATATTTTTGATAACCCTGATTGACCCCAGAAGATCAAAACCTGAATCACGAATCGGAGTCGCACCGACATCGAAAAAAAGAATGCAAAGATTAAACACTTTTTTGTTTATTATTATTCAATGAATAAAAAATAGATATCGGTTTTGTGTATTAAAAATGCATTTTACAAAAAAAGGAGAAAGGCGATATCCGGATTGGATTTTTTTCAAGTCTTTGGTCTTCTTTGGCGCCTGATACTAATCTTTTCTTTTTTCAAGTTGTTATTCATTTTCAAAAAAACTGATCGAATTTTGTTTATTTGTTTGTTCAGAAAATGAATTTTTAAAAATGACAGATAGTATCACTGTTTTTTTTCCCGGAACTTTGTACTTTTTTTGTAATATTTATCACTTATTTTTTGGGATACTTTGATTCATCAAAAACGCTGAAACAAAGCATATCTTTCCCCCAGCACAAATCTTTCGACATTCTTTTCACAAAAAATAAATAAATTTTTTATTATTTTTGTCGTCTGGTTCATTGACGACTATTACTATTACATCTTCTTTTTTAAAGATGCTTCAAAAACGCATTCATTAATCATATTTTTTAAACTGCATCATCATCATTGATGACGTTCAAAGTAAAAAACTTTTGGGGCAAAATGCGTAAATCTACCTCTTACCAAATGAAATTCTCATAAATTCAAGCGGAACAAACAAAATTATTATGATAATTTCGGGAACTTGAACATGAAGAGCATTTACCAGTTGACTAATTTTGATGCCGTAACAAATTACAATTATTATAAAATAGACAACCGAAAATCGATTTGAAATACATAACAAAATTTGAAGGGGAAGTGATGAACGCTAAAATATTTTTTAAATATTACTTTGGTAAAAAAATATTTCTGTAAAACTTACCACAGTATTCATTGTTGCCGACATTATTTCTGGTAAAAATTAAATTTTATTAAGACAAAAATTTGTTTAAAATTTTTAAAAATATCTGAGAAAAAAAGTTTAAGAATTTATTCTAGAATATATAAAAAAAGAAGCCGAAAATGTTTGGCAATGTTTCTATGGTTACGAAACAACTTCTTCTCCGTTCATTTTTTTATGTTTCCTTTTTGAAATTTGCACTTTTATCTTTAAATAACTTTTATTATAAAAGTTTTATTTTTTATTAATATCGAAAATACAGTATCATTAGTTTTTATTAATTTAAATTAAATATTACAAACACAAAAAAAATAAATAAAAAGCTTAAAGCCAAATGAAGCAAAAGAAAAAGGAAATGAATCACAAAATTTTACAAAAATAGAATACTTTTGGCAATTTTATTTAATAATAATTCACGCTTTGATTTTCCGCGATGACGTGAATGATGTCCTTCTTCAACTCGTGGAACGGGAATACTTTTTAGAGCAAATGCCGCACCAGCAATTGGATTCTCAGAATCATATGTGCAAAGGCAGGTTCGAGCAATACCCGGAAATCTACGATTTTTTGCATAACAAATTGGATATGACCCGGGAATACAATGAAGGCATACCTAGAAAATGTAATAATAATTGTTTATGAAATTATTTAAAGTAATTAAATTTAAATATGTTTATTTTCTTAAAAAGCTACCGTAATCCAACATATTAAACTCGCCCACAAAAAACAATCGTGCGTCAAAAAAATATATTTATTTTTTAAATTTTAAAATCTCCAAATTTGTTTTTTTAAAAATAAACATTGTTGTGTCTCATCTTTTTTAAATTTCAAAATTTAATAATTACAACAAATATTACTAATTTTCGCCCACAAAAAGCTCTTCAAATTGTTGTTTAACTTTTTTCCTACAAAGTGTAGCAACAACAGTAATTTTTAAACATCACTTTTGTAATTAGTTGTTGCAAAACGTTAAAGTTGTTTCTGCCTCTTTCAAAAGTAAAAGTTTTAGAAAATTAATTTTATGCAAAATTTTGAATAACTTTATTTTCGGTCATGAAATGGATCTTTTCCAACAAAAAAACTAAAGCATCGAAAATCAAATTTTTCATTTTTGAAATTGAACTTTTTGAAAGCTAAATTATTGTATCTTGAGCTATTTTTGAAAATATTTTCGGAAAAGATCAATGGGTTCAGTTCCAAATTTAAATAACAATATATTTCTGTATCCTGAACTATTTCAATAACCATTTTTGGAAAAGGATCAAAAGGTTCAGTTCCGAATTTAAATTAGATACGGTAGTTAGAATGTTAACTTACTTGTTCACATGTAACTGGTTCATTCATATTATCAATTAAAAGAGCAAAATCAAATGGATTACAAAAATGATCTGCGATTGGCATATTTTTAAGATTTTCAACAATTTTTTGAGCATTTTCATTAACTTTTGAAGTCTTTAATAAATAATTTTCAAAACCTTCCAAAGTTTCTCCGTCTTCTTCCAAATATTGGTCTTCAACTCGAAGCATTTCAGCTTCAGCTTCATGAACGGCTTCTAAATCAACATTTGATTCTTTGTAATGCCCTAAGGCAGGTGACAGCAACAACGGGCAGGCAGATTCCCAAGCTTTTTTAACCGTAAATATTTGCTGTAATCCATGATCAGAATTTTTGGATTGAATTAAAACAATAAATGAAAGAATAAAAATAGCCAAAAATTGAAACTGGATCATTTTTGCTTTGCTGAAAATGGTCTGTAAAAATATTACTTTTATATTACAGAAATGAAAGGGAGGAAGAGAGATAAATAAAATAATAATAAGAGAAGAGGCGAACAAAAAATTTATATCATAAAAGTTCAGATTGTGAAAGATAGAAAAAAGAAGGTAGGAAGAAGGAAGATATTTCTGTGCACAAAAAACAACAAGATTATTACTGGTATTACGTCTTAAATAGTAATAATAGCTAAAGCTTACCTCTCCTTTTTTGTTTTCTTTTTTTGTTCACTTGTTCTTCTTTTTCGTCTACTTATTTCTTCTGCTGCTTCAAACAATTACTTTTGCCGACTTTGACTTCTTCCGCTTCGACTTCTTCGTCGTCTTCAAAAACTGGCATCTCACTTTTTTTTGAGGTGTTTTATATAAATACAAGAAAAAAATTTGTTCAAGACAAGCAAAAATTCGTCATACCGGGTGTTAAAGAAAAAAAACTTAAAGCAATTACTCACAAAATTTTAAAAAATTGTTTAAAGCAAGCAAAACGAAGCGGAAAATCATTCTCCTTCTGTTTTTCGTTGTTTGTAGCATTTATTACATATATGGCATTTTTTAAATTTCATTTATTTAATTTATTTATTACTAATTCAATTTGCTTTTCTTTTTGATATCTTGAACTTTGGCATATTCATTGCTTGAAAATTTTTGGAATTTTAAAAAGCAATGGAATTTTTTGGAAGGATGAAAAATACAGTAAGAGTCTCAGATTTTCCGAATATTTTGACTCCGACTCAAACCTTCGACATTGACAACATAAGCTGGCGTCAAAAAAGGGAAACAAAATTAAACATTTTTTTGATAACTTTAAAAAAATCATGCCATTTGAAAATACAGTAACCGAAAATTAATTTTAAAATTTACAGTAAAATATTAAATTTTTGTTGAGTTCTTTTCCCGCAAATGAAAAAAGGAACAAAACGCCAAAGGAACATTTGCTCAACAAAAAACATTTTGTTTTTCGTAAACAAAGTTTTTAGAGAGTTTCTAAACTTCGATTAAAAATGTTAAAAGCGTGGTTAATTTTTAACAAATTTATTTACTGATCATATTACTTCCATAACACAGTTATTTTCTGACGTTTTCTTCGTTCTAACATCTTTCACCTGTTGTTTTTTTTATCTTTCTAATATAATCTAAATTTTATTATTTTTAACTTATTTACGTCTTTCTCCCACTTTTAATAGCTTATATCTTTCTGTAAATTTGATTTGGCTTTATAGTTTGTATCTATCCGTGTCACTGTCATTTTAGCTAGCTTTAAAGTAACAGGCTTGTGAATGCAATCGGCAGGATTCT
Source organism: Panagrolaimus sp. LJ2414 (assembly GCA_024447195.1). NCBI lineage: Eukaryota > Metazoa > Nematoda > Chromadorea > Rhabditida > Panagrolaimidae > Panagrolaimus > Panagrolaimus sp. LJ2414. The sequence goes on from JAMRXY010000018.1 coordinate 1,049,359, forward strand.
TTATTTCTTTTTTTGCCATCTTTTGTCAATAAGTTGTTTGAGTTTTTTGATTTCAGTTGCCAATCTCTTTCGCCCTCCTTCTTTAAGTTATATCTTTTTCTAACTTTGGTTTTACTGTATAGCTTGTATCTTTTTCACCCGTTATTATTACCCATTTTAGCTAACTTCAAGATGACGGGATGGCGAATGGAGTCGGGAAGATTCTTGATATATGTGGCATTCCCCGTTGGAGCTTTTTGGGCCTTTAATCAACCTGCTTTCTTTAAATATTTTGTAAGTCATTCATTACTGTTTACATTTTCCTCCTAAACTTTTTGGAAGAAACAAAAATCAAAAAAGTCAATGCATTGTTACATACACTTTTTGTATTGTATGGTTTTCATGACTAATGTTCCTTTTGACTCTTTGCCTTTTCTCCACTTTCAACTGTTTACAATAAAACATTTCTGCCTTTTTAGATGAAAGGATACAAATTGCCTGATACCTCAGAAGGCGATGCAAAAGTTGCTGTTTGGAAAGAATCTTTAAATGAAGAACGAAGAAAACGTGAATATGAAAAATTCTTACGCGAACAAATGGCATTTGAAGAAGCAAGAAAGATTCGTGAAGAAAATAAAATTTAAACTTGTGTTTACTTTTAATTATTTCTTTTGTACATGCATGCTCTACAATAGGTTATATTATGTTATTCGTTTATAAAACGCGATTCTTTTGTTTTTTCGCCTTAAAACCTTTCTTTCTTCGTGTTTTTCTATTTGTCATCAAAAAATATATTGTGATTCAGAGTTTTACGTGATGAAAAAACTTTTTATTATTTTGGTGTTGAAATTGGATGATGTTTTGCTTAAAAGCAAGCATTTGTGCGGTTTTTAGTTTCCGCTATTCATTTATATTTTTTTCCGTTTTTTATCGTTGACGCTTTTCTGTAATTCTTTTATATAGGTATACAAATTGATGCTTTTGCAGAGACTTGTTCCTTCACTTCAATTTACTGCTCGAAGAATGGCTTCCGTTTTTGCAAATGTTCCTCTCAAAAGAAACAATGGTGGTTCAGAAGATAGCTCCAAATTAAGCGTAAGTTTATTGGCAATGTTTTTGAAATCGGTAATAATGTTTCCATTTTTAGAACAAGGTTGTCGGCGTTTATTTCAGCGCTCATTGGTGGTATGTTTAATTTAAGTTTTTTGGTATCATTAAAAAGTCAATATTTGAAGTCCTCCGTGCCGTAACTTTACGCCCATCTTGAAGGATTTCTATGATGAAATTTCTGATGATGGATTTGAAATTGTCTTCGTTTCTCTTGATCGTTCTGAAAGTGATTTGAATGCTTATCTCAAGGAAGCTCATGGTGATTGGCTCTATGTTCCATTTGGTGACAAGAATATTGAGTATGTGATTCACTTTTTATTACTGAAATAATTATTTTTTACTTATAGATCCCTTTCTACCAAGTTTGAAGTTAGTGGTATCCCAGCATTGATCATCCTCAAGGTATGTTTACTGTATCATTTTTGATGTAATTATAAACCCATTTTTTAGCCCGATGGAACCTTGATTACCAAAGATGGTCGTGCATCTGTTCAATCAAAACCACCCAAGGCTGCTCTTTCTGGATGGAAAGCTTAAATCCACAATCCTGATACTGCCTGATATTAATCCACTTATGCTTGTTGTATTCCATATGATGGTGGTATTATCTTTTTTCTGTGTTTAAATTATTTAATTAATAAAATTATAATTTTGTAAACCTTGAAAAAATTTTTATCTAACTGGTTTTTGAACCATTAAATGAATATTTTCTTATTTATTGTTATTAAGTTGAATTACTCTTTTTTATTTTGTTTATGCAGTACGCCCATAATCGAATACGAGCCCATTTTGTTTTTCTGCTGTTCAGAAAGGTAGAACAAAAGAGAGAAAGAGGCCGTCAATTGATTTGAATTAAATCACGTGCTTTGACGCTTGGGTTTAGTTTATTTTTCGTTAGTTTTTTTTTTGCATAGCTATTAATTTTCCCTGATTGTTGGCCCTTAAACTTTGATTACTCCCATGGGTTGTTTTCTCATTATACTTCACAATCCTAAATAGGGTCAGTTAATTCGGTTCCCAAAAAACAAACAATTATTTCATTTTATCGTTTATACAATTAGTCATTACCTGCTTCTATTTGCGATTCATTTTTGCTATATTTCTTCATCCTCAATCAGTTGTGTTGGTGCTTTATTGCTTCTTCCATCGCATTTCACAACCTTTCACCATGATGCACATTTTTATAAGGAAGCTGCAGTGTCTTTCCATCTCTAACAAATCATTCCTTCCCTCATAAAATACATTGTGCCAAACAAAATTGTCGTATTTGGTCCTTGTGCCTTATTTTTGTTTTGAATTTTACTTGCGCTGCGTACACACAATATATAAAAGCTATAAAATATTTCTGTCTCAGCGCAAAACCTTCACAACATCTGCCTGCTTTTTTTTTCTCTTTACATGAACTTGCAATGCTGCATTTTTTTCTTCATTGCAGAAAGAGACACACGACGAGAAGAAATAGAAATGGTGGTAGTTTCTCTCTCTTTCTCAACAACATTTCAGTCAGCTGATCACATGTGTTCTTTTAAAACATTGATCTTTTTCCTTCTTTCTTTTTCTATGGGGTAAAAAAGCAGCAGCGTTTTAAAAAGAGAATGCAATGCAGCAGGTATTTTTGTTGTTTATTTTTAATAAAAAAATCTTGTGAGCGATGTTTCTAATGTATCAGAGCAGCAGCAGTTTAAACCCCGCCATTGATTTTTGTTTGTTTCACATTTTTCCTTTCTAATAGATTTTATTTAGCGTCTTTTTTTGCTCGTTTAAAAAATTGCTTATATTAAAAATTTCATCACCACGTGTTGTAATCATATGTTTTAAATGTACAATCATGATGGTGCCATATCAGTGATTTGTTGTTTCTTTTTCTGTCAAACGCACTCGCACGCCATTTATTCATTTCGTCATTTTCATATCGTTAAATGTCAAAATTAAGAACCTCTGGTATTAATAGTTTTAAAGTATAATCAAACCTTTAGTTATTTCTGTGGAACATGAAACTGTTTTTTATATTAGTCTATGGCATATTATTGGCCTTGCCTCGGGGAATTTCTCTTTTTTCTGTCAATCAGTCATGTACACAACAAACAAACAGAACGCGCAAGCGCCGGAAGGCGTGACTCTTTTTTTCATAAACCTGTTGTGTTACCATTAGGACAACAATGTCTGCAGTTCTTTCTTTCATTCTTGGGCGAAAAAGCTTTCTTCCATGCTTTTGTGCTGATTGAGCGGTAACACAAGACCTGAGCGTGATCATTTATTTTTTACTTATTGATTTTTGCGTGCAATTTTTTGTAATTGTATTACTTTTTCTTTACTAATTATTCATCATTTTATAGCTCAACAACCGTAACCATCATGAAGTGGACCTACAAAGAAGAAAATTCATTTGACAAAAGAAAGGCTGAAGGTGATAAGATCCGCCGCAAGGTTAGTTGATATATTTCTTGGAGTTTTGAAAAATAATAGTATTCATCTTTACAGTACCCTGATCGTATTCCCGTCATCGTTGAAAAAGCTCCCAACTCAAACTTGAAAGATCTCGACAAAAAGAAATATTTGGTACCTTCTGATCTTACAATTGGCCAATTTTACTTTTTGATTAGAAAAAGGTTTGTTTCTATTAATATTTGATAATATTTAGTTAATTACTGTATTCTTTTAGAATTCACCTCAGGCCTGAAGATGCTTTGTTCTTCTTTGTTAACAATGTTATTCCGCAAACAATGACAACCATGGGCCAACTTTATCAAGATCATCATGAAGAAGATCAATTCCTTTACATTGCTTACTCCGAAGAATCCGTCTATGGTAGTGATTTGGTATAAATCACTTTGAACTCAAACTCAACAAAGTGATAACTTGTAAATGCTTTGAAATTTTTGTCGTAGTTTTTCTTTTTCTCTTTTGTAGCGTTTGATTTTTTTTACTGTAAGCTTTCTTAAAAAGTTTGTGAAAACGGCAAGGTTTCCGTTTCACTTTTTTTGTGTGTATCTTTTATACTTTTGTATATACTATTCCTTTTTCAATTTTCTGACTTTATGTGAATTTTCTGAATAAAATAAAACGCAAAATTTTACTGTTATCTCAAACAAACAAATATTCTCTTCTTTGTGTGCAAATTGATTATGGAAAAAGGTAGGTTGCCAATGGCGACCATTGAGAAGGAAGGGAATGTAAAGAGTAGTGTCTGTTTAGCTCATGTCATTTACAAAAAGAAAGATAAAAGCCTTCGAATGGTTGAAATCCATCGCGCATTTACTTTTCTCATCTCTTTTTTTTCTTTGAGCTGCTTTCTTTCAAAAAAAGGAATGCCAAAAAAAGAAGGCACTATTTTATTCTGAAATGAAAAAAAAGAAAAATTAAAAATTCTTCCGCCAAAGCTTTCTTTTACTTTCAAACAACATACGTTCGTGTATCTAATCCATTAGGAACATTCATTCCTCCTTTTTTTCAAATATATATCTGTGACTTTAGCGTTTTCCAAAATATTTCAAATACACTGCTCCACAAAAGTTTACGGACACTGTGTGTTTTTAGACGTTTTTTTGTAACTTTGAAATTAGAATTTGAGAAAACCGTGAGAGATTGAGTTATGAAACTTTCAGGACTTGATAAACATAGATAGGAGTACAAAATGGCGTATACAGCATCTTCTGAAATGTACTGTGCGCCGTTTTTTCGGCACTTGAAAAATGCCAAAATACACTAGATGCCGTATTTTCAATTTGATGGCAAATCGGTGCCATTGAATATTTTATCTTGTTTTCTTCACAAATGAGCTTTATTAAGCATTTATAACAGTCACCAAACAATAACTTATTCATAACTTACCGTATGCAAATTTTTTTCTGGGTGTCCGTAAACTTTTGTGGCAGCAATTTTTAATACTTTCATGGGCGAAATTGCCACTTTTTGAAATTTCGGCATTATTTTATGGATATATATGTTTTCCAACATGCTGAATCCGAATCTGAAACATCTGGACAGATTCCACCTCCAAAAGTTTCAGAATCCTTTAATTTTAGGGTGTCCGTAAACTTTTGTGGAGCAGTGTATACAAACCTTTAAAATATAAAAAAAGATGATTCTTGATGTAAGTCAAGAAAAAAAGAAGGATGTTTTTCTTTTTAAAAATATTAAAAATGATGATTTCGGTTTTTCTTTAAAGGTTTCATTATATTTTTATAAGCATCCGAAGCTTCTCTCTAGGTGTCATTACAGGCAAATGTTAATGACAGCTTTGAAAATTATATTTTCCAAAAATTGTTTTCATGTAGTATTTTGTCTAAAATGGTCGTTTAAATTTACAAAAAATTTTTTAAAATGAAGAAGAAACATTTATTTTACGTTTTTATTGATTACAGTATTCATAAAGGAATTGTTGTATTTTTTGTTAATCGGATACTGTAAGGTACAGTCTGTAACTTACAACGTTCTCATGCTTTCTTTCTTTTTTTATTTTGCTTACATCCTTTTAAAAAATTAAACTAAAATACATTTTTACTTGTTTTTACAGCTATAAAAAAGTTATTATAGTTTTTCGAAAAAAATTAAAAGCTTTTAAAAATTGTCTCTTTTGGAAATGTGAAGTTTTGTGCGTTGTTAATTGCTCATATCTTTTTTTCAAATTTTACTTTCTATATAAAAATAATTTTTGTTTTAAAATTTTAGTGACATTTTTAACCACTTAACTAAATTTTTAAAATGTAACCTCTAAAAATAAAAAACTGCACTTGCATGAATCAAAAAAGAATATTTTGATGTTTCAATAAAACTAAAATATGGTGCATCAAGTTAAGGCTGAACCTATTTCGATTAAGCTTTTGTAATTCTTAGTATGTCTAAAAATGTTAAAAACTTTAATATCGTAATGATATTAATAATAATTGTTGTTTTACAAAAGTTTATGCACAAACAAGAACCTCAAAGAAAAAAATTAGATGCGTCATTTTTTTCTGTTCACCTTTTCCATATTTTCTTTTGCTGCTTCCAGAAACCATGTTGTTTTTCTTCAGTTCTTGACAGCTCATTTTCTCTCTTTTCCATATTTTAAAAAGAAGAAAAGAATCTATAATTTTAGTTATTTTTTTCTTTGTTTTTAACAAAGCCTTTAAGGAAGGGAATTTTTTAAGAGAAAGAAGGACATATCCGATCACGAATCCTTTTCTTTTTGACGTCATCCGAAAAAAAGGTAACTCAAAAAAATTGAGTGAATTACGTTTTTTTCTCGGTTTTGGATTTTCACTCGTTCATTTTATTTCGTTGTTTATTTTTGGTTGAATTTTATTTTGCTTTGATTTTTTAGAAACGAATCAAATATTATTTTTAAAGACTTGGAAAAATGCCTGAAAAAGCTGAAGAAATTTTGAAAGGGTTTAAACTGTAAGTATTTTTTATTTTAATTATTTAAATTTTCGGATCAAGTTTAATTAATGCCTTTTTGGATTTAATAATTACAACTTTTTAAATACCATTACTGTATCTTTGAATACCGTAATCGTATTATTGCATTTTTGCACATGAATAAACTCATGCCTAAAAATTACAGTAATTGGATGAATCTTCGCGACGCGGAAACTGGAAGAGTTTTATGGCAATCAGATGAAAATTTGGCGAATCCTGAAAAAATTCATGAAGCAAGAATTCCAAAAAGTATTTTAAAATGTAAATCTATTTCTCGCGAAATCAATTTTACTTCCCAACAACAAATTGAAAAATTTCGACTTGAACAAAGAGTATATTTAAAGGATAATATTATTGAAGGTTTGTAAATTTATTTTTATTATCTGAGTACTGTATTTTAACATACAACAACACCCCAAAATACTTTAACCTAATAGTTTTGATGATTACCATAATCAAAATAATTAGTAATGAATCTAATTATTGTAAGAATACTGTAATACCGTAACTTAACATAGCCTAATGACTATTTTTATTACCGTAACCAAAAGTTCCTATAACAAATCCAAAATCTATTTTTCAGAATGGATCTTTGAATTTGGTTTTGTGATGCCAGATTCAACAAATTCATGGCAAAATTCGATAGAAGCTGCCCCAAAAGCCCAGATGTTGCCAGCTTCTTTGTTAAGCGGGAACATCGTTATTGAAACAAGTTTCTATGATTCCGATATGCTTGTGTCAACTTCAAGGGTTCGATTATTTTATATCTGATTCCGATTCATCCATCAATTTCATTTCTTTCAAACTGTTTTTTGTATATCAACATTTCTTTTTTTATTTGATCTCATTTTACAAAAAAATACTATACGATACATTTCTGCACGTTAAAAAAAATTAAAAAACATAATCAAAAAAAGGTTTTCAAAACTGACAAAAAATAATTTTGTATAAAAATATTTTTCTTTTGTTGACGTTGGATTACAAAAATAAAATTTAAAATAACAAGACAAAAAATTTTTAAAATAATATAAAAATATTACAAAAAAAATAAATAACAAATAAAAACAGTATAACAGTAATAATAGCAATAATATAGCATAGTAGTAATAAGGCAACAGAAATTGGTTTAGGCATTTGAAATAGAAAAATAATGTTAATGGAGTTTGAGAGTTGAGAAGGCAAAAATTTAAATAAGTTGCACATAGTTAGCAGGAAATAGGCCAAAACGTCCGTTACACTTTCCTCGCCACCAACCATCATCAATCTGTTCAATATCACTAATTTTATCATTAACAGCAAAGCCAATTTCATCTTCTTCTATAAAAATATCAGTCATATTATATTATTATAATTACAGTATCTTTTTTTTACCTTGCTGATCATAATCAAATAAAGCAATGGCACAGAGTCCATGTGAAGCTGCTGCAGCAGGTTGTTGGTGATGCTGCTGAGAAACTGGAGCATTTTCAGGAATTTCCTAAAATTAAAAATCATTTGATGATGTATTACTGTAACTTTGAATAACTTACATGATACGGTTGATATGGTGGCTCTTCATATCGTAATGGTTGATGTTGTTGTTGCTGTTGAGGTTGTGGAGATGGAAGTTCATCTGGGACATAATCATACTGTTGCGGCAAATTTGTTGGAGGATGTGATGGAGGAGCTGAAGAAGGAATTTCTGGAACATCTTCATATTGTGGTAAAGTTTGAGGTGGATGATTTGGTTTTGATGATGATGTTTCTTCTTCATGATAATGTGGAACTGAATGACTTGATGGAATAATTGGAATTTTTGCAGGTGTTTCACTTTCATCCCAATCATCTTCATTATCTTCAGAATCAGTATCACCACGTTTTGGAACTAGCTTTGACATACTTGGCGGAGGTAATCCAGTTGCTGGAAGAATAGGAACCCGTTTTGGTTGTTCTTCAATCTGTGGAGGTTCTTCATAGCTTGGAGGAAGACGTTGAGGTGGTTGTTGTTGTGGAAGTTTTAGTGGTTCATGTACAACTGGAGGTTCTTCATAACTTGGAGGAATTCGTGGATGATTTTGTTGTTGCTGCTGTGGAGTTGGTAGCACCATTCCAGGAAATATTGGAACTCTTTGATGTTGTTGTGGTGCTTGTTCTTCTTCTTCAACAGCTGGAGACTCTTCATAACTTTGTCCAATCTCAGGTTCTGGAGCTCTTTCAGCAGCAAATGGCAATCTAACTCCAATTGCTGCTTTTTGTTTTGGTGGTGAAACTCGAGTATGATGTTTTTCTTCATTATGTGCAGGAGTTGATGAATCTCCACCAGCAGCATCTTTTTGTTGCCAATCTCGATCGATCTTTGCTTGTCGTTCTTTTTCCATCCCTTCTTGTTGCTTCCGAAGTTCTTCATCTTCACGTTTTCTTTTTTCTCGTTCTTGTGCAACTTTATCATCTTGATTTCCTTTTGCCAATTGTTCAAATCGATTCTTCAATGAAGATGCATTTCCTTTTTTAGGTGCTGTATCAACTTCTTTAGTTCGGGAAGCTAAAAAAAATTTATTACAGTATTCCATTTACAGTAATAACAAACATACAAGCTTGACTTTCATGTTGCTGAAGTTTTCCAGGTTCATCCCATCCAGCAGCAGATTTATCAACTCGATCCTTTTGCACACCAAATTGTCCGCCAAAGCCTTTTTTATAATCAGTTTGAGATTCATGAGGTTTGACTTTTTCATGGTCATCCCAGCCGGCAGCAGATTTATCAACTCGATCTTTTTGAAGTCCATATTGTCCACCGAAACCTTTCTTGTAATCGGTTTGTGATTCATGTTGCTGCAATTTTTCATGGTCATCCCAACCAGCAGCGGATTTGTCTTTTCTATCTTTTTGAATTCCAAATTGACCACCAAAACCTTTTTTGTAATCGGTTTGAGATTCATGTTGTTGAAGTTTTTCGTGATCATCCCATCCAGCAGCAGATTTATCAACACGATCCTTTTGAATACCAAATTGACCTCCAAATCCATGCTTGTAATCTAAAAGAAAGAAATACATACGGTATCAATTAATTTAATCAATTTCATACCTTTTTGAGATTCATGTTGATTCAATTTTTCATGATCTTCCCAACCAACAGCAGACTTATCTTTTCTATCTTTCTGGATTCCAAATTGCCCTCCAAAACCTTTCTTGTAATCAGTTTGAGATTCGTGTTGTTGCAACTTTTCGTGATCGTCCCATCCAGCAGCAGATTTATCAACTCGATCTTTTTGAACTCCAAATTGTCCACCGAATCCATGCTTGTAATCTTTTTGTGATTCATGTTGTTGAAGTTTTTCATGATCATCCCAGCCAACCGCAGATTTATCAACACGATCCTTCTGTACACCAAATTGACCTCCAAAGCCGTGTTTGTAATCTTAAATATAAAGAAACATTATACATCGAATTAAAATGAATAAAATAAAACCTTTTTGAGAATTATGTTGCTGCAACTTTTCATGATCTTCCCATCCAACTGCAGATTTATCTTTTCTATCTGTTTGTACACCATATTTTCCACCAAATCCATGTGAATAATCTTTTTGTGAAGCATGTGGAGCAACTTTTCCTTGATATTCATAATTTTCAGCAGACTAAAAATCATATTGAATTACACACAATTGCAAAAGTAAAAGTTAACGAACCTTATCAACTCGATCAGTTTGAACACCAAATTTTCCACCATATCCTTCACTGGGTTTTGGCATTGCTTCCAGCCTTTTCTTTGTATTCACTTCATCAGCTTTAAGAATTTCTTTATGAAGATTTTTAACATCAAATGCTTCTTTCACATGCCCGGAACCTTCAACAGTTTTAGCGCCCCATCGAAGTTCACGCTCTGATAAATCATTCACAAAATCAGATTCAGTTTCCCAATCATCATCAGCAAGATTTGCAGGCTTTGGTGGAGGAGTTGGTTTAACTCCAATTGGAGCCGGGGCCATCTTTAAAAAAACAACTAAAAATTAAGGATAAAAGTCAGCAGATATTTAGAAATGAAAATGAGTAAAGTTATATTTATATATATGAATTTAAAGTGATCACGTTTGTCGTAGTACAGCAATGATTCAAAAAAGAAAATGTGAAATTTCCAACGATATAGAAATAGAAAAAAAAGGGAAAAAGGAATAGCTCGGGAAAGAGAGATATGACTCATCATCAAAACATAGAATTGGAAAAAAACACTACAAAAAATGGGTTTCAAAAAAGACGAAAGAAAAAATATAAGTCGAAAATAACAACACTCAATTATTTTCGACTTTTCTTTAAAAAATACTTTAATTGATTGCTTAAAAAAAGGTTCTAGTTTTTAAAAAAAAAGATGATGATCATCTAAAAAAAAGAGTGTGATCCACTTTTATAACAACAAAATGTTATTTTTTGTGTTTTTGTGTCAAGCTCTTATGTTCCCCTTTTTCCTTTACTTGACTTTAAAAAACATAGGGGACATCATTCTATCGTTTATGATGATGATTAAGTTGATGGTGGTGAGGGTGATGGGGGAAGGAAAAAGGAAAAGGTTCCTGCAGGAGGAAGAAGACCGGACCCAAAACAAGCAAGTTGCTGCTTTTTGGGGAGGGTTTCATTGAATCGGAAAAAAAGAAGGGGGAAAACGCGCGCATATATTTTTTGAAGAGTTTTTTTCTTCTGTCGATTGAATGGTCGTCGGTTTTTTCTTTTTTCTTTCTTGGTCTTGGTTTGGCTGGGAAAAAAAGGTCGAAGAAATAAGTTCTTCGTGTCGTTGTTGTTTAGCACATTGAAGAAGTAACCAAACTCAATATTGAAAATTGACATCACACTTTTTTTATCTCTCTTCAAATAGCACCAGCAACAAAAAAGTGATGATGCTTTTTCTTTCTAGTTCAATTGCAAAAAAAGAAAGAAAAAGTTTGATTTATTATTTCAGGGTTTTGATTTTAAAGGATCGCCCATTTTAAAAAGGAGATGACAAAGAATGGCACCAACTAAAGATCTGTCTTTGCCACGCAAGCGTAAAAGTGATGTTTAAATTTAAAATTTGGATTTATCTTAAGAACGTGAAAGATTTAATAAAAATTATCTTAAATTGTGTGCATTTTCTAATTTCAAATAAAGTAATTACTTTAAGAAAAAATTAATTACTTGATTTTAGCAAAGTTATAAAATTGTTCACATTAAAACTGTTGACAAAGTTATCACCAAAATTATTAGCGTTACAGTAATCCCTTTACAAAACATTTGAATATTACAAACAACTGCATGTTTTCACGTTTTTATTGAGAATAAAAATTTCATGTGCGAATTTTGAAATTTTATTTTAGTCTTTTTCAAAAAAGCTCTAAATTTTGCTTCTGTTTCAATGTATAAAAATAAAGGATGTAATTATCATTACTAAATTTTCACAAGCTTTTATTAACTTTTTTAAAGGAAGCAAGCAATTAAAAACAATGCATAAAATCTTTTTTTCAACAATTTTACAAACAGTGAAAATCTTTGTGATATTTTAAAACTTAAAAGTTGAATAAAATATTGTCAATTTATATTGAAAAGATTCTAAGTTTATTATAATTTTGACACAGTGTTTTTCAATTGGTATTGCTTAAAATTTGGGTAATAAAGGTACTGTATAAAGCTGCAACAACATTTGATGATTTTGCATACACTTGTTTCTATTTTTTATTGCAATGTAAATGAAAAATCGCAATTTCGCAGTATTTGTGCGTCTTGTACTTGTTTAGTCAGATTGGTCAAAATGTTTTTCATTTTTACGAGAAACTCAGCTGGGAAAAAAGCCGTCGCTGCTATTGTTTTGCATTGACCGGTGAATTGACCAATTTAATACATTTTTTTAATTTTTGGGTAATTTTTCATATCAGTCCGATAGTAATGATGATTCTTCACCCATTTTTAAATAACGTATCAAAAAATAGTAAAATCCCTTTTTTGCCGCAAAAAAAAACCAAAATATCGATTGGTCAATGCACAACACTAGTCGCTGCAATTTATCAGTTTTTTGTCTGAGTATTTATTATTAATAATAATATTAATAATATTATTATGTTTTCAGACTTTTTTGCTTTAAAAATCTGATATTCTGCCAAATTTTTTTTGTGAAAGATGGCATCATCTAATGCATCATATCCTAATTTGCTCTTTACTTCAACAAGTGTATTTCCTCAATTTAATATTCCTGACTGTCCTGCATCGGATTTTCCGACATACGTTTTAAAAAAAATAAAAGAAAACGCAACAGCGAAACAATCTCTCAAATTAATGAAATGTAATAAATTTTTTTGTTATTTAAAATTTCCATGGGTTGTTGTCAAAGAAACTAGCCAACGGGGAAACAATAATTAAAAATTATAACAAATACGGCTGTTGCAATGTTAGACGTGGAAAGAGATTAAAGGTTGCAGACGGGATTGGCTTACTGTAAGACGGGAAAGGAGATTAAAGAGAGATTTCTGAATTGGCTGTAAGACGGGAAGCGAGATTAATTTTTTTCTGATAGACTACCGTACAACAGCCATCGCCCTCTGCAATAAAAAAGGCGGACACGTTGATGATCGCCGCTTCGCGGCGATCATCCATGCCCACCCTTTAGTTGTGCAAGAAAACGTCAATGAAAACCACCAACTGTTTTTTGTTTTATTTGTTTTAGGTCTAAAAAACTAGAATAAATTTATTAAAATTTTGTTAATATTTTATTATTATCATTCCAGATTTCCTATATTTCCTACAGATCTTTTAATTAATTATTTTATCATATAAAGAACCCGGTATTTATGCTTTTTCGCATTCTGAATTTGTGTCGTAGCCCATACAATAGATTAAAATTAAGTTTATTGAAAAAAGTGAAATTTAAATGAATCAAATAACGTTTGGAGAACTAATTTTATTTCATTTACCGGTATTTAATTTTTTTGCAAACCCTGTACTAAAAAATAAATTATATGGGCTATGTGATACAGTTTTATTTATTGCAGAGGGCGATGGCTGTTGTACGGTAGTCTATCAGAAAAAAATTAATCTCGCTTCCCGTCTTACAGCCAATTCAGAAATCTCTCTTTAATCTCCTTTCCCGTCTTACAGTAAGCCAATCCCGTCTGCAACCTTTAATCTCTTTCCACGTCTAACATTGCAACAGCCGTATTTGTTATAATTTTTAATTATTGTTTCCCCGTTGGCTAGTCTCCTGAGCCGTCTGCTGCGAAGCAACATACCATAATACCGCTGCGCGGCAGACGGGATTGGCTGCTTCTAACGTTTTTTCCACTTATTTTAACTTATTAAAACTAAAAAATAATGTTTTAGTTTTAATAAATTTAATAAAAAAACTTAAACATTGTTTGGGCTATTTCCCCCTCAAAAAATATAAACACCCAAAAGATTAAATATCAGCAATTTGCAATCCACGGCGGAATTTTTCGGAAATAGAAAAAAATATGCTCAAACTTTTGTTAGAACTTTTTTAGTTTTTAATATTTTTGAATGAAACTTTCCCAATATCTTCTCCAACATGTTTTCTACAACTTTAGTTTGACTCATGATGATTGGAAGCATACTGTCAGAGTTACACCCCGACAAAGATGCGCGATCAAGTTTTTTGCAGAAATTAACTTTTGTTAAAACTTTTTTTAAAATGCATATTTTAACTTAATTTCTTTTTTAAAATGTTCCCAACATTCATATCTATAATTCTAGTTAGAATTATCTTAATTGGAAGTAAAGCGATTGAGTACGCATCGATTGAAAAAAGCTGTTATTTCCGTTTTACAGGGAAAGAATTCCGCCGTGAATCGCCATCTTTACTTTTTAAAAAACCTGATGACCCTGATCTCGAAAAGAACATATTTTGTCTAAAAAAAGAGTCGTTTTGTACGTATTTTGACATGGGCTATCGATTCCAGTACTTATCTAAGCTTATACTTTACAAAAAAAATATCAAAACCCCGCAAAACCCCGTTTTTAAAAAAAAATTGATCCCCTGGGGTCAAAAATGAAGATGTCTGAATAATCCCAGTGTCGATTTATATGTAACTAATCACTGGCTGTTGACTCCAATATGTAACTCAACTCGTACTTGACAAAAAATATCAAAACCCCGCAAAACCCCGTTTTTTAAAGTAAAATGTGATCCCCTGGGGTCAAAAACGAAGATATCTGAATAAACCCGGTGTCGATTCATATGTAACTAATTACGGGCTATCTAATCCAATACTTATCTAAGCTTACACTTGACAACAAATCTCGAAACCCTGCAAAACCCCGTTTTTTTAAAGAAAACGTGGTCCCCTGACCCCAAAAATGAACCGTTCGGGACAAACCAAAAGTCAATTAGTACTATTTGGACCATGCCCGATTCATTCCGATACCTCTCATTATTCCCCCATGTCAAAAACATCGAATCTGACATTCGTTTTTTCGTTTTCGGGGCATATCTCGGGTCCCAGGGGGCATGGGGGGTCAAACCCAACAAATTATCAAATGCGATTTTTTTCTCTACATACCTGCCAAATTTCATAGCTCTACGATTAAAACTGACGAAAATCGATTTTTAGGGGTAGAAAGGTAGGGAAGTTGAGTCGTAAACAGCCGCAGCGCGCCCCTTCGGGGCGCGCTGCGTCTGGTATTCATAATGGTGATTATGGATATGGATGTCACTATAAAACTCTGGATGGAAAATGGCACAAATCAAGTGAAATATTTTCCAATAAATTATGGGTAAAAGAAAAGATTTCTTGTGTTGATCGTTATAAAGTAGGGGACAAAACTTTAGACGAACGTCGAATTTCGTGGTTTCGAAAGGTTCTTGTCAATTATGATAAAAGTTATTGTTATATTCGAATTCAGCAAGTAAAATAACCTAGAAAATGAAAGAATTATCAGGCTTACTCGAAAATTAACGAAAAATTTCGAAAAAATTCAATTTTTGACTGGGACAAAACTTTAGACGAATTTTATTATTTGTGTTATTTTTGCAAAAGTTTTGCAATTTTTGATCATGCCTAAAAACATAAGATTAAATAATCGTGAAAAGGGTCAGATTGAAGCCTATCATCGAGAAGGAATCAATAATAGTGAAATTGGAAGAAGAATAAACCGGTCGGAACATGTAATTCGCAATTTTTTGAAAAATCCTGCTAAATATGGTCTCAAAAACCGAGGTGGTCGTCCACCAAAGCTTTCAAGTCGTGAAAAACGTAGAATTATTAATGCTGCATCAAATTCAACAATTTCAAGCAACAAAATTCGTCAGGAACAAGATCTCAATGTTAGCAATCGAACTATACGCTGTGTCTTACATGCTTCACCACATATTGTTCGGGCTAAAATGAATGTTGCACCTCGTTTAAAACCTCAACACATTGTTAATAGACTTGAATTTGCTCGTTCAAACATGGATCGTAACTGGGAGCCTGTAAGTTTTTATGATTTTGGATTATATAAATTTTGCAAAATTTTGCAATGTTCTGACTAACGTATTTCATCCATTTTTTACCTTTCAGGTTATCTTTAGTGATGAAAAGAAGTTTAACCTTGATGGCCCAGATGGTTTAAGTGGATATTGGCGTGATTTAAGAAAAGAAGAAAGATATTTTTCAAAGCGGAATTTTGGTGGTGGATCTTTGATGGTATGGGGTGGATTTACGTCATGTGGGAAGCTCCGGTTGGCGTTTGTTACCTGTCGAATGAACTCAAAAGATTATCAAGATGTTTTACAAGCTCATCTTATTCCATTCATTCGTCGAAGAGCTCGAAAAAAGTTTAATTTTCAACAAGATAACGCTTCAATTCATGTTAGTGCATCAACGAAAACGTGGTTGGCTGAAAAGAAAATCGAATTATTGGGCCACCCAGCATGTAATCCTGATCTAAATCCAATGGAAAATCTTTGGGCAATCATTGTTCGTCGTGTTTATGCAAATAATCGTCAATATCAATCTGTTGCTGAACTTGAAACTGCTATTATAGAAGCATGGGATAGTATTCAACCTGAAGTTCTTAAAAATCTTGTTTCAAGTATGAAAAATCGTCTCTTTCAAGTAATTAATCGTAATGGTAAACTTACTGATTATTAATTTGTTGTTTCTGGTATTTTATAATAAATTTTTAATGAAAAATAACACAAATAATAAAATTCGTCTAAAGTTTTGTCCCAGTCAAAAATTGAATTTTTTCGAAATTTTTCGTTAATTTTCGAGTAAGCCTGATAATTCTTTCATTTTCTAGGTTATTTTACTTGCTGAATTCGAATATAACAATAACTTTTATCATAATTGACAAGAACCTTTCGAAACCACGAAATTCGACGTTCGTCTAAAGTTTTGTCCCCTACTTTATACCTTCACTTATTGAAAAAATTAATGTTTGTGATGTTCGAAAACTGACTCTTCGTGGTCAAAATATTTCATATGATGAATTGAAATTTTTTACAGCTTCTGGTAGGATTCAGAAACTTAAAATTTTTGGTGGTGTTTGGAAAGATGTAATGATAAAACAAATTCTCAAATTAGTCCCAAATGTTTCAAGTTTTCAATTTGTAAAGTGAGTTTTCAGAGTTTTTTTTCGAATTCCATGTGCCCGTAATTTTCAAAATCGGGCTCGCCCGCATCGCTAACTAAAACGTTGAACGGCCCATCAAATAAAAAACGAAAGTTCTTGCCAAAATTGTTTTTTCGGTGCTAAGACAAAAACAAATGATGGAAAAAAACTGATAAAAAACTTAGAATCATCTACTTTAATTGAGCCGGTAAAATAATTTTTTTTGTCCGGTTTTTGTCTTTTTTTATTTTGACCGTTTCTTGCATTAAAACAGATGCAAAAAAACGACTTTCTTGATAGACCGGCCCGCGTTTGAGTTAGAACCCAAAATATGACTTTTTTTATTTTTAACAAATTTCAATAATTTTTTAGCTATTTCCGTGCCACTTCATTTTGAAAGAAGAGGAAGTAATTCTCCTCCCAGTTCATTTGAAAATGAAGAAAGCCGTTTACGAGTTGATAAAACAAAATTTCCATTTCATCCTACACTTTTTTCTGACATTGCTGAAGTTATTAATCCTTCAAAGCTTAAACACTTTAAATTTGCTTTTATTCCTTACGTTGCTGATTTTCATGTTTTTATTAAATTTATCAAAGTTAGTTTTTCCCCTGGAATTTTCACACTAGTTTTTGGATTTATAGTGGATGTCCATAGGGATAAAAAAAGAGCTTCAATTGTGTTTTTTTTTCAGTAGCCCTGTCAACGCGTGGTAATAATTGTTAATATCACTTCTAATAAATCTATAATGAAAAATAATGATTTTGAAAGCAATATGAATATTTTTTGAAGTTTAAAATACATATTTAAGCACCTTTTTTACGATTTATGTTGCTTAAATCATATTTATACCCAAATTTTGTTTTCTAACATCTTTTTTACAAAAATTTTGTTTTATTTCATAATATTTACTGATATAATATGAGTGTAATAATATGAAATAACAAGAATTCATTTTCAGGAACATCCAAAAATTCAATATGAATTCTATTTTACTGGAAAACAAAGTAAAGAAGAATCCCAAATGCTTAACGATTTTTCTAATCAAATAAAGGAAAATGGGGTAACTGATGGTCTACCACCACCAATTATTCATTATGGTCAAACGCAAAAAAGTCATAGAAAAATGTGGGAATTGATTTATATGCCTGAATTGAGAAAATCCTTTCGGTGAGTAAAGTCTGACTGTAAGCTGTCACTTGATTTCAAACCAAAGCTAAAACTCGGCTATCACCTAAAAATTCTTGACCTCTTGAACCCCTGGAGGTGCAGCGGCCTTGATATAACGCGCCGCCAAACATATGTAAAAACAAAAATCTTCAAAAAAACTAAACCTTATAGTTTGTTAAGGCAATAACAGTTTTTAAATAAAACCTAAAATTTAGAATCTTGTTTAACATTATTATAAGAAAATGGAAAATTTTGAAAAAAGTTAATAAATATTGTTACTTTGAATTTTTTTGAATTTTATGTTAATACTTAACAAAAAACAAAAATTTTAATAATTTTTTATTTCTGCCAAGCTTCTTTGAGTTCTTAACAGAAATCAAATTTGATTTTTGTTAAGCCTTTTTCTTAACAGAAATCAAATTTGATTTTTGTTAAGAACTCAAAGAAGCTTGGCAGAAATAAAAAATTATTAAAATTTTTGTTTTTTGTTAATATTTTATTAACAAATTTTAAGAAAATGTAACTTTTTTAATACTTTGCTGCAAATTTCAAAAAATTTAATATTTTTGAATTTTTGGGATTTTTTGAACAAAAGTTGCATTAATCAAATATTCTTGATTTTTGGTGAAAAATGAGAAAAAAAATTCATTTTTATTGAATTTTGTTTTTACATATATTTGGCGGCGCGTTATATGTTTAAAAACGCAAATTTATTTTTCAATTTGTTTATTTTGTTCAAAATATTTTCTATCATGATATTTTTACTTTTTTATGAAATAAAATAAATTACATGCATCACAAAAGTGAGCTAGAAATGGCCAGCAAATTAATTTGCGCTCAATTTTTTTAGAATTGCTTTTTTTAGCCAATCTGATAGTTTCTCTAGCTACTCAAGTATATTTTCTATAACACTCTGTTCAATCAAACCAACTGGAAGTTAAAAACCAAAGGGGTATTGCAGAAAGAAGAAATTTTTAGGGTAAAAAACATCAAACAATTTGCGCTCGAACTTTTTAGAAAAGCTTTGGAAATCTAATAGCGGAAAAAGTAAAACCCGGTACAGTACATTTCCGGATTTTGAAATATTTTTTTATGAGATGTTACGACATTGTTTTCCTGAAAAATACGAAAATTGTCAAAGGTCTTGTCTTCTCACTTTGCAGCTTATCACAAAAGCAGTTATTTTTATTGATTAAAATATAATAAAGAAAAAAATGAAAATATTCATTGTTTGATTTTTTCAAGAAGCAAAAAAATGGTTATTATATTTTTTGGTTTTATTTTTGCATTTTTGGGATTAATTTCTGCTTCTTCAAATCCAATGCGATGCACCGAAATCTCTGTGAATAACTTTGAATACGGTTCCGGGGAATTCGACGATAATTTGATAATGTCGGCAACTTTCAAATTATTTTATGTTGAAAATCAAACAAGTTTCGTTCAAGTTAGTGATATAATTGCATGGGATTACAATGAAAAGAAACCTGCAAAACAAGTTTGTGCGGATATTTTTTCCAATTGCACCGCCGACTTTTCAACCCCTTTCAATATTACCGTAATCGATAATACCTTTGGACTTTGGGGGGATTTTGTTGAAAATAATGGCATGTTTGAAGAGGATTTAAGCTTTTGGTACGGTTTTGCTGAGGAAGAAAATATCAATCACCCAGATGGAACTTTGTTTTCAATTGAAAATGCATGCATTGTAAATGAATTTGATGGAAGTAAAGTGGTTCAATGCTGTAACAGCTTTATACCGGTTCCAAAAGTACCGACTGGAAATTATCCAAAATGTAAAACATTCAAAAGTCGAGTCTCGGTTTTGAATATCAATGATAATTACAGTATTAATGCAACTGCAATTTTAACAATCAATATTTTGGATGACAATTCTATTGTTACTTCTGCATTTAACGGCACTGAAAATGTCATTTTTGCTTATGATTTAAATGAATGTGGAGGAATTGAAGCGAAGTGAGAAGAACTTTTTTTTAAAATCACGCAAAAATCTTAATGGCGCCGCCATTTTTGGGGATTGGACATTTGGGAATTTTGACGGGGTGACGGGATCAATAAAGTTTTTAAGTGAGTTTTTTCATTTTCAGGTGTAATGTGACATGTGGAACTTGAATCTAAGCCAAAAATAAAGGTTTTTGCAAATTTGTTTGACATGCCCCTAGGGCATATTTCTGAAAATTCAGTTTGAACTAGTGAACGTCGGTGCATCGAAATCTGAAAATTTCAAACTTCGGGCGGACCGTTTCCAGACCAGACTGAAGTAAAAATAGAAGTGCAAAAAAAGTTGACGTTCACTAGTTTGGACTGTTTTTTGCCTTAGATTTAAGTTCACCATGTCAAATTACACTTGTAAATAAAAACATTGACTAAAAAAGCCAAAGGAAAAATTTATAAATGGTGCATGTCCCCCTTTAAAAAAACATTGTCTAATGTTCTAATAGATTACGGTGTAATCCTTAAAATTTTAGTGAACAAGGTTGTTATTTACCAAATGTTGATTATAAAGCGATTTTATCAGTTTTTATTGAACCTCCAACGACAATTGAGCCGACCATTGGAAAATGGATTATTCGAGATAATATTATGTTATCATCTGAAGGAATACCGTATACTGCTAAAAACAATTGCCAATATTACAATGAGCCATTAGATGAGGACCAACTATTATCAAGTCAATTTTGTTGCCAAGAATTTGCATAATGAAATTAATACTTTAAAAATAGTACTGATTGTGCTTAAAAATTTAAGAAAGTAATAAATTTTAAAAAAATAGTTCCATGTAGTTGGTTTATCTAAAGTCAAAATTTGAATAAATTTTGTTTCTTTTTGAAACTTTTCATAAAGGATTACTTTAAATTGTGAAAATTTTGTAATTTCAAATAAAGTAATAACTTTTAGAATAAAAGTAATTACTTGATTTTAGTAAAGTTATAAAATTGTTCACATTAAAACTGTTGAGAATATTATCACCAAAATTATCAGCGTTACAGTAATCGCTTTACAAAACATTCGAATATTACTAAAAACTGCACATTATTTTCACGTTTTTATTGAAAATAAAAATTTCATGTGCGAATTTTGAAATTTTATTTTAGTCTCTTTCAGAAAAGCTCTGAATTTTGCTTCTGTTTCAATGTATAAAAATAAAGGATGTAATTATCATTACTAAATTTTCACAAGCTTTTATTAACTTTTTTTAAAGGAAGCAAGCAATTAAAAACAATGCATAAAATATTTTTTTCAACAATTTTACAGACATTGAAAACCATTGTGATATTTTAAAACTTAAAAGTTGAATAAAATATTTTCTTTATTGCTAGCATAGATATTTTAAGTCAATTAATTGTTGATATCTGTAAATTCATGAAATGGTATATTCTGGAACGCGATGTTATCGTCAATTTATATTGAAAAGATTGTAAGTTTATTATAATTTTGACACAATGTTTTTCAATTGGTATTGCTTAAAATTTGGGTAACAAAGGTACTGTATACAGCTGGCACAACATTTGATGATGAGAATAATCTTTTAAGGTTACACCCATTTCACAGATGTGCGACATTGAATTTTGCTTATGGCCTGAGATTAAATCTTATACGACAACCTGATTTGTCACAAACGGTACTGAAAAATATATGTTATAACTTATACCGTATTTACAGTATACCGCATATCCCTGATCCCGTTTTTAATGCTTTCAAATTTGTTTGAAGCGATTTTTGAAGTTTTAGCTTTAGCTTTTTGCATTTCTAGGAAGAAAAAAGAATTTGCTCATTGCAAGGTTTTGTTGTTGCTGTCAAATTTTCTTATACATGTATTTGTTATTTATTTTATTTTTTCATTCTACTTAGGGCATTAAAATCTTTACAATATACATACACACCAAGGAAAAGAAAAAAACAACAGAAAAATCAATTCTTACCAGCAAAAAAATTAAATATGAGAAAATAGACAAATAATGTAACAAACATACAAAGGAAGAAAAGGCGAGAGATCTAAGTCATTAAGAAACATTACTGATAAGAAAGAAAAGAAGAAATTGGAACCCGAATAAATAAAATTTTGGGATTAGAAAAATTATACATTTAAAATTCTGCATTTTGATTAGTACTTTCAAGTAAAAGATCAAAGGGAGTAAGTTCTGCACGAAAATCAGTTTCAATGCTTACAGTATCCGATGCAGGAGGAGGAGTTGAAGTTGAGCCACCACGAACAAGTGCTTCAATTTGAAGTTTTGTTAATTTTGTTTTTGCATTTGCTTCTTGAGTTTGTGATCGAAGAAGGGCTAATTTAGCTTGATGTAATTCTTCTTCTCTTCTTCGACGAATTTCATATTCTGTTTCTTCCCAGAAGACTGAACATGGAATTGGAGAATTGGTTCCAGATTCTGTGACAGAATTGTATTCGTCTGGTGCACCAGATGTTGGAGAAACTGAATCATTTGCTGTAGATTTTCGACGTTCATCCTAAAAAATAGGGGTTGAATGATTATTGAAAATTACGATTCTACAAAAAGAGACATACCTTCACACTTCGACTTCCACGTAATGCCGATAATTCACTTGGAGGATATTGTGATACCAATTTTGGCATTGTTGAATTTCGAGTTGTCCTTGTTCGCTTTCGTTCTGGTGTTTCTTTCTCTTCTTCTTCTTTTGATGCTGTTGTGATTGTTGAAGGACGCTTTAAACTGAGTCGTTTTGAAGAAGTTGCAGCAGATGTTCTTGATGATTGTAGTAGCAGTGGTGGAGATGGAGATTCTTGATCTCTTGTTTTAAATGATACATCATTTTTGATTAAATTATTCAACCATGGCGAAAATTTTACACCATTTACAGTAATATCTGAAGTTCGAACACGATGTGGGGAATCTTTGAATTTCTTGTAAAAGGTTTCAGCAATATTTCGGGGTTTATCCACTTTGAAAGAGTATGCTGAACGCATGGAACGCCATCTTGCTTTAACCTAAAAAAGAGAAAACATGAAAGGAGTGAAAGAGAGACAGAGAAATGACTTTATGGCAACACGTGAATGGTCAGGTGCAAGGAAAGAAAAATATGGAGAACTTGTTTTTTTTTAATTGAATGAACAAAAATAGGATGATTTTTTAAAAAAAGTTAGTCAATAAACTTTGAGACAAGCAAATGCACAAAGAACTAAAAAATTTACACGCAAGTATACATACTTTAGCTACAGTTATTGTGTGTACTTCTACATGGACGGTTTGGCACTTGAGTTGTGGCAATCAACCACAAAGTCATTGTCCCAAAGGACATGTGGCCTGGCATATCAAGTAAGATGAACCACCTACGTACAACGGTAAAGCTGCTTTATTATTTTTAAAAAACTCTAATTCGCATCACGAGGGTCCAAAGTTAGACAAATTTAAGCAAGGGGAAACCCTTAAAAGTTTACCTTCTTTCCCCAAACTCCTAGATTTCCCATCACCATTCTCTTCCATAATCCTACCTACCTACCTACCTATATCTACCTCCATAAATTCAAAATCCTTACCTGTTCTTCAGAACGTTGAATTCCACCAATTTTATTGCGAAGTCGATCAGTTATTAAATGCCAAACTCGATTCTTGGCATCCAATGCTGGCCCAGCTGAAGCAGTATTTCCGAGAATCTCTTCATGCATCGATATCAGAACACTCAAAATAAAATTCTCTTCATCATCAAATGGTGCAACGTTTGAAGAAGATGAAGATTGATGGGGAGTAGAAGATGTTGAGGTTCGAGTCATCGGTGCAGTAGAGGTACTTCCACGGCCCATTTCTTCTCTTCTATAATGAGTCTTTTTATAGTTTATTTATATTTATAAATTATAAAAAAAAACAATGAAAAATAAACGAAATAAAACGTTATAAACAAAAGAATTACAAAAAAGAAACAATAATAAACGAACATCGACGACGACAATAGCAATAAATGATGAAGGAAAAGACCCCTACAATGAGGAAGATGATGATGGCGACGACGATGATGATGATATAAACTATTATGGTGATTTTTTTTTCTCTCTCTCTTTTATTCTACCACCACCACTACCATCGACTTTGTTTTCTTCTTATTCAATCTCTTTTCTTTTATTTTCTTTGCTAAAAAACGCCGCACATATTTTTTTTCCTGGTTAGATAGAAAAAGAAGAAACGAACACAAGCAACAACAAAAAATATATAAAAAAATAAAAAAAAGGCAGTGGAAAGTGAAAAAAGGAAGCCAAAAAGACAAACATGTGCAAGCGCCAAACAGCCTCTCGCTTGCTGCTGTTGCTGCTGCAACAGCATTCAATTCAACAAAGCAACGCACGCCTCCTTCCATCGTCATCCCCCCATCGTTTGATGATGGTAGATAGGTGCTGGTTGTGGAAGAAAGATATCTCATGCCAGAGAAGGCATTTTTAGAAGAAAAAAATGTGGACTTTAAGGGGGTCCGATGGCGGTGTTGATTGGGATTGGAAGCCCCACAAAAGAAGAATGTGATTAACCAGTCCATGCTGACTCCACCCCCTTCAATGTCCCATCTCTTCTACCACTACACACATTTTTCTCTCTCTTCGCCACCCCCTAGCAAGTGTAGTCGTAGTAGTAGTAGTAGTGTACGTAAGTAAATGAGAGTCACTCTCACACAAGTGAAAAATCTTAATATGTGCAATTTTTAACTCAAAGAATAACAGCCAAGTCCATAAACAGCCATCAATGACAAAAAGAAAAGGAAGAAAAACGATTATCAAGGATTATAAATCTTGTTGCATGGCCTGTAAGAGGATTTTGGTGAATTATTATTAAAACAGCTACCGTATCATTTACGTATATGGGGTTCATGGATACGGTAGCTACGTAGGAAAACGTTTCAAACACCACCAATAAATTATTAGAAAAGGACAATAAAGTGTGGGAGGTGGTTAGGAAAATGTGAAAATGAAATAGAAACACACACGCAAGTTAAAATTTTGCAAAAACTGACATTTCTAACAACAACAAAATAAGATTTGGAAGAGAAAAGTCAATTCGATTTTCAAAATTAAAGAGTAAAACTTGACGTCGAAAGAACAATTTTGAGAGATTTTCAATTGTAATATTTGTGGCATAATTTTAGGGCAGAAATTCATGAGTTTTTGAGTGTTAAGAAAACGCAAAAAGCGAATAAATAGTTTAATTCCACAGTAAACTAAAAGATGCATTTTGTAATTCTAACAATTTTAGTAAAAAAGTAAAAATTCGTAAAAGAATTCAACAACATAACTTTTAGTTTCACGTTTGCAAATAAATATTGATTTTAGAAATAGCAAATGCTAAAATTGTTTATTTCATCATTATTTCTTTTTTATGGCTTTGAAATTAAATAAATACGGCTCAAAATTAAAGAAATAACCTGGGTTACTGTAACCCAAAACTTTTCGCAAGGTCGTTGCCTTTTTTAATTTCTATGATTTAGTAATTGACTTTATATAGCTTAAAAACGGAGTTAATTACAAATTCAAGTTTAATAATATTTTTAAACCCGTTTTAATTGAAACCAAAAAGCAGTGTTTTTATTCCTAAATCCCGTCTTGAGAGTCAATGATATCAATGATATCGATTCTACTCCAGTTCTGTAGTTTTAATTGGAGTTGCATTTTACAATTACAAAATCGAAACAGCATCGAAAAAGTTGCCGGATAAAACACTAAAATTTTTTGTTTAAACCGAAAAAATAGCCCTTCTTTCTTTTTGTCCAATCTAAATCTAATCAAATTTTCCGATCTCTGTCAAGTTTTTGCTGTTTATGTGCATTTTCAACGATTCTTTGCATTTATATTTTTATTACAATAAAAACAACATCAAAAACTCCATTTGAAAATATTTGCACCGATGCAAAACGAATTCCACTTTCATCAATTTCTGCACCAATAACAACATTTATTCAAGGTGGAAATTTAGACATTTTATGGAAAACCCAACAAATTAAAGCATTTAAATCAAAAATAATGGCAAAAAATTGGGCTATTTTATCCGCATTTAAAATTACCGGATTAAATGAAACTCTTCAAGGTGTTGTTGATAGCCTCCGGCAGGCTGGTTGTAGGATTTACTTTTTTGGTGGAGGAATTCGGGATTCTGTCCTTGGAAAAATTGGTGCTGATCTTGATGGATCTGTTACATGCAGTTTGGAAAAGCTTCAAAGAGTTTGTATTGAAAATTATGGATTCCAGAGCTGTTATTCTCCAAAACCTAATACTCGAATTATTAGAATTGGTTCAACAAAAACTAATTTTCAAAAGTTGCTTTTTTTATTTTTTTTTATTCAAAAAATACAGTAATTTTAGGAAGAATGAAATTTTATCGATTGATATCAGTTCATTTTCTGGAACATTTGAAATTTCGCAAATCTTTTGGGAGTATACTGTAAATTATGTTGTTTATGATCCATATGCAAATATCTTGATCGATATGACAGGCAGATCCCTCTTCGATCAATGCAACAAACAATTTGATATTCCTGTTCCACAGTATCAATGGCTCAATTGGACACAAAAAGATGGCATCCTTAAAACATTACGGTAATTCAGTTTTTAAAAATTACTTCTTCAAACAAAAAATTTAGATTTTGGAATTTGAAAGAAAAAGGTTTTCAACCTGCAAATTCAATGTTAAAAAATTTTATTTTGGAAACACTCGATCGCCTTTTTGAAAAAGAAATTGTTCAAGGATATTTTTGTTTAAAATTCTTTCGAGGATATTTTGATAATGGACATTGCCTAATTCATACTTACAGTAACCAAAAAGAAGAAATATTTCAAAAATGGATTCAAAAAATTGAAATAAATGAAAAAACTTTTAAATTGTACAGTAAACTAAAAGATGCATTTTATTCAATTAAATTTAAGCAACAAATTTATTAATAAAAAACTAAACTCAATCTAATAAACATATTTAAAAAATACACGTAACAATAAAAATGGTAATGAACCAAAAACAACAACAACAATCACCGAAATTACTTTGATTTTTTAGCCTTCTTTTTTCCTTTGACATTCTTTTTGAGAATTGATTTGAGACCATTTTTACGACCTTTATTTCGTAATGGAACATATGCATATGGCTCAAATTTATCACCCTTCTTTTTGTCATCACTTCGTTTTTGCTTCTTTCCACTTGATGATGGTGCAGTAGCATTTGAAACATATGACATTGCTTGAGAATGTGCCATTGAACGATGAATACCATGTCCACCAGGCTTGTATGTGCTTGCAACAACGGTACGATTATCTTCTTGTTGTTCCTGAGCAATTTCTTCTTCATCTTCTTCATCACGATTTCGACGACCACCATCATCATTATCTTCAAACATTTCAGAATTGTATCGCTTTCTTTTCTTATCAATATTAACAATAACAATTCGGCCATCTTTTGCCATTTGGAATGTATCATCTTTCTTTGGAGTTTCAATTTGAACCCGTTTTCCAGATGATGATGGCCTTTCTTTTGTACTCAATTTTTGAATAACTGCATCACGATCAAGAAAATCAACAATTTCATCGTCTTCTTCATACAAGAATACATTTTCTGCAGCCTTCTTTGGATGTCTTTCTTTTTCTTCTTCATCTTCATCATCGGTGTCTTCAAGAATATCAAAAATGGTATCAGCTTTTACCGTATCAGCTGTGGTAAATGTTGATTGAGCATCTTCATCCATTTCTTCATCCTCTTCAGCAATGGCACCAGTTTGTCTTCTTTCACGTCGACGTCTATAAAAATTACAAATATTATTGTTAAGTTAATGTGTGTAAAAATAAACAAACCTAATCTTTTCAATATTTTTGATTTGTTTTACAAAATCATCTTTATCTGTTGCATTTAAGAGTAATTCAGGCCCATATCTTTCAACCAATACTTCCAATAATAATCGATTTGCTTTTCGAACACGTTGAGTATCATTTTGAAGGTCTTGTTTGAAGATGCTTTCCAAGATGAGAGACTAAAATAAATGAAATGTATATTTTCAACAATCGAAAAAGGGAAGTAAAATATTACCTTGAATTGAGTCATGACAAATTCTTCCAATTTGTTGCACATAATACGGACACATCTTACAGCAAGCAATTTGACTGCCCCTCGAGTATCTTTCAAAGTTTCACATGCAAAATGAATCAATTTACTCAAAACGGATGGATTAAGAAGTTTAATGTATTTCTGGGTAATCATGTTCATTGAGATTAATGCTGCTCGAGCTTGTTCAATTGAAACTTGGGTTTCACCTTCTTGTGGTGTACTGTAGAGCTTGATAATAATATCCAAAATAGGTTCAAGCACTGTTGATGGTGTAATTTCAGAATCAGCCCCACGAGCCATAAGACCAGAACAAATTTGAAGGAAGCAATGAGCAGCTTGTTGTCTTGTTCTTTTTCCAAAGCTTTTATCCTGTGATAGGATAACTTGTTCAAGAATTGAATCAACAAAATGCTTTAAATCTTCATAATCACCAAAAGTTGTAAGAATCTAAAATATTCAAATTTTAAACTATTGAAATGAATCTAGCAAGCTTTTTCTTACAGCACGATATACACCAATACGAGGAGCTCGAGCAGGGGGTAAAACTTTTTTCAAGCCTTGTGAAATAAGCTTCTTGACAAATGGAGCATTCTTTTCAAAGAATGGCCGCAAACTTGATTCATGAATTCTTGCATACATTTCACTTAATATTCTATAAATAAAAAATTTAACAGTTATCGTTTTTTAAAACTAAATCAAACAAACCTGTAAGCCTTCTTTTGGAAAGATGACAAATTTGAAGTAAACCATTTTTCAACCACAATAAATACTTGATTAAATTGATCGGCATTTAAGCCTTTGATTAAAGCAATAACAAGATCTGCAATAGCTTGCTTCTTTTCCAAGGATACATCATCATCACGAAGTTTATTCAATGCAAGGTCGAGGAAGGTCTTCTTAACATCATCTGGGGTATGAAGGATATAAGAACGAATTGTTTCCAATGTTGAAAGCCGAACAGCCATATCATCATAATTTGTAATGCCTTGTTTTTCGACAGCTTCAATTGTTTCAGCTGGAAGGGCAGTGTAAATATTGAATAAGATTGGAAGATAATTTTTAGCAAAACGTTTAAGAATATCTGCAACATCATTTTTTTCAGCGAATCGTATAGCTGAACGAAGTGAACGAAGAAGTACAAGTCTTAAATCCAAACGATGAGCAAGTGCTGAGCCAATCATAGGTGCAAGAGTTGCAAAAGATTCGATGAAATCAACAGGGGAATTAAGTAGTTGAGGTAGAATTTGCCAGTATTGAGTTTCTAATGTTGTATAAAGCTTTGCGACGAATGGTTCAAGTTTTGGAATTCGATCATGTAATGCAACAAGAAATGGCATAATTGAATCAACAAAATATTGAATTCTTTCATTTTGTACATGTTCAGATAAAAGTGGAAGCATCCATGATCGAGGAAAATCTGTTGGCATTTGAGAAGCAGTAACATCAACACCAAGTTCAACAATGGAAATAACTTTTGATAATCCAATATTTCGAATAGCCGAACCAAAAACGATATCAATGTTCCCAGGACAGACACAATCATCTTTTTCACGAAGAGCTGCCAGAGTTAAAAGAACTTTATTAAGTACAGGTCCTTCAACAGCATTTTTGCATTCTTCAAAAAGCACAGCCATAGATTGAAGCACAAATTTCCAAACTGATGTATTTTGAACATTTAAAGATTTCTCCAAAACTTCAAGGCATTTTTGTGCAGCTTGTGAATTGGTTTTGATACATTCAGCCATAACTTTATTCAAAGATAAATGTACTGCATGACCAAGTTCAACACTAGGAGTATTAAATGCTTTTCCAAAAATATCAAGAGTATCAGGTAAAAGATTAATACTTTTATCTGGAGTCATCTTGGACAAACAACAGTGAGCTTCACTTAAAGCCTGAAGCCAATAAGCAAAGACACTGATATCAGCAGGAGTTTGATGTGCTCTTAGAGCCAAAATAAGTTCAGCATTTCGATTGATGGGAAAAGCAGATGGTGAAGGTGGACGCTCCAAAGTCCTTTGAATGCATTGAAAGGCTGAACATCTTACTGTTGAATCAGAAGTAGTACCAAGTTGAAGTAAAATTTCCAATAACGATGCAAGGTTAGATTCTGGCATGCGATATAAAATTCCCTCCAAAAGGCACAAAAGACGAGTAATTGTTTCACGATTTCCTAAAAAGAAGTTATATGATACTGTAATGGATACAAATTAATACCATTTGCAACTTCAAGTTCTTCTTTAATAGCTTCTGAAACCCTTTTAGCAGAGGGATGTACTTCTTCTGGCTTGACATATGGTTCTTCAGTCAATAAAGCTCGAAGAATTCTTCTGCTCATCATTCTAACACCAGCATGGGGATGAATTGTAAAAGTAACAAGTTCAGCAGCTGTTGCCTTGTTATCACTGACTTGCCAAAATGCAGGAGGTTGTGCTTTTAATAAAGTTCCAAGTGCAGCAATCAAAAACTTAATAGCACCATGAGCTTCTTTTACAACAGCTAAAGCATGAAGCTTACGATCAAGGACCTAAAAAATGAAATACTGTTTTTTGATATTTTTGTAATGTTATAAACATACAGCTTTTGCATTGCTATAATATTTAGTCATCAATTCTTTAGGAATTTTTGGAGCAATGAGTTGAAGCAAATAACTACTTGCATAAACTTTTTTGATATCCTCAATGGGAAGAGCATCAAGAGTCGACAGCAAAATGCCAAAATATTCAACATCACTTTGTGAACCTTCTTTTTCTTTGATAATATCAACTGCACTTGCAAGTACGGCAATAACATCATTTTGAATTGTAGAACCAGATTTCCAGATTCGATTTACAGGTTCAAAGGTAGGATTTGTACAATTTGTAAAGCGACTGATAGCAGTTTTCCCGCCATCTGATACATTTGTATTTCCTTCATCGATATTCATTACACCCTAAAAAGGTGTGAATCAGTGGCATAAGTTTAGAACTATAATTTAATATACCAATCCAAGATGAGCTAATGGATCTGCGGTTGTTGCTTGTTCAACTCGATCATCAATTGCAATTAATGGTTCTTTATGAGCAGCTCGTTCAGCTTTTGCAGCATCACGAAACTTCGTAAACGTAGCATTTTGAGATGAAGATTGCCCTTTTCCAATAGCTGTTATTCCCTTTCTGTTAACACGAAGACGAAAATTTTTTCCCATTCCTGTAAAATTTTATAATTTTAAAATGTAATTAATTTAATCATTAAAATATTATACAAGAGATATAGGAACTTATATATTTTGGCTTTTGTTAAAAAAGAGTTTTTTTTAACAAAAGCCAAAAGCGATCATATGATATTAGGAAAAATATTAGGGGAACTTCAGGATTATCAAAGAAGAAGTTTAGTCTAGCAAAAGCCCTTTAAAATATCAAGAATCACCAAATTAAGAATCCTAATGGAAAAAAATACAAAAAAGTTAAAAGCAATCACCAAAAATGCGCGATCTAAAAGACTTGTCGAGCGTGAACTCGGATTTGGTTGAGAAAAAAATGGGGATAGTAAGAAAGTTTTCCAGTCGAGAAAAATCTTGGCGGTTTGTTTATTGTTCAATTTTTAATAGGAAATTAATAGAGCAAAAAATACTTTTTTTACTTGGGCCTTTTTTGTTTTAATGTTAAACAGAAGATTAATTTTATAATAATAGCTAATGAATCGAGGATTTGTAGGTAAAACGCGAAAACCCGTTGCCGTATTTACGACTGCGGAATAACCTTGATTAGGATTGAGTAATTTTTGGGATGCTGTGAATTGCATAACGGCAGGATCAGTTGAATTATCCGTTTGCTGTCTTGGGAATTCAAATGGATTCTATAAAATGCGAAAACAATATATTGTACGAGTTATATTTTTTGAATTTAGTTGTACAAGGTGATCAAAAAAATCACTATCTCCCACATTTTTCCAGGGTATTTAACTTGAATAAAAAATCAAAAATAATATTTCAAGTTTTCAAACTCAAAATAATTTGGCAACGAAAATTCAAGAAAGCAAAATTCAAAAAAATTTCAGAGTGAAATTTTGAAGTAAAAATGACTAAGTCTGGAAAATTGTTATGTCGGTTAATTCCCAAATCCTAAAGGGATGGTAATTTTCTTGATCACCTTGTATTTAAATCTTACATTTATAGTTGTTGATTTATGGTTAGAATTTGTGTTTTTAGATTTATCTTTGCTAATTTTAAATTCTTCGAATGAATCAGCTGCAGCTTCAATGGAATTTTCATATGCGGCAATATGAAGGGAAAGGGTGCTAGCATTTTTATTTTTGCTTGAATCCTTTCCTTCTTTTGATTCACTTTTTTCAATAATATTTAAATATTCAGATGGCAATTTATTTTCTGATTTTTTCCATGAAATCGAAGATTTACAACTTCTTTGTGTATCTTGAGTTAAATCTGATAATTGTGGTGAGGCTGCAGTTTTTTTAAAAATGAAATAGGAATTTTTGAATCTCTTAATTTCGTAAAGAACGTAACCTTTATTAAATTAAAAAAACTGCAGCCTTAATTTTGATTTTACCGAAATTTTGAACTTTTTTATTCTTATTTGAAAAATCTTGTGATTGAACATTTTCAACAGATAAACAAGGATGCTTTCGATTGAGATTAAGATTACTGTAGCGACCATTTGAGGTATCAATATCGGAAAGATCATTTTTGCCTTTGAATGGCGCACAATGATCTTTTGTTGTCATCTAAAATTAATATTTATTAGTGTTCTGTTATGACCCATTTGTCACAAATTAAACAAATTCCAAACGGTTTATGTTCTTGTTTCTCGTGAGTAGTCAAATAATCCATTGAAAGCTTTTAACAAAAGTAAATTTACTGATAGCAAATCAAACACAAACTTGGGTTTTTCAACATTTACAAGTGCAAAAAACCTATATAAAGGAGCAATGAAAAACGGTTATAATAACATAAAGAACTAATTTAACGAATTAGAATTCAAACAAATTCGAAAAAAAAGTTAAATATTTTGCAAGAAAATTTTAAAATAGACAACTATTTTTTAGTCTAAATCTAAGAAAAAGGACAGAAAAAAGGAAAGCTAGAAAATAGAAGAGAGAAAGTTCCAAACTGTCGATCCAAAAGTGTCTGAAAGTGAAGACTGAATGATTTAGCTCAACAGGATGCTCTTTTTAAAGGAATGATGCAATCAATCAAACCCCGGCGATAATTTCACATTCTGTTTTGCTTTTTGGATTAAAAAAAAGAAAAGCTAGACATTACAAAAAGGATTGTTTTAAATAAGACTGACAGTGCCGAAAAATAATAAATAAAAGCATCTGTCAATCCATTTAGATTATTTTTGAGCGAAAAAAAAGTTTGCTAATAATGTGTTAGATCCTGTTTGCACTGAAATACAATAAGAATGATGCAACAATAATGTAAAACATGTCATTTGAAAATTTACAGAATATTTTTTGTGACTAAAAATTTTCTAAAAATTTAGTCTAAAATTTTCTGGTAAAAAATTATTGTTTGATATTTTGATTAAAATATTATTTAACTGCAAAAAATATCATAAAAAGACAACTTGCTGATAGAAACCTTTATTTTGTTTTAAATCTTTCTGTTTTTAAACAGAAATAAGTATTTATGAATTTCAAAACATATTACTGTAGTTAGGTATGCATCAAAAAAAAACAAATTACTGTAGTTAGGTTTGCAACAACATTCACATCAAACTGAAAAGCAAATTTTGTGGGACGTTTTGGCATTCGTTTTTTAAAATTCTCTCGACAAAAAATGTTGATTCCTCGAGGAGAAACATTTGGGCTGCACGGGATTGGGTTACTCTTTTTTTTTAAGGGAAAAAAGAAAAAGCTCTAAGGGCAAATAGGTCAATTAATGAAAAAACCAATAAATACCAAAAATAAGGACGCTACTACTATTAAATGCCCGCGTAAATAATAAACAAACAGTAAAGTAATATAAGTAAAAACTTTATGTAAAACATTAACAAAAAAATGCAACACAAAAAAAACAAATACAAATTAAAAAGGAGGACGTTGATTATAATAAAAGTCCCACAAAATTTTGCTTTCTCTTTGCAAAAAATTTCATGTGCATTGAGTCTCTCTCACACCTATGTCGAATAATTCATTTTTTAAAAAAATGATTAAGTCGACACTGTTTTCGTGTCGAGAATTTTTTTCCCCTATAAAAAATAATTAGGTCGACTGAAATTAAAAAAAAGAAAAAGTTGATTGCAGTCGACCTAATTATTTTTTATAGGGGAAAAAAATTCTCGACACGAAAACAATGTCGACTTAATCATTTTTTTTAAAAAAAGAATTATTCGACATAGGTGTGAGAGAGACTCATTAGCTAAAACTTTATGCAAATTTAAGCTGATATCACTTTTTTTGATTTTCTCAAAAAATTTACAGTAATTTTTGTCAATGTTTAATTCAGAAATAAGGCATAACTTTGTGTATTTATTATTTTACAAAAAAATGCTTTCGAAAAAAACCAAACTATTTTTTTGTTTCTCAGACTTTTCACCTATTATTTTTTATGGTTAAAAAGACAATGTGACACCTTCAAATTTATACTATCCAAATTGTTTGGACCAAAAGAAATTTTCTCGAACCAAAAACGTACTTAAATTGATTCTTTTTTTGGACCTTATTTGACCATTTTTATTTTTACTCAAATTTAATTTACATTTTTTTACAAAATGAAGCCAATTTTTAAAAGTGTTTTACGAATTCCATCTTTTCGAAAAGAAGAAGAGTTATCTGTTGCAGAAATTGTTGAAGCTGTTGAAGAATTGGATCAATCTCGAACATCCCGGATTAGCACAGATTTATTATCCTCAACATCAAGTAATACACAATTTCATGCAACAAGAAGAGTAGGTTTTATAAAGATGGAATGATTGAAATTAATTAATTCTTTTTTAGTGGAATAAATTAATCAGAAAATTCTATGAAAAAATGCCAAAACGAAAGCATCGAGGTTTAATTCTTTCTTATGAAAATACATTCACCGGAAAAGCAGCTGTTCAATTTTTGGTTACAACTTTATTTCCTGAAATTGTTCCAAATAAACCTGTTGATGAGTAAGTTTAAGTTTTGTAATTATATTTGTAAAAGTTATTAGAACTTATTTTTAGAACAAATGCAATAAAATTTATGGAAGTTTTGTTCACTATCGTTTCACTTTCATATTAGTCGACCCAAGAAGTTCTGATAGTGATAAAGATGATCGTGTCGAGAAAAATGAGCCTTCCTCTGCCTTATTTTTTTTTGCTGCGACAAAAAATTTTTTGAAAAAAAAGTAAGGCAGAGGAAAGTTCATTTTTCTCAACACGATCATCTTTAACACTATCAGAACTTCTTGGGTCGCTAAAACGATAGTGTGTTAAAGAAAAATTTGGTTGAAAATGTTAAATCTCCAGATTCCCAGCTTTTCATTTCTAAAGCAATTTATCGGTTTGTTTTGTTTTTGAATGATTGAAGGTTAACATATTTTTAAATATTTTTAGATTTATTACTGTAAATGTTGCAGCAGAAATTGAAGCAACAAGTTTAAAACGTTCAAATTCAATAACAAATTTAAAAGCTGCTGCAAAGTAAGTTTTTTAAAATTAAGATTTTTAAACAATCTAAATGCAACAATTTCAGCAATTTTAATTCATCTTTTCGTATTGCAGCAACACAAAATCGAAGAATCTCAAAATCATGTTCAAACTTGCATAAGGTAATTGTTAATTTATTACATTTACATGTTACTAAAAAAGTAATTTTCAGCTTCTCAAATGTGAATTAAAGATTGAAGAAAATACAAGCAAAAATCCTTTCAAAATTTCTAAAATTATTAAACCAACTCTTGAAACTGCTGCTGAAGAATCTGAAATTTTTGGAAAAGCAAAAAGTGAAAATAATTATTTTCAGAAACAAGTTACATGTAATCGTTACAGTAATCTTCCAATGAAAAATGGTAGTGTTTTTGTATTTTTTACTTACAAAAATAATTTTATTATTTTAGAATTTTTTTTAAGTCCATCAACCTCTTCATCAACGACATATCCAACAATTCCTACATCTTCAAATTTTTCAATCTCAACATTTTCTTCGTCTTCAAAAAGTATCAAACGTGGTGCCGCAGATTTTGAACCTTCTCCAATTCCATTTAAACGCGTAAATCAAGTAAGATTTATTTTATTAATTTACAGTATCCATCAAATACAGTATATATTTTTAGAGACCAATGTCATATTATGAACAATCATCAAATGTTTGTGAAACTCCATCAAAAGCTGAAGAATATTTGTTACTTTTAGATAGTCTAATCGCTGATGAAATGTTAACAGAAAATCAAAAGAGACGAAAACTTGCTGGTTTTCAAAAAACTTATCCTGAAATTTATTTGATTAGATTCCCTGAAGCTGCTTTTACTCCAAAAGTTCAAAAACCTCGACATCCAACTCCTATTCGAGTTTTACAGAAATTGATTCGTCGAAATTCAGCAAAAAGAAAGTAATTCTAAAATATCTTATTTTTTCATGTATATGTTTTTTCTGTAACAAGTAAATGCATTTTTTTATATCTGTGTTATGTTGGCAAAACGCTGTTTTTTAAGAATTTAGTATAAATTTAGAGATGTTGGAATTTTTGTTATTTAATTGGAACACTTTTATACAAAAATCTTACTGCCAGCTATTTACACCCATAAAGAAATTCTGATAAAGTAAAAATTTTTGTAGCAAAACTGATTTTTTTGTAAAAAATTGTTGCGGAAATTTAAATAACTAAAAATCCATTTTATTCCATTCAGGAAAATGTTTGGCGGTTCGTTCCGAATTTAAATGTTGTTCATCGTTGTAAACAACAAAATTTTCCAGGAGTATTTTTTTTTCTGTATTAACAACTTGTAAACCAGCAAACATTAATATATTTAATATACTGTAACATTATTATATTTATTAATAATAAAAATGAGAATGCCGTCATTTAAAAGAAATCGCGGCGAATTAACAGTTGCGGAAATTGTTGAAGTTGTTGAAGAAATTGATCAATCTCGATTAAGTGGACATGAAACAAGTATTTTAAATACTGCAGAAAAGAATGATCAATTTCAAGCTACACGAAGGGTATTTTCTTTAACAGTAATATTTGGTAATTAATTTAGTATTTGTTTTTTAGTGGAATAGATTAATCACCGGATTTTATAAAGAAATGGAAAGAAAAAGATGTCGAAGGTTGCTTAAAAGTTATCCAGATTGCTTCATTGGAAAAGCTGCTATTCAATTTTTATTAACCAATGTATTTCCAAGAATTGTTCCAAATAAACCTGTTGATGAGTAAGTTTAAGTTTTGTTAAACCCAATGATAATTTCTATGTAAAAATTTTTAGAACAAATGCAGAAAAATTTATGGAAGTTTTGATAAAGAAAAATTTGATTGAAAATGTTGAAGATCCAAAAATGCCCGCGGATGCTTTTAAACATAATAAAGATAGATTTTATCGGTAAGTTTTTTTAATGGAGGATAAATTTGTATTTTAATAAAAAAGATTGCAGATTCTTGGCAGAAAATATGGCTGCAGAAATTGAAGAAACAAATTCGATGAAGAGAAGCAACTCTCTTCAAAATGTTGGTGTTAAACCTTTGGCGTTCGTTTTTCTTCTCTTCCATTTTTTCGAACAATAACATTTT
Source organism: Panagrolaimus sp. LJ2414 (assembly GCA_024447195.1). Taxonomy (NCBI): domain Eukaryota; kingdom Metazoa; phylum Nematoda; class Chromadorea; order Rhabditida; family Panagrolaimidae; genus Panagrolaimus; species Panagrolaimus sp. LJ2414. The sequence continues at coordinate 1,087,318 of JAMRXY010000018.1, forward strand.
TCTCTCGCTTCTTTTTTTAGTCGCTCTTCTTCATCATTTCAACGACCACCATCAAATTTGGATCGCCGTATCAGTTCTTCTTATAGTACCCTTCATAAAGTATATCTTTTTTCTTTCATTTATCAATCTTTCATGTTATAATAAAAATAATAATTAATTTTTAGCTTTTAAAAGCCGACGATATGATTAACTCAAATTCAATGAAAGATACTTTTGTGCGGCATCCTTCTTCTTCAAATTTCAAAGCTACAACTCCTGATACAATTTATGAAAAGATTCCAGAAACTCCACAACACAAATCAACTTCTTCATCGGTAACTGCAGAGGATGTTGATTTTCTTAAATCTTGGAAACAATCGTATGTTTTTTTTAAATATTGTTTAAACTTTATTTTTATGAGTATGTTTATAGAGTACGAAGCTTTATCCAAAATGATCAACTCGTTTTTTCTCTTGCTACTCAAGTTTTTGGTGATGTAATTAAATGGAATTCTACACAAGTTGGTGAAAGTGGTGTTGTTAAAATTGAAGATCCTAAAAGTTTGTTTTTCCTTATTTTTTCGCTTTCGTTCATACTGTATCATTTTAGATGACCTTCCATCAGAAGTTAAAAGATGCCTTAAAATTCTTATGAATTGGACTCCAGAATCTTATGTCACAGAAGGACAATCCTCAACGCAAATCTTGGAAAAGCTTTGTTCAAAATTGAGTTACTTCTCTCCACTTGTTCCTGAATTTGAAGCAAAAAAATTGGTAAAAGTATGGGATTATTTCAATAAACAAATTCTCGGAGATAAATATGATAATCATTTTGTTCGAAATGGTATTTTTATACTCTCCTTAAAATAATTCTTTTAATCATATCTTTAGACTTGCCATTATTTGCAACTTCAACAATCTCTACAAATCAATCAATATTCTCAGCTTCAACAAATTCTTCGCTTTCTTCCAAAGGAATCAATTACATTGATGATTATGAAACTCCAATGCCGCCAAGAAATCTTCGAGCACAATTTCAGAAAAATATTGCTGCTGCTGCCTCAGGAACTACTGGAAGATCTGTTGATTTTGATGTATCAAATGCATCATCTGGAATTTCTGAAGTCTTTTCATGTATGATCTCTTTAAATTAGTTATTATTTATGTGTTTAACTTTTATCAATTTTTAGGTCCCAATTTTAAAGCCGCTTTACAAGCTGTTCTTCTTTCATTTCCATCAACGACTCGTCGAACTTTGCATCTTATTTGTCGTTATATTAAACGAATAACATCAAATCCGAATCTTAAATTGCATGAAAAGAAATCAAATTTAGATTATGTAAGTTTTCTTTTGTTTATCAATTTCTTACTGTAATTTATGTATGTATATTTTTAGTTGATTGATAGGATTGGACTTTTTATCTTTGATTTTACTGCAAATTATATCAGCTTCAAGGATGCAGTTTGTTTGATTCAAATTATGGTTGAAAAACAAACGACAATTTTTGCTCCATCATCTGTCATCGTTGAAAATGCTGAAAAATTGTATTATTCTCGTACCAAGGTAATTTTTTTCTACCTTTGTTTATACTGTAATTGCTGTTTCCATGTTAAAGCATAGCTTTTTGATTACTCATGTGATTTGAGTATATAGAGTAAATCAAATGATGCTCAAAGTTTAAGCCACCGAAAAATTGTTTTTCAAACATTTACCCTCAAATTTCGCCAATATGCCCAAACCAACTACTGTAGCTACAGTATCAATGAACATCATGCAATGTAGTTTTATTTTTCAGGGTACTCCTGCTCCAACAATCAATAGATACTGTCATCAAATTGATCGAGAAGAATATCAACGACAAGCTATTGATACTGGTGATGAACTGCTTACACTTTTGGATAGCATTATTGCAGATGAAAATTTATCAGAAAGTCAAAAGAAAAAGAAATTGGAATCCTTTCGAAAAACTTATCCACATTTGTATGTTCTTCGATTTCCTGAATCTTCATTCGTAAAACCAAAGCGTCAGCCAACTCCAACTCGAATTGTAAATCGAATTAGAAGTTTAACTCGACGGGCTTCAACTAAACGAACTTAAATCACAAACAACTTGTTGCTAACTGTTTTATATCTTTGTTTTTTAACTGTATGAAATGTTGTTGTTTTTTCTGTGAATAATTTTGCAGTTTTTGTTGATCAACTTTTTTGTGTTATTAAAAAATCTTCAAATTATTTATTTTATTCATTTTTTCATTAATTCAAGCTGAAATAGTTTTGTTATTAATTTTTCAAGTTGTTTAAAAATTAATAATTTTACCTGTTGTGAAATAGAACGTGGAATTTTTCCACTATAAAAACCCTGAGATTGTGTGGATACTGTAGAATGTTGATGAATTCGAGAACCATTTTGGTCATCAAAATGCTCGGATTCTTCTTCAATTCGATGTAACTGAAATTTTTTATTTGATTGTGCATCTGTTTCAATGGAAGAAATATCATTTGCTGCATTGGCTGGTCTTTCCTGAAAAGTATCCAAAGAATAAACAGCTCCACGAGAATCAGATTCTGATGGAATTATAAAGCTGTCACTGATTGATCCGGTTGTATCAGCAGGAGATTCTAAGCCACATGAAGATGCTTCAGGAGAAGATAAACCAGGAGAATCTCGACCAGGTAAATATATTCGACGAGAGATAATTGTAGAAGCCTGCTTTTCTGAGGAAGGGGTGGGAATCAACTTTAAATTGGCCCGTCGCTGCGGCATCGGTGCTGATGGTTGCTCCCATGGTGGAGCAGGTGGCTCATAAAGTGGAGGTTTTTCCTGAAAATTATTTGATATAAAACTTCAAAGACGAATCGCTATATACTTTAAATGGCATATTTATCGGTATTGGCACATGTGGATAATTTTGATGATGAATTCCGGTTGTTTTTGGAGAAGCTTTTATTGCTGTACATGAATGCCGAGTTGAAACATATGTCTAAAATGTAAATTGTGATTTGAAACCCAGGGTTTTCTCAGCAGGCACCATTCGCTTGATTGACCCCGAGAAAAACCACAAGATAAAAACCAACCCTATCAATTGAAACCAAATCAATATCAGTTCTGTCATCCTCTTCTTCCTCTTCTTCATCTTCAAGTGAAATTTCTTCATCCTCTGGAATTGTGGCACAACTTTTGGTTGTTCCAGCTTCAATTGAAGTTATCCTTGAATCAGGAGTTCCCACAAGATTATGCAAATTTCTTACTGTAATTAATTAATTTACTGTAATATATGTTAATTAATTACAGTAAATATTTCGCTTACTTTGTCGATTATTGTTTGCTGCTGTTAATGGAACTATCAAAGTTTTACCAGAATGTGGCCGGCGTGGAAGTGGTGGTGAATCATTTGTTAAAGCGTGGGCGGCTTTAATTAATTGTTCTTTTGTTGGTTTAAAGGCACTTTTGATTGGTGCCATCGGAGGTGGAATATTTGGAGGTTTCAAAGATGAAGTTGTCGAAGATGGCGAAACTATTAGCGGCGTTAAACTTTCAAATTCTTCAAGATTTGCAAACATTAATGCTAATAATCCTCTCTTAAAAAGAATGTTAAACATTTGATTACTGTATAAAAAGAAAAATATTTACCCTATTTTCATTACCATTATTCCTACGGTATTTTCGAAAAATACAGTAACAAAGACAACCAAAACAGCAACACTAAAATTTTAAATTTATTTTTAAGTTTTGATTATTTAAAAAAAAATAAAATGTTACAAGATTACTGTAGCCTAAGAATTTGTTTTTTGTAAAATTTAAAATAAAACTGTAATTTCAAATTTAATTACAGTAACTTTACTTTTTATGGGCAAAACTTTAGTTAAATTTTGCCATGTTTGCTTTTGTTTTTCAAATTTGCATAATATTATGCTGTGCTACAGTATTCTTAAAACCAATCCTAAAAATGAAGAACCAACCAAAGAAATGACCAAACTTAAAATGAAAGCAGTAATAACCAAAAATGTTAATGGATCAATATGTAAATCATTTGTTGCAAATTTTGTTACAATATTTAATGCCTTCTCCCACCAAACAATATTTTTGTTTCTTGAAGGTGAAGACATCTTTTTATTAAAATTGAATAAATTATCACAGCTTTAAAATAATAAATATAACATTTTTATACATTTCTATTTAAAAAGAATTTCCTGAAAAATGCTTTAAACTTCTATTTTTTTCACACTTTTAAGTTTGTTTTCAGAATAATCTTTTTTCTGGGATGAAAAAAAGTCAAAACTTGAAACATCAGCTCGAACAACAACAAAAACAAGAACAAGAACACGAAGAAAAAGAAGAAAGAAAAGGGCATGGAAGAAAAAAGAAGCAAAAGAATGCCTCGTGGGACTTTCTTTTTTTTTGTTGTGTTAAAACTTGAAGGAAAAAGAAAGGAGAAGCTGGAAGAAGAAGTTTTGAAGAAGTTTGTATTTGAAAAAGAAGAAGACCCCCTTTTTTTGAGAAGCACACGCTTTCTTCGCCTGCTTTTTTGAAAGTTTTGCGCACGCAACTTTTTTTGCTAAAACTTCTTCCGCAAAAAATACACATATTTTTAGAGAACAGAGATTTCTTTAAGCCTTTAATTTAAAAAAACTATTGAATTTCACGGACATTTTATAAAAAAAGAATGGCAAATATCTTTTTTTTATAAAAAGTATAATTTTGAATCAAAAAAATTACCTTCTTTTTAAAATTTCAAGGAACACTTTTTTCTTCTTTTTTTGCAAAAGCAAACTTTAATCAAATCAAATTTTCTTTGATTTCTTTGTATTATTTGAAACATTAAAAATTCAAAGATGTTTAAAGAAAAGATATTTTTTCGGGTGAAAAAAAAGTCACAGAATGAAGAGAGAGGAAAGAAGGAAATTCCATCAAAAAAAGGCATGGAAAGGTTTCAAATAACAAAGAAAAGGCATAAAAAGGAAATTTAAAAAACTAAAGCTTTAAAATTATATGTGTGGTCCTTTCATATTGTTTTTTTTCATCAAGAAATAAAAAGTAGTAATTTTTGGTAGCTAAATCAGAAGCTCAAAGGCATTCAACTTCTGACTCATCAATGTTTAAGCAGGCAAACATCAAAGGGTCAGAGTAGTTTTTTAATTTTCAACAACTTAAGTTTTTAGTTGATGTCATAATAATATTAATTATGATAAGCAGATAAATTTATGAAAGAGAGAAATATTTTTTTACAGTTGATAAGAGCTTATACAATATTAAAAAAATACAGTATCCAAAATATAATGGGTTGTTGTAATACACTTTTTTTAATTATTACCTGGCAATTCTTTTTAAAGATTACGGTATAAAAATAGTTTTGGCATTCTTATAAAAATTTTATATTTTTCACATCACAGTTTTAACAATTTTATAAAAGGATTGTTACTGTACCTTTAATATCAAAAACAAATGCAAAAAACCCGCAATAATAAAGTGCAGATGAAATCATAATAACTTTCTAAACAACCTCACAAAAAAAGCATTTCAGATATATTTTCAGATATCAACCCAATTATTAACATTCTTTTCTTTCAATATTAATCCAAAACACGCAAACATCCAAGAACTAAAAAAGTTAATGAAAAAAATAATTTATCCAATGCATTCTTTTTTGGAATGCCAAAAAAGTAACCCTAAAATAAGGCAACTTAATGGTCCTCATCTCGAGAAAGGGGTATTTTTCGAAAAAATAGCTAATAAAAATTTACAACTTTTCGTTCGTTCCTTTATTTTATTTTCCCAAAATTAACAATTTAGAGCAGTTTTGGAATGAACAGGGCAAAACTAATTGCGCTTCAAAAAAGCAGTTTTCGGCCAAAAAAGAGGGGATACGCAAATTTGCCAAAGTTGTTGAGCACTCTCATAAACCAAAGAAAGAAATAATTCTAACATCATTTATGCAAATTTGTCGCAATTTTTAGAAAACGAAGAGTTGAATCCTCTTTTTTCGTATCGCTTTTTTGGCTCTTTAAAAGCTTATTTGCGCAACATCTTTTTTTATGGCTACTCCCTTCTTTTGAAGAAGAAAAACTTTAATCAAGATAAGTCAAGCAAGGAAGAAAGAAGAAGTTGTAAGTCATTCATTCATTCCTTCATTCATTCATTGTCTGATGCAGATGTAAAAAGTACCAATGATTTTTCATGTAAGATAAAAAAATGCCAAAAGCAAAAAGAAAGGAACGCTTTTAAAAAATATATAAAAAAAATGGACGGCACTTTTTATTTGAAGTTGAGTGGTGGGAGCTCTTCTTTTTTTGCAAGAATTACAACAACGCCTCATTCGTCATCTTCTGAAGTATTATAAAAGAAGGGATGCCTAAAAGTAGAAGAGAGAAGGAAAAGCTGGAGCCAGAAGAAGAATAAAGATGGAACGATAAAATTATTTCCCTTCTTTTTTCCCTCTTGAAAAACAAAGAAAAAGAAGAAAAAGTTTGTTGTTGTTGTTTTGTCATTTTTTACGCATGATTCACTTTTTTATATATCTTTAAGAAGGAGATGAAGAAGAGGTCTTCTTTGAAGTTACCCTTCTTTCAGAAGTTCCAGAAGGGAAGAAAAAAGGCCTTCTGAAACTTCAAAAAGCAGTCAATTTTTTTTCAGACAGAAGTAAAAAAATAAGTGCTTCCAAAAATTTAGTTTTCATCTTTGAAGTTGTTTTAGAAATAATAAATTTTTTAAAAATATCTGTCGCATTGGGTTTAAAAGAAACATAAATCATGTCAAAAAATGACAAAGCTAAAAATTGACTCTTTTTTTCTCCATTTCCAATGGGAACAATTTTAAAAATTTTTTTTCGGGAGAACTTCATTTACACGAATCAAAAAAAGAGAAGAAAACATATGAATTTGGTATTTATTGATTACTCAAATATAAGCATGTCAGAAAAGTTATCATTTTTCTCAAAAAAATTGAAAGTTCCTTCTTTTGTTTTTGAAATTTAACTAATTAGAGGATTAATTCGTTTATGAAAGATAAATAAAAACAAACTTTAATTTGAAATTTTCTGCGTTTAAAAAAATTTAAATATCGGTATAAATTCAAAGATAAAAACAAAAAATACGATAAATACCAGAATGCAAAACATCATAGTTTAGAAGTGTAAATACAGCATTCAATGGTTTTCATTTGTCACTTAACTTCGGCGGGCGTCAACGTTGCAAAATTTACAATTAAAATTATTGCCCTCTTTTTTGTAAGCTACGAAAATATTTTACAGGGATCTTCACAGTGACTGACATCGTTTTTGTACACTTTTTAGACATCATTTTAGACATTGTTTTGATAACATTTTTTATAATAATTTTTTTTAAACTTTAAGCTTTTTGAGTACATTCTAAATATTTTCATTTTAAAAAATATTCAGAATGAACGCAAAACGTGCGACAATCACTTTTTTAATACCCCCCTTTTTCTGTAATCTGAAAAATTTTAACATTTAATTGCTTCTTTTTTTTCTTACAAATCGTGGACCACGATTTGTAAGAAAAAAAATGTAGTGGTGATAAAAAATCAAAGAACTTTGATTACGGTATTTTTTATGCAAATCTCCAGTTTTTATTTTCTTCATTTTCAAAAAATATCCGCAACGTTTCAGCAACATAAAAAAAGCATTCGAACATTTGTCATCATTTTGGAGAAGGTCTTGCATTTTTATCTTTGGTTTTGAATTCTGAACATGGATACGGAAATGGTTTCTGATCTTCATCCTGTTATACCTGATATGGTTCCTGTTCATCGTCGTCAACCTTCATTTCGTGAAAAGTTTTTGTTTTATCTCAAGACAAATGCCAAACCAAAATTATCACTCAAAATGATGCAATCTTCCAGATACTTCTGCTTCCGGGAATTTCCTTTTTTGGTTATCAAGGATCTTACAAATATAAATCATACATGGGAATGCCTTTCTCTAGGAAAAAATGAAGATTTAAAAATTGTTCCTGTCGAAGATGGTGAATATGCTTATTGCTTTAGTAATTTTGAAAGCATTGATTTGGATAACCTTGAAAAACCTCTCTGGATAATTAATAAATTTGAAGTTTGGCATGGTCATAGTTCAACTCAAATTGCATCAGAATTGATCCCAAAGCTTGCTTATTGTCAACTCAAAGAATTGTTTCTTGCAAATCAAATTCTAACAATGAAAGAATTTGAATTCTTGGTTTCTGCTAAAACTGTTGAACACTTTGATTTTTATCCTAGTCAAGTAAAATATCCAGATGGAAGCATCGTTGCTGTTGATGAAATCGTAAAATTTATGCCAAAGTTGAAGCAATTTTCTTGGTGAGTATTTACTATGGTTTCATTAGGTAATAAATAAATGATGAATTTTTAGGTATGCTTTTGATATGCCATTAAATGTTACTCCAGCAACTACAAAGAATCTCATCAAATATTTGAATCCTTCCATTTTGACGCATTTTGAATTAGCGGGAATTCCGGACACATTTGATTTTCCTTTGTTTGTTGAATTCATGGATGCAAGTTTTCTTTTCTTAATATTTCACCTTTAATTAATTTTTGTTTTTAGAAATATCCATCAATTACCTTCAGTCTTAATTTTTATGGTCCTCCAATATCTGATGCTTATTCTGATATGCTTCAAACTTATGTTGATAAATTGCTCGAAACTGGTGTATACAAAGCGCGTCAAATAATGGTTTCTTTTCCACGTTTATCTCAAGAACAAAATGATATTTTGAGAGAAGAATATCAATTGAAATTCGAATAAAATTTGTATTCATTTCACTTTAAAGTAGAATTCTTCTTTTGTATACTGTGGAATTGCTATATTGTAGAATTGATTTTTGGAGAACTTAAAATAAATGATCATTTGATATGTACTGTAATTCTTTAAGTTAAACAAAATTAATTTTTTTTGAATAGCTGTTTCTTATTGGATAACGATATTCAATATCCAAAAGATAAAGTTTTTTTTTAAAGTTTTTTTAAACTTTAAAAGGATGAAAGAAAAAATGTGAGATTCTAGAATTATTTTTTTGCCTTCAACATTTAACTTTCATTTCTTTCATTTTGTTGCAATTTTTTATTCTCATTCTTCCCCTCTTGAGCAGCAAAAAATATTTGTGACATTGCCTTCTTCCGTCAGTCAGTTAGTCAACAAGCCAAGCCAAACCCAACCCACATCTCTTTCATCTTCTGAAAGCCAAAGAAAAAAGCCCAGAGACGTGTACGTGGCCAACGGCATTCTTTCTTTTTATGCATTTTATGTTTCAAATTCTCTCACCAACAAAAACAACATAAAAAAAAATAAATATCGATTGCAGCAAGCAAAAGCTTTTTTGCATGCGCAATTTCTCTTTTTTTTGTTGTTGTTTTTGCCCCTTTTTGAAGTCTTCAACTGAAGAGAGAGAAAGAATTCTTTCTCTTTCTTCTTCCAAATTGAAACTTAATTTAGTTGTTGCCATTTTCCATCCAACTACGACTACTGCCTGCAACAACTCTGCTTTTAAGTTTTTTTAAAATTTATATTATACTTGAGTTAAACACACAAGTTGAGTGTTTCTTTTTTGGAGTTGAAGAGATAGAAAAATGACAACAACGATTGATCCAGATGATTCCCTATTTGCTGCTGAACAACGGGGCTCAAATAATGAAGCAGGGCCATGGTGGCATAAAACAATTAATTTAGATGAAAAACTTAGCTTCGGTACTCCTACAGTAATGGTTACAGTATTAGTAAATATTTTTGGAATTGTTGTCTTCTTGAGATTGGGATGGATTGTGGTTAGTTTTTTTGGCATTTAAAATTTGCATAAAATTATAACTTGAATAGATAAACGATGCCAATTCCCTTAAATAACCCTGATTTTTAGGGCACCGCTGGCGTTTCTGGTGCTTTAGGCCTTTTAGCGGTTTCTGTAATTATTGTCTTGATTACGGTATTTTCTGCCATTGGCATTTGCCAACGATGTCAAGTTCAATCTGGTGGAATTTATTTTTTAATTTCACATGTCCTGGGCTCCCAGTTTGGCGGGGCCGTTTCATTAGTTTATATTTTTGGGCAGGCAGTTGGGAGTAGTTTAGTTGCAGTTGGCTTCGGGGAAAGTATGGCCCGACTTTTTTCAACTGAAAGCCAATTTGTCATTAAGTTATTCTCAATTTTAACTATTCTCGCGGTCACGGGTATGCATAAATAAATAAACAGATAGAAGCATCAATCAAAAAATAAATAAATTTTTAGCAGTAAATATTGCTGGTGTGCAACATGCTGTTCGGGCTGTTACAGTATTGCTAATTTGTGTTGGAATTGCTGCAATGGATTTTATTCTTGGTGGAATGTTTACTTCAACTTTTAGTTAGTTGTTTTTAAAGCATTTATGCAAATTTGTGATCCGTATAATTTACAGAAGATGGAGTTGGTGGATGGAATCGCGAAAGGTTATCTGAGAATTGGGATTCCCATTATGAGCCAATCAACTGCTCTGCCATCGGCTTTGAATATGATGCCGGACCGCAGACATTCTTTTCACTTTTTGGTGTACTTTTTGCAAATTTTCTTGGAGTTCTTACAGGCGTAAATATGGGTGGAGAACTTCAGAATCCTTACAAAAATATTGCCAAAGGTGAATTGAGTGCCATTGGAATCAGTACAATTGGATGCCTTCTATTTATTATTACTTTTGGGGCATCTGTTGACAGAAGCATGTTACTTTGTGACACACTTGTTGGAGAAAAAGTTTCAATTACAAAACTGCTTTTTCTTTCCGGAATTTATATTGCATCTTTGAGTTCCTTGACGGCAGGTTTAATTGGAACTCCAAGAGTTGCTGCTGCAATCGCCGCAGAAGGATTTATTCCAATGCTTAATCCACTTGCTGTTAGTGTAAGTAATTTTTACATCCTTTTGGCAGATTAGTGACAAAACTAATATGCAAATTTGCATAACATTGGATTTCAATAACTTTCAAACCAAAAGGTCTTGATTGAAATGTGTCAATAAAAACTTGTTAAACTTTTTGAGCAAACATTTTTCGCGCATTAAGTTAATAAGATCCAATGTTTAACAAATTTGCATGATTACCCCTCTGGCAATCTGCAAAAACTAGGGTTGTTCATTTCCCTCTCCCGGGAAATTCCCGGGAAATTTCCCGGGAGATTTCCCGATTTTTTGCGGGAAATGGTTCTCATTTCCCGGGAAATCTACAGTAATATTTTATGTTTTTACACTAAACATTTAAAAACGGGATAAATATGCACTAAAAACACTGTAAATAGTCAAAAATGATTAATTTAAGTATTTTACAGTCCTTTTATAGGTTATAAGGTTAATTTTGGTAAAATATTACTGTAGCTTGGAATACTGTAGCTCCGGGAAATTTCCCGCCTTTTTTCGATTTCCCGGGAAATGAACAACCCTAGCAAAAACATTCATATATTTTTAGGATGGAGTAAACAGTAATCCAATTCGAGCTACATTGGTCATTACCACAATTTCTGTAGTATTTGTTTTACTTGGTGATCTAAATTATTTAGCAATTTTGTCCACACTCCCCTTCCTTTTTACCTATGCTACCGTAAATTATGCATATGTTTCACTTGCAATGAGTACAGATTTAAAAGAACTTAAATCCCAAATTGCTGGTCAAGATCCCCAACAGCAACAACAACAATCAAAGTCAACTGCCGATTATGGATCAAGTCATAACCTTGCTCGAGATAACCTTAATGCTTTATTCCCTGAACGACAACAATCCCAATTCGACTCAAATCTTACAAATATCGGTGCCGGAGGGGATTTCTATTCCCCTTTCACAAATCGATATGTTGCTCTTTGTGGTGCCGTCATTAATATTCTAATTTGTTTCCTTATTAATTTCTGGATGAGTATCGCCCATGTTATCGCCATCGCATTACTGTATTATCACATTGGACAACGATGCCCAACTGTCAATACTGGAGTCTCAGAATTCTCAGTTCGACATATGTTTCAAGTTGTCGCAAAAGGGGATGTCCCCGTTCAGCAACAAACTGGAAAAGATACTTTACTTATTGGTGGAACTTCTGCAGGCCCAAATTTTAATATTGATGCTTCCCGCTTAAATGATGACAACGAAGATTATGCTCATCGAAAACAATATCATCATTCCGAAAATTACTAAAACTGACTAGTTCAAATTTTAATTTATATATTTTAACTATTACTATTATTTAAAAGCATTGTTTTTCATATCTCTTATTTTGTTTAAAATTGCATAAAAGCTCGGTGAAACTTTAAATAATTATTTTTTTGAAAAACAACCATAAATTTATTCAACAAAACAAAAATGACGCCAAGTTGGAAAAAAGAGAAAATTCAAAATTTGAGAAATCAGCTTTTAGATATTACTTGGGTAGAGCATCTGAAAAAAAGGGCAAAATTAGCATAAATTGTTAATAGAAAGTGTTAAAAACGTACAACACGAATTCTTTTTCCCATTGCAGCAGCAGGAAGATTACGATGGAATTTTGCTCGAACTGCACCAGAATTACCATGAACACGAGTAATACGGCCCCAAACAGCTCTGATTTTAGTTTTTTCACCACCATTTCGGGCTACCTTCTTATTTCCTTTGTATACGTAAACAGCTCGCTTACCAAGATAATATTTTGCATCTTGTGGAGTATGAACACCTTCAAGTTTAAGGAGGGAAGTATTTTCATGTTGATTACGAAGACCTCTTTTATACCCAGTGAAGATTGCTCGGACGTAAAGTCTGAAAATACATGGATTTTAGATACAAATTTAAGAAAATTAGAATATTTAAAGATTGGTAAGATATCATTTTTTTTATTTCGATCGCTTATAAAAGATTCATGGAACACTATTATGATTTTCACTATTTTGAAGTACGAATTTAAGTTATTTTTAAAATATGTTTTTTAAAATCTTTGATATATCAGACATCAAAATTTAATATGAAAAACTTGTAAGACTTCGAATATCGGGAAGGATAGATATTTATGGATCTACAAGATCCCCATATCCTTTTTAGAAAGATAATAAAAGATTTTAGGAAAAGTTATACCAGTTTTGATAAATTTTAAAGTCAAATTTTAACGATTTTTACATGTTCCATCTTAGAATCTGATATAAGAATTATAAAAAATTATCATATTTAAGCTCAAAAATCCTTGAAACGAACCTTTTAGGAGTTTTGGGACCGTGTTGGCGTTCCATTTTAAAGATCTGAAAATTAATTTTTGTAAAATTAAACAAAGTATTAAACAAAAAAGTAAATTTTTAACAACAAAAAAATTTTTCAACGCAAAAAAATTCAGCAGACACTTTGGGAACGAAAGAAGAGAAAAAATGGAAAGCTTGTCAGGATTGTTACGGTAACTGAAAGCGGGAAATTCAAATTATGCAAAAAGATGCATTTTGCCAAAGTTTAAAAAATTTCAATCAAAAACAACCAACGTTTTCTCGATTTTAAATTTTATCGCAGGTTTCTGTGATTTAATTTTGATTGTTACAGGTTTCTGTGATTTGGATTCTTTGCAGGTTTCTGTATTCTTAAATATCTAATATTGTTAGCTGCTGCAGATACCTGCTATATTTTTTGTAATTATGTCAGAAGAATGTGAAAAGCTTATTGAAAAATTAGATGCAGCTTTCACCAACAATTCTATTGATGAATTTGCGGTAAGTTTCCAACTAATCCCTACCCGTAATTAATATGCTTCTTTCAGGAATCTTTTGGAGATGATGTTGGCTTAGCTAACGATGTTCTTGGAACATTTGACATTCCCGCCGAAGAGGGACAAATTGATTACAAAAAAGGATTAAAAACTTTGGCAACAAAGGTAAGGATTTGTTTTACACTTTCAATCCTCACATTTAAACTTTCAGTACTTTCCTGAAGAATTCTGTAATTCTGAGTATGTTGTTTGTGGAGCAGAAGATAAAGCAACTAAGACTCGAATAATAAAACTTAAGACAAGGCTGTATTATAAACAACTAAAATTCAATTTATTGCGAGAAGAAAGTGAAGGATATGCAAAAGCAATTACAGAATTATTCTCAGGTGATAAATATAATGATCCTCAACGGACACTTGCTCGTCTACAAAAGTTAATTGGTCAATTCAATTTGGATCCGAATCGTGTCATCGACATTCTGCTGGATTGTTTTGAAGCAAATTCTGAACGAGCTACTTTTTATACTGGAATTTTAACGGCGCTTAAAGTTAGTCGACAAGATTTGGCAGATATTTTAAAGAGAAAGTTTATCTTTCAAGAAGTATGTTTTTTTTTTGTTTAAGTTGCTTATTTGTACTTTTACATTGTTTTAGAAGTTGGATGGTTCTGCATATTCATTATGCAATCTTGCTGCAATAATCTGCGAACAAGGCCTTGTTGATTTGTTACCTTTTTTTGCTTTTGTAAGTTTTCTTTCATTTTAATCCTTGTAAAATGTTATCATTTAAGCTTGACCCTGATCAAAAAACTTTAACTGAAACCAATAAAAAGCATGTTGCATTAAACAAAGCTCGAGCTAAAAAAGGTGAAATTATTATAACCTCAAATGCAGATGTAAAAATGGTTGAAACTGATGAAGAAATTGCTTCAAAGAATGTTGCAACTTTACCTTTTTATGTTGCTCTTAGTTCACAACTTTCTGAAGATACTGAACTTATGGGTGACTTTTACGATGATGTACGTTTTATTTATCCTTATCCTATATCTCATGCAATAAATTTTAGAATATTAATCTATCAAAGAATCTTAAACTTGGTCTTATATGTGCATTGTTAGAACGTGGAGCATGGGATATCGCTGCAAAACTTTTGGAAAAGTTTCCACAATTTTCTGCTGTTTCACTATCGTAAGTCTTATATGAACATTTTAAGTAATTATGATTGTTAGAGTATTAAACTTTTGAAATGAAAGAATGTTTCTCTCGTGATTATAAAATTCTTGCTTGCACAATCATTATTGGTGATTAATATGGCAACCTCTAGTTTCTCTTTGATTTTATCGGTTATTTTGTTTCTAATTAATATTGTATACTGTATATTTGCTACAAATTTTAGGCAACGAATTCAACTTGCAATTTCTCGTTTAATTGATCATTCAATTTCTCACCTTTACAAGCTTCAATTCAGCGATGATACTTTTCGCTCTTCCACTTCTGGATCAACAACATCTAACAATTTTCGATTTGAACCTGTAAAAACTTGGACGGAATTTGTTGAAGTTACCGTACCCATGATTAATCAACTTGGACCTTATATTGCTGTTGATACAATTGCTGCTTTCAAGTTACTTCGAATTGTTACCTTATTCTTTCGAAATATGGAAGAGAATTCTGAATTAAAAAAGCTTGAAACTCCAATGGTTGATATTATTGATAATTCAATTCTGCCGGCCCTTTCTCTCCTTGAAAGCAGTTACACATACAGTGATGAACTTTGGGAATTGTTAAGTCATTTTCCATATCAGCAAAGATTTCGTTTATACAGTCATTGGAAGAATATTCATACTCCAAGATTTTTGGAAGTTCAACGTGGAATGGTACTTGGAAGAACGAAATATTGTATAAAGTTTGTGCTTGAATAATTATGATCTTTTAATGGTGATTCTCTTTGCAGAAGATTAAGTAAAGATTCTGTGAAGCTTATTGGTCGTCTACTTGGAAAGTTATGTCATATTCATCCGTTTGCTGTTTTTGATTATCTTCTCGATCAAGTACAAGTATTTCAAAATTTTATTTCTCCTGTTGTTGATTCATTGAGATTTTTGTCGAGTCTCGAATTGGATGTTCTTACGTGTTAGTTTTCTTTTCTCAGTTTTTATTTTATGATTACTGTATTTTTTTAGTTTGTGTTATCGAAAATCTTTCATCACCTGATAAAGGCCAACTTAAAACTGATGATGGAACTCTTTCTATTTGGATAATTGCTCTTGCAACTTTCATTGGAGCTTTGTATAAAAAGTATCCATCTGATTTAACGAGTATGCTACAGTTCATTGTAAATGAACTAAAAAATGGAAAATCTCTTGATCTTTTAATTCTTCGAGAAATTGTTGCAAATATGTCTGGAATTGATGCCAATGCATCTTTAACCGAGAATGGAATTGATGCTTTAACTGGCGGAGAAATTCTCAAACAAGAAATCTTTCATACTTTAGCCGTTCGATCTTCGAAACGTTTATCTTCTCGTTTGAAAGAAGCTTTACTCAAAGATGATTTACTTCCATCACTTTTTATTTTAATGGCACAACAAAAAAGTTGTGTGGTTTTTGTTGATTCTGAAACTTTGCCATTGAAACTTACTGGACAATTACTTGATCAATGCCGTGATACGTTTGTACAATTTAATTCGTTTCTTCAATTTGCTTTTAAACCGGATGAATGTGCTGCAATTTTACCAAAGGCTGATGCATTAATTCGTGACTATTATTTACCAATTGAATGTTCAATGTATTTTTGGAGAGAGAATTTTATGCGAGAAATTGAAGTAAGTATAAGTTACTGTAGCATATGTAAATATTGTAATTTGCTCTTTTTAGGCCAATTGGAAAGATGGAATAAAAAAGCTTAAAGGCGAAGATCAAACAATTGATGAAACACAATCATTACTTATTTTTTCTCAATCTTTTGAAAAAGTTGTTCAGTCACTTGAAAATGCACTGGTGCCGTTGAATGAAGCTTCATTCTGGACAGATGTATCAAAACGATTATATGTTATCTTTTGGATTTTGGATCTTGGTGATTTACAATGCCCAACAGCATTATATGAAAAATTAATTAGCAAAGTTTCATCAGAAAGAAGTGAATCACATGAAACTGTAAGTCATGATTACTGTAGTACTGTAAATTTTTACAATTAATATTTTAGAGCTCTAAGAAACGACAAAAAGAAGATAAATCACAAATTTTGGAACGTAAACTCAAAGATGAATTAGCAGGCCGACAAAAGCATGTTGAACTTATTCGTGGATATTTACAGCAACAAGTTTCTACTCTCTTTTCATTACAAGGTATTTTTTGTCATTCTTTTTGATTACCGTAATCACATTTATTTTAGTTCAAACAAATCCTGTTCATCGATTTATACAAACATGTTTAATGCCGCGGGCAATGTTTTCTGAAGCAGATGCAGCATTTTGTGCTCGATTTGTTGAACTTTTACATCTTCAAAAAACTCAAAATATGCAAACTTTAATTTTATTTGATAAATTATTCTGTGATTCGGCATTAGTTATTAATGGATTATCTGAGAAAGAAAGTCATTCCGTTGGAACTTTTTATGAAATGTTATTGTCGATAACTTTGAAATGGCATAGTAATGTTAACGTCTATAATGAAGTAGGTTTTTTGATTTTTACAGTATTCTTTTAATTGTAATATTTTAGGAATGTCTTTCACATCCAATGCGATTAACGAAAAGTGAACAAGGTGAAATAAAAGATACTCAAATGGGATATGATGAATTTCGAGCAATATCGTATAAATGGCATTTTCGACTTCATAAAGGTTTAGCACATATGATCAATGCCGGCTCATATGTCACTAAACGGAATGCTTTGATCGTATTAACAAAAATTCTTCCCGCTTTTCCTGTTGTTATGCCACATTTCAATAGTATAGTTGGATCGGCTGAAAAACTTCGAGACAAAGAAAAAGGTGTTCGAAATGATTTAAGTCTTTTGGCAGCAAGTTATGTAACACAACTCAAAAAGCGACATTCATCAATGATACCGGTTGAAGATTTTTATACTGTAAGTTTTTATTAAATAAGTATTATAGTAATTGTATGAAATATGATGCTATAATTAAATTTTTAAAATAATTAAGACAGTTTTTTTAAAATAAATTTTAAATTTTAGAAAGAAAATAAAACTGAAAATAATACCGCTTCATCTGCTGCAAATTCTCAATCTCAATCAACAACTTCTGATCGATCAATTCGAAAGCGGATAACTGTTGATACAGGTTTGAATTTCTATTAAAATATTTCTTAATAATTATTAAAACTTCATTTTAGAAGCTTCTGCTGCTTCACCATCAAAGAAACCAGCTCGTGGAAAACGGTGATATCTCACTTTCTCTTTGTTTTTGATTTGTATCTATGTAACTTCTTTTTTTTGCATTTGTTTATTTCATTTTTGTTCAATATTTTTATAAGTATTAAAAATTGCTCACAAATTTTTTTGTTTTATTCAAGACAAATTTTGCTGGCAGCAAAAAAAACTTTTTTTGAAGTTGAAAAAAAGAATAGATGAAAAAAATCTGGCATTAGAAACGTTTGTTTTCAAATCGATCCCCTCAATTTTATTTACGAGACGACGACGACGTTCATCTGAAACAAAAAATTTAATTCAATTCAAAAAAAGAAACACGAAAGACATACATCCTTAAAACGCCTACTCTTCTTCCTTCCTTCCTCAGATCGGTGGTGGGGATCGTGGGCGGCCGTGATCGGGATCGTGAAAGCAAGAAAAGAAAGGAAAATCAACAACTGCCTTCATCAATGGCACAAAAGAAAGCTTGCTTTTTAAATGCAGAAGCAGCAGAAAAATAGCTTTACAACTTTTGATCTTTTATAAAAATAAGAAAAATGCAAGGAAGAGAGAATTTTGCCTTTTTTCTTTGTTTCAAATCTTTTATTTCACTATTTTTGCATTTCTATGATCGTCTAAAAATCTGAAAAAAGAAGAAGAAAAGAAAAAGCTAGAAAAACAGCCGTTGGCAAAAAAACGCAATCAGCTTGGTTAAAAAATGGGAAAGGAAAGAGAAAATGAAAAAAAGCAAGCGGGGCCGCCTTTCACGAAAAAATAGAATAATAGTAAAAACAAGCTTAAAGCAAAAACTCTTTTTCTTCCCTTTACATTTTTGATATCTTCAGCAAGGTCGAATCAGTCGTGCTGTTTTTCGCCCACCAACAACCATGACAGAATTACCCGAAAGGTTTGTTTTTTTTATTATAGTAAAGAATTTTTAAATAACTGTAATTTGATCATTTTTTTACCAAAATATTTAACAAAATCATACTGTAATATTGTTGAAACATTTTATTTATCCATCAATATTACAGTATACTTTCCTTATCATTGATTACTCAATTGAATCATGTTTTTCAATATTCAAATTTCTTTCATTTTTCAGCTTTGAAGAAGTCCGCTACGGCGGTGCCATGGGAGAAGAAGATGGCCAAACGGATGCCCAAAGAAAGGCCGCTGAACGCGAACAAAAGAAAGCTGAAGTTCGGAAGCGTCTTGAAGAAGCTGGCTCCAAAAAGCGCGCCAAGAAAGGTTTCCTTACACCAGAACGTAAAAAGAAGCTCCGAAAACTTCTCATGATGAAAGCCGCCGAAGATCTCAAGCAACAACAACTGAAACGTGAACAAGAGCGTCAATCTGCCCTTGGTTCCCGAATTCCTGCCCTTCCAGATTTGGATTCCATCAATGATCATGGAAAACTTGAAGCCATTTACAATGACATGTTTGAAAAGGTCAAAAAACTTGAAGAAGAAAAATTCGATATCAATGCTGCCGTTGCTGCAAAGGATTCTGAAGTAAGAATTCTTATCATCATTATCATTAATTTTTTGCATCCCTTCAATTTTTTAGATCAATGAACTCACCATTGCAGTCAATGATCTTCGTGGTAAATTGTAAGTGGCATTTTTGAAAAAAATTACTGTAACAGTGTAACTATTGTTTTTTCTTTCCGGCAATTTAATCCACATTTGCTTTGTTTTTTTCCAAGTCAAAGGTCACCCTTTCAAATAACTAACAAAAACATGTGGTTTTAACTAATTTTAAAAAGTTTTTGTTAACGTCATTGTTTCAACTTTACGATTTTTAGCACTTAAAATTCCAAGTTCTTTGCAAATTTGTTCATCTGTAACAAATTTTCAAAATATTACAGTAATATTGATTGTTTTTTCTAATTACACTTTACAGTAATTTCAATACCTAAATTTTCAATTTTGTCCATTTTTTAGCGTTAAGCCTTCCCTTAAAAAGGTATCAAAATATGATAACAAATTCAAGAAGCTTAATGAACAACAACAATCTGCTAAAGGTGATAAACAAGATTTCCGTTCACAACTTAAAGTTGTCAAAAAAGAAAATGTATTGGAAGAACTTGTTCAAAAGGTTTGTCTTCCATCATTAAAAATATTTTATTGTTCAAAAGTACAGTAATTTCTTTTACTTTTTATAGAAAGCAAAATCAGACAAGCCAGAATGGTCAAATAAAAATAAATTAGAAAAGAAGGAAGAAAAAACTGAAGAAAAAGAAGAAAAACCCGCAGAAGAATCTGCGCCACCAGCTGAAGAGCCTGCTGCTGAAGAAGAGGAAGAAGGTTTGTAACATTTTTACATCTAAATTATGCAAATTTGAGAAAGCTATAATTATTAGCTTAAGCTTACTTGACAATTTTTAAGTTATTAGGTTTAAGTTATTAGTAAATAGCTTACAGTATTAGGATTTAAATATCTTTTGACTAGATTACGGTAACTAATTTAAATATTTTTCAGAAGAAGAAGAAGGCGAAGAAGAGGAAGAAGAATAAATACAAAAAATTGTTTCAAAACTTTTTTTTATTGTTTTTCATCAAAGCTGTTTTTTGAATGTTTCAAAAGGTTTTTTCCATCAAAACTTTTTGTAATTTTTTTGTCATAAAATTTCTTTCTTACTCTCTTTTTTTCTGGTGTATTTCTTTAAAGTAAAAAATATTTGCTTAAAAATAAAATATATGATATTTCCTTTCTTTTTTCTTTTATATTTAACCATCTATCTTTTTTTATTATCAAAAATGATTGAAAAATTGTGCCATTTTTTATTATGTTATGAATAAATATACTTTTGGCTTGTTTGAAATATAAAAAATAAAGCTTCATTCAAAAATAAAACATTTCAATAAAATTATTATTTAATAAATTGTAAATTAATTGTTTCGAGCACACAATGGCCGCCGACAAAATCCATCAGTTTTAACCAAAAATTTTAGGGAACATTGAAAGAAAAGAGACATCTAAAAAATGTGATGTTTAATAATTTTAATTATTTTAAACTTTAATTTGTAATAAATGTTTTAAAAAAGGTAACAAAGTTAAGCATTTGTCAAAAATTTGTTTTCTCTCAAACACTTGTATCCTAATTTGAAGTTTATGTGATAACACTGTCACGTGCATTTGTAATTATTTGTCCCAGTATTTTGACTATAAACTTACAGTACCCATGATAAGCTCAATTTTTAATCTTCTTCAAAATCTCAGATATAAAATTTTTAAAATAACATTTTAAAATTTTTAAGTATTTCCATCAATTTATTTCTCCCCTTCTAAAAATTCTGATACAAACCTGTTCAATATCAATTAAAAATGCATTTGCTTGAAAGCCTGCTTCTGTATCATTTGAATAATGCATATTTGGAACTAATTCAGGAAAAATTGAACACCCAAATTCATCAATTATTTCCACCCTTTTAGCTTTTCGTCCAACATTGTGCGAAATTGAACAACTATGAACCATAATACAGTATAATTTTCCTGTAGATGAGCATTTCCATTGATGAAAAAGTGGATCCCCAACTTTTACAGATCTAAAATTACCCTGCATCATTAAATAAATAATTAAATTTACCCTTTAACTTCAGGACCATATTGATCATTCTTTCTTACAGTATAAATGCAATTGGGTGGAACGAAATGTGCCGTTGGAAGTTCGGAAACTTCAAGCTGTTTTTCATCTAATCCATGCAAAACTGATAAAAATAATGTTAAAATAATACAAATAACCCGCATAATTTTTTTTCTTTTCCTTTCCTAAATGTGTTTTAAAGTTTAAAAAAATTTTATGCGTTTATTGCAGAAACAAAAATCATGAATGGATGAAAGAAATTTT
Source organism: Panagrolaimus sp. LJ2414 (assembly GCA_024447195.1). Lineage (NCBI taxonomy): Eukaryota > Metazoa > Nematoda > Chromadorea > Rhabditida > Panagrolaimidae > Panagrolaimus > Panagrolaimus sp. LJ2414. The sequence continues at coordinate 1,109,187 of JAMRXY010000018.1, forward strand.
ATCAATGACCTTGGCCCAAACGACTCTCGTCATTTAATTTTAATTGAACAGTTTTATATATTTCTATTTTAATAAACATTTTAATTTCCTTTAATCATCTTTAATTGAACTGTTCACTCCAAATTATGGCGGGATAAACATTATCCTAAAAAAGTTGAAATGAACATATATTATAAGTCATTTAAAATGAAAAACATAAAAAAATAAAATGAATAAAAAAAGGCTTTTGAATAAATGTGATGCAAAAATTTGAAAACAAACAAAAAGTTATAAAAGTATGAGAGTCTCAACACGAAATATTGCGAAACTACTCTCTTCAACACGCTTCGACGCGCGCGTCCCTCAAAAAAACATTTTTTCCTATTTTCCAATTTGATCTTCTTATTTTCATTACTTGTTGCAAAAAAATATATACAACTGTATTATTATTTTTGAATAAGGGTTTACAAAAATGGATTTACACCATGATGATATGATTCATTTTCATGGAGATGATATAACGCTTGATCAAGCTTCTCTTCTTGAAGCTCTACCTTTTTCTACACAACAATTCCTTCATGATCTTCGTCGTTCAACTGGTGTCATGAGTTTGTGCAAAAAAACTGGAGTATATTATGAATGCAAAATTGAAAGGATTGCTGGAGATGACGTCAAAAAGGTTTTTACGATTCATTACAAGGTAATCATTTTTCTCGAAACTTTAAGAAAGATGTCGTTTTTGACTCTGAATTCGGTGTATTATCAAGGTCCTAGCAGAAGATAATATGATGTTGATTTTTAGAATTATAAAAAAAGTCAACAAAAAAATGTTTCATTTTGTGAAGCTTCAACTCTCTTTTTGCCTCATACACACCATACCGAGAAATTTGCAAAGGTAAGCTTCTACAACGTTTTATTTCCCTTTTAAATGCCGTTTTTAGGAATACAATGAAAATATGCGATCGAAAATTGAGGAAATCTCGATTCAAGAAAGAGAATTTGTTGTTGAAGAAGAAGATAATAATGATGAAGATGATGCTCCATTAAAAGGATTACCAGAGATGCATCCTGAATGTTTGAAATCACTGGAGATGTTGATGTTAATCGACAATGATGGTAAATTAAAACCTCGATATCCTCCTCGATATTGTATTGAACAAATTCTTAAAGAAGTATGTTTTTCTTTCATATTGCTAATTTCCAATATGTCGACTGCTCAAGGGAAAATAAACTTACCCTTCGAGGAGACCAAAATTAAAAAATTAATAGTGAATGTAGTCGTGCCAAAGACTATATATATATATATATTTTTTTTTTAGTTTGATGCTTCTACGAATAAGATGAATATATTTAATGAAGTTGGATTGGATGAATTTTGCTCGGAGTTTGAAAATTCTTTCACACTTTCAAATCACCAATGTATTTCGCCATATGAAAAGAAAATGTGTGAGTTTCGTGGTATTCGAGAAGAAATGGCTGTTGCATCTGAGATTCTTGGTCCTTTGAAACTTGATTTACCATATCGATATATTTTTGGTGTTGTGCAATTGATTCGTTACATGTCTGCAGTATACAAATATTGCGTTGAAATTGAAGGAGAGAGGGCTCTTAATGGCAAAGAACAGGAAATGATGCTTTTGGTAACTTATTTGGCACATTTTATTAATCAAAATAAGGAACAATATTTTTGTGAAGGAAAAGATTATGATGAAGAAACTGAAGAAAAAATGATGATCGAAGATTTTGATGATATGTTTGTTGAAAATAATAACAATGAAGTTTGAGTTAATTTTTGTTTTTTATTTGTTGTAAATAATTTAATACCTGATTATAAATTTTGTTTTTCACTTTTTCTGTCTTTTTTTCTAAAAATCCGATATCGGAGGGCTATTGCTTGTTTGACCTTTGTTGATCCCTCCGTTTGCGCACCTCCGGTTTTTTCTTTCCATCGACTTGCCTCTTTAACAAAGCTGTCAAAAAGAAGCAAAGACTTTTCAGCTGTCCATCAATGGCGATAAATAAAGAAAAATATTTTCTGTAAAAATGATGAAGGAAATTATTTCAAAAACAAGATCCGTCCCCCTTTTTTGATGTCTTTAATTGTATTTTAAAAAGGAAAATAGTAATAGTCATCGGGAAATAATTAGCTTTTGCATTTTTCATAAAACTCAAAAAAGAGGGAAATAAATATTTTCATTTAATTCATTTTTCTCTGTTTCAAAAATTATTTTGAGTTTCTAACCAAACGGAAATGGTTCGAGTAAAAGATTCGCGCCCCCGATATTCTAAAGACCATTATTCTGCTCCCATTGTTACGATTAGTGTTGATGAAAAGCAGCAACAAAATAATCGAAATCATGGCGGATATCATCGTGAAGATTATATAGATAAATATAGGTACGGTATTTTTGGGATTATTGTAGATGTAATAATTTTTAATAAATTCTAGTCATCATCAACCTGTGAATCAGATTCACTCAAATTCGACAACAAATGACGATGACTTTAATGAATATGATTATGAGATTATTGATGGTCGGGGTGGTGTTAATAATCCACCAAGGATTGATTTTGGTGGTTCACATCATCAACATCCTTATCAACAACACCAATCAAATCAAGGACATGCCCAACATCGGGCAACAACAAAATACGATAATTGCTTTAAAAATATTGATTCAGATTATGATGTTGAAGCTGAAGAAGAAGAGGAGGAAGAAGAACCAATGCCTCTACCAGATATTCGACCAACAAAAAATGGAATAAATTTATCCCGTAGTACCGGAAGTTTTCGAACAGCATTAAATAATCATCCATTGGTCAAACAACAACAACAACGTCAACAATCATCTATTGGGAATAATGCGGGATATGAAAAGATTCGACCAACAATGGGAACAAAAATCCATCTCCAACAGCACCATCAAAAATCAAATGATTATGACAGTGATCATAATCGAAGTCAAGGATACGGTAGACGAGTCACCACAACAGCAAATGCTCGACAACGTCGACAATCATTTGATGGTGAAGCATTTCGTGTCAATCAACAACAACATCATTATGGACGAGGATATGAACATGAAAATGATGAAGAAGAAGAAGATTTTTCACCAAGTAGACAACAACAAAATCAACAAGTTCGACTTGAAGATGTTCAACCATATCTTGAAGAGATTGATGAAATTGATGAAGAAATGCCAAAACCTGCAAAAACAATTCAAATTCTTGCAACTGGTGGAACATCTTCAACTTCAAAACATTCAACACAACAAAATAATGATAAAAAAGAATTACCAAGACAATGGGAACCATTACATCATCAACAACAACAACAAATGCAACAACCATCCCAAAACAATCAACAACAAAAGCCCCCTCAACATCAACACCACCAACCATCCCAGCAACCAAAGTCCCAACAGCCCCAAAAATCTCAACATCAAAAAGAGTTGGAAGAAATTCAACAAAAAATTCAACAGCGCCGACAATTTGCTGCTGCAAAAGAGGCAGAAGATGATCGACTTTATGATTTAGAAATGGCTCGACCAACTCATACCTCAAAAGTTCGATCCGTTGTTGATCTTTTGAATAAAGAACCTTCAAAAGGGAAAGATTCTTTGAGATGTGTAATGACGACTGGGGAAGACCATCATCCCCAAAAAGTAACAAATAAAGTTCCACCAACAATCTCAAAAGCTTCTTCAGTTCCACCCCCGCCTCCGCCACCCCAGAATCTGTTAATCAAAGCTGGAAGTATAACCCCAAAGTTACAAAAACCAACTCCTGTTTCATTGGCAACCGATGAAGTCAAATCCCAAAATGATACCCTTCCACCCCCGCCTCCACAACTTCAATACCGTACCAAGCTAGAACCTCCTCCAATCAATAATAATCCTTCTCCAAAATCTGGAATTGATATCCTTTCGGATGAAGCTGATCTTCTGTTACAGTACTTTAAATCAAATTGGCAAATTGTAGATTATCTAAGTCTTAAAATTCCAAATGAGATAATTGATCGAATGAATCGGCTACCACGAAAAATTGTTTTTATCCGAGAAGGATCAGATTTTTCAAGAGTTAAAAGGCCTCGCCGATCAGCTGCTGCAGCCAAACGACTTCGAGGAAGAAAAATTGCTGCTGCTTCAAAAATCGGATTTCAAAAGCAACGAGTCATTGAACGAGTGGCTTCAATGAAATCTGAAGAAATTTCTCGAATTGTAAGTGGAGCTTCAAGTCTTTCCCGGCAGGAGACAGAACGGGAAGGAGAAATCTATGATACAAAACCGGAAACAAAAATCTATGCAAAATCTGAGCGTCGAACTTCTTCAACCGCACTTGAAGATTATCATCCTCAACATCAACAGCTTCAACATCAACAACTTCAACAACAACAATATCATCCAAAGGGACATCCACCAAATCCTGCAATCCGACAATCCTTGACAGAATCTTCTGAAGAACCCGTTTATGAAGATTCAAAATGGTCTATCATAAAAAAGGGTGGAAGGTTTGTAAAAAAATCTGCGGCAGCTTTAATTACAAAAAAGCAATCCCCTTGTCCCACTCCGGTACAGTATTCCAAGCCCCAGATTTCTTCCCGAGATATTCCTCCACCCCTTCCACAAGAAAATAATGCACATGGACTTCGAACAGAATCCAGAATTGCAGCAGAAATCAAAAATTTGAAGGAACGAGAAGAAGAACTTCGAAGAAATCGAGCCGCAATGGGACTTCCGAATGTTCATGACTTGATTGGAAATTGGAAGAATCAAGATTCTCGAATGTGTCCTTTAAGAGAAACTCGATCATTTAATCATTTAAAGATTAATGTTAATGATCCAGATGGACAGCGAAATTGGCCTCCTCTACAAAATGGTAATGGTCATTACGGTATGACAAAATCAGAATCATTCCATCAATTACATGTAAGATTTAATTTATAAATTTACTGTAGAATCATTGTTTTATTTTTAGCAACATCAACATTCACATATGCATCATCATTCTCAACAACACCAACATAATCAAGCCCCACCACCCCCACCTCCACCCCAGCAACAATCCCATTCAACTGTTGCCCCAAAATATTATCGTCGTGGAACCTATGATATTAATGCATCCGTAAATAGTAACACAACATGGACTCCAGTTGAAAAGGTTTGTTTAATTGTTTCCCCCAAAAAATAATTAAAAGTTGGATAAAATAAATATACAGAATTACAGGCGGCGTTCAGTCGCAGCGACGCTCGTCAATCGTCGAATCCATTCCTCGAGGCCGCCCCTTCCCATTTATCTTCAACATCCACAACAACAACCCCACCAACCATCCCACCAACATCAACAGCAACAACACACCCCCGTCCTCCATCCTTCTATAATTCAACAATCGATCCACAGTATGTTTTCTATTACTACCGTAACCCATGTATAATTTTTGACACAATCCATTTTAGATTTCAATAGAAATACACCATTAATGAAAAGCGGTTCACGACCTTTATCAAGACTTTTATTTGTATCAAAAAGAAAAACTAAAACAAAATCTGGGCGAATGGGTCTTTAACAATGATCCAAAGCCTGAATTTTACCGTAGTCTTTCAAAAATCAATATTACCAGTACAAAAAAAAATAGATTTTATTACCATTTCTGTTGTTATTAGAGAATTTATGAGGAGTTCTGAATATCAATCATTCATATATGTATTGATTTAGATAATTGTCTTGTGAACATATACGCTGTAATAATATCGAAAATTTTAAAATAAATTTATCTTTAAAAAAGTGTAACAACAGCTATGACAAATTTCGAAGTTAATTTTTTCACAAACTAAACAGTCCTTAAAATTATAAACACATCTACAGTATCCAATTAAGAATTCTTATTTAAACAATAACACCATAATCCATTCAAATACAAATTACAAAATTAATCGATACTGTAATGATAACAGCGACTACAGTAATCACAAATTTCCATAGCTACCGTAATACCGATTAATAAAGCAAATAATACACACTAAAATTCAATATTTAACCAATTTGTTCATAAAAATTATCATTATATTTATATAAAATGAAAGTTAATTTATACAAATTAGTTAGTACAGTATTATCACAAATATTGTAAATATAATATAAATATCCTTCCTATTCATGGGAATTGATCATCTTTTGCTGGAGGATTTTCATTTGGTGATATAAATTTCAACAACATCTCAAAATCTGGTCTTTCTTTTTCATCTTGTGTAAAACATTTTTTCATTGCAGCTACAAATAATGTTGGGGTGCCTTCTGGAGCAGACATGGGTTCATTACCGGAGATAATTTTTGCACGAGCTTCTTGATTTGTGAGACCTGGGAATGGATCGGTTCTACAATGCACAAATGTTTCCCACATCTAAAATAAATCAGAGAGAAATTGGAAATGAAAAGGCCGAGTTAAAAGAACTTACCAAAACACCAAATGACCATACATCAGACTTCTAAAAAAGTTAAAAGAAATATTATTTATTGATAATTAAAAAAATTACCGTAGAAAATTCTCCTTTCTTTAAAGTTTCAGGTGATAACCATCGAATTGGCATTGATTTTAGTTTATCAAGTTTTAGAACATCCGCATTAGCAACAGATAGCCCAAAATCACTAATTTTACATTCATCATTTTTTCCCATCAAAACATTCCGAGCAGCAACATCTAAACGTTTGCCACCAAATTAACAATTACAGCAATCAACTAAAGGATTATACCTCGATGAATAACTTTCCTTTGACTTAAATAACACATTCCACGACAGACATCAATTGTGTAAGCAGTAAGTTTATCTTGCTTTAATTCAGGATGCTTCTTTAAATGTGATTGAAGAGATCCCCCAGGGCATAATTCAAGAATAATCATCATTGGAGTTTCATTCGGTGCAACACCAATAAGCAGCACAAGATTTGGATGATTAAATTTTCTCATGATTCGAGCTTCCTAAAAATAAGTATTGATTAGTAAAAGAACAGCAGAGATACAGTATCCAAAGAAAAAACATACTTTTACAAATTCACAACGTTCTTTTTTATGCATCATTCCTTTAAGCTTTTTAATTGCAACATCGATTCCTTCTCCATGTGCCTTCTTCCAAACTCCAATATGCACATCACCAAATGCTCCACCACCAAGTTTTTTACCAAGTACAATGTGTTCCTAAAAACAACCCTTTATATATACAGTAATCATCTCAACCCAAAAAATCTTACATGTAAAATATAATATTCAGGACGAGGAACAGCAGTAATCAAAAGTGTTCCATCAGTTTGTACAGGATGTTTTGTTCTAAAAAATACAGTAATCAGATGAAGAGTGTACCTAAAAATGAACATACTCGACAAGATGTTCGATTAATTGAATAATTGTTTTCTTTTTTACTTCCCGAATTGCCCATGTTCCATCAGAATGATTTAATAAAATATGTCGAATTCGTTTATTATTGAATACAGAAACTGCATATCGACATTTGTTTGCGACATCCGTTCTTCGAACTAAAATCTCCAAGATTACAGTAGCCAACACAATATTTTCAAGGCATACCCAAAAAATCGCCATCTTTCTTCAATAAATCTTCAATTTCATCCCTTGGCATCATACCATGATACCATTGATGATGGGTTAAAGTTTTTGAAATTTCTTCATCCAATGCTACATTCGGTTCATTCAAAGATACATTGCTTTTATTTGTTGATGGTGCAGCTGCACTTCTTTCTGTTGTTGATCTAAAATATGTCATGTTTATATGTGTACGTAAAAAAGAAATTTCATACTTTTTCATTCGAGGTTCAGAATAATTATTCATCTTTTTAAAAACTTCTCGACTTGCCATTGGTTTCTTTCTATAAAAAAGAGATATCATTAATATTTGTGTTACAAATATATATAAAAATACTTACGGATGCATAAGTGGTTCACGACTGGCAGCAGAAGCCAGGGATTTTTTTCTAAAAATATAATTGTTATACATCAAAAGATTCAAGATGAAAAAAGAGAAACTTACGGTGGCATTTTGATGATAGTTGATCAATAAAAATTGAAGGAACTTCAAAATAGCGACGACTTTTCCAAAATTGATTAAAATTGAGACGACAAGCAAAAAAAGAAGGAAACATTCATTCTGCACAAAAATAAAAGTTTATTTTGAGGAATGAAAATGAAAAATTTGCATTTGAAATTTCCTTTAAACATTGGAAGTGGAAAACACACGTACTTTTTTTTTTGATGATGTTTTTTTGGAATAATTACAGTCTTTAATTTGTTTGTATCAGTGTTTTCCCAATTCCATGTGTTAAAAACTCTGTTAAAAGATTACTTTGCCAAGGTCTTTGTGGAAACAACTTTACGAAATGGAGATTCAGAATCCTGCAGGATTCAGAATCTAAGAAATCTTATTCCCTTCAGAAAAGTTAAAAGGTTAAAAGGTTAAAGAACCCCATAATCAGACCAGAGGTCGTGGGGGGCCGATGCTGGCGCGACTTTCCAGCATCTGCACTTAGCATTTAGGTGTCCGGATCTAAGATCCTTGCCGGCGCAACCCGGTGGTGGACCACCCCCTTTCGGGAACCTTCCACTCGAGCGGAGAGCTCATATGAGTGTACCCATTGCCTTCCAATTGGTAGCGCCTGGGTTGGGCACGCACGGGGATTCGAACCGTCCACTCTTTCGAGTCTCTGGTTCGAATCCCCGTATATTCTTAAATCCAAAAAGCAGTGCTATAAAAAATTTAGCGTTTTTTGATTAATTAAAAAAATGTAGAAAAACATAAATATAATTTTTTTGTCTATGGTAATATTCCACCAATGTTTTCCATCAGAATCTCATTTTGTATAACACTGTAAAAGGTTTCCATAATTTTTGGATCTACGGCAGCACGTTAGTCAAAAAGTCAACTTTGTGGCAAAATGTTCGTTTTCCATTTTACGATTTTTGATGCTTGAGTAGTTCGTGAGATATGTATTTATTTACTGAGATATAATTTCTTATAGAGTCTTTAGTGCTTTGCAATATTGCTAACGTTAAACTACATAAAAAATGCAACAAAATGAGATATAAAGTTGCGAGTATAAGATAAATTTTTGTTCAAAAATTGCTTGTCAAAAAATTTGAGTATTTTTTATCAATGGATTTGATCATCTATTTTTGAGCATGCCATCATTACTGTTTGACAAAAAATTAAAATTTTGGTCTTAATCGTTAGAATACTAAACAAAGATTATACGGTCACCTCGTTTTTTATATTTAGATCACAAGTTTTAGTAAAAATCTGTTTCAAAAATATTGCAGGTGTCAATCATTACATAGAATGAAGTAATTATTGATTTTACTTTATTGATAATATTAAATTCATCAAATAACAACTTAAAAAACATAACTAACATATAATAAAACAAAAAGAAATGATAATTTAAAGAACACACCAATCAAATTAAAAGCAGGATTTGCAGGAACTTCAATACGACGGAATAAACGATGTGACGAAGTTAGATTAATGTGAGTTGAAAGAAGTGTTAGAGCATTAATATCAGCCAATTGAACACGATTACAGCACTTTCTTCATCAGTCATTAAGATAATCTGTTTTTGTTGGCAATCTTTCTTCAATTGAAATCTTTCAAGGATTGAAGTCTTCTTTTCTTGATTAGAGTATGAAAGCTGAAACAAATATGAAATTAGAAATATCACATATTATAAAAAGATTACATAAAAAACAAGACTTCTTTCCATACTGGAATCCAATTTCATATTCTTCTTCAACAACTGGAACAACAAAACGATCAGTAACTTTCAAATTTCCGGATGATTTAAATGTTTCAGTTAAATATTTTGGAGTAGATTGAAGAAGATCTGCAGCAGCAACAATTCTTTGGTTTAATGGATTCAAGGATTTCTTCACGCAATATTTGTGGAGTTGGAGCAAAAAAACGACGCTTTGAACTTTTTTGGAGAAAGATTTTTGGGATTGAAGCAACAAGTTTCTTATTTGCACATAGTTGAAGCTTTTGACCAATTTCACCAGCTGGATTAGATTTTTGTTGAGATTTATCGACTTCAGGTTGATCTATTGATTTAGCAGTTTCATCTTGAGCATTTTCAGCTTTTCTTTTCTTTTGATTAGCAACGAAAATCGCCGTCGCAGCACGAGCAGCTTTCATTTTCTTTGATATTCCAACCATTTGAAAATTCCTGTTCTAATCTGAAAAAACGAGGTGTACATACAATTTTGAGGTGCTTAATAATATAAAAACACGAATAAAAACTATTTCTATCAAAGAATAACCGCGGCATGCTGCTTCAAAGTAGAGAGCCCAAAGAGAATTTTTTTAAAAACTCAAAAATATTCATTTTTCAAAACATCCAATGGTATAATATATGTTTATAAACAAACTTTATACTCTGAAGATGGTTATAAATATATAAAATAATGAAAAAACAAAACATTTAATACATTTTTAAAGAATTTTATTACTAAAGTAACATCTTCAACATCAACATTCAAACAACGTGCTTATTTAGTGCATTTTCGCGCTAAGAACACCCTTTGACTAACGTGCATCCATGAATTCTGCAGATTCATCGAGTAAAGTTTTTTCGGAATATTCTGGATGTTTGACATTGTAATCTGCGAGAGAAACAACAAAAAGAATAAAGCTTCGGTTATTTGAGTTGATGTTTTGTCCGATGTTCCATTTACTTGAACATCTTTGCAAATTGTCCTAAAATGTTTTAAATTGGTTTTTTGAAATATAAAAAACGGGGAGGATAATTTTAGAAATTATCCTTTGATCTTTGCTTCTCACGCGGCAAAAGATTAAAGGATCTTTAAAAAGTAAAAAATAGAAACATTCAACTTTCTTTTGTGTATATCAATTATCGATTAGTTTTGATTAGTTTTCATAATCACGATATCTGCAATTTAAACTGGTGCCATTGTTTTTCTATCCATCCGTTATGGTAGACCCAACATTTGTCACTTTTCCACAATCAACTTTTTGCCATCAGGGCATCAAAAACGCACTCACCTTGTCTAAACCCTGTACACCAGAATCATAAATTTCAATTTTAGTTTTATTTATCATGAAATAATATCGATGTTCTTCAACTGTTGGGAAACAATTATGAATTCTATCTATCTCGGAGGGGATATAATTGGTATGAAACACTTCCTAAAAGAATCCAACAAAAACTCCCATCACCCAAAAAACTGTCAAACCTTTAATTTTATTTCATTCAAAAAATAGTTTAAACCATCAAATGGTTTTCGTGCTTCATTAATTTGAATTTTATTTTTCATTGCCAACGCTTTCACAAATGCAGGATCATTAAGAGGATTAATTAAATGTTTACGAAATAAATCAAACATTTCGACTGATGGAATCTCGGATTTATTTGCATATGAATGTTCCAAAGATTTTGCAAAAACTTCCAATTCTTCACTTTCAAATTTATCACCATTTTTTAAAACTTGTTTTATAAAAATATCAAAAGCATTGATAATATTTTCACGGATTTTATTCTTCCAAATTTCATCATCCTTTTCGCTCCAATCTTCATTACAGTATTTATAATTTGAATTTGTTTTACACAAATATTTTAATTGTTGAATAATTGTTAATCTTTCGACCGGGTCAATTCCAGTCATAAAAAATTGAACAACTTTGTCTTTCTATTTTGTATGCAAATATTTTGAATTTTTCTAAAAAACGTTTTAGGTGGTACCTTTTGGTTTTTGGATGGCTTCGTTCAAAACTCCAGATTTTAATCTTAATTAACAGTTTTTAAATAATCAGAGAATCCTTTTTTATTTCATGATTAAAGTACAGTAAAAACTTACGTTTTCCTTTTGAAAAAGTTTTTTGTATAATTTTTTACAAAAATTACACAGACGCATCTTAAATTATATAAATTTAAAAACAAAAATAATTACTTTTGTTTCAATCTTTAAAATTTTAATGAAGAGGAAAAGAAACACGGATTTTTGATAACAGCTGATTCCATATTACTCCAATCTTTTTATCATTCCTACTTTTTGGAGTGCAGAAAAGAAGTTAATGACGTCCGTGAAAAAAATATATTAAATTTTTAAGAACCAAAATTTACGTCAAAATTATTTTTTTGTTGAAATTAAATTTTTTTTTCAAATTTAATTTCAACAAAAAACGTTGTTTTCTAAATTTTAAGATTAAGAATTCGTTTAGTTTTTCAAATATGACTCAAAAACCAAAGACATCAAATTTTTTTTAAAACGTTTTTACAAGTTTCTTAAAATAGTACTGTAATTTTTTTGAAAATCGCTTTTTTAAAAATCGCAGTTTCAAACACTGGAATTTTACAAAAGATGTACGGTATAGTCACTTAAACGATATAAAAGCACTAATTTATTGAAAAATTCAAACTACAAAAACAAAAAATTATGCAAATTGACTAGTAAAGAAAAAGAAGGCCAAAAAGTAAGTATATACACGTAAAAACCCGAAATCTTGATATGATTGATTTACTTCCAACTATTTGCAAATTCATCACTTTCACATTCACCTTTTTCTAAATACCATTTAACAATATCAGGAATTGGGGTAGCAACTTCTCGACCCTTTTGTATTAGTTGAGCACAGAGATCACAGTATCCTGAAAATATGTATGAGCCATAATAAGTTAAATAAAAATCAAGGCTATGCGAAATCATAATAAGTATTCTATCAAAATAATTTATAACATTACGACGGAAACGAATTCTGAAGTAGGACATGAAAAACAAACAGAATTTGATTTTCGCAGAGCCTTTATATAAATGAAAAACCTTACCAATTTCATATCCCTTTGCATTCCATGGAACATGCGCCCATCCATCTTTTCTCCATTTGAAATATTCCATGTATGCTGTTTGATTCTTTGTTAACATTGTTAAATATTCTCCCATTTCTTTTGGAGTTTTAAAATCATCCATTGCAATATAGGATTTTGGAGGAATTCTCATTTCATAAATTCTTTTTCTCATTACAATTGGAATTAATGGAAGTTCATAGCGATTCCAGTATTTTTCAGTAATGTAATCATTGCATACAGTATTTTCAACAATAATAATAAAATAATATTTGACAATTTCAGAATGGCATGAATCTCCTCGTGGACAAAGATTTCTTATTTTAGAATCTTTTGCACAAGCACCAGCAATATCAACTCGAAAATATTTTGATAGTGATTCTATTGCCTTTTCACGCTTTGAAATTGTATCACAATTTGAAACAAGCCAAAATGCTCCAGGAATTGCTTTATTTGCCATAATCGTTGCTGCATCAGATGGAAGTTTTACAGGAGGAAATGCATTCTCTTTTGCGACTCTTGGATTTGCCCAATATCCGCCATATGGTGAATGAATATGAGATGAAGAGAGATGGGTCATTGTCCAATCAAAAAAGTGTGCTGAAAATTTTATTTATAGGAAACTTGCGCAAAGAAAAACGAACAAACCTGGAACGTTCTTAAAACGAGGTACTTCGTTTACGGGAGATTCCATTGAATACATGACATGTTTCTGACCTTGAAACGCTCGTAACGGAAAATTACGAACAGTATACAAATCATTAACATGAAAAACTACAGCTTCAGCATCGGGTAATAAACTTTTATCAAATACTATTGTACATCGATTCTTCCATGGACAATCATCCATACCTGTATTTGACCATTCACCAAAGATTGGAGTATACTGTAGAAGAAGTAATGGTTGTCCATTTTTGGTTGTAACTTCTGTTGAAGAATCCCCATTTGTTGAAAATAAATAAAATGTTCCACCAATAATTAAAAAGAGTGCAATAACAGAAAATGCAAAAGATGCACGGATTCGACGAACTTTTCGTAGTGTCATTTTTGTTCCATCCTAGATACATTGTTTTTTTTTAACTTGGTTTTATAAAAGAACAATAAAAAACCGCATGGAACGGATAGATGTTTTTCACGAAACAAAAACGCATAAACAAAAGAATCAAAGATTGAATTTATTTCGAAAAAACAACAATCATCATCAAAAAAGACAAGTGAACAAAAGAGAGAGAGAGAGATTGCTGCAATAAATGTATTATCACGAGTTTTCCGGAAGCAGTTCATCATTATCTTCCCATTCTTCTCGACTTTCACTTAATATATTGGCGTAGAGATAATCCCAACTCCATGGAACTTCTTCATCAGCAACTTCTTCTTCAAGTTGAAGGAATCGAATCAGTGGATTTAAATCTACAAAAATGCATTGTTTTGTAATTTCAGTGTATGCATTTAGTTAGATACATACCAATATCTTCAAATTTCTTTATCTCTGGATTATCAAATCCTGGCAAATCAAAATTGTATAAATCTGCGACATGATTCACTGAATATTCTGGTGCACGTGCAACTAAATCGAGATTCAACGGAACTCTCTAAAAAAGTTTAACATGTTTAAATACATATTTTGTATTTTAATATCAATAACTTACATCGAAAGATTCATTTCGAGGTCGTGAACTTATTACTTCTTCGTCCTTTCCAATTTCCAGCACTTCATCAGAGAAGGTCTCTCTTTCACGGTTTGATTTATTATCGGCTGCAGCTTGTTGTTGATGATCACGGCCAGCCCGCGACCCAGGTCTACGAAATAAACCTAAAAAAAGTTTCGTTTTTTTACAAATAATTTCGTAAAATTTTAATTACTTGATAAAGGTCGCTTTAAAGTTTCTTTAAATTCAGTTGTTGTTGACGTCAATTTTGGTGCTGCTGTTAAATTTGATTCTCCACCTCGATCACCACCACGATTAAATGGATTTAGTTGTCCGAGACGACTCTTTGGTCGATCATCTGATAAATGATGAGGATCTTTTAATCGAACCATCAATGGCGCATCTAAAGAAGTAATATTTAAATATATGCTTAATAAAAGAAAAATACTAACCTTCAACCTGTGGCTCAGATTGTTGAGCATCAGCTAACTGCAAATTCATATTTCCTCCTTGTACGCTACCATTTTGTTGTTGACGCCTTCGATTTCTCGCTGAACGAGCTCGTAAAGTTTCTCGAGCACTTGAAATGTCTTCAGCCATTTATATGCTTGTTAAACCAAAAATTAAGTAAACCCCCAAAGGGAATAATAATCATAAATACCAAACATAAGAGTTATAAACATTAGCCCGCAGCAGAAGTAATACAACTTCTCCATAGCAACGATACTATAATATAATTGTTTTGGAAGAAAAACATATTTTACGTTTCTTTTGAAGAAAGTATTCTTTGTATATTTTTTATTGATTAAAATTTTCTCAGAGTCATAAAAATGAGAATATCGAAGAGCAAATGGTTGATTTTGTTTTTTATAAATTTTTGCTTCTATTTTTGTCCTCTTCTTTTTTGTGTTTTTCGTCGATGCATAATTTTTTTAAACATTAAAATTCTCTTACCAAGAAAGTCTGATTTTCGTGTTGTCTGGGTTTTCTAAATTTGTACTTGTGTTCGTCGTCGCAGCAGAAATTTGCGAGACAACAAAAAGTGCTGGAGTGTCTGCCAGACTTTGCTGTTCTTCTTTCTTCTGTTTAACTCTATCTCTTTTTTTTCGTATATTCGTGGTTTTATGTTGTTCTTTAATGCTTTACTCGTATTGCATTGAAGAGAAGATATACACACACATTTTTATGCCCTCCAATATATATGTATATACATTTTTGAAGGCGGAGTTGTTATTCTGTCTTTCCATCCGTCGTTCCTTCTCTCTCTTCTTCGTTTTTGTGACTAGTATAAATAGCAGCCGAACTGCATTTTTCAGGCTCAGTCTGCATTTCGAGCTGGATAGACGATGGTTATTATGACCGCTGCTCGAATCGCGACTCCAGAAGCGATTAGCTTATCAGGAAGCTTATCGCTTTCACCGATTCCGCTTCTGGTGGATCAACTGAAAGCTGAACTGAATTCAGCTGCTGATAATGTACGTTAAAGCATATATAATCATAAATTGTAAATATATATATAATTAAAAAATTGGCATAATTTGATTTTTTTTCTTGATCGTACAAATTTTGTATTTTTGTAAATACAAAATTTGATCGAGTCTACAAAAAAGAGCTGGGATTAAAATAAATTCTTTGCATATCTGTTTTTTTTCTTTTTGCATTTGCTTTTTCTTGTCACATCATTTATATAAATCTTGCCATCAGAAATAGATGATTTTAAATAAAAATTTTTTTTAACTGCCTATTTTGATTTCTTTAAATTATCAATAACAAAAAAGTGAAAGACAAAAATATATAAGTAACTAAAAAAGGATTTCTGGGGAAAAAATATCTCTTATTCTATCGTGAAATTTGTAACACAAATGACTTATTTCGGTGATTTTAGAATGATGAGTCTTCTGGAATCTCAATCTGTAACAAATTGGAAAAATTGAATCTCAGTAAGGAACATCTGGAGGTAAGCTAATATATAGAATCAAGATCTATTTTTTAAAAAATCATCAAAGGTAACCAATTTTTTCCCTATTTCTATTTTTTTCTTCTATTCGCGTTTGCGTTTTTGAGCATCAAACGAGCGCAGACTGGTGCGCGTTGCTCGCGTTGGTTCTTCACCACTGCTGAAAAAATATTTTCAGCAGCCAAGGCAGCAGCCTTCCAGCTCGGCCGCCAAGGCGAAGAACTGATGCTTTGGTGGTTGTGACTGAAGTTGAGGCAGCATTTGTGGAATTACGACCGAATGCAACACACATAAGAACCCTTTTTAAATTGTCTGCATCTTTGCTGCTCTCTTTTTCGATCCCACTATTTTCTTCGATGCAATGTTGTGTCGTTGCTTTTTATGCAATGTTTCGAAATTTTTTGAGGGGAGAAAAAGCAAAAACAGAAAAAAGACACAATATTGACTTAGTTAGCTTGCAATAGGAATGTAATAGAAGAGATAAAAAGATTGGTTGCCTTTGATGATGAATAAAAAAAGCAAAAAGCACAATAATTAATTAATTCAACAACTATTTTAGGGTACTCGAATTGGTGGTACTGTCAATGATATCAGAAAGCGGGTGGCAGAGTCTATGCCAAAATTTTCGGCTGCATGTCGAACTTTGATTAAACAATGGAGAAAGCAAACAGAAACTTATACAAGATCAAATTCAAGTTGTGGTGGTTCAAATGGTGTTACTCCATCTATGGCATCCTGCAGCCCAGCGATAAGGAGGCTTGTCACGCCGCAGACACCTCACCGACTTTCTGACGGTGTGGATTATATTATTTTAGACTAGATTTATTTTAAATAAATTGTACAGGTTCAATAACCAAAAGTCAAGTTTCTTCACCTCGTGTTGGTCCTGGAAATCTAACACCTGCTCCTTCGCTCAATGGTATTCATGGTAGTAGTAATGATCTTGTAGCTCAAGCAATTGAAAAAGTTCAACTTCAAAATGGTACTGATCCAATCCGAGTTGCTTTCAAAAGGAAAACTGAATGTGAGTTATTTATTTTTGTAAACATTTTTTTTAAAATTGATGAATTTTTTTTATGCATTTTTTCGATAAAAATATATTGCTTGTAAAACAAGACACACAATGCGTGTACACACACGTTTTTTGTCCACATCAAATAGACTGTTTTGATTTAAATTTTTAATAAACATTCTATTTATACATTTGTTTACAAAACTATTTTTACTGTGTTGTCTTTCGTTGAATCATGGTTTCCTTTTCAGCTAACATCTCTCCAACTGAAGGTCCATCTATCTTTAAACGTTCAAAAAGTGCTCTTATTCAACAACAAGTTCCACCATCTCCGCTTTTATCACTTTCTGCTGTACGACAAAATGCTCAATCTACAACCGAATTAGTTGCTCAGTTATCTGAAAATTTGCCTTCACATTTAATTCCTTCTCTTGATGTTCCAAAAAGTAATTCAACTTCCCCGAATGTTGAAACTGTAAGTTCTTCCTCTTTTGTAACAGGTAATTAGCTTCCGTCTTCATTTTAGAAAGTAAATATTTCACATCAAACAATTCAAGAAGAAAGGAAAGAAAAGCGAAAATATACTAAACGAGCGCCTCGGTTCTTTAAAGATGGTGGTGAACCTTTGACGTCAATTGATGATGAACCAGAACCGCCAAAACCAAAGATTGAAAAGAAACAACAACCTAAAATTGCTACAATTAAATCAAATGATAAGAAAATTGATTGGTTTGCTTCGATTCCTTCTTTGGCTGATCTTCGTAAACGTGCACAAGAAAAGGTGAATGCTGCTGCATCAGAAAATAATCGAAGTTCTTACGTCGTCAATGTTAACAATCATGATGTAATTTGTTTTTCTTTTGAATGAAATAATGCAATTTTTTTAGATAACTTGCTTGCCCTTCGTTGATGTTGGCATTCCAGATGTTAATGAATTCAGTTATCCAGAAGAGAAATGTCCAAAAATTGAATTACCATATCCTCGAATGGTTCAAGCAGCTATCAAAGGCATTTCATTTTAGATTCAGTCGTCCTGTCGAATGATATCTATCAGATCTCTTGTATTTTTATATTGTTTCTTTGCTCCGAAAAAATCTTTATCCTGTTGCATCATCAGAGTTTTATTCTTATTTTAATATTTTATTGTATCATTATAGGTTTCTTTCATGGTGTTCTTTAAATTAACCAAAAAATCTTATCAAAAAAACAATCCATCTCATTTTTGAAGATGTTTTGTCGGGTCCTTTTTAATCCTGAGAGGGAACAAAAAATATATATTTTTATTGTAAATGCTTATAATCCGGTCTCATTAAAAATTCTCTTACGTTCCATTTAATTGCCTTTTTTTGACATTGTTCATTGTGTCTATTTTTTTGTGTTTTTTATAAATTTTTGTTGCTTTCACTCAGCAAATTTCTTCCGATGCGTGTTTCTTTTTTTGATTTTAAATTGTTTTGTGGTATACTTTTAATTCATCTCCTTTTTTCTTCCATTACAGTTTTTTTTGTAATGGATTAACCAATGTTCTTTCAATAATTTTATTAATTTTTTCATTTTTTTGTAACAAAGTTTTGACAGAAAGTTTATGTGCCAATATATATTTATATAATAAATAAAATCTGAAATTTAGTTTTAAAATTTTTTAAGGATTTATACAATTTCTAACAAAACTCATATTTTCTGTATCTTTGAGAAAATCTGTAGAGAATACAAAAAAGAAGGTCATATAGAATACGTGACATCAGGATATATGCTACAGTATGCTTTGTAAAACATCCGATTATTCTCAGAGCTTCTCTTTTTTTTAATTTTGTTATATAAAAGTTAGGGAAGAAAAAAATATGATAGTTGAAAATGAACAAGATTGCATCATGCTCTTTTTTAGGCTTTTCGTAACACTAAAAATTGAAAAACTAAATCTTGCCATTTCTGTTCGCCTTAAAAATTCAATTAAAACTGCATTAAAAGTTTTTGTATTTAAAGGTTTCAGATGACAGCAAGAACTGAATTGGTTCCACTGAAACAACAATTCATTCTTCAAAATATTAGAAGAAGGAATCAATATTCAAATGTCAACTTAAATCAAAATCATAAATGCTTAAATTTATCACTTGTTCAATCAAATAGCAAATCAGTTAGTAATAACAAAGGTCTTGGTAAACTATCATAAAATGTTGCAGTCATTGAAAAAAGTGTTTCCATGTTATTGTATTACGATATTTTAAATAGTAAAAAATAATGTACTGTAAGATGCCAAATTTTTTTGTGTTCTAAAACCGTTGGTTATCTCAAATACTTCTCAAAAGGCTGCAACAAAAAAACAGATCTAAAAATTAGTGATCTTGAAAAAAGAAGTTTATGGAATAAATCTTCATCATCAAATAAGTTACAATCAAAAGCTTTTAAATTCTTTACTACATTTGATGAAGCTGAAGAAACTAATAAAACAAAGAGACTGAAAAATGATTTTTCAAATGCCAATCCAACAAGGACCAGCAGTAGCAGCACTTTATCCCTTCATATTTCGGCTTATGAGAATTCTATTGAAGGTGAAGGTGAAGATGATACTGTACCTTTAAATGACAGCTTGAAAAAGAATGAAAGATCATCGGGTTTAATTAAAGAACGAAAAGAATTTTTAACTAATTCCACATTTGTTAGTCCATTTAAATTTTGACATTAAATAAAGTTTAATTTTAAACCTATTTTTTACAGAATCCATTTGAATTTCCAAGGCAGCAAAGAGATGACAAAACTGATCCTGCCATTATGCAATTTTCAGCATCCCAACGTTTGCTTAACCCAAATCAAATGGGTTTAGGGTTGTCAAATGGAGATCTCCGGAGATCTTCCGGGAGATCTCCATCGGGAGATCTCCCGGGAGATCTCCCGATTTCTTCCGGGAGATCTCCCGTAATCTCCCGAAAAAAATTTTTCAACCCCCAAAATTTTTAAATTTTTTTTACATTTTTGATGATTTATTGATAACGAAAACAGTCAAAAGTCATCAAAAAAGCATAAATTTTGGCTCATTTGACTGTGATTACCTATTCATAATTTTTTTGTCGCTCAAAACTTGTTAAGATATTAAAAAATTTACTACAATTTCATGTTTTACTGTCATTTAATCTTGTAAAAAGGTTACAAAGTTGTAAAACTTTATTATTATGACTTTATTAATGTTAATACTAACAAAAAAAATCATTTTCGGTACCTGACTACCTATTCTGGAAAATCGGGAGATTACGGGAGATCTCCCGGGAGATCTTCCGGGAGATCTCCCGGGAGATCTCCCGCCATTTTAAATCTCCCGGGAGATTTAACAACCCTAAATGGGTTCATCAAAAAATAATCAACAAAGAATTCAAAATGCTGCACGTCCCGCCATCGTTAATTTTAATCAACGTCTTCCCCCGGCACAATATTTGGGTACAGGTAATTAATTCCTTTTGTAATGATCAAACATTAATTGTTACTTCGATGAAAATTGTTTTTAACAAAGCCCATTTTTATAAAACTCGAGCTTTAAAAAAAGATCCGGGATAATTTTTACAATTTTACTGTAGTTTAGCTTGTTAGGCAAAATTACAGTATGAAATAATAATTTTAGCTCATCAGTACTTTTTATCTCCTTTCAAAAGACGTCAAACATTTTTAAACTCATCAAGGTCTTTCAAATAATACAAACATTGTAATTTTACCCTAAAATCTAAAAAAATTTATGAAAATTTCAATTTTGTAACGGGATACGGTAGACAGATGAAATTTCGGTGAACATTTTCAAATTCCTTAAACCTTGCTAAGCCAAAAAATCGTTCATATCTTTTCTTATAGCTTTGTGCCAATATTAAAATCTTTTAAAAAAAAGTTCGAGATAAAAATATTAAAATTGAACAAAATATGACCGATCGTTAAAATACCAAACTACCAAAAATGAACGTTTTTTTCTTTCCACGAAAATAAAACTTTGTAGAAAAAAAACTTTAATAATTTTTTCTAACTTTAAATAATTTTAAAAAACGTTTTGATTCCATTTAAAAAAGTATATTATGAATTTTCAACCTCCTCCAGGTGTTGTTACAGTTCCGATTGTGCTGAATCGACCAAATGATGTTCGAACAGCAATTGATAATTTGGAAGCAAAAGCATTGAATATTAAACGAGGAATCGAAGAACTTTTACTTTCTTTGGATGCTCAAGATAAAGTTTCATGGCCGGCATTTACTGCAAAATGTTCCTCTTTGGCAAGTGATCTATCAACCCTTCAAGCGAATATGCGAAAATCACTTTTAATGAATTCAAATGAAGATAATGGAGAATTTATTAAAAATCAACTCATTCTTCCTCATACAATTTCACCAGATGCAAATCCACATTTAATGGTAAGACATATATTTTTGTTTTATGCATTTATTTTAATTTTATTCTTTAAGGCATTAACAGAAAATCGAGTACCTGTATGGAATCATGAAACAGCGCCATCATTTCTTCGAACAAAATTGGCACCTTTAATTGAAGATGAAGTGTCACAACTTGAACGAGATTTGTTGGATATGAATTCAGGAAAGATGGATCAAACTTCAAAACAAATTACAACCATGAATAAACATCTTGATCAACTGTACAATGGTGCTGCGGATCAATTGAATCGAAATAAGCAAGCTGGTGAAAGCAATAAAGCTTTGTATAAGAATGATCAAACAGAAGCTCTTGTTCGAGCAATTTATGGCGGAGAAACCATCGCAAAAACAAATGAATCTTCTCGTCGACGTTGATTTTTTTGTATGTATTTATTTTTTCATTTATGGGTTTATTAAATATATTTATGTTCAATAAAAAATATGATCTCAAAAATAGAAAGTAATATACATTTATTTGTTACAGAAAATACATATACATGAAAAAATACAGTTCTTAAAAATTATTTACGTTTTGCTGAATTTCGACGAATTAATTTCTGTAAAACTCGAATTGGAGTTGGATGTCGAGGTTTTTGAACTTTTGGAGTAAAAGCAGCTTCAGGGAATCTAATCAAATAAATTTCAGGATAAGTTTTTTGAAAACCAGCAAGTTTTCGTTTCTTTTGATTTTCTGTTAACATTTCATCAGCGATTAGACTATCCAAAAGTAACAAATATTCTTCAGCTTTTGATGGAGTTTCACATACATTTGATGATTGGTCATAATATGACATTGGTCTCTAAAAAAGTGTACTGTATTTTATGAATACTATAAATTAAAATACTTACTTGATTTACGCGTTTAAATGGAATTGGAGAAGGTTCAAAATCTGCGGCACCACGTTTGATACTTTTTGAAGACGAAGAAAATGTTGAAATTGAAAAATTTGAAGATGTTGGAATTGTTGGGTATGTCGTAGATGAAGATGTTGATGGACTTGAAAACAATTCTAAAACAAAATAATTATTTTTGTAAGTAAAAAATAGAAAAGCAGTACCATTTTTCATTGGAAGATTACTGTAACGATTACAGGTAACTTGTTTCTGAAAATAATTATTTTCACTTTTTGCTTTTCCAAAAACTTCAGATTCTTCAGCAGCAGTTTCAAGAGTTGGTTTAACAATTTTAGAAATTTTGAAAGGATTTTTGGTATTATTTTCTTCAATCTTTAATTCACATTTGAGAAGCTAAAAATTACTTTTTTTAGTAACATTTAAATATAATAAATTAACAATTACCGTATGCAAGTTTGAACATGATTTCGAGACTCTTCGATTCGGGGTTGCTGCAGTTCGAAAGGATGAATTAAAATTGCTGAAATTGTTTTATTATAGTTTTTTTTTCTTAAAAGGATCGTAGAAAAAACTTACTTTGCAGCAGCTTTTAAATTTGTTATTGAATTTGAACGTTTTAAACTTGTTGCTTCAATTTCTGCTGCAACGTTTACAGTAATAAATCTAAAAATATTAAAAATTATTATACATGAATTTTTTAAAATAAACAAACCGATAAATTGCTTTAGCGATAAAAAGCTGAGATTCTGGAGATTTAACATTTTCAACCAAATTTTTCTTTAACAAAACTTCCATAAATTTTATTGCATTTGTTCTAAAAAAAAGTTTAAACAACTTTTACAAAAAAAATAATAACAAAACTTAAACTTACTCATCAACAGGTTTATTTGGAACAATTTCAGGAAATAAAGTTGTAACCAGAAATTGTACAGCTGCTTTTCCGGTGAATGTATTTTCATAAGAAAGAATTAAACCTCGATGCTTTCGTTTTGGCATTTTTTCATAGAATTTTCTGATTAATTTATTCCACTAAAAAACAATTTATTAGTTTAAAAATTCCATCTTTCAAAAACTTACTCTTCTTGTTGCATGAAATTGTGTATTACTTGATTTTGAAGATAATAAATCTGTGCTAATCCGGGATGTTCGAGATTGATCCAATTCTTCAACAGCTTCAACAATTTCTGCAACCGATAATTCTTCTTCTTTTCGAAAAGATGGAAATCGTAAAACACTTTTAAAAATTGGCTTCATTTTATAAAAAAATGTAAATTAAATTTGAGTAAAAATAAAAATGGTCAAATAAGGTCCAAAAAAAAGAATCTATTTAAAAATTTGACCTGTACTTTATTAGTTCGAGAAAATCTCGATAGGTCAAAATTATTTGGATAGTATAAATTTGAAGGTGTCACTTTGCAAGAGAGGCCACATTCTCTTTTTAACCATTAAAAACAATAGGTGAAAAGTAATAACTACAGTAACCTTTTTTAAAAAGCAAAAAATTATATTTTTTAAAATTTTGCATAAAAAAAAAATATATTTTTCGAAAACACTTTTTTGTCAAATAATACCAAAAAGTTATGCCGACATTTTAATTAGTTACCGTAATCCTGTTGCCTCATTTCTGATTTAAACGTTGGCAAAAATTACTGTAAACTTTCTGAGAAAATCTAAAAAAGTGTTCTCAGATAAATTTGCATAAAGTTGTAACTAACATTAATGTTCACTTTCAAGATCTAAAAATTTGATAAGCTTTGACGTTGCAAACATAACTACAGTAACCTTTTTTAAAAAGCATAAAATTATATTTTTTAAAAATTTGCATAAAAAATTTTGTTCGACATTCAAACCCCGAACATGTTATTTTTGCTTTCATTAGCAAATTTTTATACCGAACTAATTCAACGTCTAAATATAATGAATAAAATATTTACAACCGCTGCTTTTCTGATTTTTTGCTGCTTTCATTTATGTTCTTCTTCAAGCTATTACGGTATGTTTTTCACAATTTGCTCTAAAGCTTTATTTTTCCCGTCTTCAAAATTAATTTTAGATGAAAATGCCTGTGGAATTGTTGCACCTGAATTTATTGCTGATAAACCTGGATTTCAAAAGAAAATCATGGGTGGCGATGATACAAAAGAAGGAGAATATCCATTTATTGTTCCAATTTTTTTTAAAAAGGGTAAACTTTTTTAAATATTTTTTAAAATTAATATTGATGGATTTTTTAGATTTAATTTGTACCGGAACTTTAATAAGTCCTCGACATGTTTTAACTGCGGCACATTGTTTTGCATATGGAGCTGCAACATTTCTTCAAAAAAGATGCGGCGAAGATAAAGAATGCCAAAAGAAATATCTTGGAAAAAATGTTAAAGAAAAATGTGTTGCTGGATATTTGAATGAAGCCGGAATAATCAAGCATTATGAAATTGGATATGGCTCAAATTCTATGAAAAAAATTGTTCAACGTGCAAAAATTGAATCAATTGATCCAAATTATCAGCAATTCTTTCGGTCTGGATGTCATCATAATGATTTTGCTATTCTCACTTTAGCTTTGGATGGAAATGAAGATAAACGACCGTATGTTTGTTTACCGTATTCTTTTAATTTTGAACCGATTTCTGCAATTCAATTCACCACTCTTGGATGGGGCAAGGATCGTAGGTTTTTTAAAAATTAAATTAATTTTACAAATTTTTAAATTATTAACATTTTTTAGCTTTAAATAATTTACCAAGCCATGATATTTTACAAAAATTACCTGTTGGATTTCTTGCAACAATGAAAAGATGTCTTGGTAGTTGGAATCCATTACCAATTGATGCAATTTGTATTTTTGAAAAAGATGATAAAGATACATGTGATGTGAGTATTTATCTCATTCGTGATGGATTTGATTTGCAAATTTTTAGGGTGATAGTGGTGGACCTTTGATTACAGTACTTCTGGATCAACACCAACAGCCTCGTTATGTTATGTTTGGACTTCTTTCATTTGGAACTGATTGTAATCTTTTAAGAGATAATACCCAGCCTTCAACAGCTGTCTATACAAGATTGGATTTTTATCAACAGAAGATAATTGAATATTTTGACTTAACAAATAATGAGAATTTTGATGGTTTTAATTTTAATGGATTGAAGATCTGATACAATTTCTTTCAACTGATGAATTTCAATGATATATTTTACTAACATTTTTTCTGTACTTGTATATAAATATGAAACTTATTGTATAAAAGAAGGAATTAAATAATAAATTACTGTATTATTGCATAAAATTGAAAAAATAATGACAACAACATACTGTAGCATGCGCCACCATTTTTGGGGTCAGGTTTCATTGGGAACATTTTTAAAAATGACAAAAAAAATTTTTTTTCAAATCATTTAGATTTTTGTATACTGTTGGAAAATTAAAGATAAAAATAACTGTAGCTATACTGTACTTTACTAAATAATTAAAGTTTTAAAAAATGTTTATTTCGTTTCAAAAATTTTTTTGCGCACAGAAATTGTTAAAAATGCACGTGTATTTACGATTACGGTAGTTAAAAAGATCAATATTTTTAAATAGAATACAAGATTGCGACCTAAACACATTTCAATATCGGCATTTTCTTATCGATATTGAAACATTTTTTGAACAACAACGTTACGGTATGTCGTTAAAAGTTTGTATAATGCAATTACAGTATGCACACTTTATTAACAGTATTTTTAAAATACATTTTTCCATTTTTTGAAACCATTTTTACTCTTGTTTTTTTGCGTTGTTCTGGTTGGAAAAAAGCAGCTGAAAAAAAACAAGAAAAAAAAAAGAAGAAGAATCACGCATAGCAAAAAAAGAAGCACTTTGTTTTTTTGGTCTGCTTTCTCTGTTTTGCTGTTGTTGCTGCTGCTGTTGCAATACCACCACAACCACCTTCTTTGGCAGATTAAATGTGTGCTTTTTAATTTAAAAAATAAACCCACAAAAATCAATAAAAAGGTTGCTGTTTTTGTTGTTAATGTTGCTGTAAATATTTAGTATTTAATATTTAATATATAAAAGATGCCAAATCGAGATCCATTAAATCAATCAAAAGCTCGTCGATCCTTTTGTATTAAAGCAAAACCAAAGGCGCATAAACCATTGCATCCATGTTTACGAAAGCTTCGAATTGATTTTGATGGATTAGATATTAATCACGTGGATCTCTCTCAACTTCCAATTGTGGATAAAAAAGATCGATCTAAAAGTAAACCAAAGAAATCTTCTCCAGATGGAGAAAGTTTGGAAGAAATTAAAGAAGATGTTGAATGTTTAACCCTGGAAGAAGATGATCATGTTGCAATAAAATCCATTCGACAAGGTTTAGCTATTTGTGATTCGGATGATTCTGTTGAACTTGATATTTTAATGCCAAATGGAATGACCGTTACAATTTCATGTCCAGGAAATAAGACTTTAGCTGCCCTTAAACCTGATGCAATTTTACAAGCTAAAAGGTATGAACCATAACAAACATAGAGACAAAAATTTGCATAATGCTTTTACTTATATGCTTGTTAGGAATAATCGAACAAATTTGCATAAGTGCATTACTAATTATTAACGAAAATACACTTTTATCCCAACGTATCCATATATACATCCTATAAATTTTTAGATATCCGCTTCAAGAAAAATTATGTGAAAATACAATGTATGTATTTTATTGCTTTGATCATAAAGATTCAAGGCATGAAATATTTGATGAAACTCGAACGATTAAAAGTTTGAATTTGATGATCCCAGTTTTGGGACTTCGAGAACCAGAAGGCAATGACATTGAAAATGATATTAATCAAAAGATTACTGCTTCTGTTGGAATCCCGCTAACAACAATTGAAAGTTCGTTGGATGATGAATGCGCAAAATTTCGAATGGATTTATTTGATTCTATTCAAGAAGCTGAAAAGCTTCGAGGAAAGGTACCTAACTATTTGCAATATAAAATAACAAAAAATGCATTTATATTCAAATTTTCAAAAATCTATAAATGGTATTTTTTAGGAAGGAACACAACATTATGCCTTTTCGGAGGAGACTGTCCTATATCGGGGATTTTATGAAACATCAAAGCCGGAAGATAGTACAGAAATTTATGAAAAAGATTTGGATGAAATGGAATTCAGTGGGAATCAAGAAGTCAATGAAGAACGGGCAATGGAAAGGTTAAAAAGAAAAATTGAATCTTCTGCCGGAGTGGCACATATTTGGTATCGTCCAAATGAGACGGATGAATATGCATATATGGCACCAATTGGAAATTTAGGTGGCCGAAATATGCTTGAATCAACTCCGCTGGAATTTATTAATGAAGCAATTTTATATTTAAAAAGTCGAGAAGGTGTTGAGGTTTGTAATTTCGCATTGAGTGATGAGCATGATGCAATAATTAAAAATGTTATTTAGTTCTCTGATAAACCAGAAGATTTTATCCTTCAAGTTGCTGGTAAACAATCTTATATAACCCGAGATATTCCATTGAAAAATTATGAGGTAACTTTTTATATACTGCTTAGGTATGGGGAAGTGGGGGATAATAAATCCCTTTTGGTTCAACACCACCGGTGCACCAGAACCCCAGAGACGGGATGGGACAGGATTCCCTGATATCGTACCTTTGATCCCATCCCTGGATCGAGGAGGATTTGAAAAACCAATCCAAAATTTATGCTTAAATCCTTAATTAGTCCTAAAAATATGCATATTTTTAGTACTTTCGATCTTGTTTTGAAAATTACAAAACTCCAGTGTTGATTCTTCGGCTGAAAGAAATGATTTTTGAAGATTTACAAAAACCTGCAGAAATTTTTGTTCCTTCTTTTGTTCGTGCTGCCCGAAATATCGTCGTTGAACGGGAAGCCTTTGAAGCCCTGCAAAAAGAAGAAAGAAAAAAAGAAAGAGAAAATTTGAGTAAAAAAAATCGTGGCCGAATTCAACTTCCAATGACTCCCGAAGATTTGCCACCTCCAGAACCAATAAATTTTTGGGATTTGGATGAAGATTTAAAAGTTCGAATTTTAACTGCTTCACATATCATTATTACTGGGGTTGAACGGCTTTATGTGAAAGTGGCGGTTACTGTAGGATATAATGTGCTGGCAATGCGAGATTCACCAATTGTTTCACCAAGTAATCCTCGATGGGGAAATGTAAGGATTACTGTAGATTTTTAAATTTACATTATTCATCTCCTTTTTCAGTGTCTTCTTGATTTTGGTCTTTATATTAAAGATATCCCAAAATCAGCGCAGCTTTGTTTCTCTTTGATCTCAGAAAGATCCCGAAAAGGTGGTGCTTCAGAATTAACTCCAATTGGATGGTTGAATATGAGATTATTTGATTGGGATGATTTTCTTGTTCAAGGAAAGAAAACAATATTTTTCTGGCCTTTTCCAAAAGAAGCAATGCCAAAGGATACCAAAGATCCGAGGAATTTGTTAAATTTAACCGGATTAATTGGTTCGAATCATGATCACAATGTTGCTCGACTGGAGATTGAATTAACGGATTACGGTAACAAAGTCCGATATCCGCCTTTCGAAAGGGTTCTTCAATTTGTCAAAATTTTACAACAACGAAAAGCCCGAGCTACGGCGGACCATGAAGCTGCTCCAATTGAAGATTTTGAAAGAGATTCTGAGAATCTTCGAAGACTTTCAAATTTAAGAAGAGTTATGGATCCTCGAAGTTTATCCCTTGATGATCAACATTTTCTTTGGAGATCTCGAAAAAAGATTAGCAGTAATTTTCCTTCAATGCTTCCGATTATCGCTGATTTGCCACTGATTTGGAAAACTCGGGAGACTTTTTGTGAACTTTATGGAATGCTCGTTGAATGGCCCCTGCTTCAATGTGATGCTGCCGTTGAGTTATTAGATGGAAAATGCTGTGATACATGGATTCGAGATGCTGCTGTTGATCGGATTGATCGAGCCCTGGATAATGATCAACTTCAACTTTACCTTTTACCACTGGTCCAGGCATTACGGTATGTATATTCATCAGAATGATGCAATAAGACAATTTAATTTACCTAAAATCATTCAAATAATTTTAGGTATGAACCATTTGCAAATTCAAATCTTTCAAGAATGTTGGTTAAACGTGGACTTTTAAATTACAAAATTGGACATACACTTTTTTGGTTGCTTCGAGCAGAACTAAATTATTTTGATTTATCTCCAAATGTTGTTCGAGTTCCGCAATATTATTCAAGGATTGCAATTTGCTTGGAAATGTATTTACGTGGAAATTCAATTCATTTGGATTCAATTAAAAAGCAGGTTGAACTTGTCAATATTTTAACCGAACTAAATGCAATGGTTAAACTTGTTGGAGCAAAAGAATTTGCAACGAAACGACTTCAACAAGAATTATTCAATAAAAAAGATGAATTACAAAATATGATTTCCCCCTTAAATCCAACAGAAAGTTTGGGAGAATTATTGTAAGTTTTCTTATGTTGATTACTGTAGATCTTAACTAACATATACAGTATACTTACAATATTCACTGTATTTATCCGTCAATAATACCATTGATTACTGTAACTTACAATAGAGTATCCTTGTCCGTCAACACTCTTTAAGCCAATATTCAAATTTATAGGATTGAAAAATGCAGTGTCATGGGTTCTGCCAAACAACCATTAAAACTTACATGGAAAAATCCAGAGCCAATGGCAAAGGTGACATCAGAAAATCATCAAATTCTCTTTAAATTAGGGGATGATCTTCGGCAAGATATGTTAACCCTTCAAGTCATGAGAATTATGGATGCAAAATGGAAAACTCATAATTTGGATTTCTGTATGACCTTGTATGAAGTACTTCCAATGGGAAGAAATGTACGCTATTTGTAGTTTGTTTAAAAATTACTGTAATTTTATGTAATTATAGATTGGAATGATTCATGTTGTACAAAATTGTCAAACCCTTTTTCAAATTCAAACAAGTGCCGGACAAATTGGGTCATCATTTAATATGGATAATAGTTTGTTAAATAAATATATTTATCAAAAGTGTTCAAGTGACAGTAAACAGTAAGCTTTTAAAATTTGAATAAATTTGGTCACGGTAATTTGTAATTACTTTTAGGTATATGGAATGTGTTGATCGATTTACTTATTCATTAGCTGGATACTGTATTGCAACATATGTTATTGGAATAAAAGATCGGCATCAAGATAATATTATGTTAGCTAAGGATGGACGGGTATGGCCCTACAGTAATCTTGTTACAATGTGTATAAGTTTTTTTAGATATTTCATATTGATTTTGGACATTTTCTTGGACATACAAAACGAAAACTTGGAATTAATCGGGAAAGAACTGATTTTATTCTCACTGAACATTTCCTTTACATAATTTCAAGAGGAAAGGGAAATTTTCGGGATACGTAAGTTTTCTCAATTTTTTCCCATTCCAATCGAAATATTTAATTATTTATAATCACCCATAATTCTAGATATGAATATACATCATTCCGAGAAGCTTGTGCCCAGGGTTTCATGGTCCTTTTTCATAATGCTCGATTCTTTATTGTTCTGTTTCGAATGATGCAATGTATGGGTTTACCAGAGCTTTCCAAACAGGAACATGTTGATTTTATAAAACATTCATTAATGTTCGAAAAACCAAAAGAAGAAGCAAGGTCACAATTTTTGAAAATCTTTGATGATGTTGTTAAATCTGATTTATCAACCTCAGTTAATTGGTTCTTTCATTCTCTTAAACATTTGTAATAAATTGTATGTATATCATTTTTTGAGTAATATGTAGGGTTGTTCATTTCCCGGGAAATGGAAAAAGCGGGAAATTTCCCGGAGTTACAGTATTCCATGCTACAGTAATATTTTACCAAAATTAACTTTAGAACCTACAAAAAAATTGTTAAATACTAAAATTAATCATTTTTGATTATTTACATTGTTTTTATTGCATATTTATCCCGTTTTTAAATGTTTAATGTAAAAACATAAAATATACTGTAGATTTCCCGGGAAATAGAAACCATTTCCCGCAAAAAATCGGGAAATCTCCCGGGAGAGGGAAACGCACAACCCTAGTAATATGTGTTTGTATAGTGGTTCTTATTGTTAATAAAAATAGATTATCAAATTTAATAAATCACATTAAATGTTTAACAAAAATAATTGATAGTTTTAAAGTTCAAATACAGTAATCTTGTGTAACAAACATTTTTTTAAAGTACTGTAGCTTCAGGGTAACAAAAACCTAATCCAAAAAGACCAATTATGAAAATCATAAATGAAACAAACGTAAAATCAATCATAAAAAATCCCGTTTAAACTAGACTCATAAATTTTCTCGCCCGATCTCATTGGAAAAATTGTAACTTTTTATCAGCTTGGAGATTTTATTTGATGCAAATCATGTAACACCGTTTTTTAAACGATGAGTCAATAAAACGAAAAAAAGAAGATCTGGTTTGGTTATAACTGACTGAAACAAATTGAAAGAATAAATAAAAACGAGTTATGTAACGGCATGAAAATGGATGATTCAAAAATATTAAAAAAAGGATATATTTATTTGGAGTTTAACTAAAAAATCCCCTAAAGGGTTTTGATATTTTGATAAAATTCATGATAGTTTTTAAATCTCAAAATCTTTCTCTCTTCTTTTCTCGTCATTGATTAAATAAAGAGATATATAAATGTTTGATCGAATATTGAATACTAAATAGGCGGGATAAGAAAGGGGGATAATCCCTTGAAACAGAAGAAAAAAAACATGCATCAAAGAAAAATTAGGCGATCGCGCACTTTTCTTTTATGTATTTTTTTCTTTGATCAAAATCTTCTTTTCCTTTTTCGTCAATGTCGATGATGGCATCCCGAAGATTATTATTATTATTTTCATATTTTTTAATAATAATATTTATTAATAATTCGTTGGCACAAACCATTCGACCAAATAATGTTGTAATTGATGAAAAACGACGGCATATTGATGCTGATTCAGCATGGTTGGATAAGAGCGGTCAAAAGGTTCAACAAATTAGTCTAGATGCATCTGATCCGGAGAAGGTTTTGTTGGATTTATTGACTGAAAAGAAACAACTTTCTGCATCTGCAACTGGAAATATTGCAGTTGCTGAAACATCAGAAGGTCATCGAGCTCAAGTACAGAAATTTGGAAATTCTGGAGGTGTTGCACAAGCTGGGGGACATAAGTAAGTCTTACCCATTTAAAAAAGGCTTTATTGATTTGTACTTTTTATTCAAAATTTTTATCTTTTATTATACAGTATTTTCGTTAACAGCCACAAATTATAAACTGGCACTTTTACAGGGGTCAACTGCGATTAAAAGAAGATGAAGAAGGGAAACATGCTTTTCTTAAAGCTGATAACAATATCACCCTTGACACCCTTGCCCGAGGATCACTTAAAAATGCTGAAGATACAGATTTTCTTGCAACAAATGAAAGATTTGATTTTAAATTAAATCCTGCTTCCCACAACAATAATACCGGGGAAGGCACGGTTGGCTTCAATGATAAAGTATGCAAATTTCAAAAATATAAGTATGCAAATTTTAAACTTATTTATAGGAGAAAGATAAAAAGGGAACATATGCTTATACAATTCGACAAGATGGAAAACGTACAGAAGCAGATTTATCCGCGCATGACATTGGAGGTGATCAATTTACACAATCTTTATTTGGTCGTCGACAA
This sequence comes from Panagrolaimus sp. LJ2414, assembly GCA_024447195.1. Lineage (NCBI taxonomy): Eukaryota > Metazoa > Nematoda > Chromadorea > Rhabditida > Panagrolaimidae > Panagrolaimus > Panagrolaimus sp. LJ2414. The sequence goes on from JAMRXY010000018.1 coordinate 1,142,637, forward strand.
GAGAAATATCATTGTACCGCGGAAACACCTGGCATCTCGCAATGTTATGATGGACAAGGACGTTCCGTGGGTAAAGTTGTCGCCGATAAAAATGGCAACACCATTGTTTACAACGATAAAGATGTCCCAATTGGAACTGGATCCGTTCGAAAAATCAATGATCGATCCTATGAAGCTGTGATAAGTAAAAATTTATTTGTTGCAAGACTAAAGGATGCTCGAAGAGGAGCATGTTGTAAACAAATTACTGGACAAGACTGTATTGCCCCAATTAAAATAGCAAATCCACAATTCAATCATCCATCAGAACGTGATGAAAAGGGTGCCCTACATTTGACATGGCCAAGCTGCTTTGATATGTCCATTGATGTTACACTTCCACCAAGTAAGGGCCTTTTTTGAAGATACTATCAAGCTCATATCTCGGATTTTTGGAAAGAGCTGGCCATTGATCTTTTGCCGACGGCAGCAAAAGATCAAATTACGCATTTTTATGGGGCTTCATCCCACCAAGCCCATCCCTAAATATAGGCCTGGATACTTTAATTGATAAAATAAAATCTCAAAATCTAATTCTTTCTAAACGATCAAAATTACAGATGTTCATATAAATAAACTTGCAATGAAACTTGATGTTTCAATTCAACCAATTGGAAAACTTCGATGCATGGATGTTGCAACCTGCGGCCGGGAATGTTATTACTGTGATTGGTGTAAGAAAACTCGAAAACTTAAACTCCTTGAAAATACAGATGGAAATCTTTGTCGAGCTACCCAAGAACGCACCTACCGGCTTACCGTAAAACTTTGCCCTCCACCAGAAGATAAAAATTTTACACTTTGTTCAACATTTTCAAAAAGTGTTTGGCAAAAAGATTATTGGCAAAAGGAGGGTGCCGTGGATGTTTGGATGAAATTTTATCAACGTGGACAATCTCGTACTGAATTGGAGAAAGAATTCTTTTCTCAACTTGATAATCCTTTACTTGGAAAAGCTTTTAAATTAGCGTTGATTGGAGATTGGCTTGCCGCAAATGGTCTTGACGTTTGTTTTGACTGACTTGGTTAAACACACAATTACAGTAACCTCTTACTTTTAGAAAGGCAGTTATACTCCAACAAATTCAGAATTAATGGAATATTTTGTTTCAAAAAGAGACCCCGACCAACTTCTTGCTTGCGAGCATGCAGTTGTCGATTACGAAATTGAAGGAGCAAAAGTTAAAACGAATCTTTTGTTTGAAGCTGCAACAACTGCAAATTCTGTAAGCAAATCTAAACTTTATACCCTATTCTACAGTAACCTTTTGTAGATTCCTGAAATCTTTAAAGATAAAAAATGTGCAGCATTTGAAAAACTTCAAGAAAATCGATTCCAAGAAGAAGTCGCAGATTTCAGAAGAAATGGCGGCGGCGGCGGAATTTTGGGGGGCTTAGGAAATCTTTTTGGAGGTAATCGCGGCTAAACAAATCTTTCATAATTATTTTAAATTTAAATATTTTTATATCTAATGAAATACACAATGTTTGTACAGTAATATTTTTATATAATTTGATTATTTACATTTTTAACATAAAAAAGTTCAACAAATTGCAACACAGTAAGAACTATTTTTTACAAAAATTTTAAACAAAAAAACAAAAGCAATGAAACAAAAAATAATGATAAAATACATTCAAAAGAAGATTAAAAAAAATATAAGATTCTGATCATTTTGATTTTTGTCCTGAATTTTCTTTCCGAGCAGGCTTCTTTTCAGTTTTTGTTTTCTTTGCCTTTTTATAATGCGGTTTTCGATCTTGATAAGAAAAAAGGTAAAAACCCGGAAAATCATTTCCATTGAATTTCTGATCTGCCGTCATTTCAATTCCCAAACGTTTTTGCTAAAAATCATTGTAAAAATTAATGTATTTCTTCCTTATTTAATTTCTTACCGTTTCCATTTTTTCTAACATTTTTTTACGAGCCTCTTTAAGAAAATTGACTCTTTCAGTCCATTTAGCTTGATCAGGATTTTCACTGCCAGCAGGAAGAGAAGCATGGAAGAAACGGGGATTGATTGCAGGTTCATAAGTTTGAAGAACTTTTAAAGCAAATCTTCCACAATGACGTAACATTTGTTAAACCAAAGTTAAATAAAATACAAAACGTCTAAAATTTTTGAAATTTTTAATCATATTCAATTTGAATGATTTAAACGATCGCTGAAAAGGGTTGTTCATTTCGGGGCATTTATCGGAGTTACAGTATTTGAAACTACAGTAATATTTTATCGAAAACACCCTTGAAAACTACAAAGAGAAAGTAAAATATTAAATTTTATCATTTCTGGTTAGTTGTAATATTTTATTTCGTATTTGTCTCATTTTTTCAAAAACGTAAAACATTACAATAACATTTCTGGGGTAATGGGAATGCACAACCCTACTGTCGAAGAATACACGCTAATAATAAAACGTTTCAAAATGTTTTTAAAACATAGACGCAATCAAAAAATATTTAAGACTAATGAAATATATCATTTATGTTTACAGTAACAATTAGCTTTTTAAAAACAAATTTATTAATGTTCTATTGAGATAAAATGCAATAAAACATTACAAAATAAAATACAGATAAAATTTACAATTTTAAATTAAATCAAATCACCAACTGCTAAAATCATTTAACGTTGATTTAAGTGCCGGTTTCTTTTTTGGAATTCCAGATGGTCCAGCTTCAATTGAAATATCTTTAGCTGCAGGTCTTTTGGATGCATTTGGATTAATATATTTTCCAACACCACTTCGGAATGTCTTTGGTTTCGGCTTGATTTCTTCTTCTTTTTCTTCATCAGGTTTTTCACCTCTTTGAAGAGCAGCACGTTGCTTTTGAATTTCAGCTTCAGCAATTTCAAATGGATCAAAGAATACCTCAGCTTTGACAAACCAAACAGGCTCCTAAAAATAGATATTGACAAAAGTATTAAAATAATTCAAATTTATACCCTTGGTTCTTCTGATGAAGATTCAGTTCCAATTTGTTCAATAATATTCAACGTCTCCATTCCTCCCACCAGTCGACCAAAGATTGTATGTTTACCATCCAAATGGCTTGCTTTATCAAGTGTCAAGAAACTAAAAAACGTTCAACATCAAGATAAAATACAGTAATACGAAAATACTTACAACTGAGATCGATTAGTGTTTGTGCCTTTATTTGCCATACCTAAAATAATTACTTCAGGTTTAGGAAAACAGTATATGTAAAAAACTTACTTAACACTCCCTTTTTATCATGCCGATAACTTCCACTAATTTCATCTTCAAATGGTTTTCCAAAGATTGATTCACCGCCCTTTCCAGTACCGGTTGGATCTCCACCTTGTAGCTAAAATATTTTATAAGTTTGAAAACTGAATGAAAAAAACTTACAATAAAGCCCGGAACCAATCGATGAAATCGAGAATTGTTGTAATATCCATTTTTGCAATGAACAATAAAATTTTCACAAGCTTTTGGAGCAATTTTACAATATAATTCAAGATTGAGTGGACCATAATTTGTAATAACTTGAACATATCCGTTTTTAGTTACACGAGAATACCTATAATTACAGTATTTAAAAAATTTTATAAAACTACAGTAAGGTATACCTAACAATATTATCCTCTAATACCGCAGAATGATTCTGTGTTACAGGTTCAAAGGTTGTTGAAGTGAAACCAGCAGCCATCTTTCCTTGACTGTAATGTGCAGCATTAATTTTATCAGCAATTTTTGCTGTTTCTTCTTTTCGTTCAGCTTCTTTTTCCATTGTCTTTAGCTTATCCAAGACTGTTCTGGCTTCTCCACTAACATTATTGATATAATACATTGGACTTTCCATAGCCTTCTTTTCATCAGCAATCTCGGTCTTTGTTTTGGTATCAAATTGGACATGATAAAATTTTTCCATATTAAACTTTTCAATATCATTTGGATCTTGAAGAGTGATGATATCTTTTCGTTGGAAAGGAACTTCATTTAAAAGATCCTTGAGATAATTACGCTTCAAATTCAATTCATCAATAGCTTCCATAGAATAAACATTTCCGGTTGTTTTGATAGCAACAATAAGACTGGTTTCAGTAAAAACACGATATGTAACTGGACAACGGAAGGCGCCATCATTGTCTTTAGCAAAGTGAAGAGTAATTAAATCTTTGATGGACATCTTATTTCCATTGACAGGATTAATACCATTTTTCTTGACATAAGGGTAAATTGCTCTGAAAATTGAAAAGTTAAAGTAAAAAGTTGTTGTAACAGAGATATCATTTGAGGTTTCGGGTGCGGAAGTTAAGTTGAAGTCAATTTTTCAACAAAATGTTGTAGTTTGACTCGTGAGACACTTAGTGATTAGGACAACAAAACTGGGATCATAGCTATCCAGAATCAAAAATTTCAATATTGTTTGAGTAACGACAAGTTGTAAAAAGTGTTAACTCACGTCATTTCAAATATAATTCCTTCTGGAGAGCATACAGGATCTTTAAATGGAACAAAACTCAAAGCACAATGAGTAAAAGGAAGCTTCTTGAATTCTGCTCGTTGAATTTTTGAAGATTTATCTAAAATAATAACATTAATATAACAGATAAAAAAGATGTAAAAGTTGCTTACCATCTTTGTGACCACCATAGAGATCTTTCCATTCTTTTGTTGTAAGATACCTGAAATAATAAATCAGAAACAGAAATGATAAAGTAAAGCTTACAATTTATCAGATTGATGCTGCTTTTTTCCCATTGTTTCAGAAACGTTTTAAAAAAACACTTGATTGAATTTTGGCTTCCAAAAAAATTCTTTGTTCAAAAATGCTGCTGCATTTTTTCAGACACAGAATGCCAAATTATGTTTGTGAAAAACGCAAAAAAATTTAAAGAAAAAAATTACAAAACCCGAAACTGTAAAATTACGATTCCGACTTTGAAGTTGCTTTCAACGCTGTTAATTAAAATCTAATTTATTCAAATATAAAACCATCAAATCGTAACAAAATGTATAAACCTATTTATTTAACATCTGTTTAATATGAATATTACAGTACACAAATATAAGCAATCACAAAACTCCAACAACAAAAACTTATAAATATTTTTCAATATCTTTGACCATATCTTTCGGTTCAGTGGTTGGAGCAAAACGTTTGACAATGTTACCATTTCTATCAACCAAGAATTTTGTAAAATTCCATTTAATTGCATCAAAAAGTGTTCCACCTTGTTCTTTCTTCAAGAATTTATACAAGGGTGCAGCATCATCACCATTAACATTAATTTTGCTGTAAAGATCAGGTTCAAAATTGAATTTTTGTGAAACAAAATTCTTGATATCCACTTCACAGCCAGGTTCTTGAGATTTGAATTGATTACAAGGGAAAGCAGCAATTTCAAGGCCTTGTGATTTGTATTTATCCAAGAGTTCTTTGAATTGAGTGTAATTTGAATTTGTGAATCCACATTGAGAGGCAACATTTACAATGATAAGAACTTTACCCCTGAAAAAAATGGAATTATAAGAGTAAACATTAAAGAATAAGCGTACTTGTATTTCTCTAATGAAACATCTTTTCCATCAGCATCTTTGACAACAAAATCATAAAGTGATGAAGCCATTGTTGAAGCGAATCTTGAAAATGTAATTGGAGAAAGAATTCGAGAACCAACTGAAAGCATTCTGTAAAAATTTTATTTCACGATAAACAAAAACAACAACAAGTTTTTAAAAAAACGAGCGTTTTGTTACAAAGTACAAAATTTAAACTTTCAAAAAACTAGCCAACGGGGAAACAATAATTAAAAATTATAACAAATACGGCTGTTGCAATGTTAGACGGGAAAAGAGATTAAAGGTTGCAGACGGGATTGGCTTACTGTAAGACGGGAAAGGAGATTAAAGAAGAGATCGGCTGTAATACGGGAAGCGAGAATAATTTTTTTCTGATAGACTACCGTACAACAGCCATCGCCCTCTGCAATAACAAAAGGCGGACCCGTTAATGATCGCCGCTTCGCGGCGATCATTCATGCCCACCCTTTAGTTGTGCAAGAAAACGTCACTGAAAACCACCAACTGTTTTTTGCTTTATTTGTTTTAGGTCTAAAAAACTTGAATAATGCATCTCGAATTTGCATGCCCATACAATAGGTTAAAAATTAAGTTTATTGTTTAAATTTAAATTTAAATGAATCAAATAACATTTGTCCATAGAACTAATTTTATTTCATTTACCGTTACTTAATTTTTTATTGTATTGATTATAGTCATTTTATAGTAAAAGCATAATATGTTATTGCAAAACCTATACTAAAATATAAATTGGAGGGTTCAATGATACAGTTTTATTTATTGCAGAGGGCGATGGCTGTTGTACGGTAGTCTATCAGAAAAAAATTATTCTCGCTTCCCGTATTACAGCCGATCTCTTCTTTAATCTCCTTTCCCGTCTTACAGTAAGCCAATCCCGTCTGCAACCTTTAATCTCTTTTCCCGTCTTACATTGCAACAGCCGTATTTGTTATAATTTTTAATTATTGTTTCCCCGTTGGCTAGTCTCCTGAGCCGTCTGCTGCGAAGCAAAATACCATAATACCGCTGCGCGGCAGACGGGATTGGCTGCTTCTAACGTTTTTTCCACTTATTTTAACTTATTAAAAAAATAATATTTTAGTTTTAATACATTTAATAAAGAAACTAAAACATTATTTGGGCTATCCCCCCTCAAAAAATATAAACACCCAATAGATTGAATAATAGCGATTTACAATCGCCATCTTTACTTTTTAAGAATACCGATGACTCTGATCTCGAAAAGAACATATATTGTCTGAAAAAGGAGACGTTTTGTACGTTTTTTTTGTTTTGATAAAAAGTGGTCCCCTGGGGTCAAAAATCAAGATATAACAGTGAACCCGGTGCCGATTGATATGTAACTAATTACGGGCTATCGAATCCAATACTTATCTAAGCTCGTACTCGACAAAAAATATCAAAACCCCGCAAAACCCCGTTTTTTAAAGAAAAAAGTGGTCCCCTGGGGTCAAAAATCAAGATATAACAGTGAACCCGGTGTCGATTCATATGTAACTAATTACGGGCTATCGATTCCAATATTTATATAAGCTCGTACGCGACAAAAAATCTCGAAACCCTGCAAAACCCCGTTTTTTTAAGAAAAAAGTGGTCCCCTGACCCCAAAAATGAACCGATCGGGACAAACCAAAAGTCATTTAGTACTATTTGAAGCATGCCCGATTCATTCCGATACCTCTTATACTTCTCACATATCGGGAACATCGAAAGTTTTATTCGTTTTTTCGTTTTCGGGGCATATCTCGGGACCCAGGGGTCGTGGAGGGTCAAACCCAACAAATTATCGAATGCGATTTTTTTCTCTACATACCTGCCAATTTTCATAGCTCTACGATTAAAACTGACGAAAATCGATTTTTAGGGGTAGAAAGGTAGGGAAGTTGAGTCGTAAACAGCCGCAGCGCGCCCCTTCGGGGCGCGCTGCGTCTGGTATTTCAAAAAAGTGATGACAAAGGATAAAAAATATCCGGATAAAATGTTTTGACAGAAAAAAATTTTTATCAAAAAACATTTTTTTTATTGATGATGACAAAAAATAATACACAAACATACACAGAAAAACGAACACGTAAAATTTTTTTCAAAATTCATTGAATAAATTAATCGCGAGCTTTAAAAAGAACACAAGCTAATTTTCCAATAAAAAAATAAAGAAAATATCCATGTTCATGGGTGATAAGGGAACTAAATTTTCGGCCAACAACACAATGCCATGGTGGAGAGATTAAATCAAATCCATGTTTGATATATTGTGCAATATCACCTGAAAAAGGGAATGAGAGAATTTTAGTAAACAAAAACAAACAAAGAAAAATAGTTAGAGAGTCAGAGGAAAAGGAAAAAGGAGCATAAATGAAAAATATGAAAAAAAATAATCTGAATTTGTCACAAAAATAAAAGTGACTTAAAAAGGGGTAACCAAATTTTAAAAGATTAATACAATCAAATGTGACATTTTTGATCTCTAATTTTTAAAAGGTCTAATTAAAGCTAATAAAATTACTGTTGGGTTACTGTATATTATTTTTATAACAAAACCAACCATCATCATTATGCTTTTGCATTGCTTCATCGGCAAGTAAAACAGCTTTTTCAATCATTTCAACCGGCATTTCTGAAGCTTTTATTGTAACCTTAAAAATGCAGTTTTTATTGCTTTTGCAGTTTAAAATAAATTACAGTATCTCTCTTACCGTATACTTTGTATTAAACTTCAAATTTTTAAAATTGATATTTTCAACATCGCTTTTGATTGAACTTCCTTTTCGACTTCTAAAAATTTGGAAGAATTAATTTTTAAAAATGTATAAAAAATTTGATGGCCAATTTTCCCCCAGAATCTTATGGCAAACAATTCCTGGGCATTTCGCCGAAACATTTGTCGAAAACTACTAAGGACAGTTTTTTTCGGCGAAATATCCGGGAATATCCGGCATAAAATCATTTCAAACAGACTTTTTGTTATTGCTATTTGCAGAACTTGTTTCATTTGGATTGAGAACTTTTTGGGATGATTTAAATTGCATAATTTCTGGTTCACCAGCTTGATCATCTTTTTGTTGACGTGGAAATTCAAAGGAATCAGAAAAAATGGTTTTAGCTTTTTTGAATTCATTTTTGCTTTCATTTTCAACAGAATCTTCATAAGCAGCAAGATGAAGGGATAATGTGCTGCTGCTGGTTTTGGCATTTTTGAGATCACCAAATTCATTTCTCTTCTTCCATCGTTTTTGAGTTTCTTCATTTTCAGAATCGTAAAAATTTAAAAATTTTGATGCTTTTGAACCTTTGTCATCGCGTGCCAAATTGACATCACGTTTTCCTTGTGAGCATACAGTAAAATCTGATACTGTAGTGATTACTGCAGTCTCGAATTTTTGAAACTTAGGTAATTCGTTTTAGTTAAATAAATTAAACAATAAAAGTGTGTTTTCACAAAAATTATTTATTTTAGTGATATTTCTTTCTTTTAAAAATACTGTATTTGAGACTGCAGTAATTGTTTTTTTACCAGTTTTATTCTTTCCAGTGTAAATGGAAGAGGAACTTTTGGATGAGAAAAGATTAGCAGCAGCTGAACATTTATGGCTTGAATTTAAATTAAGGTTGCTAAATTGATCATTTTGATTTGGATTTGAAACGGCAAAAGTTTTTGAGTTGACAGTAAAATCTTTTGTTGCCATCTAAATTTTGAAAAGCTGTAAAATCTAAATAAAGGTTACGGTATTTGTAAAAATATTAATTTTGAACAGATCTTTGATAAAATGAAAAATGAAGACTGCTGAAACAAATTTTAAAGAACCAAGACTTTCAAACATTTTGCTCTCGAATTTGCTGTTGTAATGCTGTGATAAAAGGATCAAACAATTATTTATTGCATCATACTTATGTAATACTTTAATCATGATAAATGTTTTCACCGAAAACGATTATGAAATTCATAATATGAATGTTTACAGTCGGCATATGTGTTCTGTTGTGGACAACAAGGATATTCAAATAACATCATTTATTTTTTATTAACAAAAAAACAAGAGTAAAAATAAATCGATAAAATATTATTATTCAATAATTACACAATTTGAATCATCAACAACCTCTAACATATTATCACATTCATACATTTTTGAAGGCCATCCATAATCAATTGTTTCAAGTTTTACCCGACATTTTGAATCTGTTTCTTTCCATTTGAATGGTACTGTAGTTTTCTTACATTTTGGACATTTGACAAACAGCTCGGAAGAATGCAAAGTTTTTAATAAATATTGAGATAAATTTGAAATTCTTGGCTGCTAAAAAATTGATCATATATGATATCACAGGAAAGCATGGATTAAGCAAATATGACGTCATTCTTATGTAACAAATATTGGTGCTCTTTCACTCTATTTTGCCTGGACTTATCTAGATAGGGGTTTCGGATACGTATTTATTAATGCGTTAGTTTTTAAATCACGTTTTTATAAAAAAGGTATTGCTTAAAATTTGGTCTAAAACTACCATAACGTTTTTCCGAAATACAGTATTCTATTGATTTAAACCTTCAGATTTAGGCATTTGGTTTTTATAAATTTAAATATTAAATTTCAAAAAACCAAATTAAATTAAAAAAAGAACAGATGCTTTTAGTTTTTTGACGTCCGAATCCTTTCTCAAAATTCGTATCACCTGTCTTCAAAAATTTTAAGCAAAACCCTTCCGCAGCAAAAAAAGAGCTTACCTTAATTTCAGCTGAAGATCGGGCACTAATAAATCGATTTCCCATTGAAATTTGTCCAACTCCAGCACAGGCAGAAAAGTTTTTAATTGATTCAACATGCAAATTTTCCTTTGAAAGATGCTCATGACATTGAATTTGTTCATGCCGATCCACGCATGTTGATTTATTATGATTCTTCAAAATGTAATGCCGCCAAGCGAATGATTCATTTCGAGAATTTTCACCACAAGAAGATGCATGAAAGTTTGGATTCTTTAAAGGTTTGTAATTACAATGTGCAAAAGTTTTAAAATTTGAAAGAGTTTCAAGATGAGCATCTTCAGAATCAAATTGTAAACGAATTCCACGCAAATGAATATAAAAATATATGCATAAAAATGCCAGGATTGATAAAATTGTAAATGTTACTGTCTGAAATATTTAAACATATAATAAAAACACTGGTGAAATATACAAACCTCACAAATACTTATATAAAAGCATGGACGTCGGCGAAGCAAATATCGAAGCCATTTATATCGAGTTGAAATAGATTTTGGTGTTGATCGATGAGTCATTTTTTAAAAAATTGTTGTTGATAAAAAAATATTTCACTCAAATGGAACACAAAAAAATGTAATGTTTGTAAAAGATCATCTTTTGTTCCGTGAAAGAAAAAAGTTGTTGATACAATTGATTATGCAAATTTTAGTACTTGCAGGTATACGGTAGTAAACATCTAAAGTTTGAAAAAAGACAAATTCTTGATTTTTATGTCATTTTCGTTTTCAGATGCTTAAAAAAATTTTTAAAATTTATCAATTTATTGATTTATTTTTTGTTGAATCATTTAATTCAGATGCCAACATAAAGAATTATATCTAATTATTCTTTGCTTCTTTAAAATTGTTGAAAATGTTAAATAAGTTTTTGTTGATTCGGGTGAGATCTCACTTTTGAATTTTTATTTAATTTAAACTACACTAAAAAACATATTCAAAGATCTTCTCACACAAATGTATTCTGTTCCAATTTAGAAACTACCGTAATTACATTAATAATAACTTTTAGGATTAAAAATTCAATTATTTATGGAAATTTTTCCCACGCCTTTTTTCCCTTGGTTTCCATAGAAACAATCTTTTTCCCTTTGAAAAATTAACTTCTTTTTTATTGAAAATATATTATTAAAATTTAATGTTTGTAGTCTGATAAAATTTTAAAGAAAAAAAGGCCCATGGAAAGGTAATTGGTACTTTATTTTTCTTAAATGTCAGAAAAAGAAAAGAAATTAGAAAGATACATTCGAAGTTGAATGTTTCCTTGTTTAAATTTGGTAATATTTTATTTAACTTTTATACAAATGATTCAAAGAATTAATGGAACAAGATGTTTTACATGTCAAACAGGTCCAGAAAGGATTATTTGTTCCCTTCAAACGGAATGCACTGGAAAAGGATGTTACGTAATCATGGATGGAAAGAATAATGCCGCAGGGTGTACATCAGATATTGATCCAACAACAAGACTTGTTGGTTGCTTTAATGAAACTTCTACAAGGTATTATTACCGTATAGTGATAAAATGATAAGAAACCCTTTTTAGAAAAGTTTGTGCATGTTATACAAATTTTTGTAATACTCCAATTGGGACTGTTTCATTTGTTTCGTTGCCGTCTTCTCCTTTAACAGCAAATATTAGTGCTCCATGGGATGTTGGATTTATTCCTACAACAACAACAACAACTTTATTGCCTACAACAACGTCAACAACAACCTTGTTACCTACTACTGTAACATTATCACCCACTCCTGAATTAACAACTTCGATGTTAACAACCACAATTATTCCAACTACCATAACTTCTATGCTGACTACCACAATAACCTCTACCACTACAGTAATACCAACAACATCTTCCATGCCTGCAACAACATTAACAACAACAAAAATTCCTTCTACAGTATCCACGTATCCAACAACTACAGTAATTCCTTCAACAACATCTTCACCAGTACAAACAACAACAAAAAGTTCTGCACAAAAATATACCCTTTCTATTCCTTCATATATGTTTATAATAGTTTTAATAATCATAAATAAATTAAATGTGTAGTTATATTATATTTTATCTATTACCATCACGATACTGTAATAAAAAGAGTATGAACATTAAACATCAAAACAAAGAAGGCTAAAATGGCTACTGTAAAGGAAAGAAGCTGAAAAGGCGAATTTATTGTCTTTTGTTGTGCACGGGCGTGTGCCACGAGGCGCGCATCGGCTCAGTCACACTTATTCACACGCAAGAATATTTCCTCCTCTCTTATTCAAACCAACATACTTGGAAAGAAGCGACTCATGTCAATTGCTGAAGCGCCCCTTCCTCAATCGATACAATGGCGACCTTTTTGCAGCAACGATGGGCGACGCCACCTTAATTTAACCAACCATTCCAAAAGGGACACTCCATGTTCATTCAGCCAACTTTATCGAAAGGAACTCCCCATATTCGTTCATTCATCGAAGAGGAGCTCTTTTCCGCTGTTTCCCATGGAATTACAAGGGAGGAACTCTCCAGTTCTTAGCTGAAAAGTCACCCTGGCGACATCAATCTAAAAGCGAAGGGCGACCCCATCATGAAATATTCTCGTGTGAAACTATTTTGTTCCTATTGAATTTACTATAAAAGGAGCTGTGAAACTCACAGTCTTCGTCGACCCAAGCTTGTGCTTGAATATTATTGTTTAACGTTATATTTTCTTGCTAATTTGTATCATAAAGGTTATTTATTAACTCAACTTCGAAGATCAACAGGACAACTACAATTCAGTAAAGGGGAATTATTCAGCAGAATATTCAGACCTTTACACTACATATTGTAATTCAGACAAATAGTCCTTTGTTCAAATTTATTGCATGCTTCTTAAAGCAAAGATTAAAGTGATTTATCAAATTCTTTAAACTCAATGGCACCATTTTTATTTAAATCCATTGAATGAAACCATTCTTTTTTGCCTTCAACATCACTTGAATTGAAACCCATTGAAATTAAGAATTCTTGAGCTTCTTCAAAACTAATAAAATTATTCAAATTTTTATCAATCGCATTAAACTTGGTTCTCGCAGCTTTAATTGCAGATGTTCTAGATCTTTTCATTTGACATCCACCATCACAATTACAACAAAAACTAAAAAAAAACATTATTGAAATTTTTTTTATAAATTTTTTGTAATTTACATATTACATCGTCCTCGACCAAAACAATAATATTGTGATCCACCGCAACAAACTGCACCCGACTAAAAATAATATCAAAAATAATGTTTTTCAAAAAACAATCATCAAAAATTACGAAATGAATAAAAGTTATGAGAATCAGAATCATGAATCCTGCATCCATTGTTATTCAAATATTACTTCTTCACGATTACTTTAGGACAAATATTGTTTAATTTTTATATAAAAATAAGCAAAAAATGTTTTCCACTACTTAATTCTTTAGTAAATATTAAAATCAAAAAATGACACCGCTTGATTTTTAAAAAGTTTAAAATGTGTGCTTTTAGATATTTTTAAAAAAATGAAATTTTCAAAAACATCAAAAAATGTTTTTAAACTGAAGAAACGTGAATTTTAATGATTCAGTTTTGAAATATTTAAGAAAAACATAGTTTTTCTTTAAAAACGTTTTTCATCAATTTCTGATGCTGATGATACAGAAACGATAACAACAAAAAAAAATTTCTCCAAACAAAGTTATGATTTTCGTATTATCTAACATTGGGAATGCTAAAATTATATCAATAGTTTTTTTTATCAGCATGGCCTCATTACAGTATTTAATTAAATTTTTATTTTGTCATTGATTGTGTTTTGATTCTAATATAATTTAAGTGAGGTAAACAAAGTTCTTCAAATCCCTTTCCGTTCCGGGAAAATGTAATTACTGTAATTTCAGAAGTTTTTACATTAAATAGGAGTTACTTTTTGTAAAAATAGTTTTAAAAAATGGCATTTTTAAATGCGAATGATGATTAAATTTAAGCTTAAAATGAGTCCAAACACAAGTTTTTCAGAAATCCCGACTTGCATCAAAGTGGATAAAGCTGAGTTAGAGTCTTGAAACGAAATCTAGCTTTAATTTACTGGCTAAATTTTTTAGACATGCAAATTTTAATAAAATCTTTAAATTTTGATCTTAAAGTTAATTCATTTAATAGTGTTTAAAGTTATTTAATGAAATTGGTTTTAATATTTTTCTCATAGTTACCATATTTTTATTTTGATAATCAATATCAAAGACTTTGATTCAAAGTACAAAATCTATGGATTAAAAGTCACATGATTTATTTTTTCTTTACAACTAACTAAGTAAACATGAAAATTTTTTCATCTTTATCAAATATTTCAACCAGAGATAAGAATTCAAAATCAGAAAAGGTAAAACATATTTAAATACTGTATTAACAGTTGTTGTCCCTCAAATAAATGGAGAATGTTCGTTTGTTGGTTTGTTTGTTGGTTTGTAACGCTTTTATTTTTTCATTCACAAAAGGAAAAACGAAGAATAAAAACGTGAAATTTGCATGCAACAGCAAACAATGAATTCAAACGCTGCCCTGCAAACACTGTTATGTGCAAACTCATTCAAATTAAGATAATTTGCATGAGATTGTGAGTGATATGCCACATAACATCTTATGTTTTCTTTTGAGCAGATCGCACAATCGAACGAGTTTATCTGTATTTTTTTGTGACTGTAGCTATTTTCAACTCTTAAATTTTGCTACGTGGTTTGGAGCGTCCTCTCTTAGTCGTGTGTTTGCTATTAAAATTTGATTGAATCCTTAATTGTTTTTTGCATGCCTGTGAGAAAGTAAAGTCTAAAAATGCCAAGAAAAAAAATAGAAAGAACACCTTCCCAAAAAGCTGCTCATAAAGAAGAATTAAAAAGAAGACAAGCATAAAGGCAAAGAAATAAGCGGGCTGAGCAAACCTCTGAACAAAGAGAAGCGATATCAAGAACAATTATCAGAAGCTAAAAAGCCGGAAGAGCTGTAATAGAAAGATTGTGATTAGAAGCTCAAATTTAATTTTTAAAACATAGTTCTATAGTTTAAACTAGACGCTTGCGGGCCGAAGGCCCGCTTTATCCCTAGTATAATATAAACTTTAAAATTTAAAGGTTACGTACCCGTATCAGGAATCATTACAAAAAAATCTTGATTCTGTTTGGATTTGTATGTTTATTGCAATTCCTGCATTAATGGATGTTGCAAGTTCATATTGGAATCCAGAAGAATTTTTTCATCCATGTAATTATGCAAATATAATTTCAATCAATGATACATTGAAAATTCAAAGCCGATTCAATAAAACTAAAAATGTATGTTTGTAATTGAGTTAATTAACAAAAATGAGTAATTTATTGGTTAGGTAATAACAACTACCTGATAATGCATATCCTTCCCTTTAGGGCATTTTTGAAAAATATTCTTTTCAATTTTCAGGAGATTGATTCATACAATTCACTTTTGTCATTATCAGAAACTACCGTAATCGATAATGAAAAATATAAATTACTTCTTCAAAATGCGATTGTTGAATCTGCAACCTTAAAAAAAGAATTCGATTATCACAAAAATCATTGGAAAGAATGCTTTAATCAAAATTTATTGAAATTTGATCACAAAATTATTAGATACCAACTTTGCATTGTTACATTCGGTTTCGGAATTGTTTTATATCAAATCATCAAATGCTTTGGATACATGTCAAAAATCAAAAATCTCAACTTAACTAAAAAGCAACAAGAAGCATACGCAAAAGACTGGAAAAGCTTGAATGCATTTAAATTTAAACTTATCTGTAAATGCGTTGTTCTTTGTATGTTAGCTTCTTTAGTTGTACTATTTACGCTTAGATTTTTTCATTCATCTTCACGTGGCGTAGAAATGTCATTCTTCATTTGATTTCCTGCCTTCTTTAAATAAGTACAAAATTACTCATACAAAGTTTCTTTCATTTTTGATTCTTAGAAAAAATTCATACCTCAGGTGCTAAAAATTGTAAGTTTTTGTATTTAAATAAATAAATTTAAAGATATCGTTACAATATTCATATGTGAAAAAATATTTAGTGCAACATTATTACTTATAGTTCCTTTTTTAACAAACAGAAGAATTTAATTTAATTTCTGGAGAAAAGTCGTAGTAGAATCAAAAGTTTAATTGATATCGCAAAAGAAAAACGGTACAGTACCCATTTTTATTCCATCATCATATACAATAAATTAAACAAAAATAATAAATAAAATATATAATTAGATTTTATCAAAAAAACTCTGTTAGCTTAAGCTAATTAATTAAAAGATATTACAATTTTATAGATTTTACTTTATCTTTTGGAAAATCAACTCTCAAAGCCAAAACTTTTTTAAGTTCATTAATTGTTAAAATACCACTGCTTGAAGTTTCAAGTTGCTTGAAGAAATTCACAGCTTCGTCAACAGAATCCGAAGATAAAATATTCACGATTTGTGACAGCTTTGAACATTTTTCTCGAACTTTCCAACCAGCAATATTTGTTAGATATGATGCAAGTTGCCGATATTCTTTATCCAATTGAATTCCACCCAAATGATTAAAACCACATTTATAAATTACTCGTTCAATTTGATGCGCGGTTTCAACAGAAACACATTCAAGCAATTCCTTAAAAAAACAAACTACCGTAATCATCACAAAAAATTAAAAAAATGCATACTTCGTAATTTTCTGGTAGTAGCGCATCTTCAAATTTATGAATTTGTTCATCCAATAAACCAATAAAATTTTCAATAAATGGATCCACAGATTCAAAATCATTTAATTGTTCTTCAGTAAGTTCATGGGAATAATCAATATAAGTTTCAGCCGCAGCTTTAAGTCGAGGCCGGAATGCTGCTGTTGAAAGTTTATTGACAGCAATGGAAGCCATTTGTTCAAATTTACGTGAAAGTTCATCAAATTGATATAAAGAATTTTCAAGCTTGCTTTTATCAGTCACATTTATCTAAAAATGAATTTATTAAAATGAATTACCGTAACCAAGGAGAACAAACCTGTTTGAAATGAGTTTCAAAATCTTGCATTAAACCTTCTTTCAAAGTCGTAATACTTTGAATTGAAGCACGAATATTATTTAAAGCTGCAAGAAAAACTTTCTTTTGCATTTCAGGTCCAGCTTCAGCGACAGATTTTCCATGTTGAAGAACATTGTACGCAGTTTGAGCGTGTTGATATGCTTCAGCAGTCCAACCAGTACTTGGATAACCTGCTCGGATTGCAGCATTTAAACGATCAAGATAATTTGTTTCAAGTAATGTCATTCCATTATTAATCATTGCACAAACACAATCAACTGAACTTGAAGTAATTGAACGACGAATACATTTTCGAACAATGAAAAATACATCATCCAAGATTGAAGTGGTTAAAGCACCTTCTTCAGAATCTTCCATTTCCAATGCTTTTGATACTGATTCTTGCATGTAATATTGCTCCATCATAACATAATTTCCAAGAATTTCTTGCATTCTCATACCAAGTTTTGACCGATTCAATACCGTATCCAATTTCTTTGTTCTTTCAGTTCTTGCTTTTTTCTGCTTTTCTTGAAGTTCTTTTCGTTCTTCTTCTGTCAGTTCATCATCGTCATCAAAATTCGCTTCAGCAAATGTTGGAGATTTTGGCGGATCTCCGCTTTCACTCAATGGTCGAGCAGGTGCTTCACCCAAACGACGTTTTAAGAATCTCCAATATAATTCTGTACGAGTATGAATAAGACAACACTAAAAAATAAATCAATTAACTAGATTATTAAAATATGTTAAAGTTACTTCAGAAAGCAGCACATCCAAAGCAATTGGGTCAAGTCTTTCTGCAACTTGACTACCACGAAGAAAATCTCGAACTGTTTTAGTTCGTTGTTCAAATTGACGATTTTTAATAAAAGAATCCAAAACCTTTGTCGATTGTTTATCACATTCAGCCTAAAAATACAATTTCAAATTAATTCATTACATTTAAAACAAACTTGAATAATTTCCATTAAATACAGTAATTTATCAGGGCCATAATAGCTATCAATCAAAGGTTGATATTCCATAACCTCTCGAGCAATTTCTTCCAACACCATCGTCATTGTATCAGAAAAGAGGACATTTCTTCGAGTATCATCAGTGCCTCCAGATTCCATAATTTTAAAAAAATCTTTGCATGATTTTTCAATTTTTCGACAAAGATATGCACCAAATCTTTGAAGGCCATTTGCATGATCGTTCAAAAGTGGGAATAATTTGAAGAATCTTTCCATTGATGCAGTATCTCCAGAAGCAACAGCAGCATCAAAATTTGTTTCAATAATAATTTTTAAATCAGCTGCAGCATTTTGTAAAGTTTCGTATGAAGTTTTCATGGATTGACCAGAACCTTGAATAAACAAAACATTATTTGTGTATTACAGTAAGCAAATGGTTACCAGGTAAATCAAAACGTGTTCCCATTTTAGCCACAATTCCTTCAAGGGTATGAAATCTATGAATATATTGACAAGCTTCTTCAAAATCTTCATTTGCAATTGCCGGAACAACATTTTCAGAACATGTTCGAAGATCTCGAAGATCATTCACTCGAAGCAAACATTCCACGACACGACTCTTAGCAACATCAAGCTCTCGAACTTGTGAAGATATTGAATCCGCTAAGATTGACACACTCTTTAAATTGCTGGCAAGAGATTGAGCAGAAAGTTCAATCGTTTCAGTTCGATTTGCAAGCCTGGCTAAAGCTTGATCAAATGCACGAAGTTTGTCTTTGTCTACTAAAAAAACCACAAGTATTGAAGACAAATGAAAAAAGTAAGCAATAAACATACATAATCCAGAAGTAGAAATTTCTTTATTAATTTCAAGAAGAGCTTGTTCCTGCTTATCCCGTTCTGTTTGAATACTTTCTCGTAACTTTTTGATTCGATTTACAGATTCTGGATTTCGTCCACTACCAGCATCAGCCGTTGAAGGTTTTACAGGTTTTGGTCGCCATTCTAAAGGACCTCTTCTCTGAAAATTTACGTTTAAAATAGGATCAATGAAATTTATAATCTTACTTCAAGTCTTTCCCTCATTCCAAAATACCCATAATCATTGTTAAATATATCTGATGATTTATTCATTTTAAAGATTCCATATAAATTGTTTGATATTAAAAAACGTGTAATAAATAGTTTTTAAAAGTATCGGCGCTCAAATTTTAAAGTTGAAGAACAACGACGACGTGAAACGTGGAAAAATTAAATAATCGTGCACTTTGGCGTTGTGTCATCGAAAAAAAACATTTTTTAACAAAATTTTTTTTCTCCAAATTTTTTTACAAAATTTTTATTTCTTCATCAAAGCTTTAAACTTCTGAATCCTTTTTATTCAAAATGGCTTCTAATGATCTTATGTTTGATGAAATTTTTGTTGTAAATGAACTGAATCCAGATGGTAAAAAGTTCATGATGTGTGACAGAGTTAATTGTACTAGGTTTGTTTTGTGTGAGAACAATTATTTATCTAAATAACATTACTATTGTTTCAGTGAAGTTGGAAATCTTGATCTTATTTTGGATGTTCATAGTGAACTGTTTAAATGCGATGTTGGCACAAAATTTCGTATGCATATTGTCCCAACTTTTCGTGAAGATGGCCTTCCTGATGATGACGAATATGATCCTAACGTAAGTTATTTGGCCCTGAAATAAATCAGTCCCAGACACTTCTGTCCCCAGATGTTTTGTTCAGACACACTTAACTTATGATTTTCCTATTTTATTGCTTGATTTACGGAAATGTAACTGGGGAAGAAATGTCTAGGACAAAAGTGTGACATTCGCCATATGCTAGTTATTTACTTTGTTAATATTTATAGTTGAAACTTTTTAGATGTCCAATCGAATGTTAGATCGCTTTGAATATGCAATGTGTGGACAAGTTTATCGAATTGAAGGTGGTGGATCATCATCTGAAAATAGTCAAATTACCGTCTTTGCATCATATGGTGGCTTGCTTATGCGTCTTCGAGGTGATCAATTGAATATGCAAGGTTTCAAAGATGACAGCACCCTCTATCTTATGGTTAAGAAACTTCATGATTAATTTGGTTGTTGGTTTTTGTTGAGTTTTTACTTTATTATTATTTTTATATTATTAACTGAGATCTCTCCATTTGAAAATAAAAATTTTAAAACAGCTTTTACTTGTTTTTAGCATAAAGGAATCATTTTTTATTGAAGGTTGTGGTACCGTATCTTTGTTTTTCATGGCTACGTGAAAAAGGTTTAAAGCTCAATTACCACTTTTCCCTATCCAAGAACTTGAGTTTTTCATTCTTTTCAGCTGTTTACCGATATTTTGTTTGTGGCTTTAACAAGAATTAAATGTCGCCCCAAACGATGTAATAAGAGATGACATTTGTTCATTTTTTTGATTGCATAAAGTCCACAATATGGTGTTTAAACTGGGCATAAAAATATTTTCAATGACATTTTAGTGGTGTAAAGTCTATTCCCGATCTGACTTGATCAATGAGGAATAAAAACGAAAGAGACGACATTTGTTGTTTGATTGAGGTGGTTGTTTATTTCCCGTTCGAGAAAGAAAAAAGGTGATCAACAACTTGCTTTGAGTATTGCAAAAGAAAACGTGATTTTATTAGGATTTTAGTTATTTATTTTATTTTAACGGTTTAAATTTTTAAAAAAGAATGTCAAAGCGTAGGAAGGCAAAAAACAGCAACTGTTGGGCTACCGTATCCTTATTATACATACAGATAAGATATAAGCGATAAAAAAAGGAATATTACAACAAATTTTAAAATATAGTTAATTACATATGTTCAACATCCAAAGTTCCAAAGAGATGATTTCCCAAAGCTTTTTTATCGGCGGAGAAGAAGAGATCATAGAAGAGATCTTTCCATTCATCATATGTAATATGAGATTTTGGTTGTCCCTTTTTATCAACAGCAAATTTATGGAATGCTGCATGAGCTTCTTGAAGATCATGACCGTAAACAGCCATTCCGTCAGCTAAAATTTAGGCATGTATTTTTTAAGCGAGAGTTACGGTAATTACCGTATTCATTGATATCAAGATGTCCATCTTCTGAGACATTAAAAAGTTTAAACATAAATTGTTTGTAATCGCTAAACCATTTTGGGACATCGCGTTTTTTGCTATCAATCTTTTTCAAAACTCCAATCCATTCTTCAATTGTAACAAGTTCATCGCCATCGCTATCAGCAAGACGCTGTAAACCTTCCCAAAGAGCCTCAAGGGTTTTTCGAGCATATCCCATTTGTTTGGATTCAGCTCCATAAATTTCACGAATTTTCTAAAAATTAATTGATGAAGTCATATCGATAATAAATGATTAGCTACAGTAATCTCTTTGTTAAAAACTTACTCGAAGACAAACATAAAAATCACTCCATTCAATTTCATGTGAAGCATTTCGATCTAAAAATTAAATGTTTACTACAGTATGCTTTTTAATATAAAAAATCAACTGTAGGCTACAGTATCATACAGTAATCACATACCAAAAGAAAGTGTGAAAATTCTTTCCCATTTTCGAATTAAAAATGGATCAATATCTTTATTCTTTTCAACCAATTCATCAAGATGAATTTCATGTGTTCCCTTAAATGAAATATTACAACTTCAAAAACACAAAACTACAGTAACTTACAAAGTTTTTTGGATGGGCCATTTTCTTCAAGTTTTACAATTTCAAAAAAAGAATTTTAAAACACAACTTTTTCTTACACAATTTTAGTTTGCAATTTAAAAGAATTTGCTGGAACTTTTAATCCTTTTAAAAGAAGATTTTATTGCTTAATGTAGATCCCGCCCTTTGGCAATCAGCCAAAATTGTTGTTTATCAATCTCTCTCGGGATCATCATCCCTGACAAATAAATGATGGTGATCGAAATAAACAACATTTGAAAGTAAGCAGGAAGAAAGCAAATGCTGACTGACAGGCATTTTCAATGATGACAACTTTTGGCTTGCTTTCTTTGATGATCGGGGGTGGCACTAAAAGAAGAACAAGGAAAAAGGGATAAGATTAGAAACAAACAAAGGTGATAGCTGATATGGGTCATGTGTGAAACGGATATATAAAAATGTTGTTTATTTTTACAACAATGAATGACTCTCTTGTTGTTGATGCTATTCTTATTGTTCAAAGGTTGAAAATGACATTTATATCTCTTTTTTCTTTCTTTTGCAAAAGAAACGTTTAATTATATCTCAAAAGAAAAAGTTTAATGATCATTTAAAGTTCAAAATATTTATGAAATGCCAAAAGTGTGTAATAAACTGCTTTCCTTTTCTTTAAGTTAAAGCGCCGTAAAAACTTAATGCAGACAGAACACATCTGGGAAAAAAGGCATTTAATCCCGAGATCTTCCACCTATCTATCAAAGAAAAATGAACACATTTCATATTCTTACTTTCTGTCAAAAATTACACTTCTTTGGCAGGCATACCCTGAGAGATAGACAAGTGATCAACATTTTTTTATAAAGAAAAATTTATTAAAGAACACCCGTAACAAAACAAAAAATTACATCCATTTAATAATCATCAAATCCAGCATCATCATACAAGGCATCCCCGTCAACTTCATCGCCATCAAAATCACCACCATCGCCATCAAAATCATCATATTCACCATCGCTGTAGCTATAGAAATTTCCAATATCAAGATCTCCAATCATATCAGCATATTTTTCACTATTAATTTCAATTCTAAAATACAGTAATTTTAAACGTCAGCACTTGCATTAAACAACTTACTCATCAATATAACATGTAATTTTGAGGTCTTTCAATTCCGAAATATTGACAGTATATGTCCATTTTTGATGGCTCACATCACCATCACCTTCTTCAACAAATTTCGCGCTTTCAAAAGCACTTTGCATTGCAGTAACATCATCTTGAGTCTAATTAGTAATTATTAGCTCTATTAAATTAAATCAGAAATGCATACCGTATTGATATAATCCGTACGGCAATAATGAAAAGCAACTTTATATTTGATATTTGCAGTTTCGAGTTGTTTACGAAGTTCACCGATTACAATTTGAAGATATTCAAGATGAGGAACAAAATGCTAATATATATATATATTATATGTATAAATGCAGTAACAAATCAAAACCTACATATCCAAAATGAACAACGTCATCACCTTCATCAATTTTTATTTTCAAATCAAGTTCCTTCAAACTGGGAAAAATCTGCTGAAGGCCTTCAAGAAATTCAGATGCTTTAAGTTCAGATAACATTGAAAAATCATGTTCGAGAGAAAATTTAAGTTCAAGCTTTTCAACAGTTGGTAAAACAGCACTAAAAATTATTGCCATTTATTAATTTAAGGATAGTGTTACTGTTACCTATGTTTACTACCATGAATTAAATCCCAATATGCAAACCAAGATTCGATTTTGTTAATTTTGAGTGATCTGCAAGGAATTCGGAAAGTAGCGAAAAATTCCTGAAAAAATAAATAAATAACAGCGTTGATAGAAGCTTTGAAAAAAGGACAAACTTGAAATAAAGTGGATTCATCGTTAATGACGAAAGCTTCAACTGCTTCGATGTTGGCATAAAAATGTTGATCAAGTTTTCCAATATCAATCAAAGAGCGGAAAGGTGCAGAAATTTTCGTAACAGATGTATCCAAAAGATGTTGCCATGCTTCATTATTCATGTTAAAGGTTGATACAACTTCACAGAGTCCTAAAAATAATCCGTGTACGCGAGATCTGAAACCTTTAAAATCTTACTATTACTATGTTGCATTTCTCTAACCATAGCCATTTGATACGATTCATCAAAACCTTTGACAATCAATTTTGGAACAAGTAAAGAAATTTTCTTCCAAAATCCAAGTGGAAAGCTTTCAGCATTGATGGAACAATTTCTCTATAAAGTTGTTTTATCAGCATCAAGTCAAAAAAAGGAATATCGCTTACCAGTTCAATCGAAATATCAGATTTATTCATTTGCACAGCTTTAACATCACGCAAAAGTAAATTAAAAGCATTAAGGGTTTCTCTACCAGCAAAAATGAGAGGTTCAATTTTGAGAAAGTTATTGAAAGAAGATTGAAAAGGTTTTTTCTTCAAAGCTTCTTCAAAGACTTCTTTGATAATTGGAGTATTAAGTGTTGGAGGAGGCATTGTTTTTTACGCTAAAAAAGGATAATAAAATTATTTATTGTATTTATAAAAAAGTCATAAAATTTAGAAAAATGTTAGATTTGACTCAAATCATTTAAGACGACGGCGCGATTGAAGAGTTTCAATGTTTTTTTTTTGTTTTTGCACAAAAAAATGTTTCGAACAGTAATGAGGAGATGTTTCAACGCGAAAATTGTAGGAAAGGGAAAGAGCGCGAGTTTAAAAATTTTTTTAATTTCGCGAGTAAGAAGATTTTGTAACGAAACTTTTGAAGATTTTTTATATAGTTTTTTAAACTATTTAAAAAAACTAAAGTCAGAATTTTCAACTCAGAAATACTCTGACTTTTTAACCGAAACATTTTTTAAAAGCAGAAAAGCAAAAGCTTTCTTTCTGGAAGATAGAAGAAGGTGGAAAGTGAGAAGAGCTAGATATTACAAAAAGGATGCTTAATTTTAAAATAAAAACAACTTTAACAAAATTACAGTAGCATTAACAGTACTGAATTTTAATCATTTTGTAACACATTTAATGATTTTTTGTTTTTAAAAATCAAATAAGTTAAATCGAATATAATGGCAAAAAACCAGTATTTTGTTTAAAATATGAGTGAAACTTTGTATCAGTCATATCTATTTTTCATAGACAGTTGCAAAAATAATCGAATTTTTTAGCAATGGAAAATGCAAAGAGTGAAATATTCAAAACTTGCAACGAACTTTAATGGTAATGAAGTGTAGTTTGATGAAAAAATAAATATCATACTGTATGATTCATACAACAATTATAATTAAATTATTTAGTGTTACAGTATGCAACATGTTAGAAGTATACAAATACAGTATTACAAACAATTAAAAATTTAATGAGCAGTTGCAGGTAAATGTTCAACTTCACGGAAAGTTTGAATGTCATGTGCGGCAGCGGCAGCTTCAACGCCTGCTGCTGATACACAAGTAGTTTGTCGAACTTCACCTTGTTGATGAATATTGTATGAAACTTGCTTCTGATTTGCCATTGCTTCTTTTTGAAGTTTTGCCCCAGCTTCAATTAATTTTGCGCCTAAAAGCTTTTTTATGTTTAAATTTACATTCATTTATTTATTTTAATTTACCCGCTTCAGCAAGAAGTTCTTGTCCGATTTCTTGATGTTTCAAAGCTTCGGCCGTTTTAGCATTGGCTTGTTCGGAAGCAATTCGAGCAGCTGCTTGTGCCCGTTCAGTGGCGCGTTTCATAAGCTGAACAATAAAAATAAAATAAAATGTCTCCTATTTTTTTCGCGTCGAGACCTTTTTTACACAGTGAAAAATAATTAAAAATGTCTCCTATTTTTATTGGAGACATTTGATTTTATTAATTAAAAAACAGTAATAAATTATTATTTTTTTTGTTTTTAAACATTTCTAAATAATTATTATAACATAAATATATCATGTATATCGTTAAAATCGTTGAATGCTTTAATATTTTCACATTTTTTCCACAATGTCCACAATTATTGCGGACATTTGCTTTTAATAATTAGTTAATGATATTCAATGATTGTTTTGTTGTTTTTAAGCATTTACATGCTATTTTTATGACTAAAATATATCACATTCAATCCCACAAATCTTTACTTTTGTCCATTTTTTCTCAATTTTTGAAAATGTCTCCTGTTTTTATTGTGGACATTTGCTTTTATTAATTAAAAAATAAAAGTAAATTATTATTTTTTTGTTTTTATACATTTCTTAATAATTCTTATAACAAAATTGTGTCATAATTTGAACTAAAATTGTTGAAACAAATGGTTTTTTACCCGTTTTTCCATAATGTCTCTTATTTTTATTGGGGACATTTCTTTGTATTAATTACAATTCTTGTAGTCATTTATTGTATTTTGTGAACAAACATTTATAAGTAATTATAGTAACTAAAATTAATCATATTTGGAGCTAAAATGAATTAAATTGATATTGTTGACGTTTTAAAGGTTTTTTACTCGTTATTTCGATGTCTCCGAATTTTTATATCGCACATCTCTTTTTAATTGTTTAATTTTTTTTTCATGAAAAATTTTTTGCAAAAAACAATATTCAAAACATCTCAAAAATAATAACAAGTAAAAAACACAAAAAACAGGTATGTATTACAGTAACAGATATGATGATTAAATTTCTGCAGCTCTTTGAGGTGATCCACGTTCTTTACTCTTTTCATTTGTCGGAGGCGGCATTCTTTGTCTATCATTTTCATTTGCTTTAGCAACAATTTCACAAGTTTTTCGTCCATCAATTAATCCCTTCTTTTCTAACCATGAGGAAGAATTTTTACAAATAATCTTTTCCATAGACATTTTAAATTCAATGAATTTTCGTTTAAATTCAATTCCATCACCTTTGGAAAGCCGAAAATCAATCATAACTCTTTGATTTCCTTCTTCAACAATTTCATATACGATTGCGAAAAATGAAAGATCGCTATTTTTAAGACAAGTAATATGTGTTTGATAAGCGGCTGCCATTTTCCATTCACAATTTCAAAGCTTACAAGCATTTTCAACAGCTTTTAGGGCTTCATCAACGTTTACTGTAACACAGAAACGAGTCATGCGGCGAACGAGGGAATCGATTGGATGAGCATAAGGTGCTGTTAAACATTTATAAGTAATGATTTTAACAAAAACATATCAAATTCGACGAAAAAATTATTGAATGATTTTGGTTTTGCACATTTTTTTTACCTTTTTTAATGTCTTCTGTTTTTGTGGACATTTGTTTTAGTTAAATAAATATTACCACAGTTCATTTTTCATTTAAAAGATAAGTAACAATTTTTGCAAAAAAAATATCACATTTAATTCCAAAGCAAATGTCCACAAAACTTATGGACACTTCAGACAAATATGGAAAAAAGATGAAGAAAGACAGGCTTAAAATGATCAAAATTGAAGTACCGCGTCATTAAATGTGATATATTGGTCATAAAAATTATTTATAAGTGTTTAAAAACACTAAAATAATAATTTGTTACAATTATCTAATTATTAATAGCAAATGTCCACAATAATTGTGGACATCTTAGACAAAATTGGGGACATGTTGTGAAAAAATTGAGAAGGGCGGACTAAATCGAGGTATTGTGGCAATAAACTTGATATATTTTAGTCATAATTATAGCATATAAATGTATAAAAACAAAAAAATAATAATTTACTTTTATTTTTTAATTAATAAAAGCAAATGTCCACAATAAAAACAGGGATTAATTGATGGACGAAAAACTTGTGAAATTGTTGCTAAAGCAAATGAAAATGATAGACAAAGAATGCCGCCTCCGACAAATGAAAAGAGTAAAGAACGTGGATCACCTCAAAGAGCTGCAGAAATTTAATCATCATATCTGTTACTGTAATACATACCTGTTTTTTGTGTTTTTTACTTGTTATTATTTTTGAGATGTTTTGAATATTGTTTTTTGCAAAAAATTTTTCATGAAAAAAAAATTAAACAATTAAAAAGAGATGTGCGATATAAAAATTCGGAGACATCGAAATAACGAGTAAAAAACCTTTAAAACGTCAACAATATCAATTTAATTCATTTTAGCTCCAAATATGATTAATTTTAGTTACTATAATTACTTATAAATGTTTGTTCACAAAATACAATAAATGACTACAAGAATTGTAATTAATACAAAGAAATGTCCCCAATAAAAATAAGAGACATTATGGAAAAACGGGTAAAAAACCATTTGTTTCAACAATTTTAGTTCAAATTATGACACAATTTTGTTATAAGAATTATTAAGAAATGTATAAAAACAAAAAAATAATAATTTACTTTTATTTTTTAATTAATAAAAGCAAATGTCCACAATAAAAACAGGAGACATTTTCAAAAATTGAGAAAAAATGGACAAAAGTAAAGATTTGTGGGATTGAATGTGATATATTTTAGTCATAAAAATAGCATGTAAATGCTTAAAAACAACAAAACAATCATTGAATATCATTAACTAATTATTAAAAGCAAATGTCCGCAATAATTGTGGACATTGTGGAAAAAATGTGAAAATATTAAAGCATTCAACGATTTTAACGATATACATGATATATTTATGTTATAATAATTATTTAGAAATGTTTAAAAACAAAAAAAATAATAATTTATTACTGTTTTTTAATTAATAAAATCAAATGTCTCCAATAAAAATAGGAGACATTTTTAATTATTTTTCACTGTGTAAAAAAGGTCTCGACGCGAAAAAAATAGGAGACATTTTATTTTATTTTTATTGTTCAGCTTATGAAACGCGCCACAGCTTGAACAAATTCCATTTCATTCTTTTCAAGGGTTGCTTGAGCCTTTTCTCGAAGTTCCCGAGCCTTTGCTTCATGCTCTTCAGCACTTTTGAAATCTAAAGTTGCTGTTTCACTTTCTTGAATGAAAGTTTCTGCTGCTGCTGCTGATGTTGCTGCAGGGGGTGCATCAGTGCTGTCATTGGTCAAACATTCGCGTTGAATTTCACGGCATTCAGTTGCACCTGAACGATTTTCAGTATCAATATCACATTTCTCTGAACGTCGGCATTCAGTTGTATGTTGATGGGAAGGTTTTGAAGGATTTGAATTTCCATTAAATTTATTTATCAAATCTCGAATATTCGCATTTGCTTTTTTATTTGAAGAGGACATTTTTCAAAGACAGAATACAAAGTTTAATTAAAACAACAAATTTAAAAACAATTTTTTTGTTGATAGAATTTGTTTTTTTTTACCTTCCTTTTATATTCGATGCATTTTGTAGAACATCAAAATATCCGAAAATAAATATAAACAAACATTTCGCAAAATAAAAAACCCAAAAACAGATGAAATCAACAAACATTCATGAGTGTGAAAAAGAAAAATTGAAAGAAAACATCTTTTTTTTGTCTAAAATGAACCATCTTCGGTCAAAAAACATAAATGATGCATTTCAGACTCTTTCCTATCAGTTTTGTCTAAAAAAATACGTTTCAAAAGAATTTTGTAAACAATTTAATTTTTTTGTTGTTTACTGTTGTTTTTTAAAGGTTTTCATAAGCAACATTTTTAAGTTTCTAAATTTAGAAAAAATAATTTTGCAATGAAAAATCAAATAAAAATATAATGGTTTATCTAAATTTTGAAAAATTCAGAAGCAAAAAAAGATTCCAAAAACGGTGCAGGCAACGTGCAGATTTGCAAAATTTTGAACCTCAAAAAAAGTTTGAAGTTAATTTTTTTGAAAGTTCAAGAAGTGAAAAAATGTTTACATTTTGTTCTACGATTTTTTGGTAACAATAATTTTTTGTTACGATACCATGAGCAAATTTACATAATTGTAGCGATAGCATTGTTTTTGGTTAATAAGAAAAACATTTTAAAATGTAATAAAGAGTGCAAGAAACACTTTTTTCTTTTCATTTCTCCATATTTGTTCTCTTCCAATCAAGTCAGTCAGTCATGCTTAACAAACTCAAAAATGCTTTGAATCCGAAGAAGTCAAAGCCTGCTTCATCTCTTTCAACATCACAGCAACAAGTCACTTCACCAACAACTCCAACAACGCCAACTGCTCAAGTTGCCTCACCTCCACCTCAAACAGCACAATCATCATCATGTCCCTCACCAATAACTCAAACTGCAGTTGGTCAAGTTCCATCAATGCCATCAGTTGATTCAAAGCCTCGAGCAATCAAATCTCAACAAGAACAAAAGCAAGAACAACTACATGGAACAACTTCTCAACGTACTCAAAAAAAAGATTATGCTTCTTTGAATGCTGAAGTTTTGAAACGAGATGTTCATGAAAATGTTGCATTTGGTATACATGTTTTTGGGCCACCTCTTCCTCCTGCAATTCAATTTCGACATTACAATCACAAACTGAAAATTGGTGAAGTTTTGGATATGGGTAGAGGTGGTGATTGCACTGTTATTTCAAGCATTCCATTTTCTGATCGATCATATCTCATTCAAAATACTAAAGGTTCAGTAAAGTTTATAAAAATTGAAAGCCTTGGACTTGATAATGTACAAGAACCTTCACTTAATGTAAGTTTATTTATTTATTTGTATTTCTTAGTATGCATATATGTTTATTGTTTTATACCTTTAGCGTGAAGCAAAATTATTGGTTCAATTTTCTGATGAAGATCATCGACTCAAGCAGCCATTCTCTGGAAATTTCTTGAATTTATTTTTTGCTGGAAAAATGAATGGCTACTTTTATATTGTCACGACTGCAGCAGAAATAAATCTTAGGGATTTGAAGAATCGTTGTGGTCGAACATTCTCTCCTGCTTCATTCGTTCATATTGCATCACAAACTTTACAATGCATTCATAATGTTATGGTATATAATCATATGCATCGGTAAGTTCTTTATTTTGTGTGTGACTGAAAAATAATCTCTAAAATAGCCTTTCGAAACTGCTCTTTTTCATCCCTTTGATCATTGCCGTGTAGGCATACATCATTTTTCCTGATCTCTCTCTCTCTCTCATTTATGACGTCATTGCTGTACGAAATCCAACAAATTATACTAATGTACAATTTTAGAGCAGTTTCACCAAAGAATTTTGTTCTCGGAGTTGGTTCAAACAATAAAACAATATACATTGTCAATTTTTCAATTGCACATAGAATTTCAACAGATGAACGTAAAGATAGGTATGTTTAATTTTTTTGCAATACAGTAACCACATAATGTTTACATATTTTTAGAAGAATCCAAAGTTGTCCCAAATTTGAGAATATTAATTTGGTATTTGCTCCTCGTTCAATACATCTTGGTGCAAAGTATTCATTCATTGATGACGTTGAATCCTGGATTTATTGTTTTATTTGGCTCTATGATAATACTTTATATCCAATTTCTACTGCTTCAGTTTCTGAAAGAGGTTTATTCAATTACAAGAAGAGACTCTTTTATGGTGGTTGTAAGTTTTATTTATTTATTGCTTACAGTAATCTATTTGTGTATTTTAGATGATGAAGAACTTGGTCCAATTCGAAAATATGTTAATCTATTTTTGAAAGAGGTTGAAAAATCAAATAAATCGGTTGTTGATTATCCATTTTTTGCGAGTGTTATTGAACAAATGGCTGCTGATTGGAAAGTAACAGGAAATGAAAAGCTTGATTGGGAAGTGGAACCAAATATTAATAATAATAATAATACTCTACTGGGACAACAACAACAACGTGCTCGTGTTTTTTCTCCTTCAAAAAAAAGAGAATCAAAGCCACCAACACCTGATAACTTTGAAATGGATAATTTGGATAATAATGTTGATGTTGTAGGTTTATTCATTTTTGATATAAGTTAATATTGATAAGTTATATTATAATTTATAGGATAATGATAATCTTATATCATTTCGTTCAAAGCGTGAAACTGCAGCAGCAGCAAATGTTGAACGAACTCAAACTCCAACTCAAGAAGATGACAAACAACAACAACAATCAAAAAAGCGAGGCAGTAAAAATCGTCGAAAATCTATTACTCTTCGAAATACAACTCGTTCCAAAGAAGCTGGTGGTGGTGGATCAAATATTACCCGTCGAAAAAATGGTACCGTTGATGCTACTCAAGCGGATGATGAACTTTTTCCAGTTGCAACAAATCAACAAAAAAAGCTTGCAAAATCTCTTCCACGTGAAAAAGGTGAAAAGAAATCAGCTGGAAAAACTGTTCAAGAAGAAGAGGAAGAATCTCGGGGAAGTTCGGCTAAAAATTTAAAGGAAATGAAGAAAAAAACAACAGTTGAAGAAGAAACTGCAGCCAATAGTACTCAAGATCAAGAATACTCAAAACTTTGACTTGTATTTATTTGATGCTTGTATTATTAACATTTAATAAAGGATTACTGTCATTTATGTTTTGGGATTTTTATGGGTTTACTGTTCTTTTCGGGTTGGGATTAGGTGTATCGAGTGATGCTTGCTACAGTATACTTGGACATATTCTTAAATGACAATTGATAAGCTAAAATGTTGCCAAATATTAAAAATAGTTCTTTCAAGTTTTTTATATCCGCTTTATCTTGCTTAATCTTAAGCTTCGAAACAAATTCATACGTAAATATTGCTAACTGTCATTATCCATTAATTTTATGACGATAAAAAAATATAGTCTATTTTTTGCTACATATTTGTATCCAAACTCCAAATTTTTTTAAAGTTTTGACCTTTTTGAAACTTTTTTGTACAAAACAATTTTTTATGTTAGCACTTCTTGGCACTGATAAAAAAGCATAAAAAAGAGTTTTGTTTTTTTACAAAAAAGTCGCATATGAGTTTCAGAATCCGATAAGGTAAAATTTTTCAAAATTAATTAAAATTTAGTTTCGGTTTGAGCGAGAAGAAAAAGTTTCTTTCAAAGAATTTGAATTTATTTGGGATTTCAGCAATTATTTTTCCCTTTTTCATTATCCGTTTTCTTACATTCAAATTTTTGAACTTCAAAATGATGATAAAAAACTCAATAATCTGCCATAATTTTTTCTTTAAAGAACTGACTCATTCTTTCATTTTCACACATGTTTTATTTATTAATTTTCGATGTCGTCAGCTTTTTCATTTTTTTAATCCTCGTGAATCTTATTTCTCTTCTTTTGCTGCCTTATCTTTTTTTTGAATTAAGTTTTCACAAATTTTTTGAATAGCTTAATCATAACTGAAAAAAAGCTGTAGCAAAGAAATAACAAAATGAAAGAAAAAAAAGAACCTTTTTCAATGAAAAAGCGAACACTGAAAAGATTATTCTAATTTTTTTGTTACCCCTTTTTTTGGCTGACGTAAAGTTGTTTAAGTCTATTAAATAAGCAAGTTGAAAAAAAAAATTCTTTGATGTTTTAAATTACTTCCTTCTTATTCATTCTTTTTTCTGATTAATTTTATGAATGATGATGATGTATCGGAAGCACATGGATATATGATCATTGAATTTATAGTTTAATTAATTGAAAAAATTTGAAAACTTTCAGGTGTTCATCTTTTTGTACTTGTTGTTTTATCAATGTGAAAAAAGGCAATTGTTTCTATTTATTTGTCTGTTGAAAAGATACTTATGATTTATATTATCCCTCTTTTTCGAATTAACACCTATGTTAATAAAACATATAAAATTCAAATCCTAGAAAAATTTAAGACTTTTTTCTTGTAAATTGAAAAATTTGTATTCCTCACAAATTTTTGTGATATTTAAAAATTCTGAGATGCTTTTATTCTTTGATTATTATTGCTTTATCGAATCCTTCATACACGTTTCCTGAGGCATTTTTCTTGGATGATCTGAATGTGGCCTTTTACATTTTCTTAAAAAACAGATATCTTTTCCGGATTAAGTTTGACTGAACGCGGTAGAAAAACCAAAAGAATCAAAATGAAAAATATTATTTTAGTTTTAATGCCTGATTACGGTATCAAAGCTTTCTTTCATCATTTGTGTAGCCTAAAAATATATAAGAAAAAGTTTGCCTGTTTTTCTTTTTAGAAAAATTTCGAAATATTTGATGAAATTTATATTCTTTGTTTCCGTTAGTTTTACTATCAATTTCGACATCCAATTAAACTAAAAACACAAATCCCAAAGCTGTTTTTAAAGTCCCATAAAAGGACACAGACATTTAACCTCTCTCTCTCTTTTTTTGCTTTCTTGTAAATGAATTTCTGTGTTCAATTACTTTGAAACAGTAATAGAAGCAATGATCTTTGTTTACAAACTCTTGAAACCTTCTCCCTTTATTTTAAATTGACGAGGTTCATCAGCATCATTATTACTATTATTTGTTAGCACCATTTTGTTTTTACGAAAAAAGAAGAGAGAAAAGAACCCCCTTGAGGCAACAAATATGTACTTACGCTTAAACGTATGAATGAATGAATAAGGATGAATGAAAGTGTTGCGGCAACAAACAGCAAATGTCCGATGATTCATCAATAATAAAAAGTAATAATAATAATATTTGTTGCGCAGCATTCTATCTCTCTCTATTTTTTTCCTTCCTCCTTCTTCATCATCTTTTCCGTTGGAGGAAAAAAAACTTGTCAAAAATCTTCTTCTTTTCTCTCATATTTTTTTCTCTTCCAAAACAACTACTACAACACTACGTAAAAATACACGTTAAAATAATGTGTGTAGTATTTTCTCTTTTTTACGTTCAATTCAATTACCCCAAAGTTTCCTTATTTTTTGCGTAAAGAACTTCCGAAAAAAAACTATTATTTTTATTGGTGACAAAACAAAAAAAAACTTTGTTATTTTTTAAGAAAAAAATTCATGCACTGCTTTTTTCTTTAAAAGTTTTTTCTGTCCTTTCCAAATTACTTACTTCTTCGTCCTCGAATTCTTCTTCTTCCATGAATTTCAAAATCAACCCTTTTTCAAAAAACGAAAGCTTCGAACGTTAAAAAAAGA
Organism: Panagrolaimus sp. LJ2414; assembly: GCA_024447195.1. Lineage (NCBI taxonomy): Eukaryota > Metazoa > Nematoda > Chromadorea > Rhabditida > Panagrolaimidae > Panagrolaimus > Panagrolaimus sp. LJ2414. The sequence goes on from JAMRXY010000018.1 coordinate 1,177,667, forward strand.
GAGAGACTTCTTTTTCAAAAAAAAAAATGTCCCCGTCTTTTCTTGACCAAAAAACAAATTTGTTTTTTTTCGATGACTCATTTTTAGTTTAGTCATGGCTCTCCTCCATCAATTGAAAATAGCAGTAGTAAAAGAAACTGCAGCACCCGAAAAAAAAAACTAACACAACTCAAACAAAAAAATCTCCATCTTTTTTTTGCTTATTTGGAGGTCCGTTTTCTCTCTATTTTCTTTCTTCTTTCTGCCTTAGGGCATAACGCTGCTGCTTTCTGGCACATTGAAAGAAAAAAAGTGTGTCCTTATTTAACTCTTTTTTTTCTTTCTTTAAAGAGTTTTACACTTTTTTAAAAAATACATATATGGTTTTTGGTTAGCAACAATGATTTAATAGGTTTTTTGTGAAAAAAGTTTTTTTGTTTTGAACAAAAAAACTACCAAAATCTTTAGCTTTTTCACTTTTGGATTTTCCTTGTTGAAAAAAATTGGAATAAGAAAGTTTGGTAATTTTCATATAAGATTTTTTTAAACATACCCAGAATTTTTAAACTTTTGCGCAAAAAATCTTTTTTCAAATCAAAAAAATATATTTTAAAAGAACGCTTCAAAAGTACTTTTCTGAAAATTTCCGAACTTTTAAATCAAATTTTTCAATCTTTGTTTCAAACTTTATTTATTTTTTCTTAAGTCCCAAAAGAACACCCTTTCTCAGACATTTTTTGATGCCTTTCAAAATAAAAATATAAAATTTGACTAACAAAAAATCAAAATTTAATTATTTTTTCAAAAATACTTTTTTTATCAGACGTCCCAAATCTTTTTTGCCTTCAAAAGTCTCAACAAAATAATATCCGAACACTTTTGGAAAAAAATGAAATTTAAAATTTATCAATGGTTTTTATCTCTTTTACTTTTTTGGCTTTAAATTTTTGAAACTTTACGTTTCATTTTATAAATTTATTAAAGTTTTTTGTTGAGCTTTTTTAGTGAGAAAATACTTTTAACAAAGTTTTAATAATTTTGAATTCTTGGAAAATATTTTGAAATATTTTTTGAAGTTTTAATGTAATTTAAAGTAAATTGATTAAAAATGTAGTTAAAGTGTTATGTTTTTATGCTTCAATTTACAATACTGTTTTTAAATTAATAAAAATGGTTGTCAATGGTTTTACGGACTTTTGGCGCTTTAAATTTTGCTCTCTAAATTTTAGAAAATCAAAGTGGCAAAGACAAATTTGAACATTTTTGAAATTTTTTGTAAGCTTTTAAGTTGGTCACTTTATTTAACTTTCTTTTGTTAAAATAAGTGTCAGCCTATTTAACACCCTAACTTTTCATAGGATATCATGTACTTTTTTATTCAAATGTTTCATTCTCACAATTAATTAACGTTTGTCTCACAACGATAAAAGCGAAAAGCTTACCACATGTATTTCCCATTACCGTAATTTGTGTCTTCATTAATTTTCTCTGCCTAGCTAAACAATTAATTTCACTCTGTTTATTTATTCCGATAATTGTTAAGTACGTTTTTGTACACCACGTGTTTAATTTGAAGCAATTGTGTTTGTACGAAAAATAATTTTTCGGAATTAATTTTTTGTTTGTACTGTACTTCAAGTTTTTGAAAATGCACGTAAAATGTAAAATATGTATTTACAAAAAAAATAAGAATTAATAATAATAGTAATAATAACAGTGTTTTTATTATTTTATAAAATTAAATAATGTAATGTAATTTAAGTAGGAAAAAATATTAATTTTATTTATGCATTAAATTTGTCAGTCTTCTTTTTTTAAAATCCTTTTTTTGAAAATGCGATACCGTAATCTTTTACAAATCTCTTTGACCTCTTCTTCATCTTCTTTTTTGAATACCGTATGCCTTTTTTTAAATTTTAGTTTTAGTTTTATTTATACGTTACGACTACCGGAGTAGTGGAACGAGGCAAAAAAAATAAATATTTAACAATTGAAAAATACATAGAAAATTTACATGGAAAAGACATATACAATAGAAAACAAAAAATTTAAGAATAATAGTGATCAATTTCTGTATTCATTAGATATTGTTTGAATTGTTTCTTTTTCGCGAAGTTTGAGATATTGATTTTGAGTTGGTTCATGAAGGTTGAAGTTCTGGTTGAAAAGTGGGAGGGTCGAAGTTTGTTTGTAATTTTTTCTTTTGATGAATAATTCTTTTTAAATCTGGTATCATAATTTGAAGGTTTAAATTGAAGAGCAGAACCATTTTGAGTTGAGACATGAGCAAATTCAAATCCAGTTTGGAGATCAATGATGTTTCTTCTTTCATGGAGAGATTTCATACCGTATTCTTTGAGGCGTGCTGGATAAGATGGAATAATTCCGAATCGATGTTGACGTCTATAAAGCATTCTTGTGAAGAGTTTTTGAGGCCTTTCTAAATATGCAGCAATTTTTTTCTGTTGAACATTGAAAAGTTGAGTACCGTATTCCAGAATTGGTCGAACATAAACGTTGAAGAGGAAAATTAAAACATCTTGAGAAGAAATCAGTACTCTTTTCATAATTGTGAATAAGGATGCCATTGCTGAGCCAACAATTTTTTTGATATGAGCATGAGGTTGAAGATCGTTTTGAAACATAATTCCGAGATCCCGAACAAGGGTTACGGTAGTGATTGGAGTATTGTTGATTGAGTATTTTGCTTCTTTATTTTCAGGTCCAAATTGAATGTGAAAAGTTTTTGATGTTGAGGTTGTCATTGAATTTTCGGAGGACCATTCGAATACGGTATCTATTGCATTTTGAATAATTGAAGTATCAAAGGCATTTTTATAATACGCAAAGTATATTTTTAAATCATCAGCAAATAATAAATGAAGAATTCCAGGCAATTCAGATAATTTTTGGCTGAGTTCAGTAATAAAGATAATGAATAAAATTGGACCAAGAACAGACCCTTGAGGGACTCCGCTTGTGGATTTGAAGGTTTTGGAAAGGGTATCACCAACTTTGACATTGAAAGATCGAAATGAAAGGAGTGTTGTGATGAGTTTTAATAGATGCCCAGAAATTCCAGCTTTTTTCAGAGCACGGATGAGACGATTGAATGGTATTTTATCAAATGCTTTTTCGAAATCAAAATATATAACATCCACTGTCATCTTTTTTGAAACTGATGAAATAATAAATTCTTGGAAAGGAATAAGTTGATGAATAGTTGACATTTTTGCTCGGAATCCATACTGTTGTTGAGGAAGAAAATTTTTTGATTCCAAAAAGGCAACAAGTATAGATTTAATACATCTTTCCATTGTTTTTAAAATATCCGATGTTCCTGAGATTGGACGAAAATGTTCAACTTTCGTTGGTTTTGGAATTTTTGGGATTGGAGTGACGTAAGAAATTAAAAATTCGTCAGGAACATCATTATTGTCCATGATAAAGGAATATAAAATTTTAAAAGGCTTACACAAAGTTTCAGCACATCGATTCAGGACATAACCAGGAATACCATCTGGACCACGAACATTTTTACTGGAGCATTTTTTGAGTATTTTTGAAATTTCAGGTTCAGAGAAATGTATATACTTTAAAATTACATTTGGTGGTGTTGATTCAGATTCATCCATTGATGAGCGGGGATTATTGATGGATTCGAAAAATTCTCCAAAAGCATCAGCTTTTTCTTTGTTTGTGATAGCTGGTTTTTCTTTAAATAAAAATACTGGAATATTTGAGGATTTTGATTTCAAGAATGGAGAAACATAATTGAATAGATTTGCAACATTTTTTCGTTCATTCATAGAATTTTCAGTGTTTTTCAGGAATAATTTTCGCTGTTGATTTCTTGTAAATCTGATAAATTCTTTGTTCAGCTTTTTCAAAGATCGGTTAACCACAGAAGTTTTTGAGGGATCATTTGAGTATTGATTGTAAAAGTTGAGAGAATTTTGAATATTTTTTGGAATATTTTTCTTTGGATCATAAATACGAGTTGGAATAAATTTGGAGATTCCATCGTTTATTTTATCATAGATAAATTGAAAAATATCACTTGAAAATGAATAATTTGAGAGAATTGTTTCCCAATTAATTGAAGCAAAATAAACATTCAAGGCATCATAATCTCCATTTTTAAAATCAAAATAAGGAATAGGAGAAGAATCATTTTTGAATTGATTGTTCGTTTTGAAATGAATAACATTGTGGTCGCCAATTGGATCAGTAATTTTGATATCAGTAACATTTTGAGGATCAGATGAAATAATAAGATCAAGAATATTATTTCCTCTTGTTGGTTCTTTTATATGCTGGTGTAGTTGTTTCTCGAGCATGAAATCGATGAGAGGAGAAGTAATTGGAGGCTGGTTGGATAAATCAGAGTTCCAATTTATTTCAGGATAGTTAAAGTCACCAAGAATAATAACATTTTTGATTGGAAAGATTGATGGAGTATTTGAGACTTCACGAATATTATCAAAGAGTTTGATACTTTCAGGTTTTGAAAAAGTTGAATTTGGTGGTCGATAAACAAGAATAAATCGGGTGGATGAAGAATCACTTTCGATAATATCAATAGAAACAATATTAGGAAAGTTATGAATAACAGGAATAAAGTGAATATATGAATTAATAAATATAGCAACACCCCCACCTTTTTTGCCAACTCGATCATTTCGAAGAATTGAATATGGAGATTTACCAAGGATCAGAGCATTTTGGATTTTATCAGTATAATGAGTTTCTGTTATGAATAATAAAGATGGTGATAGAGTTGAAAGGAGATCAGAGATAATGGTGAATTTATTACAGGCCGATTGAGCATTCAACAATATACATTTGAAATTTTTAATGTTGTTCGGTTGATTCCATTTCGGCGTCAATTGGAGTTGGTTGAAATTGTTGGTTGCGAAAGGAATAATATTGTGCCGCAGCTTTATTTTCTTCACAATCAACTAGAGCAAGTTCAGCATTTGAATGGACATAAATTTGATTATTTTTAATAAAATATTTGATATCACCATTTTCACGAGAATCATAAAGAGCTTTCTTCTTTCTGGATAGAGCCATTTGAATCTTGTGAGCAGCTGGTGAAAGTTTGTTATTTACAAAAACTTTCCATCCACTCATTTGAGCATTCTTTTTGATTGTTGCAGGAGCATTTTTTAAAACAGATTTCTTTTGGTCATTTGATTCAAGTGTAACTTCAATTGGGCGGGTTTTCCCATCAGCTTTTTTACCCATTCTTTTGATAGTTTTAATTTTTGAAGCAGTATCGATTGAATTGAAGAGTGTTGTAACAAATTTATCATCAGAAATAGCATTTTGAGATTCATCAATAAGTTCTTCGGGAACATTTGTGACCACGACTGATGAAGAAATATTTTGTTGTTTTTGTTGAGGTTTTGGTGTTGTTGGAGGATTTCGACCATTTTGAGCAGGTTTGGTGTTTCGAACATATGGTGATTTAGGTTTAATAAATTTCTCAGCTTTTAAGTTCTTAATTATTTCTTTTAATTCAAGAATATATGCATCTTTTTCTTTGTGTTGTTCAATGAGATATTTATTATTTTCAAGAAGTTGTGCAGTAAGAGGATCCATTTGTTTTTGTACTGGAGCTTTTTCAACATCAGTAATTGTTCGTTTTTTTCTTGGAGGTTCAAGTGGAGATTCTGGTTGAGGAGGAGCAGATTGAGAAGGAATTGGTTGATGGTGAGGTTGAAATTGTTGAGGTGGACCATGTTGAGCATGTTGATTATAAGGTGCATAATTTTGTTGAGATGCAGAATATTGATGCTGATTTTGAGCCATTTGAGATTGGAATTGTTGTTGAGGAGGAATAGGAACATAATATTGGGTATGATCCATTTGATAATGTTGTTGTTGCATTTTTGAAAAATTTTGAAATTTAATAAAAAATTAATTTTACAAATTGATAAATAAATAATTTCAAGAGCAATAATTTGTTCACCAGCACGGACGAAGAAAAAATTTGAACTGAGAAAAAATTTGAACTGAGAAAAAATTTGAACTGAGAAAAAATTTGAACTGAGAAAAAATTTGAACTGCCTTAGGGCATAAAGCTGCTGCTTTCTGGCACACAAAAAAGAAAAGTGTGTCCTTATTTAACTCTTTTTTTTCTTTCTTTAAAGAGTTTTACACTTTTTTAAAAAATACATATATGGTTTTTGGTTAGCAACAATGATTTAATAGGTTTTTTGTGAAAAAAGTTTTTTTGTTTTGAACAAAAAAACTACCAAAATCTTTAGCTTTTTCACTTTTGGATTTTCCTTGTTGAAAAAAATTGGAATAAGAAAGTTTGGTAATTTTCATATAAGATTTTTTTAAACATACCCAGAATTTTTAAACTTTTGCGCAAAAAATCTTTTTTCAAATCAAAAAAATATATTTTAAAAGAACGCTTCAAAAGTACTTTTCTGAAAATTTCCGAACTTTTAAATCAAATTTTTCAATCTTTGTTTCAAACTTTATTTATTTTTTCTTAAGTCCCAAAAGAACACCCTTTCTCAGACATTTTTTGATGCCTTTCAAAATAAAAATATAAAATTTGACTAACAAAAAATCAAAATTTAATTATTTTTTCAAAAATACTTTTTTTATCAGACGTCCCAAATCTTTTTTGCCTTCAAAAGTCTCAACAAAATAATATCCGAACACTTTTGGAAAAAAATGAAATTTTAAATTTATCAATGGTTTTTATCTTTTTTACTTTTTTAGCTTTGAATTTTTGAAACTTTACGTTTCATTTTATAATTTTATTAAAGTTTTTTGTTGAACTTTTCTAGTGAGAAAATTCATAATTTTAAAAACTTTGAATTCTTGGAAAATATTTTGAAATATTTTCCTAAGTTTTAATGTAATTTAAAGTAAATTGATTAAAAATGTAGTTAAAGTGTTATGTTTTTATGCTTCAATTTACAATATTGTTTTCAATTTAATAAAAATGGTTGTCAATGGTTTTACGGACTTTTGGCGGCTTTAAATTTTGCTCTCTAAATTTTAGAAGATCAAAGTGGCGAAGACAAATTTGCACATTTATATTGTTTTAGGCTTCTATGTTTCGTCACTTTATTTAACTTTCTTTTATTAAAATCACTATTAGCCTATTTAATACCCTAATTTTTCATTGGATACCATGTTCTCTTATTCAAATGTTTCATTCTGATAATTAATTAACGTTTGTCTCACCACGATATAGCGAAAAGCCTACCACATGTTTCCCATTACCGTAATTTGTGTCATCATTAATTTTCTCTGCCTCGCTTAACAATTAATTTCACTCAGTTTATTTATTCCGATAATTGTTAAGTACATTTTTATACACCACGTGTTTAATTTGAAGCAACTGTGTTTGTTTGAAAAATAATTTTTTAAAATTAATTTTTTTGTACTGTACTTCAAGTTTTTGAAAATACACGTAAAATGTAAAATGTGTATTTACAAAAAATAAGAATTCTGTTTAATAATAGTGTTTTTATTATTATCATATAAAATATAATAATGTTATTTAATTGAAGTATGAAAAAATATTAATTTTAGTTATGCATTAAATTTGTCAGTCTTCTTTTTTTCAAATCCTCTTTCTTTTTCTTGAAAATGCGATACCGTAATCTTTTACAAATCTCTTTGACCTCTTCTTCGTCTTCTTTTTTGATTACCGTATGCCTTTTCTTAAATCCTTTTTTAATGCTTTTAAAAAAAAGAAAGAATATATTTAATAAAAAAAGAGTTAATTTTTTTGAATGACTAAAATTATCTGAATGAAAAAAAAAGATTTTATAATTTAAAAGCAGCATTCAAATCCATGCTTTTTTTATTAAAAAATGGATTCATTGTTTTTGAATCTTTGATGCCAAAAAGCCAAAAGTTGTGCCATGTTGTGGAGAAAGTCCACAATTAGAATAATTTACATAATATACAAATGAACATTTACATTCTCTTCAAATGTCTATAAAAACCCTTTCTCACTTTCTGTTGTTGTTCATTCTATTATACTTTTATTGTAATAAACACACACACTTTTTCTCTCTCTCAAACATACTTCATCTGTGGAAAGAGCAATTCTTCTCCACAAGCTGGTGCCTCTGGCAGTAAAGAAGTTTACTGGCCTTCAACAACAATTAATAGCAAAGGAGTTTGCTCATCTTATTTGGCAGCAAAGAAATTTTGCTAGCTTTTCAACAACATCTGTGGTAGCAAAGAAATCTTGCTGATCACTTCTGGCAACAAAGAAGATTTGTTGACCATAAACGTTATTAATATTGCAAATTACTGTGAATTACAGAAACCTCAACGATCAATGTCGGAGAACATTAAAACCGATCTTCATCAAGCTCTTCAACGTGGAACAAAACGATTGCAAGAATTTAATGAATCTTGGGCTCGATTTCCTCGCCCATGGAATACAATAGCAAGAAGAAAATTCAAGGAATTATTAAATGATATGAATTTGTCTCTTAATGAATTTGATAGCTGTTACAAACAATGGCAAAAGCTCATTCGTGAAATGCATGACAAAGAAAAAGCAGCAGCTGAAGAACAAATTCTTATTCAATGGGAAGATAAACCTGAATATGATGATTTGATCTATGATTTATCCACGGCTGTGGAAGAGGTCAAAGCATTCATGGAATTAAAATTGAGTGGTGATTTTCAAGGAGAAGTTCCTACAAATAATATTCCATCATTTACTGAAGAACAAGTTTTTATTGGAAAACTTAGTTGCGTTGAAGCAAATAAGGAGATAATCCAAGTTTACGATACCAAAGCATCGAAATCATCATTGGTGGAAACCATGGAACCAATTATCCAAAAGGAAAATTCTGAAAGTTCAACAACACAAATTGTATCCATTGAACCTGCTTCTCCACGTGCTTTTCGACAAAAGAACAAAGGAACAAAAACAATTGAGAAATCAAAGGCTTCTTTAACTGTTCAAAAAACTGATTACAAGAAAGTTGCATCAGTTCAAACTATCGTTGAAAATGAAGCAAGACAAGCTTCAACAGCTGTTGCTGAATTTCAACGTCAGAATAAATATGATCGACCACCGTCTCAAAAATTTCCACAACAAAGACCAATTATTGATGAACAAACAAGTAGAAAACTTGTTCAACCAAAATTTATGAAACAACTTGATCCTCTTAGTTCAAGAGCAGTCTGTGAACATCCTAATGTTGCACCTAAACATTATCCAATCCGTCTTAAACCAAAACTTGGTCCTTTTGTTCCAAGAGAAATCTTTGAACATTCTACATTGGTTCCTGAAAAATCTCTTTCAAGTGTAAAACTTGAGAAAGTTGATCAGAAAATTGTAACTCAAATTGATAATCTTGGTCCAAGAGCAATCTTTGATCTTTCTACTGTTGCAGATAAAGATTTTCAAACATCTTTGTGTGGCCGGGAGTGGCTTCCAGCACAAGGCGAAAAACCTGTCGAGCAATTCGATAAACCCTTGGGTCAAAATGGGTCAGCATCTGAATCTCAACTTCAAGAAGTTAAAATCTCATACATCTCTTCATGCAAAGAAATTGAATCTTGGAAAGATAAACCTCCAGAATGTTTTTGGGAAGCCAAAGCATTAACACCTTCAACTAATCTGTGAGGCCGGGAGTGTTGTGGAGAAAGTCCACAATTAGAATAATTTACATAATATACAAATGAACATTTACATTCTCTTCAAATGTCTATAAAAACCCTTTCTCACTTTCTGTTGTTGTTCATTCTATTATACTTTTATTGTAATAAACACACACACTTTTTCTCTCTCTCAAACATACTTCATCTGTGGAAAGAGCAATTCTTCTCCACATGCCAAAAGTGGAAAAAGTTTATTTCGGTTACAAAAATTCTATTCTTTCCACTCCCATTTTTTCTTCTAGAATGAATTTTTAAGCTTTTTTTTTTTTTATTTATAATGTAGGCATCAAATTTTAAAGAAAATATTTATTTTTAAATTTTAATCATGCCTTTGCAAAGAAACAGCGATTTAAAAATTAAAGGATATATATTTTTTGATATTCAAAAGATACAAATGTTAAAATTGAAAAAATTGTTACATTTTTAGAAGACCTTATTTTGACGTTTTTCATATACGGTATTTCTGTGTTATAAATGTAATGCTAAAAATATACACCTATATTTTTTAAATATTAGGTGCCGATTTTTGGAACAATGATGGCAACTTTTTTCAGTGCCGTAACCTTTAAAAACAAATGTTAATGAAATTTTTGTTTTTTTCTCAATGATTATTATAGTAGCAATTACTAAAGGTGGAAAAACTTTAAAAAAAAGAAGGTGGTGGCTGAATTTAAATTGAAAAATTAAAGAAATAAATATTTGAAACATCTGTTTTTTACCCTTTCTCTTTTAAGGTTGGAAAAGTAAAGGTTATTTTAAATTTAAATTTTACACATTTTTAATACTCCATTTTGCACCTTGCGGGCATTAAATATAACTTTAAAAAAATACACTTTCTGAATTTAATTAATTTTAAAATTTCTAAAAATTGATATTTATTAAAAGTGCAAATTTTACTTTTTAAAATGTTGCTACCGTTTTTCTAATTTTTAATAGTTATTAGTTTCCCTTCTTCAAAAATGATGATTAATTTGTTCATTAACTCCCCCTTCTAAGTAACTCCCCAAATATCAAACTTGTCTAGACTTAATTGCTTTCTATTCTTCTTTTTTTCTGAACGTCTTTTCACAAAATCTTGATTATTCATTGAAAACATTTTTCTTCTAAAAAAGTCGATATTTTTGAAAAAAAAAAACAATCTTCTGTTGATCATTCTTCTGAAAAAAGTTGTTGTTTATCATTTTTCTTAACACAAGTTCAAAAAATCTTTATTTTTATTGAAAAATGATTGATTAAAGAAAGAAGAAAGAAATATTGCAAACGGAAACTTTTAATTTTTTTATCAAAAAAAATAATAACCCTTTGATTTTGTGAAACAAAAACAAATCATCTGTGTTGTGTTCGTTCTTCTTCTTCATTTTCATTCATTGAAAAAGAAAGGGTTCAATTTATCTTTGCTGTTTTTCTTATTCTCGAAAAACAGAAGAAACGAGAAAAAAAGACAGAGTTCTTTAAAATCCACTTGAAAAAAGAAAAACGAATGATTTTAAAAACTTTGACGTTAAACGTGAAAAAAAAGCAGTGAAACAAAAACTTAAAACATGCGATCTTTTTTTTGTTACAAAAAATTCATCAATGATTATTCTTCCCACCTTTTTTTTCTCCCTTTTTACCTTCCAATTTTCAACTTTCAACCTTTCCTTCCTTCTGAGTAACTAAAAAAGTAACTAAAAAAGTTAGTCAAGAAAAAAGAAAAAAGTTTCAATTGTTGTTACTTTATTTTTTTACCTGCGCAAAAAAAGAAAGAAAAAAATTTCAATCATTTTTTTTTATTGACAAAACTTTCGTTTTTTTCCGTCATCTTCTTCTTCATCTTTTGTGGCCATTGAAGCCCGCAACAATGAAAAATAAAGGATACGTTTTTGCAATTTTTTAAAATTTAAAAAACTTTTCACATTTTTTGATAAAGTGTAAAATTTCTTTATAGAAAAGTTGTTATAAAACAAACATTTATTTTATTGAAATGTTTATATTTTTAAAGCCTAAAATTTCATCGCTATGTAACATAGCCTATGTTATCAATAACAAAAATTACATGCTTATTTTTAATAAATACCTAGCTTTTTCTCATTAATAGTAAAATAACAATAGATTGTTACTATCATTTTTGATAGTAACACAATTGTGACAATATGGGCTTAATTTTTGTTACTGTCACGATTCTTTTGCCCTAATAATTATTACGCGAAAATACATTTATTTTTTTTCATGCACCAATATGTCCAGGTAATTTAAGAAAAAGTTAAAGATAGTAATTTGTTCTTTTAATTTTACCTTTGATTACGTCACATCCAATGCATAATATTTTTTCTTTTTTGCAACTAAATTTCTAATTTAACTAACTATTTAGGCGTCCAACATTCTTGATATTCTCAAAATAAAAGTAACAAAAAACAATGCAATAAATCAAAAATCTTGTATAGATGGATGGAATTGTAAATCGAAGTTTTATAACTTCATATTTTTGCTAATATTACGTCAATTAAGTGGTAAGCTGTGAAAAATAATATTACAAAAGTTTGTAAATACTTATTCCAAAAATGCGCGTGATAGTAATCATACCGGAATAGGGGGTAAGAATTCTGACCCCCCCAACCAACCAACCGTCGACGACGGTTGGTCGAAAAATGGGCAAAGGGGGGAGTACGTTGATTTTGACTCAAAAATTTAGAAATATGTAAAAATTTTTTAGACCCTTTCAATTTTAAGTAAAATTTTAAAAGTCTGTTGCTAAAAGCAATGCATTAAAGTTTATCTTTTCTATTGATTTTAAAATTTTGTAAACTGTAAGGGTTAAAATTTCTTCAGTATGCCATTAGATATTTTTAAGACTATTACCCAAACAAAATGTAACCTTCCCTTAGATAATGGGAATTATTCACTAGAATGAAAAAGACAATGAGTATTTCTCGCAGTTTTTCACTTACCGTAGACATACCCAACAAACGCCGGAGTTAGAGCTTGATATTTTGCCCATATACTGGCCTTAAGTTGGTATGATTATCAAAATATTAGCTGTCGAATCCTAATAGTTTTAATTTAACAACAATTTTAAAATACGCACAAAAACCCCCTAAAACATTTATGAACATCTAATAATTTGGAGATTCAAGAACTACTAAGCGAGTTTATGAGCAAAATACGAACTCGATCTGAAGTTGGGGATGTTTACGGTAAGGCTTTTGATTTTTGTGATGTGAGGCTACGAGTTGATGTTTGAGTACTACAAAGCTCGATTTCGGCTTGTGTCAGATATGAATTAAAATAATCTGTCTCTATTAATCGGGAATAACTTATGCACCAAAAATTAAAAATCAATAAAGCATTTTTCGAAAATAGATTGATGAACAAATATTAAAGGATATAATTCATTGCCAGAAAAACTTAAACAGCTACAATCAGGTTTAAATGAAGTGAATATTTCTTTAGAAAATGTTCAAATAGTAAAAATTAGATAAGATACATCGTTAAAAGTTAAGCTAACTAGCAAAAATACTCTACAAAAAAGGTATATACTCTAAAAGGTTGTAAGTAACATAAAACAGGATGCACAAAAGTGTAACAAAGGCTAAAACAGTTTTTCCCTTTGATGTTAGTGTGCCGCCCTTTGAAGTTAGCATGCCCCCTTTGATGTTAGTGTGCCGCCCTTTGAAGTTAGCATGCCGCCCTTTGATGTTAGCGGGCCGCCCTTTGATGTATTAAAGGTCCCGGCGGCGCGAAGCGCCGCCGAAAAATTTTTTTCAACTTTTAAGCTCATGACCCGCCGGCATGACGAGACCAACTGTGGGCGAGCTAATTTTTTCTGACCCCCCAATTCCGGTATGATAGTAATCATTTTTTGAATAATTTCCACATTTCTGTTACTATACTTTTTTGGTTCTACCAAGAATTTATTTGAGAGTATTTTTCAAACATTTGAATACTTTTGTTACTGTACTTTACCTAAAATTATGCATGAAAAAATACCTTTATTTCTGTTGAGTTCTTTGTCGACGTAATACTGTAGTCTGTAATTTTATTGAAATTTTTTTTTCGCCTTCTGGGTAGCTTAAAGTATAAAAAAATTGTATCATGAGAATTAATTTACCTTTTTTTGTGCATTATCTTATTTGTAGTCTGTGTGAGTGTTTTTTTTCTTTTTTAATATTTATTTTTTCATTATAACCAGATTAAAAAAAATTTAGGGACTGACTTTACCATCATTTAATAATAATAATGCACATTTTAATATCAACCATAATTTACTTTTTTCTTTTTAAATTATAAGCAATTGAATATATATATTTAAGATTTATATCCCAAAATAATAATCATATTTAAATTTTTATATAAAAAAGAAACAAGAACCTCATTGGCCATATTATTATTATTATATTTACATTGTATTTATCTCAGGTGAGATATGTGCATGTACAAAATAGGGACATTTTTATTACTATCCATTATTAATAAACTTTGACTTTTTCTTTTTTTATCAAAGACTACCTTTTATATGTGCCTATTTATGTGTCTTTTATATTTTCCTTTTTTTACCATATACTTTTTTATACATGTGTACCATTTTTTACCTGGCTTTCTTCTTTTTAAATATTTGCACCCGGCATGCCAAAAATACACTCAACACCTCTTCTCATTTAGTTAGTCGCTTTGATTTTAGCTTATACATTTCTCTTGTGTATTAATTCATTTTGTGTAAAAATGCTTGTTTCTGTTTGTCACTCTTTTCTCTAAAAGTTTTCTTCTTCTATAAAAGCTAATTATTATTTCTGGCATGAAATGAAAAGCTAAGAAAACGATGGAAGACAGGGGAAAAACAAGGAAGAGCAAAAAAGAAGAAAAAGTTGGAAGAAGAAGAATGTGTTGCCATTTTTCATCTTTTTTTTTGCGCAGGGGTGTCTCATTTTTTCTTTAAAATTCGCTTCAGTGATTTCATTGAGGAATGACACAAAAATGTTGTTGTTTTGCCGTATAAGAAGCATCGATGAAGGAAATGGAAGAAAAGTAAGTAAGTAGCACACGTAAGATATAAAATTTATGCCAACGAACCAATGAGAGTCCTTTTTTCGCGCACTTCCTCTTTTCTTTTAATTTTTACACTTTTTCTTTATACTTTAGCCTTTCATCATGAGAATGAGAAATCACAAAGTATAAAAGTAGTAAAAAAAGCTATATTTATAACTCTCATAGCAGCAACAGGCAAGCAGCAGCACCCAAACAGCCGTTATTAATAAGCTTGAGATTAATTTCTTCAAAATATAATATTTACAAGTGTGTAGAAGATAATAAATTTACGTATTCCTAAAAAAGCTTATGCAAAAAATAGACTTTCATTTATCCCTCTTTTTTTTGTCGCATCTTCTTCTTCTTCTTTTTTGGCATCCCCATCTACAGATGCATCTAGAAAGTACTTTCATTCGTTTTGCAAAAAGTCAAAGAATTATATTTATTAATTTTTGCTGCTACTTTGGACTGCTGCTGCTAATTTTTGTAATCTTTTTTTTAAATTTATAAATATTTACTGTAAAAGGACAACCCCTTTTTTAATAATCTTTTTCAACATTTTTTGCAAATTAAAAAAGAGGGAATCCGACATATAAAAAAATGTCAAATACAGATTTAACACTTTTTTTAACAATTTTAAATATTTTTTCCGAATGTAGTGTCCTTTTGAAAATGTTGAAGTACCTTCTCTTCTTTAAAAATGTTGCATTAATTTTTTTATTGATCGAAGTTGGTAAAATTAAAATAAATAAAAAAGAGAAACCAGGAAGTTATTACTTCTTACATTTTTACTAGCTTGATTACATTTTTTGTGGGAGAGGGAAGTTAGTTTTTTATTTTGCCATGGCACGGGGTTTTTGAAAAAATGAAACAGAAAAGCTTTAAAAAAAGTGTGGTTATTTAATTTAATGCCATTGCGCGAAAAGCTTCCACTTATGTATGGCATTAACTGTGTTTAGGGCTTTCAAGAAAATTGAAATAAATAGGAATAATTGCTTTATATAATTTTACATACCGGAACAATTTATCTATACGGCTTTAAGGCAGTTTTAAATGGGGCAGGATTTTATCTTTTATTTTTGCGCGCGATTATTATTTTTTGTTGTGTTTAAAATAATAAAGGCCGTAATTAAAGTTGTTAGTATTATTTGAACTTGAAGTTTATTCGAAAAAGTAGTATCAGTTTTAAAAATTAAGAACTTTTCTTTTCCTTTACGGATGTTTCATAACTTGTTTAGTAAATATTTATGCAAATTAAATACTGGCCCAATTACTTACAAAAAATATAAAATAGTAATCTCGTGTTCCTAAATTTAATAAAAATATTAAATTTTTCGATACAATTTTTATGGATTTCAAGAAATCCAAAACCATTCAATCCTATTTGCAAGTACAAAAGTTTTAAGTCCTAGTTTTTTTGATAACCCAATGTATTTCCTCTTTTTTATATAGTTTGGAGTTACAAATCACATTTTCGTTAAAATAATTACTGTAATAAAATTATTATGCGTCTTTAAATAATATTTAATTTAATGGAAAGGTAACATTAAAAATTTATATTCTTTGATTACTTTTACTTTTTTTATTTTTGATGTTTCAAACATTAAATGGTTTTTTAAGCTCATTGACCAAAACTTTTCTGTCATTCTCTGTCTTTAAAGAGTTTCAGAAGTTTAAAAAGTTGAAGATGCATTTGTCACTGTAAGGACTAAAACAGCTGAAAAAGTTGTTGTATGTTTTAAAAAGATGGAACCATTATATTTTTTTTTTGATTACAGATGTTTATCAAATTTGTTAGTTTGAGAGAATCGATAAATGAGTTTTTTGATGATTAAAGTTTTTTTCCATTGAGTCTAATGTTTTAAAAGAAGGAACAAAACATTCATTCTTGAGTCATTTATTATCATTGGAAAAAAGAGAGCTCAAAATATTTTATTGTTGACACATTCATTGATGATATGGGCTGCCTGCCTGCTTATTGGTGATTGTGAAGGTGAAGGTGATGATGCCAAATTTGTTTTTTAAAGTTTTGCTTCCCCAAAAAAGCTAATAAGCTTTTCAGATTGTTTAAAACATTTGTTTTGTATTTCGTCTAATTCGAAAATTCTAATTTGTCTAAATTTCAAGGAAATCAAGATTTATACGCGAAATACGAATCAAATGAATCATAACTTTTGTGGGGTAAAATTTATTGTTTTTATTTTTGTTTTGTTAAAACATTTAAAAACAAAAAGAAGTCTTTTATTCTTCTTTGATTTCTGTTTACAAGATTTTTGTTGATGTTGTTATTGAAAAATAACAGTAAGTAAGAAAATCATGAACAGACCACATCACTTTTTTTTGCAGAAAAAAAGTTTTTTCATTGCATTCAATTTTTAACGTTTCTCTTCTTCTTTTTCCATCTGTATGAATAATAGATAAATACTTCTTCGTCTTACCGAAGAGTCATTCATCCCATTTTTGATTAACTTTATTGATAAGAAAATAATATCAGAAGATAGGAAGAGTAAAAAAGTGTAATCACAAATCAACACGCAAAATTGACAGCCAAGGAAAAGAAAATGAATAAATGATTCTTTTCTTTTTTTCTTCTAATTTTTATCGTTTGCCTTTTAGTCATCACCTTTTCCTTCTTCTTTTTTTTCTGCTGCTGATTTCTCACAATCCTTTTTCTTCTTTAATTTTTGATTGTGACGCGTTTTAAAAAGATTCACCCCTTTTTTAAAAAAGATAGAAAAAAAAGTTCGATGATTTTTTACACATATAAAAAACGTTACGATGGATTTCAAGTTCGGGAACTCGACGTCCAAAAGAAAAGTAATCTTCTCTGCTCTCTCATTAACAATTGATAATTTTTGATGACAAAGCGACAATAACGATAACTACGAAAACGACCAAAAATAAATTTTCGATGACGCAGCAGCATCGCGCAAAGCACCCACCCCACCACATCAATTGCAGGCAGCAGCAACAACAGAATCAACAATCAAAACCATCGAAAAAAAGAAAGAGATGATGATGATCGACCGGAACACGTCCTTTATTTTTTTTTTTTCAATCGGGGGAAAAACTTTTCTTTTAAAAACGTTTATTTTCTTTTTGCTCGTTTTTCGCTGATAATCAGCGCAAAAATGGTTTACGTTTTTGATAACAACAAAAATGTTAGAAACTTTAAAGGTGACAATTTTATTTAGCTTTAATGAATTTTTTAAACAAAATTTTGCCATTGAAAGTAATTTTTATACATTATGTGATATTTTGGATTACTGTAATTGTGATAGTAATAAATTTTTACATAGAGTTTTGCTGCTCTCATAAAAGAAATTTGTAACTTTTTACCATTCTAAATAATTCTAATTGCTTTCTTCCGACTTTAGTTACTGTAGATTTTTTAAATCATTTAATTTTTCTTGGTTTTATTTGATTATTTTTAAACTTTCTGTTCCGTTTCAAAGAAGTGTCTATTATTCTTTTTCAAGACATTTTTTGTTTATAAAACAAATGTCTATTATGTGTTTGTTCGTCTCACCAAAGAATTTGCTCCTGGTCTTGGAATAAGTTTTTTAAGAACGGCTTTAAAATGGCTCAAGTTTTATCAAAGATTGGAAAAAGCAGCAGCAACCTTTGATTTCTTTTCTATCGATAGCTTTTTCGTCATTCTTGGACAGGTCGAACAAGCAAAGGGTGAGCATCTACCTGACTGACTAAAGATGAGACTATTCTTTCATTCATTCAATCAACAATGACTCCAACATCATCATCATTGTTCTCTCCCCTTCTTGTCTTCTTCCAACATGCTTGCATGCAAGCAAAGGAAAAAAACACAAAACAATAACAGCAGCAGCAAGCAAGACAAGACAAGCAAGCAATAAAAAAGAGTAAGCGCTGACTCAGCTTCAAATATAAAAAAAACCCCGGGCTTGTCGCCAACCTTTCCTTTCTTCTTCTTCTTTAACAAATTTTCACTCTTTTTATTCTCTCTTTTATGTGCACACGCATATACACGTATATATGTATATTCATATATATATTCAAAAAGCCAAATGCAACAATCACACAATCCTCTCTTTCTCATTTTTTACACTTAACAAAAAACACATACATATTTTTTCCCCTCTGCCCTCTCTCTTGGAGCCCCCCTCTTTTCTTTTTTCGGTCTCGGGGGTTCGCCTTCTGTCTTTTTTTTCTGCGTGGAAAAAAAAGTGAGGTGCTTTTTGTTGCATTTTTTCTACCTCTTTTTTCTTCTTTCATCTTCAGAGGTTGAAGGTCTTCTTTACCTCTTTATTTATGTTTTCTATGATCTTTTTCTTCTTTCTTGTCGCCTGCTTCCCCAAAACCAAAAATATCACCATCAAATTATGATGATCTCACTTTTTTTTTGTTGATTTCAATTTATTTTTGAAATCGCGTAGGCGATTCATAATTTTTGTATAACAATAGACTTTCATTGATGGATTGTAAAGGGGGGTTTTTATTGTTACAAAATTGATAGAGTTCATACATTTATAATTATTATACATTCATGTATTTATGATTTATTTTTCAATACAATAAATAGACATGATTTTAAAGACCCCCCTTAAAGGTCTATCATTATCACAAGGTGATAATCAGTATCAATGACGCGATCTGTTTTTTTTTATATTTTTAATCCTATCAGAAAAAAACTTTATAGTTTCTAGACCTTTTTGTTATTGTATTTTTTTGTTAGTAAAAGTCTGTCTTGATTGTTGATCTTGTAAGTCAAATTTTTTGTTTTCAAAAAAAAACTTGAAATAACCTTCTTTAAAATAAAAAATATTTGATGCTGCTCAAAAATAATTATGATAAATAAGAAGAAGATTTATAAGGTTCATGATCTTCTAAGAAAATGTTAATATTATCCATTCTTGTTGTAACTTTTTTTCCATTGAACTTATTTATATATCTTTTCTTTATTTCTATGTTTGACCTATGACGTGTTTGTATTATGCCAAATGTTATTATTCTTATTTTTGTTGTTAGACGTTCATTCCGATCTCTCTCTTTTTCCCTACCACTAAAACAGCTGTCTCATTCTTTCTTCTTTCGTTCTGTCCTTTCATCATCCATCGAAGATCAAAAAAGAAGAAAGAAAGAATATTTATGGTTAAATTCTTCGAAACCAAACTTCTTTCTTTTTTTTGTTTTAAAAACATAAAAAATCTTTTTAAAACGTAAACATAAAATTAAAAAAGTTTGAAAGAAAAATCGTTAAAACTAATGATTATCAAAAAATTGAAACAATTTTTGTTTCAATTTTGTAATTTTGTATTTTTATTGATTTTACAGTAATATTTTAACTTGTACTTTTTCTTACTTATAAAAAGTAATAAAATTTTTCACGTACTTTTTTTGGATTTAAGGGTATTTTTTTCTTTAAGAATCCAACACATAAAATGCCAATCCTTATTTTTTTCATTCAATTATTCAGGATTTTGTTTATCCTTCTTTTTTTACCTGCTTTTTTGAAAACAAAAAAAGTTCATTTTTCTTTTTTTTTGTTTTTGCTGGAATCTTTGGAACTTTGACAAGGAAGAAAAAAGAAGGCGAAGGATTGTTTACAAAAAGTAGGCGATAAAAAATGACTTTTTTCTAATGAAGCCTTGTATCTTTTCTTAGAAGAAAAAACAAAATATTCCAAATTATTATTCATGAAATTGACATCTGCATTTCCTTCTCATATTTCTACTGACTACTTACTAGCTAGCTAATAAAATGTATTATGAAAGTGGTAGTAGTAAAAGCAACTTCCTTATTATTTTTTAAAACTTAACTTTTGATATATGTACCAATTTGCAATTTTTATATATCAACAATTTTGTTTTTAAAATTTTCAATTGTTTTACCCTATTAAAGGGAATAAATAAGGGAAAGAGGGATAGAAAAATTTATGCATGTAATCTTTATACAACATCATCATCATCATCCTCAGCAGCAGCATAGAATATATAAAAATAAAACCGGCCATTTATCCCGATTAAAGAAAAAAAAGAGACTTGTCAAAGTTCCTCTCTTTTTCTCACAGAGCAGCAGAAAAAAACTTTTTTTTTAAAAAATTTATTTCAACGACGACAACCGATGAATCAGCACCAGTTTTGTGTCATTTTTCGTTGTCTTTTTAAAAAAAGAAAAATTTTTTTTGAAACAATCAATAGATATGACATCGAAAAAAGACGAAGAAGGAGAAGAAATCTTCTTCCACCCTTTTTTAGAAACGGATTTTAAACGCCTTAAATTAATTTTTATCATTTTTGCCACTTTTTTGATTATTTTTGATTGGACACACTTTTTCTTAATTTTATATACCTATTTATTTTTATTCAAACAAAATCTATCAATCACCTACTCCCACCCCTTTGCCTTCAATCTTTTATATGTTTTTCCCTATCAATTTTACGTGTTTGTTAATAAAAAAAGAATAAACAGTCATGGAAAATCAAATGTCAAATTTCTTATCCCTACCATTTTTGGTTAAGGAAAGAAAACGAACTTGTACTTCTTCTTTTTTTTTTTACTTGTTCCTACCGAAGCAAAGCAAAGAAAAAGAAGAAGAAAGGCGTTGAAATAAATTTCTTTATTTTTTTTGGTAGACGACAATCACGGGACCCCTTTTTATACATAACTTTTTTCTCTTTTCTCATCCGAAGTTAGTCATCACCGCGACGGTAAAAGTAAAAAAAAAACTATTTCTCGGAAGAAGTAATGAATGAAGAAAAAATTTAGTACCGACTACGTTTTTTTTCAAAAATAAAAAGATCAAGATAGTAACAGAATTTTAAGGTTTTTATTGTTTGTTTTTTGTTACTTTCAAGGCGAATGTTATTGTTTTTTGTTATGTTGGTTTTATTACCGTGCTTCGTATTTTTAAATATGATTGTTTCTTAATTTTATTAAATACAGTAATCGTTTTTTAAAACATTGTTTTACTTTTATGCTACTATCAAAAATAAGAGTAAGAATTTTCTGCGAAATTTGCACAAAATTGTTACTGTACTTTTATGCCATTTTTTAATTGCGTTTTTTAAAAAGCATTTTTTTAAATCAAAATTTCTCGTATTTTGATTCCTTCTTTTTTTGCAATTGTTTATTGTTTTAATCTGTTCGTAGCCCTTTTTCCCCTCTCTTGCCCCTTTTTTATTTCCAGTCATCCAAATTACTCATATATGTTTTTTTCATGATTCAATTTTTTCATCTCGATCATCAAAAAAAATATATAATTCTCGTTGTTTTTTCTGATTTATTCAAAAATCTAATTAATTATGTTTTTTAACGATGATAAAAAGCAGCAATTTTTACATTTTGCTTGAGACGCAAAAAAATAATGTTAACTTTAAATTATATTTTTCTTGTTTTTCTACTGCTTCTTGAGCAATAAAAAATAAAAACTTTTGTTGTTTTTTTCGGTGATCACGTTTTTTGATTTTTTGCTTTTCAAACATTAACTTTTTTCAAGGTGAAAAAGATGACCCTTTTTTGCAGACGTTTTCATTTTTCTCCATCTTTGGAAAATAAGAAAAAATAAGAGAGGGTTGTTTTTTTGAGAAAAAAAAACATTTTTATTCATGATGAATCGAATATTATTATAAACATCATCATAAACACGTAAATAATAAAAATAAAAGCATACGACAAAATCTGTGCAAAAAATATTGTTTATTTTTGGATTCTGCAAAATGACCCCTGCAAAACACGTGTGTTATTTATTTTTGATAATTGAGCATTGTTTTTAAGTTTTGGATTACTGTAAAAACTGATTTAACCTGTTAAAACATGCAATACCGTAACACACGTGCTAAAAGCATTTTTCAAATGTGAAACTTATAGTCTACTTTTTAAGTGCAAATAGACTATAAATAATATTTATCCCTTTGAGACCATCAAGCTCATCTTTTTGCTGCTTTTTTAATTTTGAAGTTATTTTTGGACATTTTAAGAACAAGAGATAATTTATTAATTTATAGAGAAAAAAAATAAATTAAACAATGCAAAAATATTAAAAATTAAGCTTCTAAAAATAATAATTAAAAACAAAAATAGCACGTTTTCTTTAATTTTTAGTTAAGTAATTTTTTAAATAAAATCTTATTTTTATTTTAATCTTTTTCCCACATTTTTCTAAACATACCGTATATTTTTAAATATATTTTATATTTTTTCAATCCATTGTTAAGAAGAAATACTACTGTAATTGTTTATTCAGCTTCAACTTTTTCTTTTTTGCTTGAGGTTATGGTAGAGGAAGAAAAGAAATCCATTTGGATTAAAGTGACTCATTTTAGTCGTTTTTTTCTTCTTCTTTAACTTTTTCTCATGAACAGAAGTTTTTCTTAAAACTGGCACGTTTAATAAGGCTTTTTTACACTTTTCCTTTCTTTTTCATAAATTTGTAACGTCAACAGAGAAAAAGTGCAACTCTTTCTTTCGGCTCGCATATACTACAAGCTGAATATTACTCATTTTTTTTATTAAACATTTTTTTCTTTTTAAATTAATTTTTATATTTGCGTTCAATTTTTCTCCTTAAATCCGTGTTACGTTAGCTTTTGTCAACGTTCATTTTAAATATTAATTTTCTAAAGCTTAAGATTATTACTGTAAAATGAAAAAGAAGAAGAATGACGCGCGCGAAATCTTGATATTAAAAATTATTCCGCTTCATTGGAAATCATTTTTTTAACGGCAAATTAGAGTATTTTAATGATGATTTTATTGTTTTCTAAACATTGTTTTTTGAGGTGGTAATAAATCTGTAAAAGTTTAAGAACTTTCAAAATTGCCGTAATTTCGAGTAACAAATTAGGTTGTTTCTGCGCTGCCTAAAATTCATATGCGTTGTTTTTGAATTTTATAAGTAAAAAATGCATCTTAAATGAAACCATAATTTTCAAGTTTACAAAATTCAACTCCCCTTTTTTTAATTAATTTACAACAAATTTTTCTGGTAATTTTTCAAAGAACAACAAAAACGACAAAAATCAGTGTGGTCTCTAACGAATAATTTTTAAATGACTAAACTTTCAAAAAAAAGATGACTATGTTTGAATTTTTTTACAAAAAGTGTCAACTTTTTGATTATCTCAATTTTTGATTTTGACTCAGCGCCTTTGAATTTTTTCTTGTTTTGCCCACTTTTTCAATTTATATATTTTTTCCAAACAGTTGTTAGTCTAATCGACCCCCTTTTTCCTCTCATTTACATTCCCATTGAATTTTTTTATTCATTGAATCACACTTTTTTTGCCATGCCATTTTCCTATTTTTTCGTACGTTTTAAAAACCGCGCATGTTTTTTTCTTGAACGTTTTTTTGAAAATAAAAGTGTTAAATTAAATGTATCTCTAAAAATTTGTTTCCATTTCAGTAATTTTCTTCTTCTTTATTAATAAATTCAATTCTTCATTTTCAATCGGTACATTCTCTTTTCGTTGCTGAAAAGTTGTGTTCCTTATTGAAAAATAAAATCATTTAATAATTCCGTCGTGGCTTCCATAACTTCATCCTCAAATCCGCCATTCAATTATTTAAGCAACAACAATAGCCTGAATTCGTTTATGACACAAATGAATGCAACGAGTGTTTCGGCTGCTTCAACCGTATCACAAAATTCTCCGCAATGTTTTTCCCAAAATTCTTCAAATGGTAGTGAACTGGCATCCCCGGAGGGCAATGATGAATCTGTTGGATCCACGGATTCTGTGAGAGATCGATCCCATCTGTTTCTGGATCCTGGAAGTTTAAATGTTTTACGACCTCGAACAAATTTTGGTCAAAGTCTTTTTGATTTACCACCTCGAAAAAATTTAACAGCAACTTCAACTGCTGCTGCTGCTCCAACAACTACCGTAAATAGCAGCACCAACAATAACAATAATAATCTCAGAAATGGATTCTCCACATCCCTCACAAATCCCGATGTTTCAATGCTTTCACCGATGCTTCAAAAAGACTTTTTACAAGTCGTCAATGCAATGATGTCTCCAGGTATGGTTTTTGTTTTAATGCAAATTTTTTGTTATTTTCTATACCGTATACCAAACATGTTTACCAAAAAACCAATCCAAAACACATGATTTTTTTCTTAAAAACAAACCCCGTCTTAATGGATATTAAAATATCCCTTATTATTTATCCGCTTTTGAAAGGCAAATTCCTTCTTTGACGTCGCTTTTTTGGGTTTAATTAATTCTTTAAAAAATGTTTATGATTCATCACTTCCGGATTCTTAATGACAAAAAAAACAGTTGTCAAGTTAATAAATTTAAATAAAATGATCAAGGCCGTAGAGAGGGGGGGGGGCATTTGGGGCACGTGCCCCCCCCCCCCGAAATTGGGGAAAATCCTTTGATCTTTTGCCGCCGCCGTGTTAAGGCGGCAAAAGATCAAAGGCGTGCCCCCCTGAAATGAAAATGCCCACCCCGAAATTTTTTTCTGCCTACGGCCTTGAAAATGATAAATAACAACGGCTGTTTTAAAATTACCGTAATTGGTTTTAACAATTTAAGTTTTTAAAAAACATAAATTATAATATTGTTTTTAACAACACTGATATTAATTCTTGTAATATCAATAATATTAAGGTGATATTTAATGACGAAACTATTTTTAATACCATGCTTCAAAAGTGTTTTCAAAAAAAACAGAAGTAATTTTATGCAAATTAAAGGTTACCGTAATTGATTTACAAATTTTACAAAATTTTACAAAGTTTTTCTTTGGTTTTTTACCTTTTTGTGCCAATTTTTCGGCTTTACCCAAAAATATTTTCGATTACTTCTCTTTTTTACAGTACACAAAATCTCCAAATTACTTTTTTCATAAAAACTATAAAAAAAGATATCTTTAAGAAGTATATTTTCGTTTCATTAATCCTTCAAAAAAATACGAAAAATCCCTTTTTTCAATTATCTTTCCGAAATTTGTTTTTATGACATTCTAATTTTGGTAAAAAAAATCAAAAAAGCTTTTAACTTTGTTTTTTACCATAATAATTACTTTAAAAGTTACCGTAATCACTCAATTTTATTATTTTTACATTGTTATTTTTCATTATCTGCAAATATTCAAATATTGCGTATATTTTTTTGTCCCTAAAACCCTTCTGGGAAGAAGAAGAAGTCACATGAAAATACCTACCTACTCTCTGTTGACCTTCGAATTTTTTTAATTTTTTAGATTGACATAAACAATGATAGTAATATTCCAAAACATTCCAAAATATGACTAATCTTTTTCCATTTTTCCCCCTAAGGGATTCTTTCCATTCATTGAAATAATTAATTTTGAAAAGGAGTGATTTTTGGGATTGTTGTTGTAGTTTTATCTTCTTCTTTCATTACTTTTAAATTAAATGCATCACATTTTGATGACACATTTATGTTTTTTTGTAAAAGTAGCTAATTTTTATTCATTTTAGTAGTAATAAATTGATGACGTTCAATTTTTTGTTTTTAAACTTTTTCTAATGTTTTTACAGATATTTTCCCTTCAGGGGATTTGTGAGAATAAAAGAATGACTAATTTAGGTATTGTAAATACTACAAACTGACAATAATTTTAAAAAGGATACTGTAATTTTGAAATTGTTGAAGCAAAAAACTTTTTGGTCACAATAATACTATTTTTTTAATTATATTTGCTTCTTGGAACAATTATTAATCAGTTTTTTTCGTCTAGAAAATGACTAAAGTAATTTTATGAAAAATAAAAGAAATTAAGTTTAAAAGAGTAATTTTAAAAAATTAATTTTTCTTTTTGGTTAAAGAAAGTTCTTTATTAACTTAATACCTGGTAATTTTAAGATTGTTTATGACTAACTTTAACAATTACGCTACAAGTTTAACACAATACCCTTAGGGAATTTTCTTTGTTCCGTTAAAAAAAGTCATTTTTTGTCACAAAACACGTGACACCTATTGGGGCTTACTGTAACACTTTAAAATTCATGCTCGAACAGTTTTGTGACAAAAGTTTTGTCACTAATTTCTTTATTATTTTTTTTAAGAATTTAATTATCGAAATTCCGTTCGATTTGTTTTAAGCTTTCCCTTTAAGAATTTTGATGTAACAGATTTATAATTGTTATTATTATTAAAAATCTAAAATATTACCCTTTCTTTGGCATGAACGTAAAAAAAACTAATAAAAATAATTTTTATGCCCGCCTATTTTTTTCTTTTCTCCCATCTTAAACAAATTTATCGGTTTTTTAACACTTGCGCACGGAGGGTAAAAAAT
Source organism: Panagrolaimus sp. LJ2414 (assembly GCA_024447195.1). Taxonomy (NCBI): domain Eukaryota; kingdom Metazoa; phylum Nematoda; class Chromadorea; order Rhabditida; family Panagrolaimidae; genus Panagrolaimus; species Panagrolaimus sp. LJ2414. The sequence continues at coordinate 1,204,568 of JAMRXY010000018.1, forward strand.
AAAAACAGAGCGAAGAAATTTGAAGCAGAAGAAAAAAAAAGATGAAAGAAAGAAGGAAGCGATGACTCAGTGTTCCCTTTTTTGTATGCCTTGAGGGGGGCTTTTCTCTGTTTTGTTGAGTGCGGCTTAACACTGCGCAAACAACAAGAAAATAAAATTGGAGAAGAAAATGCCAGATTTTTTTCTATTAAAAAAATGAGAGTACTTTTTTTCTAGCTTATTATTATTCATTATTAGGGGTTGTTAATTGTGTGACTTTTTTCTCATCGAAAGTTTTTTATAAAAAAAGTTATGAGTAATAGTCAGAAAAAAGGTGTTGTGAGTAATACTGTTTATTTATATTGAATAAATAAATGATAATTTAATTGAAGAAAAAGGATAATTTTGCTGATGTACTTTCGATGAGGGAGATGCAAGTTTTGTAAAAAGGGATACTGTAATTCAAAAATTTGATTTAAAATAGACTTTATAAATTTAAACTTTGTAAAACGTTTCATGATTACCGTATTTAAAATAATTTAGGCTACCGTATAATTTTGCCTGAGGATATGAAAAAAATTTCCTTCAAAAAAGCCCCTTTCATCATTCAAGGACGCCATAAATCTACCGTATCATTTTCCACTTTTCTTATCACTTTTTCATCTTTCTTTTTTGACATTCCATTTTTTCGCATTCCTCAACTGTATACGGTAGCCCTAAATTTCATTCCTGCCCATTTCCTGTTTTTTTGCAACGAAAAGAAACGCGCAAAAATCTCTCTTAATTTTCAAGTTTTTATCCAAAAAAATCCATGAATGAAAATTCTAATAAAATCTGTTTTTCCCCTCCCATTTTTTTCCACAATATTTTCCTGATGTTTACTCAGGAATTGGACATTCATTTATTTCACTTGATGATGGATGATGACTCATACATAAATTCAAAAATGGTCTTTCATAAACATTTTTTTTAAAAATAAAAAATAATAATAACTTTTTTCTATTCAAAATAAATGTATTTTGTTTTTGTTCAAAAAAGAAAAAAACCACATCGAACTCAACGACGCATTTTGTGGTATATGTTGGCAAAGTGGAACAAACATACAATCACAAAAAAGCGGGAATTTTAAATTTTTTGGAGCAAAAAAAGCTTTGTTTTTTTCTTTGATTTTTGCAACAATTTTATAAAAAAGTGTTATTTTCTTGTGTTTTTGAGCTTGATTTTTAGTATTTTTGTGGGAATTTGTGATAATAATATATATATGAGTCATTGTGATCAGATTTTCATATGTAGAAGAATTAAAATGTTCAGCTCCTAATCATTATTATTAGGACCTAATGTTCCAGAAACGTAGAAAAATACAGTACTTCAATCAATCATCTTTTATTCAATATTTAACACAACAAATACAGAAACAGGTTACAAAATATAATCTTAAAAACTAGAGTTTATAAAGTTGAAGCTTTGAAACAAGATTTCTTTTTTCATAATAGATCGGAGACAATAATTGAACTGCAACTCGGGATATCTAAAATACATGATACGATGATACTGTACTTAATAATAGCATAAGAAAGATACCAATGATAAAATTCAATGTCGACCAGTTGTATTTTGTTCGAGCAATCACAGTATTATTTGACAGATTCTTTAGAGTAGAATGCTTGAGAAGGATCATTTTCTTCCAAAGCAGAAAGCTTCTTCTCCTGCAACTTCATTACAGCTTTTACACAAGAACCTGAAACGATAGTATCAATTACAAAAATGAATTATATAAATACATACGTTTTCCATCACCTCTATAAGGACTGTAAGTGAAGACGAGGAGACTGTGTTGAAGATATTGAAAGCATTAAATTCCATGACAGAGTTGAGAGAGTTATCAGTTTGAATCACCAAAACCTCGAAAGAGATCACTGAGAATCATGGAACCATCCATATCTTGAAGATCGTCCTAAACAAAACACAAATTGAGAAGATAAATAAGCACAAATAATATCACTAAATCGCGTTACAAAATCTGAAACTGATCGAAAGTTGGTCAAAGTAATACTTTTATCATCGAAGATAAAACTCTTTTTCACGTTAACATACATTTTAAAGTTATATTTTATCAAAAAAAATCACTATAAATTAAAAAATACAAGAAAATAATACTTTTTTATAAAATTGTTGCAAAAATCAAAGAAAAAAAAAACAAAGCTTTTTTTGCTACAAAAAATTTAAAATTCCCGCTTTTTTGTGATTGTATGTTTGTTCCACTTTGCCAACATATACCACAAAATGCGTCGCTTTAAAGGAAATGAGTTCGATGTGTAAACTGTAGCACCAAAAAAAATATAAGCTTTTTTGTATTTATTGTTTGTGCCAAAAACAGTTTTTTTTTTATCAAAAACATTTTTTGGCATTTAAAAAACTTTTTTTCTGGAACAAAAACAACGCTACAAAGTTCTTTTGCCCTAAAAAGGAAATAATATTTTTCTTTCTGTATGTATTTTTTATAGCTAACGAATTGGTTTTTGCGTTTTGAGGGTAACAAAAAAACTTACATATTTTTATTTAAGCTTTTCAGAAGAAGAAAAAAATAGTCTTACGCAATTAATCTCTATTTTTTTCGTGTTATTTACAATTTTCTCATTTTTTTAAGACTTAAAAGTGTTAAAACGCAGAGTCACACTTCTGTGACTTTTTACATGATAGAAAAAAAACATGTTTTAAGCTAGCTACAAGTAAGCGAGATAATCTCAAAAATTTATTACTCATTGCTTTTACTACTTTTTTTAAATTAAAAAGGTTAAAGATAAATTCATTTTTTTGGCTGAAATATAATTGTAAAATTTTGAACGTAAAAAAAGAGGAAGTTTAAAAATAGATTACGGTAATGTAATACCTTCTTTAATTTTGATGAAAAAACGATATTTAAATAATTTTTTAATAAAAATAATAACAAAATGAGTAAATTTGGAGAAAGGATAATAAAAAATGAGTCATTAAAAATATTTTTTAAGAAATTACTATAGTGAATTTTTTTAAGCTTTTGTTGGAGATTACGGTATTAAAAGCATGTGTGTGTTGAAAAGGTTTCGCATAAAAAAAATAATTATTTTTAATATCGGTTTCATTTGAATAGGATTTGGGTTTCTAAAATGAAAATGAATATATTAAAATTGTTAATTTCAAAAAAGCGGAGCAAAAATTTGAGTAATATTAGGTTTCGCGAAACTGTTTGTTACGGAAATACTGTAACTCAGATTAGAATTACTGTATTTGCATATTTTGTACCCAAATACAGTAATTAGAAATACATAACTGTTCCAATCTTTTGATTACGGTACCTTGTTTACAGTAATTTCGAATCAAAGTGTTAATCTCACAGATACCTAAGTATTCTACAGTAATCAATCAATAATCACTTTAAATGTTTCAATCACACATTTTTATTTACAATGTTTATTTTCTTCCAACAGAAATCCAAATTAAATAATCCATTTTATATCTCTTAAATTTCATCAACAGAAAAAACTATAATTTTTTGATTAATTTCGAAATAATTTGCGACAAAGAAAAAACTTTTTTTTCAAAAAAACGATGCGAGGAATTTGTTGCAATTGATCATCACTAGTTATTTCTTCTCTTTCTTCTTTTTTTAAAAAATTTTTGATGTTCAATACCTCAATTATTTGAAAGTTGCTGATGATTTTCTGCATTCTCATCATTTTTTTGTCTTTCTTCTTTCAATATTTTATTAATAAAAAAACATAACTTTTGCCTCTTTTCTATTTCTTTCTATCTTTTTTCCATTTCCGTGACCAGTTTAACTTAAAGAAAAGAAAAGTTTGTAACGATCAACACCGTCGTCGACACAGAAGAAAAAATATTGGAAAAGGTCTTTTTTCTTTTCATTCGGAAAAAACTACAGAGAAAAAGAGAGCCAAAGCTGGGCTGCTGCTGCTGCATCAGCAGCCGAGGAGGAGAATCGTTTGATGGTGGTGATATTTCGAAATGCCCTTTTTTGTGTTGCATTTTTCTTTTTCTTTCTCACTTTTTTTTCACAAACACCGATATTATTTCTTTTCTTTTTTTGACCATTATATTTATGTCGCTTTTTTACTGCTGCTGCTGGAATAAGCTTTTTGTTATGCTTACAAATGTTTTTTGTGCTTACATAACTTTTTCTCTTTCTTTGTTATTTTAAGCTTTAAAAAAAACAATCAAAGAAAATGCCATTGAATGACCTTTTTTTTCTTTGACCATTTGGCATTTCCCTTCCCTCGACCTTTTGCCCCCTTGCTTACATGCTTGTTTTTGTACATTTTTTGCCTCCATCAATTTTTGAATGGGAATCAAAAAAAACAATATTGTCGGATCATTTTCTTCTATTTTTTCATGCTTTTCAAACAAAAAACACCAAAGCAAAAGCATTTGGAAGAAGAAGAAGGAGAAAAAGTGTTGAATTTGATGAGTCATCAAACAAAGTTATTCCAAAATTCTTTTTTCTGCGCCCAAGCTTTTTTTGCCTGCTTTTAAATGATTTTTTTTTCTTTCTCTTTGGAAAAAGAATATTTATTTGTTTCCTGTCCAGTTCATTTCAATTTACTTTTTTCTTCTTCTTTGCATAATATAAAAATGTTCAATTTACGACCACCACCTTCAAAAACACCTGAAGCCACTTTTTGAGAGAGGTGTTTGTTTTCCTTCATTCAAGCTGCTGATATATTTCTGACGTAATATCGGTCATCATCATCTGTTACTTGCCTCTGGGCAAAGAATAGAATGAATGGAATAGAAAATTTTGATGACAAATGAGTCATCAAAGAGATGTTCCTTTTTTCTCTCTTATGATATCCATTTTTAGTGATACACTTTTTCTTTTTACAAAACCTTATGCAACACCAACCTTTTAAAGTTCTATCTTTCTCATCCCCTTTTTTTTGAAGCCATTCATTTTTTGCAGTTTCAAACATATGCGCGAATCCGAATCACTTTCACCATTTTTTTCTTTTTCCAAAAAAAAGAGAGTCCTTTTTTGTTGCGGCTGCTTCTTTTTTTTGCTGACGTCAAACAATTTTTTTTGCGTTCAAAAAGAATAATTTCAATCTAGTATCCTTACGAAATCATCCCCTCAAAAGTTTTTTTCTTGTTTATCATCAAAACTTTTTTCCCCTGTCAAGCAAAAGCAAAAAACGGTAGTTAATCGTTAATCCCACTTTTGTAAAAAAAATTTGCTTTAAAGTTTTATAAAGACAGCAGCAACAGAAGAAGAACTCAAGTATCTCAAAATTTTTATTCCTACGCAAAAATCGAAAAAAACTATCGAAATTCAGTTCTTTTCTTCCCCCCTTGAGGCACTAATCCCCATCAACGGCAAAGATAGATTCAAACACAAAAAACGAAAGGGGACACCTTCAACTTATTTTTTTGGTGATGACTCATATTTATATTTTTGTTGTTCGAAAAAAAATCAGTTGCATGTTTGCGCTTTATTTTTAACCCTCACTTTTTTTTCGTCTGCCTTTTGCGGGGGCGCCGCCCTTATTTTTCTTTTTCTTGCGCGTTCTTCTCCTTCTTTTTTGATTTTTATGAGGCCCTTCTTTTAACAGCCGTTTGTTTCTCTCCATCTTTTTTCTCTCCCTCGCTCTTTTTTTTTGTTAAAGAACGAACAAAAAAACAAAACACATTTGGTATACGGTAGAAGAATAAGAAGAAAGAAAAAAAACGCTTTTCTTTCTCATTAAAAAAGAAAAACTTTAATTAAAAGCTTTTATAAAAAAATTAAAAACAAATAATATTTCTTTCTTTTTTGCAGCAAATCGACGACCAACAAATTTTCCACTGCCTTCTTCATTAGCGCAGTCAGCATTTAATAATTTACAAAAATCATCACTTTTATCTTCGATCGCTGAAACTCCAACCCCAACAAAACTTTTGTATCCCGCACAAGTCACCGACGAAGCCCAAGAATTTGTTGAAGGTTTTTCAAGTGAGTTTTCTTTTGATTTCACACTTTTTTAAGTGATACAACTTTAAATAAACTTTTTTTCTGACTAAACATGAAAATCAGGGATTTACTGGAGCTAAAAATATTAGGCTCAAATGAATCCGTGATTTTCATGTTTGGTCAGAAAAAAAATTATGTGAACTCCCTTCTTTAAAAAAAGGTTTGATAAATCAAACATTCTCTTTAAAGTTTCCAAAGTAGCTCATGAGAGATGAGTCATTCAATCACTTCTTCTTTTCTCTTCTTCTATCTATTGTTGATGATCGTAATCATTCAACAAAAGACAGAACAGACGGAAAAAATAGAACAAGATCAAAAACTTTGGCGAACTTTAAAATTTAAAAAAATATTAATAGTTGAGGTAATAACGGAAATGCCGGCCTTTTTCTGAATGATAAAAAACAATATTTTTTGTGGAGGTACAAAAAGTTTTGTTTATAAAGTGAATCAAAAGTTGTTGCTTCTATTGTTCAAAAATATGAGTAATTTTAAGTCAAGTCTGTCAAAATAGAATACTTAAAGTCTAAGAAGATGTTTGAATTTATTGCTTAAAATTGTTGTTATTTCCGTTTCTACTTTCCTCTCTCAAAAAACTTTTTCATGTTTCCTGAATCTTGAGATTAATCTTCTTATTTATTTTTAGAAGTTTTGGAAAAAATCCAAGCACAGAATCAATTTTGTGCTACTTCACTTGCATCTCCATCAACGAATCTTTTGTTGCCGTTGATTAACGCAGCCTTAACCCCAACAAATCCAGCTCCATCAGTTGTAACCTCCTCGAACAATACCAACGCTGCAGCTTTGAACGCGATCATCGCAGCATTGACCCCAACCTTGACTCCAACTCAAAACGCAACAACTGAACAACTTTTTGCTGTTGCATTAGCTTCCCTTGCAACAACCCCAACCGGAAATCATCCTTCACCAACAACAAATTTTCCACCCCTTCCACAACTTTCACAAGTTCAACAAATTCCTGCAACAAGCAGTACAACAGCAACCTCAACATCTGGAATTAACAACAACCAAAGTCTTTCAAATTCTTCAACAGTTGCAACCGGAGGTGGAAGTCAAGTTGCTTCAGCTCCAATTCCAACAACCACTACATCAACTTCTTCATCAACAACCCAAAATAATCAACAATCATTAACTGATATCTACAAAAATCTTGATTCCGGGTGAGTAATAACTAATAATAATAAATACTATACGTATGATTTTTGTAGCAAAAAAACTATACGATGAAGGGGATTACGGTATTATTACTGTAATCCTCCATCCCAAAAAAATACGAAGGGGATTAATTTCAAGTGTTTAAAAAAAGGATACTTCAAAAAATTAAAAAAGTTTTTTTATCATGTCAAAAAAATGAGAAGCAAAAAAAATCATCGAAAGGGGGAGGAGTTGATTGGTTGCGGGGTTTTTTTTTGTTTAAAAGGTGAAGGAAGGGACGAACCAATCGGATAGAAAAAAGTTTATTTTCCAAGTTTTTCGACACAGTTTTAAAAAGAATAGATTAGAGGATGAACGAATTTTAGTAAGTTTAGAATTTTTAAAAATTTCAAAATTTTAATCAAAAATTAGCCTAAACATTGTTCTTTTTTGGGGTACCGTAATACAAAAGTTTGATATTTTTTGATAAGAATCAATACAAAACTTTTTTCATCCTTCTTTTTCTTCAAACAAAAAATCAAACATTTTGTTCGAAAAAAGAAGAAAGAAAACGGCAGCAACAGCAACAAATGAATCACTTTTTTCTTTCGATTCTTTTTGTTCCATCGATTCCATAATAACAATCCCTCTTTCTTCCCTTCACTTTAACGTTTATTTCTTCCATTTTTTCTTCATTTCCATAAAATGATACCCCTTCAAAGAATACAAATTCATACCTTTTTTGGATACTTTTTTTAAAACTTTTTATAATTCATAATTTTATTCAAGTCTAATTCTTTTAGCCTAATGGATCATATGTTTCAAAATCATGATTTATCCTTCCCAGGATTAATGTCACATTTTGGGCAAAGTAATGGCATGCCCCCACATAGTCAACCCTTATCCCAACACAATGGATATCATCAACAACCTGGACTTGGGGGTGGTGCCCATCAAGGCCCTCCACAACAACCTGGAATGATTCCAATTAAATCTGAACCAAATAATAATAATGGATACGGTAATGGCATTGGACATTCCTTGCAAGGCTCAGCTGCAACTGGAATGTGCCAACCACCACCACAAAATCTTTCATGTGCACCTTCAACTTCTTCACATCAAATGGCATCATATCAATCACATTTATCAAATAATCTTCAAGAGTATGTTTATTGTTGATATACAGTAACCCCCGATCATAATTACTGTAACATTTTAGGCTTGAATTAAATGAACAAGAGCGACGAAAGCTTGAACGAAAACGTGCAAGAAATCGAATGGCAGCATCAAAGTGCCGACAACGTAAAATTGAGAGAATTTCACAACTTGAAGGTGAAGTTCAACAAGAACGGCAACGATATCAATCATTACAAAATTCAATAAGTTCAATGGAAAAAACAATTTCAATGCTTCAAGGTGAATTACAACGACATAAACATTCTGGATGTACCCTTGAAAAGTCAACCCTTAATTTAATGAATCATTTATCAACGATCATGAACAATAATGCCGCAATACCAATGGATACAAGGTAGTGAGGTAGTTGCTGAATGGTTGATGTAGTCGTTGATGGATTCCTTGATGGAAGCATCGATGAACTCCTTAATGGATTCAAATTCCTTTCTTCTTCTCAAATATGTGTGTTTTTATTATTGAATTTTAAATTACTCAAAAATGACTTTTTCTCTTTTTTATTAAAAATTTATCCTCAAAGAATTGTTTAAAAAAGAAGGGTTTCAATCAGGCTCTTTCAAATGATCTCTATAATCTTTTTTTATCATCAAACTAAAGTTTTTTTTGTTTCTCTCTAATTTTCTTTTTCTCAAATTTTATTATTCCGGTTAATTTTTTATAGAAATATATACTTTTATTTGGCCATAACGTTTTTTATATTAACAAATATTTTTTGCAATTTTGTAATTATAATTGTTGTAATAGTTTTTTCATAAAAAGAATATCATCGTGCATACTGTATTTTTTTTATCTCTAAAAATTTAAATTTATTTTTGATATTATTAATTTTTTATAAGTATAATATTAGTAGTTTTTATTTATATATTTTTTTATTACTGTATCTTCTTCCTTTTTTTAATTATCGGTGAAAAATTATTACGGATGAATTTTGCACTTACCAATTTTTATTCTTTATTTTTGTTAATAGATTTTAAATACTTTTTTTGATTTTTGAATAGTAAATGATCGAGTTTTTTTTGGATTTGAATAATTTTGGGGGACAATATTAACAGGGACAAACAAATCAATGAAAGAAAGCAAAAAATTCAATGGGTTGAAGATTGAAATAATTGTGGCTACCGTAATCTGTACTATAAACTACTTTTCCATATTTCCTTGACACATAAGTCCAAAGTCTATGTAAAATGCAAATAAAATTACTAAAATTGTTGAACGTTAACAGTTTACACTTTTGACCTTTTTTAAATCCCTCAAAATTTGTCATAAAACAATATGTGTGTTTTTTACGATTGAACACTTGTAAGCAAAAAATGAATTCAAAGAAAAGGTCAAACCTATAATTCCACCACTTTTCTTGTAAAAAGAATCTTAACGCACTTTTTTATCCAAAAAACAATAATATCTTCTTTCTTCCTACCGTAAACCTCTTATAAAACATTGTCAAAAACAAAAAAAACAAAGCATGAGTAATTTTTTGTTTTGTCCCGGATTTCCTTTTTCTCTTTGCTTTCCACGTGATGAATTTTGTTTTTTGTTACGTATTTTTTTCATTTAATCTTCTCTCACAAGAAAATATTGGATGCCAGATTTTATATAAATCTTAAACATTCTTAATTTTTGTTTTTGTGGCATAAAAAAGAATTAATTAAGTAAAAAATTGTTTTTTTTCTTAACCAAATATTAATGGAAGTTTAAAGAGATGGATTTGAAAGGAAAGAAAACTACAAGATGGGATTAGATAGATAGAAAAAAACATTGCACAAAGGGATTCCATTCAAAAACAAACTTTTGTTTTTTTGACCTCAAATGAACCGTTAAAATATTATTACGTTTTTTGTAGTCGTTAGGAGAAATATAAAAACAAGTGTATTACGCATTTTTCACAGAATTGCCTTTTTTGAAGCAGAAATTTTACTTATTTTTTTAAATGATAAGGTTCGATAATTTGCTCAATTATACTTTTAAATGTGAGTCATGGAAAAAATAGAAGCTTGTGTTTACTCGATTAAAGACAACTTAATTTTATCTTTGTTTCCTTTTTAGCAAAATACCGTATTCCAAAGAAAGGAATGTTGAATAATAAAAAAAATAGTTTAACAATGGTTACATTGTTTTTTTTTGCAAAAAATAGTTTTTTACGTAATTACGTAAATCGTTTGGCGAAGATACAAAATAGTAAAATAACTAAAACTCATTTCCAATTGTATTTTTTTGATCAAATTAAAACCATCAACAAAATAAAAGTTATGGGTATAGGCTTCATAAAATGTTTGAACCCGTAAGATACAGTATCCCTAATACACACATTTATAAAGTTTTAGATATCAAAAACTCTGTGAAAAAATGTTCGAACATTTCAAAACACACAAAAAAGAGAACAAAATGACGTCAATGGCATATGTTTAAATCTATCAAAAACATAATTGCATCAACAAAAAATAAGTTTAACAAAAAAGGCTAATGTCAACCTTTTGAAATTGCTTTCAAAAATACCGTAAACTTTCTTTCATTCAAAAATGCAGCAAAAAAATGCAGAAAAGATGAATCATTGAAAAGGAAGTTATTTCAAAAAGCTTTTTCTCTTTTTTACGATTGAAGGAGCGGCTGTTCCACAAACAAAATTTTATGAATGAAAAAGTTATTTTTAGTTATGCATTTTAAACCCTTAAAATCCCCGGACAGGGATATCCACAAAAAGTCAAACACAGAAAAAAGAGTGGGAAAAACGTTTATGAAATTTTTACAAATTTAAAAAATAAATATTACAATTGCAAATTCATTGTTGCAATAAAGGCATCCGCCAAGAAGGATCTCTTTGATTTTTTCTCCCATGCTGCTTTGATTGAATCTCCGGATACGGTAACATGAACAGGCCTAAAAAGTGCAGATGATAAATATTACGGTAATTAAGCCATATGCAAAAAATGCCCATATTAAAGACCAAGTAAAAACAAACCTAAAATCAAGTTGTCCTTTGTGAGTTCCTTCTTTCAATTCAATGACCTTCTTTTCAACCATTCTATCAAGCATAAAATATACAATTTCCTTTCGAGGTGGGCGAATTCTCATTGTATTATGGACATTACTAAAGCCTAAAAATCAAAATCTTAATTAACTTTAACAATCCAAAAAAAATTACAAACTTTGAAAGATATTCAAATAAGGAATTTCTCGGATACCATTTCGTTCGGTTAAACGTCGCATAAGTTCAAGTATAAAAATTTCTTGAGTTTCAAGGGCTAAAATAACATTATATTAATATACAGTAACCCATCAAAAGTATAAACAAACTTGTAAGATAATCAAGAATGTATGTTGATTTTGGAGTAATCAACATTGAAATATCAAAGACCGCTGCAACGAAATCCTCGGGAATATTATTAAAATATTTCGAAGCAAGCAATAATGCAATTTGTTTGAGTTTGTAAATACTTGGACCGAGACCATATCCAACAACTCTGTTTATTTCACGTTCAAGATGTTCAATCTTTTTGGAGCAAATGTCCTAAAAAATGTTGCATTTGATATTGAAGTTGTAAAACAATGAAATACTTACATTACAAAACCGTTTCCATTGTTCATGAGATTCTTTAATTTTACATTTCCAGGTAGGGGGAATAAGCAATTGAAGAAGCCATTCACTTGGAAGTTCTTCTTTAGGATCAAGGAAAATCTTCTTTTGAGAAAATCGAGACCGAACACGTTTTTCAAAGGCATCAGTACAGTTCTGAAGAAAGGAAAAGATATAATTCAGTTTACGGATAATTAGAATCATAGTTTTATCGCAAACTGTAGATAATCTATAAACCTTGAAGAAAAAACTTACAGCATCTCTTGAACAAAATAAAACTAAACAAGTTGTTGAGCATGCTTGATTCATAATTGTGTAAAGTAATTGTTGACGAGATCGAACAGCAAATTGCTCAAAATTATCGACAATGACAAGCTTGGCACCCTGCAAAATTATCACTTTAAACAAACGGAAATCCATTAAAGCAACAAACCTTTGTTTCACTTCCAATTAAATTAGTTCCTTCAGAATCATCACAAAAATGCCCATCAATAATAACAATATTTTCTTCTTCAAAATCACGTGGAAACTGTCGATATACTGCTTCAATCAAGGACGTCTAAAATAGATTATGAATGTTAGTTGTAGTTTAATAAAATAACAATGTTGTACAGCAAATCTCCCACTCACCTTTCCACAAAGTTCTTGTCCAACAATTAAACACGATTTTCCAGTTTTTGTTGATAAAAATGTTTCAAAAACATTGTTCAAATCTCTGAAATAAATAGAAGTGAAGATGAATAGATGTGATACACGAATCATCAAATGTAAAACATGATTTAAACTTACTGAAATTGTGAATCTAATCCAACAAGGGTACGATCAATAGCTTTTAACAATTTATCTTTTGACAAATTCGACATTGTAAACACAATTAAAATATAATTGAAGATTTTAAAAAAACAACACAGCAAAAAAATGTTGGGAAGTTTCGGAGTTTGAAAAGAGGAAAAAAATTTGAAGAAAAAAACTGGCGGTTAAAAATTTGATTTTGTTCGGGCAAAATGGAACCAAAAGACAAATGAAGTCTGTATTTTTTTGCAAAATATTTTGTTGGAGAGAAGTTGATTTAATTTTGTCACAATGCATAATTTTTTTAATTCGACAGGGAAGTTGATATGAATTATGTTTCCCTCAGATATCTGTTTCCTAAGCAGCTGCAATTCCAACTTTGATAAAAACAAACATTTATTTTATTAAAATGAAACTTGAACAAAAAAATTAAATTACTAAACACTATTATTTAAAATAACAAAAATTAAGCAGGTACTGGAAAATACTGAAAAAGTTTAGTATAGCGATGTCGACATTTGGACATTGGAGATCTGTTTTTTGGGGATAAACTTTTGGCGATTTAATTATTTGGAACCGATTTTTGGGGACAGAATTTTGGGAACCAATGTTTCCCGATTCCATTGACGAGAATTGATTCTCAAATTAGAATCGATTCTTGGGGATGGTTAACATGGACAATGAGCTTAAAACACCATAATTTAAATTTTTAACATTGATTAGATGAATTTCAAACAATTTTAACATTAAAATTGATTCAAATGAAGTAATAAAATTTATCACATCATAAAAAACATTAACATTACTTTATGGTTTATATGGAAAAGTAGGAATTGATTCCTCTTATTCCGATTCCATCGATTCCTGATACCGATTCCGATTCCATCGATTCTTACACAAGAATCGGGAAAATACTGTTGGGGACAGACTTTTGGAGATAATAAAGAATATAATTTTTATACTGAAATTTATATATGTTTGTTTTGTTCATACTGTCGAATGACGACAGTAATTGTGTGTGTTGGATGACGTTGGTCCCGACGCGCGCGTACCTCTTTCATTTTTGACGTTCCTCCTTTTTTTAGTTTTTGACACAAATGTTTTTTTTCAAACGCAACTTTTTTCAAATCGGTGTTTTTCATTTTTACCATTTTTACCCGTTCCTTTTTAAAACTTGTGCCGCGGTTTTTCATTTCTCTTTTCTATTATTATGTTGCCATATTTATGCTGGTAATCTATTTAATACAATTTTTTAGCGATAAATGTCATCTCTTCTTAAACAGCTTCCACCATTCAAATATCTTCTCGACGGATTGAAAGATCCATTGGATGATTTAGTTGATCGAATAAGTTCACCGATATCAGTATTTGTATTTGCAATTTTTCTTGCAATTCATACAGCTGGTTTAACATTTGCTGAGGATTTCTCATGCGTATTTCCTGCTCAATATCGTAAGTTGCACATATTTGTTGGGATGCACTTAATTTTGATGGTTTTAGAATCTTGGGTTCCCTTTGCTCGAGCATATTGTTATGTTCAACCATTCTCATATTTAAATGATGATCTTGAATCTCCTCGAGAACGAATAATCTCATATTTTCCGGTAAGCTTTTGTGTCTTTTGATTGCATCATATATATTTGGATCAATTTTTAGTGGGTTTCGATGGCTTTGTTTGTTCAAGCTTTTGGTTTTTTTGCTCCAAAAATCTTTTGGCATTTTGCTGCTCGTCATAGTGGTATGTTTCTTTTAACGATTTCCAGTGTTAAGCTTAACTAGCTTTGATTGCTAGTCGTCCTTGACTTTTATTTTTACGGAGCTTTCTTTAAGTTTTGTTTAAAGAGGAGAATAGGTTCACGAAAGTACTTTCTTTGATATTTATCACGCGGAACAGAAAGAATTTTATTATCAACGTGATTAGGCAGGCCTGCATGACGATCAAAGTTACAGAGGCTATTTATTAATGTTTATAACTTTTTAGAACTTGATTATCTTACGGTAATGAATCATACTCGTGGAATGCGAAAGAGTATTGGCGAAGACCTCCATGGAAATATTAAACGCATGACAAATTTTTTGGCTCGACATATGGGCTCTTGCAAGCATAAAACCACTTTCTTTGTTCTCCGATCTCCAATTGTTTTACTCTATCTTCTCAAAAAATGGTTATACTTTTTCAATGCTGCTTTGCAGTTTTATCTTATTATTCACTTTGTTGGTGATGGCAGTTGGGCTTGGGGTGTTCATACCTTCATCTATGCTTATTCTGGTTTTAACAAGTTTTCTTATATTCGCAGTGCCAATGATACTCGTCTTCCAACTTCACCAAATTTCCCAACCTTTACTTACTGCCAGGTTCCATTTCTTGTAAGTTTTGTTGTTTCTTTTAAAGGATTATTTAAGTTCTCCCTTTTCAGGTTGATGGACGTCAAGAATCTGATGTTGTTTCATGCATTTTGACAATTAATTATCTAACTGAAAAAATCTACGTTATTGCATATTTTTGGATTCTTATGGTTGCAATTTCTTCGTTCTTGTCTGCACTTTATAATACAATTTACTATTTATATCCAGCTTTCCGTATTAAATTCGTTATCGCTCGAGTTCAAGTAAGTTTGAATGTTGAGCTTGAATATGTTCATATGTAAATTAAAATGATATTTTTATAGAAAAACAAGCATGGCGTTACTGAATGGAGAGCTAATGATTTTCTCAATAATTTCCTTCATGCTGATGGTCTTCTTGCAATTCATCTTATTGATAATTGTGACAGAATTTTGTCTGAAAAATTCCTTTGTGAACTTTGGGATAAATGGGAAGAACATCGAACTAAGTCAACTTATTCACCCTTGCCATTTTTTTAAAATAAATGCAATTGTTTCTATTTATTTTGATTCTTTTGTTGCTCTTTTTCTTCTAAATATTTGATTTATAAATGTTATGTTTTTTTTGAAAACTTTGGGTATATTTGATAAAAGAAAATGTTAATTTGTTTTTAGGAATATTGTATCATTGTTGTGAGTTACTATATTTAGATTATCGATTGCCGTGTTTTGCTTGAGTCTTTTACGTAAATGATCTGCTTAAAGAGGGCAGGAAAAAACATTTTATTTATCTTCATGGTTAAATGTTTTTTTGAAATAAATTAAATTTTAGGCTTTAGTAACTAAAGTTTAGTTATCTTGTTATTAGAATCAAGTTTAAAAAAAATTGAATGTTTCAACAAAGAATAATAAATATTTATTTTGGTTATCACATTTAACTTTAAAAAACACAACCGTGTTAGCCATAAGCAATTAACAAAAGAAAAACGATTAAAATTTAACAATCTAAAAAACACCGGTGAAAACTAAAGAAAGAAAAATGATGAAAGTCTAAAAACGTAAGTATAAAGCGACGAATTGAGTCGAGATCGAAGATTATTGCAACAATCTTTTTATTCAAAAGCAAATCGATTTTATGACCGCGGAGTTAAAGGAATAACAGAATCAACCAAAAATTTTCCACAAATTTCTGTATATTCTTTTGGATGAGCTCGAAGATGTTGAACATGAGCAGAAGATTCCCAGCACTTTGCATGAACATCCATTCCACGTTCTTGTTGATTTTTAAGAAAATCTTCAATTGAATGATCAGAGCATATATCATCAGCATTTGAATAGAGATATAATTGATGCTTTGGCAAATCCATAAGTTTAAGCATTCGAAAATATGCATAATTTGTTTCATATGCTGTTGAATCAAAGAATGATTGAATCCAAACAAGGGCACGATGAGATGCAAAAACTCCAGCAAGAATTAATTTATATGTTGAACGAAAAAGTTCAGAATATTTTGATGGCGGTAATGTTGCATATGAGACAGCATTGGCACTTTGCATCGGTTGAACAAATGCTGGTGAACTATAATTTATAATACTTAATCAATTACTGTAATTGAAATAATACAAACAAAATTCATACCTATCAAAAATAATTCCTTTAACTCTTTTCTTAATTTCTGCTCCATTTGATACAGTATCCAATAAATCCCAAAGTGCAACAAAAAGTGTACATCCATTCATACTGAAGACATGAAAAATAATTGGTGAAGTATCATCATTGACAAGAACCTTTTCATAAAATTCAAGTGCAAAAGTTCGATAAGATGAAAAGGATCGAACTTTTTGGATTGGAGCAGTGTAACGAACAACAGAACAGCTAAAAAAGAAAAAACATAAATGAATCATCAAAAAAATGTTATCAAGTGAACGAACTGAACTGGTGATAATATAACTAACATATTCTTTGATAAGACTATAATTCTTACTACGCATTTTATTACATAACAATAGCGTGAAGAATGTAATGAAATGCGTTAAACAACGTGTTAAACAAAATTACGGTAATCTCAACAAATTTGATTTGTCTTTCTTTTAAAACTACCGTATCTCAAATTCATAAAACCCCTACATATATATTTTTTTAAATAAAAACCTTGAACATTTTAAAAAATAAAACAAACTTTAAAGGTTCAATTTCATATCACCATTTTTCAGATCAAAGTTTTGTAAAATAAAACTAACCTTTTATCAAGATATATTTGTGAATACTTTGTCAAATATCGATCATGACAACCAGCCCAACCAAAAAGAATAACATTCGGAGCACCAGGATCTTCACTTTTTGTAATATGGATGTGATCATTTTTAACTTTTTGTGGCGGTGGTTCTGTCATTGCTTTTGTTGAAGAAGATGAAACCCAAGTTTGATCCAATTTTCTAAAACCCATTTTATCTTTTTACAACAACAAATTCCTTTTTTTTAAAATATATAACTATTTTAAAGCAACGTAAACATTAAAAATGACCGACACAATTTTTAAAGAACAGAAACACCAAAAATGTTATCAGTTTTCGCAATCAAAAAAAATACAAAGAAATTTTTAAAAAATGAATGCGCAAAAAAGGAGGAGTAAAGATTTTAAAACCCAGAAAAATTATAGGTTTAAATTTGACCACAAGCTGCAGAGCTTAACGTTAAAATGGTGTAGAAAAGGTAACTTTCGTTTTGCTTTTATATGGATCATCAAATGCAGAGATCATATCGTTTCTAGAAGGCGTTGAAAGGGTTGACCGCGTAACAATTTTGAGGGACGATGTATAAAAAATGAAACTGTCTGGGAATAAAGCAGTAAGAAAAATAGGTTTTGCAAGATTTTTTACAAAAACAGCAGAAAACGATGAATCACTAACGTCGAAGATATCGATCAACAAAGAAAAAAGGGTTTTTGAAATACAGAAAAAATCCTATATTTTGCAAAAACTATTTTTTTCACAGAGAAACCCCCAATTTTTCTTCTACATTTTTCCCTCTGCGGCGGTTGCTTTTGGTGGTTGTGGAGACGCCGCCTCAGACATGGAATATGTAAAATCGATTTTTTGAGTCAAAAAATGCGCACTGCTTTTTTAAATAAAAAGAAAAAAAACTATTTTTAAAAAAACGTGAAAAAAGGTCTGAAAAAAGCCGTTAAAAAAGAACTTACTTTTCTTCTTCAGTTAAGAAATTGTTATTTTTTGAATTACTGCTGTTGCTATTACTTGTTGATGGTAAATTAACGGCTTCAGTAGCAGCAGCAACACGCGAAGAATGAGGAGTAGACGGCGATGAAGAAGAAGGAGGAGAATAAGAGGTTGAAGCAAGTAAAAGTGCTGCCATTGGAGCAATTCGTCGACAAAACATAATGCTTTTTGATGTTGTTGTTGAAGCTTTTCTAAAAATTAAAAGCTTTACAAAGTTAGTTGATAAATAAGGTTTAATATGTAATTAAAAACATTTTAATAAACAAATAATTAACAAGTTTCGAAAGATAAGAAAAAAAAATTCGAAGAAAAAATGTTGAACGCGTTCAAGAACAAAAAAGAAGAAGAAGGAGACTTGCATGTTGCAGCTAATTGTGTGAAGAGACTTGCGTGTTAGAAATAAAATATCCGACAAGAAAAAATTGTTGAGTTTGTTAAATATAATAAATTGAAAGCTAAATAAGGTCTCATAAACGACAAGAAAATAAACGAATGAAATACTTTAAAAAAGACAGTATTTTTTCATGGTTTACCGTATGAAAAAGAGTACTGTAATTCTTGATTTGTTTTTATTAACGGAATTTGGTTTGTTGTAAATGTTGCTTTTACTTAGCAATAAACTAATTGCCCTAGAACTTAATTTAAATTTTGCTCAAAATTTAATGTTTCTTTTTTTCTTATAGAGCCCTTTATAAAGCTTTTTTGCTGGCTTCAGTGGTAAAGAACTCTTGAACTTTCATCAATTTTTTATGTTACATCATTCTTACTGTTCAACAGTATCATGACATTTAATAATAAAAAGTATACAAGTTGCCTTTGAAAGTTTTTTTTTGAAAAGTTCATTACACACTTCAATGACTATGAGATTACTGTAACATAAAAAATGATAATAGAAGAATTCAAATTACGGTAATTAACGCTAAATATTGCAATCAAATTTTAAAATATTTTACGCATTTATTTTAATTGATTGGTTTAATGCTTCATGCATCCTGAAAAAATAAGGATGACGATGTTCAACAAGTTTGCAAGGATTTAATGTGCCCGCATGTTGCAGACTTTTGCGCAGCGCAAAATAAATTTTTTTTTCCATTTCCAACAAACAAAAAATTGCACGTGCTTGAATAAAAAAAATTTCGTAAAGTCTGTAGTTTGAAAATAGAACGCGTGTATCGAATCCAAGTCATCTTCTTTTAAATTGTTTAATTTTGATTATCATCACATTTTTAACTTCTTCATCCTTAAATTATCAAATTTTAGAAAACTTTCTCAAAACAAAGAAAATGTCTGGTCGTGGCCGTCGACGAGATAATAATGTTAGTTTTCAGTTTCTTATTTTCTTTTATCTTTTGTTTGTTTACCTTTACTTACTTTTGCCATTATAAATTTTTTAGGACAGTGGTGAAGCTGAATCTTTAACAAAAGAAGAAGATGCAATTGCAAGATTTTTACGATTTAATTGCCCAACAAAAATTGGAAATTGTAATTCAAATGATTTTTCGTATTTTATTGGTTTGTTGCTCCTTCAACTTTTACCTTTACTGACCAAAATTAACTAATTTAAGGTTCAAAAGCTGTTGATACATTGTTGGAATCAAAGAAATATGGTGTTGATGCCAAAGATCCAAAATTTAAGACCAAAGGAGATTGTGAATTTTTTATTCGTACTTTGATTGATAAAGGTGCAATCTTTCGAGCTAAAAAAGTTATCTTGAAAAAGAAGACCGTGGAAGAAAAGCGTAAAGGAAAGAAAGATAAAATTAATGCTGCTGTAACTAATTCTCCAAGAACAAAACGTGAAAAGCAACTGCTGAAAGAAGAAGAAGAAAAACGGGATGAATCTGATTCTGGGACAGATGTTGCAAGAAAAGACAAGGAAGAAGAAGGTGTAAGTAATATTTTGTACTGCATTGTTTAAAATTGTCATATCCAGATTTCATATGATTGTTGTAAGCTATGTATTTTATAGGAAGAAAAGAAGGAAAAGAAAAAGAAGATTATTCTTGTAATGCAACAAAATCAATCCTTCTCTTCTGATACAACAGATGTCTATGCATGGGTCTTCGATCCAACACCTTGGCATAAAAAGTTAATTGGTGCTTTGATGCTTGTTGGAGTTATTCTTGGATGCCTTTTCCCGTTATGGCCTGATTGGCTTCGTCTTGGAATTTATTATCTTTCAATGGGTGGTATTGTATTCCTTTTAAGCATTATGGGACTTGCCGTTGCTCGAACAATTTTATTCTGTATTATTTATGCTGCAACATTTGGAAAGCATCATCTATGGGTATTACCAAATTTAACCGCCGATTGTGGCTTCATGGAATCATTCCGACCTTTTTACACATATGAATATATTTCTGGTGATAAAAAAGATAAAAAGAAATCAAAAAGTACAAAAGACGACGATGAAAAAGAAGGTATGTAGGATTACTGTATATTTACTGCAAATCTAAATACATTTATATTTTAGAAACAAAAGCTTTACCAAAATCTGAAGCATCAAAACCTCCATCATCAAATGAAGAAGAAGAGAATGAAGCTGAAGAAGAGGAAGAAGCAAATGTTGAAGAAGAAGAAGCTGGACATGAAAGTGAATCCTCAGGAGAAGCAGTTCCACAACAACCACCAGCCTTTGAGCATGTACCTGCAGAAGATTTTGTCCCGGAAGAAAGCTCTCGAAGACGTCGACGACCACGTCGTGAAGATGAAGGTGATTTTGTTATGGTTAATAAGTAAAGAAAAAATCAAGGATACTGTATTTTGTATGATATTTTTGTAATATGCTAAAACCTATGTGTGTGCTCTCAATGAAATGCATTATAGAAAATTTTTATTTATCTGAAATAAATTTGATTCAATTGCAATTAATTAACCAAGACTATTTTTACAGTAAGTTATATAATTTTGTCGAAACAAATATGCAAAGCTAAGATATACTGTAATTCTTAATAAGCTTAAATAATAAAATAAAAAATACTTCAACTATCACGAACTGTTTTTTAAAAACATCTCCACTGATGAGTTAACCCGTTACCAAAATCTTTGTCACATATGTAATTAGAATAAGTGAATTATTACAAATTAGAACTTTAATATGTATATATAAATATGACAATGGAAATGATGTGAAACAAAAAATGTAACAACAAAAAGAAGAAAATGAACAAATTCAATATCGAAAACGATTTCGTGGATTTCCTTGTAGCTGTTGTTGTTGCTGCTGTTGATAATATTGATAATATTGATGGAATTGTGCCGGAGGTGGTGGAGGCATTGATAGCGGTGGCATACCAGCCGGAAATCCAGGACCACCATAAATTGGTTGAGAAGGTGGTGGAATTGGAGCACCATAAAGAGATTGAGGTGGTGGAATATTGTACATTGGTGGTGGTTGAGCGGCACCTAAAAATTAATTTAAACGTAAATTAGATTTATTGTGCATGTCTATGTTATTGTTTAAAGAATTAAAAAACTCTTACCATTAAAGAACCATGGAACGGGTGGAGGAGGTATGGACGTTGGTGGCATCATCATTGGCAATGAATTCAATGGAGGAGGTTGTTGCGGAATAATTTGTTGTTGTCTTGGACCATTCTTTCGAGTATCGGCTCGTTTCATTTGTACATCTGATAAATGATCACGTTGTCCAGAAGATTGTTGTTGCTGTTCTTTTTGTTGTGCCTTTTGTTGAAGGTGAAGTTGAAGCTGTGCTTGTAGAGATTCTGATGTTACCGGTTCAGGCTGTTGAGCAATTGGTTGCTCTCCACCAAATATTCTTTCACGAGTTTGTTGATAAAGAGCTTCACGTTCTTCCAAAGCTTGTGTGGCACGTTCTTGCGCTTCTGCTTCTAATTCTGCTTCAGTTTTATGTTGTTGAATACCTTTTTGTTGGCGTCTCAGCAATCGAATAGGTCCATCACCAACTTCAGGTCTATAAAAATAGGATAAGCATTACATTATTTTTAAAAATATTAAAAAAATAAAACTTACTTCTTTTCCATTTGATTATTTGCGCTACCAGCTTTTTGATGAATTTTTAATTGTTCTTGTTCAACGGCAAGATTCGTTTCATTTTGTTTAAGCTGCTTCTGACGTTCTGCAACATTACTAATTAATTGCTCATCCCCGGCATTCTCCCAGTCATCGGCAACTTCATCTGATTTTTTATCACATTTTTCTCTTTCACTCATCGCCTGAAGTCCCAAAGTATTTACCTATAAAATAAAACACAATGTAATAATAATTCGTTCATGCATAATATGTATATTACTATTATTATTATCGATCAATATACGGGATTAATAAATGTGGAATGCAATATAAAGAATGCAAAAGGGAAAAGAAATGAATGCAAAATTAACTTACTAATAACTTGAGGTTTACAATTTACAAAATTGTAATAAGTACGAAAAGATTTTTGAGCAATGATTTTTGAAGAAAAAATACAAGCGATTTTTGAAAGAAAGAAAAAAAAACGATGCAGCGAAAAACACGAAGAAAAACTCAAAAGTGGACATGTCTTTTTTAGTGGGCCGCAACATGCAAGGAAAAACGCAAAAGATAATTTTTCATGGACTTTTTTGAAACTTTTTTTAAATTTTTTTTTCAAAAAAAGTCAAACTAACCGGTTTACCGTAATCACCATTCTTTAAATCATATTTGTATGCAACAGAAAAGCTTGCAGGAGCACCATAACCCGTAACAGGAAGAAGATAAACATGTCGTTGATTAACGCGATGATGAAGTGAAATTCCAACAATTTCTTGTTTTTTCGCTCCAAATATTTCATTTGGATTAAGTAATTTTTGGGATGCTTTAAATTGTGCAATTTCGGGCTTTAAAGATTTCTTTCTTTGCTGTCTTGGAAATTCAAATGGATTCTGTAATTTATAAGATGCTTAAACAAATATTTAGGGATACGGTAGTTACTTGAACAATTAATTTTGCATCAAGTTTTTTAATCCAGCCCGATCGTTTTCCATTTAAACATTCATCAGTACGAAATGTTACGGTATCACCTTCAATTGAATTTTCATAAGCTGCAATATGAAGGGAAAGGGTGCTACTATTAATGCTGCTTTTGGCATTTTTTGAATTATTTTCTTTATCAAAATTATCAGAACGGATATTTGAGATGTTTGATGCTTTGTTTGATTTTTTCCATGATAAATTTGAAGCTTTTTCTAATTTTGATGTTTCAGTAAAAACTGAGACTTTCATAAAAGCTGCAGGTGATTTCAAAGGGTAAATCAAATTTTGCCGATTAATCTTAAGAAAAAAACTTAAAAAAAAAAAAAACTTTGGCATTTGAAAATTGTTCATTAAAACCCTATAGCCTTCATTTTTATTTACCATAACTTTGAACTTTTCTTCGATCAATTATGGTGCTTTTTGATTGTACAGTATCCAATTCAAGATTACTGTGATTCAAGTTGAGATTACTGTAATGACCATCGGAAGCACACTTTTCAAAAACTTTTTGCTCATTTTTCCAAGATAAACAGTAATTTTTTGTTGTCATCTAAAGGTATTATTATTTTTTAGTAAATGAACAGAATAATATCTTTAAAAAGTCTCCAACATTTAAAGTGAAAAAAATCTCAGTCTAAGCAAAGAATGCATTTCAAAAGTTGTAACATAACGTTTTAACTTTAAAGCATGATGCAATAATGGTTTGTTTCGAGAGATCATCAACAAATAAAAATGTCACTGTCGATGATTAATTTGTTTATGATTACATAATTCGAGATTACTGTAACTGACTATCTATAGTACCATTAACTTCTAGAGTTATGATTCACAGATACATTGAGAAAAAATAAACTGAAACAACCTCAACGAACGCATTCTGAGCCTGAACAAAATACAGTACCTCTAAAATTCTTGTTTGAAACGTGTGTTAAAATGAATTGTGTATTAAAAATTGAATAACAGTTTCCAAGTTATATCTATTCGAAGATCAAAGTTTCATGTTGTTGAGGAATAGCAAAATAGAGAGAACAAAATGCTTGAATGCCAAGATATCAAAGCCAGAAACGTTTATGAAACTTTTACATCAAAGACAGAAAGAGAAAATAATGATAAACAAAGAGTAAACGATAATAAAAGAAGGTTGATTCATTTCTTTCCAGATTTCTTGATTCCACTACCTCCCATCGGGCCCTTTGCACTCGCCTGCCAATATTAATATTTAGTTGTTTCTCGACTTCAATTTTCCAGATCATTATTTCCGCGAATATGAGCAAAAGGGAAGATGAAGTTTGGATAAAATTTTAAAAGAGTTTGCGAAATATCGCGGAAATAATGGTCTTTTTTGAAGCCGAGAAACGTCAGTAACTCACCTTAGCGGCCATTTCTTTCAATTTCTTTTGTTCTTCCATTTGCTTCTTTTTGAATTCAAGATCTTCCTACAAGCGAGAAATTGTACAAAAATTTCAAATCATTTTAAAAAACAGTATCTTACTTCAGTTAAATCATTGTTGGCTTTCTTTGCTTGTTTGAGAGGCTTAAGCTTGCCACCTTGACGTCCAGACATGATGAATGAGAGAGATTACACAATAATAAAGATTTGATAGAATAAAGTTTTCTAAAAAATTGTATGATTAATATCAATGAACTGAATTTCGACTCATTCGCGGAAAAAAACATTGATTCAAGACTTGTATTCGCGATGAAATAAATATAAAATAATAACTAAAATTGAATCATAATCTTGTGACAAGTTTTAATAGAAACAGCTGGAATAAAAACGACGCGTTCTTTCAAAAAAGGCAACTTTCAAAACAACATAAAATTTCGTTTTGAGAAAAAAATATGGTTGTTATAAAATGCGATGATGTTTGTGCAATTGATTTGGTCCAAAATGATTTGCTTCACAATTTTTTTCTGCTTTTTTAGCCAAAATTTGTTGTTTTGCTTTTTGTTAGATGGACAAACAAATATCCACAAATGGATCTGTGTTTTAGGCAAATGCCACCAAATTTGGAGATAAAAATATCAGGGGTGTTTTTACTTTTTCACTCCAAGAGCTTTTTTTACAATGAATATTTTTTTGTCAAATTTCGGAAATCTGATTTCATCAGAAAATTCGTAGCTTTCTGTTTTGTATTGAACTTTAAAGAACTATTTTTGTGTGTTTAAGAATAATGTTTGGGTTGTAAATTACTTGCAAAAATGACAAAACACTATATCAAGATTACTGTAGAATATTTTTATTTTACATAATAATACTATATGCATTTTACTCTAAAACAATTGTTTTTTACACGTATTAAATTTATCCAAAATCACAGAGAGCAAAAAAAAGAAGAAAAGGAAAATCATTGTGAAAAAGATTTTCGTCGTTGAGGTGGCAATTTTGGGATTCCGCTTTCAAGGTCTTCAAAGATATCAAATTCTGATGGAAAATGATTTCGAACCTGTAATTTTTTTTATCACCAATGTTCTTTAATGTAATTACTGTATGCTAGTTGTTAAAATGTTAGTTTTTGAAGAAAAAAGGGGAAAACTAACTTTTTTTAAATAAATTTAAAAGAAGTAAGGCGAACTTACAGCCTTCCATCGACCCGATGGATCAAAATAAAGATCCTCATTTTCGTCATCATCAAAATCATTATCAGATGAACAAGAATTTAATTCTGGAACAAGCGGATCTCCATCTTCTGGAAGGGTGGGATCCATTGTAACAGCAACAATAATTATGCCTAAAATTTTATTCAATCAGAATTTTGGTAAAACTGATGTTGAAAAAGGTTCTGAAAATTTGACACTAGACACAATGATAGAGCGCACAAATAAAAGCAAATTGTTAAATGATAAAGAAGTAAGATTTAACAACTTCTGACAGCGACAAATAAAAAGCAAATAAAAAAAGAAGCAACAAATTTGAACGAGACAGAAAAAAGTGGGTTTTTGGAAGAAAATATTTACTGACAACAAATACCCGTAATTAATAAGGCAACTGTAAGAAGAGAAACAACCAAAATAATGGCAATATTAAGTGTTAAAGGCGGCGGATTTGAACGTTGATTTAAGCCTTCTGAAGCTTGAGAATCTTCTGGAAGCGCTTGTAAAATATTGATGATTGCATCTGAAAAAAATTGTTTTTTATTAATTGTAAGAAGGGAAATATTTAAAAGTGGTGGATTCTTTGTTACTATTTTTATTTGTTAAACCTGATCCCTTAATTCTGTATTGATTGATAAAAGTTATTCTTTTTCATTTCAAGACATGATCCTGGGATTAAAAATTTAAAAAAATTTTAAAAATGCAATCTTTTTTGAAAAATTTAAAATTAAATGAGTCATTTTAGGTCTTCCCTTTTTAACTTGTAGTTTTCAAAATGATCCATTTTTGGTCTTCTATTTACTATGAGTCATATTTAACTACGTAAAGTTTAATGGATACCGAAAAAAATTGAGCAAGCAACTGTCTTTTGAAAATTTCTGATAAACACTACTGATAATTTTTTTAATTCCGGAGTTGTTATTACAAAAAAGTAAATTTCTAAAATTGATATAAAAATTTTTATGTAATCTCTTCCTTAATTTTTTAATTGCTCAAAAACCTTTCTACGGTAATCAAACTTGTTCGATTACTGTATCTGAATTAAACTTAATCACAACGGTTTTAGAATAAAAATAAAAACCTACCATCTTCAATATCTTCCGAAGTCCTCTCCTGATTAATAAGATATCGAACTGCAATAATAATAAAAATAATTACAATTAAAATGCATAAAAGGAATAATCGGGGAAAGAGTCGCATACAGTTTCAGCGACGACATCCGATGACGACGCCAAAAAAAGAATTTTTGGGAATTTTTCTGGTGAGAATATAAAAATAAAAATATATATATCCAACAACAAAATAAAAAATAAACACTGCAAAATATATAAAAAGATTATTATTATTTTTCAAAGAATTTTCACAAAAAATATGCGTACATTTAAAAAAAACGATGATGATTTTCATTGTTATTTCGAACAACAACAAAAAAATATATAAAGAGAAGACTTAAAATTGCTTCCGTTTATGATGAGGCAAAATTCATATATAACAATGAAAAAAATGGAGAAAGACAGAGATCCGGTCGGATCAAGCATTTTTTATATGCAATTTTAGTTGAGTTTAATCTTTTTTTAAAAAGAATAAAACGTTTTCTTGTTTTCGAGCAATTTTGTCGGAAGAAATATAGGATTTCATAAATGCCAAAAATGTGAGCAAAATATGTTTCAAAAAAGTTATCAATATTTTTGCATGACAAAATTTTATGTTTCATTTAAAAAATTACACAGTTAAATTCTGTATCGGATACTGTAGAAAATGTCCCTATTTCTCTCAAGCGGAATCTTAAAAGCTAGACATTTCAAAAAATTGTTTCACTTTTTGGAACTCAGAATTGGAAAACCCGGTATTAAAACTTCAATCAAGTCAGTCAAAATTTGAAAAAGCGTCAAATCACAAAAACACATTGAAAAAAGAAATATTTGCGCCCTTTGGAAAGAATTATTATTCCTGCTGCCGTCGATGTTCAAACGAGAAAAGAGAGTCTTCAAAAAAAGCCATCATCTTTTTTCCTTCTTTCTTCTTCAATCTTCATCTGCAAAAAAAAGATGAAAGAAAGAAGAAGCATCAAATTTCAATCTTCTCCATATTTTTTTGAAGGAAAAAAATGATGAAAAAAGTCTGCCTCCCTGAAACAACGTTTTTTTTCCTCTTCGACATTGCTGGAAATATTTTTTTATGAAATTTTGCTGCCGTCAGAAAAAAAAGAACAACCATCCAACATCAAAGGAAGACATTCAGAAACAAAAAAAGAAATGAAAAAAGTTTTTGATAATGACTGCCAATAATATTTTCTGTTTCTTTTCTTTTTGTTTTCTTTTTCCTTCTGGTATGATGATAATGAATCAAGGAAAATGTTTTCAATTTTGACAAAAATTATTGTGTTTGAAAATTTACAAAAAAATAAAAACTTTAATGGGAATAAAAATATTTTTAATGTTTTTTCAGCAAAAAAGCAGACAATCTTTTTTGCTCTTCTCACATGAAATTTTTACATTTTTATGAATAAACTTTTAATGAAAGATGAAGGATATTTTTTCTTATTTAATTATTGCGTCTCCAAAAAAGGCATCACTCAAGCAGCAGCAAAAAAGTCAAAACATTGTTTGGCCTAGAAAGTCATCATCCAAAAAACAATTCCTTACTTTTCTTTACTTACTCGAATTTGAGAGGGAGAAAAAATAAGGGTTCAAAAAGTCAACAAAAAAATTTAATTGCAAATTTCTTTGGCTTGTTTGACTTCATTAAAGACAGTAAAGTAAATTCATTCAGAAGTTTTTTTGTTAAAAAAACTATGTTTGAAAAAATGTTAACAATTACGGCATCATTTTGGTAAATGTTTAAAGGATGAAGAAAAGAAGAAAAAATATTAACAAACTAATGAGAAGAAGATTCTGAAGGAAATAAATAAATAAATTTGCAAACATTTAATGTTTTTTGTTGATTTTTAAGATTTAAACTTTTTTTACAAATAAAAAAAATATGAACATCTCAAAAACAAACAAATGAAAATATATAGGGGTATCAAGGGAGTCTCCCTCTCTTTTTCTGTATCGAAACGATACTGAAGTTTAACGTTCTAAAAGAAAAAAGAGATGGAAATTGTCAATTTTAAATGAACAACTCTTTTCATTTTTAAGATGTTTTTTATGGATACTAAAAGCAGGGCCCCAACAGCTGGCATATAAAAATATACATAGATTGTCATATTATGTGGCGGGAAAAGAAAAAGAAGTCGGGGCTTTCAAAGAAGCCATAAAATTTAGACATTAAAAAAATATATTTATATTTAACCACAAAAAACTTTTCAATTTTTATTACTAAACATTTGCAAAAAAACTTTGTTTAGTTTTAAAAGTATTAGCTCAAATCTGGAATGATGTTCGCCTTTAGGGGGTTCGTGACAAGACAATAAGATTTTCAAAGTTAGAATAAGTTCCATATGTGCCAATATGACAATATGGCCTTCAACAATGTTTTAAACACATAACACTTTTTTTGTTTTGACGAGTGCCATTTCACCACCCATCAACACTTCCATCAACGACAACCAATTATTACAAAAAGTAAAGAAAAATCACGTAAACAAAAGAAAGAAAATGACACATGTATTATTTTAACAACAAATTAAAGCTTTTAGTTTTTTTCAAAAATGACTGAAACAAAAAAGCAAAGAAAAGAAGAAAAAGTTAAGACACCGACAACGAAGACAAGATGATGATGATTTGTTTTTTAACACGTTGATCAAGTCAAAAAAGTGTAAGGCGGTGTGCCTTTTTTTCTTTTTTTTGTTTTAAAAAAATATTTATAAGCAAGTCTCGAAAACTTTAAAAACTGACAAAAAGCAATTTGTTCCTTTTTAAAAATTATTTTTAGAAAAGCTGCTAAAATTTAATAAAAACAAAAAGGGCAAGACTAATTATTTTCGATTAATTGGTTTAAAATTAAAAAATTATTTTTGAAACAAGATAAAGGTAGAAATAAAAAATACAAAAACTCGAAATTATTTTTGTTTTCAAAAGTGTGAAAACACGAAAAATGACTGAAATGTAAAATGGACACAGAATGTTAAGAAGCGGATATGAAACGGATAAAAACGGATTAAAAAAAGTGTGTTCAAGTTTTAAATTAATAAAAAAGGACTAAAACTGATAAAATATGCAAAAATTAATTGATTTAAATTCTAAATGATCCTTTAAGTCAAAAATCAGCATTTATGCCAACAGAAAAATGCCATAAAGATTAGCTAAAATGGCGATAAACAAGCTTAAAACTACAAAAAAGTATTCCAAAAAAAAAACAAACTAAAATTTTTCAAATTCAAACAATTTTAGTTTTAAAAAAGTTGTTGTTTGTTAAAAAATCACAAGATCAAAAAAAATGTATAAAATAATTAAAAACAAGAAATCGCTCAATATTTTAATTAATAATTATCGCCTTAAAAACCGCGTAAAAATTATAATTAAGTTTTTACTCCAACGAAAAATAAAATGTCTGATATCAAATTATTGCCGTAAATAAATACTATTGATTTAAAATAAGATTATTTATTTCCTTCGTCCAAGATCAAACGACAAAAATATTTTTAGTAAGATGGAGAAAAAAGTTTTCTTCCCCGCCAAAAGAAAGAAGAAAGAAAGAAAAGAAGGGTTTTTGCGCGAGACCCGACGTTTTTGATCAAAATTTAAAAAGTCCCCAAATATTTTTTTTTCTTCTGTCACCGTTTTTGAAGAAGGAAAGCGGTTTTGCAACAAAAAGAAAGAAAGAAGGAAAAAACATTATCATCAAAATACGTCAAAAAAGGGCCCATTCCAGTTTTTTCTTGTTGCCTTTTTTTCAAGACAGGTTTTTTCTTTTGGCAAACAAAAACCACCACAATTTTTTATTCCTTCAAATTCATCAATGGCGAAAAAGTGCCATTCAAGAAAATAACAAAAGATTTTTGAAAAAACAATTTTAATTTTTAAAAAACAACTTTTCAATTTATATAAATGCGGTAAAAAACAGAGGGAAGTTAATTTCACAAGCGTTAGCTTGTCTGAATCATAATTTTAAAAGTTAATAATTTTAACAGAAGAAAAAAGAGTTATAAAATTAAAGTTCTTTTTAAAACCCCCATATTATAATCAATAAACTGTTAAAAGGAAATAAAAGTTAGATAAATTTGATTTACAAAAAATTTATTACAAATTTATATTAATTTAATAATACGTAATAAATAAAGATATCAAAGTTCATAAGCATAGTCGTAGTTTTTATGCAGATGGAGTTGTTCGGAAATGATGTGGGAATCCTCCAAGGCCTCCTGGACCACCCATCATGCCTGGAGGCATGAATTGAGCTTTTGCAGATTTAAGTTCATTTTTAACTTCATCAGAAGCTCCATCAAAAAGTGCTTTGATTTGGTCACGTTCTTGGGCAGGGGTAATGGACATATCATCATGGATAGCCTTCATTTGGGTGGTTAATTGTTTGGCAGCATCTGAAAGGCTTGAAGTGGCTTCTGAAGCCTTTGATTCCATTTCGGCTTTCATTGAATCCATTTTTGTTTGCATTTCATTGAATTTTGTCTAAAACATATTGGTACAGTAATCATTACCCCTGAGGCAATAATTTAAAAACTTACAGCAATATCTCCACCAATTCCATCAAAGAAAGATTTAAGGCTGTCTTTTGTTTGTTGTTTTGTGGCAGATTCATTCTTGAAAATAGCTTGAAGTTGTTGTTTTTGTTCTTCACTTAAACCACTTTCAAGTTCTTTGAATGGACCACCAGGTCCCCCAGGTCCACCCATCATACCCCCAGGGCCTCCAGGAGGTCCCATCATTGGTCCAGCTGAAACTGCAACAACAACAACAAAAACAATCGCAAAAATAGCTTTGAACATTTTTAATAGTAATTATTCAACGTTGAATTGAATGATATTTTTGCTTTTTTCGGGGTTTCTTTTATATGTAATTTTTTAAACTAAGGGTTCACAAAAAGATCACAATTCACGAACAGTTTCATATTTTTAAATCTTGTTAATACTCAAATTGACGTTGCTGCTGCGAGAAAAGGATAAAATTGTTTGTTTCCTTTTTTGAAAGGGAAGTCCATATTTTTTTGTCTCTGATGTTTTATGAGTGACCATGGACAAAAATGTGTGCAAAATTGTGTCATAATTTTTTAAATTTTGGACAAATATTTGCTTTAATTTTTTTAACGTTTTTATGATAAAAATTTTATCAATGCTGCTACACTTTTAAAATCAAAAAATGATACAAAAAAGACAATTACAAAGATTTATTATAAATTTTAGGGCAGACATTTTATGCTTTTAATTTAACATAACAAAAAATTATTAAGTGCTTTTTAAAAAAGATTTATAAGTTTTAAGGGTCTCCATTTTTGGTTGTCATTTTTAACAGTTTTTTCTTCAAAAAATGAAAACTTTTGTGTTTCTTTTTGCTCTTTTTTGTTTCTCCATTTTTGAAGGAGGGAATTTTGAAGAAGGAATTTGTGGAATTTCAACTGCTGGAGACATCTTTGATAATTATTTCAATAATAAACCCGATGTAAATAAGGTAAGAGCATTACCGTAATCCTACAAATAATATGAACTCGAATTTTAATTCATTAATTAAAATTTAAAGTTTTATTATAAGGTAATTATTGATTTTTTTAAAGATTATTGGTGGCGAGAAAATGATTGATGGTCGGTTTCCATGGATTGTTTATTTGACAATCGCCCATGATGGCGATTTTGGAGGTTGCACGGGTACTGTAATTTCACAGAATTATATTTTAGCTGCAAAACATTGTACCGCTTTCGAAAATTTGGATTTAATTACAATTTTTTATGGAAGTGCAAATCAGAAAAAAATGATTAAACAAACTTCAACCGTTGTTTTTCATTCTCTTGGTTTTGATCAAGTTGGACAAGATATTGGGCTTATTAAGGTAAAATTTTTGAAATTACTGTATTTTGGTAAATGTAAAATTTATTAGTTGCAAAGTCCAATTGAATTTAATGAAAATGTGAATCCAATTTGTTTGAGTCGAACATTAAGACCAAAAATTGGAGATAAAGCAGTTGTTGCAGGATTTGGATTTGTTTTTCGGAAAGTAAATCATGACACTCAAGAAGGCGATGAAGGTAGATTTATTCTTTTTTATAGAAGCTGTAAAACCACGGCATATTTGCAGTTGATGAAAAAAATATGGACCTTGAAACAGTGGATGATTTACAAGCAGTAAAGGTTGACATTATTGAAGACAAAAACTGTACTTGCAATTGTGATAATCCTGAATTCAGTAGGTTTTAAATACCCGGAAAATATCGGAAATCATCATCTATGGATTTTAAAGCTTCTTAGATGGATTTGATATATCCAAAGTACAAATCTGCATAATAATTATTAACAATTACAGTTGCCCTGGGGATACAAAAAGAAAATGAAATATGTGCCGGTGGACTGCAAAAAGGAACATTGCAAGGAGATAGCGGCGGTCCTTTGATGATTCTTGAAAAAACTTCAAAGAAATGGTTTCAAGTTGGAGTTACTTCTCGAGGTCAAACATATGCCACTAATAATTCTGCAAAAGTTGTTGATCGTGGTTAGATATTTCAGAAAAACTTTTTTGATAATTTGAACTTCAAAATTTTTAGGAATTTATACGGATGTTGCAAAATTTTGTGATTGGATTGAAAATACAACAAACAAAGAAGTTACTTGCGAATCATGAAGAAAATGCAAAAAAATTTCAATAAAATATTTACAGTAATACTTTTTAACCCAGTAATCATTGAATGGTTCAAATAATAAATTATGCAAATTAAATGAATTGTCTGTTACAGTATACAAATCGTTTCACAAGACATTTTTAATACATTGTTGCTATTCTCTCTCAAATACAATAATTACAGTAACCAATTTACCAAAACAAAACTCTAAACCCTTTGTTGGATGCTCTTTAAAAAACCTTCACTTATCTTGGCAATGAATCAAAGCTACAAAGAAGAATCATTGAAAAAAACAACCCGTAACAATAAAATCATCAAACAAAAATTAACAAAAGAGAACACAAAAATTCAAATTGGTCTTCTTTATTAAAGCCATATCCATTAAAATATCATTTTATACAATTAAAATTAGAATCACAAATACATACATAGAGAGAAAATATTCTTAAATTCATTCACGACCAAACCCAGTTAAACTTTTGCCATTGTTGAATCATCCTTCTTTCCAAGTTCCTTAAGGCGTTTGTAGATAGTACCAAAATCAGGTCTTTTTTCAGGATCCTTCACCCAACAAGTTCCAACAAGAGTAGCAACGGCTTTAGGAGTTTCTTTTGGCACTAAAAGAAACAATATAATCAGATCAAGATATTTATATGAACAAAAACTTACTATCCATTCGATAATCATTCACAACAATCTTAGCTCGAGTTTGAATATTTGTCCAGCCAGGATAAGGTTCACCACCATCAGCATAAATTTCATAACATAGTACAGCATATGACCATACATCCCTAAAAAAGAAGTTCATTAATAATACATGAATATAAACCAGATAAAAGCAAAACATACGTTTTATGAGAATATACTTTATTCTGCATCGTTTCAATTGCAAGCCATTTGATGGGAACCTTTTCAAGCTTGCCTTCAATATTCAAATTTTCTCGTTCATCAGACATTCCAAAATCCGAGATCTTCAATTCATTCTTTGCTGTGAGAAGACAATTTCTCGCAGCAATATCACGATGAACAAGCTGAAAAATGATATATTTATTATATATTTATTGAAAATAAAAGGATAAAAACTTACTTTTTGTCTTTCAAGATACCATAATCCATCAGCTGCTTCAGTTGCAAATCGGAGACGAGTTCCATTTGAAAGTTTTTCTTTATTCTTTCGGAGATAGGATAAAAGGGATCCGCCAGGGCAAAATTCCATAATAATCATAAGTGGATTTTCATGAACGGCAACACCATAAATCTTGACAACACTAAAAAAGATATGGTAATGATAATGGGTACACAAAATGAATGAGAAAAACTTACTGTTTATGATTGAACTTTCGCATTAATCGTGCTTCTTTCATGAACTTCAGACGAGCTTCTCGAGATGCTTCATCACGCATTGTTTTGACAGCAACTTCACTTTTTCCAACAGCACCATTAAATTCAGATAAGTATACTTCACCAAAAGCTCCTTCACCAAGTTTCTTCTTTAACCTAAAAAAGAGGATGTTAGTTGTTTAATACAAAAATACAAAAAGTAAACATACTTGAGGGAATCATGATTGAGAAGCCAATTTGGACGTTCGATAGGAGTTCGAAGCTTTGCACCATTTTCAGATGAGAGAGGAGTCTTCGTTTTGATATGCCATTCAATTAAAGCACCAACAGTCTTTTCATGATGTTCTTCGATGTAGAATGTGTTATCCGTATCTTGATTGACCATAAAATGACAAACACGATCATTATGAAAGGCAGAAACGGCAAGGACGATTTGGCCTAAAAATCATACATGTATTTAGTATACTTATATTTATTACATTGAAGATTTGCATACCTTTATTATCAGTCTTGCGAAGCAAGAAATCTCCATCCTTCTTGAGCAATGGTTCAATATCAATTCTTGGGACCAATCCATGATAATAATCAGCTCCTAAAAATGAAACATGTTAAAATATATTTATCACAAAGGTTAAAATTTTTACCTCGAACATCATCGGTAATTGATACTTCATCGTCTTGTTGAGTAATCGTTCCACCTTCCTTCTTTTCTTTTGCATCCTTTCCTTCTTTGGTATCATCCTTCTTTCCTTTGGCCATGTTTTTCTGATTCAACAAAACAATTCAAGAAGAAGAAATTCGTTGAGCAAGTTGGTTGAGAGAGAGAGAAACGAAAGCAGTAGTAAAGTTGACGACGTTGAAATACTGACTGAATGAATGAGTAAATGAAAGTTTATAACGAATCTTTGTGTATTTGAGTCGTGTTGGAAAGTAATTTGCAAATTTACATATGTATTTTAAATTGTTTTACATTTGCCTCGAGAAGATTTTTTAAAATTTTTGTACATTTTTCAAAATAGGTTTTTTTGTTGCTGCTTTTGTGTTTGTTGGCGAAATTTTTTAAATGCCAAGAAAAGTTTTTTTACAGTATATTTTTTTGAGCGGAGAAATCAAAGTTTTAATTTTTTGGAATAATCAAAGAAAAAATGTTCTAATTTAAATTTAATATAACACGGTTGTGTATTTTTAATTATTAATTCATGCAATATATAATTTTTAGGCCAATAGCATTTAATTTACTCACCAAAATGATTTTGGGTTCATTGATAACATTAATTTTCTTTATTGTTTTCTGATGCCTAAGGGAATACGGTAGTGCAATCATTTAGTAACCAAACACAGATCTAGCCCTGTCAAGCGTTGGACAAAAGTCGCCAACGCGCTATCAATATGTACAATGCGTTGGACAAAATTTTTTTTGCATTTTTTTGTTAAATAATGATAAGGGGCATGTAAGAAGTATATTGGTACTATTTTTTTGTTTTTAAACTCATTTTGAAAAAAGACAACGCGTTGGACCCCCTGACAGCGTACTGTACCCCCTGAAAACGCATTGGACAAGATGTACAACGCGTTGTACAACATGTACAATGCGTTGGACAACTGGTACAACGCGTTGTACATCTGTCCAATGAGTTAGTAAAATAGTTTAAACTATTTTTTATGATTTTTTTACAATAAATAATGAATGTATAAACGATATTAGTATTATTTTACATAAAAAATGCATTTTTTAAAACTTAGAAGAAAATTTCTAATTTTTGAAAGTCATCATCCCGCTACAGTATTCACGGGGTTTTAAAACTGTTCAAAATTGATATCATTAGACTCGTTTCAATAAATTGAACATTTTTCATGAAAATGTCGATCCTCTGGATCACTTTAAAGGGGTCAAAATAGACTTTGAAGTTGGAAGGTATCTTAATGACGAATAATTCGGTGTTTTTGTTGTTTTTGCTGTCTCTTCTTTGTGTTTCTAGTTTAAATGTATTCAAAAAATAGTTTAAACTATTTTACTAACTCATTGGACAGATGTACAACGCGTTGTACCAGTTGTCCAACGCATTGTACATGTTGTACAACGCGTTGTACATCTTGTCCAATGCGTTTTCAGGGGGTACAGTACGCTGTCAGGGGGTCCAACGCGTTGTCTTTTTTCAAAATGAGTTTAAAAACAAAAAAATAGTACCAATATACTTCTTACATGCCCCTTATCATTATTTAACAAAAAAATTCAAAAAAAATTTTGTCCAACGCATTGTACATATTGACAGCGCGTTGGCGACTTTTGTCCAATGCTTGACAGGGCTACACAGATCAGAAAGATCCGAAACAAAAACAATATTATGTTTGGGGGAAGAGATTTATTTTTATTGAAAAATAACAAAAAACATCCCTCTTCTTTTGTCTATTATGTGACGTAATTCATGTTGTTGATCAAGAACTGACTTCCCTCTTTTCCTCCCATCAGATTCATTTACAACCTATTAAATAAAAGTTCGTGAATTTTGATCCTTTTTTGGACTTAAAAATTAATATAAAAGCGATCCAAAAAAATTAAATATCATTCAATTCAACGTTGAATAATTTTACTCAAATAAATCTAAAAAAATGTTCAAAGCTATTTTTGCGATTGTTTTTGTTGTTGTTGTTGCAGTTTCAGCTGGACCAATGATGGGACCTCCTGGAGGACCTGGAGGTATGATGGGTGGACCTGGGGGTCCAGGTGGTCCATTCAAGGAACTTGAAAGCGGTTTAAGTGATGAACAAAAGCAACAACTTCAAGCTATTTTCAAGAATGATTCTGCCACAAAACAACAAACAACAAACAAAAGACAGCCTTAAATCTTTCTTTGATGGAATTGGTGGAGATGTTGCTGTAAGTTTTTTACAACATTACCTCAGGGGTTAATGATTACTACAATAACAATTATAGTCGAAATTCAATGAAATGCAAACAAAAATGGATTCAATGAAAAGCGAAATGGAATCAAAGCTTTCAGAAGCCACTTCAAGCCTTTCAGATGCTGCTAAACAATTGACTACCCAAATGAAGGCCATCCATGATAATATGGCCCTTTCCCCCGCCCAAGAACGTGACCAAATTAAAGCACTTTTTGATGGAGCTTCTGATGAAGTTAAAAATGAACTCAAATCTGCAAAAGGTCAATTCATGCCTCCAGGCATGATGGGTGGTCCAGGAGGTCCAGGAGGCCCTGGAGGTCCAGGTGGTCCAGGAGGATTCCCCCATCATTTCCGAACAACTCCATCTGCTTAAATTTACGGTGTAACTAAGTCAATCATTCGGTAAACCCATGTGCTTGTCTTTCATGTTTAATGTTTTATTTATGACTATTTTAAATGTATAAAATTAAATAAATTATGTAAGTTCTAAATGGAAATTTCATCATCAGGACAGTTGCTTTATGATTCATTATTAAAAAGTTTGTATAGCTTGTAACAAATAACCTTTCAAGCTCTTTACAAAAAAGTATAAATTTTGCATTGAAGGAGCACAAAATGCTTACACAAGGTTAACAATCTCTGCAACGTTTTTGTTGCTTTTTTCTTTCTCTTTCAATTCGCAACATTGGAAAAGAGGGAGAAAGAAAAAAGTGA
Organism: Panagrolaimus sp. LJ2414; assembly: GCA_024447195.1. Taxonomy (NCBI): domain Eukaryota; kingdom Metazoa; phylum Nematoda; class Chromadorea; order Rhabditida; family Panagrolaimidae; genus Panagrolaimus; species Panagrolaimus sp. LJ2414. Next base: position 1,243,068 of record JAMRXY010000018.1, read on the forward strand.
TGTGATTCCTGAGTCATTGTTTTCCTTTTGTTGTTTCCCTAGCTTCGATTTTGTCTGGAATAAGAAAAAAGGTATAAAAAGAAGAAAGAAAAAAAACAATCAGAAAAAATCCAAATTGGATAATTTGACGTTAAAGTAATTTCTTTTAGTTTAGTAATAAATGTACTTTTATGAAATTTCATAGAGGAATAAAAACTGGACAATTTAATAAAATAATTTCATGTCCTTTTTCAGCACTTATTTTCTAAATAAATGTCTAGAAAATTTGATGTACTCAAAATTGGGTGGTTTTTTTTTCATGGATTCTGCTTCCGTTTTTTGCTCCATTTTTTTTTCTTTCACACCTTCCATGGTTTATTTTTCATTCTTTAACAAAAATTTACAGGTCAGACATCCATCTTATTTTTTTGAAGTTTTTGAAAGAAAAAAGACACTTTTCCGAAAGTCTTCCTTTTTTTCAAACAAAAAAGACAATGAATCTCTTTTTCGTACCTTTAAAATGCCTGTGTTTTCGGTGTCATTGGTTTTTGTCTAAAAACAGACACCTTTGTTGTTGCCTAAATTTTACGTAACTTTTTTACAGAAACTCCTTTTTCAAACATGATTTTTTAAATAAATTATCACTTTTTTGGCTTTTGTTAAATGCTATTTTCAAAAAAGGTTTTTCTTTGACGTCAACCCCTCAGGGCAACCTTTTTACTGTCATTTTTTTGTCTATTTTTAAATGGTATCTCTCTGAATAATTTTTTTTGTCAAAAAACCGCTAATTTAAATGCTTTGTGGGGATGAGAAAAAATAACAGCTTTAAACAAATGCAGCAATTAGGAATGATGTTTGTAGACTAACATGTGAATACATACATCATTTTTTGGAATACTGTAAAAATTTAAAAAATTTATTTCTTTTGAGCTTTTTTAATTTATTGCATATTTTTTTTCTTTAACCTTTTAAAATTTCTTAAGTCAATCTTGTATTTTTGGTGTCTGTAATTGAATTTTCTTAAAAATTAATAAAATTGTGGGGATGGCGGTCGTAAAATAAAAAAAAGCAAGGTAAAAAAAGTTTTGTGTATTTTGAAATAAGGAAATGTATTTTTAAAAGAAATTTATTTATTACTCATTAATAAAATAATAGCATTTATAGTTTTCTTTCACAGCTGGAAAATTTTTTTTAAATGGTTTCTTTTTAAAAATATTGTTGAACAAATTTATCATTAAAAAATGAATAAGGTTTCTTTTGTTTTCTGTTACTGCTTTTCTCTGCTTAACAACAACAGCCTTGTCTGGTCAATTGTTTTAAAAAGCGCCGTTCAAAATGCTTTTTGAAATAATTTCTAAATTTATAAAGCTTTTTTCTTTGAATTTTGGTTGTTTCATAAAGCTTTTCCGTTGTCATTATTAATCAAAAAAAACTATGACTACATTGTAATTCTGAACATTTTTGTAACTATTGGTGATACAATTTTTTTCAAAGAAAATAATTTATTTTTGTCTCGTCACCAGGGACAATTTTATTTTTCTTTAAAGTTAATATCAAAAAAAAGATGGATTATGACTCGAAATGTTTTTTCTTTCTGTTATCATATACTTATATACGTAAATATGTGACATAAGTCGACAACGTAGTAAATGATATTTACCGTACTTTTTTTAATCATGCAAAATTAATTTGATCCTTTTTTTAGTCATTTGGGATATTGACATTGTGGTAATAAAGGGAATTTTTTAAAAACTAAAGGTTACTGCACTTCCTTATTTAATCCCAAAAAAATGAAAAAATGTGCTTGTAATTTTCACCTGTTGAGAAAAAAAAGAAAGAAAAAGTACATTTTGTTAGGTTTCCACCCTCCTCTTTTTTCATTTTCAAAGGTATAAATTGCTTTTCAAAAAATTTAAATTACAGCTTTTTGTTAGTTGAAAAGAATGGCATTTTTAAGATTTTGTATATTTCGAAAAAAATGTCTGCTGAAAGAAACAGCTTTATGAAATTTTAAAAAAAAGTGTACGGTAACATTTCCGTGAACGGCACTGAAATGAAAAAAAGATGAAACCAAAAATTCACTTTTAATGGCTTCTTTATATTTTTTTGCTGCTCTTTCAAGAATTTTATTTTTTGTGGCTTATCTTTTTTCTTAATTTTTGTTGACTCAGACGTGCATAATTTTACACTTTTGCTGCTTCTGTACTTTTTTGTGACGACAAAAAAAGTGATAAAAGTAGAAAAATAGATAAATTATGTTTCCTACTTTCGTGCAAAACGTTCCTGAACAATGAGATCTTTAACTAAATTTTTGGTAAAAACCCTTTTTAATATTATGTTTAAAATTACTGTATATTTGAAAAAGCTATCATTTTTAAACATAAAAGTTCAATTTAATAGCACTTTCACCCCAAAAATAAATTTATTGCTGATTGTTTTTTTTGATTACTTTTGTGACTTCTGTCTTGTGAGTTGAGAGTGACCTCCCATCAAACCCGGACTTTGGAATGCCCATTTTTGTTTCTCCTGATATGGGCAAATGTGTTGAACACTACAATGAGTTCAAAGATGTTTGTATTTATTTTTTTTGGTGTTTTCAATTTTTACAAGCATCTAAACAATAAAAGTTCTTCTTCCTTATTTAAAATATTTCCCCCCGATCAAAATAGAGTGTTTTTTAAGATTTTTTTTTAAAAAGTTAATGTTTTATAAAATTTCTAAAAGTTTTTTGTTTTCTTTTCCATTTTTCGAGCATTTTATTTAAAAGCCCTATAAAAAGAACCAAAAATTTTCAAAATGATATCATAAATATTGGTGCAATTTGAAGATTTTTACGTTTATTACATTTGTTACAGTATTTGTACAAAAAAGGACTTGTATATCAGTAGCATTTGATTACTGTAAGAATACTGTAAGATTAATGTAACCTCTGTTCTTTAAAGTATCTTGAAATTTGGAATTTATGTTTTGTTTGTTTTTGAACCAAAACCATCGTCCACATTTTTGTATTTCAAGATTTAAAAAACACGTATTTAATTTTTTAATGAATCATTACTGTTTGTTTATTTTTTTTGCAAAAGAATCAATTTAGAATTTTTTGTCATTTTCAGTTTTGTCATTTTTTAATGATTTGAAAAAGAGAAAAAACACAATGTAAAATTGAATTTGTGTCTCGACTTTGACCCCTTTTTTCTTCCTTTCTTTATTCCATTTTTCCATGATATTTTTTTCATCCTTGATTGATACCATCGAAATTGTCTTTTTTAAAAATGATCTGCTGATATTTTTTTGATAAATTTTGTGCGACTAATTGGATATAATCGGATTCTTTCTTTTTTTCGTGAACGATTAAAAAAAGTTGCATTTAAACTAATTACCTATTTTTGCAGATTTGTTAAAAATACAAAGGAAAACTTTGAAATCAGAAATGTCTGAAATGGCAGATAAAAACAATAACAATAATAATTCAGAAACGATGAAAATGTGCATTTTGGGTGGAGGCGGATATTTGGGGCAATGTTTAGCGAAGGATTTACAAGCTGAAGGACATTCGGTGGTAATGTTGGATTTAAATTTTGCACTTTTTCCAAATATTAATGTTGATTGGAAAAATGTGAAACTTGTAAAAGGGTCAATTATGGATCGGACAAAATTGGAGGAAGCTTTGGAAGGTTGTGTTGCATGTTTTCATCTTGCCGCATATGGAATGTCTGGAGGGGCAAGGTTCGTTAAAAACTTTATTTAAATATATTACTGTTCGAAAAATTACTGTAAGACTGTTTTTAACAAAATCCTTGTTTTAGTTTAAATGAAAAAATGACCCATTTGATAAATGTTGGTGGAACAAATTTGGTTATTGAAGCCTGCATAAAAGCAAATTGCCGAAGATTACTGTATACAAGTACGGTAGCCGTTGCATTTGGAAATGAAGAAGTTTTTAATCTTGATGAAACAGCTCCATATTTGACAGAGGTTTTTAAAAATTTAAATTATTTAAATTTTTAAAAAATGATAAATTTTTCAGTTTTTAACTCCGTATGCAAAATCCAAATGTATCGCGGAGCAAAGAGTTTTACAAGAAGGCAAAAATGGAACCCTTGAAACCTGTGCTCTTCGACTTCGAGGAATTTATGGTCCTGGAGAGATTAGAAGTACCCAAAAAACTGTTGACATGATTACAAAAGGATTTATTCGAGCAACTTTTTCAAAATCTGAGCCATGCTTGAGTCAATACAGTAGTGCAGAAAATACTTCATTGGTAATTGGAAGATTTTTAAGCTATAAATTCAAATAAATTTGCATATATTTTAGGCATTAAGAAAAGCTGAAATTTCTTTACGAAATGGACATGAATCTGCAACAAATGGAAATGCGTATAATATTTTGGATGGCGGAGACGCTGTTCAAAATATTGGATTTTGGTTTCCACTTTTTGCGTGTGTGGAAGCCCCACTTCCAGCCTTCAAAATTCCATATTATTTTGTATATTTTATTGCATTTATCTCTGAATGGCTTTACTTTTTATTCAAACTTGAACCTTTGTTAACCCGATTTGAAGTGAATCTTCTTGCCCTCACAAACACATATTCAATTGAAAAAGCAAGAAATGATTTTGGATATGATCCAAAAAATAATCATTGCTTAAAAGCAACAATTCAATATTATGAAAATGCCAAAATTGTATCAACAAAAGCAACAACGATTCCCAAAAAGCAGTCATCAAAAATTACACAAAAATGGAAGCACGAATTTATTTTTTCAGAGCAATTTTGGTCAAAACTTTTGACCCTTCTTGCTTTTACTTTAATTACGTCATTCATGTATCCCCTTCTTTCGGATGCCCTTTTTGTGGTTGAAAGGAATTCAACTTTGATAATTTAATAAATTTTCTATGTTTGTAATTAATGTAATTTATAAAATGTATGTAATGTTTTAATAAAATTAATTGTATAAATTTGTACTTTTTTACAGTTAACACAAAATTGACTTTAACTTGGTAACTGAAATTAAAAAATTTACAAAAATTAAAAAAATTGCCAAATTGTTTAAAATTTTAAAAATTCTGTGCAAATTACAATTTTCAATTACGGTAGCCGCAATTCCGCTTCAAAAAAATTGACTTTCAATTATCCCTCCCTTTTTTGGCAAAATGTCTCTCAAACGCGACACAAAATTTTGTTTTGAAAATTTTTTGCGCAAAACAAAAAAATTTAAGCCAGTTTTTAACCGCTTAAATTTAATTTTTATATTATTACTTACAAACGTTTAATCAATAAACATGTCATCTGATTCTGATTCTGGATCTGATTTTGAACCTGAAAAGGTATGTTGAATTTTTTATAAACATATTTATCCAACTCTTATGATTAATTCTAGGTTTCGAAGAAAGAAGAAAGCTCTGAAGAAGTGGAATCTGAACCGGAAGTTAAGCCAAAGAAGAATGACAAGAAGAAGGAAGCTCCTGAAAAGTCCAAGAAACCTGAAGCTAAGAGCAAAGCTAAGGCAAGTTTATTTCTTTATTTTATGTCATGGCTGTAACAAAATTTCCATTTTTTAGAAGCGCAAGGTTGAAAGCGAATCTGAAGAAGAAGATGGTGGTGACAGTGAAGAAGAGGAAGAAAAAACTCCTCCACCCAAGAAGGGAAAGAAGTCCAAGAACGAAGATTCTGAACTACCTGGTGTAAGTTTTTCATTTACCCGTTCTTGTGAATAACTTCTTCAAATTTTTAGAGTATTGACCTTGGCAATAATCGTTTCGTCACTTCCGGTGATTTCAAAGGCAAGAACTATGTTCACATTCGGGAATATTATCGTGGAAAAGATGGCAAACTTGCTCCTACTAAGAAGGGAATCTCCTTTACTTCTGATCAATTGAAAAGCTTGATTGCTAAGATTCCAGAAATCAAGGAAAAATTCCTTTGAACCTGTTTTTTATAATTTGTGCATTCTTTTTATTTTGTTATGATCTCTATGTTTTATTATGTTTCTGTTCGAAATAAATAAATTCATTGTTTCTGTATAATTTTGATTGTGTATTTTTTTTAAAGATTACTGCATGGTGTTATAATTTCCTCATTTACTTTTCTACTGTAAAATACTTATCATTTTTTTCTTCATCGAATAACAAAAAACTGTTCAAATGTATATTCCAACTTACTGTAATAATTTATTATTACGTATAAAAACAACAAAAGTTAACCAAACAAAATCAACAATTTTAAAACAGTATTAAAAAGCTTTCATTCTTCTTCTTCATCATTATCATCTGGAAAATATTCGTCTTCTTCTTCAGGTGAAACATATTCAAGTTCAAGAGGACTTTTTGGAAATTCAATAGGCTCTTTCCAACCTTCAGGCTGAAGCTCTTTAAAGCAGCCGTTAAACATTTCAGGGGAAGAAAGTATTACCCGATCATATTCAGTTGCAGTATGAATACATACCCGTTCAGGAAACTAAAGAACTGAAAATATTTTAATCCAAAATGAACTAAATAAATTACAATTTTATGATGAGGATCAATATCCATTGTTTTAAATAAATAATCCACCATTGATTGATATAGTATAGGAAGATCAGCTTTCTTGTTAACATTAAATTTCATTGATGAACGAACTGATCTCCATGGACCTTGATCAAGTTGCCGATAACAATTTGTATCAAAAATTTCAATGATAATTGGTTCAATTCCAAATGTTTCTTGAATTAAAATAATTTCATCTGTATTCAGGATTCCTTGAATAACGAAATATTCTCGTTCCCTTCTAACCCATTCTAAGCTATCTCTGAAAAAATAAAATAGATTAGTCAAATTTGAAAGAAACGTTGCTACATATTTTTGAGAGAATCAAAGACAAACTTTTAGGATCAAATTTTTTTGAAGCCAACAATTAGGGACATTGCTCTGGTAGGCTGAAAGTTGTGGATTTATTAAAATAAAGAATTTGATCTACTTTATAAATTGATAGATAACGCAAGGTATAAAAGCCGAAACCCACTAAATCATACAGTATTCTTAAGAATCTTATCTTCCTTAAATTAAACAATTTTTACAATTTTCTACATCTGAATATCTAAATTCGATATTGTTGAAATAAATATTTTTCTGAAAGTGGAAAAAATTAATAAATTCTCAAATCTGCAGTCACCTAAGCAATGCCCTAAATGTCAAGCTTACGAAAATTTTTCCTAATTAATTGTCCTCGAAGACCTTCTAAAATTTTAAATCTCAAAAAACTACGTCCTAATAATGCGGTACTCAAAATAATTTAAAAAACAGAAACTTACAGTATCAATTTACGTTTAACATTGAGAGTTTCAGATAGTTTTGCTTTGAAGACATTCATATCAGAAATTTTACCTGTACCTGTACATTCAAGATCAATCTTACACATATCAATAAACTCTTCAAGAGGTTCACGAAGCATCACATTAAGAGGTCCGAATATAATTTTTAAATGTTCAAAAAAATCAATTGCCATTGTTTTTACAAAGTAATCATTGTTTCCAGTAAAACAGATAATCCATTTCAGTTGTGTTTTCCTTTCTGACCTATGAAGTGGAAAACGTGATACAAGTTCTGCCATTGTAATTTCATTGCACGAATCCGGTGAATCTTTCACCATCATAGATATACTATTTTGAGAGAAAGAGAGAGACAAAAGATTTGATAAAGCTAAAAAATACAAATATATATTACTTTTATAAAACTTTGGATCAGCAAGGTACAAAAAAATAAATTGTGCATGTTTTAGCAGCTTTGTAAATATTTTATGTAAAATGTTAAAGTTCTTTCTGAAGCATTGTTATGCAAATACAGATTCATAAAAAGCAAACACCGAAGTTCCTCTCCGGAAAAAAAAAACAAAACTATTTTTTTTGCCTTTGGCATTCTGCCATACTTTTCTGTCAACTAAAAATGTCTCGAATTTTTTAAAAGCAAACTATAAAATTTTGGTGCTGTTGCAAAATTTTAAAAGTTTTAACAAAACTACTTTCATTTAATTTTTTAGCTGTTGTTGTTATTTATTTGCAATGGTTAATGATGGTAATTTCCCTGGTATTTCATTGGATTCAGGAACCGAAGAACCATATGGAAGTGTAAACTCTGATGTTTTACAATTTATACCATTGTAAGTTTCTTTATTACTTAATTATTATTTAACAAATTGTAATATACATTTACAGAGGATCTGGACAAGAAGTTGGTCGATCATGTCATTTTCTCAATTTCAAAGGCAAAAAGATCTTAGTTCGTTCATTTCATTATTATAGTTTTTTGTAAATCCATTTCATATTTTAGCTTGATTGTGGTATTCATCCTGGTATGCATGGAATTGATTCTCTTCCCTTTCTGGATTATATTGATGTTGATGAAATAGATTTACTCTTAATTACACATTTTCATCTTGATCATTGTGGTGCTTTGCCATGGTTGTTAACTAAAACAGCTTTTCGTGGACGATGCTTTATGACCCATGCGAGTAAAGCAATCTATCGTATTCTACTTGGAGACTTTGTTAAAGTTGCTAAAAATGGTCCTGGTGGTGATCGGATACTGTACACTGAAGATGATGTTGAGAAAAGTATGAGTAAAATTGAATGCATTGATTTTAAAGAGCAGAAAGAAGTGAATGGAGTTCGATTTCGAGCTTATGTTGCTGGACATGTTCTTGGAGCTTGCATGTTTATGATTGAAATTGATACTGTTCGAATTTTATATACTGGTGATTTTTCATGTGAAGAAGATCGACATTTACGAGCTGCAGAAGTTCCTGAAGTTACTCCAGATATATTGATTTCTGTTAGTTTTGTTTTTTTAAACTTTGTCTAATCTCTGATTTTAGGAATCAACTTACGGTACACAATCACATGAAAGTCGAGAAGTTCGTGAACAACGTTTCACAGATACAGTTAAAGAAATTGTTACACGTGGTGGAAGATGTTTAATTCCGGTATTTGCACTTGGCCGAGCACAAGAACTTTTATTAATCTTGGATGAATATTGGCATGCTCATCCTGAACTTCATACTATTCCAATTTTGTGTAAGCTTGTTTTGCTTCAACATTGTAAAGCTACAGTATGCCTTTTTTAGATGCAAGTAGTTTGGCAAAGAAATGTATGAGCGTTTATCAAACATTTGTAAATGGTATGAATTCAAAGGTTCAACGAAATCTTGTCAATAATAATCCATTCGTCTTCAAACATATTACTTATTTAAAGGTTGGAATAACAAATGTTTCACTTAACTAATACAGTATAATTTTAGAATTCTGATCATTTTGATGATGTTGGTCCTTGTGTTATTCTTGCATCACCTGGTATGCTTCAACCAGGTCTCTCTCGACAACTCTTTGAACAATGGTGTCCTGATTCAAAGAATGGCTGTATTGTAGCTGGATACTGTGTTGAAGGAACTCTTGCCAAACATATTTTATCAGAACCTGAAGAAATTGTAACTCTCACTGGTCGAAGAATTCCTGTTCGAATGCAAATTTCATATATCAGTTTCTCGGCACATACTGATTTTAATCAAACGTCCGATTTTGTTACAAGATTAAAACCGCATCATATAATTTTGGTTCATGGTGAACAAGGTGAAATGAGTCGACTGAGAAATGGCCTACAAAGATTACTCGAAAATAATCCTGATTTTTCAAATTTGGAAATTCATATGCCGAGAAATACTGAAAAACTTAATCTAAGATTTGCGTCTGAAAAAGTTGCTCGACTTGTTGGTTCAATTGTTACCGATTTACATACAGAAGATTTGATTCAAGGTGTTTTAATGAGGAAGAATTTTAATTATAATGTACTTGTACCACAAGATTTAATGGAATATTCATCCCTCCGAACCAGTAATGTCAGCAGTCATCAAACAATTTACTTTTCAAGATCCGAAGAATGGCTTGCTTTTAATCTTCGAACTCTTGATCCAAATCTTACCATTGAACAAGTTGATGGCTATGATCTTCCTGATTATCTTGCAATTGATCCAAAAAGAACGAAAAAAGAATTGAAAAAACCAGCAACATTATTTCGAATGTTTGAGGTTTGTTGGATTGGATTACTGTAATTAAATTTTAATGTTATCTTTTTTTGTAGAATGTAATTGCTGTACATTTGATTAAAGATGAACAAATTGCAAGAATTAGTTGGACCGCTGATGTTGAAGCTGACAATTTTGTTGATATTGTGGTATTTTGTATTATGAATGCACAAGAGCATAAAGGTGGAGATAATCAACTTCTTGAATTTATGGAATCTAAAGTTAAGGAAGTGGAAGAAAAAGCAGCGATTACAGAAGCGGATGTTGAAGATGAAAGTGAGCCGATTGAAGAAGGCTAATTTTTGTTGTTGATGTTTTTTTATATTAATTTAAATGTTTTTAAATAAAAATATTTTTAAAATCGATATTGCTTTCGGAGTTTTTGTTGAAGATACTTGCCATTCTAATTCTATACAAAAACAAGAAGTATTTAAATGTTAAAAAAATTATTGATTAGATTGCAAACTATTAAGTCAGACAATGAATATCACAAAAAAACTTTATAAGTGAAATAAAACAACAAACAAAATTTAACAAACATAAACATCACACAGCACGTTCGCAAAATCGTGAGTGCGCGACAAATTTCTGCTACCCATTCGGTCTTCTTAATATTTGAAGACATTCTGTTAATTTCTACAGTTAGTCAACATGCTTAACTAAAATATGAAAAAGGGATTTTGCGATATTTTAAGTTGCAGCGATTTGCCAGCCCGATGAAGCTGTTTTTTAGAAAAGGTTTAGCTTTTGGGTTTCATCGGGCTGGCAAATCGCTGCAACTTAAAATATCGCAAAATCCCTCTTTCATATGTTAGTTAAGCATGTTTACTAACTGTAGAAATTAACAGAATGTCTTCAAATATTAAGAAGACCGAATGGGTAGCAGAAATTTGAAAAATGCTACTCCGTCTCGAACGTGCTGTGATCAACAAAAAACAATCAAAATAATAGCCTATTTAGTTTTATCAGAAGCATGTGGTTTACTACTTTTCAAAAAAGAATTAGTACAAAACAAAAGACCAAGAAAAACCAAAGTTGGGATCAATAGCAAACAGATGAATAATTGATAGTTTGAAAAATTATTGTACCATTTTTGAAACAAAAAATCAGAAGCTTTTTTCAAATCAAATGATGGAACACGGTATTCATAATGAATTGAAACATTGTTCTAAAAAATGTATACATTTTAAAATAAAGAATTATCAAAACGAAACATACGTAAGTTAATGGTGGAATATCTTTAGTTGGACCATAGAAAATTTTATCATCCATTTTTGTGCCGGTGAAAGCAAGAACTTTACTACCATTTGCAAGAATCACGACAGTTTCATCACTTTCTATTGGATAAACGCTGACATAATTTGAAGAGCCTTTCCACATCATTAATCTGAAAAAAATAACGCTGTGAGGCATGAGAATAATAAAACAAGTTGTTGGGATTGATACTTAGGTAACGACTTCTCGTGATACAGAATGCAATGTCAAAGTCCGATTCCGGAGATAATGATAATGAAAAGAGATATCATGGGAATAAAAACTATTAAAACTTACCGTGATTGATGTTGACTATTTTCAACAGGAGAAATCTTCAGCCAATTTGACAAAACATATTCAATTTGAAGTTCCAAAATCGTATCAGCCTTCAATGGAGAAGCAAGTTCAATTTTGTAATAAATATATCCATGATCATCTTCAACAGGTTCATCCGTTTGTAAAATTTGAAGTTGTTTCATTCCTTCAAAAGCAGTAATATTTGATAAATGTTGACTTTCTTCCATTGAAACAGGATGAATAAAATATGAAACATCGGGGCCTTTATTTAAAGCTTGAACATTGATAACATATTTAGAAAGTTGTGGATTAGTAATATTAATGCTTTGAGATGTAATAATAGTGATATCAGAAAAGGAAAACTTGTAGCCATTGTAAAAGAAGCCAGCAACGAACATTACAATGAATCCGGCACCTTTCATCATCCTGAAAAAACAAGTAAAAGTTAAAGTAAGCGAGTAATAACTGTTTGAAGAAATACAAATAAATTGTTATAACCGTGGGTTAAACAAATTATAATAACACGAATACTTATTAACACAAATACTAAATGATGAGTAAGAGGGCCGGAGCACACATCTTAACTCTAACAAGGAGCTAATAATATACTAAACTCAAACGAGAACAAAGTAAAGGAGATTCTCTCCTCAGGAGAGGGGGTACTTTGGCTGCGTGAGCTTTGGTGTTGGACAAAGTCTAACACGCAATGGACGTTCGGTAACGCAATGCCAAAGCAATACAGCAAACATACAGTTTAAACAAATACCCTTATATTAAGGTTACACTATAAATCAGACATGAAAAACAAATATAAAAATGTATAATTTTTACACGATACTCGGATCAATAATCCGAGTATCATGTAACCGCAATTGCATCAGGTTGACAAATGAAGAAAAAAAACCTAAAAATTTCTTATGCAAAGAAATTATGAATATTGATCTTACTGCTTTCAACAAGCAATTAATTGTTAAGATACAAGTAAACCTGAATAGAATACATTAATCAAATTAATAAAAAGTAAAGAGCTAATAAGTAATTTTAAAAATTATTAATTTTTTTCTTTGGTTTTTTTCCTCTTGGCAATGTGTACATTTTTATCGTGTTTTAGCTACCGTACTCCGGCAGTTACAGTTTCAACTTTAAAATTAGTTTGTATTTTTGAATGTCAAATCTCTTCTTGTTGCTTAAATCTTTTTAATTTAAAAGCTATTATATTTTTTCAAAACTTGTCCTTTTTTCAAGTCAAGGATGTAAAGAAGAGTTTCGCGGGCCGCAGTCATCCATAAAAATTTCAAAGAATGTAAATCCAAAAAAGAATTGACACTAATATAAAACATTGTACGTCCGTGTTGTTCAAAATACCTTTAGTGTTGTGCATTTGACCGGTCAATGATATTTTTCGGTCAATTGACTGGTCAATTGACCGGTCAATTGACCAGTCAATTGACTAATTGACCGCAAAAACCTTGTGGAAAAACTTTTTTTGGTCAATTGACTGCACAACACTAAATACCTTTGAATACTGAAAGGCATTAAAAACTTTTAATAAAATAACATTGAACTACATGTTCTGTATTATCGTTTAGATCGAATCTCACCTTTTTCCCGCCGAATTGAGATATTTAAAATTGAAAAGTTTTGATTCACTTTTTTGCATTTAAACTTTAAATTTCTGTTATTGCTCTTATTAAAAACAAGAAATTTTGGAGGTTTAATTTTTAACAGTTCTATAAAAAAAATTACCACTTTTTCTCGCTTTTTTTATCTTGTTTTTCATCCACCTCAGATTACACTATATATTTTTTATCTTTTCCTTACAGGCATTTGTTTTTATACGCATTGCACAACTTTAAGTTTCATGTTGTTAATGAAATACGTGTTGTAATCCAAGTTTTTCTTTTAGTGTTCAGACTTATCTTGCATATTTCATCTTTAAAGATGAGCTCATATACCAAAGAAGAATTAAATTTTCAAATTACTAACGCTACCAAAGCAATTGCTTTAAACCATGGAAAACCAAAACCTTGGCCGGGTCGAAATCTTTATCAGGAGCGAACGCGTTGGCAAATGAAGAGTTTTAAATTTGATGAAATAAAGGATCATTCAATGGCCGGAAAAACTACCGTATTATCGAGTAAGCAATTTTCAATGATGAAATTTTAAAACTTCCCGGATTTTAGGTGATATTTACAGTTGCAAAACTCCATTTGAAGAATTAAAGCCAACAACGCTTCGAGAAATGCAATTACCAATGGTACATAAAGGTCAATATTTGGTATGCCAAGTTATTGATAGACCACTTCCTCTTGTTGGGGTTTCAACTTTAATCCAAGATCTTAATGGTAAGCAAACAAGAAGTTAATTTATTTTATCCTTCTTTTATAAACTCAGAAAAAATGATTTCTGTAGTTGCGGGTGACGCCCGAGATTTGCTATATCGTGTGAATTTTTCAATTAAATTAATAAACACATAATTTCACCAGAAAACTACGTTTTGATCATCTTATCGAGGGAGTTCTCACCTTTTAGCAAATAATATTATTGAAATTTTAACATAAAGCTGCTAGATTTTAGCCTCCAGTAATAACTGTTATTTACTTAACCACCGTATAATTTAGATTCGGTAACAACATATTTTCAATTCATTTTGGGGGACAAAAGTATTTTTCGCGAGTGAATCACTTTCCATAACCCCTTTATTGCGTTGTTACTACAGTAATCCAATGATAAGTATATTTTAGGCGATGTCGAAGAGTTAATTATTTATAATTATTCCTATGACGTTTACAAAGTCGACTGGCTATCGGAAGGAACTATAATGATCATTAAAGAGCCTTGGCTTCGATATGGAATGTCTGGAAATAATTTTTCATTACGGATTGATTCTCCAAGTGATATCATTTTTGTTGATTCAAGTGATTCTGAATTTTTAAACAAAATGGGTGCTAACAAATGGTAAGCTTATTTTACAATTGATTACTTTTTATATTTATTAATTTACTCAATAAGCAGATAAGCTGTTGACTTGCTTTGAAAAAATAGAAAAAATGCATAAAAACCCATTTTGCAGGTACAAACAAAAATCAAAGGATTCAGAAGTAATTTGTAAAGAAGCTCGAGAATGCTTTACGAAAAAGGATTTCAAAGCGGCAATAAAATTATATGATCGTGGAATTCGTTGTAATCCTGAACTTCCGATACTTTATTTACATAAATCGATGGCATGCCTTCGTATAGATGCTTTTTACATGGCATATGAAAATGCTAAAATTGGCCTTGAAAATGGTGGTGATCGAGAAAAAGCTTTATACAGGTATTTCGAAATGTAATTCTTACTAATGTTCAAGTTAGTATATTGTATACAGAGGGGAAAAATCTTTTGATCATTTTCCGCTGGCGGGAAAAGATCAAAGATGTGGCCCTTTCAAAATGAAAACACCCACCCTAAAATTTTATTCTTGATAATATTATGTTTTATAGAATGGGTTTGGCAGCATATGGAATGCGAGAATGGCAAAAAGCTGCAAATCATTTTTCTGAAGTTTTGCAAGAATTTGCACAAAACACTGCCGCAAAAGATCAACATAAACGTGCAACTGATCGAGAAATGGAACAAAAAAGTGGCAGATTTAATTTCAAAAAAATGGAATTTGAAAATGATTTGGATGTTTCGGATTTCACTGGACCAATTGAAATTGCTGATATTCCTGAAAAGGGTAAAAATAGTTTTGTTAAAATTCACAGTTTTGATAATTGAATTATTTTTAAAATTCAAATTTTGAAGTTGAAAACTTTTTTGTTCAATTAAGCCGAAATCGAAATTACTACACTTTTGCCCAATATTGTAATTTTTCGGAATTTTTGAAGCTTTACTCCTGGTTATTTACCGTAATCATACCAATAATTTTTTTAACCAAGACAAATATTTTTGGTTACGATAAAAAGTTGCATAAGTTTACCACAAAAAAACTAACTTTAAAAACATAAAAGAACGCCTTTTTAAATTCATAATATTTAGGTCGAGGAATCATTGCATCCAAGGATATTGAAAAAGGAACTCTGCTTGTAGTTTCTAAATCATTTGCATCAAGTTATAGCAAAGATTTTCCTGGAAGATTAGTTTCAATTAATTTAATTCGAAAGGCTGAAGGTACTGCTGCAGAAATGCTGCAAGCAATTCGAGCAATGGAGAATGTTAAAAAGAATCCACAAAAAGCTAAAGAAGTCTATGATTTATATTCTGGAGATTTAAGAAAAGATGATAAAATTCCAGATGGTATATTCTAATATCGATATTATATGATGTTAGAAAATCCATATTTTTTAGGCGTGATTGATGCTGCTCGGATTCAAAAAATTTGTGCATTCAATTGTTTTTCTTCAGATGATTCCCTTCGAGAAGTCAATGAAAATTCTCATTTATTCATTCTTCCATCTTATTTTAATCATTCATGCATCGGTTTGTTTTCGGTTTCATAGCAACATCTTGTTGATATTAACAATAAAGAAATAAAGGGACCGCGCTGTTTGATGCTTTTTTATTTCTCTAATGTTTTCTTTCTTTTAATTTTCTTGACAATCAGGCAAGAAAAACAAAAGAATAAGACCCTGATCGTCAGGAAATTCAAACGGAAAAAAACGTTAGAGAAATAAAAAACTACCAAAGGTTCCGCTTCCTTTAAACCCGACGAAAACAGCCTTTTTTAGCAAATGCTCATCGAAATATTTACGGTGATGTAATGGTTGTTCATGCAAGCACAAATATCAAAAAAGGAGATGAAATTTGTCTTGCTTACACACATCCCTTAACTTCTGATCGCTCAAAAAGATTGGAATATTGGCATTTTAAATGTCAATGCCATCTTTGTAAAACTGAATCCGAAAATGGAAATAGCTTAAAACGAAATCAAATTTTTGATGAATTTTGTAAATATTCACAAAAACAAAATCCTTCTCAAGCTCAAATCACTAAAATGGAATCTCTTTTGAAACAGGTAATCAATAATCCTGAAAAACAATACCAATAAAAAATCAGATTTTTTCTCAAAAGCAATGTCACATTTTTAGATGCGAGAAACTTATTCGGTTGAAAATAATTACAAAATTCATTTGGCACAAATGTTAGCTGATTTGTCAAATGTTTATCATGCTATGAATAAAGTAGCCAAAAGTATCTCATGCTTGGAAGAAGTTATTTCTCTTATGGCTGATCCCCTTGAATATGTTATTGATGTTACACAGGTCCGAGTTAATCTTGCTGTCTGTTATCTTTCAGCGGGACGAACTTCCGACGCAAAAGATAATATCTCATATTATGATTCAAAAAGCATTCGAAATGAGTTTATGCACGGATATGGATCATTTCAAAATGAAGTACCCAGAAATGGCTAAAATACTTTAACAAATTCTAGCTCGCATGTTTCTCTGATTTGGTTTAAACCTTTAATCTCCTTTTTTCATTGCTTTAACCCATTTCTAGACAATGATTTTGTTATTTTGTTTTTATTTTTTAAAAATGTAGAATAAAAATTATCCAGGTATAAATCAAAATAATCAAAAATGTTTAAAATAAACATCTCTCATAATTATACTAGATATATAAATTGGAAACATCTTTTTAAATTAAACAAAAATTAAGACAAGAATTCTTTAAAACAAACTTATTGTTGGCACAAAAAAGTTCACTGGGGATTTGCAAAAATCAAACCAAAGTAGCTTTAAGCTGAGCAAGTAATATTTATTATACGAGAAACTTTTGAAAATAATCCATTTGGGGGCAGAGAAAATGGTCTATTATCAATCACAAACTCCAAAAAGACTATGTTACTTTACCAATATTACTGTAATTATTTTTAAATGATGTCATCATTTACCAATTTGGCGGAAACATTCTGTGGAAGTATGTTTATTCTATTTCTTTGGCTTTTACCGTAACCTTTATTCCCTTTATTTTAGAAGCAAATTTGAGAAATCTTGGGTCACTTTGATGAAAAATATTCAACCTTTGTTATTTTAAAAAACAGTAATGAATTCGATAAATATTCAAATTCGATGTTGATTTAAGGTTATTTATCGCGGAAATCAGCAGAAATTAAAAAATCTGAACTAAAACAATTGTAATGCTACGGAAACCAAAGATGCATTTCACAAACGAATAAGTAAGAAATTTTAACTCATTACATACAAATAACTCATAAATTACATAAAATTTATTCTTCAAAATATATTATTTACATCAAATTAGTCCAAAATTACTTTAGTATTAAATGATTCTTTTATCAAATCTTCAACAGCTTTGAAAATCCAAGGATGTTCTTCAGTCCCAAATACTTCCCGATATCTTGGATTTGAAGGATTTCTTTCCTAAAAATATATAATTTTAGAAACAATAATATTTACAGTAATAAACTTACAATTTCAGGAAATGTTTGATGCCATTTATGATAAAATTTTGTTGCCATTACTGTTGTTGTCATTGTTTGTAAAAGTTCTAATGAATGTCGACCAGCAATTGAAATCCATTTCAAAAGTGTATCAAAATCCGGTTTCTCCTAAAAAATTAAAAAATGGTAAAAGTGTTCCCAGTAATCTAAGACCAAAACTGTAACCCTTCCACTTTGCTTAAATAATGCCTTAGGGTACAATATGATATCCTAGCTAAATTTAGCACAAAATCGGGTCTGAACGGCCTAAACTTTGTTCATGAGTTTTCGATTTTTACCACTCGACCATTCACGCATTTGTTCATTTTCTAACTTTGTTGCAAAAATTCTTTTTTATAACTAAAACTTACTTGAACAAATTTTTGACAAAGTGATTGATGAATTGATTCTATCATAGATTCTAGAACAAAATCAAAGAAATCAATCGCATTCAGAAGCCGGGCCGCATAATCAAGATTGTAAGATTCAGGCATTTGAAAACAATCGGAATGAATAAAAATGATGATAGGTTTAACGACATCAATTAGATGATCCATAACACGTTCACGTTTACCAAAAATATCTTTTAAAACCGCACTTGAGCAACAAACCAATCCATCGAGACACTTGATATTGTCATGACTAAAAAGTTGTATATTTTATAATTTCTGTTAACATAATCTTAATTTAAATCTACATAACCCAACTACAGTATTTAAATTGAACATAAAAAACATTTTTTTCATACCTTTCTTTCAAAAATTTAAAACTTGAATCATTTTCCATATCTTCTGGATACTTCTTACAAGCGTATTTATCAAATTTGTACAATGGCATATCAAAAGGTCGATAAAAGTTCTTTGCAGGCAATTCAAGTTCTACAAAAATTACCATTTTTAAAATCTTTTTCTTGGAAACAACATCTGAGAATTTTGTCATTGAATCATGTGGTGAAGAAAAGGTTTCAGAACATTGTGATAATGTTGCAAGGATTCTGGGAGAAGAATCTGAAAATACAAAATCAATATAATCAAAATGGATGGATCGATATTCTCAATGCTAGTGATTGTACAAATTTTATTGTTGTTGGGGGGAAAGGACGTGCCAGAATAAATAATATGCCCGATGACAAATCAATCAAAAATATCAAAAAAACTATTAAACTTACAGTATACAAATCTCATTTCATTATCGTAATACAAAGTATAAGAAATATAACATCGACCATCCCAAACTCGACGACATTTTTGAGATATCATATATGAATATTTTGAAAACCTAACCAAAATTTGTTCACCAGTTTCAGAAGTATCCGTTGAAGTAGAAACCGTAATATCTTCCGTTGATAAATTTATATCCCAGGTCGCAGTATAAAAATTGTGAGCTGTTTGAAATTTTTGATCGAAAGATAATTCATCATTTGCATCTTCGGTATCATTTAATGGTGGAATTGTGATAATCCAAGGATAGCAGAATCTAATCATATCTTTAGCAGGAGAACAATTTTTGTTTTGTTCATCAGTTCTTTCTTTAAAAAACAGCGACATTAATCAAGAAATTGATGGATCAGTTATTTTTATAGTTGAAAAAAATCGAGTATTAATTAGTTTGATCAATCGTAATCGTTTCTGTTCTCTCCACAGAAAATAAAAATCAACTGATGTTTTTGTTAATATGTATTAATTATTCTAATTTGCATAAATTTTTATTATTTTTAGGTAAATTTATATTTATATAGCTAATTTGTACAAACGGGAACCGTTTTCCCGACCTAAAAATTAAAGGCAAATGGCGTTTGGTGAATTTTAGAAGGCTAAATTTCACATGATTGTTTAAATCTTTTTTCATTTAAGTATTCCTTTTTTCATGGCACAGATGCCGTCGATCGAAAAAGTAACCCATAAAAATTGCACAAATTGTATTTCGAATGAAAATTAAAGAAAATTTTCTTTAATTTTTGATTTAAAATTTGGAAAACTGGCATCATGGCTGTAAAAGGGAGTAACTAAAAGATAATTATGTCTTCAACATATATCAGAAGAGGCTACTGTAACTTTAAAATTTGATTTCTAAAATATAATAACGACTTCATGTCTCTTGATACATTTAAAGAAATTTCATTTATAAAAGATCACATTTCATTTATCGTGACTCAATTCTGAGTTGTAATGTGCCGGTATACTGTAGGTATTGCAACAAAACTAATTTGGTTGCTGCAAACAATATTTCAGGGTCGAACAGTAACATGTATTTGATGCGTTAATTAATTTAATTGTTTTTTCAGCAGTTTTTAACATTGATGTTGTTGATCTGAAAAAACTTATTTCTCAACGTTTATAAAATTTTCATTCAATAAAAAATATTTTTGGACAAAAATAATTATATTTTAAAATTTCTTTTTTTGGCATTATGTTTACCTATTTTGGCGCGCAAAAAATGCTTCATCAAAAATTTTTTAACATCTTCTTTTTGGCTCTGAAAATTGTTTAAAAATAGGTTTTTCTTTTTCAACCGCAAATAATGAACAAATTTATTACACGCATAAACAATAAGCTTTCTGCTTTCCGTCAAATGTTATACGGAAGAGAAAAGACAAAATATGAACAGAATTTGACACATTATGGAAATGGTGCTGAAACTGAATTCACACAACAATTTAACATTCAAATTGTTAATGCAACCAAAGCTGAAGCTTTAAATCATGGTGAACCCCAACCTTGGCCGGGTCGTAATATATATCAACAGCGAATGTGTTGGCAAATGAAGAGTTTTCAGTTTGATCAAATGAAACATTATACAATAGGGACTAAATCTATGGTATTATCAAGTAAGTATTTTTAAGAATATGTTGTTAAAAATTCTCGGATTTAGGGGATAATTATTACTGCAAAACTCCATTTGAAGAATTAAAACCAACAACGCTTCGAGAAATGCAATTACCAATGGTACATAAAGGTCAATATTTGGCTTGTCGAGTTATTGATAGGCCACTTCCTTTTGTTGGTGTATCCACTTTAATCCAAGATCTTAATGGTAAGTAGGCATGCAAGGAACTTATTACTTTCATTGTTTGAAAATGCAGCTGGCCGAGTAACTTCTAGCAACTGGGCCGGCTGAATTTTCTCCGCCAAGCCCAAATGAAACAGTAATCCAGTGATAATTATGTTTTAGGCGACGTCGAAGAAGTAATCATTTATAATTATTCCTATGACATTTTCAAAGTTGATTGGCTATCGGAAGGAACTATAATGATTATTAAAGAACCTTGGCTTCGATATGGAATGTCTGGTGACAGTTTTTCATTACGGATTGATTCTCCAAGTGATATCATTTTTGTTGATCCCAGTGATTCTGAATTTTTAAACCAAATTGGTGCTAACAAATGGTATGCTCACGGTTATTTTTTTTGATTTAGTTCTGTCAAGAAAAATTCTAAAGAACACCCTGAAAGCACATTTATTTTAGGTTTGAACAAAAATCAGATGATTCTCGAGTAATTTGTAAAGAAGCACAAGAATGTTTTGTAAAAAATGATTTTGATGCGGCAATGAAATTATATGATCGTGGAATTCGCTGTAATCCCGAACTTCCGATACTTTATTTGAATAAATCATTGACATGCCTTCGAACAGGTGCTTTTTACATGGCATATGAAAATGCAAAAATCGGACTTGAAAAAGGTGGTGATCGAGAAAAAGCGTTACGACGGTATGTGTTGGATGTAATTTTCATATGTATTAAAATTAATTTTATAGAATGGGTTTGGCAGCATATGGAATGCGAGAATGGCAAAAAGCTGCAAATCATTTTTCTGAAGTTTTGCAAGAATTTCCAAACAATAAATTTGCAAGTGATGAGCTACAACGGGCACATAATCGAACAAAAGAACAAAAAAGTGGCAGATTTAATTTCAAAAAGATGGAATTTGAAAATGAATTGGATGTTTCGGATTTTACTGGACCAATTGAAATTGTTGATATTCCTAAAAAGGGTAAGTCCTTTTCGTAATCGAAGTTTTGACAATTAAAAAAATTTTCTTAATTTGTCACATTTAATCAACTTTGGTTACGATATGAAAGTGGCACATCCCGTTCACCACGTTTTTAAAACTTGAAAACAGTAATTCATGTAAAGCTTTTTTGTACTTTTTGATTTGTAAATATTTATATTGTTTGCCTCGTTTCATTACTTCAGTAATCAAAGCGTATTAATCATATATTAACATTTAGGTCGAGGTATCATTGCATCCAAAGATATTCAAAAGGGAACCTTGCTTGTGGTTTCTAAATCATTTGCATCAAGTTATAGCAAAGACTTTTCTGGAGACTTGATTGTAATTGATTTGATTCGAAACGGTTTATTAACTGTTGGCGAATGGCAACTTGGAATTCGAGCAATGGAAAATTTACAAAAAAATCCACAAAATGCTAAAGAAGTTTATGATTTGTATTCTGGAAATTTAAAAGAAACCGAAGAAATTCCTGATGGTATATATATTTTAGCTCAGATGTTATTTAATGCTAAAAATTTTCTTAATTTTTCAGGTGTAATTGATGCTCTTCGAATTAATCTAATTTGTGCATTGAATGGCTTTGGTTCAATTGATTCCCTTTCGGTCAGTATAAATACTCATTTATTCATTCTTCCATCCTATTTTAATCATTCATGCATCGGTTTGTTTTTGTTTTGATAATAACAAAAAATAGTTAGAGTTTCAAAAATGAAAAGTTAATGATGAACTCATATTATCAGATTTCAAAATCTGAATGTAGCCATTTTGAACTTAATAGAGGTCAAAATCTTCATATCTTTGTTTTAAAGTTTGCGATTATAATTTCCAAAATTTTGATATAAGGGATTGTCCAGAAATCACGTGACCAAAAAATCGTGATTTTTAAACCCCCTCCCTCCCCCTGTGACCAAAGATCAAAGCTTTTTGCCGACAACATCAAAGCCGGGTGACATTTTGGCTTACCCCCTCCCTCCCCCCTCATGGTCACGTGATTTCTGGACAATCCCTAACTACTGTAGAAAATTATTTTTTTAGCAAATGCTCATCATTCTATTTATGGTGATGTAATGGTTATTCGTGCAAGCACAAATATCAAAAAAGGAGATGAAATTTGCCTTGCTTACACTCATCCCTTGACTCCTTATCGCTCAGCGAGATTAAAATCCTGGCAATTTAAATGTCATTGTCGTCTTTGTAACATTGAAGCTGAAGATGGAAATAGTTCAAAACGAACTCATATTTATTACGAATCTGTTAAATATTCAAAAAATCCTTCTCGAGCTGATGTCAATAAATTGGAATCTCTCTTGAAACAGGTAATTGATAATATTTTATTGTTATTGGGCTTTTGATCGATAATCATCAGAAATAATGCCATTAAAAAATTAGATTTTTTAAAGAAAATATATTTAAATGCGATGTTATGTTTTTAGATGCGAAAAACTTATTCAATTGAAAATGATTACAAAATTCATTTGTCCCAAATGTTATTCAATTTATCAACAGTATATTATGGTATGGATGAAATTACGAAAAGTATTTCATGCTTAGAAGAAGTTTTATTTCTAATGCCTGATCCTCTTGAATATGTTCTTGATGTTACACAGGTCCGAGTTAATCTTGCTATCTTTTATTATTCAGCTGGACAAATTTCTAAAGCACAAGAAATGATTCAAAAGGCATATGATTTAAGTTTATGCAGCGATGTGTATCATTTCAAATCGAAGTATCCTGAAATTGCTGAAATTGTTGAAAAACTTTAAAAATTTCTGGCATAATTTTATTTTGTTAAAAGCTTTTTTCTTTGTTCTTATTTTTCTTTGTTGATTTAACTGTTTTTTTAGTCATGATGATTTTCAAAATCAAATTTTGTTATTTTGTTTGCAATTTTTTGAATGTTGAATAAAAACTTCCCAGTTTTAATACATGTTCTAAACTATAATAATTTACAAGCTCGAACTATTTTTTTGCAACCAAAATTAAGACAAGAGTTTTTTAAAATATCTTATTACTTTGTTGGCATAAAAAATTCATTGGGATTTCTATCACATTCAAAATTAAAAAGCTTTTGAAATATAATAATCCATTTTATTATATTTCACAAGCTCCTAAAGACAGTGGTGTATTATCAGTCACAAACACCAAAAAGATTCCATTATTTTCGTTCCTGTTTTGTGACTGATCTAACATAAAAGCGTAAAAAAATAAATTTCTGTCAAAAAAATTTTGTGTCAAATTCAGACCCTTTAAAAGAAGTGATATCAAGATAGCAAAAATAATGTACCTTTTTTGTGTAAGTCTACAAAGTTCGTCCAAAAAGAAGTATAAAAACGAAAAGACATTTTTGTCTGTTTTAATCAAAACCAAAAAAGTATCGTTAAAAAATGAAATCATTTTTTGTACTCATTTTTGGAGTAATATTATTTATTTCAAATGTTGAAAGTTATAAAATATTATTTTATAATCCAAAATTTGGGCCATCTCATGTAACATTTACGGGTAAAATTGCTGATACAATTGCCGCAGCCGGACATGATGTTGTAAGTTTTTTTGCCCTAAGAAAATTATCTTTAAATGATTGATTTACAGTAATCTATCAAAAGTTTAACTATTTAAAAGACTAATTTGCATAATGTTTTTAGGTTGTCTATCAACCAGTTTTAAATGAACACATTACATTCACAGGATCAAAACATAAAAGTATACGGTATTATACAATGCCAAGAAATGAAAGTCTTGAAAATAATATGATGCAAATGCAGGATAGAGTTTGGGAAGAGCAATCCATGTTTAAAATGATCGGTGTAAGAGTTTTTTTGATGCTTTTTAAAATTGAAATTTTAATATCGACTAAAAATTATATCTATTATTTACCAAAATTACTGTATTTATTTTTATAGATGATGTCAACATTTACAACTTTAGCTGAAACATTTTGTGGGCGTATGTTTGCACAATTTTTGGCATTACCGTAACCCATTTTTGAACTTTTTAGAAGTTTTAAACGACACTGAAAATTTGGAAAAGTTAAAAGCTGAAAATTTTGATTTGGGATTTACAGAATTATTTGAAGCATGTGGAGTTGGAATTTTTCATAAAATTGGATTAAAGAAATATATTACGACTTATGCTGGATCATTGTCATCATCAAGTGCTTCATCACTTGGAATTAAAATGCATCCATCATATCTTCCTGGTAAGATCTAATACGATTACGGTATATTACAGTAATCAACATGACAATTTTAGGAATGATGTCATCAAGTACCGATCAAATGGGATTCTTTGAAAGAGTTGGAAATTTTATTGGATTTTTAATGGAAAATGCTTTTCTTTCTTCAATGTTTACAAAAGGCAGTGAAATGGCAATCAAAAAAGTCTTACCAAATTTTAACATGATGGTAAAGAAATTCTTTTGTTGATAAAAATAAGTGATATGATTTTTTTGTAGGAAGCAGTTGCAGATTCAGCTTTCTATTTTGTAAACAGTGATGAACATGTTGATTATGCTATGCCAATTACCCATAAAGTTATTTATATGGCTGGACTTGGAAAAATTCAAGCACATCCATTGGAAAAGGTTTGAACTGATTTTTAATAACTACAGTAACTTTTCCGTTTAAATTCATCAAATTACTGTAGCTTTAATGAATTCACGGACATCTACAGTTATCTGACAAATTATGTGAAACGAATTTCTGTACCTAGTTATTTACTCAAAATTACTGTAGATTTAAAAATTAATATTTTAATTGATATTTTTTTTTAGAAATACACGGATATCTTTGATTCAGCCAAAAAAGGTGTAATCTTATTTTCCTTTGGTTCAGTGGTGCAAAGTCATAAAATGCCTTCTCAATACAAAAAAGCTTTTTTGGAAGCTTTTGCTGAATTTCCTGAAATTAATTTTATTTGGAAATACGAAAAAGATGAAGATGAAATCGCAAAAGGATATTCAAATGTTTTTACTGGTAAATGGCTTCCACAAAATGATATCTTGGGTAAGATTTATGGAAGTAGATGAAAATGACGAAAACGAATTTTTTCGATTTTGACCTAAAAATTTCGTTAAGAATTTTGAGTTTTACGCATTTGAAAAATCTGAATGGCCAATTTAAAATTTAAGATCAAAATTTCGGATTTACAAAACTTTATTGAATCCTCGTAAATTTCTGTATTTTTTCAGATCACCCCAAACTTCTCGCCTTCATTTCTCATGGTGGAATGAATTCTGTGATGGAAGGTTCAACAAAAGGTGTCCCGATGATTTGTATCCCGGTTTTTGCGGATCAAAAACGAAACTCTCAATTACTTGTTCGTCGAGGAACTGCTCTTAAACTTGATAAATCTGAAATTTCCAAAGAATCCATTGTTGCAGCAATTAAAGAAATAATTAATAATGACGAATATCGAAAAAATGCCCAACTTCTTTCAAAAATGGTAAATGCTAAGCCAACAACCTCTGCCGAAAGGGTTGTAAAATATGCTGAATTTGCGGCACAATTTGGAGATACCGGCACTTTACAAACTCAAGGTAGATATCAGTCTTTTTGGGTACTGTATTCCATTGACGTAATTGCATTTTTGATTACTGTAACTGCAATTGCTATTGCATTTGTAATTTTTGTTGTTAAAAAAGTTTGTAAATTTGGTAAAAGACTTTTACAAACTAAAGAAAAGAAAAATCAATAAAAATAATCCGTTTTAAATTTTTTTATACTTCACAGCAACTTCTTTTATGTAACTATTCAAATAAAAGTTATGTAAAAAACACAACATGAACAAAAACTATCATAAGTTGATTATAATTTTCTGACTTAATTTTTATACAAAATATGACTATTTTCTGTGATCCTTAAAAATCAAAATCACTGGAAAACTAGAAAAATCGATTTCCAAAAAATGATAAAATTGTTGTTGTTTATTTTTTGAGTTCTTATCAAGTTGAATCACAAAATAAATGAAAGATCATTCGCTCATCCTCTTTTTTAGTTTTAGTTTTCTTCTTCCGCAACGTGTCATTCTTTCATCTTTGATGCTTAAAGTTGTTTACGCTAAACAAAATGTTTCAAAACAACACAGAAAAAGCATCCTTCTCTTTTTCTTTCTTTTTCACAACAACAGCAAAAAGGATGGACTTCGGACATGTGCGCCCAAAAAATACTTGAAAAAGAAAACACGTAAACAAAAAAAAGACCGAATATAAAAGGAAGCTGAAAAACACAAAAAATGCAACTGAATTTGTTTCTCTCTTTTTCCGCTTTCGTGTATTTTTTCTTCTTTAAAGCCATTTTAGAAAATAATTTTCATAAATTTTCTAGATATTACAGTTAATTCTAATCCCTATCAATTCCTCAATCATGAATACCAAAAAAGTTGAAGTTCATAAAGAAGTTACTAAACAAGAAGTTCCATATGAAGAAAAGACAGCCCTCGGAAAATTGAAGGAAGGTGTCAAAGATGCCGCAAGCGCAGTGAAAGAAGCCGTAACCGGTGAACCCATGAAAGAAACCGTTCATCTTCAAGAAAAAAGCTACAAAGATTCTGATGGAAATATTCGTCATGAAAAAACTACTGCAACTCGTGAACGTTAAGTTTAAACATATTGTTTCAATTCCATTAAATTCTCATTTTTTGTATGTAAAAATGTACCTCATTTGATAATTTAAAGTTTATGCAATTTTTATCAAATAAAATTTTTATGATTTAATGGTTCTTTTCAAATTTTTTCAATTTACAAAAAAAAAATAATTTTAACGAAATGTTGTTTTTAAAAAAAATCAGTGATTCATCAAAAATGAAAAGAGACAGGAATGTGTTTTGTCTGAAATGAATTAATGTTCACACATTTTAATTTTAACTTAAAAGTCTTAAGACTTTTTCTTGCTTTTCATCATCAACAAAAAGGCAGACAATGTTTCTTTTTGATCAGAAATTAAAATTTTAAATTTTTTTAAAACAGTCACCAATTGGATACATTCAATGATTCATTGATTGGATGCGAGATGGGAAAAAATCCGCAGCAAATGAATAATTCAAATAAAGCAATTCGGATTGTTAATAGGCTGCATTATTTGGTTTCTAGAAAAGTTTAACAGTATTCAAGACAACAATATTCTTTTATTTACTTAAACATTGCTTTAAAAAATATAAATCTGAAAATGAAAATTGTATTCGTTCTAATGACAAAAAACACAAAATTCGTATAAGAGAAAACTATACCACAAGGGTTAAACAAATCAGCAGATCCTTGTAAAAAAGGTTATTTCTAATAAATTTTTCAAACAAAAGAGAAAGAAATTTTAAATTATATCTAGCTTTTTTTGATTTTAAGGAATCGGGTCAGATTTTTCAAGAGATTCTGATCGATCAAAAAACATAACAATGTTTGCAAAATTTCAATGGTTTTGAAACGGATTACCAAAACATGTACAGTAATGCTATTTTTTTTCTGACAAAAAGAATTATTTGTGAAACTCATATGGAAATCAAAAAACTTTTTATAAAAGTAATACAATACAAAAAATGGGTAAAAACAATAAAAAATTTGAAAACAAAAAATCAAACAAAACAAAATTAAACTGTTTGAACAATACAATGAACAGTTTCAAAACCTTCAATTTTCTTTCCATCGATATCAGTGGTTTCCCATTTTCCTTCATCATTGCAAGTTAAATATGAAAAAGCATGGAATTTTTCTTCCTTTGAAATATAAGAATAAATTGGACCATCATTTGATTCATCGAAAAGGATTTCGGTTCCAGAGCCATCTTCAACAAATTGAAGTTCTTCATTTGTGAAGGTCGAAGTTTGATTTTGAGATTCTGAAGCCATGGTAAAATTTTCAAGAGGTTTTGGAATTAAAAGAGTTGGAGTTGGTTTTAATTCTTCAATGGCAATTCGGGCATCAATTGTTTTTGGTGGTTTTGCTGAACAATGAATGGTAAGTTTTGCGCACATTTGTTTTTTGCTGCTCCAATAAGTATAAACATCAATATGGGATTGTCCGCAGGTAAGTGATTTATCCATTGATTCATAGTTGCATTCTTTTGACACTTCAATTGGAGGACATTGCATACATTCTAAAATATATTTATGATTATTTAAATCCATCAAGTAGAAATTATATAACTTACTTTGTGGATTTCGTTTTTGCATATCTCGAGCAACACTACTAACACCAGATTGACAGCCATAACAAATTCCAATTAGTGCAAAAAGTACAAAAAATGAAACGAAGCGAGCCATTTTTGGATTTCTTTTAATAAAAAATGGAGAGCTAATTCGGATTGCAAAGGATATAATTTGTTTGAATAAAAAAAGTCCGACTAATTTTTTATATTTTTATCAATCTTTAAATACCTCTTTTTCGTAATCAATTTTGTTTTTCCAATAATCTCCTATGAGGTTTTATCACTTATTGTTTCTAAAGAGAGATAACAGTTATCTTTTAAAAAAACCAGGCCACTGCAATTTTATAGAAAAAAATTTGAAAATATCGTCCTTTTTCAATAATTGATTCATCCAAAAATTTAAAGTTTTAGGTTTTTTAATGCAAGAATATCGATTGAAAATTTGGTAATAAACAATCAAGTCAAAAGAACTACCGTAATCAAACGTAATCATTTTCTTTTCGAATTTTAGAAAATTCGTTTTATCGTTTAAGCACAATTTTTAAAAACAGTTAATCCTGTGTTATCGGCTTTTCCATGGGCATATAGCCTTTTTCAAACTTCTGAAATTACGGTAGAATCTATAAATTTTTCCATGCAAGAATGAATAAATTTCAAAAAAGGAAGATGACAATAAATTTAAATTTATTTTATCAAATTACACCTTACATAAAAATTATCAGTACATAAATATATCAAAAAAAATACAATTTCTTTTTCCTCTTCTTTTTTCCGCTACTTCTTTTGCAAAAATGCTCCAGAATCAGGTGAAACAGGATTAAAGCCAGAATTGCTATTTTGTTCCGTTGAATTTGAGGTTCCACTTCCTCCCCCTGCTCCTGCTGCAGGAGGTGGTGGAGGGCCAGCATTTGAGGATGAATCAGAAGAGCCTTGTCGACTCATATAACTTGAATCATCATTCTTTTGAGCATAATCATTTCGGAATTTTGATTCACCTCGAGTATTTTGGGTAACAGGATTAAGCAAGAAGAAACCAATTTTAAGATTTTTATCAATCTTTAAAACTGCACCTTTGTTATTCTTTTCAGGATAATATCTTGGAGCAGAAAAAATTGTTAATAATCGACGCTTACAATAAAATCCATATCCATTTAACATCATCTAAAAACACCCAACGGGATTTCATATATCTCATGAATCAATCGAAAGAGAAAGACTAACTTGATGAGCACGAACAATTAAATCAATTTTAAGCTTTTCACAAAGGCTTACAACTGCATCTTCACCAAAATAAACGCTGACTCCTCGAACAGTATTTTGAACATATCCCTTCAAATCAATCATCGGATCAGCCCAAAGCAAATCACATGCAAGTTGATTGGAATTTGGATCTTCCAAAGGTCGTTTAATATTTCGAATATCATCCAAGGAATTCAAGGTTGGACCAATTCCACCATGCATACAAAGAATTCGACCATGGATAATTGCAGCTAATGGAAGATAGGCAAATAGATCATTAAAAGCTCTCCATATAATATTTCCATCATCATCATTAAAGCGATCTCGAAGTTCCTGCCAAAATCCATATACTCGATTAATTGCAATTGATTCATGATTACCTTAAATGAGATAATGTACAGTATCATAATAAAATTACGTAAAAAATTACCTCGTAAAAGATTAAACATTTTTGGATACGCCAATTTATTGAGAAGTAAAGTAATAATACATTCCAAAGAATTTGGTCCACGATCAACATAATCCCTAAAATTAACAATAATGTCTAGAGGGGAAAAAAGATACCGTATAAAAAAGCATACCCAAGGAACAAATATCGTCTTGATACTTGTCCAGCTTTATTTCCTTGTCCAAGCATTCCAAAAATTCGATGTAAATCCAAATACTGTAAAACAATGTACATTTATGCCAAAGATAGATGCCATTTGTTATGTAATGAATGGCATCTATCATGGACGTCAGCAGGGAAAAACACAGAAACACCTCCAAAATTGACAAAAGCCTGGGATCTTTTGTTGTTTGCGGTAAAAGATCAAAGGCGGTCTACATGAAATAGGTCTGTGCCTTATCCTGCTGACGTCCATTGCATCTATCATATCAAATTACTTACTTGACCATGAATATCTCCAACTACGATGCATGGAAGTTGAATTTCAAGTAAGGTTGGTTCAGCAGCAAGTAAAGCCTTTGAATCTTTAATAATTCGAAGAACTTCTTGTGGATCATATTCAATCTTAAAAAATGGATTTAAATAGCTATAATTTATGGAAGCAATAAAAAAAATGCTTGCCTTGTCATCACTAAAAGTGAGATGCTTTTTCAGTAATGCCGCATATGCAAAATTTGAATTTGATGATGGAGTTCCTTGATTTGGTGCAAGTAATTTTTGCGATGCTGTAAATTTTTGAACTTCTGGTGCTCCTCCTTGACCTTGACTATTGCCTTCCATTTGTCGAGGAAATTCAAAGTGATTCTGAAATATGCAAAAGTTGGATTAAAGATACATATGAATTGTATGGCTTGCTTGAGGTGCTTGAAATTTCGTTAAAGAATCAAAAATTCTTTTGGTGGATTTCTTTTGTAAATCTTTAATTTCATTTGTGTCAACTTCAACAGAATTTTCATATGCCGCAATATGAAGTGATAAGGTGCTACTGTTAAGGCTGGAAGAATTCTTTTCTTTCTTCCAACGCTTTTCATATTCTTTATCTTGATCGGCTTTAACGATCAAATTTGGATTCTTTGAAGTTTTAAAAGAGAAATCTTTTGTAACTTTATTTCGATTTTCTTGGTAATTTTCGGTTACGGTATAACCTGATATTATTATTGTTGCTGCAATTCTACAAAACTTCCTTTTTTGCCTTCATGCTCATTCGGACAAAGATTCAAGATAATAATAAATTACAAGAAAATAAATAGCTACAAGTTATAATTTGGATTTTGTTGAAATGCAGCTGTGTTGTTATTTTACCGTAATTTTTGTTATTGTATAATTTGCTAAAAGTTTGAACATTTGTACATTTTAAACTTTGATTTAAATTAAGATTGGAAAATTGAGGACGTTCATCAGAAGAATGAGAATGACTGGATACAGAAAGTTGCTTTAAAAACAATCCATCTCTTTTTGTTGTCATCTAAAAGATATTTTTAGCATGGCTTTTTGAATCAATTAAGAAATTGGAAGTCTCATTAACAATAAAACATTCAACACGGGTATCAAAGCATAATCCGATTATGTTATGCCCTATTCTGTTGGCATTTAAAAATTATTCCGTTCAAATACTTTTATTAATTTTTAAATCCTTTAAAAACCCTAATTTTAACTATTCAGACATCGTTTAAAAAAATAAAAAGAGAACCATCTGCTGCAAACCCATTCAATTACGTCTGATAATTTTATGATGTAATATCAGGGTTATTTATGCGGCTGAGACATGATTCAACATGCTTGAGTTTTTGAATCATGAGAATGATGCAATACTTATTTTAAAGCCTGTTGTTCTAGGTCGGGACTGGCAACAAAAATTTCTTTCGAAAACACTAAACTGCAGTATTTTGATTACAGTGTTATGCTTTTTACGAATGTTTACGCTAAAGTAGAACAAACAAGCTTTTTTTTTAAGAAAATAAGAATGATGAAATACTAGCCAACGGGAAAACAATAATTAAAAATTATAACATATACGGCTGTTGCAATATAAGACGGGAGAAGAGATTAAAGGTTGCAGACGGGATTGGCTTACTGTAAGACGGGAAAGGAGATTAAAGAAGAGATCGGCTGTAAGACGGGACGCGAGATTAATTTGTTTCAGTGGGACAACTACAGCCATCGCCCTTTAAATAAAAATAGATGGACATGTTAATGATCGCCGCTCCGCGTTCATCAAAAGATGATCTTGGAACCTCCCCCCCCCCCCCCCCCCAAACAGATTTTTAAAAAGTCATTTTTGATAATTGAATTCACAAAAACAACTTAATAGTGCCCTATTACTTTTTTTTAATTTTTTTTTTAAGAAATTGCGTTTTATTTAGAGCTATAGCCAGAGAAACTTATTTTCTATTGTAAATAAATGAAACTGCGTGTTTTAATCAAGAAAAATTGTTGATTTATTACCCACAAATGCCTTTTTTAAATTTAAACTGTTTTAACGCCACCAAAATTTACAAAAAGGGAACAACTGAATTTTTATATTTTGCAGAGGGCGATGGCTGTAGTTGTCCCACTGAAACAAATTAATCTCGCGTCCCGTCTTACAGCCGATCTCTTCTTTAATCTCCTTTCCCGTCTTACAGTAAGCTAATCCCGTCTGCAACCTTTAATCTCTTCTCCCGTCTTACATTGCAACAGCCGTATATGTTATAATTTTTAATTATTGTTTTCCCGTTGGCTAGCATACTTGCTTAGGGGGGGTGGATAATTTTGAAAATCCTTATCCTTTTCCCAAATTTTCTGGGATTTTGCAGCGGTCCTGTTTTAAGGCCAGACGTTATCTGAAAAATTTTTCGGCGGCGCTTC
Source organism: Panagrolaimus sp. LJ2414 (assembly GCA_024447195.1). Taxonomy (NCBI): domain Eukaryota; kingdom Metazoa; phylum Nematoda; class Chromadorea; order Rhabditida; family Panagrolaimidae; genus Panagrolaimus; species Panagrolaimus sp. LJ2414. Next base: position 1,276,748 of record JAMRXY010000018.1, read on the forward strand.
GCGCCGCCGAAAGTGTTGCGGTCCTGTTTCATGCTGGGAAGAGTACTTTTCTTTGTTTTTTTGTAAGATATACCCTATTTTTTACTCGATTTCTTATCTTTTATAGGGTTATTGTTAAATAATTTTACTACTGATTATGTAGTTGTTTTTACTCTAATTTATTAGTTTAACTTAGTGTATTATTTAATTGAAAATTATCAGTCTAATAAGCTTAAATTGATATCATTGCTACACCAACACAGTTTTTGACTTTAGGTTTTCAAATGTGTAATACAGTAATGTTATTTTTTTCTTTTAAGGCTATTCTTTGTATATGTGACTCTGAATAACTTTTTTTAATTTAATTGTAAGCGGCTTTTGAAATAACTCTGTAATATTTTCTGTCAATAAGTTAATTAGCATTTAGTGGGTCAAGATTTTTTCGTGTTTTGGAAAACTATAACTAATAGCAATACACTTATTAACTTATCAAATGAATATAACTAAAGAGTAGCATCTTCAATCGTTTTGTGTTCACTATGAGTTTGTTTTTCATAGTTTTGACTATGTATTTTATTATAACCTTCCAGTCGAATATTCAGTAATAGTTCGATTATATTATGGAACATCGACTGTGCTTAAAGTTATTAGAAGATACAGTTGAACTTCGTGATTCTGAGTGAACTATGAAAAAAGACATAATATCGTCGATTTGAAATGAGGCCCGATTAACGTGAGCCTCTTATGGACAGGGTCAAAGGCAAACGATGTAATAACGAGTTCAACGTTACAACAAGGTTCGACTTTGACATTATAATGTAGAAGCTTTTATTTTGCTATTATTTTAAAACCATGGCCGACAATGCCATTTGAGATACGTTTCTCGGATTTTCAGACATTTCAAAAACACTAATAAGGTTAGTAGTAAAATATTACGTAACAAGGTTTTTTCTACTTCGAAAGTTTCTTCCCCAAAGAAAAATTTTTATTTTAGGCCGATGAGGCTAATTAACTCTGAGTCATATAGCCCAGAATCTCAGCTTTCCAAAAACATGTAATTTATGATAAAAAAAAACTACTTTTGGATAAGCTAATAATGTATGATATATTTTATATTTTTAAAAACCCCATACCTACATGCATAAGCATGGAAATTATCTGATTTTTATCTTTAAACATAATTTTTTTTCCTATCCATGTATTTTTGCTTAACAGTCAACTTTACAATGGTGGAATTTCAAAGCTGTGAGAGATAATGAGCTAATACTTTCCAAACAATGTTTTTAGATCATACTCTATCCTAAAATAATAAAATAATCAAAATAGAGATGGTGAAATTGTACTCATATACGAAAAATGTGTTGAATCAACTTTGTTAGCGAAATCAACAAGTTTTGGATTTAGCATATTGCATGACTAATTAATTAAAATGTTGCAACTGTTGTTCCTTCAAATAAAAGTATCTCCAAAAGTTGTAAGCTAAGGAGGGTTTTTACGGGGCAATGGTTGTCACTTTGCTTTGAGCAAACAAACTGATGAAGAGGGATTCAAATTTTATGAAATCTTTTCTAATAAGGAATTATTACGTAACACCCAATGCTGAATCGATGCAACATCTAAGAAATCTGGGAATAACATCTTTAAGCGATCCGTTTTAAAACAATATCATACTTGCTAAAAAAGCTAACAATGCAACGTTTTAAGCAAACTTTTGTAAACGCATGATTCTGTAAAAATCTTAACGCTTGATAGAAGCTATGCATAAAATAAAAATCATAAAAAAGTTTAGCAATTTCAATTAATTAAAATTGCCTGAAAAGGTGGTGTTTTTCTGTGGCAATTTTAATTAATTAATTTAAAATCTTTATCGATAATTCATTGTATAAACCTCAACAAGTACGAATGGTGTTAATTAGAATGTTATAGTAAACATTAATAAATAATTTGAATTACGCAATATCAAGAATGACAAACCTTTCTAAATTTTATCCAAAATCCAAAGGGTCCACCCTTTGAAATATTTCTCATAATTTTGAAATTTTTGGCCAAAATCAACGTACTCCCCCCTTCGCACCAAAATGATCGACCGACCGCTCCGCGGTCGGTCGGTCATGGGGTGGAGAACTCCACCCCCTAAGAAACTATGTTGGCTAGTCTCCTGAGCCGTCTGCTGTGAAGCAGAAAAATTTACAAAGTGTTAAGGATTTATAAGAACTAATTATTTCATGAAGTTATTTTTGACAACAACAAAAGCTTGTTAGCCAAACTATTCTTGTTTCATTTTATCCGGGATTCAATGTTACCCATATTGTTGCCGTAAATTAATTTTATACTTATAAAAGTTTATGATTTTCTAATGAGAATAAGGAGACATTATCAATTTTAAATAATTATTTCCAACATTTTAAAATATACAATTTGTTAATAATCGGCGTGTTAAGATTTAAAATGCATGAATCTACATAAATTTTATATTTTTTCCAATTTTTTGGAATTACACAGTTATTCAATTCTAAAGAATACAAATAGAACGGGAGGAGAGTATGGAGCCTGAAGGGCCGGGCCCCATTCCTTCTAGCCTGCAAAGCATGACACTCATAAATAAGCAGCAAAACCCGATAGTATTTAATAATAATAAACAAAATTTATAAATGAATTCTAAAAAATACATTACAAAAATGGCCCCACGAGGTCAAAATAGAAAAATTATTATCAACTCCGGGGTCGAATCAACTGTTATCGAGCAGGGTTCACCGATGCCGATATGTACCTAACCTCTTCCTTGACAAAAAATCTCAGAACCACGCAAAACTCCGTTTTTAAAAGAAAAAAGTGGTCCCCTGGGGTCAAAAATGAAGATATACAACTGAAACCGGAGTCGATTCATATGTAACCAATCACGGGCTATCCATTCCAATACTTATCTAAACTCTTGCTTTACAAAAAATCTCGGAACCCCGCAAACCCCTGTTTTTAAAAGAAAAAGTGGTCCCCTCGGGTCAAACATGTAGATATATTATCGATCCCATGGTCGAATCATATGTAACCAACCACGGTCTATCCATTCCAATACTTATCTAAGCTCGTACTTGATAAAAAAATCTCGAAACCCCGCTTTTTTAAGAGAAAAGTGGTCCCCCGGGGTCAAAAATCAAGATATATCAGTAAACCCAGTGTCGAAAAATATGTAACTAATCACGGGCTATCGATTCCAATACTTATCTAAGCTCGTACTTGATAAAAAATCTCGAAACCCCGCAAAACCCCGCTTTTTTAAGAGAAAAGTGGTCCCCTGACCCCTAAAACGAACCGTTCGGGAAAAACCAAAAGTCATTTAGTACTATTTGGACCATGCCCGATTCATTCCAATATCTCTTAAAAGTCCCCCATACCGGGAACGCCGAAATCCACGTTCGTTTTTTCGTTTTCGGGGCATATCTCGGGTCCCAGGGGGCATGGGGTGTCAAAACCAAAAAATTATCAAATGCGATTTTTTTCTCTACATACCTGCCAAATTTCATAGCTCTACGATTAAAACTGACGAAAATCGATTTTTAGGGGTAGAAAGGTAGGGAAGTTGAGTCGTAAACAGCCGCAGCGCGCCCCTTCGGGGCGCGCTGCGTCTGGTATTCAACGCTGCTTGAGGGTAGCCTAAGAAAGAATGAAGAAAATGAAAACGACTTTGATCAAAGTATAACAGTTAAAAAATGAATTTGGATTAAAAGATTTTATTATTTTAACTGAGGTGCAAAGATTATTGTAATACTCATTAATCTTCGAGATAGAACGAGATAACTCATTTATGATCATTTATAACAACGTTGCTTATTTGTAAACATTACGGTATTCAAAAAAAACAAACTTAAAAAAAACTGACGTTAAAATTTTTTGTGAAACAAGTACGGTATAAAATTTGATAGAATATCTTTATTGTTCAGTTACAAAACAGGAAAAAACAGATATTTCGGATGTGTATTAAATGAGACCAGTAATTAAAATGAGTGCTTTGGTAAAATAATAGGAAACAAAAAAAGGAAAGGAAAAAAACAATATTAAAGAAGAGAACAAAGTTTAAACAAAAAAAGAGAAATAATAATTATACAAAAAGAGGAGGAATGTTAAAAACCGGATATATCAAATCAGCGGATATCTTTCATTAATTTTTCTAAAACATTTCATCATCTGAAGCACATTCATCAGCGAAATCTGCGAATTTATGTGAAATTCTTTCTTCATATTCTGCCCAGAGGACTTCATTCCGTCGAAGTTGAATTGGATCTTTTTCAAATGGAGGAAGGGCTGGAATGGCGCACGATGTCACGAAGGTTGGCTTTGCAGATATTGGAGGAGGTGGTGGTGGAGCAGTTCGGATTGGTTGTGAAAAAACAGGTGGTGGAGGTCTTGCTGGTCGAAATGTATTTGTATTTGTTGATGGTGTTCCAACTGTTGATGGCTTTGGAGGTGGTGGAGGAGGAGCAATTTGTGGTCGAGTAATTGGCCGTAAAGTTCCTGTTGATCCTTCAATTGATCTCGGAGCCATTGTTACAATTGTTTCAGTGCTTAGCTAAAATAAATAAATACTGTAAGATTCTTTAAAATAATATTTAAATAAACTAATCATCATGTGAAGAAAAACGAAGTCAAATGATTAGTAAATACCGTATACCAATCAATTGCCCCAATGTTCCTGATCATGATATCATCACGAAAAATTTAATCAATATATCAACCTATTTACTTCCTATGAAAAATAAATTTCAATAAAACCCAAACCAACCTTTTCATGTTGACCAAATGAATTTGAAATATTTTTTGGTGTTCTATTTTTGTTTTCAGCTTTTGAAAAGCAAAATCTTTTAAGAATTCGAAGTGGTTCAACAGCAAATTTACAGAATCTCCATTTCTTATATCGCATTGTTGAGGGTCTCATAGATTCAGAGACTTTATTGGAAATTTTCTTTAGCACAAAGTAACAACAAATTGATGAAAGCGTCAAAAATACAGAGCATACAAAAAATCCAACCAAAAACTGAAAAAAAATATATAAACAAGTCAGTTTACAAAATTGATTTCAATCTTAAACACAAAATTTATGGGGAAAAACGATTTTTTTAAGGGAAGAAGGGTTAGACTATTTTTTTCGAGGATGAGTCACAACTTCCTTCCTTCCTTGGAAAGTGTTAAAAAATCACTTAAAGGAAAGAAGGAAGTGTGGAAGAAGAAGGAGGAGGTGGTGGGTTAACCTATGCATCAGCCGGATGCGGAAAAGTGAAGTCATTCATTGAATGATTGTGATTGATAAAAAAAGCATGAGATCTATTGATGATTAATAATGTTGACAAAAGATTTTAATTAAAACTTTGTAAACGTTTTTTTGTTAATTAAAACATTGATCATCAATCGAAAAAACACGAAGAAAAAATAGCTCAAAAAGTGTACCAATTCGAACAACAAATTTAATTTAACTTTTTTAAATGTCCGTTTAAAATAAAAATTTTATAAAAATGGAACAGCTGGACATTAAGGAAAAAAATTGCTGCAAAAAATGCTTTTAAAATTCTCCGCTAGATTGATTACATTTCCCCTCTTCGACTCTTTGATTGAAAAAAGTTGTTCAAAAGTATAAATTCAAAAAGTGACTCAATGACTATTTTTTGTTTTTCTCTCAAACATTCTTTTAGTGGCCCTCAAAGAAATTAACGTCCTTCAAATAAAAATGCAAAATATAACTTACAATAACATAAAATGGAATTTTTCTTTTGCACGTTTCTGGAATACAATTTATTTCATTGCAAAACTTTTTAACTCCACAATCACATTCTTCTTCACCTTCAACGACACCATTTCCGCACATTGCTAAAGCTGGATCATAAAAAGCTGACCAATCAAGATATCCATCTTCAACGTTATCCTTCTCCCGACGAGGTTGTTTTGAAAGGCATCGATTCCGACTTATCAAATTTGCAAGATGTTGAGCAGAACAATCGTGATCAAATCCACTGTAAAAGTTAGATATAATTACTGTAGAAAAAGCAAAAAGGCATACGGTATTTTTAAGCAACCAGCAGAAGGAGAATATTTTTCAGATTCATAAATTTCTTGAGCCAACGTTCGATCATTGCATGCACAATTTGTAAGATTCAGTGGTTGATCTTTGTCATCATGGGCAACTCCAAGTAGATGAGCAGTTTCATGAAAAAATATTGCACCCATTGCTTCAGGATTATGTGGATAAAACTGAAAAAATCATTCTGTGATTTGAAAAAATGAAAGAAAACATACCCCACAAATTAGATTATTTCGATACGAACACATTCCATCAACATAAGCTAAACCACCAGCATAACGATAACCTAAAAATATGTTTTTTAATTTAAAAATGTCAAAAAAATGATTTAGTTTAAACTTACTAATTAATGCAGCAAAATTATGAAAAGGTAATTCTCGAAGTTTATGATAGTGATACGTTTGAAAAGTATAAAGTGAAAGGTCATCTCTCATTGTCTGAAGGACATCAACAACACTAATTCGCATATTTAATTGTGAGAAATAAGTATTCGCTTCTTTAATCATTTTCATTATTTCTTGCTTTATTAAAGTTATATTTCCAGAATAATGTCGAGTCTAAAAAAACACATACACTTACAGTATACCAAAAACAATAGAAAAATAAAGCTTACAATTTTAGAATCAACAAAGATAAGAGTGTAAAGATAGACGGGGTCCCCGCTGAGAACTGTTCTTGAGTAATCTGGAGCAGGATCGCCCCAAACGGCAGGTTGAGCATTGGCGATTTCGGCATCATTGACTGCATCAGCAGTTATGTCATCATTGAAAATTATGGATTCAGATTCAGTTGAAGTTGAATAAATACCTGGTATTGTTACAGTATCAGAAGCCGCAGTAGAAGCAGAGACAGAAGAAACATTCAAAATAGTTACAAATAGAAATAGTAATAAATTAAATTGATTTTTGGCAGTTGAGATAAAAAATAGAGAAGTTGAAGAATTAAAGCAAAATAATGAAACTTGGCAGTGTTTAAATTTTGGCATTGTTATTTGAGATTAAATAAATTAAAGATACATTCAAACAATAAAAAAGTGAAATAAGCTTTCCCTGATTTGATATAAAAAAGGCAAATAATTGCACACAAAAATACAGAGAAATAATAAAAATTAATTTTGTTAAAATCCAAAGTAGTAGTAATTACATCCCGAAACGATTAAACTTGAAAAAAATGGAGGTAAAAGAAAATCTAAAAAAAACAAATTTGATTTATTTAAAAAAGATTGTTGCAAATTAATTTTCACGTAAAAAAGGAAAGATAAAAAGCGGCGGCGACCACGCTTAAAACATCAATCAAAGTTTGGGAAAAAGAAAATCGGAGGAAAAACTTACATAGACTTTAATCAATCTTTCTTTTTTTTTATGATGGAAGCAACAAAAAATAGGTGCCGAAAAAATGTATATTTTTTTTGATAATGGAAGAAATGAAAATAGCTTGTTTTATTAATGAGAACAATAATTATCGGAGGAGGAGAAAATCGGTAGAAGAAAAAAGAAAAAGATGAGAATTTTCGGGAGAAAAAAAAGATAAAATACACGGCGATTCTGAATAAAAAGGTTTCAAAAAAGGGAGAGGTTTATTGAGTGAATGTAAAAAAGTACTGTAGCTTTCTTGTTAAAGTTTACCTAAAAGAAAAAAGCACCAAAGTTTTCCTTAAATGAAATGAATACGGTACTTTGAAATTCTTCTCTCAAAATCTTTTGGAAATCTTGAAATGACAAACTTCATTCATGAAAACCGCCAAAAGTTTACATAAAATTTTATCATAAAAATACTTCAAAAATTTTTTTAACCCGAAAAAAACTATAAAAAAATTCAAACACGTTTTTTTCTTTATCATTTTTTATGCGCTCAAAAATTTTAATTACTTTTCAAAAAGGTGCCACTGGAAATCATAAAAAAGCATGTTTTTGCAACTTCTTCATTTTTTCCCTTTTTTCAAAAATATTGAATTCAATCAGTTTATTTACATTAGTCAAAAAAGGGCCAAAAATAATTGTGAGGTAAACGCTGTAAAATTTTTGTACTGATTCGATTTTTTTATTGATAATAAACTTTTAAAATGGAAGCAAACTGCTGTTTTTCGTCTAGACTGTTTTTACTGTTGAATAATATAAAACATTATTCAAAACTAAAAAGCGAAACAAAACAAAAAACTTGATTCAAGCATTAAACTTTCAGAAAAAAAAGAAAGAAATATTTCTAAAATTTTGATGAATGACCAATGTCCATTTGAAAGGCATTTTTTCGAAGTAGCAACAACGAAGAAAACAAAGATTCCCAAAAAATATGAAACTTGACAAGAAAGAAAGACTTATTCAACGGCATTTTTTTGGCAATGAAGAATTGCCACTTTTCTTGGCATCAGCATCATCATAAACATCGCCTTTTAAAAACTTTTACAGATTTTTCGAATCCTATTTCCGTGAAATTATACTTCTTTTTATTTAAAAAAAAACGTAATTAAAAGTATCAAAATATTTTTTTAAAAAAGATAAAAAACTTGGAATGATAGAAGATGAAAAAAGTTGCAGCCTATTAATGAGGCCATTAAAAGGCATTTAAAAATGATGTCTATAAAAAAAGGGAAGAAAGAAAGATAATGAAAAAAACGATGGCATGCAAGAATATCATGATGGGTGGGCCATTTTTTCTTCTTCAACAAAAAAAGCAGCTGTGAAACGTCAAAACTTTTTTTTTGACAGACATAAGTTTTGGCGGCACATGTTTTTTTATATTTACTTTTATGATGATATTTGAAATATGACAGATATAATATGGGTCATAAAGACTAAATTTACTCATTGAATTTCAGGATTTTTAAAACTTAAAAATGGGTAATCAAAAATCTACAGTATTCCTAAAGTTAAGCAACTTAAAATTCAAAAGAAACCCCCAAAAATCATACCTAAAAAAATTTGTCAAGGAAAAAGTGTTAAAGAATTGCTTCCAAAAAACCTCTTTTTTTTTTAGTGATCACTTTTGTGGCTGAAGTAATTTATCGCTTTTGTCGAAAGCAAAACGATTTCTTTTGGAGGGATGAGATCAGGGAGATAATAAGATTGATTATCTCATCTCCCTCTGTTTTTGTGTCCACATTCTTTTCAGTTTTCATTACATATAGACATTTTTTTGAAGAATTATGTGTTGTTGTTTTTAGGAGTTCCAGTGCTGGACTGTTCCGGCCTAATCAGTCAAAACCAACTCAAAAAATGAACGAAGAATTAGATTGTTTTAAAGTTATTAAACGCAAAAATCAAAGAAAACTGATGAAAATATGATAACTAATTTAATAAAAAGAGACTAAAAAATTAGTGACAGCTTGTTTGTCACAAAATAAACTCAAAATTGAACATCAAAATAATCCTGAAAAATTATCAAAACAAACAAGTTTTCCGCTAATGTTTTTATAAAACTAAAAAATGTGTGTAAAAATAGCTTCCACAAAAGTGTAAAAAATACGATAATAAGCAGGTATAAAAAAAAGCCTTTAACAAAATCAAAGCAACGAAAGAAAACAAAGGCACATTTGGAGGGAAGAAAAAGTTAATGTCCCAGAAGAATAATTTGCAGGTGTAAATTTTCTATTTTTAATGTGACAACTTTTATACCCAAAGGTGTGTAAAAATAGTTGTTAAAAAAGATCTAAAAAAATAAAATTGACTATCTGTTACAAAGCTTTTCTCGTTGCCATCCTTCTCAATGGCATTTCTTTTGAATATAATAAAGTGCCGAAAAAATGCCAAACAAGAAAAACAAACGTAAGTGGATTTTAATGCTCGAAAGAATTTTTATTCCCTCAAGATAAATTTTTATATATGCAAAAATATAGGCACAAAAACAGAGAAAAAAAGAAGGCATATATTCAAAATTATTTAATTCGCGCAAGCAACTTTTTTCTTTCTTTTTTTCGTGACACTTCCTTGTTGCATTCATTCAATTCTTTTGCCTTTGCTTTTGGTTTGCACATGTTCAAAATTGCTGCTGTTGAGGCTTTTGAGGCTTTTGATGATGACCATCCACCCTCCACCCCCGATGGTCACTTTTTTTCTGGGGCCAAGTTTTTCCCTCCTTTTGACTCATTACATTTTCTTTCTTTTCCTTTTTTATTTTTGAGTCACTCTTTTTTTCGCCTTATTTTGGTCACTTTCATTCATTTCAATTTTAAGAAATTTTCATTGCCTTTCTTCTTCTTTATTGTTATTGGCATGTTTTCAAAAAATTTGTTTAAAACTGACAGAAACCAATTTGAACATGGTTTTGTTCAAAAGAATAGGTTTTTGAAAGAACACTCAACATATGGGGTTTGAACCATGTTTTTAATTTTTTAAATTGTAAAATGGGCCTTTTAATGCTAAAGTAGTTATGCTTACATTCCAATCAAAGAATGTTTGTTTTTAAAAGCAAGTCCAAAAAGCAAATATAAAACTGATAACATTCAAAAACACAGTGACCACCACCACCACGAAAAAACTGATTTCACTTTACAGAAGGCAACATTAAAAAGGAAAAAGTACGCGATCTTTGCTGATAAATCAAAAATGCCATCAAATATTCTATTTTTAGTTTAAAAAAGCAAACCAAAACTAAACCCATTCCGAAAAGAAAGTGTAAAGTTTATGATTTACAATAAAAAGCAACAATGAACTTTGAAACTTCAAAAACGGGCAAAAGAAAAACTATAAAAACAAATCAAAGAAGAAAAAGAAGGAGTGAAAACCAGATGGACGATTGCCAAATGGGTTATAAAAAAAGTAAATGCTTCAAATCAAAGCTAAACAGAAAAAAATTATGGCGATTGTGGTCAGCAGCAACAGCGGCAGCAGCCTTTGCATTGATGGTGGCGGTTATGGCGGCACACCTTCTTCTTTTTCTGCTGTTACAAATTATTTTTCATTCAGAAAGAAAAAGGAATACATAAAAATCAAAGAAGAAGATAAAAAAGAAACCCGGAGAAATTTTTTATGATCGACCGTAACAATGCTTAAACACAGTTACAAATAAAAAAGTGTAAAAGCATCTTCAAATATTTTTTGTTGCACTTTTGACTCAAGTTTTGAGAAGAATCTTTTTTAGGCCAAAAAAAGAAGAAGAAGCAAACATACAAAAAGAAGTAGCCGACGTCGACACTTGTTTTTGTCAGACAAAAAATGCAACATTTTTTATTTAATTTTTTTATAAAAAAGCAAATTCACGCAAAATAAAGACAAAAATTAAGGGAGTGAAAAGCGGGCCCTAATTTGGCTAATTTTTGAAAAAGGAAGAAAATTGAATTCAAAAAAAATTTTGCAAAGATTTTTCAGAAAATGACCAACAAAAAGCTAAAGAAAAAAAAGATTCACGAAAATACTAAAAAAAGAAAAACGTAAAAAATAGAAGTGCTAATTTGCGTAAAAAAGTGCTAAAAATAGTTAGAATAAAAAAAAAGGATTGCTTCAAGCAAGCCATGAAAAAAGAAAGAAATGAAAGCACGCGATGGAAAGATTATTCAAGAATTGGGATACTGTAATTTAAATTACAAGTAATTTTTAATGAGTTAACAAGTTTTAATTTTAAAGATTCTTTTGTATTTTTTAAATTAAAAATTTTCAGTTCTTCAACCTTCTTTTCATGAATTCAAATAAAAGCCACCTAAACTGAATCCTTAAAATGAGATGGCATGAGTTTTTTATGACTTTAAATCATAAATTTTTGAACAAATGCCAAGAAAAACCTCGGACATTAGCAACAACATCTGGCAAAAACCAACCGACCCAAAAAAATGAAAGAAAGAAACAAAAAAATCTGACCAAAGCATTTTCCCCGATTAATAATCAAATTATTGACCTCTGTTGGTTGTGAGAAGGAGGAGAAAAAAGATTAACAAAAAATTTATATATATTTTTTAGAAGAATAGTTTATTATTTCTCGATGCCAGAAATTTAAAGAGAGAAAACGAATGAAATCGGAAGAAAGAAAATTCGTGAGGGTTTTAAAGCATTTTCAATCTGGTAAAACACAGGAAAGGAGAAGCTTCAGGGAGAGAAAAAGAGAGAAAAATGAAAATTTGGCCTCATTACAAAACAACAACAAAAATACATATTTTGTTTCGTGCTGTTTTTCTCTCTTCAGTCCGTTAATTAGCCACTTTAGGCCGCTGAAAATACAGATTTTTAAATTTTTAATAAATATTTAAAATTAGTAAAAACATACATAAAAATGAATATGTTAAATTTTTTAATAAAAAACTAAAAATAGTCAGAAACAGTGATGCAAGCCGCCCGCCCTTTCCCCGCCCCGGGGGCCCCTTTTTTCCCCTCCCCCGGGGTTCGGGGGAGGGGAAGGGCGAAAAATTAAAAAACGCGGGGGGAAGGGGAGGGAAAAGGGGGGAGTTTGAAAGTCATGAGGGGAAAAAAGGGGGAATTTCATTCACAAGGATCTGAAATAACATGTTTTTAACAAAAAACTACCTATTCTTGCATTAATTTAGCAAAATTTTAAGAAGCAAGTTTATTTAGCAAGTTTTTTCATTAATTCAGCAGTATTTTACATTGTCGTGGATTTAATTGTTTTTCACAATACAAATCAAGATTGAGATCATATTTTTCGAAAAAGCGAAGAAAATTTTAAAAGGGCGAAAAAGGGGATTTTGGAGGGGAAAGGGCGGGGGAAAGGGGGGATATTTAAAATCACGGGGGGAAGGGCGGGGGAAAGGGGACAATTTTGGAACCTCCAGGGGAAAGGGGAAGGGGAGGGGGACAAAAATGGCGACCTTTTATCACTGGTCAGAAAAGTAAATAGTCAAATCAGAAAGTACAAAAGTAATAAACAAAACATAGATTGAAAGCACCTGAAAAATTACGGTAGTTTAGAAAAATAAAAATACAGAATTTTTAGTTTTGGGTTATAAAAATCATTAATCTCTAATCTTTCCTTAACTTTCAGGCTAAAGTTTTTTTGTTTTAAACAGTTTAAAAAAGTGTCATTTAAAAATTTTGTAAAATGCAACACTTTTTTGAAACTGAAACCAAAATTTTGAGGGAAACAAGGAAAAAAACAAGGTCAATCGGATAATATCTTTTTTTTTCAAATGGCTACTTCTTTTTTTTAGTGTCCATGATTGCGACTTTTTTTGTAAAATAACGTAAAATTGACTAAATGAGGCAAAACTAGGAGAAATAATATGAGGGAAAAAAGAGCTTGACAGAAATAAATAAAGTAATCACGCACGAATTCATTCATCAATAAAAAATTGAGATGAAGAAAAGAAAGATTCCTTGACAACAAAAAATTTTTAAAAACAGCTACTTTTAATTTTTGTTTGTTAAAAAATGGGAGTAAAAAAGCTAATAAATACAGTTATTTTTATACTTTTTTGAGTAAAAATTATTTGGTATAAAATATAAAAACGTTGTTTTTATTTAAAAATATGACTCAGACTTTACAACTTTTTACAATGGTATTCACAAAAAAAAATAAAACTGTTTAAAGTTGTAAAAAATGTGATGATAATAAAAAATGAATCATTTTTCTTTGACTTGAATTCAAGCTTGAATTATCTTTCAAATTAATACAGAGACAAAATTCTTATTTGCACTATTTTACGCCTCATTTTAACCTAAAAAATGTTACAGTAATCAATTTGACTATAATATTGTTTGATTACAAAAAGGTGGCAAAAGCTTTGAAAACTACTTTGTCGGAATTGTAAATTTGGTTACTGTATTCGCATTGATATTATAAAATTCAAAGTCATATTTAAATCATACAAGAAGTGGTCTGTTAATATTAGAAAGTAAAAAAAACTACTTTATGTAAAAAAACGTCTTCAAAAATATCTGGAAAGCAAAAAAAGTGTGAAAAAAAGAGTTATGGCAACACAAGTCGAAGGAATACGGAAAAAAACACAAAAGAATAATAAAGAATGTCGCCACAAAAATAAGACAAAAGACTCAAAAAAGGGTAAGAAAAAAAAAAACTTTTGAGGTTTGTTTCAAATGGTCAAAAACAAAAGAGAAAGGAAAAAATAAATTTGTGTAACTCGATCGTTGAAAGCAGACAACAGAAAAAAAGGCAAATCATAAAACAAAGATGCCTGCAAAAAGAGGTTTCAAAAAAAAAAGGGATTTTTTTATATTCGCTTTGATCAAAGAAAAGAAAAAGCTGTGAATCTTTGAGTGCTGGGAAGGAAGGAGGTGGAATGCGGGGTGGTAGAAGAAGGTCAAAGGTTTTTTCGAGATGTTTAGTTTTTTGTTGTTGCTCTTTTTGATTACTGTAGAAGGCGAATCCTTGAGAGATAAAGAAATGATTTCATTTTATGAACCATCACCATTGTAGACAACGTAAAATGTCCAAACGAAGCAAAAAAACATAATCTTCACCTGATTATTCATTAGTTTAAATCAAATTTATTCTTACGAACAAAACTGATTTTTTGTCGAGGAAGTTAAAAACTAGCTGATTTTTGTCAACTATTGAATTTTAACTCCATCATCACTTAAGGTCATCTGAATCCAAACCACTCTTAAAATGTTTGTCAACTAATATCACACTATTACAATTTGATTTGTTTTTCAATGATGCAAAAAATTTTCTTTTTCTTTTCTCTTTGAAGCGGAACATGATAGCTTTTCTTTTTCTTCTCCTTCATCTTCTTCTTTAACAAACACCTGCATTCATTCATTCATTTTTTTCTGATTCTGCGCAATCTGTGCCATCCTCTTTTCTTTTTCCTTTTCCTTGCTTTGGCTTCCTTGATGTTCATGAGTGAGAAAAGAAGGAACTATTTTTCTTTTTAAAGATGATTTTTTATGAAAGAAAAAAGAAATAATCAACACTAAAAAAATCATAGCCATAAAAACACCTTTTTGGAATTTGCGCAAGCAATGGTTTCTCTCTTTTTTCTCATCATTTTCTATCTTCTTTTTTTATTACATATTTTTTATTGTATGAAAAGGAAAATAATTTTTTTTACAACAAATTTATTATTTTTTATTGGCATTACAATTACAAGGTTATTAACAAAGAAAAAAAATATATATGTGTTTTTCGGGGCAACAATCAAAAACTAGAAAAAAAGAAAAAGGAATGAGAAATTTTCACTCATACTCAAAAATCATACTGTAACAATAAAATTTACCAATCTTAAAAAAATTAGCATACGGTAACCAAAAGAACTAATTAAGATCCAAATTCTTCAACATTTTCATCAATTTTTTCATACTCATAATTTCCTTGTCCATCCATTTTCAGGTAATAATCATGATGAACCCAAAGGGATTTTCGATGGGATACGGTAAAGAGGGTGATACCTAATTCTCGGCACTTTTTATACATTGCGCCTTCAACATCAACAGAAACCGCTGAAGTGCATTCATCCAAAATTGCAAACTGCGGTCGGTGATAGAAAAGTCGGGCCATGGCAATTCTCTGCTTCTCACCCCCGGATAAAACATCCATCCAATCTTGTTGAGAATCCCATCCACCTTCTCGTTGAAGGATATAAGCAAGTTGGACTCGATCAAGATATTCAATTAAATCTCGATCTGTAATTCCTTTCTTTCTCATATCCGCTGGTTTATCCGGGTAAATGACTTGATCTCGAAGGGTTCCCAATGTCATATATGGTCTCTAAAAAAGGGGGTGATTGAGTTTTTGAGTTATGCAAATTTTTGAAATTCCCAAAAATGTACCTGCGGAACGTAAAAGAGTTTTCCTTTAGCTGGCTTTGTTAGCTTTCCTCCAAAAAGTGGCCACAATTCTCCCAAAATTCTGAACAAGCTCGATTTTCCGCAACCATTTGGACCACAAATAAGCACATTTCGCCCTGAGGGGACTTCGAAATCCATTGATGGAATTAGGACATCCCCATTTGGAGTTACTAATGGTACATCTTCAAATTTAATAATATTATCTCGGATTATCAGCTCTCCACTTCCAGGAGATAATAATTTTGTGGATGCCGCTGCCAAGGCCCCATCGGCGACCATTGTTCTTTCGTATTTTCCTGTTCGAAGATCATTTAATACTTCCATCAAGGTATCCACCCGAGTCGTAAATCCACTAAGCCTTGTCATTTCTCGTCCAGCAAGGGCTAGTCGCCCCAAGGCTTCAGCAAGTTTAAACATCATTCGACCAGAGTTGTAATAATCCTAAAATATATTTGCATATATCATATATCCTATGTAATAAATTTTACTTGAATCAATTCATTCTTGGATTTTGCCATCATTGTAGTATTTGATTTATTGAAGAATGGCCGAGATACAGTATACCAGCCAACAACTGTTGCAGCATATTTTGCAATAATATTATCACAAAATCCAATTCCAAATCGGAATAAAATTACTGATCGTAAATGTGTAATCATTCTTTGGAAAGCTGTCATTACAGATTGCTTTTCTCTTTCATTTCCCTACAAATTAGCATATCAAGTTACTGTAACTTGGGTTATACAGGATTAATGTAGCTATAGTCTTGAATAGGTTTTGTTTTTATAAAAAAAAGTTACCTGATAAAAAGCAATTTCTTCAGAATTCATAATTAACCGAGAATTAACGAATCGAAATTCTCCTTCAAGTTGTTGTTCAACGACAGTAAGCCCTCCGATGGGGCGCCGAAGATATGTTAAAAATATTCCACTAATTAAAAGATAAAAGAATAGCCGTGAAGGAGCTTGGAATCCAAGTGCTCCACCAAGTTTCCAACAATAAAGTGCCACATCAACCAAAGGCTTGGAAAGATTTGAATAAAGTTCAACAATTCCTTCACAAAATCTATCAACATCTTGCGTCAAAAGTTGATCGGCATTCGCAATTCGATTATCAAGATTTGACATTTTATAAAATGTAAAACCACTAAAAATTAAGGAAAAATTTAATAACTTAAAAGACATTGTTTTAAATAATACAGTAACTACAATATCCAGCTACTGTCAATACAGTATCGAGTTTAGTAATTACAGTACCCGAAAATTGTTAAACAATTAATAAAACTTACTCCAAATATTGCGAATACAAATGATTTGTAAGTCTTTCACGGAATCGAAGTTTTAATTCACTTAAACTAAATTTCAATAAAGCATTTACAACACTAACAGTTGGCATACAAAGTAAATAATGAAGAACAGAATCACGGAAAAGGGTCTTATTTCGATCAATAATTGCTCTAAAAATACAAATTTTTAGATCTGTAATAAACATCTGAGGAGGTAATGGAATATTTTATGTAGCCAGTGAATGCACAACTACAACATTAACTACTGTATCTCTGCTGCATTGTTTACTGTAGCTCGGTATACTGTACATTCATAAAATCCTCTATTTTACAAATGTCTATCTTTTTTCATTTTCCAACAAATGAATAACTTACGCTTCAATCCCTGTTGAAGTCATAATCATCCAAACATCAGCATAAGTTCGGCACAAAAGTGAAACCGCAATTAAAATCATATAAAAAACTTCAGTGGAGAAAAAGCTTGGAATTAAAATTTTTGAAATTCGAAGCAATTTTTTCAGAAACTTCATATCCACATGTGATTTTTCAGCAGCTTTTTTGCCACCATTTTCTTTCTTCTTTGAATATGCAACATTTGATCGAAGTCGCCTAAAATTAATTAATTATTTAACCATTACAGTAATATATTAAAAGTGGTAAAAATAAAATTTACCCAAGACCATGTTTTCGTCGATATGCATTTATCACAATTAAAAATGCTCCAATTCCAAAAAGGGTTGGAGCAAATTTCCGAAGTTGAGGGCCATGAATTGCAAGTCGACTCAAAACTGTCGGCATTATCCTTGGGTTTTGTGGAAGGATTTAAGATTTTTAATCAATTTGTTTGATTGACACAAATCAATTGATCGGAGAAAGTTTTTGATTAAAAACAAAAAAGATTGTAGTTCTTTTGAAAGAAGAAGACGACAAAAAGAAGGAAGAGACTTAATATGGTCGTTGGTGGTGATGATATAACTATAATTTTCTCATGAAAAAAAGAAGAACAAATGCAAAAGACATTTTTTGGAGTGGTGAGTGAATGTTCAAATTGTATTCTATTTTGCCCTACAATATTTGTGTCGTCTTTGTTTATAAAACAAAAATGTAGTTTTTCCATTTTTGACAAAAAAGAGATAAACAAAATCTTTTTGGTAAAATTAGTTTCAATTATTATGTAAAACAATATTTGGATTATCAAAATCCCAAATTTGCTGAGATTTGTATTGTAAAAAAATATTTATTCATTGTAAGGGGACAACACAAGGGTTCAAATAAAAGATTGAAGTCAATTTTAGTCTAGTCAATTTTTGATTAAACTATAAAGTATTTCTTAAAACTTTATTCAAAAACTTTTTGTTATTTATTAAGTGAATAACAAAACCATACCTGTGAAAAATATTTATCACAAAATAGGCACCCGTTTTTAAAAGTCATGGAAAGCTTTTCTTTGGTATAAATCAACAATTTATATATGTATGCTGTTTTAAAATTAAAATGCTTTTAAAATTAATTTAAAAATGTTATGTTTACAATGAAGTAAAAAAATCCAAAATTGAGCAACAGTTTTTAAAATTCGTTAATTGACAAAGCAAAACGAAATAGCAAAAAATACCATGGCACAGTTTTATTGAATCTTAAGTTTGATTAGTTAAAACCCAGTACAAGTACTTGGGGTATTGATTCGAATTAACTATGACTTAAGAATATTATTATCCGTTCCAAAAAGCCCCGCAAGGAATTTCTATATTTTTAAAGCAAACTGAACGAAAAAAAGATTTGTGGATTACCACCAATCATTCATATCTCATTTTCTTTTGCATTGTTTATCCTTTTCATAGATCGCTGCTGTAATTATTTATGTCTGCTAAAAATTATATTCCAAAAGAAGGAACACAACAAGTAATAATATTTTATAGAATTTTTACAACTTAATTAAAAATAAAAATTTTGTAGAGTTTATTCCTTCCAAAGTACCCGGAATTCGATGGAAGGGGAATTAAAATTGCTATTATTGATTCTGATGTTGTTGATGCTTCTTTACCGGGTTTTCAAAAAACATCAACAGGACTTCCAAAGATAACTGAAATTTTTCCAAGAAAAGGTATTACTGTAAATACTTCAACAATTGTTGAATCATCTAATAAAAGAGATATTACTGGTTTAAGCGGTCGTAAAATAAAAGTAAGAATGCACAAAATTTAGGTAATTTTTAAAAATTAAAACTTCAGATTCCTTCAGAATGGAAAAATCCTTCTCTTAAATGGCACATTGGAAGCATCCTAGTGAAAGATATAATGAAAATGGAAGTTTTGACTGATTTTGTGAGTTCAGTGACATTCAAGACTGTAAAATCAAAAAAAATATTTTAGGATTTCATTGAGCTTGACAAAAGTGTTGCAAAAAAGATGAATAAAAATAAACTTGCTTTAATTAAAGACGAAATTGCAGATTGCATTGTTTGGTTTGATGGTGAAAAATGGCGAGCTTGCATTAACACTTCAAGTCTATTTGGGAGTTCAGATTCAGAAGAGATAAAAGTGTTGGCTAATTTTTATGACGGACACGAAATTGAACATTTCGTGAATGATATTTTTTATTGTGTTAATATTTCTGAAAGTGGAGAATTGTTGGAGATATTTTGTCCTCTTCATTATCATGGAACTTCAGTAGCTCAAGTTGCTGCAGGATATTTTCCAGATGATCCAGAAGGAAGTGGATTAGCCCCGGGGGCTCAAATTGTGTCAATACCCTGGGACAACATGGAACAAGCCGTAAGAAGATCTTGTTTTATTATCAAAGCTAAAATGTGAATCAGTATACTTTTTAGCTTTTAAAATGCATTGAATGTAAAGTTGATATTGTAAATCTTTCATGCTGTTTTTATGATTTTGTTTATACTGATATTATAAAAACAATAATTAAAAAGATGGTTGACGAGCATGGCATTATTTTAATTCAAGGAGCAGGAAATTTTGGGCCCTTTTATTCTTCGATACAATACAAGCGAATAAAAAGTATTGAAGAAGCTTTTATTATTGGATCAGTTTATTCATCGGACGTAATAAACAAATTCAACTACTCGAAGAAAAAAAAGGGAGTTCCGAAATATTCATGCAAAGGACCTTCATTTTCCGGAGCTCGCGGAATCGATTTTGTTGCTCCTGGTCATACAATTACTGATCCACCAAAATGGTACCAGAAGAAAAATGAATATCAATATGGAACAAGTTTATCCACACCAAATGCCACAGGTTCAATTGCTTGTTTACTTTCAGCTTTAAAAGCCAATAAAATTGCATATTCACCAGCAATGATAAAAATGGCACTTGCAAATACGGCATTTCTTCCTGAAGGTGGAGATAGATTGGCTTTCGGGCATGGCATTATTCAAATTTATGATGCCTTTGAATTTATCAAAAAATCTTTCAATATTTTACCAATGAAGTCTTTGTCACCACTTTTCTTGAATGAACCAAAACAAAAAGGAATTCTATTAATTCACAATGATAGAAATAACAATGAATCGACAAAAAGTTATTATGTGAATATTTACCCCGAAATTGTAGAAAATTGGATTTTAAAATGTACTTCCAGTGGTAAAAATTTTATTACCGAATACAAAATTGTGAAGGATAATTTAATTAATGTTAAAGTTGACCCAAAATTATTGGAAGAAGGAAGTCTAAATTATGCAGAAATTCATGGAATTGATTTTTCGAATCCTTCAATTGGTCCATTATTTTATCTTCCAGTTACCGTAATCTGTCCTGCAGAATTTTTGATTGATAAAGAAATAATCTTGAAACCTGGTGGAATAACTCATTTATTTTTTAAATCTCCTTCCGAATCTCAACAATGCTACATTAAAATTACTTTATTAGAAGATGAAAAAGATAAAAAGTTAACGGTGAAGCATCGACAAAAAAATGGCCGCATTGTAAGCAGAAATTCTTTGAAATTCACAGAAAAAGAAAAAACTCAAAATTTTACAATTGAAATTGTTGAAGATGATCCGCCTTTTGAACTTTGTTTTTATCATAATTATTTAATTACCTTAATGTTCAAAGTAGATATTAATTTTTAGAAAACGATTTGACTACGATTAATAAAATACTATAACTCAAAACAAGACACAAAAAATTTTAATTTAAAAATAATTAATCTTTATTTTATTACATATAAAAAGGTACAGTAGAATTACAGCATAATTTTACTTAATTAAAGACAAAACAAAAATATCCTTTTTTTCAAAATCAGATAATGATGACGATGTTGATGAATTATCCCATCATGACGAAAGCAGCACCATTTTGACGAGATGAACTTGGTGGATGACGTTCTTCTCTTCCATTAACATCACTTTTTGGAGGAGCAGTTGCGGCAGTTGAACTTCTAAAAAAAAATTCAATACAGTAATAGAAAGCATGACATAACACAAAACTTACGAAAGACCTTTAATTGATTTCATTGAAAATGGTGCAGCTTTTGTGGTGGTTGATTTATCCATTTTCTTTGAAGCTGAATCACTTAATTTTGAGGGAACATCTTTGACGGAATTTTTTGTAGCAGCAGCAATTTTCTTGGTCTTTGAAGCAGCAGATTTGAGGGAAGATTTTGATGTTGCACTTTTGCTTGATTTTGATGTTGAAGTTCTTCCTCCTTTCTTGGCTTTTGCAGATCGTCCACCACGCTTCTTCTTATTTCCCTTTTTGCTCTTCTTTCCATTTTTATGATCTTTCTTGCTTTGCTTTTCTTTTACTTTAAGCTTTTGATTCTAAAAGAAATGAAAGATAGATACAGTGTATTAGGTCTGACTTGAGCAAGTCTGTAAGTAGAGAAGCCAGTAAAAGTCAAGCATCGTTACGGTATTGAACATTAAGTAAAGTCAACATATTTTACCGGGAGCTTATGTATAAACATGAATGTCAAGAAATTGCATTTAAGAGTTAGTAACAATAAAGCAGCCGCTTCACACGTCGAAATCAGTCGATGTTTAGCAAAAAGACCGAAAATGGCAAATTTTTGATGCCGTAACAATTTCTTAACATTCCGACGGATGGTCCAGTGTATGATATCTCCTCGATAAAACAAATAAAGTTATAAGAAACTAACCTCTTTCTTTTCACGTCTCCAATGCAAAATGTAGAAGCAGACATCAACCAGACGAATCAACATATAAATTGCAATCAAAATTAAAAGAATAATAACCGAAACATTAACGGTTTCAACAACTTTTGAAAGCTTTTCAATATTATTTGCAATTGCATCATGATGAGTTAATTGTTCCGACGGCATCTTTGCTGCTGCTGATCATTCAATCCAAGACAACAAGCAATTCAACGGAATGAGTGAAGCTTTGTCGAAGACACAAAATGAATGAAAAGAAAAGATTTTGAGGAAGAAAAATATTGAAAGCATTGTCTAAAAATGAGAGATGATAAAAAAAATTTGCATTATTCTAATTGGTGTTACTCAAATTTACAGTACACTAAATTTTGATCTATTTTATTATACGAAATTAGATATTTGCTTTGGACCGAAATTTTATTCGTACTGATTTTAAAGAATTTTGTAATTTATATGATCTAATTTGTGAATTTACAAAGGAATTGGAAATTACTGTACAAAATTCAATATAACTTACAAATTTTCCTTGCACAAACTCATTTATGAATATTGAGTTTGTGCAAGGTATTGTTGAAACTATCCTTGAGCATTTGTTTTAGAAATTATTTGTTAAATTTGTTTGTTAAAATTTAAATTTGGTTTGTAAAAACACATTTCTGTAAAAATTCATTTCAAAAAATTTTTGTTCCAACTCTGTTCATTTTTCTTAAAACGAAAATGTCTGTCATTGAAGGCGCATCTAAAATTTTTTTTAAAAGTTCCTGTCTTTTTTTGAAATATCTGCGTTTTTCTATTTCGTGTTTAAATAATTATTATTCATTTAAATAATTCTATTAAAATTTTTAGTTATCTTCAATATTCAAAAGCAATACAAGAATCATCAGCCTAAAGATGCCACCAAAAGTTCAAAAAGTTATGGTTCAACCCATCAATCTTATCTTTCGATGCTTACAAGGAAGAACGCGAGTACAAATTTGGTTATACGAAAATATCTCAACACGGATTGAAGGATATATCATTGGCTTTGATGAATACATGAATCTTGTCATCGATGAAGCGGAAGAAGTTCATAAACAAACAGAACGAAAAAAGATTGGTCGAATTCTACTCAAAGGTGATAACATTACTCTTATTCAAATGGTTGGACAAGCCTAAAGTCTAATAAAATGTGGACATTTTTGATCTCTCTTTCATCTTCTTCTTGAATTCTATTGAATTGAAGTGTTCTTGTTTAATTTTATTATTGTTTTTACTGTTTTTTATATATAAATAAATCAAAAATGAACATCTGGTATTTGAATGGGTGAGTTTTGGTGGGGGTATTAGGTATGGATTAATGTATGTAAAGGTTTAAAGACGAAGAAAGCTTTAAACTTTGATTGAATTTTTGCTAATTTGAGTTTAAGTATTTTGCCAAAAGAATAGAATATGCAAATTTTATACACTCGAAAGAATTGATATTCCAACGCAACAAATCTCTCTTTTCTTTCATTTCTTTATCGTTTATCTTTGTTGATAGTGTGTATCATCCTTGCAAGATCAACAAAAATGGAAGATTATGAAGTTAATGCCCTTGTTACTGGTATTTCAACACATCTTCTTCGACTTTCATCAACTTTATTGTTTATTATTGCTGTCCTTTTGATCTCTACAATTGTTGATTGTCATCATGTTGTTCTTTCAATCTTTGAATGTCAAAAGGTGAGAAGCTTTTAACTTTTTTGCATTTTTACAACCAATATCTCTTTCATTTCTTTTAGAATCAAAAGCTTAAATTAAAAGAAAAGCAAAGCAAGAAAGATAATAAAAATAGAAAGAAGAGCAAAAAGGGAAATAAGAAGAAGCGTGATGGTCGATCTGCAAAAGCCAAAAAAGGAAGAACTTCAACATCAAAATCAAGCAAAAGTGCAACATCAAAATCTTCCCTCAAATCTGCTGCTTCAAAGACCAAGAAAATTGCTGCTGCTACAAAAAATTCCGTCAAAGATGTTCCCTCAAAATTAAGTGATTCAGCTTCAAAGAAAATGGATAAATCAACCACCACAAAAGCTGCACCATTTTCAATGAAATCAATTAAAGGTCTTTCGTAAGTTTTGTGTTATGTCATGCTTTCTATTACTGTATTGAATTTTTTTTTAGAAGTTCAACTGCAGCAACTGCTCCACCAAAAAGTGATGTTAATGGAAGAGAAGAACGTCATCCACCAAGTTCATCTCGTCAAAATGGTGCTGCTTTCGTCATGATGGGATAATTCATCAACATCGTCATCATTATCTGATTTTGAAAAAAAGGATATTTTTGTTTTGTCTTTAATTATGTAAAATTATACTGTAATTCTACTGTACCTTTTTAATATGTAATAAAATGAAGATTAATTATTTAATTTTTTATGGCTTGTTTTGAGCTACCTACAGTATTTTCTATTTTTATCCATTCTTAGAATTTCATTGGTATCCAATACAATTTCGAAAATTCAGGTTATCGAATATTTGATTAACATTTTTTAACATGCTTTGTCATAATTGATTTTTCTATTTTCGTTTAACCCCCTATAAAAAAGAACCTCATTGATGCTCCAACAATGATAAAAAAAAATCATCAAAGAATGTTTCTTATCGATCTTTTTCTATTGTTCAGTTTATGAGGAAAAAACATATAAAAAGAAATCATTGAAACCTTTTGATTTGTGTCTGTTCAAAATTTCATTATTAAAAATTGTGACCAAAACATGACCAAATTGGTGTTTTTGTTGATTTCTTTAGCTGTTATTTTGGATATGTGCATAGCTTTGTCGTTGGAAAAATTACATTTAAAATATTCCCAGAATAAAGACACTTTTCAATGTGACAATGGATGGCATTGGCTAACATCAAAGAAGACCTGCATCAAAATCCAAGATTCTCCATTGTTCGTTTTTTTCTTTAAGCATTTAGCCATAAGATGTCGAAAATTGTATTTGTTTATAGAAATTGGGCCGATGCAGAATCTGAATGTGCAAAATCTGGAACACATTTAATTTCGATCGATGATGCCTTCGAAGAAGATGATGTTAAAAGTTAGTTTGACTCATTGAATTCTTTTTATTTCAAAAAACTTTGTAACGAAGGCGAAACAGCAATTATTTTTTCCTGTTTTTTTTTATTTTCAAAATTTTTTTGGTATTTTTATAAATTTTCCTTCGTTCTTTATTTAGCCGTAATGCAAAGCTCTGGAACGTGCGATTTTTATTGGATTGGTGCAAAACGGGGATCTGATGGGACATTTGCTTGGAGTGACAACAATAAATTTTCTTACAGTAATTTTGGGCCAGGAAACGATAATGATCCAAGTAAAGATTGCACAGATATCAATTCTCAATCAACAAATTGGGTAAACTAATTTGTTTGTTACAGTATCCTATAAAAAGTTGTATTTAAGCATACATGGGATTGTTCGGATAAAAATTGTTACATTTGTGAAAAGCCTGCTCCATCCAATTCTCCCGATGTTGCAATTTACAAAGATTGTGCGGAACTTAAAGAAGCCGGGCAAACAAAGTACTGTATTTTAAGATAGAAACAATTAAAAATAATACAGTTTTGCAGAAATGGAAATTATTATATTTCAACTAAAAATGGTCCAAAAAAGGTATACTGTGATATGGAGATCGAAAATGGTGGATGGGTTGTTATTCAACAGTAAGCTGCTAATTAATTAATTATCGATTGATGAAAATTTTAATCATAAAAAGTTTAGACGTGTGGATGATACATTAGAATTTTGGAATCAAAAATGGAATGATTACAAACTAGGCTTTGGGGATTCTGGAGAGGTATGCCTATATAGCTACAGTATACTCATAAAATTTAACAATTATTTTTCTAAAACTTTTTAAGACTTCAAATTTTTGGGCTGGAAATGACTTAATTCATGAACTTTCTTCCAAAGATTCAAAAGTAATTCTTCGAATTGAACTATGGGGTGATCAAAATCCCGCTTCTTCCTATAAAAATGATTATTGGTGGAGTGAATTCAATTTTCAGCTGGAAGATGAAACAACAGATTACACTTTGCATGCATCGATTTTAAAAAGAAATCCAAATGACTGGACCGGCACCGGGAATGCTAGTACAAATTGGTACGATGTAACCTGTGAAGAAGGAGTTAAATTTTCAACTGTTGACAAAATCAATGATCCTATGCCTAAATGTGTTACTGATTATCATTTAGGGTACGGTATATATTAAAGACTATCTTTAAAAAGTATACTGTAATCGAATGTCATTTTCAGCGGTTGGTGGTTACATTATTGTTCTACCGTATCCCTGAATGGGAAATACAAACCTGCAAAATACGCCGACGGATATGGATTTATTTGGCTTATCGATGGAGAATACATGATTAATCCAATTAAATCCCGAATGCTTTTACGAAAACTTATGTAACCATTTTATTTTGGTTTTTAATAAAGAAAGTTTTTTATTGAAATTAAATAAACATAAAAAATTAAAGATCAATTTACGCAAAAAAGTAGTCTCCAAAACGACAACTTTTAAAAATTTTGTACGGTTAATTAAACCTTTTTTCTCTAATATAAAGAACTTCCGCCTACACTATTTTTTCGCAAAATTTTAAAGTTTGTAAAACACATTAAAATTGAACAAATTTGTTGTAGTTTCTCGTTGGAGCAAATGTTCAACCGTTAATACTATTACATTCAAAAAAAAAAACAAAAAATTACAACTCCGATAAATGCGATTTCGGTCAAATCTTTAATTTTTTCTTCATGTAATTCATGACGCAAAAAATGGTTTCAACACCACATCCCCCTTTTCCTCTTAGGTCATCTTCACCTAAAGAAAGGGAGTTAATTATCCTTCCTTTCATCCTTTATTTGTAACAATTATGCAAGAAAAAAAGAGTCACTATTTTATTTTTAAATTTTGTAAATGAAATGAAAACGTAAAAATCATTTTTTTAAATCTAAAAACATTATGAAGGATAAAAATTGTATTATATTTTTGATAGCTTTTTCATATGTGATAATTCAGATATCAGATGCTTGTGCAGCAACAAGCTCCGTTTCAAGGTAAGATTTGATATATTGGCTAGTCGATTAAAATGAAACATATTTTTAGTCCAACATTAATTACAACGTAAGTTAATTATTGAACCATAAATGATTTAAAAATAAATGAGATTACAGTACTTCCGCTGCAACAACAACTTCGACTACAACAACAACGTAAGCTTTTTAATTTTATCATATTTCTCCAAATAATGCAAAAGATATCTATCAATGTTTGGTTGTATGTAATACTACAACAACTCTATAACAATTTCTTCAATCGCTATAATACTATTTTTAAATAGGCGATTGAAGAAATTATTTAATACAGTATTTTTAAACGCTCAGATTTTCTTGAAAACCACATTACCATACAATTCATTACAGTACCACACCAGTAACAACTTCAAGCACCACAACTACCACTACTACAACGACTACAGCAGCTCCAGCCGCTTGCCAAGCATGTACTGCGGCTGACATAACATTAGATCCTAGTATGGGAATTACACCCATGGCAAGCCCGGTAACAGTCGTTGGAGGATGTAATGCCATCTCGGTTACATGCACTGCGCCAGCTGCGATGAACGTTTTTATGGGTAAGATTATCGTAATTACGAACATTCGGAATTTAGTTTCTCCTTTTGCCTATTACCGTACTTTGAAAATTGGACTCCACAGTTTCTCGACAATGACTAAAACCCCTAAAATTTAGATTTTGATAATGGAATGAACAACCCCGATGACAATCAAATGAATCCTGTAGTTGCTATGTTTACCTGTAATGCCATGGGCATGTGGGAATACACATCAAATATTGCCATGCAATCATATGTTATATCAACGATATCTTGTTTTGCTTTTTAGAGTCAAGTATTAATAATAATAAATATTTTCATTAAAGAACAAAAAACGCAACAAAGAAAGAAAAACAAAAGAAACCCCCAAAAAGTGAATATTAAATTTTTAGCTTTTAATCGGTGAAAGAAAACTAAATCTCAAACTCGTAAAAAAATTTAAAAGCTATAAAAATATACAAAATTCACCTTTTAAAGTTTTAAAAATAAAATACAAATTTGAGATCTTGGTTATTGTTGAGGGGGATACGGTATCTTATTCATTCTTTCACCAGTGCCAATCATATTGACTTTGATAAATACTTTGTTGTTGATTACCAGCTCCAGCAGGTTGAAAAGCAATTTGTCGAGTGACTTGAGTATTAGCATGTTGACCAGAAATAGTATCAACATCAACAGAAAAATCTTGATTTTGTGCTGCAAGTGATGCATATGTTGGAGGACGTTGTTGTTGTTGCAGCTGTTGTTGTTGTTGATATTGCATTTGTTGGGATTGATAATTTGCATACATTTGATCCGTTGATGGAAAAGCACGACCTTGAGGTTGTTGTGGTACAGGTTCTCTTGAAGGATGATTAAAATATCGAAGATCGGGTGCAACTGGAACTTCAGGAAGTTGTGAAGCAATTGATGGTCGATTATTTTGAAATTGTTGTTGCTGTTCTGGAGTATACATCATTGGAGGTTGTCCAGCTGTATATCCCAAATATCCATTTGTAGGTTGTTGTGGTGGTCCTCTAACATCTCGGAATGGAGGAGCATTTAATGGACGAACTGGTACTGCATTTGGGCTACTAATTTGGGATGGAGCAGGTGGCAAAAGTCGTGTCATTGTTGCTGTTGGAAGTCGAGGTGCAGACTTTTTAATCTTAACTGTTTGATCAACAGGTGTCAAAGAAACAGTTAATTCATTTAACTTTCCATTTTTTATCTACAAAGAAGCTTTCATAAAGTGGGATTAATAAGGATATAAAAATATACCTGTTCACGAAGTGCAATATAAATTGCTCCCAACATATTTCTTCCTTTTGCAACACTTGGAACATTTTTGGTTGTTTTGTTTGTAAGTGGATATGCGATCGGAAACTGAAATACAAAATTAAAAATAGTTTTTTATGTATTAAATAGTTAGGTCTTTATAAAAAATATATTATCTAATTTGTTATAACCATTTTAAATCGAAAAGTTGTTTGATCTTTGAAAAAGAGAAGGATTTGTTGTGGTGAAATTTTTGACTATTCTTTCTATCATTCAAATGCCTGGATTTTTATTAACAATAAAAGATCTCAGATGAGGTTTGCTGTCATAGCCCAAAGATTTACGGTACCGTCGACATTGTGTCATCAAACCAACCATGGATCCGTAGGTCTTTTGATGCAGTCAATAAACTACAGTAGAAAGAATCAGAATCAACCAAAAATGATTAAATAATACTTTATGGGACTAGTTGTCTTTTAGGGCAAACTATTTTATGAAGAAGAATCCCTTTTGAGTTTCTCAAATTATTGTCAAAACTTATGAACGGGTTATATAAGGTTTCCCAATATATTTCAAAACTCTTACCTTCAATTTTGTATCCTTTTGTTGCATGCTCGTTGCCCAGTCTGTAACATATTTCACAGGACATCCAGTACCAAAGAAATCATCCAATGGAAATGGATGACAAATAATTTTATCAGCAGTTGCAAGAAGGTGATCACGAAATGCAGTACTTTGTTTAACTTTTTCAAGCAAAGCTTTTTGAATAACTTCAACTCCACAAGTTGTTCTCCAATCATCAACTGTTTTGCGACTAATCTGCAATAGTTTTAATTACTAATAATTAACAAAAGGAGTTAAAACATACATTATTTTCACGTAAAATTTCACGTGCAACACCACTGTAATTCTTAATCTTTGGATCATCAAATTTATCACTTGCAGAACCCGTTAAATCAAAGACTTTCATCTTTTGATAATAATGATCAACACTTTTGTAAACAATGTCATCAATGCTAATATCAGTCTAAAAAAGAAGGTATTAAATCGTTGAAAAGAAGCTATTCTGTAATTGTATAATCTAGAAGAGATCATAGGATTAAAGGAATGGACAAAAGAATGATCAAAAACTGCGATAAACGAATACTATAAAGCAGTTAAAAAGACAAAGATCCATACCCAAAACTGCAAGGTAAACATATTATTATAGCCATGAAAGAATTCAAAGTTTGAAGTTGAAACAGAAAATTCTTTAACTTCAGCATCTGCAGGAGGAGCTTCATACTAAAACAAAATATAATAGATTTGGTAAAAGCAAAAATCATAATATCTTACTGGATAAAAGACAGAATGCCCACCAGGCATTTTCTTCATAATTCGGCCACCGCCGTGTGATTTTGGAATCGGATGCCGATACATTATTACTGTTTAAAAAACAATGTTAAAAAGAATTATTAATTTTATTACAATTTCTCTTTTACAAAATCTTAAAGAAAGAAAGCTGAAAAAAAAGAAAATCAAAATTTTTTACAAAGTTTTTTCGTTTCAAAACCATTCTCGAACGATAACGTAGAAAAAAAAGTGGAACTGTAAAACGCAAACCAAGTGATTTTTGCAATCAAAAAGTACATCATAAAATATTATTTATCAGCGTCATGATACTGAAGTCAAAATGATTACTTCAAAAACAAAAAATAATTGTATAGTATGATTTCTGAGCACCCTTTTAAAAATTTTTTTTTGGAACAAAAGTGGCCTTGATCCTTTAAATTTTGAAATTTTTGGGATCCTGGTAATTTCGGCAGTCAACTTACTCAATGAGGTAAAATCAACGACAAAGTCATTGGGATTAATAGGGATGTTGTAAATTATGCAATTTCTGAAAAAATTACAAAATCGATGTTTTTGATTCAAATTTAGATTACTGTATCTCGTTTGAAACATTGTCAACAAAGATTTGACAAACATTTATCTTTTGTTGTCATCTGAAATTGTTGTTCATTGTTTATGTCTTTCCAGATGCAAAACATTATTAAGATGAAAAAATGTTTTCAAATTCTTTTGAATTGAAAGATTAAGCGTCTTTTGAAATCTATGGGCTATAGGTTATAGACTATGTAAATGCGCAAATTTTTTTCTTTCTTCTTATAAATTAGAATGATGCAATATAAGGGCATTGTTAATGTAAAGGGATATGCATCCAAACGGATTTATTTTATATGATATTTTCTCTGCCACTACATAACATTTTCAACAATTTCATTTTTTACACAAAAATAATTACCGCGATAATTACCGTATACTTATTGTTTTTTCTTTCATTTTTTCAAAACAATTTTATTTATTTCATAAAAATTCAGAAAAAGGCAATCCTTAGTTTTTTCATTTTCGGAGGATTTGAAAAAAAGAATACACACAATTTTCTGATGAAAAGAAAATAATTTTTTTGTCCTCTTTCAAATTTTGACGCAGTTTTTATTATTTGTTCTTCTCCTTTTTTTCCCCCAACACCTTTTTAGACATTCAAAAAAAAGACGTCAAAGCTTTTCCAAAAAATGTATAAATTCAGATATAAAAAAATCTCTGTTGCAGCAATTATACATCGATGAAACTTATATTTTTTTGAAAGGTGATTTTTTTGTATTAGATTTGGTAAATCCGTTACAACTTTGTTTGAACAGTAACTGCGCGAAATTTCTTACAACGATCATGTGATTTGGCAAGAATCCAAGACAACACTTTTAAAACTTGAAAAAAATGGATCTGGATCACTGAAATAAGTATGTCTTCCATCATCAACATCAACTTTGTATATCCCCCGATTCTTTTTGCAAATTTGTGTTAATCAAATAAATACTTAGAAAAATACCAGTTTTTAAAAATATTTTCTTCTTTTCTGCCTCCTCCTTTTTTTAATAAAATGAATCACTTCTTCGTTTTGATTGTTGTTGTTCAAAATCGATTTTTTTCATTAAATCAAACAAATGTTGTTATTTTTATAAACATTCAATTTTGGGGTTTTTCTTTCTTCCATCAAATTTTTTGTTATCGTGAGATTTGCCTTATAAATATTTTTCTTCCTTCCTTCTTGTTGTTACTAATAGAATAAGTGTCTCTCTTCTGATGTTGTTGATGATGATGATTGTCCATCGTTTACTTCTTATTTCTTTTTTGGCTTTTTTTTCACACGCTACTACTTGATAATTCCTTTGGGAAGGAGAAAAAGATTTGCTCGTTTGCTTCTTCTTCTTCAGCTTCCGTGAAATTGATTTTTTGACACATATGTTCCTCTTTCTTTTTTCCACTTTTTTGGAGTTGCTTAGCTTGTTGCACATACGTGTGTTAAAGGTTAAGCAACAGCAGCAGCACCCATTTTCTTAATTCTCTTTTTACTTTTTTTCAGGTTATGACAACTCCAAGCTCTTCTTCAAAGAAACCTGAAAATGATGTTGGAGATTTTATTGAACCTACAAATGGCTTTGAAGAAGATGATATGTTGACCCCAGCTGATGATAATCAACATCAATTTCTTGAAAGTGAAAATTTTGAACGTGAATTGGGTACCACTGGATTGGAAGATCCTTTTAGTGAAAACTTTTCGGATATTGCAAGACATAATATTGTTGAAGTTCAAAGCCAAGGAGATTTGGTGGCTAGACCTATCATTGTTGTATACGGTATGACTATATTCATGGTGTTTTTTATATCATTGTTGCTTTTAGCATATCGTTTGCCACCCAACAAAGAATTCGATCATCAAAAATTTCTACGATATTTACAACATACTTTGGATAAATTTGTTGATTTGGATTATTCAATTGTATACTGTCATTATGGCCTAAGAAGTAATAACAAACCTCCCCTTAAATGGCTTGTTCAAGCTTATCAAGTTTTGGATCGACGGTAAATCTTTATTATTTTTCTTAACCATATACAGTATACTGTATTTTATAGATATAAGAAGAACCTCAAAGCATTATTCCTTGTTCATCCATCAACATTTATTCGAATTGTATGGAATATTTTTAAGCCATTTATTTCACTTAAATTTGAACGAAAAGTTCATTACGTAAATTACTTACATGAATTAAATACTTATATTCGAATTGCACAATTAAATCTTCCTCAAGTTATTATTGATCATGATATGAGTCTTGTTTCAACTTCTAAAACTTTCTTTGGTCGTGCTCCTCCACCACTACCCCCTCGACCAACTCAACAATTTAATGTTTCTTTGGATTTGTAAGTTTATTTATAAGCGTTCTAGCCATTGTTAGTCATAATTGTTTGTAGAGTTTTTAAATCCGGCATTTGAGGACAGATTTTTATGCATAAAATTCATAGGGCCTTGACATTTCGGGGAATACGATATTTGAGCATTCTTGTAAAAAAATTTATTCACGATTGTTTGAGAGTTGGGATATCTAAACCTACAGTATACAGTATACTGTAGGCTTAGATATCCATCGACTTGTTTTAAACTTACAGTATCAAAAAATTAAGCCTTGAGTCATCTTGTCTTCAGATATCCTTCAAATTTGTATTTACAGTATATTAAATTTAATGAAATCATATTTTAGCATCTTAGAAAATCATCCAGATTATATGGTACCACCATTGGTTGTTTCGTTGATTGAATTTCTACGAAATTATGGTCTTGAAGTTGAAGGAATTTTTCGAAGATCTGCAGAGCTGAATGCCATTACTCGATTACAAGAAAGAATTAATCTAGGTTTGTATCTTTTATTCATATCTGACATTCATTAACATTTAATTTTTAGGAAAAGAAATAGATTGGATAAATGATCCTGAGTATGTTGGAGATATTCAAAAAGCTGTTATTCATGCTTCTGTGCTGCTTAAAACTTTTCTTCGAAGTCTTGGAGAACCGATTCTGACGAATAAAAATTATTCAAAACTTGTTGAAATTGAAGGTACTTATTTCTACCGTAATCAGTTTAATAATATCATTTTAATTTTAGATCCCAAAACCGATACCGAAGCAGTTCGAAATCTTATTTGGTCTTTGAAGCCTGCAAATTTCCTTCTGCTGAAAACTGTGATTCAATTTTTAACCGAAGTTGCTGCTCACAGTCATAAGAATTTGATGACCCCCGATAATTTGGGAGTTGTGTTTGGCCCGAATCTTACATGGCCAACAGATCAACAAGTGCCTTTAACTCAAATAATACATTTAAATAATTTCTGTGCAAAACTTATTATTGATTACGAAGTAATTTTTGAAAAACAATAATCCTCTATCAAAAATGCAAAAATAATATCCGATGATGATTTATATTCTTTTTTTGGATCTTGAAAATATTCTGTTTTTGTGTATGTTTCTTTATAAGTATTTATTAGTTTTATTTTTTATTGTCTGATTACTGTAACTTTTGGATACTGTAAATCCTTCAAACTTTGTAAATGGCATTTTTTGTTTAGTTTATTTAATTTTACTTATTTATTGATTTATGAAAAAGATTATTATGTTTCAGTAAAGGTATTAAAAAAGTTAAGATTTAACTTGGCATAAACAATTTAATACATGTGACTTTAAAGAAAGAAAAAAAAGTAAATTCAAAAGTTCTTTTTTTATTTTAAATTGTAGTTTTTGGATGTAAGAAAAATTGCTTTTTTATACTTGAAAAGAAAAAAATATATAGCAATAGCAATAAGGGTTATGAATAAGAATTTAAAGATGATAATAAAAAATATTGAAAAGAAGGCATTCGACTTTTTTCTTCTTGTTTTGTTTGTTTTTTCTTGGCAGATTTTTCTCCGTGTTTATAAATTGTTTATTAGTTGTGCCAAAAAAAATATGGTTCTTCTTTTTTAACTTTTTGAAAAATGTTTCTGTTACATTTTGTGTTCCCTTTTTTGTGACAGCAACTAACTAGTTTTGTTTTTAATAGCCCTGATTTTTCAAAAATGATTACGATTGCTCGAAATCAAAGGTTGTAATTTTTCATAATTTTTGTTTTCTTGGAATTCAAAACTTAAACTTTTTTTGAATTCCACTTCAATTATACGTCTGCAAAAAAAGCTTTTGTCATTTTTTAACAAACTCTATTTTTGTTGCAAAAATACACATTTACGCGTATGACTTTGACATAGCTTTTCCACTAATGTTTGTATACGTGTTTTTTCACACCAAAAATTTAGAAAAAATTTCACAGAATTTGTTTCATACTTCATTTTTTTGCTTCAACGAAAGAATCAATTTTCATCAACGAATCTTATGATTCTTCTTTTTTTCAAACTAAAGTAAAACAAAAATTAATTGGATAGAAACAAACAAACAACCTTCGATGATGCCGTCGGAAAAAAGGAAGACTCATGTGTTTTTTGGGGCTTTTTTTATGGAAATTAAAAAAATGGAGAATAACGAAAGAGAAAAGGGATTGCAAATAAATAAATAAATATATCAGCAGTTTTTTTATCCAATTTCCGGGTTTTCCATATTTATTTATTACACTTTGGACAACTAAAAAAACTATTTCTTTGAGTATCAAAAACCAAAAATTTTGGATATAAAATGCGTAAAACTTTGACAAAGAAAGTAAAACAATGAAGTTTGACAGTGGTTGTTTCGAATGTCTTCAAAACTTTGTTGAAGTTTTTAAAAGTTCTTTAAGTTTTAAAATTATAGTAATTACCGTATAAAGTTTTTAAATGTTTATGCCTATTAAGAATTCCTTAAAATACATTGTCCTTATTTTACGCATTTTTACTATCATCTTTGAACTTTAAAAAATCCCAACAATTTTTGGCTACATGTTTTTGCGGTTACTCACGCAAAGCGCTTTTAAACATGTTTAATGAAGCGATAACATTTTTTTATGCCACAAAAAATTGATAGTTTTTTCTTTTGGTATCTTATCTTCTTCTTTTCACAGAAATTTATTTTTTAATTAATCGTTTAATTTAAAATCGTTTAAACTATAAAAAAACAGGGTACTGTATTTCTGTATTTTTGTGACAGCAGCTACAGTACCCCATTTTTTCTCAGTATTCAATTCGAACATCTGTGACGAAAAAACTTTAACTCGTGACAAAACATTAGAACTTCAAAATCATATTTTTCCGTCATCATCAAAAGAAGCGTCTTTTACTTCTTCTTAACTTTTACTTTGTTCGTCTTCATTTTGTTTTTTTGATAAACTTGAGACAACTTCAAGCATCATCATCATCATCATCATCAGCTTGTGTTTTTTGCTTCTGGCAATCATTTTCTTCATTCCAATTCCACATTTTCTTCCCCTTCCGTTTTTGTTAAATGCTTTTTTATTCCGATCCCAAAAAATAAAAGTCAAATTTCAAGAAATTTGTTTTTATTTTTCATCAAATTTTTGTTTCTTTATATTTCTGGCATTAATTAAAAAAATTTTATTTGGATTTCTGACAGAATAATTTCAAAGGTTTTTTCAGTTTTTATTAATTATTTGTAATAAAAATTGTTTTCTTTTCAAACAAAAGAAGAAGAATGGCACCGTAAAAGAAAAACAAAAAAGAAAAGAAAATGAGATGACGTCAAAGAATAACTTTCTTCAGGAAATGATAATTCATTAGGGAGTAAATTATGAAGACCAATTTTCTGGAAGAATATTATTCATTTTTTGTTTGAAAAAAATGAGTTGGCTTAATTTTATTTCTTTTTTTTCAAAAGTGGGCAAGAGTTAATGATTGGATAAATAAATAAAAATGGATGAAAAAAAGATGGCGGCTTGCGTGGTTTTTTCATTTTTATGGAATGTTTGTTTGTTTAACTGTTTGAACGCGAAATTACTGTATATTTGTAAACAAAGTTGGTTTTGTTTCTTCACAAAACAAAGTGTTGTATTCAAAATATACTGTACTTTTCTATTTTTAACATTGGAATTGTATCAAATTTATGTTTAATGTTTAATCATCCCTTAAACCTTTTTTTCTTCAAGGCATCATTGATCAAAATTATCATTTAATCATCATTTTAAGATTCAAATATAAATTCTAAAATCCGAAAATTCTGAATTCCTTTTCTTTTTTACTTAATTTCAAATTCTTTTGTTTTTATCATCTCCTACAATCTCTGAAGATCCCTTTTTTTAGCTTATTCATTTTCTACCTCATTTAAAAATGATGCTAAAAATCCCCTTGAGGGAGGGCAAAAAGAAAAGGAAAAGGAAGGATAAAGAAACATTATTTTAGCAAATAATAAGCTGCTTCCATTCATTTAACTCTCCTTCTTTTTTTTATAATAGAAAGGCCCCTTTCATTCTTTATTTGGAAGAATGAAACAAAAATGCTACACGCAGACTTACTACTTTCTTTCTACTTTTTCCAGTTGAACTCAAAAATATATATATAAAAAGAACTCCGCCTTTTTTAGGCTTTTAAAAATACTAAAGAGAGAGAGCAACAACAGCAGCGAAAGGGGAAATTATGTGGACAGCGATACGACTTCGCACATTTCAAAGCCTTCGAAGGAGGGACTCGTTTGGGCATTGGAATTTTGGTGGTGGCCGAAATAATTTTCGTCGTGGTGGACGATATCCTACTACATCATCATCAACAGGAGGAGGTGGAATTGGTGGTGGAGGCGGAAATGGTGCATGCAAAAATCGAATTGCAAGAATGAAACGTACTGCTTCTGAAAAGCAAAGGAATTTAGAAAAGTAAGTTTTTTTAAAATAAAAAAACGATTTTATTAACTGTTTAAATTGAATTATATTTATTATAGCTTTTAAATTTTCATAAGTATTTAAAGTCAAATAGTTTAAAAAGTTTGTTGAATCTTGATCTGCTTATGCAAATTATAGAGAGACAGACTTCTTTAAAAATACCCCCAAATTTTCATATTCTAAAAAAGCTTTTACAAACAATTCTATTTTAAACTTGATTTTAAAAAATGCTTCAAAAATTTGCTAAATTTAAAAGCAAATTTTATGAACCATAAATTTTTCAAGCGTCGTTCATTTTTACTCCAAAATTTTTCAATAAAAGCCTTGCAAAAATATTTGTTGCAACAAATTTAATTTTCTCGAAGAAAGTTTTAAATTCCACTTTTAAATATTGAATCTTTTGAAACCAGATTTTTCATTACAGTAATCACTCAAAAAAGTGTAGCAATTGTGGGAAAGTTTTTTTAATAAAATATTTTTGAAAACATTTTCTCACATTTTTGTTTGTTTTTTTTAAACAAAAAAGTTTTTTGAGAAAAAAAAGATAAAAGACTTTTGATGGCTTTCTTGAATCCTTAATTTGTTGAAACTTTTTTTTATTCTTTTGCTTTTTTTGGGATAACCAGAAGGAAAAAATGTGAAGGGGGCATTTCTTTTATTTGTAAATGAAAAAATAAAAAAGTAAAAAAAATTTGGTTTTTACTCTTTGAAAAATGGCAAACAAAAAATTCAAGTGGAAATTTTTAATTAATGATTTTTAATTAAAAATAATAAATTTGGATTTTTCAAATATTTCCTTTTTTAGAAAAGTAAAAAATTGGTAGCAAAAGTGCAAAAGCATAAATTCTATTGTTTTATAATTAGAATATGCCTGTCACAGAAATGACACATAAAAATTTGTACTTTTTTTAATATATCTAATTTTATCTGTCTCAGTTTCACAATTTTAATTTATGCAAAAAAACATTTTTGCAGACAATTTGGTACACAAACATTTAAATTTAAATTTGGAAATTCTATTTGTCGACAAATTTATTGGTCACTTCGAAGATTTCAATTTTGGCTTTGCTTTTATGATGATGGTAAGTAACATTCTTTCGTCTTTTAAAAGGATGATGAAGTTGTTTTTGTTGTTGCTTTTTTATTCTCTTTTTCTCTTTTTTTATATTGTTTGGTTCTTTGTCAAGAATCTTTGGGGTTATAAAAAAATGTTTTACATTTTAAAAAGAAAAAGAGAGTTTCTGTTCCGGAAATTTCCGGAAAGGCTATTGTTAGAAAAAAAGTATTTTATATAAAAAATGAAGCCTTTTTGTTGGTGGGGCAAATGAAAACTGGAAAAAGCTTTGATTTTTTGGTTAAAAAATTGTTAAATTTGTTTTTGGAATGATTTAATAGAGCTTTTACTGTAACCATTTTAATTTGAAATGCTTTTTTAAGCTTTTGAAATTAGAAGTCACAAATTTTTACTTTTATTTCAAAATGTATTCCCAAAAAGTATTCATAAAAATAATTATATAAATAGAGCAATGTTAACACTTTCACTTTGATTATACAATTTTTTTTCACAAATTATCAGACTAATCATGTGCACAAAAAATATACACAGCAAAACAAAATTTTTTAAAAATTGTATTCGAGAGATTTTTGAATGGGGAATTACTTCCACCCAAAAATCATTCTTCTACAATTTTTATATTTTTTAAATTAGCATCTGCCAATTTTCAGTTCAACAATTTCAAAGATTTTTATTGCTTTTATCCAAATTTGACGCGTTACAAGAACAGCAAAATTAGGAACAGAGAAACAAAGAAACACACTTTTTCATTTTATTTTTTTTAAAATACACGTATTAGTTTAAAGCATAAAAATTTTAAAAATGTGCAACACACATAAATTTATAGATTTTTTTGCTCTTTGACATGAGTGATTGCTGCCTCTGGCAGCCGCTAATTCTTTTCTCTTTTGATCCCATATTTTTTTGAAAGTTCATTCACCTGTTTTTTTTTTCGATGAACATCAAATAATATTATTTCGAAAATAAACAATTAACCCAAGCAAGCAGGAGGGGAAAAGCTCAAAGGGAAGGAAGGATCAACCTTTAAGCTTTTAACTTGCTTTTTAAGCATTTTTAAAACAGCTGCAATTTCCCTTTTGATTTCCCTTTTTGCCTTAAGGGCTTTCCGGTCTTTGCTGCCTCCCTCTTTTTGATTGTTCATTTTTTTCTGTTAAAAAAAGAGCCATTGTTCCATTATTATTCTTTTTATTCTATTTTTTGCTCTCTTTAAAAAATGGCATCCAGACCAAAAATTAATAAACAAAGTATTAATTATATGGGAAAATTAAAAATTTCTCCGTCTTTGCTTAAAATTTTACTCAAAGGTCTTTTTTGTGTTTACTGTATTTGTATTAAATTTTTAAAATAAATTTTAGATGTTGAAATTGATGTTGAAGATTTACTTACAAATCCATTTAATACCCAACCGCCTTCACTTGATGAACTTCAAAGGTTAACCGGTTTTCGAAGGGATTGGTTAATGTTTGTTTATCGAAATTTTAAACAGGTTTGTTTAAATTTTTAAATTTGGTTTCTTTGAGAATGCTTGGATACTGTAGCAAAACATGCAATGTTTAAAACTACAGTATCCTTACAAAATTAAATTAATAAGCAAAGTATTAATTATATGGGGAAAAAATTACAGTATTCTTAATAAAAACACTTGAATTATTTTTCTGCTTAACAACTTACAGTATACTGTAGCATCGTATTTTTTGTCGTTTATTAATGACAAAACTTGTTTTAAAACTTCTCTGATAATGTAGTCAATCTTAATTACAAAATTACAGTATACCCTAATAATATTACAAATTATTACTGCTATTTTTTAGACATGTTCAAATGGTCGAATGTCCCAAACACAATGGCGACAAATATTTCGTTTAATATTTAAGGGTGCAACAGATTATGAATTTGCAGATAGATTTTTTATGGCAATTGCCGGGTCCCGTTCACAAAAACTTATCACTTTTGAAGATTTAATTTTTTGTTTATACGATATTTGTTCATCATTAAATCGAACGTCGGGTTCTTTATCCTCTGAAAATAATAGTCAACTTTCATCCACCACAACTTCCGTCGAACAATTTACTTTTAATTTAATGATGCCTGATTCACATGTTTGTTCTTTTAAATCGGAACAATGAACAAGAAATACAAATTTTTAGGGAAGAGTTGATGAAGCAGGATTTGTAAAATACACAAAATCTGTCTTTAATTTGAATGCATCAATTTTGGATTGTTCCGGAGGGGATGCAGCAACATTTGGATTATTCCATCAAATCTCAAACAATACAAATAGTCAAAGTGCTGTAACAGATAAATCCGGATCAAGCAGTAATAAATCAGGGGAAAAAGTTTCACCACCTTGGATTGGATGTTTTGCCAGAAGGCAATTTCGAGTAAGCTTAGAAATATTCTACCGTACCATTTCGATAATGCCTAAATTTTTATAGACCTTGGATGTTGATGCTGACGGATATATTACATTAGAAGATATTCAAAGAGTTTTTGCGCAAAAAGTTTTTTATGAATCACTTTATTTACGACCTGAATCAGATATGCTTTTTAAGCCAATGCAACAATTACATATACAAGAAAATGAATAAAATATTTTATATAAATTATATTATAATATTGTAAATAATAAAATAAAAAAATATATATTCATATTTAAAGACGATGATGTTGTCCTTCATGAAAGACAACGCAATCTTTGGATCGACGAGGATTTGAAGAATATGTATTTGGAGTAGGTGGAGTTGCAGCCTTTTCAGGATTATTTCGTGATGCTTCTTCTTCTCCATTTTTTTCAGATTCCTGCTGTTGCGGTTTCATTGGTGTTGAAGATGGAATTGGCTTTTTATCAGATTTACTTTGATTAAATAATTTTTTCCTAAAAGAACAATTACAATAGTTATACGAGATTACTGTAACTAAACCATACTTCAACTTTTCAATACTTTTGCTTGCTTTCTTTGAAATTGATTTTGAGCTTTCATTTTTCTGAGACTTTTGAGGCTTTTCTTCTTCATTCTTTGCTGCCATTTGATGATTACCATTTGGTTCACGTTCTGCAAGTTGAGAAGATTCTGGAAGCATTATATTTTCTCTTGTTTCTGGAGCCATCATTTCATAATTTGGAATTGGTCGAACATGAGCTAAACAATAACAAAATTAATCAATTATTAAAGCATTGTACAGTAACCTGGATAATCTTTTGGTGATAAAACAACATCTTGCCGTCCAGGTCGATAAAGTACATCATGTTCAATTGGATTATTTGCAAGATAATCTAGCACTCCGGCAATACATCTTTCATCGGTTGTTATTGGATGTGGATTATCCTGTAAAAACACACGTTTATTAGAAAAATCGAAGTTTAAGCATACTTTCATATTTTTCATCATTTGATCCATTTTAGCTTGAGGTGTCATAAT
Organism: Panagrolaimus sp. LJ2414; assembly: GCA_024447195.1. Lineage (NCBI taxonomy): Eukaryota > Metazoa > Nematoda > Chromadorea > Rhabditida > Panagrolaimidae > Panagrolaimus > Panagrolaimus sp. LJ2414. The sequence goes on from JAMRXY010000018.1 coordinate 1,318,931, forward strand.
TGCAGGTCCAGATGCTAAAAATATGTATTTTTGTTATCACTTTCATCAACTCTTATCAATATCAAATCTATCTCCGAAAAAAGGTGTCCTCTAAGGATTTTCAAAAATGAGAATATTCAGGAATTAAAAGAAAACTTACGCATAAAATGACTATTAAAATTTGGCATTTTTGAATTCTTTTGATAATTTTCATTATATTCTTTAACTGCATTATCACATTTTTGCTTTTCTTTCTTTTGAAAATAATACATACAGCATAAACAACAAATTATCATCAAAATTGCTAAAAACATAAATATTCCAATTGTTAACCATCCAGCAGTCAATGAAATACAGCATTCTAAAATTGTATATATAATAACAGTATTACAAAACACGATACATACCAGTATCAAGTTCACCGAAAATTTGTTGTTTTTGAGAAAGAAGTGGAGGAGCATCAGTTATCTAAAAATTATTTATTAAAAAATTAAATGAAATTTTTAAAAATAAACGTACACTAAGAAAATTTGTTGTATTTTGATAAACACCATTTCCAATTTTTTCTGTTGTTCCTGTTACAGTTTCATTTCCAAATGTTGGAGTGGAATTTATTACGGCGCCTTGACCAATATGTTCGGTAGTCGGTGAAGTAGTTGTTGAAGATGAAACTGAAACTCTTGACTCAGGTGTTTCTGGTATTTCAGTTGAAGATGTACGTGTTAACGGTGTATTTGGAGATTGAGTGGTAGTTGATACAGCACGTGGTTGAGGTACAATTGGAAGCGGTGTTTGAGGTTGAGGTACAACTGAAGGCGCTGGTTGAGGTACAATTGGAGCTACTGTTTGAGGTGCTGGTTGAGTCACAATTGAAAGTGTTGTTTGAGGCTGAGGTACAATTGGAAGCACTGTTTGAGGTACAACTGGAGCTACTGTTTGAGAAACAATTGAAGGCGCTGTTTGAGATTGAGGTACAGTTGGAGCTACTGTTTGAGATTGAGGTACAGTTGGAGGTGCTGGTGGAGGTTGAGGTATAATTGGAGGTGCTGTTTGAGGTTGAGGTACAGTTGGAGCTACTGTTTGAGATTGAGGTGCAGTTGGAGGAACTGTTTGAGGTTGAGGTATAATTGGAGGTGCTGTTTGAGGTTGAGGTACAGTTGGAGGAACTGTTTGAGGTTGAGGTACAGTCGGAGGTGCTGGTGGAGGTTGAGGTACAACTGGAGCAACTGTTTGAGGTTGAGGCACAATTGGAGGCGCTGGTGAAGGTTGAGGCACAATTGGAGCTACTGTTTGAGGTACAACTGGAAGCGCTGGTGGAGATTGATTTGACAGAGGTACAATTGGAGCTACGACTGGTTGTTGTTCAGGTGGCGGAAATATAACTATTGGTTGAAGCTGTCGAGATAAAGCAGAAGGTTGATCAACTAAAAATAAAAATGGATACATAAATAAATATCTTACATGTTTACAAATAACGATACAGTATATCTCCGTTCTTTGTACTAATTTCTGTTACCATAAACTCCAAAATACTTACCATCAATTTCAATAACTTTTTCATCATCATCATAACTCTCACCACCATCAGCAGCATCAGCATCTTCTTCAAGAAGTTTAAAAACTTTCTCCTTTTTATGATGTCTTGGAAGTGAAATTGGAATTTTAAAAATCTTTCTATGAGGTGCCATTTTTGACGACGATGACGAAGACAATCAATTGAACAGCTTCAAAATCAATGAAATGATGATATTGAAACTGTTCAATAAAAATTACATTTTGTTGAACATAAATTACAAAGTGCATATTCAAATTATTTCCATTGTTAAGAAACATGTTTAAACATTCTCAAAGAAAAATTAATTTCATTTTTCACACAACGTTTTTGTATTTTTTTCGAGTGATTGATTTTTATTTTTATTTCCTCCTTCAAGCAGTCACATCTCTTACAACGAAATTGATGGGTGTTCTCGAAAAAGAAGCAGGAACTCAAAAAGTAGTTCAAAGTGCTGAAACTACAACAAAGCAGCAACAACAACAACCTTCAAAAGAAACTAATACCAATAATAATAGCAATGATACAGCAGCAAAGAAGAAGCGTGAAACTACCACCACCAACAATAAAGATAAAGAAAAAGATGAAAAGAATAACAAAAATAACAATAATGATGATGCAACAAAAGTAACTCCAACAGCAGCAACCCCAACTCCATTGATGAAAACAATTGGTTCAAAAGAAAAAACTCAAACAAGTAAAGAATGTAAGTAATTTTGTAATATTTTTACAATTTAAATGAAATTGTGTTTTTAGTGACAACAAAAACCAAAACTTCTGAAGATGGCGATGATAAAAGACCTCCACCAATTTCAGCTGTAACTCCACCAATTTCATTTCCTGCTGATGTTTTAGCTGAAGCTGGAAAAGGCGTCAAAAAGGATAACATTGAAAATGAATATTTTGATCCATCATTTTTTAAGAATCAGGTTTGCATCTTTTTTTGAGGGTTTCCTGTTATTTAGGCTATTGGTTATATCATATCCATTTGTCAATGCCAGGATTTATTATATCTCAGTTAATATACCTTTTATAGGTTGCAATGCGACAACATGATCCTTTAAAAAGACCAAAACCAATTAATCGTGAAGTAATTTCTGACCCGAATGCTGGTGATGAATCAAATGTTATCAAAGTTATCGCAAAAGAAGTTCTTCCATTGAAAGATAAACTCTGCTATCTTACTGTAAAACAATCAACTTTTCTTGGAGCTGGTGCATTCAGTGGTAAGCATATATTTTTTGTTAGGACAAGAATTTATTTGAATTCTTAGGAGAAGCTATGATATCAGGGATTCGCGGCAAAAAAATTGTTTTTATTACCGTATTTTCTATTTTTAGATGTCTTTGTTGGATATGTATCAAAAACATCTCGTCGAAGCAATAACAATGATCAACATGAACCAATGCAAGTTGCAGTAAAAAAGATTTGGCCTGATCCATCTCGAGAAGATCGACAAATTGGTGTACATCGAAATTTGGATCATGTTAATCTTGTAAAACTTCGATTTTATTATGTTTGTGTAGGTTTTTGATGCATTCTGTTACAACCAAAATATAATTTAAATAAAATTTTAGATTCATCCAAAAACAAAAATGACAATGTGGACTTTGATAATGGATTTGATGCCTTCAACAGTTGCACATGAACAAAGTCGATACATTGAAAAAGGAAAGATTATGCCATTCTTGTATATCAAGTTATTCATTTATCAAACATTTGCTGGTCTACATTATATGGAAAAAGCTGGATATTTTCATCGAGATGTTAAACCTGAAAATTTGTTAGTTTGTATGAGCAGTGGAAGACTTAAAATTGGTGATTTTGGTTCAGCAAAACATTACAAACAAGGTGCAAAATTAAGCTCTTATCAAGTTACAAGATATTATCGAGCTCCTGAACTTTGTCTAAGATTTAATTTTTATGATCCAACTGTTGGTGAGTTATATTTACAATGGATTTATGAATATACAGTAATCATACATGTTTTTTAGATGTTTGGGCAGCTGGATGTATTTTGGCTGAATTGCTCACAAATCGAATAATCTTTTATGGTGCAAATAATCGTGATCAAATATTCAAAATTTTACGAATTTGTGGTACTCCTACAATGGCGCAATTAAGTCAATGCGTTCCTGGTGTTACTGTGGATGATGAAATTTTGGCAACAAATTATCCAGCTGCTGATTGGCTTAAAATTGTTAGAAGATATAATAAATCTATTACACCAATTGGAGCTGATTTTCTTCATAAGTAAGTTTTTTGATTGATTGGATTACAGTAACCTTTATTAATTGATTTTTTTTCAGAGTCCTTCGATATGAACGAGCATTACGATTACGTGGTGATGAAGCTTTGAAGCATGCATTCTTTGATTCTCTTCGAAATCCTGCTTGCCATTTACCAAATGATACGCCATTGCCACCTTTGATTGGAATTAACTGTTAAAAAAATGTCTTTTTTAAATTTGTATCTCTCTTTTTCTCTCTGCTATGTTTCTTAACTTTGTATAATTTTTTGAAGGAGAAAAAAATAAATGGAATATATTTATGAGCAAAAAAGGATATTTATTATGTACAAATGTTTTAAAAAAATTGAAATAAACAGACATAGAGAAGATGAAAAGTACACATATGTGTAAAAATTAAATTGAATTTGTTAGAAATATGTAAAAATAAAAATTCTAAGCACCCTGTTTTCCAGTTACTTACTATTTTGGAGAAACAACAAAACACAAAGAAAAACAAGAACAACTAACATCAAAGAACAGAAAAAGGAAAAATAAGTGTATAAATTAATTTTAGAAAAACAATGAAAAGATATTTTAAAGCTTAACAAAATGAAAAAGAAATTGGTATCTTTGAAAACAAAGAATTACAGTTTTTGTTTTTTTGAAAGTGAAAAAAACACTAGAAGTTGTACGGTAAAGCTTTTTCTTATTTTTTGAAAAAGGCTTTGTTATTTTTGGTGTTGGTTTTTTGGAACCCGTTGATTAATAAAAAGAGTTTAAAGAAAAGTAAATTGGGTGGATGAGAGTGATCACCAAACGGCGCAACGAGTTTTTGGATTCATTTTAGAGCCAGAGGGACATTTAAAAGCGGATGCAAATTCAGGTTGATTTTGGACGACACCATTTACGCGAAATCTGACGGGGGAATGTGGGTCTGTTAAGACTTGTCTAATTGTTGCCGCAGCTTGACTTTGTCCGCACCAGGTCTGAAAAATTTGCATATTCTCCATATTGGTTCCAATTAAAACTGTTATTTTTCAACTCCGAGCAAATTTGAAAATACAGGAAAAAATTAGTCGTTTTTAAAAATAGAAGGATAAAACTTTCAAAATCGACTAATGGGATGCCGAAACCGCCGACTCCAGAGTCCGTTTTTGTTTAAATGCCCTCAAGGCATTTATGCAAATTTAATGAGTGCCGAATTTGAATAATTTTCAAAAAAGATTTTTAGTATTGGAACATATTTTCCTAACCTAGAGCTATCATTTGATACCAAATGTATAATTTTTGGATCATTTATGTAAGGTAAAATGCCATCAAATTGAAAAATGCCAAAAACAGCTTTATGCAAATTTCTCGAAAAGTCAAGGTGGGGATAGTTCTAATCTTTGTCATAGAACTATCCCCACCAAAAACCGTATAAGCAAAATTATCTAATTTTAGGGGAACATATTCATTTGTGGTAAAATGCTATTCTTGAAAAAATCCAGGTTTTTTTGGATTTTTTCAGTTTCGCCTTGATTTTTTTTTCTCTCCTTGCTCGAAGTTGAAAAAAGACAGTTTTAAATACATACCTTTGCATAACTCATAAAGAAAATTTGATCATTGGTGTAATTTTCAAAGCCGGGGATTCGTTTTTCTTCATGTCCAAGTTTTTTGATGTAAGCTCGATATGCACGATAAGCTTCTTTTACTCCACCATTATCTAAAAATAATAGTCTACCGTAACCCAGTTAACGACCTCAAACACTAAAAACATACCAGCAATATTTTCGCCTTGTGTTAAAACGCCATTGACTTTTAAGGTTGTTCCTGGAACGGGGACTTCATATTCAGAATATTGTTGAATGATGCATTGAGTTCGATTCAAGAAATGACTTTGAGTTTTGGCATCCCACCAATTATGAAGATTTCCAATTTTATCAAATTGTGATCCTAAAAAATATATTTAATATTTGAATAAGTGAATGTGATAAAAATTTTAGATTACCTTGATCATCAAAGCCATGTGTAATTTCGTGTCCAATTACTGCACCCATTCCACCTAAATTAACACGGAATTATATTCTACAATATCAAAGTTAAGACATACCGTAATTAAAAACTTTTGGGAAATTTCGATCAAAGAATGGCGATTGAAGAATTGCAGCTGGGAAAGCTAAAAATTGAGAAAAAATTAGTTTGAGTTGGTTACGGTAATATTATGAAGATAAAGGATGTTTTCAAAAATTGGTTACTGTAATTTTCATAGTTGAAGGTTACGGTAACAATTTTTTCGAAATTTTTAAAATTTAAATTTTGAACTCGAAAATAATGTTTTACTTTTTTTTAGAATTTGATTTCTTGAATCACAAAAATAATAACTTACTAATTCCATTTTTAACACTTGAATAAAAGGCATTTACGACTGCTGATGAAGTGCCGAATTCAGTTCGATCAACAGGTTCTAAAAGTCTTCGGAAAGCTTTATGTTGAGCCCATTTTGTAGTTTTTTGAATAACTTCTGAATAATTATCACCATCCGAAAGAGTAAGATTTTCATAATATTCATCCAAAGCGGTATCATTCAAAATAAAATCTGGAAATCCAATTAGGCTTTGCATTTCATTTGCTTTTTCAAGGGCATATTTGCGGGTTTCATCTTCCATCCAATCAGTTTCAAGAAGGATCTCCCGGAAAGCAGCTTGTAAATCTTCAATCATCTCAAGAGCCGCATCCCGATCTCTTTTATCAAAATGTGCTCGAACATACATGGCCCCGGAGGCATATGACATTCTTGACCCTGATCCAGAATTGCAATCCTTCCAACGTGGAGATTTTGTTTTACGGCCAATAAAATCTTTAAGAAAATCTTGTTGAATATCATCAAATCTTTCATCCAATTGAAGAGCCCATGAAGCAGTATATCTCCAAAAAATGTAATTTGTTACAACTCGAGTATCTAAAAAAAGTACCGTAATCCTGTTAGATTTTTTAAAAAATATTTTGAATTTGAAACGGTTTTCAAGAAGGATTTTTCAGAAGGCACAAAATTCGTTTTCCAAAATTAGAACAATTTTAAGACATTTTTTGTATAAAAAACATACCTGTATTTTGAATTAATGCTGTAAGACGTTTAAAATATCCAGGTTCGGAGACAATAATTAGCGGATCAGAATTTAAATATTCATGCATATCAAAAGGCATTAATCCACGGAAATATCGATTCCAATCAATTAATGGCATCATTGTTTTCAAATCTGAGAGTTTATAAACATTATACATTTCTGTGTAATTTCTTCTTTTTTCTTCTGGGGTTAAAATTGTTGCAAATTGTTTTTCAAATTCAATTAATTCTTTGACTTCCGAAGAAATTTGAGCCTTGGTTTTATTGGATTTTGCATCTTTTGCAATTAAGCTAATTTTTGCAGTCATATATGTTTGATATGCCTTCAGCTGTTTACCGTATCTCGTTTCATTGAGGTAATATTCTCGGGCACTACTTCCAAGGCCTAAAAATAATATAACTTGATATATTACAAAAGTTACTGTAATTGCTTACCTAATCCGCCTTGATCAAAACTCAATAATCTTCTAGAGACATTTCGTTGATCTTGAGTTACATAAATATCAGTGAAAACATCAACCCCACGAGATTGTCCAATATTCATAAGGATATCAGTTAAATCAAAATGTGCTGGAGACCATTTTTCACCATGTACAATTGGCCAATGACCATATTCTTCAAGAGCTTTCAAAAGGTCATAACTTTTTCGAGAATTTATCGCATCAATATCCATGCAGGCAGTATGAATTTGTTTTAAAGTATTAATTGCTTTTGAAGTTGATGGAGTTTTATCGGAATAGAGATCTGAAAAAATAAGGAATTTAAGTTTAGCAAAAATGTACAGTAACTTTCAAACTACAGTAATCTTAATAAAATTTATTAGTTAAAAAAATCTCTTACCTTTCATTTCTTTGATAACTTTTTCTCTTAATTCTGTAAAATGTCCATATGAAGTTAAATCATCAGGGATAGGATTTTCTGCAACCCATTTACCACAAGTAAATCTAAAATCATATTAATTTCAATTACAGTAATAAACATTATTATCAAAAAAACCATACTCAAAGAAATCTTCACATGGATCTGCCGATTCATTAATGGATCGACGAAGAATTGCTGCAGCTTTTTGAAAACCTGGAGAATTATCAGATTCTGCAGTCTGTGAATCAACGGCAGCTCGGAAAGGCCCAGATTGAAGTAATGGAATTGCTCCAGCATTACAGTAATTGATTGTTAATGTTAATAATATTGTTGCATAAAATGCAAATAATAATACCAAAATTTTCGTCATATTTGACTAAAAAAATAATTTTGAAGTATGTAAGTTTGTTTATGTTGTTGAAGAAAAAGCATCAATATAATTTAAAAAAAAAGCAAAAAAACGAGGTTTACAAAGATATATTTAAATATTTTTAAAAATATATTACATAAGGAAGATGGAAGGCAAAAAGAAGGGAAATAGAAAGAAAGAAAAAAGTATATAAAAAAAGGAAATTAATGCAAAACGACTTAAAAACAGCTACTAATCTTTCATGTTCATCACGTCAAAATAAAAAAATGGAGGGAGAAAAATGGAAAAAGATGACACGGAAAAAAACTGAAACTTTTTTTTCTTTTTTTTTGGTTGAAGAGGGAGTATAAATTTTTTAAAACCATGTTTTTTAAAATAAATAATGAAACAAACATGTCCCTTTCATTTTGAGAAGGTAAAGAAAGAAAAAGATTTTGATTAAAAATTGATAATTAAAAAATGATGATGACAGATTGATGAAGAAAAAAGAGGGAGGGGGAGGTTAAGAAACATTTTTTGAAAAGAGATGTTTCAAATTCAAACTGAAAGATAAAAGAGGGATTTGCGCGTTTTTGACCCTTTCTTTGTAAAGGGAAAAAAGGAGATTCTTTTTGAACTTTTAAGCCAATTGAAAAAGTATTTTTTTTATTTATTTGTAAAATTGCAGGGAAACCTTTCTTGTTGCAGTAATCTTAGTTGCAAGGATTCAGTTAATCCGAGAAATTTGGAAAATATTTAATGACTTAAGAAAATAGTTTCATTAACAATTATAAGTTTCAAATATGGGAATTTTCAATTTATGACCCCAAAATAATTAATTTTTTTAAATAAGGGAACTGGATTGCGCTCTGCTGGAGATAATGTTAGTGTATCAAGCAAAATAAAGTTTTTCCACGTGGGACCAAGAGGAATTTCGGCTATTTTGTAAATTTTTTTCAAAATTTTTTAACGGTCAATTTTGAAACCTAAAAAAACCTTAAGCAAAATTCAAAAATGGCAGCATTTCTTTTTAAAACTATACCAAGCTTATCTCTGACTAAAAATTATTATCCCTCTTCTTCCAAAAGTGTTTATTTCAAATTTTAAAATAGAAAAGTTTTTTAAAAACAGAAAAAAACTTTGACATTAACAGTAGCACGAAATAATTTTTTCTAAACTTTGTCAGATTTTTTAAAATAATAATATCAAAAACAGACATCACAGAATTCGCTAAACTAAAACCATCCCTTCTTCATTTTCATAAACACCTTGTTCTTCATCATTTTGGTGGAAGCAAAAAAGAAGAAGCAATGACCAATTTTTGACATTAAAACTCACATTTTTGAAGACCCTTTTTAAAGCTATTTTTCGTTCTTGAAAAAACCTTTGAAACTACAAAAACCCTCCTTTTTTGGGGGGATAAAAAAGGGATGTTTGAAACACAAAAAAAACTGTTGCGTTTTTAAGTGTGCACTTTTTTTGATGAATTTCAAAAATAAATCTTTCTTTTTTTTGACCTAAACTTTTTATCACAAAAATAATTCGGTTTCTCTTTTTTTGTATTTTTGCGCAACAAAGAAAATGGACTTTTTGGATTATTTATTTACACAAAAAAACACACACTCAAAAAGAAGCAAGCAGCAGCAGCAAACAATTAGGCCTTTGTTGCTGCTGCTGTTGATGTTCTTCTTGATGGATTTGAAGTTAAAAAAAAGTAATGGTCAGTTTTTTTACCCTTTCTTTTGTCCATCTCCTTCTATTTTCGATAATGGATTTTTTTTCTCGTGAAACTATATTTTTTTCTTCACCGTTAAAAAAAGAAAAATCAAGAGTTTGACCCTCTTCTTCTTCTTTTTTTGGGAGTGAGAGAACATTGATAGATAGATTCTGTCTGAGGAGGTTGAAGAAGAAGGTTATCGCAGAAAAAAGAAGAAAAATGAAAGTGATTTTTTTCGTTTTTGAACTCACGATCTTCATTTTGGAGAGAGAAAAAAGTCTCGTCAAAGATACTTTATTTTTTGCTGTTTTTGCAAAAATCAAAGTCAAAACTTTTGACTCAAAAGATAATGCATTAATTTAAAAAAAGAACTTCAAAAAGTAAAAAAAAAGTATCAAAAAAAGTAAAATCTTCTAAATTTTGACCTATTTTTTGACGAAAGCCAATGCAAAAAGAATCTTTAAATTAATTTTAAATAAAAAAGCAATGCAATTTTTAGTAATTAATCAAAGGCAAAAAGATGCCATCGTCTGCATTCCTTGAAGGCAGTACTAATTCTTCTTTCTTCGACACTAATTCCGTTTTTGGCATATTCTAATGATTGAAAATGAATGAATGAAATTGGAAGACATTTTTCTTCAAAAAAATGGAAAAACCCCTTTCTTTTTCCAGTAATTATTAGCCCCTTAAACTTATTGGAAGATGACCAAACATGTGAAAGGCATAAAAGGAATGGAAGAAGATGTGGTGGTAATGAGATGAAAGAGAAAATTCATGTTCAAAAATGCCTTCCTTTTTGCATCTCCAATAAAATATATTTTTGCAATGAAAGCAAAATGCAAAAATATTTTATTTATAATGGCGGGTGGTGGCTGTCATGCGCAGCAGCAGCAGAAAAATAAATCTTTTTTCTCTTTAACAAGATTATCTTTCCCTTCTTTCTCTATATTTTATTTTTGCCCTAATATTTATTAACAATTTTTTCAAAGTTATTCGAAAAATACTAATTTCATCAAATTCTATCCCCCCTTAAAACCATAATTCCTAGGTTGACATAAAAACTGCTAAAATTTCTCCAAACTTAGTTGGCATGGCAGCTTAATAATTTAAATTTAATTTAATTTTACCCTTTAAAACTGCAGGTGAATTCTGTTAAAAAAATAACGCATTATTTTTAAACATCGACTTTTGCTCCAAACTTTTTGAAGGCTGTTTTTATAACAAAAATTTTATTTCCATTTTTAAAAATGACTAAAAAGATTCTATTTTCGTATTATCAAAAATATGCAGAAGCATTTTTAAAAAACAGAATAACCGTTTTTTGCTTTATCATCATTTTTATCATTTCAAAAATGATTAATTTTTTTATATTGTTTGAACACCTATTTTAAAAATGATGCTGCTTCAAACAGTCAGAAATCATTGAAACTCGTGATCGTTAGAAAAAGGTCTTCGGTTTAAAAAAAATAGAAATACAGTCGAACCTCGATTTTACGTCTTTCAAGGGACCGATAAAAAAAGACGTAAAATCGAGGTCGACGTAAAATCGAGGGACGTAAGATCGAGGTCCGGTTACTGTTATTTTCCTTTAGCTTGTGCCGGGACCGCAGAAAAAAGACGTAAAATCGAGGGTCGTAAAATCGAGGTTCGACTGTACAAAATCAAAAAAGCAATTTCTAAGTAGTGATAATTAAAATGCTCATAAAAACGCATAGTTTAACACTAAAGAAGTTTTTAAAGACGTGAAACTATTTCTAAATTACATTAAAACGTTGCTTGAATAAACAAAATTTTTGCTGCAACCGCAAAAATTACTGTAGACCACACCGTGTATTTTTAAAAAGAAAAAATATTTTAATATATGTTCAAAAGGTTCTCTAAAAACGCTTGTTGTCATTCAGCAAAACTAAACTACTTCAATAAATACATATATCCTTTTTAATCCTATTTTTGACCTATCTTCTTCATCCAACCAACAAACACTTTGAAATGAGGTTTCAGCATTTCAAAACAACTTTTTAGAAAAAAAGCTTTTATACAAATTTTTTTATGAATCCAAATGTTAGAAAAAAACCCCCGTGACCTGATTAATAATAGGAAGTGACAAACTTCCACACAACAAAAAACCAAAAAGGAAATATGCGTTGGAAGAAGAGACGACGAAAATTTTGGCATGATAAAAATGATGCTAGCAAAGTTTCATTCATTCATTCAAGATTCTGATATAATTATTAAAGACGAATACCATGATGTCGAAGATGATGATCAATTAAAAATCATGACGACAGTTTTAGTTTAAATTTGTTTAGAGAGCAAAGATTTAATTGCAAGCAAGCATCACTTTTTTTAAACAATCAAATTCAAAATAAAGTTTAAAATTAAAATTTTAATAAATCCAATTTTTAAAAAAATTTTCACCCGAAAATCATCAATATTTTCCCCGGAAGGAAAAAAGAAACGAGACGACTGAAAGCAAGGTCGATAACCTCAAAAAAAGCATGACAGATTCAAATCTTTGAATTTGAAATTTTTGAGGATGCTCCATTTTAAACCAAAAAAAGGCATATCTTTCTCTTTATTTCTTTTAAAGTCGATAATCCTTAAAATAAACTCATCTTTAAAGAAAAAAGATGGCGGAAAGATGAAATTAGACCCTCCGCCACGTGCCCCTTGAACTTATCCTTTTTTTATCCACTTCCCATTCTCATTCGCAAGAATTTGTTCTTTTATCTTTGGCAATTTTGGTGGCTAATTTAAAATTGCGGAGGGGTTTTCTTATTTGACAAAACAAAATTTATGGCTTCAATCCAAAAATGAAATTAAATTGGGCAATTTTAAATAAATGTTACATGATTTTTTGGAGGTTTTTTAGTCAAGATTTATTTGAACATATTTGGGGCCAAAAAGAGGTCATAAATTTTAATATTTAATTTAGCATTTAAAACTGAAAAAATAAATTAAAAATATTTTTGGATGTAAAAAATTCTAAGACTCAAAATTAGCAAAGATCAAGTACATGTAATAAAAAAATTTCTAAAAATAACATATACCACAGTCAAATCGTGCGAAATAATTTAACAACACGGATGTAGCATCCCTTCTTAAAGCATGAGCCATTTTAATACAGAATCTTGTTAAAATGTCTCATGAAATTTCACTATTACGGCGAAATATTGTCATTTAAAAGTTTTTACGTTAATAAAATCTTTTTAATAAAAAAACTGAAACAAAAAGTAAACAAACATTAAACTTTTAATAAAAAACTTTATTTTGTTTTAAAAGCAAATAAAACGTCAGAGTTTTAGCAAGCATTTAATTTAATAAAAGATGATTAAAAACTTTGAAAATTTTTTATTAATCATTCTTTCGTTTATTTAACAAGCCAAGACACATTTCTTAAATTTACATTATTAAAACTTTTGAGTATTTTATTGTTGCGTCATTTTTATATCATCTCAAAAATGCACGAACAACCAAAACAAATCAAGAAATTTTTAAATTGCCGGCAAGTTTTAAAATCACCCAAAAACATGTTATTAAATTTTTGTTGTTCAAAATCAAGATTAAAATTTCAACTTTTAAAATCTGAAAATTTAGAAATTATTTTTTTGGAAGAAGACTTTGTTTTTTATGTCTGGTTCAAAAGTCAAAACTGTTTTTTATCAGACATAATCTTGACAATCAACAAAAGTTCGATGGAAAAAACAAGTTTTACTTTTTCCCTTTTTTGTATTTTCTTTTGTAAACGACTCAGACAATGTTTACGTTTATTTATTTTAAAAACCTCAAATATTCAAAGTTTAAAGTTTCATCAAACAAAAAACTGTTCAGAAAGATAATTGCTCTGTTTGGAATATTTTGATTTTCTTTGAACGTCATCAGTAATAATTATGATGATGTCCTTGATTTTCTGAATTTTCCATTTTCCAAGCATGTTAAGTAAAAGAATTGACTGCTAAAAATATTTCTTTGAAACCAGTTTAATTTTGTTTGTTTCTTTCTGTTTTTTTTTCGTTCGATAAAAAACGGATACAAAAACATTTATTTTTTTCTACCATTCAGAAAAACAACTTGATCCGTGAAGATTCTGAATAACTTTTTGGGTTTTGAATATTAAGAGTTAATGAAAAATGGCGATGTTTTTGATTCAAAGATTTTTTGCGATCGAAAATTTATTGTCATGATGGTATTTCTATTATCTTAGAAAAACAGATTTATCGTTTCTGACGTGTGTTCATTTTTTAAACTTTGGTAATGACATTAGACGTGGTCAAAAGGAACTGTGGTAAACTTTAACAACCTTTATTGTTTAAAAAGTAAAAATAGAAAGACGCGAAAAAGGCTATTATTTTTATGTTATCAATTTCCAATTTTTACAATCACTCTTCTAAAGCCTGTGGTAATTAGAGTTTAGCATTTAATACATATATGTTATAACTATAATGAATGATTCAATTTGCTTCTTTTTTTTGTTATCAGTGCTTATTTAAATGAGCAAAATATACAGTGCATTCGTAGTTTAGTTTTAAAATAATGTTAACTCTCATTCTTTTATTTTTAACATTTTCTTTGAGTTCTTGTGAATGTCCAGCAAACACAATCAAATGGCAATCTCAATGTTATCTCTTTGACCCGGCAGAAATCCCATTTGTTACTGCTGAAGAAAGTTGTATTCAATTTGGTGGACATCTTGCTTCTATTCATGATGGATTTACAAATGCTTTTTTAGCCCGTAAGTTTTAATTTTAGGTATCTTTCAGAAAGTGTCCTTAAGCTTATTTTGAAATTCAAATGAAAGGCAAAAAAGTTACAACAATATTCAAGAGCAAGCAGGCATAAACTTTACCAGCAGCACATTCAATGACGCATGGATTGGAGCAACAAACTTAATAAAAGGTGGAGATTTTTCTTGGACAGATGACAGTAACTTTGATTTGTAACCGGGCAAGGTTGTGCAGGAATAAATGCATTACATTGATTTTGGCCAGTGTATTCGCGCCGTCGCCGTCGACGGCGAGACGGCGCCGCTGACGGCGCCGTTGACGGCGACAGCGACGGTGACGGCGCCGTCAACCTTAATAAGATAGTTTTTCCACGTGGGGGACCAAGACAAAAATATTTTTTTCGAAAAAATTTGTTTCTTGAAAATGTTCTAGTCTTCAAGGATTATTTTTACCTATATATAAATTACTGTAAAGAACATGAGTTAGAGCGTTTTTGCCTAAGTTATGCTTTTTCGAAGTTTTTTTCTTCTATTTTTAACCAAAAAAAATTTCACGACAAATTCATTGCATTTATATGAATTTCCCATGGTTAATTACATAAATCTGCCAAAAATTAGTAAATTCTGGAAAAATCTTAGTTGACGGCGCTGACGGCACCATTTCAGCGCCGTCGCCGTCGACGGCGGCGGCGACGGCGGTGATTGGTAAAAAACGAAAACACTGATTTTGGCAATCTGAAGATTGCTTTAAACCAAAACCATACATTTGTGAAATTCCACAAAAAGCAACGACAACAAAAGCGACAACAACAAAAAAGGTGACACAATGCCCTGCAGGCTGGATTTATTATTCCATTAGTCGAAGCTGTTACGGTAATCTCGGGATTTCAACATGGTCAGAAGCTGAAAGAACTTGCAATTCTGTTGGTGCACATCTAATATCAATTCATACCATAGAAGAAAATAATTTTGTTCAAAGTAAATAAAATTAAAATAAATTTCAGCAAAAACTTTCAAATCTTTTTTTAGGCTTAGAGAACAAAGCTGGACATTGGCTTTGGATTGGCGGAAATGTTACTTATCGCAACGGTGATGCTGACGTTAAATGGTCTGACGGAACACCTTATGACTTTTCATGGTTTAGAAACATGCATACTGGCAACTCTCAATGCTTAAATTTCGGAGATAAAAAGTTCAGTGAAAGATGGTATACTGACACAGACTGTAACACGAATGTGCCATATTACTGTAAAATACCTGCAGCATTTTAAGGAATGCTTGAAACTTCGAAACTTTAGCGAAAATTTGATTATAAATTGCTTTTAAACTCATTTGTTTTTTTTTGAAATAAATTTTTTCTACGGTTATTTGTTTTAAAATTTCAATATTTCTTATTTTATGTTTCTTCAAAAAAAAACAATTTGAATTTTGTTTATTTCTGTTTTTTTGTTGTTGTTCGATCCAAAAAAAAGTAAAAGGATACAAAAACATTTATTTTTTTCTTCCATTCAAAAAAACGGTACTAGGACAAAAAAATAAAAGTCAAAAAAATAATGGACAAAAATATAAAAACAAAAAATAACGGTCAATAAAATAAGCGGACAAAAAAATAACTTTATACAAAAAAATAAAATAATTATACATACAAAAAGTAGAAAAAATAAATGTTTAAATTTTGATTTTATTTGCACATAAAGTTAGAAATCGGATCATTGCAGTATTTCCAGCCATGAATTCTTGTTGATATCTTTGTAAATCTGCAGAAATTTGTTGATATTTTGCCATTCGAGAATTACGAGGATCGACTTCAAGTCCAGCATTTCTTGATAAAATGAATTCTTCTTTCATTACTTCGAAAAATCTCCAGATTCCGGGATGTTCAGATGGTAGAGACGTTTTTAGAGCATGATGCCAAGCTTCATAAGAATTACCAGTTCTTGGCATATCATTGGCGACACGCATAAAAACATTCCAATGGGCGATAGGAATTGGAGGAGTTCGACGAGAACCATCAGGATTTAATCGACCAACATAATTATCTTCGAAATAATCCAATAATGCATCCAATTGATTTTCAAATTTAAGACGGATCAATGTTGAGAGAGTTGTAAATCCAAAAGCAACTTGTTCAGGTGGTAAAAATGCTAATGATGGAATCATTCTAATATGTTGAGCAACATTTGGATCATTACCATAAGCTACTTTTAAGCCATTTGCACAAGCACTGCGCCATACGCTTTGACCTATAATCGAGTATATTAAATTAAATTAAAAGCGTGTAAAATAAGGAAACATACCAAGATGGAAGAAACATCCATTAATTTCAATATCAGGAAATACATTTTTGAAAGCTGTAGTTGTGGCTTGTTCAAAATCCATAACAATTCTCGATGGATTGAATCCAGGTTCAAGTTCGATTAAAATTCTCAAAGCATATTCATAATTTCGTATAGTTCGTTGAGTCATCAGAATTGTGTATTTTTTTGTCCGTTATTTTTTTATCCGCTATTTTTTTGTCCGGCATTTTTGAAAATTATTTTTTTGTCCGGTTATTTTTTTGACCTGCCACCCAAAAAAACAACTTGATCCGTGAAAATAAAAAAATGAAAGGGGCAGAGGAAAGCAACCATAGATTGATCCAGTTATCTCTCTTTTTGGTAAAATGGAAGGGTGCATCAAACACAATTTTCTGGAACAGGATTTTTTGATTGTCTGTTGCAATTTTTTGAAAACAATTGTCCTCAAAAATATTGTCATATTTTTTTGGAATAATTTCAACGGAAAATTTTTGGATCTTTTTCAAAATCATAAAAAAAATGAATGTATTTTTTTGTTGTTTTTGTATCTTTATTTTTATTGGTGGATTTGTGAAAGCTCAAGAAAAGCAATGTTTTAATGGAATTGATCGGGATGAACTTTTACCCTTAATTTCATATTCGAATACTTATATGGGCGCTTTTCATGATCATTTTGCAACAACTTGGTCATCAACTTCTCATCCACAAGCCTTGAGGGGATATGAAAAGCTGGATATTTTGGGACTTTTGCCAAATTCCTCTAATGCCATGAATGGCACTCGGCATCATTGTGAATGCCTTCAAGAAATTGTACAACTTTTTGATGAACAACCTGGCCTCGGGGGAGATTCAACAAAGCCAGGCCTTTTTGGAAGATTGGATCATAAACTTGTAAAAGTTGGAGAAGAATCAAATCAATTATTTGAAAATTATATGCGAACTGGGGAACAACTTTTTTGTGTTCCAGAATACGGTCAATGTGGAGCAAGTATTCCATTGTACCAATGGTTTTCGATATCCGAAATTGGTAAAAGTTTTCTTTGAAAGTAAATTTGCATATTATTGATTGAATTTAGATAATTTTGTTACAACAAGAGAAGAATTAGATTTAGCTCATGACGCGAATATTAAATCCCAAGGTGTGCTATGTTATATTTGGCCGCATGATTATAAAAGTGGACAAAAGGCTGCCCCGGTAGCAGATAAAAGGATAATCCCAAAGATTGATAGTGGAAATATCCCAATTGCCGGAGGCGCTTTTCCAACTTATACTCGAACTGGGCCATCTGAAATTAAAAAGGTTTTTGATATGGGTAAGTGGGGTTTTAAAAAGTATCAAAGAACCTGTATTATCTGATTACAAGCAGACCTGTCAAGGTCACAAACGATATAAAAACATCAAAAAACAATCAACTCTTTTTTTAAATTTCAAAAATCTTTCCCGTCAAAATGCATTGATAATTGTAGAGTTTTTTGCTCAACAAAAATGTCACTTTTCAAAAAATCTCAGAATCCAATTTTTAGCATGTCCACCTTTAACAGCAACAAATGGACAATGGTCCTATACAAGTGTAATGCGAACTCCTGGAACCATTGGCTTTCTAAATTGCAATACTGGATATGCCATTACCAATGGCACATCAGCAATTGTTTGTCAACGAACTGGCCGTTGGCTTCCAGAACCTCCTTCCTGTCATTTATCTGGATGTCCCCCAATTGAACATGAACATTCTCCCTCTTCTTCTTCAATTCAAGGTCGAATTGTTTATAATTCTGTTGCAGTGGCGGATCAACGATATCCAACTGGAACTACGGCAATGCTAATTTGCTCTGAGAGAATGGATGTTAGTCATAACGGGGCAGATATTTCTTACTGTACCCTTGCAGGATGGCAACCAAAAAAATTGGGAAAATGTGAAAAAATTTGTCCAAAAATTTATGTTGAAAATGCCAATATTGTTTATACCGATTCAAAAGGGATGGATCAAGTTACAAATACAAATGGCACAATTGCTACATTAATTTGTCCATTTGGAACTAATTTAATTGGAAAAGGCACGGCAGAATGTCTTGACGGGAAATGGGATAATGAAAAAATTGGAGAATGTAAAATGTTGAGTAAGCTTTTTAGATATTCATGTTAATTAAAAATTTGAATAATTCATTTTGTTAGGTTGTCCGGTGTTGGAATCAGTTGAAGGTGGAAGATTGACGTATTTCAATGCAAAAAGTGAACCAACAAATCCTTTGATTGTTAAAATTACCCCTGGAACAATTGTAAGGCTTACATGTGGCTCAGAAGGAAATTTAAGAGGAGCCGGAGAATCCATGTGCCACACAACCGAAACATGGCAACCTGAGATTGGCACTTGTGAATAAATTTTGAATGTAAATAAAATTGTGTTTTATTGTAATAAAAAATAATATAATCTAGTATAAATAAATTAGATGGATAATTTCAAACATTTTAGAATTTATTAAAAGCAGAAAATTAATATTTATTTAATTTGGCAAGTAATTTATGGCAGATAAAATAGGATTACAGTAACCAACAACCACGAATCTTATAGATTTTAAACAAAAAATGTCGCAAAAATTTTAATAATTCAAAATTTTAAAAACCTTCAAAATAAAATAAATCTCGGCCATCATCAATTCGGGGATTAAGCAAATTAAAACCATATTTTTTAAGAAAATTTCGCCAAAATGGAAGTTTTTCATTGAAGCTTTTTTTGGTTTCAATTTTTGCAGTGCCATTTTCGATTTCAAGATATCCAAAGTTGAGATTTTGATATGCAAATGCATCAATCTTTTGCAATTTGGTATGACTAAAATAAAAAATGGGATTAAGGATTTTTAGAATAATAAAACTCTTACTCTTTCTTAACAAAATTTGCAACAGAATCAAGGAGTAGATTTTGGGTGGCTTTGTAAAGGTCATTTTCAGCTTTGGTTTTATCCAAATTATATGGATTTGTGGTGGAAAATAGGTATGCTTCATTCATGATAATGCTAGGCATTTCTGAAATTTTATTTAAATTTTTCTCCTGTCTAAACATGAAAACCAGGGATTCAATAAAGCAACTTTTTTAAAGATTTGGAAAGTCTTTTGCAGCTTCCCTGATTTTCATGTCTAGTGAGAAAGAAAAAATTAATTTAATTAACACAAACCTTTTTGACCAGTAAATTTTTCATATCCGGCATCAGAAGTATTCACAACCGCAACAAAAACATTATTTTCCAATTCCGCGTAAAGCATAGCACTTAAAGCTGCCGGAATATTAAACCAAAAATCACCGATAAAAGTTTTATAAATTTCAAATGGGGTTACGGTAATTGAAGAAGAAGGACATTTGTATTCGGCCAGAATTTCAGTTGCTTGACTTTGATTAAAATGTTTTTGAACAAATTCTTCAAAATTTTGGCAAGAATATTTTGATTGTTTTTCAAGGCGAATTCCTGTTTTTTCATTAAAAACACCGTAATACCCTTGATTCCAAGTTGATGCTAAAAAAATTAGGATATTATAGGCTGTTTCGAAATGCCATGGCACCAACTCCAGTTAAGCAAAACTTACTTCGAATAGAGCCTTCATTTCGAGTTGTAATAATTAAAACATCAATTTCCCTTGCTTCATAAAAAGTTTTTTTCAACGTTGAATAATAAAAAAATTCATGATCAAAATCAGGTGTAAATTCAATAAAATCTCGAGAATCTTGACTTAATTCTTTTGTTTTTTCACGTATTTCAATCAATGAAGATGCATATGCCATTTTAATTCCATAAACAACATCCCTGGGATCGGTGGTATTAATTCCAAGTTCTTCTGCAAGTTTCATGGAAGCATCGAAAACTCCAGGGGAAATTGCCCAAGGCGAAAGGGTACTTCCACCAACAAGAATTAAACCAGAAATATTTTCACGAACTTCATCTCGAAGGGAAAGAAGTTCAGCCAAAACTGCACCACCTTCAACACCGCCCAAGGTAATTTTGGTTCGATCAAGATGAAGTTTTTCTGCGGACACAAGGACAAACTCAAAAGCTTTCTCCAAATCCCATAACCCAATATTGTAAGAGAAATGCCGAGCTCGGGATTGAAAGAATCCAAATGGTCCCAATCGATAATTTACAGTAACCACGGCAATTCCACGTCGGACATAATTCTCAACAATCGAAGTCAAATCCAAATCATCCGATGCCCCGTAATTAAACATTCCACCATGAATGAAAAAAAGGACTGGAAAACCATCTTCCGGGATCGGCATACTTTCATCATTTGGCATAAAGATATTCAAGAAAAGGCAATCTTCATTGAAATCTTTGACTCCTGGATAATTTTTATTTGGAAAACAATGCCGTTCATATCTTTTTGTTGAGGCAACGGAAAAGGATGGAACAGTGATTGGGCGACGGAAGCGGAATTCTCCAATTGCATTATAGGCATATGCAACACCAAGGACCAATTTTGAACTAAAAAATTTGCATATTTTAAACTCTCAATCAATGGGAAGGAATAGCGGAATTTCAAAAATTTATGCAAATTTAGAGTATTTAAATTAGCAATTAGCATTTATCGAATTTAAGATAAAAACAAAGAACTTACTGAAATGGTTTTAGCGGAGTTCCAACAGTATAATTCAAACCTTCCAAAAATCCGAATGGTGCTAAAAATTTAAATATCTTAAATTTCAACACTTCTAAAATAAAAAAATTCTGACTTTCCACAACAGCTTCATGATTGTCATCCATTGATGCCATACACTCAGGTTTATTCCCATTGAATTGTGATGCCAAAGAATTTTTCGGCATAAAAAGCAAAAACAACAAAAAGATCAACATCTTTTTTTGGTGGCCGAGACTTTTTAACAAAAAAAATGGCAGCAACAATAATTTTTTGAAGATTTTATACGCAATTTTTTGAGACACATCTGTTTCGATTTTGGATGCCATAAAAATGATAAAAATGATGGTGATAAAAAATTATTGGAAAAATTTTAAGTGCCTTATGATCGAAAATTATGAGAGGTTTTTTAAAAAATGAGGTTTTTTTGCCAACTGTGTTTCAGGTTTTGGATAAGAGAAAGTTTTATTATGGGAAAACTTGAACATCAGCAAAAAGCAAGAATCATTAAAATTAATTGGTAATATTTTTTCTCTTTTTTATCTTTTTAAATGCCGAAAATAGCTCAAGTCCATCAAATTTGCAATAAACTTTTTAAAAATCTCATTATCAAAATGATCCATTGTGCCAACTGACGCATTGCAAATCTGCAGATTTTTGACTGACTTCAATTCTGTAAAACGATGAAACGTTTGTGTTAAACCTTTTGTTGGTTGTGTTAATTATTAAAATACTATTAAAATGTTATTTTATTTAACTCATTTAACTATTTAAAATCACCTATTTTGTTGAAAAAGAATTAAAAAGTATGTGAATAAACAAATAAAATTTTAACACGTTATCTTACATAACATTATGCAAGCATTTAAATGGGAAAAGTTCTCGATCTTTTACATCTTTCGTATATTTAAACTCTATATTAATATTTGTTCTGTAAATTATATTTAATTAATTAAAGAGAAATGGTTTTAAATATTGGAGTTTATCCATTTTGGGGATCCTTTTCTGTCTACGATGTTGAAGCACAAACAATCTTAAAATTTAATATTACTCCAGGTTTTTGTTTTTCTTTATAATTTTAATAGTTAGAGCTATTATTAATAATTAATTATATCATTTTAGTAAAACCAGAAGATTTAAATAATGTCGATAAAATGTTTAAAGAAATTAAATCCAAAATTGATGAAAAAGAAATTTCATGTATTTGTTTTGTTCTTGAATATAAATATTTAAACAAAATCCGAAAGGAATTTATCAAATCTGCCAAAGAAAATGGAATTAAAAATGCTAAAATTATTGGTGGAAAGCAAGCTCGATTCATTGGAATGTTGGGTAAATCTGGAACTCGACCATCAGAAGATGACGTAATTTGGAGTTTATCAATTTGGGAAAATAATATTATTTGTGATGTTTGGCAAAAAGAAGGTCATAAATGTGTCCTTAAGAATAATTGTGGACAATCAAAAACCAATAAAGGCAAAGAATCTTCTCCAACATTAGAAGATTTTCAAAATTTGCATAAAAAAATTGGAATTGAAAGACAACCTACAGTAATTTTTGTTGAAGGATTTGTTGATGAATCTGAGATTAATAAAATCTTCAGTGATTCTAAAATATTTGTTTTGGAAAAGAATGAACATAAATGGACAGAATATGCTTTAACAATGGCAAGAATCATGCATGGTGAAGATGATGACAAAGTTAAGGATTTTGATGTTGATGGAGTCCTTCAACGTCCAATTGAGTTACTGTACAATGATGAAAGTATCCTAAAAGTCGAAGAATTTGAGCCGCTACCGTATCAAAATATTATATATTTTACAAGAAATGAAAATGTTGAAGTTAAGATAAATGTTGGTTTTGTCATTGTTGAGGATACTACTGTAATTTAATGCTTTTTCAGGTGTTGGAAAGAAATATTTTTGCTGATGAAATTGTTCTGCCCTCTGATGCTGAAGGCAAAATTGAGCTGAATATTGATGAAAATGGAATTTTTTCATATAAATTAATTTAACATTTATTCATGATCAGTGTTAATAACACTGTGTTACAGTAATCCTGCCACAATGTTTCATTTTACCTTTTGTTTTAAAATTTAGTTTTTATTTTTTAATAAAGAATATGAGAAAACTTATTTTCACAATAAAATCTAAATCTGTTTTTGCAATTTTTACACCACGTGTTTTCCTGTTCCATTATTTTTTCATTTTTGTTTGAGTCCAGAAAAAAGACAATAAATCACAGTTTCTTTTTTCTGCTTTTTAAAATCAATTTTTTGTTTATTGAACCCAATTGCAAGACAATAAAGGTTTTTAAAAACCACAAACAACAAACAAAGTAACAGAAAAAGTCCGATTTAGACGATGAAAGAATTTATGTGCTGCACATAATGTGCACATCTTCAATTGAAAAGTGTAAACGAAATGTTATGCCATTTGTCGGTAAATAAAAACAAAAAAAGTTAAATATTTTGGAGTTGAATGACTTCGACTCAACGCTTTTTTTGATTTTTCTAGCAGTGTCTATTTCGACATCTTAATGTCTTTTTTCAACGTTGAAAAAAAGTCATTGCCTTTTTTATTCTTTGAATAAATATTTGTGCATCTTATTTTTTTACATGAAATAGCACACAACACTATCGATTGATCGCTTTTCTTTTTTGCCAGAAAAAAAGATAGTTTTGAAATTTCTTTTTTTCACCCCTTAAAATTTCTACTTTTTTCAACTTTTGTTGTCTTTAAATTTGCCTTGCAAGAAGAAATTAAGTTTTATTTCATGTAGTTTTATATAAAAGAATGTGTAGAATTGTGTAGAATTAAAAATTTTATGTTATTTAAATTTTTTGGATTTGCACAATTAATTTTCTGCGACTTTTTAGATCTAAAAATGGGTGCTTCACAATCTCAACCTGTTGTAAGACATCCAACAAAAATTTTATTTGTTAATAAAAGTGGTAAAAAACTCAAAATTAAAATTGATTCAGATAGAAAAATGGATTCAGTTGTTATGAATAGTGTTAGCGCAAAAGTTGACATTGGAATTTTTGGTGTAAGTGGGTCAGGACAACGCACAACTGATTACGAAGCTTATTATGTTGTGGATACGTCAATTTCATTTTCAATTGTTGCCATTCATGAACAAAGAACTTTTTATCCCCCTGATGATGAAAAACTTCATTGCTTGATGACAATTATGTCTGAAAATTCTGATGGTGAGAAAGTTTTATAAACTTATTAATAAGATGTTATCATTGTTTGTTAGAATTTCATACATCTTAGTGCCATTTTACAAAAAATGACCCTGAAATATTACAACTTTGTTTTTTTAGGATCATGGTCCATGGTTGCTGAAAATCATTGGATTTTAAAGCGATGCAAAATTACCTTTGATGGAAATATTTATGGAACCCCTGAAGGGATTCCCCAAATTATTCCTTCTTTCACTGGACGAGATTCAAATCTTAGTAAGTTGAAAAAGCTAAACCAAAGAGAATTAAAATCTTTTAATTTTAGTTGACATTTACAAATTGGGATATGTCAAAGTGATGAATAAATCAAGCTATGATATTTTTGTTCGAATTGATATTGATGGAGTTGAAGTTCGAAAAGTTAAAACTGAAGTTGGTGGAAAACTTCATGGAGAATATAATAAAATTAAGGCTGGATTAGATGGGATATTATCAAAGTACCTATAAAATATAACCACATTGTATATGCAAATTTTAACATCTTTCTTAGTTTTGATTTAAGCATGAGACAACTTTTAGAATTAAAAGGCACCAATGAAGTAACAAAAAAGGTTTATTATCGGGCTGATCAAAGCATTGGATATACTTCTCTTCCATCTTTAATGGAAAATGGAGATTGGTTGGAAGCAGAATATTATTTACCCGTTACAAAATCCAATAATGCTTATTACGTTTCAATTGATTACATTTCTGGGCGTACGTGATAATTCATTTGTAAAAGGTCATATAGTATGTAAGATTTTTAGGCGGACTTGTTCAACACAGTTTGAATGAAAGATTCCCATATTTTGATGTTCCTGGAGTTCCAGAAATCTCAATTCGTGATAACATCAGATCTGGTGGAATTGTTGTTATCCGTTGTGATCCCGACCAAAATAGAGATCGAAATATTGGTCTTCGTTAATATCGTGAATATCATGAATGAAATGTTGAAGGTTTTTTTGTAATGAAATTATTAATTTTTATAATTGGTTTTTGTTTTTTCAATTTATAATTGTTTCAAATAAAGCAAGCAAGCTTTTAAAAGTTTTTGTAAACATTTTAATCCTAAATTATCATAGTAATTTGATACTGTAACTGTAATGTTCTGTATTTGCATAAAACTTCAATAATATTTTATTTAATAAAAATTTGGAATATAAATTTTAACAATATAAAAATCTTTTATAAAAAACCCGTTAATTAACTGCAATTTTCATTTCTTGAACCGAATATGTTTCTGGTGTGGTTGATCCTACTGTAGCAGTTGTAGAACGTTCCCTAAAATTATAATTTTATAGTAGTATTTATCATTTTAACAAACCAAAGTAACTCTGGTGGTCTTTCAAGATATGGAGACCAAGTTCGAACAGGGGTTTGACGATGTAAAGTTGCTGCAGCAATTTTAGCTTCAACTAAATTATTTTTTTCAATTCTGAATTTCTTTCGATAATGACAAAGAATGCATCCCAAAATGGTCATAATTAATGCCAAAAGTATGAAGAAGATAACCGCTAAAAGAGTCAAAGATGCTTCGGCAGACATCAAGGATTGGGTGTTTGAAGATGAAAGGGAGGAAGCGGCACCACCCGTAAAAAGACTCATTCCATCAATATCCAGATCTCGAATTGAAGTTTTTATTGAATTCCATGAAAAAATTGTTGAAGTTTTTTTATTAATTGCAATAAATTCTGCAACTGTTGAATCCCGAACAATCATCGGTGTGGAAGGGGCTCCTTCAGAAGTGAGATAATGGAATCGAAGGGATAAAAGCAAAACAGTTGAATTTGTGATTGCTGAAGAGAGTTTTCTACAAAGGTATTTTTATATGCAAATTTATCTAGTTAGAAGGGACTTACGAGCTATATTGCCTCAATTGATCATTTGAAAGTTGAATAGGATTTTGATGGATCAAAATCGGAATTGAATGAATCTCTCGATCAGCTATCCAAATCTGTGATTTAAAGAGGATTAATGGATATTTAAGTCATAGAAAGGCAAGTTATCATCCCCTTAGGGGATGAGACCTCTCTCAATAGACTTACATTAAGAGTTGTATGAGCCAAATGTGAAATTTCTTCCTCCTGTTCTGTGGCAGAAATAGAAACCTCAAAAAAGCCACCGGAAAAATCTGTCAAATTTTTAAGAACTCGAATTTTTCCAGAATCTTGTTTAATCTCAAAAATTCCATTAAAAATTGCAGCAGCTCTTTCTCGATGTTTAAAATAGACTTTTTCAATTTTGTACGAAATTGCTTCCTTCGATGCAGAATCTCGATCCTTTGCTTGCACGAAAAATACTTCCTTCCCGGGCAAGGTTTCAGAATCCAAAACAATTTCATAGAAATCTTTTTCAAATGTTGGACCGTTATCATTTCTGAAATTGAACTCACAAAGGTTACTGTATCAATAAATAATTACTTACAAATCATTTACAACAACATTGACTACGGTAGTATCAGTTAATCCATCTCCAAAATTTTTATCCGATGAAGCCATCACATTTAATCGATACAAACTTTTAATCTCTCGATCAAGGCTTTTCAAAACATAAACAATTCCATCTTCAGAATCGATGGAAAATGTTTGATTAAAACTATCATCAAGTTTGTAATAAATTTGATCCCCAAAATTTATTGGTAAAGCTTTAAAAGATCCAAGGGAAATATTTGCTGGATTATTTTCAGACATTTCAATTCTTAAATGTTTTTGTGGAAAATTTGGAGATTCTAATTTTGTTGGAATAATTTGAATTTCAGCTGCTTTTCGTGATAATAAATTTCCACTTGAAGCAGAAATTACAATTGGAAATCGAAGACCGGCAAGTGTT
This sequence comes from Panagrolaimus sp. LJ2414, assembly GCA_024447195.1. Lineage (NCBI taxonomy): Eukaryota > Metazoa > Nematoda > Chromadorea > Rhabditida > Panagrolaimidae > Panagrolaimus > Panagrolaimus sp. LJ2414. The sequence goes on from JAMRXY010000018.1 coordinate 1,346,421, forward strand.
TGGAGGCTACTGTAGGTTGTTAAGATGCCCGTGGCAGAGTCAAGTTTAAAGATCTTTGTGGAATCAGAATCAGAGCTATTGTCAAGGAATTGTAAGTGATAAGATAAAGGATCACAATCATTTGCATCTTCAGATGTTGCTTTGATGTTGCCGAATGAACTTCCAGGATTCATTGTCTAAAATCAACATATTTATCAAAAAATACTGTAAATATTCAAATTTCAACCTCTTTAATTTGAAAAACAGTTTCTTGATTTTCATCAAAGATTGGCTGGCATCGACTTGTTGCAATAATTGTTATCTCACATTCTTGGGATACTGTATTCTCTCCATCTTTTACGAAAACCGTAAATTTAAAAGTCCCTTCCAATTTCCGTAATGGTGCAGATGCGGTTAGGTGTCCTTGTTGATTTATGCTAATTTTACCCAATAATGGAGAATTTTCAGGGAAATTTAAAGAATATGAAAGTCGATCACCATCATTATCGCTTGCCATCATTGATCCAAGATATGTTTGAATTGGAGCATTTTCAAATGTTGAAAATTTGGATTCCGACGAGACAAATGTTGGCTTTTCGTCGTTGAGATTGATAACTTTGATGGATACCTATAAATTGTTTTTGGACAGTAATTATGGCAAAAATTGAAAACTGGATAAAGCTTTGTTCAATGATGGCATTGATTACATTATCATATACTTTGATCTTTGCCGCCTTTTAAGATTAATATCATTTTCAACCTGATCCTTATCGTGCCCTCAGGGTACAAAGTTTAAAGTACTTTAAAAACGTACAGGTAAAACAACAAATTTCTCCAAAGAATTTGAAACATTTACAAAAAATAGAATTTCTTTAACACTTTCATAATCGATGTTTTGTTTAACCAAAATCCTTCCACGATTATCAACTTCAACCAAATCATTTACAGATCCAATAATTTCAAAAAACAGTTGATCTCCCCCTTCATTCTCCAACATATTAATTTGGCCAATTTGAGTTTGAATTGGTGAATTTTCTTCAACCGTTAATTTCAATTCAGCCTCATCATTTCTAAGTTTCGGAACTTCAGCATCCATTGAAACGGCATCAATTGGGATTATGGTAGAAATTTTATGATTGCCTTTTGAAGTTGAAATTTCTGCAGATACAGTAAGATTTTGTAAACCGATATGTTTTAAAAGTGATGAAGTATAAATCATTCCTAAAAATTAACATAACAATTGATAAGACTTTGATAAAGAAAAGTACCTGTTTGTTCATCAATTTTATAATACCTTGAATTATTAATTATTGAATACGTAATTTTAGGTTTTAACAATCGATTATTTTCATAGGATAATGGATTTACCAAAGCTGTAAAAATATATGTCCCAATCGGAAGATCATCAGCAATAATCAAAGGATTTTCAAGTTTTTTAAATTTGAATAATTCTGTGATATTTATTACAGGTTTTTGATGTTGTACAGTAATTACAATTTGGGCTAAAACAAAGGGCTACAGTAATATTTTTTTAGCAAGTTAGAACTAAAATACCGTAATCTTTGCTTTCAAGTTTATGACTTTTATCTTGAACAGACACATTCAAAATAGTTGACATAAGATTGGAAGGAATTTGTTTAACAATAATTTCACCATTTGGATAAACTGCAAATTCGTCATTAAATGACATAGGATTGGATAAAAAGTCAAAGCTTGAAGCGGATTCAATGGCAAAAACAAGTGCGGCATTTTTATCAGAATCCAATGCTTTTAATTGATGAATCTTTGTTTCAGATGGAGTTGCTGAAATTGGATATTATTTTGGAAATGAAAATTTGCATATCCTCATACTGTAATTAACGATTAAAGCTTCAAAAGGTTCTGTAAACATTGGCAAATGTGTTCCAATTCCGGCAACTAAAATTTGTGCCGTTGTTAATGCCACAGTTGGGGAATGCATGCTTGGGGTTGCAAGAATCTGGAAAATAAACAAAAAGTTGTAAAAAATACAGTATTTTTTACAAAACAAACTTTTAAAGTATAATTTTTGGCAATTCTCTCTAGTGGACCATTATAATACAGGTCGCCCGTGCCTTCATCAATTCCAAAATTCCCTGCCCCACCTTCAACAATCCTGATCAGACCTTTTTGGTCATTCATCAAAGAAACTTTTCCAACTTTTGTTTGTTTTGGAGTAACAGCAAAAGCATAAATTGGCTAAAAATGTATATGCAAATTTTTCACATTCGACTAAATATATCTACAGTATACCTGTTCAAATTCATAACCTTCAATTCTTTCTTGTTTTTCTTCCTTTTGTTCTTTCAAAATTCTTACAGTAATTTCAGCCATATCAGCAGGATTTTTGCCATCATTATCCTTGACTTCTGCCATCAATTTTATCTTATCACCTCCAAATGTGTCAATTGTAATCAACGATTCATTCTATAACAAAATTTATGTGTGTTTTTTTAAAGATGAAAAATTTCTCAATCTCAATTTTATCAAAAAAACATAAAAATTAGAGCAAAACTTTTTTTTCGTTTAAACATTTTTTATTTGAAACTGACCTTGACAGAGAGAACTCCAGTCATCGGATCGATTTGAAAAATTTCTGATGGTTCAGAAAGTGAAAAAATTGGTTTCTGATGATGTCCTCCTTCTGAAGCAGATTCAGAAGATGAATAAAAATCTGAATCAAAAGCATCCAATTGAAGGGTCTCCAAAAAATATGCAGATTTTTCATAAATCGTTGCATCATATTCACGTTGTGAAAAATGTGGACCTAACATATTTTCACGTGAAATTGCAAAATGCAGCAAGGCAATTTCGGTTTTATTTAACATTGACATTGGCTCAATTGGAGTAATTCGAAGGAGAAGGGTAAAGGCTTCAGGAAGTTTTATGCAAATTTCTGGAACACAACCAGAAGTTCGAAGAAAGAGTCCTTCTTTTGCAGTTTCAATTGAGAATCTAAAACGTAAAATTTGCATAAACTATTTTTTACATCCTGAACTTACAGCTCTGAAAATCCGCCAAAAAGCTCATAATTAAATAATCCCAAATCTGTTTTATCCAAATTTTTAATTCCAATTTTTCCAACAATTCCATTTGTGAGTCTTTGGCTAAGCTTAAAATTTTGTTCACTTTTCCAAATTCTTGGAAGTTCAGCTTTTGCAGACAAAAGTTTAACGAATAATGAAAATTTTTCTGTTTCATTTGGAAAATTTAATTGTGACACAGCAAACTAAAACAGAGAAAAAAACTTTCAATTTAAAAAAAATTTAAAAACTGACTGGAACTTCAAAGATATTATCTTTTTCCATAACTGGAATTGATTGAGAGTCACGTAAAATCAATGTAAAAGGATCCCCTGGAGAGAGGACCGTTGGAAAAACTCCGAAGGTATCAGATGCAATTTCATTTGCAACAGATATTGTTATTTGTGATGGATTCTGAAATAGTGTAAAATTACAAAAATAGTTTTTGGTACTGTAGAGAAAAAGTTATGTAACAAGGAATTGAACCCTTGACCAGCTGAGTGTTAATCTATGCCACTAACCACTGCACCATAAAAACAAATCCTAACAAGTCAAAGTTTGGCTCAGAAAACAAACAAAGCCTTACCTGTCGATTTGCCCTCAAGGGAGCATCAAATAAAACTTGAGTTCCAGGCTCAGAATTCCTTTTAATTTCTCCTTCATTATATTTAATTTCCACCAGAGATCCCGAGATTCCCAAAATCCAAGCACCCCCAAAAAGCAGCAGTAATATTTGAGTTAAAAACATTTTTTTTGAAAAGCGTTTTTTTCTGCTGTTTAAAAAAATTGCAAAAAAGTACACTTTTTTAAAGGGGGCGAAAGTCAGTTAAAAAGAAAGGAAAGCGGGCGGGTGCCGCAATCTAGGTCAATCAGTCAAAGTCAAAACCTTTATTTTCAAAAGCATCATCATCATCATCATTTGCATCAGGGATGGTGGTAATGAAGAAGAAAAAAAGAACTGTTTGAAGGTTTAAAATTCTTGTTTGGAAATTTAAATGAAGGCCATTTTCAACAATTAACAAGGTTAGGATAAAAATATATTTGTAGGAGAGCAAAATATTGGATTTTTCTTATTCAACATTTGATTTCTTTAAAAACGTATTTGAGTAATACTGCAGACAGAATGATTAACAAAGTAATGAACAGTTCGTTTAAAACTGAGCCTTTTTTAAAACAGAATTTTTTTGAGCAAAAAAGACGATGACTTTTTTCTAAATACGTAAAGTTTTTATAAAAGCTAGAATACGAAAAAATCTATGTTTCTTGAAAAATAACCACCGAATCTAATCAAATTTGTTTTTTCCACGTAAAATTTCATCCAGAAGATACAAAGCTTGACGCCATTATCGCCAGCAAGCTTTTTTGGCAAATCCAATTCCTGGAATATCACAACTATTAAATTTTGAAATGATTATTTTGGTCATTTAATTACGGTATTTAAATGCTTAATAATTTCAGTGAAAGCATGTTTGGCATTTGCATAACTGATAAACGGAAAATCAGTTTTTCAATTTCGAAATTCTTCCATAATTCCAACATTTTAAGCAAGCCTTGATTGTCAAATAATAACCTGTTTACATTAATTAAAATAGAATAATGGAAATAAGATATATGGCAGCAGACAATAATAGATATGAACATGTAATTTTAAAAGCTGTGCATTGTATTTGGCGCACCAATGAACACCATAAAACTCTATGCTATCTGATATACAGTCAAACAACATAAAATCGTGGTTCGACTGTTGAATTCGATAGAAATGAAAATTATTGATTCTTTTTGTTTTTCAGCTTGTGATTGTAAACTTTTATCCTTCAAAAATTATAAGAAAGGGTATGCATTTTCCGTTATTACCTAGATTATCGATTCTGCCTTTCTATATACTTCACGAAAATTACAAACGGCCATAAAGAACTATTGTTTTTATGACCAAAAAATATTGAATAAACTAACTGTATTTTATTTCTATATTTTTTCTAAACTGCCTCCATTGCAGTGACAGATTAAGATAACTTCCAAAAAAATATTAGCTACTGTCAACGTTATGGAAAATTATATTCCAAAAGATGCAACGCAGCAAGTAATATTATATTTAAAATAAAGTTGTTTTTAATTAAAATTTAAAATAAAATTTTATAGAGTTTATTCCTTCAAAAGTACCCAGAATTCGATGGAAGAGGTATTAAAATTGCTATTATTGATACCGATGTTGCAGATATTTCTTTACCGGGATTACAAAAAACCTCTACAGGACTTCCAAAGATAACTGAAATTTTTCCAAGAAAAGGTATTACTGTAAATACTTCAAAGGTTACAAAAACAACTGAAACAGGACACATAATCGGAATAAGTGGCCGAAAAATAAAAGTATGCAATATTTTGTAACCATACACTATATATTACGGTAACCATTGATTATTACAGATTTCAACAAACTGGGAAAACGTGAATGACAAATGGCATCTTGGAAGTTTACCTTTGAATGACTTGCTTGATTTGGAGATGCCAGGCACAGTAAAAATTTGAAAACTTTTTTTTTAAAACAAAGTCATAATTTAGGAATATTTGGAACTGAAAAAAGGTCTTGTCAAAGCTTTGAAGCAAGAAGTATTGGATTCAAAGAAAAATGAAATTATTGATTGCATTGTTTGGTTTGATGGAGAAAAATGGCGGGCATTCATCGATAATACATTTGTGTCGGACAATTCAAATTCCGAAGATGCAAAAGCTTTGACGAATTTTAATGATGAACATGAAGTTGCACATTTCTTAAAAAATGTATTTTATTGTGTAAATATTTCTGAAAATGGAGAATTGTTGGAGATCTTTCGTCCTATTCATTTTCATGGAACTACCGTAACCCAAGTTGCTGCAGGATATTTTCCAGATAACCCAGAAGGAAGTGGATTAGCCCCGGGGGCACAAATTGTGTCAATGAATATGGATGTGGATAATCTACATGAAATGGTTCGTTTGAGCATTTTAAAAAGCTTAAAAACATTCTAATTTTAAGCTTCTAAAATGTATCGAATTAAAAGTTGATATTCTAAACTTTTCTTGTAATTTTGAAGCAGAAACATATGTTCGACTTCAAAAACTATTTAACCTAATGGTAGAAGAACATGGAATTATTATCACAAAAATTGGAGGAAATGAAGGACCGTTTTATTCCACAATTCCTGAACAATATTCAATAATTTCTGAACAAATGTTTATCATTGGATCAATTTTTACGACGGACCAGCTAAAAATGAAAGACTTATTTGGGTATAATGAAAAGGTCAATGAAGTACAAAATTACTCATCCAAAGGACCTTTAACATCTGGAGCTCGGGGGATTGATTTTGTTGCACCTGGGACTGCTATTCTGGATCTTCCAAAATGGTATCCAATAAAAAACCGACATCAATATGGAACGAGTCTAGCCGCTCCAAATGTTGCAGGTTCAATCGCGTGTTTACTTTCAGCTTTGAAAGCTAATAAAATTCCGTATTCACCAGCAATGATAAAAATGGCACTTGCAAATACGGCATTTCTCCCTGAAGGCGGGGATAAATTGGCATTTGGGCACGGCATTATTCAAATTTATGATGCCTTTGAATTTATTAAAAAATCTATCAATACTTTACCGGCGAAATCTTTGGCTCCAATTTCACTCGATCAATTTGGACAAAATGGAATTCTTCATATTCAAAACAAATATAAATTGCCACAAGAATATCGATACTATATAAATTTTGATCTAGAAATGGATTATATTAAATGGATTTTAAAATGCAATTCTTCTGTTGAAAAATTTATTAGTTATTCGAAAATTGGTAAATTTTTTATCGTCAAAATTGATACAACTTTTTTGAAAGATGGAAGTATAAATTATGCAGAAATTCAAGGAATTGATTCTTTAAATCCTTCAGTGGGTCCATTATTTTATCTTCCAATTACCGTAATCTGTCCAGCTGATCCAAATAATTTTAATAAAGAAATAACTGTAAATCCGGGATCTCCAACTTGTTTCTTCTTTCAATCTCCTTCAAAATCTCAAAAGTTTGATATAAAAATTACTTTATTGCAAGAAGAAGAAGATGAAAAAGAAAATAAAATCCCAAAAATGCGTCATCAAAAGAAAAAAGAATCAATCCATTCCAAAAATGCCATAAAAATCAATTCAAAGAAAAAAACTACAACTGTTTCGACAGTAAAAATTAGAAGTGAAAAGGAAATAACAATGAAATATTGCCGAAAGAAAATTGTATCAATGATAAGAAATTCATTGGATGCAAAACATGTTTTCAAATTTTCTGAAAAAAAGAAAACTCAAATAAAATCGATTGGTCTTGGAGATGACGAAGACCCTCTTGAAATTCGTTTCTTTCATACAAGCTCAGATTCATTGAAATTGAATCTCGAAATCAGCTCTGAAAAATTAGGTTCATAATTATTTTTGTAATTGTTAAAAATTTTATGTTTTATTTATCAAAATAAATTTAACAGCATGAGACATTTTTGAATCGATTTAAAAATTATTAGTAGGCAATAAATGCAAACCGGCAATCAAATTCACAAAAAAGTGTTAAATGAACGAATTGTTTTACCATTTGTGCTTTACAGTATGCCAGAAAAAAACACAAATGAATACGGTAGCAGAAAATTATTTTGCTAATATTTAGGATAATTTTTGTAAATGCACACAAAATCTTGAAATACCAATTCAGAAGAGGATTTTATTTAAATTAAATCATACAGAATAAAAGGTACAATACAGAATCAAATAAATAACATGGCAATTGTTAAACTATATATTTAGAGCTCGTAATCCCATTATGACTGCTTTAAATTCAGCAACATTATTGTCTCGGCATTCGAAAAGTCGCTTTGAAATTTTATTTTGATCATCTTTGAGTTCACCAGGTGAAACACCAGTAATATAAATTCCAGCACCAGCTTCTCCATTTGGTTTCCATGATCCATCTGTGAATACATTGACGGCATCTGTTGGTGGTTAAAAAAGGTAAGCCATAACGAATCAATGAGAAAATTTGAAAGTTGTAAATTGAATTTTAGTTCTTCATTTTTTATGTTTTAAAAAAAGAAGCGATTGTTCAAATGCGAGTGTATTTTTTTAATTCCCTCTTTGGGTTATTAAAAAATTTTATAAAGTTCTCAAAAATTTCTGTGAGATTTACGTTCGGAAATTCCTTATTTTCATTCAAGAAAATAAAAAATTCTGTGACACGGTATTACGAAATTGTATGCTTTAAAAAGTGCCAAAAACCTTTTGAAATGTAATTGCTATAATATTCATTGATTCCTCTCATTAATTTACTTTAATCTTTAAGTTAGACAAACAAAATAAAAAACATTATTGATGACTTTTTAAATGTAATCTTTTTTTAGTTTGTCAAATCATTTGATTCAAATGCTTAGATACTGTAATATTTAAATTTGAATATATCAATTCTGGATTAAATCTACTTTTTTTATAGTGGAAAATGAAAAAACGTTATTACCTGAAATATAAATCATTGACTTTTGACACTTTCTTGAGGTTTTTTTTATAAAAAGTTGTATTTATGGTTATTCAAATTTTTTTAACTCAACACATTTATTTGTTACAATGACAAAAATTGAAGGCAAAACTTGCTCCATCCATACAAAAGAAATATTCGATTTGAAGCAAAAACATAAAAACGGATTCAAAAAAATCTTTAAAGTTTTCGGATTTCTTTTTTGTATTCCTCAATCTTCGATTCTAAATCAAAATATGTCTGTGGCTTCTTCTTTTCCAAGTGATAAGACCAAATCAAAGTTGGAAAATAATCAAAAACTTTTGTTTCAAGAAGGTCATCAACAGTTTCTTGAAGATGGTTGTTGAATTCAGGTGCGGAAGATTCATTCCAATAAAATATTTGGGTTTTGAATTGAATTTTTAGATGCTTAAAAAATTATATGCAACTTTATTATTTTTGGATAGAAACTACTTACTTTAACACATTTTAAAAAGGTTTGAATATTAAAATTATCTGGGACTGCATTAAAAATAAATTTCTCAAAATTAGGAAATTTCTGCAGGGTAATCAAAAGTTTTTCATAGTTCCTACTAGGTGGAATAGATTTTTCATTTACATTCCAATATCTGAAATTGGTAAATTAAGGAACAGCGACTCCCCCTTTAAAATAATTTACATTTGAAGTTTTTGAAGCATTGGAAAAGATTCAATAAAATCTTCCACAAAAATTTGTTGACCATTTTCATCGTCGAGAATGCAATCAGCTAAAGATAATTCAACGGCAGAAGAAGCCAGAAGATGGATATGACTGAGATAATTTATGCGGGAATGTAAAAATACCCGTTTTGCATCAGATCGATAAAGCTTTGGCAAAAAATCATGTGGAAAATTCGCATGTCTAATATCTAATTTAGTAATCGGCCAAAATTTGCAATCAGCTTTTTCAAGAATTATTTTTTTTCGGAAGCACCAAATACAATGAAGAAAACAGTCGTGATATTTTGAGCAATACTGCCAATATTCTCTCTCTGTATGCCCAAAAGTAAAGATCGAAGGACAAATCAAAATAGGATTTTTTGCAAAAAAGAATTTACAACTTTGAATCAATTTTTTGTACCTTTCTGGATTTGATGGATATTTCCATAAATATTCCATTACTGTAGATGGGAGAGAGAATTCTTGAGATCGAACAAATTTATAAAACTTTTTTCCAGCTGCAAAAGCATTTTCACCCGATTTTTGATAAATCATTAATTCATCCGGATGGATATCCATCTGCAATTGACTGGCTGACTCACCAATGAAAATACAAATAGGAAAGAATAAAAAATTTTGGCCATTCTTTTGATAAAGTCCTGACTTATTTCCTTCACTTTCTGAGATTTTTACTTTAAGTCATATTTATATTAAAGGTCAAAACAAATAATTGATTTTTTGCAAAATTCGGCGGCGTAAACGGTAGGATCATTATTTTGCATAAAACTTTGTCTAAAAATATTCTGAACGTTCCCTGGAATTTCAATGTTAATATATGACAACTTAAAAAAATAACAATATGAAAAAAGAGAACTTTATTTATTCACATTAAATCACATACAATTAATATTACAAGATAAAATTAAAATATAAAGAATTAAATGGCAATTGTTGAACTTGAACCCAAAGAATCAGCTGAAAGAGAATCATGCAAGGCCAAAGCAGTTTTTAGACTTGAACATTGAGGTGAAATTGCAGTTGTAACATCAGCATCAGAATTCTGGGTTTTATCACAATCCAAATCAAAGGTATTACAGGTTGAAACAGATGAAAGAGATGCTTGAGTTGATTGAACAGAATCACAATTAACAGTAGATGCTTGAGTTGATGCTACACTATCAGCAAGTGAAGTAAAAGATGATTGAGTTGAATCCAAAGTATCATACATGACAGAAGTTGGCTGAGGTGATTCAAGAGTGAAGTCATCTGATTCTGCCAAAGATTTATCACAATTTAAGCGACTTGTTGGACTTCGAGAAACTTCAATTTCAACTTCACCAAAATCTTCTGCTTCTGATGGAGCAGAGAATGAAACGGAAGATGGAGCATAATAATACTGTGAAGTTGAATAATCAAATGGATCTTCATTTACAGTAGAAAATAATGAAGAAACACATGATTCATCAGAGAATGGGCCCATTTGTTCAGTAATTTCACTTTTGACTTCTTGAATCAACAATTCCATTTTATTCATGTAATACGGTGGAATTAAACTGGTTGAAATAAAAAAACGTTTAATTTCAGAAAGATTTGTTTCAAAATCTTTTAAATCTGCCAAAAACTAAAAATTTAAATTAAGTCTACAGTAATTTTTAACAGCAACAAACCTGTGGAATACAATGTTTACTTTCTTTAACACCATAATGTCCAAGTAATTTTGCGGAGGCAGTTGCATCACGAAGTAACCGAGGATCATCCAATTCCAATGCATCAAAGGTTGAACGATGCTTGAAGCTCAATCGATCAAGTGATTTGACCTAAAAAATAACAATGTAACAGATAAAAAAACATCTATGCACAAACTTGAATCTCAATTTTCTTTTGTTTTTGCACATTTTGTTTAGCTCTTTCGATTGCACCCAAATCCCGTTGATTATCATCGCCAGTAAGTTCAAGCCATTCTTCCAAAGATTTTAAAGCTGTATCCATTTGAAAAATTTCTTCCATTGCTGACATTTGTGGATCAACTTTCTCAATCAATTTTTCAATCTTCTCAGCACTTATCATATCAAAATCAACAACGAAATCATTCAACTAAAAATGTTATTAATTTTAATAATAATGATAAATACACATACAACTGAAACATTATCTTCAACAGCTCTGTGAACCCTTTCAAAACTTGTATTCAGTTGTTGAATCTTTTGATCATGCAGAATTGAAGTTTCAACCATTCTTTTTGAAAGTTTAGCTTGCAATTTATTTGCTGCCAAAACATCAGCATCATCCAGATATTTATTTGCATCCTAAAATAAGCAAGATATAAGAATATCATTAATAATTAATAGAAACTTACAGAATCAAACCCGGTTGTAGAGGAAGCAACAGAAGATTCATAACTGACATCAATGTTGGAGGAAGAAGTGGTTAAAATAAGAGATTCTGCAGGTTTACTTGGAGTAATTCGCGGTGATGATTCTGAACGAGTTGAGGGATCATAGATATTTGGATCCAATGAGAGAACGGATGGCAATTTTGGAAGAGCTTTTCCTGCAAACAATTGTGATGACATTTTTCCACTTCCCAAAAAAGCGTTGCGTCGAGAAAAAAGTGGAAGGAAAAAGTGATTTGAGTTTTTAAGAGGGGAAGAAGAGTGTTGAAGAAAATGAATATGTTAATTTTTATGTAAAAACACAACCCGAAAAAATTAAAAATCATGATTTTACAGCAACTGCTTTCTTAACAATTTAAAAAATTGATACCCACAAAACTTTTGTGACAAAAGTCCTATTTTTACAAAAGTTTTTTATAATTAAAAACTAAATCTAATCAGTTTTTTAGTAATGTCTCGTTACTTAAGGTAAAAAAATTTCTTTCTGTTATTTTGTAAATTTTTTTTCTGGTTTTCGAAGAAGAAGAAAAAAAATTTACAATAAAATAAAAGAAACATGTGTTTTTTTGAAAATCGCGCTCACATGTAAAAGTTTTAACACGAATTCGAGCCAAACGGCATACTGTATCGTCTCTCGTTGTAATAAAAAAATTTGCAGGAAACTTTTTTCCGTCGTTGAATTTTGCCGTGTTTTTATTAGAATTGATTTTGTAATGCCACTTTCTCGTGTTGTCTTTTTTATCTCATTAGTTTGTTTCTTATTATTAATGATTAACCTCAATTTTTAGAATATTTTTTTCAATCATGACTCCTGCCACTGCTGCTGATCGTCAACATGGTCCAAAAGCTCCTAAAAGGTTTGTTTGCTTTATTGTTTTGGGATTTATATATTTATACATATCATTTTTAGACTTTATGTCCGAGCAATCTTCACTGGATACAAGAGAGGCCTTCGCAATCAACATGAAAATACGGCTCTTCTCAAACTTGAAGGTGTTCATACTCCAAAAGATGCAAACTTCTATCTTGGTAAACGAGCAGTATATGTATACAAAGGAAACAAGAAGGTAGCTCGAAATGGTGGAGAAAAAACTAAAATCAGAGCTGTTTGGGGCCGAATTACTCGTGTTCATGGAAATTCTGGTGCAGTTCGTGCTAAATTTCATCGTAATCTTCCAGCTGCTGCTATGGGAAAAAGAATTCGCGTTGTAAGTTTTCTCTTTAACACTCTAAAGCTTTTATTAATTTTCTCTTTTCAGATGCTCTACCCAAGTAATATCTAATCTTGCTCGTGCTGGTGAACTATGTTGTTAAACTTGGTTTTTAATATTTGTTTTGTTCAATAAAGTTATGATTGTTTTTTTGTTTCTATGGTTTTCTCTGGGGTGATTTATGGGGATATATAATATTTATGATTTGCTAGCTTATGGAAGTTTTATATGATATAAAGTATGGGTAGATATGAGATTACACTAGCTTTAGTTGTGATATAAATTGTACTGGGTCATCTAGTAAGATTAGAAAATTATTAAAGAAGATAGTAATCTTAAATTGTATTTGTCACTTCGTCTTGTGATTATCAATAGCGTAAGAGAGTATATATTAACCCAACAGGATTTTATATGTGATCTTCATTGATCACATATAAAAACAGCTTGACTACCATGAGTGTCTCTTGATAAAAACAAAGTTGTTTGTTTTGTCTGTTTGGACCAATATTGATGTGTCCTTCTCACTGAGAAGTTCTCAGTATCGTATAGTAACTTTATTCATTGAAAACAAATTAGAAACTTTTACGAATAATCTCTGCAATATTGTTTTTTCAGTGCCTGATTTTATATCACCTGTTTGAAGAATGTTTGTCAAAAATTTTATTTCAAAAGATGCAACTTAACAAGTAGTTTCACTGATTTTGATCTTAATTCATTAATAACATTTTGTAGAGTTTATTTCGTAAAAAGTACCCGGAATGCGATGACAGAGGAATTAAAATTGCTATTATGATTTTCAATAATGATTAAGAAATTATTGAATTTTGTTTCTCTCAGACTCATTCAAACACGTTAAATTTTAAATTGGAAATGAATTCTCAGTAATTTGTTAAAAAACTAATTTTATCTATCAAAATAAATATTACTGAAAGAAAAATCTTTTAAAAAAACAATCAATGCAACTGACACAAAAACTTTACTGGAACTTTTAATGAAACCTTGACAAACATTTATGTGTAAATAAATAAATGACAAGTGCCAGTAATATTAAAGTCTATACTGTATATCATTAACAAACAATATAAAAGAATAATAAACTAAAAAATGACCCATCTAAAAATATATCTTGCTATTGTCTTTTTTTTATTTGATTGGCACGCTTCTAAAAAATTGAATACAGTATGCTTGTTCGAACAGAAACAAGTAAGGTGAGATCATTATTTTGCATAAAAATTTTGTTTAAAAGTAAACATTCCATGATGAAAGGCTGATGTAATAAAATCATGGATTGATATGAGTTTATTTATGTATTTGACTGAAGGCAAAATATTGATACTTTAGTTAGGATAATAGTTGCATTGTGTTAGGTGGTAAGACGAGAAAATTATAATTGAGAAGTGAGGATAGTAATTGAAATTAAATATTTCCTTCGTCTTGTTATTATCTATCAATAAGTAGTTACAAGGATACCCAGAAGCAATTTGTATAAAAACTTTACCTGAGTATCGATAAAAACAAAACTCATTGATTTATGTATTTGACTGAAGGCAAAATATTGATACTTTTTTTCTTTTTTTCGTCCCAAAATCCTCCTAATAAATTTTGCCACAATTCATATTTATTTATAAAATTATTCGAATAAGTTCTGCCATATTGCTTTTTTACTGTCTCACATCTGCTGGAAAAATGTCTTTTAAAAATTTCATTCCAAAAGACACAACTCAACAAGTAGTTTTACTGTCTCATACCTAATAAATAGACAATATTTTGTAGAGTTTATTTCTTCAAAAGTACCCAGAATTCGATGGAAGGGGAATTAAAATTGCTATTATTGATACCGATGTTGCAGATATTTCATTACCGGGACTTCAAAAAACATCAACTGGCCTTCCAAAAATAACGGAAATTTTTCCTAGAACTGGTACTACTGTGAATACTTCAACAGTTATTGAATCAACTGATAAAAAATATATTATTGGTCTAAGCGGTCGTAAAATAATAGTAAAATTTTTATTTAAATTTGTTTTGTAACAAAAAAAACACGTGAAAATATTTTTAGCTTCCGTCAAACTGGAAGAATCCATTAAATAAATGGCATATTGGAAGCATGCCAATCAAAAATTTGATCAATATGACCATGGCAAGAAAAGTTGGTTTTAAAATCTCTATTTTTGTTCATTTAAATTCACGTTTAGGAATATGTTAAACTAAAAAAAGGTGTAGCAAAAAACATTAATAAAAAAGAATTAGGTTTAATCGAAGATAAAATTATTGATTGCATTGTTTGGTTTGATGGAGAAAAATGGCGAGCTTGCATTGATAATTCTGTTGTATCTGGTAATTTGAATTCTAAAAATCTGAAAGTTTTTACAAACTACAATGACGAACAAGAAGTTGCACATTTCGTGAATGATATAATTTATTGTGTTAATATTTCTGATGATGGAAATTTGTTGGAGATATTTTGTCCTCTTCATTGTCATGGGACTACCGTAACCCAAGTTGCTGCAGGATATTTTCCAGAAAACCCAGAAGGAAGTGGATTAGCCCCGGGGGCTCAAATTGTGTCAATGAAATGGGACAACATTGAAGAATCGGTAGAAATATTTTCAAAAAAAAATTTATATCAAACTATTTTTAGCTTCAAAAATGTATTGAATTAAAAGTGGATATTATCAATTTTTCACTCAGCTTTCCCCAGCTTTGGGTTGAAAGGATTGATAAGATGGTCAAAGATCGTGGAATTATTATCACAAAAAGTGCTGGAAATCAAGGACCATTTTATTCAACAATCGACGAAGGGATTTGGAGTGAAGAAATTTTTGTTATTGGAGCACTTTATACTGATGATGTGAAAAAACGTTTCAACGACAAAGAAAGCGTCAATTCTGTCCACCATTTTTCATCCAAAGGACCTTCGTTTTACGGAGCTCGGGGGATAGATTTTGTTGCACCTGGGGCTGCTATTCTGGACTTTCCAAAATGGTACCCAAATAAAAATGAATATCAGCATGGAACAAGTTATTCCGCACCAAGTGCAGCTGGCTCAATTGGGTGTTTACTTTCAGCTTTAAAAGCCAATGGAATTCCATATTCTCCAGCAATGATAAAAATGGCACTTGCAAATACGGCATTTCTTCCTGAAGGCGGAGATAGATTGACATTTGGGCATGGCATTATTCAAATTTATGATGCCTTCGAATTTATCAAAAAATCAATCAATTCTTTACCAATGAAATCTTTGTTGCCACTTTTCTTGAACGAACCAAAACAAAAAGGAATTCTATTAATTCACAGTGATAGAAACAACAATGAATCAACAAAAAGTTATTATGTGAATATTTACCCTGAATTTGTGGAAAACTGGATTCTAAAATGTACTACAAGTGGTAAAAATTTTATTACCGAATGCAAAATTGTGAAAAACAATTTAATCAATGTTAAAATTGACCCAACTTTATTGGAAGAAGGAAGTATAAATTATGCTGAAATTCATGGAATTGATTCTTTAAAACCTTTAGTCGGTCCAATATTTTATCTCCCTATTACTGTAATCTGTCCAGCTGATCCAAGTAATTTTAATAAAGAAATAACTGTAAAATCAGGATCTTCAACTCATTTTTTCTTTAAATCTCCTTCGGAATCTCAACAATGCTGCATTAAAATTACATCTTTAGAAAGCAAAAAAGACGTAAAAATTTCGTTTGAATATTTCTGGAAAGGAAAATTACGTCAAGAAAAAGATGGTATTCATGGTAGCAATATTTTTAAATTTACTGCAAAGAAAAATGCCAGAACTTGGAAATTCGATGTATCAGAAGAAAAAGAATATTTTGAGCTTCGCTTTTACCATACACATTTAAATCCTGTGAATTTGAAAATGGATTTGAAGTTTGAGAAGAAAAGTGATTGATTTAAAAATGTTTTGAAGGGTTTTGTTCATAGAGTTTCATTGCAAAGAAATAATAAAGTTGTACAAAAAAATTTTTTACCTTTTCCGTAGCACTGAATCTTTCAGTATCGAACAAAACTTTCAATTATCGGAAACTAACTAGTACACAATGCAGGTTATGCACATTACCGTAATAAATCTTTACACCGTTTTAGGACAATAATGACCGTAATAAACATCTTCAACAACATTTAAAAATAATAACTGTAAAAGCAAAAGAAACAGAGTAAGAAAATATAAAAAAATATTTATTTGAACAAACAACAACATTTATTGGTTAACAATAAGAAAAAAACAAAGACATAAAAACTTAATCAAGTTTAACCAATTCATCGAAATCTTGCAACCATTGGCAGCATTCATCAATGTTTTCTCGAACATTTTGTTTTTTCTTTTCAATAATATCAAAATCTTCCAAGATTTTATCAGCAACAATTTCAAGGGCAATCATTGTAATTCTATCTTCAATATATCTATCTAAGAGGTTTGCCCGAACATCAGAATCAACAGAAAGGAACTAAAATTACACAATTAATTAAAGTCAAAGAGATATTAAGAAAACAAACTTGATGCAAAGTTTTCCAATTTTCTTCACTGCAAAGTGTAAAGTGTTCTGTAATTGCAAAGCCAGTACTTTCACCCATGAGTGAGCTGATTACTAATTGTGCCATTTCATAATTTGGAAAAGGAATCATATATTCTGGAATTTCATCAAAGACAAGGGTCTTAATAATATGATTATGAATCATTTTTCCATCTGAACCAGCTGATAACCATCCTAATCCAAGTGAAATACAATGGTGAAGCAACGATGGAATATCCAAGATTTCTGGAACAGCATAACGATTACAAATATTTTGTAAACAAATGCTTTTAAGATCATCATCTTTAATTACCTAAAAAACATATATACTGTAAGTATGCGTGAAAAGAATACAGAAAAACATACAGATTCAAAGTAATCCATACCACCATCTTTAACAAAAATGTAACGACCTTGCATAATAGCATCTTCAGGATATTGACAATAGAGATTTAAAGCAATTAAAGTTGAAAAAACCTAAAAACAATACAATTTAACATTTGTTAAAAGAATATAAACATTTATATTACCACAACATTAACAGGATCTGCAGCTTTTGTAGAAGTTTCATTAAGACGAAAAATATCGGCAATATAATATACATCAAACATTTTCCATCCTTCCACATCAGTTACGTCAGAAACATCACTAAAATGATTTAAATCTGTCATCAAATCGTTCTTAGAAGCAAAATGTTCTTCAAATTTATCACAAAAGAAGGCCAGTTTTTCATCTAAAAAATATCATCCATAATCAATATCGCTAATGTGATAAGCTTACCACAAGTTTTTCGACCACATACAATTCGATACAAAATATCTGAATCAATTACATCATCAAAAGGCAAATCAAGTCGTCTAAACATGGCAACAAATTCCTCCGCAATCATTTCTTCTGCTTCAGCTATTTCATCTTCAACGCTGTCTTCTCCTTCTTCTTCTTCGTCACTATCATTTTCATCATCCATTGAAATTTCAAATCCCTCCAATCTTCTTTGTTCAGCAAGCCAGCCTTGACCTAAAACATTAAGAGTGAACGAGATTCAATAAAAAAGAAAAACAAACGATCAGAGCCAATGGAATTTGTTTCATCTGTAGTCTGCTCTTCAGTTTCTGGTGGAACACCAATGTTTGGATCTTCTGACATATTGAAAATATAATTAATGAATTAAACGAAGCTTTTATATTTGTCTAAAAAAGATTTTAAAAAATAAAATTTTTGTTGCAAAAAATGTTTTGGCGTTGAACCGCGTTTTGTTCAAACACAAAAAAGGAAGGGAAAAATTTCAAAAAAGTACAGTAATCTTTTTTGCAGCAACTTTTAACAAACTATTTATGTTTTGTACAAAGTGTTTTCGTTTTATTTATATTTTATTTTACAAATCATGTGTAACAAAAAAATAAGCCTTCGATAAATTTTATTTACAAATTCCAGATTTATTAAATTCATCTTCCAAAACCCATTTTCGGCAAATTTTAAGATTTGATAAAGTTGGCTCAAATTTTTTTATTTCATTTTCATTTTTGCTGTTGTTGCAATCATTCTTTTGAACTTTTGTAACAGTTTTAATTGGAGTGGATAAAATTACCACAGATTTACAAATAATCCATCGAAAATGTGTTGAAACATTTGTAACCTCTTTAATAGATTGAAATTGTTCAGCAGTAATATTTTGTAAAATATTTTTGATTTCTTTTGAAACCCGCATATATGGATACCGTACGAAAAATGATGACAAAATCTTTTCATTTTTTGGATGACTTGGTTGGATGAAAGTTGAGGTTGAAAATGGATCACAAAAATCTTTTTTAATTTTTGGCCATGGAATTAATGCCATTTTGATAGCTTCTAAATGTCCGTAAGTCAGATTCTGAAAAATTTCAATGGTTTTTGACGGCAATTTGGATACATTTGGATCATGAATTTTGCCAAGTTTATGAGTTGAAAGCTGTTCAATATCTTCAAAATTATTGTAAGCTTTGATCGGCTCCGAATCGGATACATTCATTTTTTCCAAAGCTTCCAACCGACAAAATGGAAAAATTTCATCAATAATTTTGTCATGGGATTTCATTAAACATTTTAATTGAAAAAAGCATTCTTGGATTTCATTTTTTATACATTTAAAATGTTTAAATTCTGCAGTTTCATTGATTTTGTTTTTGTTAATATCATCGCCTTCAGAATCCTGAAGTGTTGGAATTATGATTTCTTTTTCAGCTAAAGTTGTGTAACTTTGAATATTCTTTCCAACACAGCTTTCAAAATATTCTCGAAAAATATCAGAATGTTCAATTTCGATAATTGAAGTTTCAAAAACTTCATTTGAATCTTTCTTAAATTTAATCATGCAAGAACCATCTTCATAAGCTTTTTTAAAGCACATCAATGCTTCATCAAATAAACATTGCTTCCTCTAAAAGAAAAAGAATTACTGTAATATGAACTGACAAAAAAATGTAAAACAGTATTTCCAGAATTCAGAAGCTAACAAAGTAATTCTTTTTTTCTTAGAATCAACTTGGAAAATAAAGAGACATGTCTGTGCTTTTAAATACTGTCGACAGTATTTAAAAGCAGTACAATAAATAAATTTTACCGGTAAAATATCATTAAAGCTTGAAAGATGAATTAGTTGAAGATTTAATGGATTTTCTTGTTTGATGTAATAACTCATTACATCTTCAATTGCATCCAAAGAAGACACAAAAACAACAAAAATTGTGAAAATAAAATAATGAATCATTCGGTGATTTAAAAAAGATCAATAGATTTCTCTTTCTTTAAATAGTCTCAACATAAATCCTGTTAGTCATGACCTCATAAGAGAAGATTTGTCGGAAATTGATTGAATCAGTCTAACCTGGATTAAAGTTTAATTTTTAAAAAATCTTGAAGAAATAAGAGAAAGAACTATTTAACGTCAACTTTCACTCACAAAATAATCACCAAACAATGTCGCTACTAAACAAAATTAATTAAAACATATTTTGTATTAAAATAGTCTCGACATAAATCTTGTTAGTAATGACCTCATAAAAGAAGATTTGTCGGAAATTGATTGAATCAGAGAAGCCTGAATTAAAGTTTAATTTTTAAGAATTATCTTTCGTCAACTTTCACTCACAAAATAATCACCATACAATGTCGCTACTAAACAAAATTAATTAAAACATATTTTATATTAATCAAAAAAAGCAAATTATAAATTACAGTAAACATTAATGAATTTCAAAATAATGAGGATATTTTTCCCAGATACTGATAAACAAAGGAATTGGATATTCACTTGATTTGAGTTCTGTCCGATTTGAATTTTCACCAATCAATAATGCAATTTTGTAACTAAAAAATAAGTATTTTGAAAATTAAAGTAATTATCAATATAAAAACATACAAAGTTGCCATAACAAAAAATTGTCGTCTTTCAAAAGTTTGACCAAATAAACAAGCTTGTCGAAAACATTCAGGAATATCAATATTTTGCAAAAATGCTCTCCAAACAGTTACATCATATTCAAATTCGCCATTTTTTCCACCAATTTCTTTTGTTGAAATAGATACAATAAATTTTAAAAAATCTCCTTCTTTTAAATTATTCAACCATGCTTCAGATCCTGATGGAGCAGTTAATTTGAATTTGGATGAATAAACAAGCTTATTACGGTATCCACGGGAATAAAGTTCATTGTTTCCTCTTATTCTAAAACAATATTTTAAATGAAAATATTCAGCAACTATTGTTTTAAAGAATAAAAACTTACACGACTTGAATCAATTTTTTTGTTCGATTTCCAGCAAATGGTTCTTCTAAAGCTTTTTGAAGTAATTCATCTCCAGATTTTGAATTATTAATTGTTTTTGAGGTTTTGAATTCTTGAGTCAAAAATTGGATAATTGAATGATTTTTGTTAATTGATTTCACAACAGGCATTATTTTATGATTACTTCCAAAATCAGCTTTGACCAACCATGAACAATTATTTTGCACAACAGATTCTGTATTGCTGGCATTCATTTTCACAGAATGTGGTCCTTCAACTTCCATCCAAGTAGTTTCACCAATTTTTGCAACTCCAGAAACAGAATCATTTCTGTCAGATTCCAAAGAAAATGAAGGTCGGCCATTGAAAGTTTGCTTTCTTTTTTGTCGAATCACAAAAATTCCAATCAAACATGTAAGAACAATTAAAATAAATCCAACACAAATTCCTCCAAAAATAAATGCCATCAAATAAACAATTAAAAAATCAATCAATATTTGAGATAACGTTGTTGATTGAAAAACAATATTAGTTGTGTTAGAAATATTCATTGGAATTACAGAAGTTGAAGAATGAATTGTTTCAGAAATATTTCTTCTAAAAAATAATGGAATAATAAAAATTACTTCAAGGCAAAAAACATACCGTACAAATGTTTGAAAGACTAAACCAGAATCAGGAAAACGAAAAGGTGATCCACAAAACAATCCATTCAGCTGACGTCCCGATTGTTGATATCCAGAATGTCCAGGTAACGGAATGTGTTTTAATCCACCCAAAGAGCCTCCAACCGTTAGTTCCCCAATCCAATGCCCATTGATGAAGCTTAAAAGTTGATGTCGTGCTGCAAAACCAGTCTGTACAACAACAATTATGCGGAGACAAGAAGCTTTCGTAACGAAGTTTTCAGGTAAATCATCATATACTGGATTACGTCGTATATCTGCTGAAACGGAATTTGCTTTGTAACTATATTCTTCTTAAAATTCTCTACAATTTGACCAAAAGTTTTTTCGAAAAATTGTTTAATTCTACAGAGTTATGTCGCGTCAAAGTATTGCAAATTTGCATATTCACACGCCGTGCTTCAGCTCAAACTCAAAGTGACAATCAATAACAATGCAACAATCCTACTAACTTAAAAAAAACTTACATCTGTAAGTGGTTTTATAATTTTTTCTTATAAGAGCAGAAGCTGTTAAATTACTGGTACAATCTTCATATCTATCCATTCGAACTTCTGGATTATTAACAGTATTTCCCACAAACATTCTAAAAGAAATTACGAAAATAATTACTGATTAACATATAACTTTTAAGACTTACATATCATTATCACATTTGGAATATTCAGAATCAGATGAAGCACACCATTCAGCAACAAAATCATCAAAACCGATATCCTTTCGAGCAATCACAAATTCAATTGAAAGTCCATTCGGTGGAGTTACAAGCAAAATCGTTCCATTAAATTTAAAGAAAGGTCGTAAATTTGAAGGAATTTCTTCATTTGTCCATGCAATTGATGTTCTTTCATTTTCTTCATACAATGTACTTCGAGTAAATCCAATATTGCCATGAGATAGCCTTAAAAAAGGGATTAGAAAAAGTATGCTCAACATTTTACTAACAAAAATTTCAAAAAATTTGTTAAACAAGAGAAGAGATATTCAAATAAATTAACATAAATAACAACAACGAAGATACTCAGAGAAGAACGACGAATAAATTTTAAAAGAGTTAAATGAATGGATCCTGCAAAAAATAGAATTAAAAGCCAACAGTTATCTGACAATTTTCTGCATTGCAAGGTCCATCTTAGAAGTGTTTTTGTAATTCCTTTTTTCAAAAAATTTAAAATTGCACAAAATATTTTTCGTTTCAAGAACCTTTACCGTGTCCAACAAAAAAACAAAAAAGTTCTAGAAAATGTATGCAAATTCTTTGTCCCTCAAAAAGCGTATATAATCTTGCGTTTTTATTTTTTCTCTTTTACTTCAACTTTATTTTCTTTCTTCAATAAAGTCGTCTCCTCCTCAGTTGTTCTTCTTTTGTGCTTCTGGGATAAGGATGGTCAAGATTTTTCTGCTCGTGTTTGTTATTGCTGCTTCTTTGCTTCAATCTTCCTCCAATTCTCCTCCTTTACATGGTCAAGTAGTTGGTGATTATCTTTCTGGAAATGATACATCTTTCTTTATCGTTGGTAACGATACTCCAATTCCTGAAAATCTCCAATCTCATTTCGGATATGACAGTCAAAGCTTGTTGGTTAAGAAGTCTTCAACTGATACAACATTGGAATTTATTATTGTCTACAAAAATGTCCTCAATCCAATTGTAGAGTGGTGTCGTCCAGCTTCCTGTACAGATAAGTAAGTTTTTTATAATAAGATATAAATATCATATTTAATTTTTAATGTGATTATTGGACGGTGATCGCCTTCTAGAACGCCTTTTCTAGATGGATAACTTTAATAATGTGTTTTTCTAGATATACATTTTTTATTTGGTTATTTTTGTATAAGTTTTTTAAAAAAATCATTTCTATATTTTTATTTTCTTTTTTACACATTTTTAAAAGATCACTTCACACAAATTTTTTCTAACACTTCATTTCTATTACTGCAAAATAAAAATAATATTTTTTAAAACAGCAAATCACAAAAATTTTATCACGATGCTCATTATTAAATAATATTCATCTGAACCTTAAACTATTAAATGGTAAAAAAATAAACAGTAATTTCCAAAAAATGCTTTCTGCATTGCACGCAGCAAGAACGAATCCTTCTAAAAAAGTTTTTGAAAATGTACTTTTCTAGATCGTCTCTGCCAAAATGGAAAAAGTCTCACCACGAAACTTTTTTTTCGTGCAATTTTGAAAAACTTTTTTTAAATTTTTCTTTCTTGGTGGAAAATTACTGTATCGGCTTATTCAACAAATTTTTTCATGATTTTTTTTCTGAATTATTATATTCAAGATGGTTTTGTTGTAGATCAACACAGTCTAGAATAATCACGAATTTCAAAAATTTGCATATCAATATAACTTTCTTTTTCAAGCCATTACTGTGGCTAGAAGTTGCTAAGATAAAACCAAACCATCTAGAAAGAACGAATTAGAAACGGGAAAATAGAATCTCATAATCTCGAATGTGTTGATTTATATCAAAACCAACTTGAAAGAGTTATTTCAAAATCAAAAATCTTGAAAAAAATTGTTAAAAATTGCAGATACCGTATCTTTAAAAGCAGAAAGCAAAATCTCAAAAAAGTTTTTAAAACTTGCACGAAAAAAAAGTTTCGTGGTGAGATTTTTTCCATCTTGGTAGAGACGATCTAGAAAAGTACATTTTAAAAAACTTTTTTAGAAGGATTCGTTCTTGCTGCGTGCAATGCAGAAATGATTTTTTGGAAAAATTTTTTCTAAAATACTGTTTTAAAAAAATATTATTTTTATTTTGCAGTAATATAAATGAGGTGTTAGAAAAAATTTGTGTGAAGTGATCTTTTAAAAATGTGTAAAAAAGAAAATAAAAATATAGAAATGACTTTTTTAAAAAACTTTTACAAAAATAACCAAATAGAAAATGTATATCTAGAAAAGCACATTATTTAAGTTATCCATCTAGAAAAGGCGTTCTAGAAGGCGATCACCGCCGATTATTGGTCTTAACGTTGTTTTTTTAGGTTCACAATCTGTTTCGATAAAGAATGTTCGGGTGGTTCATCATTTTCTTTTTCATATGACTCTGCTGCAACTTTTTCATATGGTGGAGAGAATTTCGAAATTGGAAAAGGATGTGTTCAAGTTCGTTCAAATGTTCGTGGCAGTATTGATCTTGTTCCTGATATTGGTGATTCATATGCCACACCATTTCAAATTGGTGATCGTCCGCTTCCTCAAAATGACGCACTTATGCAAGCCTATGTTCGTATGAATGGTTCAACATGTGGTAATTCTGTTAAATTCCCAAGTGCTTCATTACTCTTCACTGAACTTGACGAAACTTCAACTTCCTCTTCAGTTCAAACTTCACCGTAAGCTTTGTATTTTTATTATTTTATATACTTTTGAATACGTGATTATTTTTTAGATTTACAAATGTAACGGACGAAACTTCAAATGGTACAACAGCACGAATGGCAACAACGACTGAATCAGCTTCTGGAATGTCATGGCAAGAAATTGTCGCAATTTGTGGCTCCATCTTTGGCGTCATTGTTATTCTCGCGGTACTTGGTCTCGTCCTTTATTGTTGTCGCCGAAAGAATACAAACAAGAAAAAGAAGGCTAAAGCTGGTGTCAAGAAAATTGTCAAGCCAGGTCCATCAAAATCAATGGAATCTGTTGCTGCTCTATTTCCTCCTTCCACGTCAACTGCTGTACCTGCTCCAACAAGTACTTTACCTGCTGCTCCATCTACAACAACGAAAATTGCTTTACCCGTTGCTCCAACAAAAACTACTGCACCTGCTACTCCAACAAAAACTACCGTACGTGCTCCTGCCAAAACTGCTGTACCTAATACTCCAACAAAAACTGTACCTGCTGATGTCTGTCCAAAGGTTAAAACGGATGTTACTCAACCATCTACAAGTGTTGCAACTGCATGTGATAAGATTAGTCAACCTGGTGTTCTCAAGCTTGAACGATTCCCAGATGATCCAATCAAAACTGCTGAAGAAAAGACCAAGGAACCTGCTGATGAAGAATTTTCTTTGATGCAAACTGCATGTCCACCAATTGATGTTGACAAAGAAGCAGCCTTCACAAAACTTGTTGCTCTTGATTTTTATTGGAAATTGACTTGTCCTCCAAAAAAGACTGCAAAGCCAAATATTATTCCTTTTTTGACGCAGAAACTCTTCAGTCCTTCCTATATTCCATCTCAATATACGGCTGATTACCTCCTTCAACATGCTCTTTTCCAACCTGATAATGAAGATCGCACAAAAGGGTTGTTGAATGCTGTGTAAGTTTTTTTTATGTTTTTGAATGATTAATTATATTGATTTTTTAGCATCCAAGCAAATAATCAACTCTATGATCTTGGCTTCCGTCGCAAAACCTCTCGAACTGCTCCAAATATCAAAGATCAATATTATGTTACCTGTTCAAAGAAGGCTGACCAGTGGTTGAAGAAGTTGAGTGATGCGGATTTTCTCCGCTTTATCGTCAAATGCTGTGAAAAAAGAATTGACGGCAAAGATGGAGAATATGGAGATAATGAAGACCTCTGGAAGGGTTATCTCTACAAGTCTGATGTTCCTGAAACATTCCGGCAAGCATGTCTCTTTGGTCAATCATTCAAGCGTCGAGAATTCTTCATGTTGGCCACTTTGTAAGTTTATAAAATTTATTTTGGATACTGTATTAATATTTAACTTTTTCAGCTACAAATTGGGTGAACTTATCAAAATGATGCCTGACCCAAAAGTTTTGCTAAGAATGGGATATCCAATTCCACTTCTCCTTGATATTCTTTATGAACATCCACAACGCCTTATGGTTAAATATGATGATGATTGGATGAAACCGGAATGAACAAAGCTGTTGGTTGTCTTGGTCCTGTTGGTGATATTGCTATGATCCTCGTCAAATTTGTGTTTACCTCATATCTTTTTTTATTTTTTTTTGTTTTGTGTTTTTATTTGATAATATTCATTAAATAAAGTAAAGTAATTTTATTTTGCTTAAAAGAGGGACAATTGGATATTTGACCATTTCTTCTTCGAATTTTGGATCTAGTTGAACATTGAGATTATCTCGAAAATTAGAACCATTTCATCGACAGTTTTTCACCGTTGGCATGATCACTTATGCTTCTGGTGTCATAGGTTTTTCATGTACAATTATTACAGAGTTAATTAACGGTTCTCTTTTTTTAAATTGTGAATTAGATTTGTTTTAGAGAAGAAAAAACTGAGAAATAAAAATCAAAGTAAAATTTTAAAGAAATTACAAATAAATTTCCGGATTTACAGAAATTTAGAAAATCGTTATGTTTAAATAATTTTAACAAGCATTTTCTCAATTTTAAAGACCAAAAGTCATAGCTCTTTTTTCCACCTTTAAAGTATTGTCAAAAACCTGTTACAAAACTACTGTTTCTATTTCTCAAGCAACGAAATTTGATATTTAAATTTGATTTTCGCTTTTTTTCATCTCTTTTTCGGTCCGAAAAATCAAAGCCAGTTTTTGTAGTTCTTCTTCCGTTTTTTTACTGCTTCAATCAAAATTTTTGTGTTAATCTTTGTTGCTTCCCTCTCTTTTTTAAATTTAAAAAAAGTTACAAACTTCTTCGATATTTTTTTTAACACCCCCATTTTTGTATTGTTGTTATTTGAGGAGACATGAAATGCTTAACACATGAAAGATGTTTAAAGATAAAATTGAACAATGTAAGCAAAAAAATTGGATGATGAAGTCTCGAATTGCTTCCCGCTTTTTATGGAGTTTTCGGTTTTGAAAATAAAAGAATTGAATTGAACAATAGAAAAAATGTGCAAAAGGAAAAAAAAATCAAGAAGCAGAAGCATGAAACAGAAATAAAACAATCTGTTTCGAATCCGGTAATGTTTATTTACTTTTTTCATACATATTTTTTTTGAAAAACCTCCAAATACCCTTTTTTTCTTCTTCCATATTTATCGTTTCAAAAAAACCAAAAGCTTTCATTTTTCACACTCCATTTTCGATCTGTCGGGAGCAGTTGGTTGAAGCAGAAGTCGACGATTAAATCCGATTAATTTGGATGTGTTGTTAAAAAGGCCAGCTTAACACATCCTTTTTTTGCCCCTCATTTATTATATTACTTAAAAGGTGAAAGAAAATTTGATTAAACTTTCATTTCTTCATTTTGTTGGAAATAAAAGAAAGAACACCACAGCCTTCTAAAAATGGCTATTGCAAAAATTTTTATTCTTTTTTTGGTGGTTATTATAGTAAGTTTTCTTCGATGGCTTGATTTAATGAAAACAAAATCTTATTTGATTTCATGATTTTTAACTGATTAAATATTTAATATAAATTAAAGTAGTTTTTTACACTCTTGTAAGTGTTTCGTAATTACCGTAATTTTGATAAACTAACTTTTAATAAATCCTTATGTAATAACTTTTTTGAATATCAAAATGCTTTTTTGTCTTGCTCATTATTATTTCTTTAAACTATCACTGTTACGGAAATATCACATTTCTATTAATTGTGTGGGACCTTGTATGGATTCATTACAGTAACTTTGAACTAAAAATTTCATTGAAAAATTAATATAGGTTTTAATATTTTTATCCATTCATCATTTTTATACGGTATCACAAGTTTTTTGTGGGTTTCTTACTGTAAAAACTTTTTATTAAATAACACAGGTAGAAAAAATTATCTTTTTAAAAAGTGGTACTTGTTAAAGCTGGAAATATACAGTCAATTTTACAGTAATATTTAAGATAAAGTTGACACAAAAAGATCAAACTCATTTGGAGTAATAATACTTTGTTTCTAATGAAAATGAAAATTTAGTTTTGCGTATTTATTTTTGTTACCGTAATTATTTTTTAGGAAATAAATGCAGAAATGTTTCCATCATTTTCCGAAGACGGTGTAGATCAAAGAACCCCGCATAAAATAATTCTTCGATCAAAGCGTCAACAATGTGTTTGTGTTTCGGTAACATTCCCGAATACTGTGGACGAATTCGATCCATCAACTTCATCATTTCAATGTTCATGTGATCCATCTTCATCAACAAGTGCATCATCATCATCTGCATCATATTATCAAACCCCCCTTCAACGACAATACCAACAACAACAAGAACTCCAACGTGAGCTCCAACAAGTTCAACAATCACCTCGAAGTCAATCAACTTCATGTGGATGTCAACTCGCCCCACAGTACACTTCAACGGCAACTCCAACAACGGCATGGAGTGCTGTAAGCTTTGGCACAACACAAAGTCCTATTGATTTTTTTCAAAATTCACAAATATTAAATAATAATTATGGAAGTAATAATGAAATAGGAAATAGTAATATTCAACCACTTTTTGATTGCCAATGTGTTACTACTCCACAACAAAATGTAGGTGTTGATTTTTAGGGCTTTTTATATTAATGAAGAATTTTTAGAACCAAAATAATATTAATCTTGGGTATAACCCAACTGCTTATAATCCTACAAACTATAATGAACAACAATATCCCCAACAACAACAGCAGCAGCAACAACAACAACAAGTACAGTATCCTCAACAGTCACCACCACAACAACAGCAACAACAACAATATCCTCCTCCTCCTCAACAACAATCACAACAATATCCCCAACAGCAGCAGCAGCAACAATACCCTCAACAAATCCCTCAATATCTTCCGACAACCACCACAACAACTACTACAACAACTCCTGCACCACCTCCAACAACCACGACCCCATCCCAAATAATTTCTCATAATTCACCTCGATGTAAATGTGTTGAAATTCAAATCCTTTTACAAGATCCTAAAATTCAATGTGATTGCAGCGGACAAGGAAATGGACAGGTTTGTTTCTTTCTTTCCTTTTTTCAAGTTTTTTTTCTTTTTTTTGACACAAAGTCTAAAGATCAGTTTAATTTTTGGTGTTACAATTCTCAAATTACAGGAAACTCGACCACCTTTCCCTCCACAGTATTCAACATCAACAACAAGAGTTCCATTTCCACAATTTACAACAACAACAACACAAAATTATTTCCAAACAACCCCAATGCCTCCTTTCACTGGAACCACAAGAGCTGCACCACCAATGTACACTACGACCCAACAACCTGCAGGACCTATCAGACCCACAAGTAAGTAAAAACTATAAAGAAGCCTTTTTTTAAAAAATGGGTTATAACTTCCTTCTTCGAGTTGTCCATTTGTGACATTCATTAAAAAATTTGCATGTTTGCTAAACTGAATCCTTTTGATCTTTGCCGAAGTTTGTTGAACATCAGATTTTATTTATCTTTTCCTCCGATTAGTTAGATCAGATTCAAAAACCCTATGCAAATTTTGTATAATAAATTTTTGTGATACTTTTTTTAAAGCTTAAATTTTCATCACCTTCTCCCTTTAAAATCTCACAAATGTTTTTCAGCTGAACCAGATGCCCTTCCATGTGTAATGATTCAAATTCGAACAGGACAAAAAGTTTGTGCTTGTCAAGAAAATTATAAGCAATGTTCTGAAAATGTTTGTTGTAATACTGAAAAATATAGTTCATTAAAAGTGAGTCATCCTCCCCTTCTTTTTTTCTTTATATACCGTATCCCTTTCTCTTTTTTTAGGGAAATGATGATCCCCACCATGCTCCCCCATCTGCGGGAGCTGCAACCGTCGACCTTCTTGTTGATCTTCTTCAAAAAGTTCGCGAAAGTCTTGTTTAATTCATTCCTATATTTTATTTTATTATATTTTTTTTTTGTGGCTTTAAGTTAATCTTTGAATTGAATAAAAAAAATTTCAAAAAATTTGTCTTTGAAAAAGGATAGTCCGAATCATGGATTACTTCTTCTTCTTCTTTTCTGATGGTCAGAAAAAAAAGAAGAAGAAAAAAACATTTAAAAATGCGGTAAAAACAAGTGTAAAAACCCGGTTTTTTTAAATAAAAAAAGAGTCGATTTTGTTCGAACTTTTAAATTTTTCAAGTATCCGGAAATTTTTAGTTACTCATTCACTTACTTCAAATAATAAGGATTACAGAAATTACGTAAAAAAACACATAGTTAAAAATGGGTTGATTTGATAAAAAGATTAGCAAATTTTTTTCAATACAGTAATCGCATTTTCTAACTACTGTAATGAATAGATTTTGTTTCAAAGAAATTCACTTGATACTGTAAAAGTCAGAAAAGCTATCTTTAAAATAATACAAAAATCAAAAAAGTTTTGGTTTTCTCATAGAATCCGCACTTTTTTAAAATGGTAATTTTGTTTAGTCATTATTTAACTATCAGTAATCTTTTTATCAATCCATTCAATCCATTCGTAAGGATAAAATTTCTAATGACAAAAATTTCGAAAACGTAAATTGTTAAAAAAAATTACAAATTTTATGAATTTTAATTACAAAATTTATCAATATTAAAGGAGGATCGTACTTTGACATTTTTCAATTTAATTCATTTTTAAAAAAAGCGCGGAATCACCCACTGTTTTACTTGCGTGGTAGGAGTTTTTTTCTACGAAACTTTTCGAAAAAGCTTTTTTTCTTTCAAAAAATGTTGACGAAGAAAATCAAGGAATTTGTTGCTAATATTATTAATTTTTCGCGTATTTTTATCCGTGATTTTGTTTTTTATGTTTGTAATCATGTATTTATATGTAATAATGTTAATAAAGATGTTTTTTTGCCATTTTGTTTAGAGGTTTACATTCCTCAGATATATCTTTTTTTATATATGTAGTTTTCTTTGATTTTTTAGATTTGGATGAATTGTGATGAGGTAAGTTTAGATGGATAAGGTTAGTTTATTTTCTATTTCTTGAATTATTCATTTGGCAAATACTAATTTTCTGTTTTTAGGTGACATCTGTGTTCCAGGGAATTAGTGATTATGGATGGATCACTGATATGTTGATGGATATAGATGGTTATGGATCACCAGTTTGATTATGTATGTTTTTACATTGGACTGGTGATCCATAATTAGAAGCGTTCGGAAAGTTACGTTTCCAGTTTTTTGCTGCTACTGATGATATTATTGCTTTGATGTTTGGTTTACCATGCATCAAAAGCAACTGGAGTTTCTTTTCTTCCTCCACTGTTGAAACGTAATTTCCGGATAGCTTCTGTCAAACTAATATGAGATGGACGCTGATGATTCAACTAAATGGATAGTTGAACCTATGCGGCTTTACTTTTGTAATGGCGCATAGATGGTAAGTTTTGCCATGGGACTCGGCGTTTCCTGATGAGTCCAGTCGACCCACATATGGCACTTTTTTCACCAATGGTATCGGAACTAATGGACGAAATACCATTGGTTCCTTTTTTATTATTGCTTTCAGGTTTTTTAGTCTAGAATAATATGAAGCAAAACATGCAACCCAGCCAGCTGTATCTGCCAGTGCTCACCAACATCCATCTGTTGCAAAGAATTTCGATGTTCCGGATATTGCTGCTCGTGAATGGAATAAGATGAAAGATAAAGCTAGTATGGTAAGCTATCTAAATTTACATATATACAATATGTCTCATCTATTGTTTTTTAGCCTAAGAAAGCTGGTATCCTTGGTCGCGTTCAAATTGGTGATTAAATTGCTGAATTTTTATAAGTTTGCTTATTATTTGTATATTTATATATTTATGTTTGTAACAATCGTTTGAATAAATAGAATTTTCTTTTTTATATTTTGTGTTTATCGGCATTTTATTTATAAGTATGAGTTTGTTGGTGTGATGTTAAAGAATCTGGCAATATTTGAGCAAGAAATGGGCAAAGTATTGTTTCATGATCAAATGCCTGTTATTCTACCGTACTACAGATTAAAGCAATAATTGATAATCAAGATTAATATGATAACTTTATTCCTTGTGACCAAATTAGATTACAAGATAATGCAAAATACAATAGAGGGAGATATTGACGAATTCGATTTTGCCGAAGAAAATAATGTAAAAATTCAGCAATTTATATATCCCCATCCAGCAACAAATTCCTTGATTTTCTTCGTCAACATTTTTTGAAAGAAAAAAAGCTTTTTCGAAAAGTTTCGTAGAAAAAAACTCCTACCACGCAAGTAAAACAGTGGGTGATTCCGCGCTTTTTTTAAAAATGAATTAAATTGAAAAATGTCAAAGTACGATCCTCCTTTAACTTTTGTGAATACAGTACAACCGGTTAAAGTAGAAATAAAATTGTGAAAGTTCAAACTAAATCCATAAAATTCTGTGATTGTTTATTTTTTGGCTTTTTATTCTCACATTTTCTCCTAAAAAGATTTTAATCGAAAATATTTTTGTGTTTCTGGTTGAATATTTTCAAAAACAAATTTCACACAAAAACGTTAAATAAAATCCAAGATACCGTAATTTTTATTTACCTTTTCTGACTTTTCTGTATTTCTTTTTTTTTAAAATTCTGTTTATTTTTTGTAGCTTTAATATTGACATAAAATTTTCTTGTGACAAAAGTTTGCATAAAATGGATACAAAAAACGTTTTTTCTTATTTGAAAAAATTGAAAAAAGACATAAAAAGAAAATCAGCTGAAAAAACTTTTACCGTAACAATCATATATGTTATTAACCATGGATCTATTGTTATATTTTTTTTAAATGTTTGTTAAAAGTTTGTACCTTTTTATTTACTTTTTTATATGCTTTTATAAACTCTACTTTTTTTGACTTTCAATCTTTGTATTTTTTCGGTCAAAAAACAACACCTTCTTTGTTGTCAAATAAATAAATGTTTTTGACTTTTTTAAAACTGTAAATATTTATTTTAAAAATTCGTCACTTTTCTAAAATAAAATTTTAAAATTATACCGTAATCAATGACAATTTTTTTCTTTTCCCTAGAAAAGTGCATAATTTTTGATCATAACACAAAAAAATAGAGAGAGAGATAATTCTTTCGAGCTTATTTACTTACTCATTTTGATCATCATCAATTCAATTCAATAGAAACAGAATAAGCAAGCAGAAGAAGAAGAAAGAAGGATCGGTAAGTGGCTTTTCATCCGATAAGCTTTTCTTCTTTTAAAAATACAAAAAAAAAGTCGGATAAAGACCCACTTAAAAGTTGTGAATTACATTTCTGATCAAACAATTCCTTCTTAAAAATTTTTTTTTCTGTTAAAGATGTAACTTGAGGAAATGATGGACATTGTTCCAAAAAAGAGAGTCTCTTTTTCTTTCGGCTTTTTTTTAAAAAAGAAGAAGAAGACGAGACCGGAATTAAAATATTATTTATTATTGGCTGATCGGGGGATTGAAGAAAGAGAGGGAGAGATGCGCAACATAAAAAAAGACATGACAATAAATATTTTATTTAACTTTATACCTTTAAAAGGCGGAGGTAGAAGAAGAAGAAGAGAGAAAGAGTAACAACAATTCAGGAACATTGTTGACATTTTGTTGTAGAAAAGAATTGAAGAAGAAAATTTTGAAAAAAGAGAGTCTCAAGCATGTGCGAAAAAAGTTTGATGAGACATATCTCTCCTCCTCGAGAGAGAAAGAGAAATATCAGCAGCTCAAATAATAATACCGAAAAAAGAAGTCTCAACAAATATGTTTCAAACGAAGAAAAAACAGGAAAGAAAAGAAATATGGATGGATACAAAGTGCTTCTCCCTCCTGAAACTTTGTTACTTACCTTACCCATACATATACACATGCTTACTCGATTAGGCTTACCTTCAAAGAAATGCTTGCTTGCTTGCTTGCCTATATTGAGTCCAATGGTCATGGTCATCTCATCCATCACCTTTTTCACACACAATTGCAATTGTGTTTGGGTAACGCGAAACATGACAACGACGACAACGAGGGATAAAAAAATTTGAAAGAAGGAAAAAACTTTTTTTTGGGGCGGTAAAAAATAAAAGGGGAGACTGACTTTTCACAAAAGGTGTATAAAAGCTTGTTCAACAAATCCAAAAAGATGTTAGTTATATGTTCTTCCGTTTTCTTTCTTTCCTTTTTTTATATTTCTTGAAATCTTGTTAAAATTTAAAATTCTTTTTTTGATTAAACAAATTTTTTACAAAAGTTACTCTACTTCATTTTTTTTCTTTCAGGGCCTAAAAAAGAAGAAAAACGGAGAAAATGAAACGAATAATTTTTGGAATTTTACTGATTTCGGCAATTTTTGTAAGTTTTTTTTGTGCTACCGTAATCCTTTAATCTTTTAATTGTTGTATTTTTTTCAAGGCATTTTCAAATGCTGAAATTAAAAAAGAAGGTGATAAAATTACAATCAGAACAAAAAGGCAGCAATGCGTTTGTGTTGTCGTCTCTCAAAGTAATCAACAACTTCAATGCAGTTGTGACAGTAATCAGGTTGGCAAAATTTAATTTTTTATGGCAAATTACTGTAGCTTTTATTATTTTACTTTTTTTGTTTCAATACTCATTTTAAATATTTTAATAGCTTTTATTTCTGATGGTAAAGGGGTACTATAGAAACATTGCACGGATTGCACGCAGTTTTGCTTAAATCACAAATTTTGAAATAAATTTTTTTAATCGTTTCAAGTTTAAATCCTTCAAAAGTTCTAAAACAGTAAAAAAAGTTAGGTTCTTATAAAACTTTTAGCCCAATCAAAGCATTACAAACCCCCAAACTCAACGAATCCAGCAGCAAGAACTTCAACAACAACTCCAACAAATTCCTTCATCTGGTGGAAGCCAAGGATCTGGTGCAGCTGGACAAACTCAATGTGGTTGCGTTTTAGTTGTTGTAAAAATTCATGATGGCCGACAACAATCTTCTCCAAGTACTTCTCAATCTCCACAATATCAATGTCAATGCACAACAGGTGTACGCTTTTTTATATCTTTTTTATTTTGCATGTGTTTTCTTTGAAGTGTGAATTCTTAATTTTTGCTTACTAACAAAATGCTCTATCTTGAAACCCCTTAAAATTCCAAAACCCTATTTATTTTGTTTTCTTTATTGTTTTTGGTGTTGATTGTTAGTGAGTGTTAATTTTAGCAAGGTGGTGGAGATAATAATAGTCCACCAACACCCCCACCTTTTGGTGGCTTCACAACCACTACAACAACAACCCCCTTCCCATGGACCACAACTCAACCATATCAAGGTGGAGGATTTCGTCCAACAACTTCTTCATCATCTTTTGATTCATCAAGCAATCCATGTGCCTGTGTACAAATTTTAGTTTCAAAGGGTACCTCACAATATGCCTGTGATTGTGCAGGTGGACCCCAAAAGGATACGGTAATCTTAATTGAATAAAAGTATTTTAAATTGTGCTGTGATTAAAACAATTATCATTTTCTATAATAGAATACCTACAACAACAAATATATTTTAGACTGGAGCTCCTGGAAGCAATTACATTGCACAGGATCAAGGAAGTAATCAAAATTTCCTTCAATCTGCTATCACTCAAGCTGATTATTTTGGTGCAAATAATAATCAACAGCAACAATCTTTCCAACCTCAACAACAGCAACAACAAGTTACAAATAACGGATTTCAATCAAGTCCCGCCCCAGGAGGTTACGGTATCCAAAATCAAAATCAATTCCAACCAATGATGAATAATAATAATAATCAACAACAACAACAATTCCAAGATACCTCAAATCAAAATCAAAACTTCCTCAATACTGCTTTAGGTCATTCAAACTTCCTTGGAAGTAACAATAATAATAATAACAACAATCAACAACAAATGCAACAACAACAACAACCTCAACAACAACAATTTGGTACTCCATCAATGTTCCAACAAGATGCCCCACAAGGATCTGTCTTTGGTAAGTTCTAACTAACACAACTACAGTAATCAATTAAATATTCTTTCAGACAATGAACCCGCAACCACAACATGCATCTCAATTGCAATTCCTGCAAATGGACAGCCATGTCTTTGTGGAAATAATTACGTTCAATGCGCAGATAATATGTGTTGTCATAAGCGTTACCGCTCTCTTAAAAAGGAAGATGAGAGCGCGATGGATATAATTGTCGACGTTCTAAGAAATATCAAAGATCGTTTGGATCGAAGCTAAAAAATATATGTATCCATGAAAGGTTTTACAGTATTTCTCAAAAGAATTATTTTGTCTGTACCTAATGTTTCGAACGACCCCATCCAATTGTTTTTCTTTTAAAATAAAAGTTATTTTTTGAAAAAAAGTTAAACGTAAAATTATATAAAGAATTCTATTTAATTTATAAAGAAAAGTACAAAACAAAACAATGGAAAAGCAGATATACAGAAATATAAATTAAATATTATTTTTTCGAGTTTCTATTTCGGGAGATAAATTAAGAGGTTCAATTTCAACAAACGTTATCGCTCCCTTAAATAAATAAGACCCGTAAACTGAAGAATTTATTCTTCATTCTCTAACTACATATTACAGCAACAAAATGGTGGCCTGATGGTTTCGGAAAATCTCCAAATTATACCAATGTTATGGGCCAACTTTACACGAATGGAAAATGGCATGGCCGATATTTATTCTTTGTGCAGTTGACACATGTTTTTCAAAATGAAATTTTTACAACTTCTTCAACGAAAAAAGTTTTCTTCCATTTCAAAAAGACGGTCAAAAAAGTAAAGTTCAAAGTTTAACATCTTCTAGAACCAAATCTTTCCTAACACCTTCAAACACTTCAACAAGAACTTCGAAAAATTTTTAAATCTGAATTTGATGATGAACATTAGGTAATACTTAATTTATCGTTTGAAACTGAACCCCAATCATACCCATTTGAAGATTCCAATAAAACATTAACAATAAAAGTAACTTCAAGATAAGTATGATACAATGTTGCAAAAATATTTTCGTTAATTTTGAAAATTCAGAAATAATTTTTGAATAACTTATTATCAATTGCTGTAACACCTTAAATCCCATTCTTGGAAATTTTTAAGTTGATTTGGGGAAAGAGAATCGATGTGAAAGATGAATCATCTACAGGCAACGCAATAAAAAGTTTTCAAAGCTTTTGGAAGGTTGTCAACAAGTTTCATCCGTTGCCAACGGAATATCATGTAATCTACAATGAAATTCATACTGTAGAATTATGTACAAAATCGATGGCAATGACAATTTTAGAAAATTAAATCTATAGTATCCAATAATAATTACTTCAAATAACGACGTTCATTTAATTCATCAAATGTTAAAAACTCTATTTGTAAACAATGAACAATTTATTCAAACAATATTTCTATCGAAAGCGGTCGACGTGAAATATCGCCTAGATTTCAGCTAACAATATATCTATCCATGAAAGTACTTCTCAAAAGAATAATTTTGTCTGTTTCGAACGACCCCATTCAATTGTTTTTCTATTAAAATAAAAAAAAGTTAAACATAAAATTATATAAAGAATTCTATTTAATTTATAAAGAAAAGTACAAAACAAAACAATGGAAAAGCAGATATACAGAAATATAAATTAAATATTATTTTTTCGAGTTTCTATTTCGGGAGATAAATTAAGAGGTTCAATTCCAACAAAACAATAAAAAAGGCCACAAAAAAGACCCGCAAATTTGAAAATAAGTTCATACAGGATATTTATGTTCAGGAGCAATTCGATCAAGACACTGAAAATGATGAAAGCCGTCAGAAATGTATATTGAATTAATTTTGAGAGAATAACTAAAATAAACAGCAGGGATATGCGATACTCGGAACTCTGCTGCACTTTTATCTCTCTCAATAGTCATTGTTCCAGCCGACACTGATACATAAAAGTAGGGCGGATAGTACAAAAACACTCAATAATATTTTTCGAAGCAATTCAGCCGAAATCTACTGTATAAAGAAAAAAGGCACTCTTAAAAACACCAGAGGAAACAACTAATACCGATATGATACCCAGTATCGCACATCCCTGATGATCAGTATTCAAACAACGAAATATTACTTACTTGTCGAATACCAGGCAGCAACAATAAATTTCCAACAATTGGTAATTGTCTTATAAAATCTAAAAACACAAACCATTAAATTCATTAAAAATATAGCTTATGTTGAACTTACTAATAACAGTTGGAACAAATCCACCAAAGAGGAGAACAAAGCCCCATGATTCAATTATCATACCAATAAATGGCCAACCAAGTAATAATACAATAATTCCACCAAAAAATAGTGCACTTCCTTTTGCTTTATGCCATTGAAAGAAGAATAATGTTGCACGTTGAATTCCTATGACTAAAGTAATTCCCGCAATAAATAAGAGCTAAAAAATATATTCGTGATAAAAAAGCAATCATACAGTAAGTCTGAAGAACTTACATTACCAATAGCTAGTAAAGCTCCGTCAAAAAATAATATAATTCCTAGGCCAACAAATGTTACACCGAATACCGATAAACCAATTCCAATTTCTAAAAAGAAGAGATAAAAGATGAAAGGAAGGAATTATCATGTGTGAGATACAATTGATAGAAAAACAGTAACTGAAAACTTACGTTTTGTATTACTTATCTCAAAATTCATCGCATAAAAGTTTTACCTGAAAAATTTCAACAGGGTAATAGTTTTCAAAGAAAGAATGCAATTAATAAAGTTGAACAAGGAAGAAGAAAGACATTTTTTAGAAGCAACGTCAGCAAAACAGAAAAGAAAAGACACGTAAGAGCGCGAAAAAAAATGACAACATGAAAGAAGGTTTAAAAAGTGTAGTTTGAATCTATTGTATATTCGAGTAATAAGGGAAATGATTTGGGTAATCTGAAGGCTGTTTAGAGAAAATGATTATACAAAACTTTAATAGAAATAACGTAAAAACAGTAGGAAAAATGTCATGATTTGTACATTTTTTTCTTTCAAGCTTTTAAAATTTTATGCAAGATTAAATTTCTTTTCAAGACTTTTTACAGCAATTTTTAATACAAAAATAAAAAAATCCAAGAACTTTTACAGTTTTTTGGAATCTTAAACAGGAAGCAGAAAAAGTCTACATAGACCTTTCGGTCTATTTACATAGAAACACGTTTTGCCAAGGAGTCTATGGCTTTAAAAATAGACCTTTTTTACAGAAAAGGAGAAATGTGGAAACTAATGTATTTTGCGTTAAATTTTTTTCATAAAAAAAACGTTTTTATTGATCTTCAACATATTAAACACAATTTAAAGACAAAAACAAAATCAATTATAATTTAACAGTGATACCAGGCATAAAACGTTCCATTGCGTTGCAAACAACAATATTAGAAATTGTTTCTTGATTAAGCTGCGGACGTTCTGTACAGTCTACTTTATTAAGAACGCTAAAAGATCGTTCAAGTGGGCATGATGAAGCAGGAATACTCAAAATCATTTTTGCAAAACTCGAAAGATAAGGGTATTGAATAGATGCTTTTTTCCAATATTTAAGAATAGAAGATTCGTACTTTTCTTGATCAAGTAAATATTTATCAATTTCAGCATTTAAAATAACATCAGGAGAATCTTCTTGAATACCAATTTCAAATAACTTGGATATACAGCATGTCCCGAAAGTTCTTTATTAATCAATTCATGATCTTCATCTTTTAAGGATAAAAAAGAATTAAGTGAGGTAGTGAAGGATAAAAATCTAGTTTGTTGACGTTGAGATCCACCTATTTTTCCAATGAAAAATTTTTCACAATGAACACATATATGGCCAACAACTGTATCACCTTCCAATATTTGCGCGTAATTTCCTTTTAATGTTGGCTTTGATTTGATTACACCAGATTTCCATTTTCGAACAATTTCTTTTTTATCTTTATTGGTCAAAGATTTCCTTGGTGTCAGACTTAAAGTTTCACTCAAATTGCATAAATTTTGTGTTGTTTGTAATCGCAAAACATCCTCTTCTTCATCTGTCATTTTTGTAAATAAAAAGAATAAAAAATTTAAGATAAAGTAATATTGTATCAGATACAATCTATCTTGTAAAATATACTTTGAAAAAAACATAGAGAAAAAATAGCAAAAATCTTTGCTATAAATCATGTTTGGCGATATGTGACTCAGTTTTGGTCAGGGGGTCTATTTTTTAGAAAATAGACTTCAAAAAAAATAGACTTTTAGTCTGCATAGACCCGTAGACTCTTTTTTTCTTTAGACGAAAAAGTCAGTCTATGCTTGACTTTTTCTGCTTCCTGATCTTAAATCCTTCTGAATCTGTTATATTTATTCTCCAGCTAATCCAAATCATGCTTTTCACCCTCAAAAGACTTTATCCTGTCATAAAAATGCCGTTTGGAAAGCAAATCTGGGTTGAACAATCACAAGTTTATCTTCCAAAAGGTGGAAAGAAGATTGATTATGGCTTTGTAAGTTCATTATTATTTTACTTGCTTAT
The DNA here is from genome assembly GCA_024447195.1 of Panagrolaimus sp. LJ2414. Lineage (NCBI taxonomy): Eukaryota > Metazoa > Nematoda > Chromadorea > Rhabditida > Panagrolaimidae > Panagrolaimus > Panagrolaimus sp. LJ2414. The sequence goes on from JAMRXY010000018.1 coordinate 1,387,569, forward strand.
TTAAAATAAAGTAAAACTAAAACAATATTCTTTTTTAGAAATTCTTTGGTGGATTCTTTGCTTTTGTAATTGTTTGTGGATATATGTACGTTCAAGCTGATCAAAATCCTGATTCAATTTATGGAAGTATGTTTATCATTGCTTACTTATTGTTATAGATATATTTTAACATTCATATATTTTTTCAGGATTATACAAAAAGTATATCACAGATAATATGGGCCTTGTGCAAGGAACAGAAGAAGATAGATTTGATCCAAATAGAATTAAACCAGCTTTTTAACTTTTTTTATGATTGTATATGTGCAACATAGATGTAATTATTGTTGGGTAGTTTTAAATAAAACTGTTTTCTCTTTGTTTGATATAAGTTTCTTATTACACGGTTGATTTCTGTGATTTTATTTTAACATTTTGTTCTATTGGTTTTACGGTTAAAAGTATTTTTTGTTATGCTCACATTTGTTCGCTCTTCACTTGCACGTGCTTTATTTCTCTCTTCATCAAAAGTTTTGATTCAAAAACCTCCTCAATTTTCTTTGATTTTTAGTGTTCGGACAATGACTTCCAAAGATAGCGACCTTCAACCAATTCCTGCTGATGAAGTTTGTTTTTTTTTAAATTATTTTTGTTTTGACCATTAATAATGTCATTAAATTTATAGATTCAAAAACTTTGCTCAAATAATTCTGAAGAAACAAATGGTTTTTATTTTCAACAAACAATGTATCGAATCAAGGATCCCCGCCAATCAATTCCCTTTTACACCAATGTTCTTGGTATGAAGTGAGTGCTGTTTTATCAAAAACAAAGATTGTGAAATTCTTGTTATTGTTGTTGTTTTTAGACTCCTCAATCAAAGGGACTTCCCTGCTGGCAAATTTTCTCTCTTTTTTCTCGGCTACAAACCTGAAAACGAAATTCCCAAAGATAAAAGTGAACAACAAGAATACGCTCTTTCCACTTTAGCAACCATTGAATTAACTCAGTAAGTTGATATTGAATTTTTTATATAATATTTTAAAACACATAAGTATTTTTTAGTAACTGGGGTACAGAAACTCAAGAAGATTTTTCTTATCATAACGGTAACAAAGTACGTTTATCATTGTTTTAGATATATTTTAAAATTTGTTTTCTTTTTCAGGATCCACGTGGTTACGGTCATATTGGTATTGTCGTTCCTGACGTTTATAAAGCTTGTGAAAGATTTGAACGTCTTGGTGTAAAATTTGTTAAAAAGCCTGACGAAGGTTCTATGAAAGGTATTTTAGATTTCACTTTGTGTAATATCAATTGATGACTATTCATATTTTAGGACTTGCTTTTATTTCTGACCCTGATGGATATTGGATCGAAATTTTCAACCCACACAAAGTCTGAACCTTCTTCATCTTCAAATGGAGAATGGTGTGATTATCTTGAAATACCTATTCGCTTTGTAATTTTAATAGTTATTTTATATCTTGCCGGTAATTTTGTATTTATGTCTGAACATTTAAAAGAATCTGTAAATAATGAATAAAGTTGAATAGTAATATTTTGATAAATTGGAGATTTTTATATTAACAGAACTCATACAAAAATAAAAAACGGTAGTGGAATCAAAAAGATGATTTTTGTCATCAGATAGCAGAAGGTTAATAGGCTTCGAAGTTAATGCTTACAATTCAACAACAAAAATCGTAACTTTTTCACTGATAAAAAGATCTTTTTAACTGTTTCAATGTTAGTCCCAGATGTTTAAACTATCCAAAAAACTAAAAATAATTACTTTTGACTATTTTATAGAATCTTTTTTGATAAAAAACAGTTTGTTTTTGTTTTTGAAAAATCAAACAAAAAAGAAGCTGCAATTTTTTTTTCAAAGTGTTTTATGCCTGATCGACTCTTAACACGAATGCATCGTACAATTTCCTTTTCTCCCCAAAGTGAGCCTTTTTCTTCTTCGTGTTCCTCTTTTCTTTTACATCTTTTCCTTTATCATTTTTATTTATCCGCGTTTATCTTCAATTAATTAATTAAACTTTTATACATTTTTTAACATTACTTTTTTTCAGTTTACGTTGGTTAATACCGCATCGAGGAAACTGTAAAAATGGCTACAGCTGGGTATGTTTAATTCTTGCCTTTTTCGAATCGTTTTAATGGATGACTTTTTTTAGAGATGCTCCATCAATGGACGTTCAATTGGCTTTAAAACGTGTCCTTAAATCGGCACGTATTGCTGATGGTATTTCTCGTGGTCTTCATGAAGCTGCCAAAGCTCTTGACAAGTAAGTTTTATTTCTGTTTTTGATTGTTTATGAACATCATGTAGTTATCTACTTTGCTGGATTACTTAATGAATGTTTTAAACATTGTTTCTGTTTATTTCTGCTACTTATGCTTTCCGTTTTTTAGGCGTACTGCTCATTTCTGTGTCTTCGCAACTGCTTGTGATGAACCTGCATATCAAAAACTCGTCCGTGCTCTCTGCAAGCAACATTCTATTCCAATCTTCGAAGTAGAAGACAAAGCTCAACTTGGAGAATGGGTTGGACAATGCAAATACGACAAAGAAGGTCAAGCTCGCAAAGTTGTTGGATGCTCATGTGCTGTTGTTCGTTCATGGGGCCGTGATGAAGAAGCCAAGAAAGTCATGGAAGACTACTTCAACAGTCATCGTTCATAAGCTCATTCTATTGTTTATGTTTCCATTTTTTGGTTAATAAATTGTTGTTCGTTTATATTGTTTTGTTGATGATATAAAGTATTAACTTTATTATTACTTGTATTTTTATTCAAACCTTAACAAACATAGAAAGATAAGATTGAGATAAAAAAGTGTTGTTTTTTTTCTGAGTTGAGTTTTGTAAGGGTTCCAGCGTTTATTATGTTTATTCTCCGGACATCATTTCCATAAATTCATCAAAGTCGACTGTACCAGATCCATCAGTATCAATTTCTGCAATCATTTCGTCCAATTCTGAAAGGTACAACTCAATCCAAGGATCCTGTTTAGAATAGCAAGCTTACCATCATCATTGATATTGTCATCAAGGGCTCTTAGGATTTCTCGAAGATCAGAGACAGCAATGTATCCATTTCCTTCTTTATCATAGAGACGGAAGGCTTCTCGGAGTTCTTCTTCGAGACCTTCATTATTTTCACTTGAAACGACGAAGTTAGCAACCATAGCTGCAAATTCTTCGAACTCAATTTCACCACTTCCTGTAATGATTTTATTGAGAATTAATTTTTAATATTACTGATATGTCGTTTACCATCAGAATCGAATTCTTTGATAAGTTGTTTCAAATCACGTTCTTCAAAAGCTTGTCCCATAGTACGAAGGATTTGACCAACTTGAGTAGCCCGGATGTATCCTTTTTGTTCTTTATCGAACATGTTAAAATATTTACGGAATTCTGTAATAGGCCTTTTTAATTTCGGATACTGTATTTTACTTTAAAAGAATGTAAAATTGCAAATCAAAAATTTAGGGTGAAAATACGTTTATTAAAAATCTAATTGGCTGTTAATATGGATACGGTAGTCTTTTAAAAAAGGAAAGCTTACGTTCAATTTGTTCAGCAGTAAGCTGATCGAGAGCTTCTTCAACATTAGCCTAAAAACGAAAGTTACGGTAATTTATTCAATAAAAAAATTCAATATTTTAACGTACCATGATTACAGTTTTTGAGGTTTTTTCGTCAAGCTTTAACCACAAAAACGACCAAACACTGAATCAAAAGTTTATTTTGTGAGGGAGAAGAAGAAAAAGCTTGAGTGGCTTTGAGGATAAAGCTTTAAGAAAAAACTGTTGACAAGTTTCTTGCATTTTTCTTCTTCTTTCAATTTTGTCTGTCTTGCTCTTTCTTTTTTTCTACAGTTTTTCACGGAATGGATAAGTTGCGCAAAAAAAGTCAAAGTTGTAAACTTTGCGCACACAGAGGGAAGGATGGATATTCAGCAGCTAAATGAAAGAAGCATCTCAAGCATGTGATTGACAATCCAACCGCCTACGAGATTTATTTTTTTGTATGAAAAAGTAAAAGAACAAAAATCTCCCTTTCTTTTGTGTTTGGGAAGTAATTTCTTCAATAAAGAAAGAAGGGTACCTTTAATTTTTCTTCTTTTAAACACAACTATTTCAAAGACACTTTTTTCTTTTGCATGCAATTGAAATCATTTTAAATGCATCAATGGCATCTTCTTCTTCATCTTTTTTATTATTGTTGCCGTTTTTAGAAACTGAATGAATGAAAAGAAAGATACTAATACTTTACATCCGTTTTTTATTACGGTAAATGTGTTTTCAAAGAAAATGCTGCCATTGTTTTAAACAAAAAAACAAATCTTTTTTGCTTTGAAAAATAAACTTCCAAAAGCTGTCAAAAACATTTTTCCATTTTTAGCAGTAATAATTATTACTCATTGAAGAAGGTTATTATATTTTTTTCAGAGATCTTGCTTTAAAGCATGTTGACAATTTCAAAATGGTAAATGACAGTTGCAATAAAATTTTTGAAAAGATACTGTAACGGAATTTTATTGTTATAAAATCAAATTTTTTTCCTCATTTTTTTGTTTGCTTTTCTTTCTCATTTTTTTCAGAGATCAGATATTTATTAACTTCAACAACTTCTTTTCTTTTGAAAACATAAATTATAAATTTGATGAAAGAATATTTTTCCAAGTAATAAAGTATTAATTTTTCTCATGGGTTGCAATTTTTTTGTTGTTTAAAGACACTCTTTAATTTGTAACAAAATTTCCGCGTTCAAAATGTACATTGTTGATGGGTTCTTTCTTTAATTTTTTTAGTGTAGATTGGTTACGGTAGTTTTGGTCTTTGAAAAATACAAAAATTTTGGTTTTTGTACATACAAGTAATTTTTGGTGCAAAAAATTAATGAAATGGAAGTAATTTTGTTAAGATAATTTTAATTAATTAAAATTTCTTTATGGGATCATAGTATTTTTTGATCTTTTTGAACAGCAAAAACCCTGAGTTTAAACGAATGTTAATAATTTTGGATTACTGTATTTTTTTGGAAAATTTATAAAACCAAAACGTTAAGTTTTTTTGCAAATTTGATCATTGAAGGTTCAATGCAGCCAATTGAAAACCCACATTTATACGTTTTTTATTATTCAACAAATTTTATCATCCTTTAAACGTTCAAAATACCAGGAAACTATTTTCTCTTGCAGTAGTTTTTTATGCTACAATTTTAAAATATCGAGTATAACAATGCATAAATAATTTTAAAGGTTTAAAGAAAATAAAATGATGTAAACTTGTGTATATTTAAAAAATTACTGCTAAATTGTACCCTTTGAATAAAACATTAAACAAAGAGCGCAGAATTGAAAAGAAAAAAGATTCTGTTCAAAGATTACACACGTATTTTTGATAAAAAAAGAAGGACTTTATTGGATCTTTTCAAATTCGAAAAATTGATGTTATTCGTTCAATATAAAAAAGATTCAAAAAGCTTTTGTGTTTCTTTTTTATCTTTTTTGTTTTAACAAAAAAAGACCTTATCATTTCTTTTAATTTCTGCGTTCTATTATTTACATGACGAATTTTATATTAAAATTTGACTCAAATTTTAGTTACAGTAATTTTTGTCGGAACATCCTTTCTCTCAAATATTGTTTTGTTATTATTTTTTTTAAAAACATTAAAAACATTTTTATCTTATTTTAACATTTTAAAAAAAGATTAAAACCCAGCATTTTTTCCGTTTTTATTTTAATCTTTTTTCTTTAAATGTCTCATTTCAGAAGCTTGTTTTCTTTATTCAGGATAGACGTAGTTTAATGTTAATGTTAAATACAATATTTTTGAAGTTATATGTCAAAACTGGATATGAAAGGATTTAAATTTAAATATATGCGTTCTGGAAAAAATATGTATGCGTATATTTTTTTAAGCTTCTAATTTTTGTAACTGGAGAAAAAATTGTGTGGGTTCTAAAATTTGTCTCATAGTCATATTTTTTTGCTGCTTAATAATTTAATTAAAAAGGGTATGTGTCACCTTTTAAATTATTATCCCACGTACCAATTTTGTGTTACATTTTATTAAAACATAGTTCACATCCTGGATTTTTAACATTTTGTAACAAAATTTTTGTTAATAATTTTAATGTTAACCTTTTTTTGTAGACATACCGTAGTCCTTAACATTTCATTAATTAAAGAGTTAAGTGTACTTTTTATTAATGTTTAAATGTTACAAGACAGACATTTTATCACCTCCACAAAAGTCGTCTGAACTTTAAAAATCTTTTTTGTTGTCACAATTCCCAATTCAGCACCAGCACCAGCAACAGTAGTAATTAATAAGTACAAATTTATATAATTTTTTTACCACCACTGCCACCCAAACATTCATCCCAGAGGAGGCGTAAAAAATTGTATGAATGAGAAAATTTATGTTTTGTACTTGGAATATTTTTTGTGGGAAATATAATTAACTCCTCTTTTTTGTGTTTGTTTAATTAATTAAATGAGTTTTTGTTCAAAAAAATATAAATTATATTTTGGAACAAATTTTAATAATTTTTTGGGAAGCGTTTTGTTGTCTCTTTTTTATTTTCTTTGACGTCCGGATGCTTTGTTTCGTTGATTAAATTTACGAAACATTTGATGGTGGAAAACACACATTTTTTGAATAATTTAATTTAAATTTAATCACTCAAATTTGAAAAATTTGAACAGCTTTCAAAAAATTCTTTTAAGTTGATTGAAAAAAACACGTTCACTTTTGTTGGTTTTGTTCCGGGATTAAACGTGGCTTTAGAAAAATTCTGCTGCAAAAATTTGGGTTTTTGCACAATCATTTTTTTAAAGTTTTTTGAACACTTGAAAACTCACATATTTTGTTTTTAAAGTGGCCGGGATACATTCCTTTTTTTGAAAAAGATCCCAACTCAAAAATTGACGGATCTATCACCAAAGTTTTTTTTGTGTTTTATTTTTGCAAAAATAAAGTTCGAGTTTTATCGTTTTTTTCATTAACAAAATTTCAATTTAAACATGAATTTTTAAAAACTGAACTTTGTCATTTTTAAACCTTTAATTTGTAATATTTCCTACCTACTTTTGTTGTCCCGAAACCATTTTTCTTTCCTTTAGGGAATAAAAATAGTATATCACTTTTATGGTGGTATTTAGAAAATTTATAGCGTCAAAAAGTATATTATCAAAAATGAATGAAAAAACTGTTTTAAATGTTTTCCTCCCCTGAGGGGAAAAGGGAATTAGAGACGAGACGACGACATTCCCCATTTTTTTGGAGGCGTCAAAAATTAAAAATTCCGATGTAGCTTCTATCATTTTTAAATGTTTGATGGTTTTGGCGGCTGAAATATGCCATTTTAAATGTCATTTTTTAGGTCCTCGTTTTTTTCATTTTTGAAATATTACTTTTAAAAAACATGGTAAGGGATACGGTAATATCTAAAAACATAGATTTTTTAAGTTGAAGAAAGTGTGTTTTAATCTGGGAGTTTTTGTTTGTTTCAAAATTTAATCATTTTTTTCCTTCAAACAAAAAATATTATTTTTCTCACGGATGTTTTTGATTGAAAATTTTCAGTTGAGTTTAATGTTATTTTTGAATAAAAATAGAGTTAAAACATGGTTGTTTAAAAAAGGAATGTATAATTTGTCAAGGGATTTGTTTAAGTGTTAAACACCTAAAACATAAACATAAATTACGTAAATATAAGTTTAATGTGATTTTAGTATTAAAAAGTAAGGTTGTCACCCTTTTTTTGTTCCGTGTTGTAATTTTTAGGTTTTAATACTGTAATTTGCACTAGTTATAAAATTTAAAAAGTTGTTATTTTACTAAATTTAAAAAAAACTTGAAGTTTTAGCATTTTAAAGAATGTGTTATTGTTGGTTATGAAAAAGTCACATTTTTTAGATTTATTTAATAATACTTAAGTTTTTTTTACAAAATTTACAGTAAATATTATTACAAATTTCAAAGTCCAAATAGCTATTTTTTTTGAACATTTGTTACTTGGTCGGTCACCACCACCACACTACGGCTGGTTTTGCACACTTTTGCTTTAGTCGTTTTGCAGGTTGCGCGCAACTTTGCAGAAAAAGAAAAAATTTTAGTAATTTTTACCAATTTTAAACAATTATTTAAACATTCAAATGCAATTAAATGGTAAATTATTTTTATCTAACGTAAAAATATAGACTTTTAGCTATCCAAAAATACTACATAATCGAATTTAGCAAAAAAACATATATGAAATCCAAGGCACTGAAGTTGACCATGTTTTTCAACTATGCCACAAGGAAAATTTTTTTGTTTTTCGTTAAAATTTTAATTTTTGTCGTGATTCATGATCCTAATAGGGTCTAAAAAAATGAGGAAAAGTTTGGAAAAGATCCGTGTGTTCAATTTTTCAAAAGCTCAAAATTTCTAATTTTACCTTTATCAAGTACTACAACATCATATATTTTTATTAATATTCTTCAAATTATACTCAAAACAGCTTTAAATCTACTCGTGTTCATCAATAAAATGTATTACAGTCGAGAGAAATATTATTCAACTCCAATATTCAACTCAAATTGCTATCAAAGTCATCAACATCTCCAACATTGAAATATATATAAAAATTGATACAAGTCATCAAACTTCGGAATCTGAAAGGCTGTAATGGATTAAAAATGGTATTTTAATAATGAAGTAAGTATTGGATATATTATTTACGCTAATTTTTTTGTTTCAGGTTACTTTTTGTGAATCCTCATAATTGCTTGTATACTGTATTTTTTTCAATGTGATCTCAAACCCTCGTTTCTAATTGAATTTTGATAATAAACCGTAATTAAACACCAGCAAATCATTGTGAAGCTAAAACAAAACTATTTAGAACTACTTTGATGCTTTTTAGTATTATTGCGAACATCTGCAATATCTTTGATTGAAAAAAATACAGTATACAAGCAATTATGAGGATTCACAAAAAGTAACCTGAAACAAAAAAATTAGCGTAAATAATATATCCAATACTTACTTCATTATTAAAATACCATTTTTAATCCATTACAGCCTTTCAGATTCCGAAGTTTGATGACTTGTATCAATTTTTATATATATTTCAATGTTGGAGATGTTGATGACTTTGATAGCAATTTGAGTTGAATATTGGAGTTGAATAATATTTCTCTCGACTGTAATACATTTTATTGATGAACACGAGTAGATTTAAAGCTGTTTTGAGTATAATTTGAAGAATATTAATAAAAATATATGATGTTGTAGTACTTGATAAAGGTAAAATTAGAAATTTTGAGCTTTTGAAAAATTGAACACACGGATCTTTTCCAAACTTTTCCTCATTTTTTTAGACCCTATTAGGATCATGAATCACGACAAAAATTAAAATTTTAACGAAAAACAAAAAAATTTTCCTTGTGGCATAGTTGAAAAACATGGTCAACTTCAGTGCCTTGGATTTCATATATGTTTTTTTGCTAAATTCGATTATGTAGTATTTTTGGATAGCTAAAAGTCTATATTTTTACGTTAGATAAAAATAATTTACCATTTAATTGCATTTGAATGCTTAAATAATTGTTTAAAATTGGTAAAAATTACTAAAATTTTTTCTTTTTCTGCAAAGTTGCGCGCAACCTGCAAAACGACTAAAGCAAAAGTGTGCAAAACCAGCCGTAGTGCCACCACCACCTTGACTAAATTAATTTTTGCTCTTTCAAAAGTCATCCACCTTTTTTGTGATTCATTTTTACATATATTATTAATTTAGAGATTCATGAAGCCTAAAATTGTTAAATTTAAATTTACACCTGCAGGGAATGTTGGAAAAAATATTATATAAAGAAATATGTTTTGAAGTTTTTGCAGCTTTGTTAGATTTTTGTGTTTAGTTTTTAAGCATATTAACTACAGTAATCTTTTTTACCTAAAAGTAGGCTAGTTCACAATAATTTAATCTTTTACATTTTTCATTCAAAAAATATATCAGATTTATGAATTAAAAAGGGGTGATAAAAAGAGTTAACACAATCAAATCCATTTCCGTTTTTCTTTTTTACAAGCAATTTTACATTACTTTTCTCTCTATTATTTTTATTAAATAAAAGGTAAAAGTATTAATCAAATATTTGTTGTCGTAATATAACCCCACGGTTTTCTCTTTTTTTGATAGAAAGTAAGTAAAATAAGTATTTTTTTGTTAAAAAATATTGTTTCCCTATTGAATTTTATTCTTTTGCCTTCATATTTTTTTCATTGACGAAAAATTCCTTCTTCTTCATTTTCCCAGGAACCGAAAAAAATATTAGAAAGACTGCTTTTCTTCCTTGTCTTTTTTCACTTGAAAAAAAAATTATTAAATTTTTAAGTATTTTATTTTTTTGTTTTTGTTTCTAACGGATTAAGGAACGGACACATCCTTTTGCTTGCTTGCTTATCTTTTCGTTCAAGGGCATTTTTGCCAATGGCATGTGCCAGAAATTGAAAATTTATTAAAAATATGTTGACGATTAGAAAAAAAGTGCATCCAAAAATTAGCTAAAATCATGATTGATGTTTTTTGTTTGTTTCTATCTTTTTTTTTTAATAAATGTCTCAAGTTTTATTTTGCATATCTTTTTTTTTTGCTTTTTGGTTCTTTGTTTTTTAAAGGAAAAAGTTTTTTGTTGTTTTCTAATTACATATTTTTCTAGTATATCTAAAAATATGTTTTTTGAATGTTTCTATTTTTAAACATTTCTAAAACAGAAAAAAAAAATAATAATTTATGTTTTTGTCGTCTCGCCTGCATAAATTCATCCTTCAAAACATGGCTGAATCTTTCTGGAGGGTAACAAAAAAGAATATTATTCTTGCGCAATTTCCGTTTTTTGAATGAAAAAAGTTCTTGCCTGAAGCTTTTTTAAAAAAAGGTCTCAAATTTCGAGGTTCCCAAAAAAACAGAGACAAAATTCCATTCTTTGTTTTTTTGTTGGAAGAAAAAGTTAAGGATCTAATTTCTTCCCAAAATTAGCTGCAATTGCAAAATTCTTTGATGTTTGTATTTTTCAAATGTGATTTTTGAATATTTTTGTTTATCAAAATACAGAAAAAAGTTATTTGAGTAAAAAAAATGTGTGTTGAAACTTTCTTTTGATGGGAACAAATATATTTTTGAGTAGGATGAGGAGAGATTTGCGTGATAAACGATGTCTTCGAAAATAAAAAGTTGTTTATCATTGGGCATTTTTGGGATAAAAATGGAAGAATAAAAACATTCCAAAAATGATTTTCTTGGAAACGAAGAAGTAGTTTCTCTTTTTTTGGAAGTGCGTGTTCGGGTCAAGAAATGATGGCTGTCTTCTTTGTCCTTGGATTATTTTTGGGATTTTACAAACTGGCATAAATGCATGTTGAACAAATTTTTGACTGCAGATTTTTTTGAAGGAACAACAATTAGTATTTGAATCTTCTGCTTTTGAAGTCAGAGATTTAAGGAGCACTAACATACTGCACTGGACCTTTTGAAAATCGCAAACGATTTGATACACTTTTTGAAATTTGCATAATTTTTAAACCCTGATTTGCAACGGTAATTGACCTTTTAAATCCATTCCCGCATTTAATATCCTAGTTACCATAAATAGAATCAAAGTTCATTAAACTACAGTTTTTGAAATTTTTCAAAGAACCTATTCTTAATCCCAATGATTTGTCATTACTTTTTAAATTTACAGTACCTGTTTTTTTCCACCAAAAACTTGTTTTTCACACGTTTTTCAACAAACCCATAAAATTTTTGTCTTAACAAATTTATAAAAATCAAACACCCAAAATTAAATTATTACTGCTAAAGTATTTAAAGTACCACAGAAAAAAGGGGAGAGTAAGTTTATGAATAATTCTTTGAGCTTTTAATTTTCTTCTTTGCTTTTTCTTCGGCAAAAGTTAATTCATTTCAAAAAAGGAAGATTTTGCGGGGGGAGTGTTTTATGCCCCTTTTTAGCTGCTGTTTCTGCTTCTGCTCCTATCTATGCCTACGAAAATTCATACTTGAAAGCTATTATCAATTCCAAGGAAAAAGAAATTATTCAGCCTTTTTTTTATAATTATTAAATCCGGGATTGCAAAATATTAATAAATGCTAATAATTTATGTTTATTATTTATTTTCAACTTTTTCTATCCTTCTTTTTTGAGACAACAAAAAAATTACTTTCAGTCTTCTGATTTTTTTGTTGCACACGAGCGCGCAGTAATAATAATTATTGCTGACATTTAAATTTTTTAAGCGCCTTCGGATTTTTAATTTCTTTGTTTATCCTTCTGAGGCTTCTATTTTTACGCCATATTGTTTTAATTCTTTTTCTTCTTCTTTTTCTGCTTCATTCCTTCCCTTAAGGCATGTATTTAAAATAGCTTAAAAGTCACAGCCTTAATTTTGATAATATAAAAAATGTATAAATACTTTTTTTAATTTTCTTTCAACTTTTGTCTTTATACTTCAATTTTCAAGCATAAATGTTTTAATCGTGTCCGCTCAAATGCACATTGTTATTTATTTTTTTATACTTTTAAAAATAATTATCCCCAACTTTTTTATAGTCATTTATTTTGTATATCCAAAATCTCTTACATGTGCATTTTAAAATAAAATTATGTTGAACGGAACTTTAACTGCAACAAAGCTTTTAATGTTTAATACAACAAAATTGTAAGTATATTTTTATTTATAAGTTTTTTTGTGTTTTGATAATGGTTTTGTTTTGTTTAAGAAAAACCGCTGTTGAATCTGTTGCCAAAACTGTAAATTCTATGGCTGGGCCATCTGAAGAAGATTGCAGTGTTGTCCCGGGTGTAAATGGATCCGATGAAAATATTGCAATTAATTCAAATGGAGCAATCGAAGGTTCCATGAAAATTTGGAGATTTTTCTCCAATGATGAAAGAATCCTTCTTTCCGATACTTTTAAAAAGTGAGTTTTTGGGATTTTTGTGGTTTAAAAATACAGTAACATTTTTTTGACAACTCTGTGTAAATGTGTTACTGTACTTTTTGTCATCTATCATGAAAATCAAAAATACAGTAACAATAATGAATAAAACTTTCAACAAAAATGTTACTGTATTTTGTTGTCTTACAAAAAAATCGATTTTTAAATTTTCAAATAGTATTAAAATGAAAAAACAAAAGTAGTCAAACTTTAAAAGGACATGTCTAAAGTTTATAATTAATCAGATTTTTAAGTTTTAAAAAAATCTGTTATTTAAAGTCATGTTTATTATTAAATAGAATTATTAATCAAATAATCACAGGAAAAAATATGATTTAAAAGTCAAAGAAAAAAACTAAGGATTTAAACACGTAATAATCATTCTTTGGCATTATTTTTTCATGTCTTCTTTTAATCCAAAAAAGAATTAGTAATGCCACAATTGTTTTTTATCCTTCAACAACAAAAAATTACGTCAATTTGTTGACGACAAAGAAGAAAGAAGAATATATCCAGTCATTAACCTTTTATTTCCATTGTTTTTTTGTCAAATTTATGCAAAACGTTTTTTTATGAGGACATTTTTCTTCTTAAATTGGCAGTTTTCAAAAGAACGCAAATTCAATGACGCAATTTTAATTTTAATTTCCATTTTTTAGAGTCATAAAAAATAGTGACTTTGGAGCTGAGCTTATCCTTGCAGTCTTGGAAGACAATTATGAATTATTTAATATTTTAATTGGAAAACCGGAAGGAAAAATTATCATTGAAACACCAGAATTATTACGGAAAGAATTTCCAAAAGCCGCAAGAATTGGGGATGGAATTCAATTCTTTTTGAGTGAAGTAAGCACTGCTTTTTGTTGATTTAAAGAAACAAGTTGTTATTATCATTTCATCATATGGGTTTGATTAAACAAAATGTTTGATACTGTAGTTTTGTTGTTAACAATTTACACCGTCTGAATTACCTGAATTCTAAAATTATGGTAATTTAGACGGTGTAAATTGTTAACAACAAAACTACAGTATCAAACATTTCAAAAAAACTTCAAAAAAATGAGTTTCACAAATTTGCGATATTTCATAAATCAATAACATGTTTCCGAGTTTCTACTGTATGACAAAAAACAAATACATATTTGCATATCCCACTTTTTCCAGATAATAGCTGACCTAAATGACGATGATGTCTCCTCCGGTGTAATAATTAAAAAGTGCCGAGTTTTGGGTGCTAAACATAAAAGATACCGTATAAATTTTCAAGCTGAAAGTTGGCTTTCCGTCAAACGTGTAATTGTAAATACAGTTTTAAATATTTATTTTAATAAAAAAAGTAAGTTTTTTTTTCTATATTTTTCACCTGCTTTGTTTTATTTGCAAAATGAATGATTCCAATTAATTTTTAGTGCTTTATTTATGTTTTTACTTTTTTTTATTTATTAATTTTGAAATTTTCAGATGGTCCATTTGCAAATAATAAATTTATTCGAAATGCATCAAACTTTTTTTGGGCTTCAACATATTCAAATCAGCAAGAAAAAATTGCATTAATTTGGCAAAAACTTGTTGAAGTTGTTGTAAAAAATATGAAAGCGGGTTTTTTAGATGTAAGTAATTATTTACTAGATTACGGTAGATTACGTAATAATAATTTGTTTTAAAAAAACGGATGTCATTTAAATATATTTTTACGTAGTTGAAGCAAAGCACAGACAAATTATTACTGTAAAAAAAACAATTAAAATTATATACATTTATATTTATTATTTTAGAGTGCCTCATATGGTCCAGAATTTGTTGAAAATGAGGTTTTGGTTGACACTGATCAACATGTCATGCTTCGATGAAAATGTATAAATACAAAAACACCATAAACACAATAATTCAACAACAACGAACTAAAAAACCCAAATACCACTTTCATATTGTTTAACTTTTTTTAAATCTAGAAGATATCTTTCATTTAAGCTCAAATAACAAAAATCTTTTATGTAAATTTTTATCTTCGTTTAAATTATGTATGTTTGTAAATTGAATCGAGATCTCTTATTATGCCAAAATAAAAATAATTTAAATTGAACATTCAACTTTCAAAAAATTTCATGAAAAAAGTTTTGTAAAAATGGAACTGAAAAAACTGAAATTGAGACATTAAAATTTCTGGGCGGCAAATGCTTTTGAAGTTGGAAGGTGTTCCTGTATTTTTGACCATCTTTTTAATCCATTTTTGGCATTTTTGGAAACTGTTTTTTCGTTTTTTATAACCCTGAATTCAACTCTCAATGAATCATTTTGGAATGTTCAAAAATTGATCAAGATTTAAAATATTGAAACCATAATTATATTTCAATCAAAAATTAATTTCATCAAAATTTAAATATGCGTACCCGAACGCAATATATTTGCCTTTTTCAAATTTTTTTGTTTATCAAGATTAAAAAAGATAAAAAAGTGTAAAAGTTTTTTTAGCGTCTGGAGTCAAATATTTTTTTATAAACGTTTCATGTTTGCAGAAGGAAGAAAAAAAGAAGTTGTCTGGGACGAATGCGTTCTGATAGAAAAAAAAATGGCGAAAAAAATTTTTAAAAACAAGTTTTTTTTCAACAGCTTTTTAAGGAAATTGATTTTATTTTTTGAGGGGAAGGGGAAAAGTGTAAGTGATTGAGTGACAAGGAAAACAACCTAAAATGAAGATGATGCAAAAGAAATAAATAATTTTTGAATGAAACTCAACTGTAAAAGGTCAACGGTGAATTTCAATGAAATATTTTAGTAAAGATTATTGAAAACTAAAAATGACCAAAAACTTTGTTTCTTTGTTGATTTAAATGAAAAAGGCTTGATCTTGGAGTTGATTTTAGCAAACATGAGTATAAAAAAAAGTTGTAATTGAAATGTAATTGCAACGCACGATCTTCCGAAGTCAAGATAAAATAAGCAGAAAAGTTTCAAGGTTTGTAATGAAATATTGTTTTCATTACTTTTTGTCACAAAAAGAGAATCAAAAATTGCAAAGATATCAAAAAAGTCACTCAAATATGTTCTTAAGCCTACAATTCATCAAATTTTATTGGAAATATTTGTCATTTCGATCAAAAAATAATGAAAAATTTAGATTTTGATCATCAGCAGCTATATGATGGTCATATTCTTATTGTCCATTATTCATTGATTGATTCTGTCAAAAAAGTTGATAATAAAAGAAGTCAAAGTGGTATGAATCAGTGTTACCGATTTTCCAAAAACCTCGACGCCTGAGAGCTTTTTTTTAAAAATTCATAAAAATTTAATAAAACCCTATTAAACATGTTAGAAATGTATGTTAATGTTAAACTTATTACTTATTACAGTTAACAAAACTAGAATTGAAGTTAAAAACAAAGGATTAAAATTTTTTTGTTAAAATTTTGATCTCCGGTGTCACTCGCGGCGTCGACACCGATCACAAAAAGGCAACGCCGGCGTTTCGGTAACACTGGTATGAATTTAAGGACTTTATTTTAACTTTAATATTTTGTCCTGTGAGCGGATCGGCCGATCACAAGGATTACATTTTTAACAAGTGAAATGTTCAAGCACGAGAAAGCTTTTCTATGCTTGATGCAATCAAAAGATAAGAAAACAGAAAAAATCGCAATTTGTTGTAATGACAAATCTCGACGAATTTAAAGCCATGAACGTCACTTTACATGCTTGTTTTCAATCATACAACTGTAATTAGGTTTTACTCTCAACACGAGATTTGTAACAGAAATATTACATTATATTGCCATCATCTGAAACATATTCAAGGTTGAAACATATCATAACAAAAAATATCTATAAAGAAAATGCGGTAAAACATGGTTTCAAAAAATTTGTTGTTTTTTGTTGCTGCTAAAAAAATTTGTTGTTTTTTTTATTATCAGTGAATAGAAAATGTTGCATAGCTATTTTTCGTACCAAGTGGCCCGCAGGTGCGACAGGTAACAAAAAAAGAAAGGGTTGATGAAGCTGCTGCTGATGACTGGGTAAGGAGAAGTTTGACTGATAACAATTCTCTGCAGTGTCTTCTTGTGTCTCCCCCTTCTCTATTTTCACATCTATTCTTTTCTAACTCTTCACAGCTGAAGAGTAATAATAATAACAATAGATATTCTCACAAAAAGTGTTGTCCATATTTGCCCTTATATTTAATTTAATTCAAGGTAAGCCTCTCTCTGTCTTCATGTAAGTATTTATCCCTTAAGGGAATAATTACTTTCAATTTGAGAGATACTTTTCCAAAAACCTTGAAGAATATTTTCTCATCCATTCCTGTTTTTTTCTTGTTACATTATGTTTTGTGTTTGTGGATCACAGTTGGAATTCAATTGTTTTTGGGTAATAATCAAACTTATATTTTTTTGTTATTGGCAAAAAACTTTAATATATGTTTTAGGAAAAAAATAGTTATATATTTGAATGTTACAACAACTTTTTGTTGCTCAAAATTAAAGTTCTATGTTTCTTATATATAAATGAATGGCGCCCTATTTAAGGCAAATATTTTGGGTAAAAACATTACCCCAAAAAAAAGTAAAAATTGCATATTTTGATTTCCTTTTTCTTTACCATTTTTGTTGTTATTTTTTTTTTGAAGTGAAAGAAGAAGTTTAAAATCGTTAACATTAGGTAAACATCATTTTTTTGGTTGTGCCTTTCACTGTTTGTTTTTGATACTGTTTTTTCTTGCCTTTTTTGAAGTTTTGCAAAATTAGGCGCGAATATGCCGAGGTCATTTTTGAACTCAAAAATATTTTATTTTTGTTAAAACTTGTTAAATGACAAAAAAAGTTAAAAAGAAAAAAGAAGCCGTCGAAAAAAAATCACTGATCTAAAAGATTTTGAAGAATATGAGGTGACAGTAGAAAAAATGATGCAAAAGGAAAAGAAGGAAAAAAACTTGTTGCCACAATAAAGTCATTTATCAAAATATGTCCTTTTTCTTCACGCTTTTTTTCGGGTGAAATTCCAAAATGGCGCTTTGTTATGAATTTATGAAGTCCCTCTTTTTCATAATTTTTGTTTTCAAAACTTTTTTGATCCCCCTTTTTTCGATTTTTTAAAAACCCCAAAAGCAAAAGAAAAAGCAAAGAAAAACGGCGATCATAAACCGTAATAACTTCCAACTTCTTCTTTTTTCTCACATTTTTATTATGTTTCTTTATATATTTTTTTGTATTTCTTTTTTTTTGCCTGCTTGATCACATTTTTATAACTTTTCTGTGTTTTTTCGCGCTTTTCAAATAACTTCTTCTTTCATTTTGGGCGGCATAAACAGCGTAATCGAAGCCTTTTTTTCACACAAACACAAAACCTCTTTAAAGTAATTTTTCACGCAAGGACATCAGATAACAAAATAATTCATGAAAGAAAGAAAGGGTTTTTTAACATTTTGCGCAGCCTTATAAAAACGAAGGAAGAAAAAAGAAAGCTTTCGAGACCCGACACAACGTTTTTTTAGTTTTAACGTTTTTTATGCGTTTCAATTTTTTTAACGCGAGGGTCTTATTTTTGATGTAATTAAAGTAAAAAATTGAGTAAATGAGAAAAAATTTAAAGTTTTTAAAATGAATTTATTTAAATTTCTGATCGGTATAAGCTACAGTAACCCTTATAAGGAAGTCGAAGTGTGCTCTACCGTAATTCTAAAACACTCATTTTCCCACCCTTTGAAGTGTCCCCTTGTGCTGTTAAGTAAACTTCTTTCATTGGGTCAATTTTCAGATTTTTTTTCAAAATTCCTTCCATCGGCTAGTTGAAAGAGGAGAAAATTTTTTTACCTGATTTTTTTGCCTTTGTCAAATAAAAAACTTTCAAAAAAACTCATCTTTTTCTTTCAGCTATTTTTTAAAATTCTCATTCCGCAGAAGTAGTAACTGACACTGAACTTTCTTTTGCTTTTGCCCTCATTTGTCACTCACTTTTTTTTGGTGATTCTGAAACCCAATTGGCACGAATCGCAGCTGCTTTGAAAAAAAACTAACTATTTTTTTTGGGGTGTCATTTTTTGTGATACCCTTAACCTTATTTTTTTCTCATCCTAAACAAAAAAAAAATACATTTCTCAATCAACAGTATTTTTTTAATTTTAACCTTCAACTTCAAAAAACCGCTGTCTTTCTTCCTTTTTTTTGTTTCCAGAGAAGCCTCAAAAAAGCTGTGTCACCCTTTGAGCTCTTTTTTTTATTTTTATTTTTTTTACTTGAAAAGGAGAGAACAATAGAATCATTTATCACTTTTTTTTGTAATGTTTTCAGCAAAAAACGTCAGTTGAAAAGACTGGATTGACGAGGGTATAAAAAATATAATATAGTAGTAGCAGCAGCAAGCTTCATTTTGATATACAAAAAATTGAGATTGACTGTTTAAAAAAAGACTAAAATCAATGATGATGAAAGAGAATTGCATCATTTTTATGTTGCACTTGTTGATTTTGGGATCAAGTCCGGTTTTGAAACCGTAGCTACAATTGCGGCATTTTTCTTTGATCTTTTGAAATGACTTTTTGGTCTAGAGACATAGTTACGAGAAATCGATTTCATCAACACCAGGATCAGAGTCGCAACAACGTTGGATCATTTCCGTGTTTTCCATGTCTGAGGCATCCTTCGAAAAAAAACTTCCGTTGCAGATCATCCCTACCCCCAGGGGCCATCACTAGCAGTAGTCAACAAAAAACACGCCGACTTGAAGGCGCTGCTGAATTTTTTTTGTGTCTTTGTTGTTTTTTTTTGGGACAAAGAAAATGTAAGAGAAGAGAGGAGAGAGGGAAAGAGAACACTGCAATAAACTATAGTCTAACGTTTTTCTCAGGCATTTTTTTTGCATTGCCTTTTTTCTCATTTTTTCCTTCAAAGTCCCTTTTAAAAAAAAGTCTGTAACAAAGAAACATTTATAAAAAAATCAAAGAAGGTTTGCCTCCAACAAGTATGTATTTTTTGTTTTTTTCGAAATTATCTTCTTCTTCGATTTTGTCGTACCTGGTACCTATGACCATTTATGGGAACATTGAAATGAGGAGACAAAAAAAGTCATCATCATCCAAGACATTTTGTTGATAATCGAACGGCAAAAAAGGAAGATGAATCAAAACGTTCAAAAAAAAGGATTTTTTGTGTCCCCAAAAAAGCAGGAATCATAGAAGTTAATTAAGTTTTTGAACGCGTTGTAACAAAATAAAGCGAACATTGTTCTTTTCCTTCCTTTTTTCGATCTTCTTCCGATTGAAATTTTTCAATGCTGCTTTCAAATATTCAAAAATTTTCTATGAATTGAATGAAAAAAGGTGTGATATTTACAAATACACTTTGATTAACTCCTTCTTATTTTTCTTTCTGACTGATGATTTCCTTTTTTGTGTTTTTTTGCTTCTTTTTCTGTTCCGATTTTTTAAGTTGCTCTTTTAGCATAACAAAAAAATATGTTTTTTGGATCAATTTTTTAAATAAGATGAACGGAACAGGAAAGGAAGAAAGAAAGAAAATAATGGCAAAAAAATACAAAATTTGAAGAAGGAGATTAAAAATTAAGGTAGCCACGAAAAATTCAAAAATTTAAAAAATTATATTTGAATTTTTGTTGTTCCTTCATTGTTAAAAAATGGAACTGTTCATGATTGTTCAGATATTTTTGAATGAAAAAGTCTATTATTATTTGTATTTTTGTGTTGTTTTGTGTGTTTTTGGAAAATAAACGAAATACTCAAAGCAATAAAAATGTCATAATACTGTAGGAGAAGAATCTGTGGAAATAAAGGAAGGCATTGCTTTGAGAATGTTTGAATATTTTTGAATGAATTGAAAAAAGAAAGGGAAGAAGAAAAGAGCATGTGATTCTTTTTTGATAAGAGGAATGCTTTTTTCTGCTGTTGATTCTTCTTTTTTTACCGAGGTTTTCTAGCTTGCTTGTTTAAAAAGAAAACAAATATATGAATGAATGAGTAAAGTCAAAACATTAAACAAAGTATGTAAAAAAAAGAAAGTTTTTTTTCACAAGCTGATGGATCATTGATAAGAAAATAGTTAGGTAAATAAATAAAGTAATAAGCATTTATTTGATAAAAAGGCATGTCTAGCACGTCATTGATGATATTTGGATACTGTAAAAGTATAAAAAATTGCGCCAAATTTTGTTTTAAGTATCACTTTTGAGTTTTGTTGTCACAAATTTGTTTAAAATTATTCTAATTTGAGGTATTTAATCCTTCATCAAGAACGTGATCTTACACAACAAGATTAGATAATATCATAGCAATATATAGTTACTGTAATTGTACAAAAATGCGCCAATTTGTTGACTTAAAATGTCAATCTTTGAGATTATCTCCACAACTTGATTACATTGTCATCAAGTTGTTGTTCAACAATTTTCTTATGCTAATTTGAGCTTTTCAATCATTTTACACCTATTTGCCTATCTTCGATTACATCTAATCTTTCTTTTCTCTCTTTAGTTTTTTTCTTCGTTCAATTACCTCATCTTCAATCTCGTCTGCCTTTTTTTGCAACTTCTGCTTGTCAGTTTTTTTTCAGAAGATGAGATTAAGGGCACATGCCAATGAATACCATCCATGTCAATCCTGTTTCATATTTTGACAATTTTTAAACACTTTTTTGTTTTTTTTGCATCGCTTGCTTGTCAAACAATTTTAGAATGGATCAGGTCAAAACAGTCCTTTTCCTTCTGTTGTGCCAAAAAATATATATGCAAATCATTCCGGTCATTTGAACTTTTTTCTTTCTTTCGTTATTTGGCCAACATCCAAATATATCTCCCCAATCACCCAGCTGTTTTTCTTCTTTTTCTTACAGTTGTTACGGTTTCTTTCTTTGTTTCATTCCTTCTATTTATTATTATGTTATTTTTCAAAGAACGTCTTTCATTTCATTTGATTTTCTTTAATATTAAAGAAGAAGGAAAAGAAAGGGCGGATCGAAGAATTTTATAATTTTTTTTGTTATTCCATTTTTTTCTTGCGCACTCCGCCTTCCCCACCTCTTTTTTTCCCTCCCCAGAAAATGACGATAGTGACTATTTTTTCCTTGCATTTTTTAACAGAAAGCAAAAAAAAATTGGAACCGTGAATTTTTTTCTATCGTTTTTTCCTTCCTTTCTTGTCTCAAGTGGTCAGGCAGGAAAAGAAATGGAGGGTCCTCTCTCTTGCGCTAAAAAAATGCCAAAGAAAGATCTGTTGTTTTTCTTCTTCAGACTGTGAACAAGGAAGGGTCACAATGTTATTTTTTTCTTGTGTTTTTTTTGCCCTTATCTTTCTTGATCTTTTTTTATTCGATTCTTTTTTACTTCGATTTTAGCTTAAAAGGTGTTAATCGTGCCACATATTTGTTTTTTACTTTTTTACTGATTATTGATATTTTTTGTTTCATTTTTTTAGTATCAATTGTGACCTCCGATACTCTTAACTTTTTTCTTCTTCGATTTTCTTCATCGTTGGCATTTTTTTTGATTTACCTTCGAAAGAAAAGGCAGATAGAAAGAGAGAATTAACAGAGGAGCCTCAGCGGCAGAAGGAAGACTGAATTTTTTGCCTTTTTTTGAAAGAGTTTAGTTTTTTAATATACGCTTGTGGCTCCTCCCTTTTCATTCATATTCATTCATTGTTGATCATATCTATCAAGTTTTTTGATTATGACAGCATCACAACATTGGCATCATCATCAAAATGGAAAATCATCTTTGCCACCAGTGTCTTCAATTTTAACGTTATCAGCAGATCATTTTAATTCTGAAATGTTTCATGGTTCTTCATTTCAATGTGATGAATCCCTTCAATCTTCACCTTCAACTTCAATGGGGTCCTTGGGGTAAGTTTGCTTTTCTATAGGTTTTGAAACGAATGGAATTTAAAAAATTTCCATTATTACAGTTACCGTGAACCCCTTCGAACTCGGCAACCCTTTCAACAACATCAACCCCAACATCATCAACATCATTATCCATCCTCTGATTCTACTGCAACCTATAATCATCATCCCCAACATTCAACAATAGTCTTTGAACATCATCAACGACAACAAATTAAACATGCACAATCATCTCCAGCAATTGTAAGTCAAAAAAACTTAATATAATAACTTTATTTCGAGAAGGGATTTCAATAACCTCAATTAATCATTTTCTTTTTTGTGGCATATCTTTTTGGCATTTCTTTTTTCTTTTGTCGGTTTCTTTTTTTGGCACAGATTGTTAAAATCGCAACAACAGCAGTTGCGCGCGCATGCCAAATCAAAAAAAAGAAAAGAAAAAAGAAGAACATATTTTTTAAAGCAATTTTTTTACGATGTTCGAAAAAATAAAACATTTGCGACGTCGATATAAATTGTGTGATATTACTTCTTCTTTCATCACCTTTTTTGATTTTTGTCTTTTGCGGCATTTTCGAAGAACTTTTTTTGGGGGTTGTAGACGTGGAAAATGAAGACGACAAAGAAAAGAAATAAAAAAAGTGTTAAAAAGAAGAACGAAGAAAAAACACAGACAAATAAAAAATAGAAAAAAGATTGGTTCTGTTTCTGCGGCAAAAAGGAACAGACATGACCTTTATTAAAATTACATATTTTTTTGATGTTTTTGCAATAACTTTGTCTTTCTGTTTTTTCTTCAATAACGGATTCATTTCTGTTTTGTTTTGTTTTTTTGGACAATAACAGCTGTATCTATCAGGAGTATTGAAGAAGAAGACAAAAAAAAAAGACAAAAGTTATTGTAAAAGTTCGATGCCCTCCTTTTTATTTAACTTTCACGGTCGTTTTTACTTGCTTGCTTGAGGGGTTGTTCAAACTTTTGACAGAACTTCTTTGTTGTTGGTTTTTTTCTTCGATGCGCGCAAGTGTAAAAAAATGAAATCAAATCACCCTAGGTGGTCTTTTGAATAAAAAAAAGATCTTCTGGGTGGCCATTGTTAACGGAAAAAAATGAGAAATTTTAAAGAAAAAAAAACTAAAATAAATTGAAACTTTTTAAATGCAAAAAAAAGTTCACGTTTTTTTCGATGGCGACAAACAAAAATATGCTCAGGGGCTTGCTTAAATTTTGAAATTTCGAAATCAGAAAAAATGGTTTTGTTTTTTCGTTAAAAATTGTTTTATTTTTTTATTTCAAAATTCAGGCAATCAGGGTAAAAAATTGCGCAAAATACAAAAATGTAAATCAACTTTAAACTAAAATCAAAAACACCCCTTCTAAAACTAAAAACACATTTCTATATTTTTTAGTTTAATTTTGCTCGAAAGCGTCGTTCAATTCAATGCAAACTTGATCAACCCCAACGAGCTTGCGTTTATGTCGCTGAAGATTCAGTCATTCATCAAAAAGATAAACCTCTTCAAAGATTAATTGAGAATCAACTGGATTATTTGCCATCCCTGAAATCAATGAAAAAATTTCAAAAAGAAATTACCACTGAATTTCGAAAGAATGCCGTTCAATGGTTGGAAGAAGTTTGTATTGAAGCAAAATGTGAAGTAATTGTTTTCCCGCTGGCTATTAATTTGATGGATCGATTTTTGTCAAAAAAATTTGTTCCAAAAATGCATTTACAAGCTTTAGCATCAGCTTGTTTGTTGATTTCTGGAAAGGTGAAGGCCCCGGTTCCATTAACCGCCAAAACAATCGCATATTATACTGATGGCGCGGTTACTGTAGAACAACTTTTGGTAAATTTTAATTGGATTACTGTGCTGTTACATTACCGTAACCGTTTTATAGGAATGGGAATTAGCAGTTACAGCAACCCTGAATTGGCATTTCTATTCCCCAACAGCTTTTGAATTCTTTGATCAAATTTTAACGAGAACTTCAAAATTCTCTGAACTCAAAAAACACTTCCAAAAAGCTTGCTATCGACTTTTTCAAGGTTCGTTTTCAATTTTTTAATGTTTCACAGACTTTTTTTCTTCTTCAACTTTTAATACTCACGTAATTCTTTACGCAAATCTCTCTTTCAATTTTCTTTAACAACTTGGTGGTCGACCACCATGTTTCTCTTTAAAAAAAGTTATTTAAGGATTAAAAAAAATCTGTTTCACAGACATTTTTTTTCTGTAATTTTCTTGTACTTCTTTTTTTTGCTGAACATGGATGTACTTTTTTCTGGGGTAAAAAAAATCAAAGAAAAAAAATCGACGGGTGGTCAACCAAAAAAATCGGGGCAAGTTAAAAAAAAATTCTAAGCAGGTGTTTTTTTTGGCGCATCAAGTTTTTTAATGAATGAAACAAAAGCAATTAAAACACTGACTTTTTTTGCTGCAAAATATTGTTTCAAATAAAAACTTTGAGTAGTTTCATGCAATGAGAAGATTCTCTAAGGGGAAATAGGCAGATGGGGGGATATTGAATTGAATAAATGAATAAGTGGATTTTTGTTTGATCACCACCAGGGAGCATGATTGGATGAGAATAAATGCAAAAAAGATGAATATGCGGGAAAAAGAAAAAGAAAGATTTGAAAATGATTGATGTCTTTTGATTGAGAGATTACTGTAGTTCATAAAAAAACTTAAAACAAAAGGGTCTTTTTGTTTCACAAAAAAAGATACTATTGTAAACCACATGTCTTCTTCATTGTCTGCCTGGGGGGCTTTTTTGACCATCATCATTTTTTTTGTGCCATCCTTTGACGTGGTCCTAATCAGATTGCGCTAAAATATAATTTAAGATCTTTTTTGCTATTTTTGTTTTTATTAATTTTAGTGTTAATAAGACTTTATTTTTGTTGCTTGATTTTTATCTTTGATTTTTTTTGGAAACCCGCAAAATCCAAAAAGCTTTTTTCACATAAATTTTTTTTCACAAGCAAAAATCGAATGCGCCAGGTTGTAACATTTCACTATCATTTTATTTTTTTATTTTTTGTTACAAAACTTAAAAAGAAAGAAAGAAACGAACGAATGGGAAGAACAATAATAACCTTAGGGTCCACAACCTTGAAAATCTGAAATTATCCGTAAAAAAACAATTGACCCCCAGAATTCGTTCCTCAACAAAAAAAGCATTCCAATTTCAATTCGATGAAAAAAGTGTTCCATTGCCAAAAAACTTGATGAGCTTCTTTGTTCCATTTTCCATTTTTGTAAAAGCAACAACCAAAAACAGATTGAAAAAAAAAGAAGGGGGGTAATCGACCACCGTCGTCACCCTCATCATCTTATTTTTTTATATTTTTTTTTCTCTCATGAATTTCAATTTTTTTGATTTCTAAAAAATCGAGTTTTTGGTGGTATTTATTTCTTTCCCGCAAAACTTTTTTTTTCTTCTACGACCTCGTTGAATTTTTTGGAGGAAGAAGGAAAAATGACTTCTAAAAAGATGTGTTTTTTGGATAGCTGCTGAAATGGTTCGGTTTTTTTGCGTGAGGTCTTTGAGGGAAAACAAAATCTTTTTTTGTGCAAATCAGATGACGGAAACATGCAAAAAAAAAGAAGTTTGGAAAGACAATAAAAAAAACTGAGCAGATGTGATTTACAAAAATTGTTGAATGATTAAAAAAATGGAAAGTTTTGGAATTAATAATGAGCGCAGCTGCAGCAATCAACAGTGGCAGAAGCAACAGGAAATAAGATTAGGCGGAAGAAGATTTTATGATCGAACTTTTTTTACAAGCTAGTTTTTGGGAATAATTGGTCATTGTTTGAAAAAAAGTGGTAAACAACTATAGATTACGGTAGCAGGATTGGATTCGATTTGCATCACGTGGGTTACTGTAGTTGCTCTAATTACTGTAAATTGATATATCACTATCTATGCAAATTTGTTTATTAAGCTGCTGATTTGTTGACACAAATTTTTGTTACACCTGTTTTTTTGTTTTCCATTTAAAAACCATTTCATTCCATTATGAGTTAATCTAAATGCCATTAGTTAAAAGTTATTGTTCATTGACAAATTTGAACTTAAGTGCCATTGTTTTCCTTTTCTCTCTCAGAGAATCATCCAATTGTCTCTTTTATTTGGCATTTTTGCTGTTTTCGGCATTTTTGCCTAAAAAGAACACCTTCTTCTTCTCATTTCCAAATTGCTGCTTTCAAACGAAATTAGCCTTTAAGCACTTCTTCCCATCTTTGATTCATTCCGACTTCTCATCATTCATTCATTTAGCAAAAAATATATGTGTTAATGACCTCATATATTTTGGTGCGTCTTTGAGAATGCTTTAATGTTATTTACTGACCAAAAAACACCTATTTTTTTAGCAAAAAAAATTTAAATTTTTTTTCATGGGTCACTTATCATAAGACACGACATTTTTTGAACATTTGAAATATGCCAAAGACGGAGGAGAGAGAAAGTGAAAGATCGAAAGTGACCCATGTCTCTCAAAAACATTTGCATTTCCGATTCTCTTTAACTTTTTTTGTTAACTTAAAAAACGCATAAATGTTTCTCATTCCTTTCTTCTTCTTCTTTTGATGTTGCAAATATATATTTTTGTGTTTTTATGATTCGATAATGTCATTAACAAAAGAAAAGAAAAGAAGAAGAGGCTTTTTGTTTTTGGTTAGTTGGGTGTATACCCTTTAGTTTTTTTTATTATTGTTGTTATTATTTTTTGAAGATTGCCAAATCAATCGACCTTCAATTTTTTTTAAAGACCGCGCAAAATCATAGCAAACGAAAGAGAAAACAGAAGGAAGAAGAAGAAGCCCAAAAAGAAAGAAAAGAATGAAACATTGTTTTACATTTTTTCAATTCTTTTTATTTCATTTTTGCCGACTTCAAAAAACAATCTTTTTTATGATCTTCGAAAATTTTCAAAAAAAACTTTTGAACTTTTTTTGAAAAAAGTAAACATGCAAAAAATTTTGTTGAAGAAAAACTATATAATTCATCAAAAATCAAAAAAATGCGGAAACTTTTTTGAATTTTTTCTTCTTCAACTTTGACCACCGTGGATTTTTTGGGATTTGGGATTTCCGAAAACTGAATGAAATATGAGATCACCACCCTCAAATCCAGCTCGCTCGAGTAGTGCCATGGCATTTTCATCTCATCCTTTTTCCTTCTTCATCCAAAAAGCCATTAAAAATTGCAACAGACGGTTAGCTAAGATTTATTCATTCATTCAAGAAAGAGAAAGAAAGAACAAAGACAGTTTTTGTGATTTAAAAATATATAAGAAAAAGAAGAAAGTCATTAATTTTAAGGCCTACCACATCGGCACGATCCTTCGTTTTTTTTCTTCCCTGTTAACAGCTGTTTCGGCATTTTTTTTGTTTGTTTCAAATAATTATTACTCAATTGTAAAAAGAAAAAGAAAATTCAAAAAACATCCAAGGATAATTTTTTTCTTGTCTTTTTTCTTTGAAGGGGGAATTGCGCGATCGAGAGAGAAACATGCCACTGCTGCCGCCGCTGTAGCACCCGACAGAAAGGATTATTATTTCATGCAGGGACTTGAATTATCGTTCTCTAAGAGAAAAAGATCCTTAATGAGTGAACAATAATTACCATCACTGTGCAGCTTCTTAAGTCTCTCTTTTCTCTTTCTTTACCCAAAAAATACCGAAAAAACTGAAAAGACAATGACCGTATATAACTTGAGTACTTAAAAAAGAAAATCTTTGATGATGATGGAATTCATGTCTTTGAATCTGTTGACAGCTGGCTTCTTTTTTTCAAGAATTCAAAAAATAAATAAAGCATTTTTGGAAAGGCATAAGTGTTAATTAAATTTGACAATAGCCATTTTTTTCGAAGGTCATCAAAATGTTATCTTTGAAAATGAAAATTTTATAAAAAAACATTATTTTTTACAAAAACTGATCAAAATCATTTATGTCAAATTTTGTTTAAAGTTTTAAACAAGATACTTTTTTCAAGGCAAATCCAATTAGAACCCTTTAAAAAAGTGCATCAAAATTATTTTTCTTGGTAAAACTTTCACTTTTTCCCGCTCAAGTTTTTGACAATTCTTTGTAAAAGGGTCCTTTTAAAAGGAGCAATAACTGCTCACTTTTTTCTTGTTCAATCTTTGAAATTTTTAATACTATTTAAAAAAACAGGCTCATAAACGCTTTTTTCTTCCTTTTTGAAATTTCAATAAAAGACCTCCAAAGTGGCTCCAAAAAAGGCATATAATAAACATTAGAAAAAATAAGAAAGTTTTTCTTTGACAATGAGTGATTCTAATTTTTTAATGGGTTTTTATGTGTGTATTATTTGCTGTTTTCTCTTTTTCGACTTCTTTGATGACATAAAAAGTTTCATCTTCTCCTTCTTCTCATGTGTCCTAAAAATCAAAGTTTTGTGATTTCAAGCCTTTTTTTGGTTACGGTAGTTTTATTATTATTATTTGTGAACTTACGCAAAAAAGCAAATGTTTATTTGTTCAAAACCAAAAAAAGGAAGGGACTTTTTCCGTTATGAAAAAAGAGGATTTACTTTTGTTCTTTACCGGCTTAAAATCATCCATCATTAATGGAATCCCTCTCATAAGATATCGGGTTACTCCTTTTTTGGCATTTTCTCTGGGAGGTCAAAAACTTTTTTATTGCGAAAAAATTAGATATCTTGCTTGGAAAAAATGCCAAAACATTGTTTTTGTTTTTAAAAAAGCTTATCGAATGACCTCAAAAATGAATGAGAATTTTTGTGTGCCATTATTCATTTAATTTTAAATTAATTTTAAAAATATTTTTACATTTTTTGATGGGAACATTTGATAGTCCGTGGCATTGCCAAATATGTATTTTTGTAAACGGGTAATGATAGATTGTTCGGGGGAATGTATGTTTGATGATGGTGAAGAAGATATTATTAATTGATTTTCGTTCTCAAATATTTTGACTTAAATTCAAATTTCTTAAATTAATTACTCGCATCAAGTATAATTTTTGATCAATTTGTTTTTGTTTTTGCCGTTTTTTGAGAGTCTGGTTCGTAAGGAATAAGGAGTGTTTTTCCGATAAATTTTTTTTTAAAATATTTGAACATGAATTGATCAGAACGCTTGATTACGATCAATCAGAATTTTGCAGGCAAAAAAAATTTTTCAAATAGGCAAACTGATAACCATCTGAAATTCAAAGGAATGCTCAATATTTGTTTATATTTGTTTAGCGGTTTTTGTTTAAAGTTTTTTTCAAAAAAATTGTTGCACATTTATCATTTTAAAACTTTGATTATCAGGGAATATCAGGGTTTCAGGGTTGTTGTTTTGTTTCAAAGTTTTGGAGGAAAATTTTTTGTTTTTGTTTGATTGGCTGAAAGCATGGCGAGATTCTGTAGAAAATTGAAAGAAAGAAAAACTAGTACCTATTTTTTTGAATCAAGATTATCTTTAATAATAATAATGAAGTTTAGCAAGAGATAAAAGAAGTGCGAAAAAGGAGAAAAAGAATGTTGTCTTTTTTTACGCGTGTCGAAGAAAATTTATTACTTTTTCCATGTTTTAAAAATCTCTTTAGTATATTTAAATATATACAATTTATCAGTTGACACTATCATGCAACAGGTGGTCAAAAATAAACTTCCAACAGACACGAAAAAGTTGACTTTAGTGTTCTTTTTCATGTGATTTCCTTTTTTTGTCTTTGATGAGCTTGAAGAACCTAAATAAAAAGGGAAGACGAAAAATGGGGACGTTCTTTGTTTAAACAATGTTGGCGAAGAAAAAGGAAGAATAACAAAAAAATGGGCTAATGAAAAAAACTGTTCAATAAAGAAAAAGATTTCCTGCTGTTTCCTTTGCTCGGCTTTGTCTTGACTTGGCTTGGCTTGCGCAAACTTGGAGCGTCTGTTTTTTGTTGCTGCTCCAAATAAAAATATAAAAAGTTTTCGATTCATCAATTAAGAAGCACTTTGTCACTTTTAAATAATGCAGCAGCATTTTTTTACATACATAAAAGTTTTTTTGTATATAAATAAAAATAGCAGAAGTAATCCAATCTTTATCCCATAAGCATATAAAAATTTGATACTTTTTCTTTCCAAAATTACAAATATCATTTTCTTCTTCTTTAGCTAGGCTACAGTAATTTTCTTTTTTCAAAAAATCAAAGAAAAACCCAAAAAAAGCTATTTTCTCACTGATTGTTCATTCAAAAAACATCTATCATTTTTTCTTTCATTGAACACCACCAAAAAAGGAAGGAAACAGAAAAAAGCAGTAAGGTCATCATGACCTAAGGGATCCTGGCCCCGGCGCCATAAATCATTCTGGGAATGAAGCTTCTTCTTCTTTGCTCTTTTTTTTCTTTTGTTACCTTTTGATTGCTTTTTCAAAAAATAGAATACTGAAAAAAAGACTTTCCGCTTCTTTCTTTCTTCTTACATTTTTTTAAATACAATAAAAGGGTGGTGATTGTTGTTGCTGTTGCTGTTGTGGTTGATTACCTTTCGATAATAAAAAAAAGGTAGAAGTTTTTTGCTTCAAGTGAATGAAAAAGGTGAAACGAGAAAAAAAAGTGTGGGAAAACGAACATGATTCAAAATAAAAGCAGCAGCAGCAAAAGCGGCAAAGTATTGCGCACATTCATTTTCTACTATCTCTTTATTTCTATTCTTGATGTTTTTTGAGTTTTAACAAAACAACTGCAAAAAATAGAAAAAAACATTAAAAGCAACACTTAATATATTTTTTTCCAGACAGATAGTTTTTACTTTACAAAAAAGTAACATATTTTTTGGGTTCAATACATTGTAAAAAATAGGTGTGTTTTATCAACTATCAAAAATATGAATTATTCATAAATTTTCGCGCTAAAACCATAAAAGACAGTAATGCTATTTTTAAAAATTCTTAAATTTTGATTACTATCTGTCTTCGAGGATAAAACATGTCCATAAAAATTTTCAATAAACTCTCCAGGAGGTCGAATTTTTGATTGAAAATTTAAATTGCCTCATTTCAATTTTTTTGTTGATTTATATTAATTCTTTAAATGAAGAAACAAAAGAAAGTCGTTTAAGTATTTTCAAAAAATAAATAGTATTGAGTTTCAAAAATATTTCATTAAGGATGGAAAAGAAATTCTGTCAGTCAATTGTCAATATTATTTGATGGCATTTTCTTTTCGTCATTAAAGAAGGAAGAGGAAGAGACAATTGTTGCGCAGTTTTTTATTCAATTGTCTTTTTTAAATTGATCATTCAAAAATCCGGAATACAAAATTTTTGAGGACAATGAGAGAGATCAGTTTAAATAAAAGAAGGAAGTCTCATTCATTAATGTTTGATGAAACAAAAAAGTCACATCTGCTTTTTTATGGCTTTAATTAGAAATGAGAGATCTTCAAGTTTTTGGGGGTTCAGATTTTTTGAAAAACACAAAAAAGGGGATTAATAAAAACCTGTAAATCGCAAAAATAGAAAAAGAGTGTGTGTGTTTCGGTAACGGCATTTTTGTTTGTTTCATTTTCCTTCTTTTTCGAATGTTTAAGGTCAGGTCATTGCGTAACCTGAACAACGTCGGAAATCCCAAGTATCTATTGTCTTTCTTTTTCGCTTCCATTTTTTCTCTTTTTCTAATAAAACTGAAACTGCCTGACTGACTAACCTACAGGTGAATGAAAGAATTGTATGAATGCTTTTGAGCAAAAAACTCTGCATGTGTTCTTTCATTTTCTATCTCTGAAGTGAAAAAACAAATACAAAAGCAAAAAACAGGGATTATAAAAACCCCCCAAAAAACAGATTGAAAGCAATAAACAATCTCAATTCTTTTTTCAGATGAAAAACTTGCCTGTCAAAAGCCATCCCATCAAGCTGCATATTGCCTTGGATTTGCTGCTGTTGATTTTAATGACCAAAATTTATATCATTCAACATACTATGTTTCAAAGGAATTCTTTGGTCTTTCCAAGCAAACTTTCATCAAAGGTGTAAATGCAATTGGAAAATTATTTATGTCTGATCCAGAGAAGGCTATGATGGCAACAACAATTTCATCATCTTCATCTTCAAGGGCATCATCGGCAGAAAATTACTGTAATGCTGGAGATGAAGGATCACCAAATAAGATTCAAAAGATTGATGAATCTCTTTCCCCCCAGCATTTAACTGTCATTCAACAACAACAACAAAAACAATCTCGCCCTGAGGCAATGGCATTTTCGCCAATGATCACGTCCTCCACTTCTGCCATTGTTGGAACAGCTGGAAGAATTCATCGCTCTCAATCCACGGCATTCTATTTCACTTCAACTTCACCACTTTCAATTTCTCATGATGCTTCTGCAATTCGAAAAACTCATTCATCCAATTCCCTTCAACGTCAACGAACTTCTTTCTCAGATGATTCTGGATTTCATTCAGAAGTTTCTTCCCCTGAATGCTCCCAATCAACCATGACTTCTCCTACAACGACTGTTGCAGGCCGAAAATTACAAAAAGCACGCCGAAGTCGACAACAACAAAATCAACAGCAACAACAATCTTCACGATTGTTGGATTGCTTTTATAAAATTTAAATATTTATCTTTTATAATATTTTTTTTCTCCCAAGTCAAGAAAAGTTTCATCTCTCAAGGTTGAAAGATAAAAATTATCTTTTCAGGACCAAAAACAAATGATGATGAAACTTTTCCTGAACGGTTTGTGATTAGTCCAATTCTTTTTTTCTTTAAAATAACTTTTTGTAAATTAATATATTACTTTATTATTACTTATTCTTATATTTTTATTTTATATTTTATATTTAACAAAAAAAAATTAAATTATATTCAGGGATTTTGGAAACTTATTTTAAGAATTTTTAAAAAAGATTACGGTAGCTGCTACGTTTGGCTGGTATCTCCAAAGTAGCACCCGTTTTTATAAAACTTTTTTCAAAAATTAGTTTTCCAAAATCTATTTTTTTACCCACTGTTTATATTTGATTTCTCGATCATCGATATCGAGGCATGGTCTCATTATGCTAATTCTATTATCACATTATTTTTAAAATTGTATCTCTCTTTTTTTTGCTCATTTAGTTTTAAAAGTGCTCTCTTTTTTTCTTTAACATTTCAAAAAGCTATGGTATTCTGTTTTTCTAAATTTTCCTTTCCATCTTTTTAAATTTTAAACAATAATTTCCAAAAAATATACTCAATTTTATTTCACCGGTATCTCTTAATTTTATGTAACATGTTTTTTGTATTACTTTTTTCCATTTAATTCATTCATTGCCAGGATACTGTATTTTTGTATTGTCGTCTTCCACTGCCTTAATTCTTATGATAAATTTGTTTTTTTTGTTTTTTCCTCTCTTTGTCTATTATTTTCATTTCATGTTTTTTTCCCAACTAACTCTGTAATACTGTATTCTGTTCTTTTTAATGTTTTTTGTCATGTGTGTTTTTTGAATGTCATAAGTTTGAATAAAAAAGCAATAAACTTTGAACCAAAACCAGATATATTTTAAAATTTTCATATCAAACAGAATCAATCAAATATCGGCATTTTGTGCCATCAAACACGGCGATGAAATAAAAATATAGATAAAGATATCTTTAACTCCGTTGTTTGAAAAAATTAAAAAGTTTGATTTTTTTAAATTCAAATAATCGAAAAACTTTTAAGCCATTTTAGATGGACAATTAAAAATGCCTGGAGGCATTTCGTAGACGAAGCAGAAGATGAATCACTTTTCAGAGGCATTTTATGGCGGAAACTTTCAAACTTTCAAAAATTTTGTTTCTTCTTTGAAAAGCAATAATTAAGAATCGGAAGTTTTGAAAAAACAACAAAGCGATTTTCTGCTCCCTTTCTTTTTCTTCCTTTAAAGAAGAAGAAGACATAAAAATTTTGACCGCCGCATTTAAAACTAACGGTTTTTGTTTTCTTTTTTAAGAGGAACCATAAATACCCCAAACTACAGTATCCGGATAATATTAGAACCACAAAAAATGTTTGTTCTTTGAAAAATTAATTATAAGGGATTGCCCAGA
The DNA here is from genome assembly GCA_024447195.1 of Panagrolaimus sp. LJ2414. Classification (NCBI taxonomy): domain Eukaryota; kingdom Metazoa; phylum Nematoda; class Chromadorea; order Rhabditida; family Panagrolaimidae; genus Panagrolaimus; species Panagrolaimus sp. LJ2414. The sequence continues at coordinate 1,422,475 of JAMRXY010000018.1, forward strand.
CGTAACGGAAAAATCACCATCTCGAACCCCATCCACCCATTAGGTAACAAAAACATCAAAGCTTTTTTTCCGATAACATCAAAGCCGCATAACATTTGGCTTACCCCCATCCACTAGGCATGGCTCCGGGCCCACTAGGCCCGTTTGAGCCCGGCCCGGGCCCAGGCCCTTAACAAGGCCCGTCGGGCCCAAATTTCAAAAGGCCGGGCCCGGGCCGGGCCCAAAACATTGGGCCCGCGGGCCTTCTGTAAAATTCTGAAAACACGTTTTTCGCCCAAAATTTTGTTAAGAAAAATAATTTTTTCTCATATTTTATTGATTCTATTTATTAATGTGCCATGAAAATAGAAAGATTTTGATTAAACATTGTGTTTTGAACAAAATTTTCGTTCAAACGTTAAAAAATCCATTTTTTAAATTTTTGAAAATTTTCGACTGGGCCCTCGGGCCGGGCCTGGGCCCGTTAAGGCCCGGGCCCAGCGGGCCCAAAATCAAAGGGGCCGGGCCGGGCCCGGCCCGGGCCTTGAAAAAGTGGGCCCGGAGCCATGCCTACCATCCACCCATAAAACCCGTTACGTAACGTCTGAACAATCCCTAAATGATAAAGAAAACTGCTACAGTAATTTTCTTTATAATGTGAGATATTTCATTGCCTAAAGCATTATCGATAACAAAAAACAAGAGTTATATTATTGCCATACTAAATTTATTCATTCAAAGCTGCTATATAATACATAAACACATTCCACAGAGAAACACATTAATACGAAAAAAAAGTTATATAATTTACAAATTGCAGTCAGTTTCTCCTTCACTACTAATATTACTAAAAAATGGATCATTTGATGATGATGTTGATTCGGTAGTTTGAGAATCAGAAGTTGATGATGATACGGTAGTAGTTTGAGAGCAAGATGATGAAATAGTTGGATCAAAAATTGAATCCCCAGGAATCCAAGAGCATTCAGATGATAAAGCAGACCATTCAGAGATTGTTCGAACCCGAGATGGACGATTCCAAAGTGGAAAAACTTCAGCTCGAAAGCGATGAGAATCAATAACATTAAGGTGCCCAAAATTATCATAATATTGAAGCAAACCAAAAATGGAATCGAATGTTGGAGCTTCTAGATCGCCATAATCAACGTAATAAACAGGATTTTGGAATGCCGAAGTAGTTTTGGTACGAATTTGATAAAGCCTAAAACAGATATACATATGATATCCATATATAATCAATAAACTTACTCATGTTCACCATTATCATTTCGACGATAAACAACAAAGAGATAACCAACGAAACGAAGTTGTAAAGAATCAGCAAGGGTTGGAGCAGCTTGTGGAAAAGGATGTTCAATTTGATGATAGACAAACCAGGCACTTCGAGACATGCATGCTTCTTTGGCTTTTTTATCCGTTAATGGACCCAAATAATATTTTGAATATAACCATGCTTCTTTATTTGATCTGAAAAAAAACAACGATGTTAAACAGAATTGTAAACATATTGAAGAGGTGATACGAAAACTATAGGTATTCAATTCCTGATAAAATCATTAACCCTTATCTTGATCCTTTCATGGATCAAGGATCAGAAGTTACAAGCTTTGCTCAATATTCAAATATATAAACACTTACCTGAGATTTTGTAGCGGCCATGTTGCATCAGAACTTTCTTCAGATGTTGTTAATTCTTCCAATGATTGATATTCACTATTCTTCATTGATGCGGTGGTTGCAGCAGTGGCAGCAGCTTTCGTTGAAAACATGATTGAAACAAAAATGTTTCAAAAAAGATGAATGACGATGACAACAAAAAAGAGAGACGACTTTATTGAAGAAAAAAATAAAGTTGAAGTAAAAGAGAAAAAATGAAAACGCAAGCTTATATACGCTTTTTGAGGGACAAAGAATTTGCATACATTTTCTCGAACGTTTTATTGTTCTTTTGTTGGACACGGTAAAGGTTCTTGAAACGAAAAATATTTTGTGCAATTTTAAATTTTTTGAAAAAAAGAAAAACGTTATACGCGATTAATCGCGTATAACTTCGCGGGATTTGTTTGTGATTCACAAAAGCATAAATTTGTGATGTTTTTTAATTTACAAAATTGCATTGTTGATTGGTGATAATTCAAATCGGATAGAATCAATTGAATATCCAGTTCCTTTGTTTATCCGTATTTGGGAAAAATATCCTCATTATTTTGAAATTCTTTGAACATTCTTGATGTTTTTTTTTCTCGTGGTTTATTGACTGTGGTATAGTATTTTGTAATAAAACAAATATTTTATTTCAATATAAAACATACTGTAATATTGTTGGGGGAAATTAAAAAATATATTTTTCACGTTGTTTAATTCTTTCTTCTAAATTTGGAAGTGAGAAAACTTTTTTTTGATGTTTAACAAGGCTTTCCAAAATTGAAACATTTTCGGGTTTAAGTTGATGAACAAGTTTATCAACAATATCAGCCAAGAAGAAATCTGCCCAGGTTACAGAATCCCCAATTAACCATCCACTTTGATTGGATTGAAGTTGTCTCTCAAAAATTGGAACAAATGATTCTTGAACGGCCGGAAGTAAAACGGAAATATATTTTTCTTCTTTCTGAAATTTGCGTGTTTTTGATTCAAATGAATCATTGAAAAAACAAACTTCTTGCAGTGGCTTGTTTCACGAAGCGGCCGTAGCTTTTTTAAAAAAGCGACGTCGTAGCTTTTTTCCTTTCTTTTCAAAAAAGCTACGTTGTTATTCGTGTCGGGAGAATTTTAGAGCCATTGTTTTCTTTTGTTTTTTCAAAAAAAAGCTACGACGTCGCTTTTTTAAAAAAGCTACGGCCGCTTCGTGAAACAAGCCACAGGGATGTTTCACGAGTAATGGTCCAAATCCATGGCCGAACAGCCATTATAAAATCTTGTATTTGTTCAGCGTAGGCATCACAAAGGGCCTTAAAAGATGGGATATTTTTAATTTAACTCAAAGTTGTTAAAAATAAGTTTTTTGGACATGGATACTGTAGGTCAAGTATGGTTACTATGTTTCAAATTAAAAGATTTTCACTTACTTGATCTTCAGGGGATTTAGCTAATCCACCATATTTTGTTGCAATATATCGAAGGATTGCAGTTGATTGTGGAATCGCAATTTTTCCATCATCAACTAGCAGAACTGGAACTTGACCAAATGGAGTTGCTAAATTTCATCTTTCTTTAATCAATCAATTATCAAAAAGTTTTAAACAAACAAGCTTTAAAAAGACTCCACTTTTCTCTTGGAATAATTGCATCAGTAAATGGAATTTGAAGATAATCAAGTAGAAGGCGAATTGCCCCAGCTCGACCATTTAAATCAAAATATTTTAGTTCAAGTTTTGGAGCCATGATTTTTTAAAGAAATTTTTGTAAAAAAAAGTTGGAAGAAAAACGAAAGAAAAGAAAACAACAATCGATCACAGCAACAAATAAAAAGACTTTGTGGCCCAATGCATCTTTCTTTTTTCTTTTTCTTAAAAGATGAACTCAATCGGTCATGGCCGATCATCATCACACAATTTTTGATGCGGTGTTTACTTTTTTTAAAAACAAAAAACATGGTTTTAAAGGGACCTGTTGCAAAACTGATGGGAAAGTCCCAAGGTTTTTCAGGCAACGCGCGCGAAAATTTAAAAATGTGTTGCTGTTTTTTTGCAAAAGAAAAATTTTTTTGCTGCTGCTTTTTTTTCTTCTCCTCGAGTTTTTTATCCGTGATTTTTTGCCGTGTATTTTTAATTGTATTTTTATATTTTGTTTGTATAAGTTTAATAAATAAAGTACATTTGTTATGTTTGTATGTGTTATATTATTGTTGTATAATGCAAAGGTTTCACCTTGTCTTTCTTTTCATTTTTTACATGGATTTTAGAGTTGCTGCTCATGATGGATGGATGAAGAGGTAAGTTTATGCGTATCAGGTATGTTTATGTATTGCTTTTATATATCAAGAATTAATCTTATTCGTTTTTTAGGCATGTGGAAGAAGAAGATATGGAAGAAAAAGAGGATGAGGATATGGATATACTACCAAAAATATATATGATTATCCTAGGATATATCCTCTCTATTCTTTTTTATATTACTATTGCATTTGATGTTTTTAAAATGCTTTATTCCCCGTTTGGGAGCATTTCTGAGAGGATTGTTCATCCTAAAGGAAACCGGGGCATCTTCGGATGCCTTAGTTTTAGTGGAGCTTGCTCCAAATAATTTTTGGCTGCGGTACTTGTTAGTACTGCTTGTGTTATTCAAGAATGGAAGAATCCTGTTTAGCAACATCTTTAACAAGGAACAACTGCCTTCTGCATGTTTCAACTTTTCTTTTGCAGAGTTGTAATCATCAACCTCGAAGTTGATGATTATCCTCAATAATATTTGGTTCTTTTGAGCCTTTTTCATATATCTGCTGTATTTTCACTTTATGTTGTTCATTAATAAATAAGTTTAATACTATATCACAAATTACAAAAGCTTGACATGACATTTTATTGGCAATGAGTTTTGTCTGTGGAAATATAACAAGCTGTGAAATGGAAGATTTACAAATTTGGCATGAAGTGCTTTGTTTGCTGTAATGTGTTATGCTCATCTTGAAATAAGTCGTAGCAAATGAAAATCAAATCTGATATAATCCATTATCCGCAGCATATAGTGTGTATGAAATGATATAATATCCGTGAACGAAAAATTTTAAAACAAATAGTAAAACAAACTCCGTCTAAACTTGACAGATTTTCTGCTGAACGTGTTCTTCTTGGACGCAACGTAAAGCTGTTGCTAAATTTTTTTAAGAAATTGCAGGATGTATTTGTAGGCCGGGATGATGAGGATGACAAAAACACAACCATCAAGGAGCCAAAGCCTAAGGTGATCAACAACTTCGAGGTTGATGATCACGGCCCCAAGATGAAATATTTCAGGAGGGGAAGGTATAACGGGGCATACAACAAACAATTTCAAGCACCAAATAAGAGGGGAGGTATATATACTCCAAAAAATACATATATATTATCCTCATCCTCTTTTTCTTCCATATCTTCTTCTTCCACATGCCTAAAAAACGAATAAGATTAATTCTTGATATATAAAAGCAATACATAAACATACCTGATATGACTAAACTTACCTATTCATCCATTCATCATTAGCAGCAACTCTAAAATCTATACAGAAAAAAATATTGATTAGGTTAAAACCTTTCCATTATAACACAAGAAACAGATACATACAAAAAAATATACTTTATTTATTAGTTTTAACACAATTAATATAAAAAACAGTTAAAAAAAGCACGGCAAAAAATCACGGGTAAAAAACTCGAGGAGAAGAAAAAAAAGCAGCAGCAAAAAAATTTTTCTTTTGCAAAAAAACAGCAACACATTTTTAAATTTTCGCGCGCGTTGCCTGAAAAACCTTGGGACTTTCCCATCAGTTTTGCAACAGGTCCCTTTAAATAAAATTTTATTTTTAAAAATGCTTGAATTTAAAAAGGACAATATGTTTTCACTGATTAAGAAATGTGTAAAAAAAGTAACTGACAACAAAAAATTAAGCTGGCTATTGCGGCATAAACTTTCACCCAACTAACAATTTGTACTTATTTTCTATTGTTCAGGGTACTGTATTCATAGCCAAAAACATCCGTTTTAAAAAGATTTAAAGTATAAGTATATTATTATAAATGACTGTGAGTTTCTTCAAAAAAGGCCCAAAAAACATTTATTTACAAAAGTTTGTAAATTGCAATATTTAAAATTGCCGCAAAAACAATCAAAAATTTATTAAAATTAAAAAATGGCATTGAAAAATTGCAGAGATCCCTTTCATTGCAGCAACAAAATTCTACTTCACTTCCGCCAATATTTTGTTTAATGCATTTATTTTGATTTAACTATAAAAAAGTAATCATTGGAAAATATGAATGAATCATGAAAAAAAGTAAACAAATACTTACCATACACCGAAGGGTTGAGCAACCAGCTTTCTTAAGGGAGCTCATAAAATTGATATCCGCATTTGCGCGATAACAATAATCATCAGGACTTGTGCAATTTTCAATTGTCGTTCCAACAGTTTGTCCCCGGATTATCGAAAATCCAGTATAACATCTTAAACCAGCCGCAAGGGAAAATAATAATGAAAATAAAAATACAAAAATTGAAAGGTTACTCATCGTCTTTATTTTTTTAAAGTGATTGAAGAAGAAAGAAGAAGCTCTTGTCGGTGAAAGAAAAGAAGAACCCCAAAAAAGATGAAGAAGACCAAAATTGAAGATGACGAGAAAAAAAGTGAAATGAAACACTTCTTTTTCTTCTTCAAAATCAATTGAATTTTAAAAAAAAGGTTTTATATTTCGGGTTAAACAAAAAAAAGGTGATACATACCTTTTGATTGAAATAATAAAAAACGAGTTAGAGTCCAATTAAATTTTGTTTGAACTATCTCTTTTTTTGTCGGCCAAATAAATTTATTTGATCACATCGTTTTTTAAATATCAAATTTGTTGAAAGTGAAAATGGACAAATGTTTTTTAAACCAAAATGAAAAAAAACGGGGAAGAAAAGTGAGACACTTAAAAAAAAAGAAAGAAAATCAGCGCATTTGGATCGAATTTTGAAAAAGAACATCGGTGATCTTTAATCTCAACTGAAAATCAGCAGAAGATGTTATACAGCTGCAGCTGTTGATGGGGCTGTAAATGAAAAGCATTGATGTAAACAATTACAAAATATAATTATTTTAAGTTTTATATATTGCGAGTACATCAACCGTTGATAATCAAAACTTTTTAGTTTTTAGTATACTGTAGTTATTACGACTGAAAACATTAAATATTTGATCAAAAAGATTTGCTAATTTTTTGTTTTTTTTATAAAATTTTTATCCGAGATAAAAAAATATTCACTGTTCGACATTTTGCCAAGGTTTTTAGATTTTTCTCGAACGTTTCTTACATTTTTGAAAAAAAAGTTTTTTAAAAATTTTTCTTTCTTCTCTCCTCTTCAACCTTTAAAAAACAGAAACAATGAATCGAGAGAGACATCAACGATGCAGCTCTCTTCAATTTTTTCAACTCTCGATTCTTCTTCTATCAACGGCAAAGACACCTTTGACAAAATTTTTCAACATTCAATCAGTCGTTGGATCTTTTTGCCTTGAAAAACATCCTCCAAAATGGCAGCTAAATTTTCTCATCTTTTTGTTGTACTTTTATTGGCTTTGTTGATTCGAGTTATCTCAACTACACCAGAAAGAAATAACAATAATGGAAAACCGGCAACTCCTCGAAGACGATATTATTTACCAAGATTTGGTCGAGCAATTGATTCATCAGTTCCACAACCTTTAACTGTAAGTTCTCGTTTTTATTCTTTGCTGTCGCTTAAGATTGTGGAAAGTTTTGATACATTGCAAAATTTACTGATTAGATAATCATGATCAAGAGCACTTGAGCATTTGTGCGTTACGATTCACTGAAATGTCTTTATCATCGATATCAAATCAGTAAAATGTGCAATGTGTGAAACTGTTCACCTCCTTTAAAGATTCTTTGATATGGTTTATTTGTCAAACCTGACCACTGAATTATGTCTTGTAACAAAAGAACAGACTTTTGTTTCATGGCATAATTGAGGAGTCAAAAATAGTACCAAACTGTTTGCCTCATTTGATTATCTTCTTTATATAGGTTCGTCGATGTGATTGTGATGAAACTGATGAATGTTTTGAACAAGCATATAAAGAAGTCGCACAATGTAAAGCAAGCTGTCAAGATCAATTGATATATTTTGGTGCAAATACTGAGAAATATCTTTCATGCTTTGAAGAAAATGTTATGGAAGCAAATGTTATTGGGGAATGCTTGCAAGAAAATTCTAATGATTATTGCTCTTTGAATGGCACAAATCATGAAATTGAACTTGAACTTTTGCGTGCTGTTGATGATTTATCAATTAATGGTTCATTATCATCAGTAAATGGAACAGATAATTCAACTTCCCAAGCAGCAACAACAACTCCTGAACCAATTGAAAATGCTGATAAAGTGTTCAATTTGATCAAGAAAGCCAATCTTATTTCACTTTACTTTGTTCGATTTGAATCTTGTGTTGTCAATTGCCTCAAGAATCATGTCAATGAATGCCTCAAAGAAAAATCTTGCTGGATTAAGATTCCAAAATACACAAATATGGAAGATGTCATTTTTATCTGCACCAAATTTGAAGCCCTTGCTCAATATCAGGCTCAAAAAGCATGTTCTTGTCTTGCTCATGATCAAAAGGTTACAAAGCTGATTCCCGTCTGCCCATTTATTGGATTCACTTTTTAATTATTACATTTGTCTATTTTGTTTTTCTTCTATATATTTTTTGCTTGATTGATTATTCTGTGATTTAATGATAGAGAAAGATTTTTTTTGTATGTATTTAGAAATGAAATAAAGAATTTTAACTTTGAATGATTTGTTTTTGGGGTTTTGAGATTAAGGAAGTTATACATGGATTTGGGGTATTCAGAAGGTGACTTGATTTTTAAGCTGAAAAGGGTTGGAAAAATTTTAAGAGTGATAATAAATACTAATAGCCTCTTAGTAATAGGAAAGTGTAAACTTTTTGTAAGAAATTGAAAGAAAATAATGAAAAAATGCATCGACCGGGAATCGAACCCAGCTCTCTCGACTCTAGACTCCGAGCATTCTGCCACTAAACTATCGATGCTTCTTACTTTACAAAATGTTTTTATTACTTTCTGTTTTCCTTGTCATTCAAAAAGATTCTGTCATTTTATTAAAATAACTAAATTACAAAATCATTATTTACTTGTAAAAAGATGATAAGGAAGCAGAAATTAATAAAAGCATTTGTAAAAAATGAAGCATCGATAGTTTAGTGGTAGAACACTCGGAGTTCTAATCGAGAGAGCCAGGTTCGAATCCTGGTCGATGCATTTTTCCATTATTTTCTTTCAATTTCTTATAAAAGTTTATATTTTCATATTAGTATTTATTATTACTCTTAAAAATTTTCAAATGATTATCTCAATTTAAAAAATCAGGCTTGCATCTTCTGAATCCCCGACTTATGCAATTTCATTTTATAACTTCATGTATAATTAGAGCTTTTGCATTGTAAGTATCTTCTTCTGAAATTTATTTTTAAGCTCATTCACGTTTTACTCTCCCTTTCACAGTATATATCTATATATCTACAGTAACATATCTTCGGTATACTGTAACTGGACCCTTAAAGGTTCAATTAGGTAAACTGCAAATTCCATTTTTCCAAGTTAAAAGCAACTCATTTTCGACGTCAGAATTTCTTCTTTTACTTGCTTATCAAAGTTCATTGCTTTATCTCATCATCTTAAAATTCCTTTTTTAGATTTAAAAAAAAAGGATATCTCTTTAAAAGCTTTGTTTTTGCATTTTAAAAAACTTTGCAACAATTTTTTTTTCTGTTTTTCATTGAAAATTTTTTTTGCCGTGACGAAAGCAAAATGAGTTAAAAACTTTTTACTACTCAAAAAAGAAAAAAGAGGATTACCCGAAAAAAAATCGGACAACTTTTTTTAAAAGATAGCCGTAAAAAATGAAATAAGTTTAGTGCCAAAAAAGGGCCTGCGTAGGATGGCAACAAAAAAGGACTTTCCCTATTTTTCCCCCCGATTTTTAGTCTTCTTCGTTTTTTGCAATTCTTGTGTTTTTTGTTTACATAAAAAATGGCTTTTATTATTTTCTTGAAGATTTTAAAAGAAGTATTTCTACAAAGAAAGGATGGCCTCTATAATGTAGTTTAGAATAAAAGAAAATACATATATTTTGCACATACAAAAAAGCTAAAATGTAAATATTTTTGAAAATTTTAAATTAACTTGTTTGAAAAAAAAGATGGCGAAGAAAAGGGGTTTCCTTGAAATGTGTTCGGCAATCTTTGTTCAAAGAGATATCTCTATTCTTTGGGTTTTTGTGTTTGCTTGCTTGAAATTGTTCATCAAAAAAATTTAACGATTACGAAAAAATGAATGCTGTTTGGTTTTAAGTAGTATACTGTAGAATACTTATAAGTATACTGCAATTGGGTCTTTTAAGGTTCATATTGTCAGACATATAAAATAAATGATTACGGTATTTTTGTTAAAAAATACCGTAATTGCTTTAAAGATTGTGTTAAGGATATTGAAAGAACCGTCATGACAAAATTGTTTATGGATGCTGTTCCAAGAATGAAATCCGATTAAGCTCAATTTCTTCTTTCAGGATATTTTTCTGATGAAATACGTGTAATTTAGCTTCAGAATTTTTCATCAAATCTGATAAAATGGGTTTCCCATTTTTGCATGACTGCTTCAAAGCGTAACTGCGCTTTAGACCAAAATCATTGCTACTGCTGCTTCCAATTTTGTGGTAACCTAATTTTCTACAAAATGAAATATATTTTGATTTAAATTTTTTCTTTCCTAATCAAATTTGAAAAAAAGTAACCAAGTTTTTAACGGTTGAGGCAGTTATTGGGTTTTGAAAAAAGTCATGTATTCAAAACAATTTAATGGTTTTTCTATATTTTGTGCCATGGCAGATTTTGGGATTTTTGCTTAGAGTTTTTAGTTTTCTAAAATGTTGTTCAATATACAGTAACCTACTTTGCTAAAAAAAGTAATCCTAAAACAGCTGCATGAATTTCATCTGGCTTAAAAAGAATTTTAATATTTAATGGTCTAGACTTTATTGTATTGTAAAAAGTAAAGTATATTTACTATTATGAAACATATATAATTATATCCCTATTTTTTTCTCTTCAAATAAACACATGTTTTTGCTTTTCACGAAGTGGGTGTTTTTGAAATTCTACCTTCCCTTTTATGTATTATTTACAATTTTGACTATATAAAATATTACACTTTTTTTATACACAAAAACACAGATATCAAAACATGACAGAGAACCCTAAATGCCCTGCGGATATTTTTTTCTTCTGTTTCAATTTTGCCACGGAAGCTTTATTTCTTTTCTAATGTTTGTTTTTTGACGTCAAAAATCGTATTAAATCACGGCATCGTCTTCATTTTCTTACACTTGACATTTTACATGGTGTTTTTAAAAAAAATTAAAACATGAGCAAAAAAGCTATGATTCAATTCATTCAAAATCTTCTTAAAAACCCACGTCCTTGTCTTAAGACCTCCATCAACGTTGCCCCCCATCCATGTCAGACATGTCAGAGATAATAAGCTTTATTTTGGGGCGAAGATGCTTTAAGCGAAATAAAAAAAGTATGACTAAAAAACGCCTGAAGAAAAAAATAAATCTCTGAATAGTAATATTTTATGCATTATTACACATTCTAAAATCCTTCTTTTTTTTAAAAAATAAAGCAAAACAACAAATTTCAAAATGTAAACAATATTTCATTTTTCCACACTTTTTGAAAATTTATTACTAAAAAAAATGCAGTTACTAATTTTAAAATTTTCACTTTCTTTTTTCTTTCTCTAAAAAAAGCTACAGTAATCTCGCATGCATGCTTTTTGAACTTCCCTGCTGTCAAAAAAAACTACCAAAACTAAAAAGATAATTGTTTTAACCTTTTTAAAACTTTACTTTTTTTTAATCTAAAATGCCATTATTTCTTTTTTATTTTTATTATTTTTTATTGTTCCTATTTTTCTTTGACTTTAGGTCTTGTGCCCTTCTATTTTTTTTTGTTGGTTTAGTCACGGAAAAAAGAAATAAAGAACGAATTATCTTTTCAGGAACCAAAAAAGTTACTTTTAATTCCTTTTCTTTTTTTTGTGACAAAAAACCCAAGAATTCAAAATACATTCAATTCTTTTATATTTTTCCATTGTGCCGAGATTTTAAAAATGCCAAAAATAATTATTATTAACCTTTTTTAAATTTGTACTTTTTGGCACGTTTTTTTGAATTTTTTTTATTCTTTGACTTTCTTTTATGCTAGAAAAAAGAATGGCTATATTTTGTTTGAATGGAAATATTAAAAATAATTTTCAAGGACCTTTTAACAAAAAAATTGTGTTAAAAAAGCTTTTGTTTGCTCTAAAATAGATTTTTAAAATCAACAAAATTAAGGGTTGCCAATTTAAATATTTGCATGAAAAATGCCAAAATTGCTGGTTTTCGTGCCGGCATTTAAAACAGAGAAGAAAAAAGAAGGTATTTGGTTTTTTTGAAAGCTTCTTCCGTGTTTAAAACAAAACAGAATTTGAAAAAAGAGAAGACTTTGATTAAAGAGAAAAAACACAATACACTTTTTTTGTTGATTTTGGCGTGTCTTAGTTTTTTAGGCCAAACTTGGGCATCTTCTTCGCTTTCGTTTTTTTGTTCTTCTTCAAAAAATTCAAATTAATTTTATACCAGGAAAAAAGAGAAAAAGAAGAAGATTGAAGAGAACCGGAAATTTTATTTTTTCTTTTTCTTCTTCTGTAATTTATTCATTCTTCCATATGTTTATTTTTTTTTGAGGAAGTTGGAATGAAAATTTTGGCCCATTTTTTATTTATTTTAACACACTCTAAAACTTAAAAAGCCGGGGGATGCCGTGTTCAAACATAATTCAAAAACCAAAAAAGCTTAAATAAAACACACGTTTTTTTCTTTAACTATTCTGTTTTTTTAAAAATTACATGCCATCCAAAATTCATTTTTTGGCACGGGTTTCTTTTTTTATAAATTTTAAAGAAGGATGACCAAGTTTTTTTTGTTGTAGCTTGTCCCCTGAAGGCATGAAAGCAATTCTTTAAAGGAACATCCTGAAGGCTTGAAAAAAAGTGATGAAATCTTAAAAAATCTTAAGAACTTCAAAAAAAGGTTGAAAGATTATCGCTTCTTAGAAGTTCAAATGTATACAGATTCTTTATATATATATACAGATAGAAAGTATTATACTTTTCTTAAACATTTGCAGCAAGAATAACCTCTATTTTGTTGCAATTTTCTAAGATTTTGTCATTGTTATTTTTTTGGTTGTTGTTGAAAATTTATGGCAAATGTAGCAAAACTTCTTCAAACTCGCAAAAAACACGCAAGAAGCAAGCAAAAAAGTAGGATTCGTTCATGCATCAAATCCTGCACAAAAGAAAGAAATCTCTTTTTTTGTCAAAGAAAAAGGTATTTTTTCCTTCAAACAATAGTTGTTATTTTTCAACAACACCTTTTTTCCAAGCTGCTGAAAAAAATATATATTTTAAAATTTAAGAAATGTGCTTGAAAAATTTTGTACGATTTTTTTACTTTTTATTTTTGCACTTTTGCAAGAACACCTAAAATGTATGACTTTTTTTGAATTTAGTCTGCTTCTTCTTTGATGGTGTTTTTGTGGCACAGAAATTGTGGTCTGTACTTTTAGAATTTAGAAAATGTGTTTCTTGAAATTGTTCCATAAATTTTATATTTGATTTTATCCCCTTAGGGTCGGTCAAGAGGCCGTGCAAAAAACATGAAACAAACAAGAAAAATGAAACAGCCGGAAATAAATAAAGTTTAAAGGTGAAACCTTTGTCACAAAAAACATACATATATTGTTTTTTTGTTGGTTGTTAACTTTCAACATCAGCTGTTCCTTTTTTTCTGCTTCTGTTGTTTTGCTTTTGTTCTTGTTCTTTTTTTTGTTGCAAACTTATAAGTTTAATAATTATAAAACTTATGTTTAGCAAGTAAAGTAAGTAATTTTAAACTCATGATTATGAAAAACAAAACAAAAGACATGTCATCGACAAAAAAATATATATTTTTAGATATAATAATTTTATTTACGTATATTTTTTTTGTCATAAGTTTTACTTTACTATTGTTTTTCATTTTTTCTAATTATAACAATGGTTGGATAAGTTTAAGTCTTTAATTATCACATTTTTGCAGTTATAAATATAGTTGTAGACAATGAACAAATCGGTATACGGTAATTTGTGTCATCAAAAAATGTTACGTCTTAAAACTTTTACACTTTAATAAGCATTTTAGAAAGCAACTATTTTTATTTGTTGCTTCATTTGGCAACAAACCCACACACCTTTTTTGGAGTTTTACGTTTTACTACTATTTAAGCTACGATTGTTATTATTCAAAAATTATGGGTTTCTTCTTCTTTTTTTAAGCTTTTGAGAGCTTTGAAATCTTTGAAAAGGATTTATTTGTAGCCAAAGTGGCAGCAGCTGATTACTATAGTATTGTGTGGTTTTTGCTTTACTATTTTTCGGTTTTAATCCTAAATTTGGAACACACACCCATTTGAGTTTTTAGTTGTTTTTGTACAATTTATACAGTTTTTGGCATTTTTAAATAGCACTTTTTAGAATCTTCAAAAAGTAAGTACTTTTTTTGAGAACCCTTTTTTTGAATGAAAAATATCCACTTTTCATTGGTTTCTTTTGAGATCTTTTTCAAGACTAAACTAAACGAAACTGAAAATTAGAGGGAGAAAACAGAGATAATAAATAATAAATTGTAAAAACCTTATATTTTACTTTTTTTAAAAGGCAGAAAGAATTTACCAAAAAATGGGCAACAAAAAAACAGAGATAGACAATTATCCGCCCACAGGGTGGAGTTTAGTCTTCCCTCTTTTCATTTTCCCATTTCATTTCATTTCATTTCTGTTCTGTTTTTTTAAAAATTTTACACGAAAACGAAGAAGGCGAAGAAAAAAGTCTAACCAAATATCCGGAAAAAGAGAAGAAAGAGATATACTATATTCAATTATGACTTACTTTTTTTTTCAAGGTCTTGTTTCGGCACAAAAAAATGAAAATAAAGTTAAAGTTGTTGTTTTTTTTTCTTCGACGTCGACAACGGCGGAGGCGCGTCTTTTGGGATATATATTTCTTTCTGTACTTTTTTTTGTCGAAAAATTTGTTTTTCTTTCATCAAAGTTTCGAAGTTCGAAGTCTTCATTCTTCTTCTTTTTCTTTCCTGTCATCAAATTTTAAAGTTCTTCTTCGACTTTGAATTTTTAGTTGTTGTTGTTTAAAAAAACAAATATTTGTTTTTGTCCAAAATCTTTCTTACCCCCACCCAAAATCTTTTTATTATTCAGTTTACAGTAATTTATGTGTATAGTTGTATATCAAATTATGTGTACATTTTATTCTGCTTCATTGCCTGCTGGGGATGATGCCTTTAGGGTAGAAGAAAAAGAAGGACTTCCGTTTCTTTTAAAACTTTTTAAAATTCTTTTTGAAAAAAATTCAGAGTGCAAAGGGCACTTTTGCAAAAAACGTATGCATATTTGCACAAATTTTTTTTGGTATAAACAAAAGCAGCTTATGTAGGGAGAAGGAGAAAAAAAGTAGGAGAAAAGTAGCTCCTAAATTTTCTGAAACCTTTTTGCTTCTTTTCTTCCACTTAATTTGCCATGCGTGCTTTTCTTTCATCTCTTTTTTGGCTTTGCTTTTTTGCCGTGCCTTCAAGGCATTTTTTTCCATTCTTAAAAAAAGCAGCTTAACTCCTTCTTCTTCTTTTTGTTGAATGGAATAATAATAGAAGAAGAAAAGGGGAAAAAAGGGGAGTTACCATATACCCCCCTTCAGCAACAACTTAAAAGGAGTTCTTTTTTCAGAATTTTGCTTTGCATAATTTTTTTTGTTAATGTAAACTTTTCACTTTTTTATGGTTTAACATTCATTTTCTTCGAAGCTTCGAAAACGATATTTTTTGTTTCTGAAAAAAAGGTTTTAATTTCCGGAGTTTGAGTTTCATTAAATTTAGGGAAACTTTGGTTTATTGCAAATTAATTTTGCCGTTTCTTTCTTTTTTCACAGCTGCTTTTTATGGCATTCTTTAAAGTTTTTTATTACACGACCTTTTCCAGCCCTTTTTTAGAAATTGAAATTTTAACAAAACTTTAAAACATCTTTGTTTTTGCAAATTTTGAGTTAAATTTTTTTTGCTCAAGTCTATTTTTCTAATTTTAAAATTCCACCTTTTTTTAAAAAAAGTTTCAAACAATTTTTTTTGCAAAACAACAGCCCTTTTCTGAAAATAATGAAAAGATCTTTGAATAGGACTAATTTTCAGCTTTTCTTTTCATTTTTCTTCATCTTCTTTAAAAAATTCTAATCTTCGAGCAGGTCGTGTGCTTCTTTTCTTGAATAATAATATTAAAAAAGAAGCTATTTTTGTCGTCGTGTTTGAATAAAAATATTTAATGCAAAATCCGCTCATTTACATTTACTTTTTATTATAATATTTTTGCCATTTTTAGAGTTTAAATTCGGTTCTACTTTTTTGCTTTCGTTTGGAACAAAGTCACTTTTGTTAAAATAAGAAAAGATGAAAAAGAATCTTAAAATTGTTGTTGTTGGAGATGGAAGTTGTGGAAAGACTTCCCTGATCGTCGCCCAAGCTGGTGGCGGATTTTGTGATCAATATACCCCAACGGCATTTGATGATTATGCCATTGAAGCTTTGGTCAATGGAAAAACTGTAAGTTTTTTAATGGCATTTTTTGAGGAAATTAGATTAGTTTTGGCATTTTTCAAATATTAGTCTAGTCTAAACTTGATTACTTTTTATGGTTTTACCTAAATTAAAGTTGATGCATTTTTTCAGAAAATTGTAACAGTTTGTGACACAGCTGGTGAAGAAGATTTTAATCAATTGCGTCCACTTTCATATCCAGATGCCGATGTCTTTATCGTCTGCTACTCAGTTGAACGCCCAGATTCCGTTAAAAGAATCCGAGAAAAATGGATTCCAGAAATCCGTCATTTCTGCCCAACTGCACCTGTCCTTATCGTTGGAAATAAAAAAGATATCCGAGAAGAAGCAAATCGAAAAATCTCACATGACAGTGGCCTCGGGGGAAACAATGAAAATTGTTTGTTACCAAATGTTCAAATTTCTGATGCTGAAGCTTTAGCAAAAGAATTCTCCCTGTATCCTTTGATTGAATGTTCAGCAAAAAATCGTGAAAATATTCGACTTGTTTTTGATACCGCCATTCGAGCTGCTTTAACAGCCCGAACGTTGTGTGGATCAAAAATGTTGCAATCAATTATGAAATTGAAGCTTGTTTTTTAAAAAAGCTTTTTTATTTCGCCTCTATCTTTACCTAAATTTAGCTGCTTTTTTTTATCATTGATGATACTGTATCTATAATATTTATTATTTGTCTTTTTGCAAAAAACCAAAACAAACGCTTCGAGAGAGAAAAAAATCGAATTCACATTTCTTTTTCTTAAATTTTATGTATTTTTTTACTGTAACAAAATTTATTATTATTTTTTAAACATTTTGTATTTATTATTTGTCGGGTCAAATATAAAGGATTTTTTTAAAAATGAGAGACTTTCCGTTTTTTACAAACATGAAATTTTAATTGTGTGAAACAAATTTATAATTTTTTGAAAAAAGACAAAAAATTTAAAAAGCAATAATTAAAGCAGCGTCTCATTGTTTTAAAACAATTTATTTATTTTGGTGTTGAAAAAAATGCAGGGCAGCTTTGTCGCGGTTGCATTTTTAAGCTGCTGGATTACATCTTCAACGGCAATTAATTCACGTAAGTTTAAGCTTTTTGCAAAAAAAATTGTGTCTAATTGGAGGTAAAAAAAGTTAAAATGATGTTGTTAAGCTTTTTTGCATAAAAAAAGATAAATATTTTTGTTTAAAAACTTAAAAATATTTTGCAAGATTTTTGTAAAATCGCCTAAGTTTTTTAAGAATTTAAAATTACGGTAGTCAAAATATTTTTAAAATGCTTAATTTAATTTAATAAAAGGCGAATGACTAAAACATATTAATCAAAATTAAATTAAGAAATATAGCCAATAATATGATTAATTAATTTTATTAGTCATTCTTTATTTTTGCCATTTTTGAGACGAGATTTCAAAACACCTAATTCTTCAAATGCCTCATTGTCATCAAAAAAATATGACTAAAACTTTATTTTAAAAAAAGATTTTCTGTTTGAATGCGTTCGTTCAAGTCTTTCAAGATTACGAAATCTCTAAATTGTACTTTTACTTTAAATTCTGCTTTCTTAATTTAAAATAAATCCACCAAGCAGAAAACCATGTGATAGCTTCCGTAAAAAAAGGCTTACTTCTTATAAGTACATTTAAATATAAAATAATAACAATGATAATCTCTAAATTATAAAATTGGTTACAGTAATCTGTATTACAAGAACTAATTCTTTCTCTAATCCGTTTCACGCGATACTATTTTCCACTCTTTCAATTACTACAACTACAAATTTAGCTACAGTATCCCATCTTAAAATAAAGCTAATTCAAATAACTCTTTTTAAAACCATAAAAAGTACAACAAATATTTTTTTATTTTTTGTAGTTTTCTATTGTTACTAATAAAGATATAATTCCACTATAAAATTATTATAAATCCATTTTTTCAGTTGGAACAACCCTCGAAAATAAATGTGAATTTTTAAAAACTAAAACTCGATCGGCTTTTGTTGGAAATTCATGTTTTGCATGTACCGTTCAAAGTTATAACACAACGTTGAAAGATTGGTTCAAGCTTCATTCAAAATGTGTTGACATAAATGGATATAAAGGTCGAATGGCATTTGTTCGAAATCAAGAACAAATTAATGAACTTCTAAAAGCTCAGGTCATTCGATCACATGGTCGGTACTTTATTGGTGCAAAGCAGACACCTCCTTCAGATTGTGGGGGACAACTTTGCCGAAGGGAAAAACATTTGGAAAATTGGTTTTACATTGACGAAAATGGTGAAAAGCAAGGAAAAGTCAGCGAAAATCTTTGGTTACGTGGTGAACCAAATAATCAAGGAGGTACGGTAATATTACAGTAACACATACAGGCTGTCTTATGATTTTTGTCGAAGCAAACCAAAAAATATACCGTATCCATTTTAGAAGCCCCACCAGAGAATGTTGTCACCCTTGAACAATTTGATGCCCAAAAGCTCGGGTTCAATGATGGAAACGGGGAACAACAAAATTTCCCAATTCTTTGTGAATATGTTAATCTTATGCAATGCAAGGAAGGGTACATCCTAATCGATAATAAATGCTACAAAGTTACCCCCGGCCCGATCACCCCAAAAGATGCCGAAGAAGCATGCAAAAAGGAAGGCGGTGTTTTGCCTTCAATTCACAATGACAAACGAAATACTTTTATCGCAAGTATGGGATTATCAAAGGGGGTTATCGCATCCCTTTCATTTTAAAAATGAGCATTGAAAATATAATAATTATAGGATATGCAAGAGAATCCATTGCAAAAGCAGGCGGAATTGAAAAGGGATCAAATTTAGCGCAAAATTATGGTGGAATTTTATTTGGAATGAAATTTGAAAGCGGAAAATGGATTAACCTTGATGGATCTGCAGTTGACTATTTTCGATGGTTTGCAATTCAAGGAAAACGTAAGCTTTAATCAATTAATTAGAATAATGTATAGCTAAAATTTAGAACATCCAAATCTTGAATATCCCCCTCGTGACGGATATACCCGAGTAGCTTTGAGTACCCGAACCCAAACAAAAGATGGAATTCCAGCATTTGGATATTGGCTTAATCTTTACAAAGAAACCGATGAAGTTTATGCTTATGTTTGTCAAACAAATACAAACAGCCTTGAAATTAATGCTAAATCAGAATAATTATTTTTTAATTGTCGGCAAAATTTTTGATGTAAGAAAATAAAAAGGACTTACCATTATAGATTTTGATATAAGATAATATAAGTTATTTCAAACAAAGTGCACGGATGAAGGTGCCATTTCAGAAATTTTTATGACACGAGATGTCACCCCACTCGTACAACTTGTTCATGAAATAACAACAGTAATAATATTAATAATAATTTTACCATTTTAAAATATTAATCTTGAACAACTTCAAATAAGAAATATTAAATACAGTAATTTACAGTACATAAAAACTAATAGTTGTCAACAAAGACAACAATAATGGATTCAATTTGAATAATAATAAAAACATGTAATTCCACGTGGTTTTTTGGCCTAAAATGCAGCAATTTTTTATGGAAGAGAAACTTGTCTAAAAAATAATAAAACACTTAAAAAATTTCAAGTTTCCTAAAATTTTGAAGAAGGACATATTTTTTTTAATGCGCAAAAATACAGATAAAATATATAAATTCAAAGACCTGCATCAATGACTTACAAATTTCATAACTGCTGTTCCTTTTTAAAAAAGAATAATCACATCCGGATTTTAACTTTAGTAATAATAATAATACTTTCTTTTTAGATATAATAAAATATATTAAAAGATACTTACTTTAACAAATAAAAAATGACTCAAAATCAATGGAAATTAAGATAGTAGAATCATGACTTCAAAAAAAAGAAGACGAGAGAAATTAGGATAAAAGAAAGCGAAAAGAAAAAAGAAGGAAGAAGGAGATCTAATAAGATTAAAGATTTAAAATTTGATTAGTTTTTTTAAAATTGAAAAGAAAATTCAAGCAAAAAAGTGCATGTTGATTTTTTTGTTGTTATATATTTTGTAAATTAAATCAATAAAATAATTAGCGTTGAAAAAAGTTGGAAAGAAAAAAACAGAAACTGGAAATAGAAAAGGGAAAGATTTGTGCAAAGTTCAAAATTGTTCGAACTTCTTTTTTTAAAAGTGATCAATGGTTAACTTCAAAACTTAAATATCATACAAAAGTTAAGGAAATTTATAGTTAGATTTGTAATGATAAAAAATATCCATCACATAAGGCTTATTCGAATTTTTTTCTAAGGAAGTGACATTTATTTTGATCGAATTTTGATAATTTCAAGTTAAACCTATAAAATTAAATTTGAATCAATTCTTTTCAAAATCCCTGTATTTTTAAAACAAATTTTTTCCTTAAACATTTCGTAACAGACAGTAAACTAAAAAACTGTGACAAAATTATTGTTACAGTTATTACGAAAAAAGTACATTTTCATTTTTTCCCAAGTTTAGTTTTGAATATTAAAAATCATTGATTTGCGGTTTCTCTCTTTCCTTTTTTGCCTCAAAATTCCCACACAAAAAAAATTAATATATTATAATCTGAAAAAAACTATGAGCGTGTTATAAACCGGAAAATCACAACCACCACAATCAACATCATAGTTATTGCCGCCATCGCTGATTTTGCGGCTGCTGCGACTGCCGAAATTACTAAAAAAACTTTTGACGACGACGACAAAATTAAAAAGAGAGAAAGGCAAAAATCATTGTCGTTGAATTTTATATTTATAAATTTTTTTTTTCGTGGACCCCCAACAAAAACCAAAAGAATGAAAAAGAGGAATCACAAAATCGACTTTTTTGAAACACCAGACTTTTTCACAACAAAAAAGAATCAAAAGAGTGAAAAAAAATTCAGCAAAAATAAAAATTGGAGGACTTTTTATTTGCGTGAAAAAATAACAACAAAGATTTCTTTGTTTCGGAGAATATCTTTTTTTTGCGCATTTTTGCTTTCGTTTCTTTTTTTGAAAATTGCCGAAACTTTGAAACGGCGAAAAAAAGAAAAACGTTTTTTTGGATCAAAAAAATTCGAGGACATTTTTGTGTATCAAAAAAAAGAGAAAAGGGTATTGTTTGAAATTCTTTTTTTTGGAGGTCACCATCAAAAGTGGAGGAAGAAAAAATCCATGAAAATTTTCAAGGTTACTTTTTTTGGTTGTTAATCTCGGTCGACTTCGGTGACTCGGATTGATCTCTTTTTGATTCAATGAGTTTTTTAAAAGAGAACGCTAAAGTTTTTTGAGGGAAGTGAGGCTGAGGCGTCTGTGAAAGAAGTACAGTGATCAGAACAACAATATTTTTAAACGCCTAGAGTTTTCAGTAATGATATTGTGACATAAAAATGACAAGAAGTTATAAGAATGATAAACATCTGAATTCAATCTGAATTTAAATAAAATGGATTTTTAAATTTTAAGATGTTGAGTGATTAAAAGAATTTAATTCTCAACTACTTGAACCAATCATAGCCGTTTTAAAAATTTCAATCGATGTTCAAATTCCTTTTTGGATACCGTACTTTTAAATGAACACCTCACTTTTTTTACCTAAAAATCTCAACCACTCAAAAACCCATTATTAAAAATATATTTTTATTACCGTGAAAAAGTTCCACCACTTTTATAACAAATATAATAATAATGATGACAGGGAAAGCAGAAAAGATGAAAGTAAAAAAATGAAAAAGTAGGAGGGATATATCTTCATCCATCCATCTATCTACCCATCTATATCTGCATATATGTGTATTTTAATGACACTCACTCAAAGAATTAAAAAAAAAGAAAAAAAATAGGGAATAAAAAATTGAGCCGTCAGTAGCAACTCAACGACCATCATCAAAAACAGAAGTATAGTAATAATAACAAATAAGAGGATTTTTTATTGTACCGGATTTTTATACACATACTCATATTTTCAATAGTAGCAGCAATGAGTCGGATTTAAGCAACAACTAACAAAAATCTCTTCCTCTCCGATAAATTTTTCTAGATACAGAAAGACAAAAAAAAGAGAAGAGAGATAATCTGTCGCCAAAAAAATATAATAGAGTAATTTGAAGCAATAATCACTCTCAATCTCTTTTTTTCCGAGGATTAAAAACAATTTTATGATTTTTTAGGTAATAAAGTAGTAGTTAGTAGTAGACGATAGACCAATTTTTCAAACAATGAATTTTGATACTCTCTTTTTTGTGTCTGAAAAATTAAAAAAAGGTATCAAAAAAATTTTATGAAAGAGTTTGTTTTTCTTTCACGTTGGATATAAATGTACAATTTACATGAATTGTAAACAGCATAGAAAAAAAAACTTTTTTCCCTTTGTTCTGTATTTTTTTTTCTCCATAGCACCTTCTTCAACTTCAACTTCACCTTCCATCACAACCAGCAACCACCACCACCGCCATCAACATCAAACATAGCAGCAGCACCAGCAACAATCCATCCATCTATCGTCTACTTCTTCTTCGTCGTCTTCATTTTGGAGGTTTTTTCTTTCATAAATTTTCTTCTTTCAATACTTTTTTGAGGACTATTGTTCTCCATGAACCCCCGACAACAACAGAAAAAGAATATATAACCTTCAATTCAGAATGAAAAAAGAAGAAGAAAGACAGTTCCACCACAATAAAAAAAGAGGGTAAGAAAAAAGGGCCATTGAGAGACACCGGCATTTACAAAAATATTAAGAGTTTTTTTACAGAAGAAACAAGAAATGTAGAAGAAGGACACTGAAAGTTTTTTTGTTTGATTCAGTTCGATTCAGTCAATGTCAAAGATGATGATGGAAAAAGAAGAATTATTTCAGCAGCAAAAAACATATTTAAAACATACGTGGATGTATATTTTTGAATAAAATATTAAAAAGTTGTTGGTGTCCATAAAAATGTACAAAAAACCCTCAATCGAAAAATATCTATCTATACACTTGTAGTAATACAAGTGTAAAAACTATGTACGTGATTGAAAAAAAGTGCTCAAAATTCATTCATTCATGACTGACTGACGACTACTTATTTCTTCTTTTTTTCAGAAAATCCTAAAATTATATGGTACTTAGGCCTAAGCTTAGGGAAATATAAATGTTTATTTAACTTTGGTTTAAAAAAAAGATGAAAGAGTTTGATGTCACAAAATGTTTCAAACATTAAACCTGTAATAACAAAAATTACAAAGGTGATGCAATTGCAGAGAAGAAAAGAAAAATGCAATAAAAACAGAATAGGTGTTTCATAAAAGTTCAAGAATAATTTTCTGATGCATTCTTTAAAGCTCAATCAAGCAAAATTGTTTCAATCTTTGAAATTTTTAGTCATTACAAGCGAATTCCTAGTCTTACGAAGAAAGTAACAAGTACTGTAAGTTACAGTAATTTCGATTTTTACCTTTTTTTAAATTACTGTAAAAATAAATTAATTGTAATCTTACATGCAATATCTAATCTCAACATAAAAGGGAAGCAACATTGATCACGATATTTTTATTTCTAAATTTAAGGTTTTTGAATTTTTAAAAATGAAATTTCTCACAGAAATTTAAAGAATCTCAAATAAATTAAATTTTTTAAAAAAAAGCAACTTTCAAAAAGATTTTATTCAATTTTTTTGAAAACTATACTTGAATTTTAGATCTTTAAAGTTTTAAAATTAAAAATCAAAAAGGCACTTTCATTTTTCACCAAATCATTTTCTACTCGTTCATGGAATTCCAAGGAATAAAAAGAATTATTATATTTTTACGTTTACGTTTTCAGTCATCAAAAAATAACATACATATTTTTCATATTTTTGAATGAATTTAAAACAGGTGTAAAAACATAGAAAAAAACTGTGAAAAATCTCTAAAAATATTTTTCAAAATTTGGAAGAGCAAAAGAGAAAAAACGAGGTAATTTGCGTGAGTGTCGCCATCGTTGCTGCCGCAAAAACGCAGAAAAGGAAAAATGAAAGAGAGGCACAAAATTTTGAGTTGAGTTTAAATTGAATTGGTTGGGATAGATTTTGGAAAGGAGAAAAAATGGAATCGGGAATAAATGCAAACAATCGGGCACCATTTGCAAATATAACCATGAATAGAAAAAAATCAAAGAGAGAAAACGAAGGAAAAGGAATTGAGGAGTGGAAAAAAATATCAAAGAGAAAACGAGAGGTCCTTTTATGGAATTGAATTGAATGGATTGATGGATGGAAAGGGAAGGGAAGGGAAAAGTAGAAAAAGAGGGGTAAAATATATTCAACAAGTTTAGTACCATAAAAAATAAGTTTGAAAAAAAACTAATAGGAACAGACATTGAAAATGGCCAAAAAAAGATTAAGCGTATAATTGCCTTTGATCCACAACATTTTTTGTGGGATTAAAGACAATTATTATACATTGAAAAATTTTGAAAAATATTGTATTTGATTTATTCCTTTTTACCATTCATTCATTGTTCATCGATTTTGGCTTGAAGCAAACTTAGCTCACGACCCAACTGGACGATTTTGATCGGTTACCAGATAAAATATACAAATCCAAAAAAAATACAACTACAGTAATGAGAGTAAAATGATAATTTATTAAAACGTAAAAATTACAATACAATAATAAAATTTAAACATATCAGAAGTAACCAAAACATAAGTATAAATATTTAATCGATTATTTAGAAGTATCATTTTCATCCGAGATTGCATAAATTCGTTTAGCTAAATCAGTTCGTTGTTCAACCAAAGCATCAATTTTAGCATCTTGTTCTTTTTGAATTGCCTAAAAAATATACAAAAAATTATCCCGCAAATCAAAAGCAACGAACAAAACATACCCGAATTTCCATATGTTTTTGAACTTCATTTTCGACCTTATCAATATAGTCATCTTCCATCTTACCAAATTCTTCACTTAATTCTTTCTTTCGTCTGCCGTATAGGACTTGAACTCCACCAATTTGAATTTGAAGCTTTTCCAATTCTTTATGAACTTTTTGAAGTTGTTCATCAGCAAGTTTTTGCTTTTCATTCAAAGTACTTGCTTGAATTTCTAAATCATTGATTTCATATTTGAGGTCATTGTTATGGCGTTGCATTTCTTTGATCTTTGCATGACCATCTTGTACATATTTCTTTGTTGAAAGTTGAGCTCGTTCAATATTTCGTTCGTATTCAGCCGAGGCTTCTTTATTACGTTGAATTTGAACACGTTTATGTTCCATATCTTCAGCCATTCTATCCAAAAGCTTTTTATGCATTTCACAAAAATATTGGAGACGTTCTTTTACAGCATCAATATCCATTGCACGATCAATACCAAGATCAGAAAATCCATGCCGACTAAGTTCTTCACGAGAATAAAAATCTTCTGCAACTTCAGAAATTTTTCCACCAAGTATTGCAATGCGTTCACGAATGGATGAAAGAAGTTTGAAAAGGATTCCTTGAAGTTTTGTTGGTTCTTCTTTATACTTATTATGATCAGCGCGAACAAGTTTGTATCGTTCTCGAACAGCTGCCAATTTAGTTGATGCTTCACGAGCTTGTAGAGCAGAAACTGGTTGATTATTAATCTTTTCACGCTTTGCATTAATTTCATCTTGAACCTTCTTCAATGCTTTTTCTTTCTCATCAACTTTAGTTTGAACTTGTTCCTCTTCGTTAAGACGAGATTGATGACATTCTTTTGCATCTTCAACATAATTGATCAAAGCTTTAATGTCTTTTTGAAAGGTCTTTTCTTCTTCTTCAAGTTCAACGCATTGATCTTCAACAGATGCTCTTTTAAGTTCATCCAATTCTTCTTCCAAAGCAAGCTTTTCTTTTGCAAGTTCTTCACATTTTTCAACATTTTCATCTTCCATTACAGCTTGTCGAAGTTCATCATATTCAGCTTTAAAACCTTCTTCAGAAACTTTTTCTGCTTTTTGCTTTTTAAAACATTTCGTAAAGTAATCATAGGAGTACTAAAAAAGATATATTAAACGATATTTGAATTTTTTTTAAACTTACAAATCGACGAGATGCATTTCGAGAGTCATCTTCAATTAATGCCATAACATTCATGTTATTAACTTTCTAAAAAATATTATGTTAGTTTAAACAAAACGGTAATCTTAAGAAAAACTTACATTAACAAAGGTAACAAGATATCCAAGAGCATCAAGAATGTAAGGCCATGAAGTTCCAGATGAAACAGCTTGCATTGTGCTGACTTTAATTGGCAAAGGATATTGGAGACTCTTCATAATTGCAGGAAACTAAAAAAATAATCAAAAATCTAGTGAAGTTTATCGGCAAATAGAAATGAACAAACCTCATCCTTAATTGTACCAGGATTAACATGATAGTCTGGATCAAGAAAAGCATAAATTAGCTCAAATAATGCTTGAAATTGTCCAGAAGTAGGAGAAGTAAGACATTTTGGATCAATTTGGCTATTCTTATCTACCAAAAAATCACGAATAATTTGTTTTTGTTCTTCAATATGTCCACGATCTCGAACATTTCTGGAAGGTAACTTCTTTACTGCATTTGTAATCTGTTGAGCCATATTCTTTTTGATTGCACTTGCTTGAACATTTGCATAACTGAATCTTCCAACATCGGATCTAAAAAAGGAAAATTAAAACTTATAAGTATAGAGTAAAGGCCGATAACAATTTGTAGCCAAAGGGCTTCTAAGGTCTCTCAAAAAGCCATATATATGTCCACTTTTAGTTCAGAAACACAAGAAAGAACTTACGGTCTCATAGAATTTCTACCAGTTGTTGGATTATTAAACAATGATTGACGGCCAAAAATACTATTCCGACCAACAGAATGTTGGGGAGTACGTTGATTTGATCGAAAGCGCTCATCCATGATTAAACAGGATACCAAAATAAATATGAGAAATCTACAAAAGATGAAGAATAAGTATGTAATAAAGCAGTAAAAGTAAACAAATATCAAAATTGCTAACACAGTTTTAAAAAATTTTCTTTGAAAAAACACTCAAAAAAAATTGTACCCGCTTTTTCAGATTCGTTTCAAGAGATTCTGATTTTTTTTCAAAGACTAACAATAAAAATTTTTCGAATAAAATTTGGTCAAAAAATACAAAACCGATTTTGTTTCTGTTGTATCTTTGATTCCGAAAACAGTATAAGGGTTGATAAAGATAGCTTGAAAATATCTTTGAAAAAATGCCGTTTTTTCGAGTCGATCAAAATATTTAATTTTAATCAACATGTTTTTAAGTTTAAAAAACAAGTTATAATGTATTTGTTACAAGCAGTTATTTTATCCAAGACTTTGAAGTGGAGTTTGTTTTAGCAAACTTGAACTTAGCTATTTTTAAAAAAGCATTTTTTTAAAAAATGCTTTTTTAGATTCATTAAAATTTTATTAAAAAAAATTTTTTTTAATGAAAAGTTGTTGAGATTTTGTCACATTTTTATAGCCTTCTACCAGTTTTTTGTGTTTATCCTTTCTGCCGATTTAAAAAATATGTAACGTTTTAAACCAAATTTTAACATGTGGTTGAAGTTTAAAAATTAATCATTTTCTCAAAATTTTTTTTAAACGATTGTTGCTTTAATTAGCCTTCAATTAAACTGCAAAACAAACACAAACAAACAATGCTTTTATTTCGAAAAAATAGATTTATGCTGTCCCTTAACAACGCTTTTAAAAAACAAGGGTTTCATTTGAATGAGGAATATTCCTTTGAAAACAACAACACTCCAAACAAACATTACAAAATTTTGTAATGTATGTCTTTTTTTATTTCTAAACTTCTAAATTTATACTATTATTTTTGCTTTTTAAAAATCATTCTTTTTTAAGATTTTAAATGTCCATCATCTTTTATTTATGAAAGATAAAAGTTCTCACGATTTTGCCCAAAGAACGATTAAATTTCGTGATTAAAATCTTGTCGTTCACATTGTAAATGTGTGAAAAGAGAATACATATTTCGTCACAACCCCTTTTTGAGATGAAATCTTTTTATTTAAATAGCATCCTCTTCATGCTTTTTTTAGCTAAAAAATTATAAAAAAATGCTTTTTTAAAACCAGTTTTGTTTTTTTGATTGAAACTTTTCGATTTGAAAGAGTTATAAAAAATTGAGATTATTTTCGGTCATTTTTGCATGCTTTTTAGGTCCGCAAATGTTCTGGATTTTTCTAGAATATTCGCGGACCTAAAAGGTAATGATATTTTATTAGAAATATGTACTTTTAATTACAATTCACACTTTTGTTGTTTTGAAAATTACTGTAGATCATTAAAAATTACTTTTTTCGCTGTTTTTTAAACCGGGTTGTTTTCTTCAACTCAAATTTTACGTTCGGCTAAAATTAGACAGGTTATCTTTAATGTGTAGACTTGTAAACAACGTTTTTATTATTATTGTTATTATTGTTATTATTTTTGAGTGATTAAAAGTTTAACGTGTTCATTAATTAAAGATCGCATTATTCTTTCCCAAACTTTTTTAAACTTTTTCCTGTAAAACTGAACTTCTTTTTCTTTTACGTAATTGGTCAACGTTATCATTTAACTAACTTGGATACGTCAAAAAATAGGAAGTAAAAGAAGAAGAAAAATGAAAGTTAGACGAATCCCATGAGTCAAATTGCAAACTTTTCAGACAAAGTTTTTCGCCTAATTTGTTTCAAATTTCAATTTAAATTATTTAACTTTTTTGAGTTTTAGAACTTTTTAATTTTATGTCGTTAATCAAATTAAAAATTTTAATCTTCTAAGAATCCTCATTATTTTTTAAAACCTGCAACTTTCCAGACTTATCTATCCCATTTCATTTTCAAAGAAATTAATTTCCAATATTCTAGACTAAAATTTTTAGTTTAAAAGGTTAAAAGTATCTTTTTAAAAATTTGTTTTTTCAGGGATCACCATTTTTATTTTTAAAAACCACGAGCGCGCATTTTTTACAACATTCGTTTTTTTCCAACGTTCTGCTCTTTGATCATCATTTTTTTGGAGAAGAATTCTTTATTATTTTTTGGTTGCTGCGTTTTTGCAACAAAAAAATAAAGTATTCAATCTTTTTTTTGCATTCTTTCTGTAGGTCAGATTCTTCTTCTTCTTTTTCATAGGGTTTTTTTTGACAAAGATCACTCGAATTTTATTTTTGATGTGACGACACTGTTTCTTCCAAAAGATTCATTGTTTTTGGGTGTGTGTCTTTTCGTGATCAATTTCATTTCAATTTTTAATCAATCAATAAATTAAAACTTCTTTTCTTCTTTTTAGCACAATTTTTGATAGTTTAAAATTTTTGACTTTTAGTCGTTGTTGTCGTAAAATTGGCGGTTGTGGTGTTACTTAACTAATTTTTATCATTAAAGTTTTTACAACTACCTTTCCTTTTCATTCTTTTTTTGTTCTTTCGTCTTTTTTATAGAATGAATACCCAAAGGTGGTAATTGGTAAACAAGTATGATATTTTTCCTGTGACGTGTTTCCGTTTTTAAAAAGTTTTATCTTTTCTTGAAATCGCTTTCTTTTCTTTTACCGTATTTGTTGTTGATGTAGTTGATTGAAAAATATTTCGTGGTGTGGCAAGTAAACTTTTTTGTAGCCATTTTTGCGGTGCTTTTGTTTAAAATTTGTTTGACAAAGCATTGTTTTTGCTGATACACGTTGCAAAAAAATTATTATTATTCCGATTACCCATTAGTGTTAGGATCAACATTTTTAATGGACCTCATCTCCTGAAAGCGGTACTTTTTCTTTGATCTTTTAAAGTAGATGATCGACTTCGAACTTGAGTATAGTGTGTATCAAACGTTTTTACATTTACTTAGTTGATGTTTACTGTATTTAATAAAAAAAATTAAGATTTGATTGTGTTCACTTTTAATTTTTAGGTATCAAGGATTACTGTAATTCTTTTTTGTCCAAGCTTACGTCAGTTTTAATTCGAGAAAGATATTTATTGTTGTTATTTTAAGAACGGGATATTCAAGGATTAAAAACATTGACTTATCAGCTTTTAAATGTTTTATGATTTTTAAAAAATATCGAAAAAATTAATTTTAATCATTCCTTTGAGCAGCAGCAGTTTATATCTGCATTCTTTCCTTTTTCGATGATGACGTCTTTTTCTTTTCTCTCTCCACGTGGCAGCAATTTACGAAATATCATCATCAGACTTAAAGGCTTTTTTTATTGCTTTGATAATTTTTTGTCTTGAAGTCATTAGTCGTAAGATCATAGCAGCAGCAACAATAATCGTAGTAGAAGTAGTTAAGTGCTTTTTGTTGTTTCTGCCCTGTGGCGGCTTTGGAAAAAAAATGTTTGTCTCTTTCACCGTCGTCGTCATTCATTTTTTGCTTTCCAAAATCCATGACGCAATTTTTTCTTTCTTTCAAAAAAATATAAAAAGCTCAAAGTTAAACTCAAAAGAAAAACAAAACATTCATTTTATTACTTGTTGTTATTATTAGCTGCTGCTGCTGATTTTCTCTTTCGTTGACAAAAATTATCGTTTGTGGCAAAATTCATTTTTCAGCTTCTATCCACCCCATCACTGATAGGAGGACTGACTAATATCAAATATCAGTCAGTCAGTCTTTTTTTCTTGTTATTTTTCTTTGTCACATTTTTACTCTCAAAATTTTTATGAGTTTAGTTTAAAGTTATCGCAGCTTTCAAAACAACACCGTTTTTTCTCAAAAAGAGTGGGCACTCAAAGAAAAACAAATAAGATTTTTTGTTTTTGAACTCGTGTTTTTTTTCGTTTAAGTGCTGATCCCCTCTGGCAGCAGCAGATCTAGTTTTTGTCTCTCTCTCTTTCTAGCTAACTTTAGTTGATCACTTCTCTTTTTTCTGATCTTCTTGCAAATATGCGTTGTTGCAAAAAAAAAACATATTTTGGTAACATTTTGTTCAAAGGTGCAAAAAAACAATGCCGATCAAATCCATTAAAAAATAAAGTTTTGATCATTAAACGTCAAAAATGAACTGATATCAAAGATAGAGACAGAGAAAAACGTGATTAACTTTTGATATTTTTGTGATTGAAAAAAAACAGTTGTCGTTCGGTTGAATGAATCTTAACCAGAAGTTTGGATATAAGACGCTGACTTTAAAAATATTTCAGACATTTGAGAAAAAACAGAAAAAATGAAAGATTTTCCTATCGAAATAAAAAAATTGATTTTTTGAATAATTTCCTACGATTTTTAAATCGTTAAAATTTTTAGGCAATTTTTCGAGAAATATCCGTTTTTGCCTTTTTTTGATTTTTGAAAATGTAGGCAAAATTTTTTTGCCTCCACTGTTTTTGGAGGCAAATTTTTTTTGCCTCCATTTTTTAGAGGCAACTTTTTGGAGGCAATTTTTTTTTGCCTCCACTTTTTTTCTTTGACTGGGATTCGAACCTTTGACTTTTGCTTCGAACGCCAACTTTTAACCACTCCGCCATTTGCGCAAACAATAACAGGCGTCAAATTTGAAAGAAGTGAAGACGAACTTCTGCATCTGCGCTTTTTTTGTCTTTTTTGTTCTATTTTTTTGCTTTTTGTTTAAAAACATATTATTTTTAAATTTTTTTTTTAAATGTGATAAGATAATTATACATTTTATGCGTGAATGCCATTGTTAATTTTTTAAAATACACGTCAAACTTTTTCTTTTAAAATACTTAAATTATGCGTGTTACCACTTATGATCAACGTTGAAATGTTGCAGTACTTTTTATGATACTTTGGTTATGTTGATCATTACTTTTATCAAAATAATTCACACTAAGTTGAGGCTCACCACAAACTTTAGAAAGGTAAAGGTTTGTATACTTCTAAAACAGCTGCAAAACATGTATACATTGATTGCAAATTACTTTATTGTCGTCAAAATTTTATTGGACAAGGTCAAATTAATGAATTAATTGAAAATAAGAAGCCTACAATGATTATAAAAAAGGTATGTTTGTTTTTTATTTCTAAAAAGATGTAATAATACTATACATATTCTTGCAGGAATGGAATCGAAAAGGTATAACATACATGGAAGAAAATTTTGTATCAATATATTTTTGATATATATGTTACGTCCGATCTGAAGAATCGTCCGAACTGAAGAATGGACGTCCGAATTGAAGAACGGACGTCCGAATTGGAGAATGGACGTCTGAATTGAAGAACCAAATGATAAAATTGCTTGTTTAAAATAATAAACATTACTTTATAAGAACAAAAGTTCGAAAAAATAACGAAACTAACATTTCAAATTATTTTTTACACATTATTTAATATTTGCTAAGTTTTATTAACCTTTAAGAAATACTAGCTATGATTTTAGCATTGCATATTAAATCATCGATATCAGACGTTGATCTTCAGAATGGACATCCGTTCTTGAAAATGGACGTCCATTCTTCAATTTGGACTTCGGTTCTTCAGAAATAGACGTCCGATTTGAGAAAAAAGTAATTTTCTTAAATGGTTCCTCAGTCCCGACGTCCGTTCTTCAATTCCGACGTCCGAACTGAAGAATAGACGTCCTTTCTTCAATTCGGACGTCCATTCTTCAGTTCGGACGATTCTTCAGATCGGACGTAACATATACAAAAATATATATACAGTGTGACATCGTCATAAGCAAGAGATTTCGCAGCAGAAATGGATTAAAAACTTTACAAACATTAGTTCAGTAGATAATTTAATGAATCAAACATTTCCTTTTTTTGTGAACTGTAAAAAGACTCACGCATAAAATGTATAATTATCTTATCACATTTAAAAAAAAAATTTAAAAATAATATGTTTTTAAACAAAAAGCAAAAAAATAGAACAAAAAAGACAAAAAAAGCGCAGATGCAGAAGTTCGTCTTCACTTCTTTCAAATTTGACGCCTGTTATTGTTTGCGCAAATGGCGGAGTGGTTAAAAGTTGGCGTTCGAAGCAAAAGTCAAAGGTTCGAATCCCAGTCAAAGAAAAAAAGTGGAGGCAAAAAAAAATTGCCTCCAAAAAGTTGCCTCTAAAAAATGGAGGCAAAAAAAATTTGCCTCCAAAAAAAGTGGAGGCAAAAAAATTTTGCCTACATTTTCAAAAATCAAAAAAAGGCAAAAACGGATATTTCTCGAAAAATTGCCTAAAATTTTCATGTTGAATTTTAAGTTTTAAAAAAACTCAAAAAATTTAAAATAAATCCTACGATTTAAAAATAAAGGCATTTTAATTAAAAAAGAATCATCTTTTTATTTCGATAGGAAAATCTTTCATTTTTTCTGATTTTTCTTAAATGTCAGAAATATTTTTAAAGTCAGCGTCTTATATGATAAAAATTGCACTGAAAAAGTGTTACTGCAGAAAATTAAGAAGTATTAGTTTTTGCACGTTTTTTTGGTTCTCTTTAATTCCTTTCAGAAGAGGAAATAAATTTTCTTTGGGCTCATACTTTTGACGTATGACTTCAATCATAAAAAAACTGATTGTGAGACATTCCGGCGCTTTCGAAACTTTTTTGATCTTTCTTTTTTTTACATTTTTTTTAATGATTTTTAGCAGTTTTAATTAAAAGTAGTTACATTACAGTTATGCATATGTATACTGTAGGGGCGTTGCCTTTTTGTGTGTTTTGCACAATTACTTTTTGATCTTCTGTTATTATAAAAACTGAGTTTTAGTCGCAAAAAAATGTAAAAATGTTCAAAAAAAACAACGGTTACGGTCGTGACACCGCATTCTTTTTCTTCCTTTAAAAACAAGTTTTTATTCTTCTTCAATCCGGAAGTTTCCTTTCCTCTTTTCCTTATGATTTGTTGACCAAAAGTAAGTAAGTAATAAATGAAAATGCAGCAAAAAGTATAGAGATCACTTTTTCTTCGTCTTTTTTGCGTTTTTGCGATTTTTAGATGGTATATAATTTTTTTTTGAAACTGAACTTTGTACAGTATGTTTTGAGATGGAATTAGTCTTTTCTTTTTACTTTTTATCATTCATCAGTTAGTTTATCAAATTTAAGAGTCAGCCTTTTTTCGTCTTTAATTGTTTAAACTTTCTTTTTTTGCTTTCAATTTTTAAGCTTTAAAATTTATCTTTTTAAAGCCTTAAAATTTGAAAGCACAGACTACAAGAAATATAAAAAACAGAACAGAGTTAGAATTTTTGATATCGAGACTTTATGACTGGCTAATGACTGACTATCTGGGCAGCAGCAGCAGAAGGAGGAGAACTTTCTTTAAATTGTTATTAAAATCAGCAGCTTAAAAAGTATAAAAGTCCTTCGTTTTTTTGTTTCTGTCTCAAATTTTTTGCTTGATCAGTGTTGCCGTAATTAAAAGATCAAAGAGAACTTTTGTAGGCGTAAAGTTGTTTGTTTTTTTGTTAAATTTGTTTTCGACTGCTGCTTTTTTTGATTAAAGTTTAATGTTCCAATCTGTTTTTTTATTGTTGTTTTTGAACTACAAATTTTTTTGCCTTGAGCAGTTTTTTTCTTGTTTGTTTTTTGAAAGTGAGAATCATCTGAAGCCCTTCAAGATTCTGTTTTTTAAACATTTTTTGCAATTTTTTCAAGTGCTTAAATACTTGGAATTTTGCCATTCTCGTGATTCTTTATTTTTTTCATTCATAGAATTTTTTAAATGTTGTTATTTAAAAAAGTACAAGTGCTTTTTGGACATATAAAACACGGATATGAAAAAAGTTTTAGGCAGGGCCCCAAAAAAAGGTGATTTCAAAAAAAATTTTCACCCCTTTTTCGTCTACAGTTTTTAGCCAATTTTGAAAAAATCTTTCACTTTTTTTTTCAACTCGAGTTTTTAATGAATTTTGAAAATTTCACTCAGGCCGTTTGCCCGAATTGAGTTTTGGCCTTTTTCAGAATATTTTTTTCACCCCTTTTTTTCCAAGTTTGAAAATTGACAGTTTTTTTAAAAATGTGTAATTTTTCAACATTTTCATAATTAATGTAATTTTTGAAGTTGAGAATGGTCCAACTTTAGAATTCACTGTTTTTTGAAAATTCTTCTCATTTCTCCCAACCGTTGGTAATTTTCGTTTTCCCAACCGTTGGTAATTTTCGTTTTCCCAACCGTTGGTAATTTTCATTTTCCCAACCGTTGGTAATTTTCATTTTCCCAACCGTTGGTAATTTTCATTTTCCCAACCGTTGGTAATTTTTCATTAAATCTGAACAAAATATAAAAAACCAGATCTGGGGATTGAACCCAGGTCTCCCAGTCCGACGCACTATCAACTGCGCTATTCAGGCATTAAATACAGAGCTCAAAAAGTGTTTATGACATTGTAAAGATTCACACTATTTTGTGTCATAAACATTTTTTGAGCTCTGTAGTTAATGCCTGAATAGCGCAGTTGATAGTGCGTCGGACTGGGAGACCTGGGTTCAACCCCCAGATCTGGTTTTTTATATTTTGTTCAGATTTAATGAAAAATTACCAACGGTTGGGAAAACGAAAATTACCAACGGTTGGGAAAACGAAAATTACCAACGGTTGGGAAAACGAAAATTACCAACGGTTGGGAAAACGAAAATTACCAACGGTTGGGAAAACGAAAATTACCAACGGTTGGGAAAACGAAAATTACCAACGGTTGGGAAAACGAAAATTACCAACGGTTGGGAGAAATGAGAAGAATTTTCAAAAAACAGTGAATTCTAAAGTTGGACCATTCTCAACTTCAAAAAATACAATATTTTGAAAAAATATCGTCAACGTTTCCGAAGTTGGCAAAATTATGTAAAAAAATACACTTCTTGAAAAAAGTATTCAAGTTTTCATGAAAACTCAACTCGGGCAAATGGCTTGAGCGAATTTTTCGAAAATCATTAAAAACTCAAGTTGGGCAAAGTCGATGAAAGAAGTTTTTAAAATTCGTCAAAAACTGAAGGTGAACCATGAAAAAAAAGTTCAACTTCAGAAAATCCCGAAAAAAGATGAAACGTTGACGTTTGATTTTTTAAAAGAGTTTTTTAGGCCCTGCCTAAAACTTTTTTCATATCCGTGTTTTATATGTACGGTGTACAGTACGTGGTATATGAATGAATGAATGTAAGCTGCGTGAAGAGGAACAGTCCAAAAAACGCCACTTGAAAAATGAAAAAATGCATGTTTTTTTGCAGGATTTTCAATTGTTATGATTGCAAATTTTCAAAAACAATTCAAAGCGGAGGGAGTTTTTTCTTTGAGATGTGGTTGGGATGGTGTGAGATTGAATTACGCGCAAAGAATGTTGTTATTTTTGAATGTCATTTTGAGGACCCAGCCGATCTGATCAGTCAGAGCCGGCTGGTTAAGGGGTCGTTGTTACAAATCCTAAGAAAAACACAAAGAAATAGATATCCGGTGGCTTCTCCCTCGCGTATTTTTTCAAATATATTTTTTATTATTGTTGAACTAAAAAAAGTGATCATCTTATTTTGCTGCTTTGAATAGCAGCAGCAGCAATAAAAATAGAGGGGATGTTATTTGCGTCATTCAATTTTCTTTTTGATTTCTTTGTCGCTTTTCATTGTTGAATTTTTGCTGCTGCGACCTTTTCAATTTTCTTTTTTTCATTCAATCCTTTTGGCAAAACTTTTTTAAGTAAACCTATTTTTTCTATTTTTCTCTCTTTTTGTCACGTTTTTTGCCGATAAAAACGGAATATGATTCCTTTAATATCTGTATTTATACTGTATTATTATATTCTAGTTGTTATTAACTATTAATGTCTTTAATAATTGAAACGTTGATATGATCTTTTATATATTTTTATCGCGATCATCTTCTTACTTTTTATGAGTTAAAAATTTTTATTTTTTATTAAATAAAATCTCGTTCATTACTGTATTTTTTATATTACCAGATGTCTGTGATTTTTACGTCAACCGTGATCATCGTCTACTTTCTTTTTATTGACACCCCCACTTTGAATTCCACTTTCTTTGAATGTGATATACTCCCTCTTCGAGAAGGAACCTCTCCCCTCTTCTTCTATTTTCTATCGCATTCCGTGTGCCTCATTTCTTTTTATTATATTTATCTTTTGATTCAATATGCATAGTTTCAATAGTATCCTCTTATAAAGACTATTTTTATAGAAAGAAATAAAAAAAGCAATATTATTTTTATACGCAATGGTTGTGGTTCGTAAAATTTATCCTGATTCAACGACGTCTTCGCCGATGGCTGTAAATTCACTTCTTCAAAAGAAAGAATCACCACATTCAAAACGTCCCAAAAAATCTTCATCAAATATTTTATTTGAAATGAAACCATATAAGCATCAAGTTGGGGGACATGTTGGAATATTTTCAATTGATCAATTTCATATTTGTAAACCTTTTAATTCGCATGAAGCTTTATTCTATAAATTAATGCCTGCAGAGCTTCGTTCAATTACTGCAGAATGCTGTTATCAAATCCAAATTGGTTATGATGAATTTGATTGCTCATCTGATATTCATATTGTTGATGAATTCCCACAATCTTCTCATCAACATTCAACTTCTTCATCTTCTGATTGTTTGATTGAAAAACAGCAATTTTCCAATGATGATGATTTTGATGAAAATGGTAAGCTTATGTTTTATCATAAATCCTATTTTTGTACTAAATTTTTGTACTTTGTATTACCGTAGTTTTTGTTTCAGATGAATACCGAGATGTGAGCTCTGGGCTCCCAAATGCCTTAAATCCATGGGCATTTCAATGTCAAATTCGAAGCTTTCAAAATAATGGTCCATATGGAAGCTTTTTAATGCTTGAAAATTTAACCTCAAAATATAAGAACCCATGTGTTGTGGATTTAAAACTTGGAATTCGGCAATATGGTGATGATGCAAGTGAAGAAAAAAAGCTTTCACAAAAACGAAAATCCGATAAAACAACTTCAAAAGATCTTGGAATAAGATTGTGTGGTAAGTTTTAAATTGTTTTGTTTAAGGGATATAGGTTCTTGAGGGTCAAATGAAATATATGAATGTATACTGTACATTACAAGAATTTAGGTACAGTAACTATATTGAATGTTTTAAATTCTTGTTGCAATAATTTAATTATTGTTATTTTTTAGGGATGCAATATTACGATTCATCGTCAGCAACGTATCAGTGCATTGACAAATATTACGGTAGAAAACTGGATCAATCTGGCCTTAAAAAATTGCTCAATAAATTTTTCAAAACTGCACATGGTGAAAGAAGAAGAGCAGTGTGCACAGAGCTGCTGTCAAAACTTGCAAGAATTCGTTCAATCATCGCTTCCATGGATGGCCTAAGACTGTATGGAACTTCATTGTTGATAGTTTTTGAAGGAAATCCAAATATTCAAGATAATGTAAGTTTGTCTAATTTGGTTTTAAATATCAATTACAGTAAACCTTTTTTAGAATCTGGACGCGCGATTAATTGATTTCGCAAATGCCACATGCAATGGCCTCTCTGAATCCCTACATCAAGGCCCAGATGCCGGTTCATTATTAGGAATTGATAATTTGACCAAAATTTTGTCAGGTTTATTAACAAAATAATTGTAATTTTATTTGTGTTTATGTATGTAATTTTGTACATTCCCGAATTGTTTTTTGCTTCTCACAAGTATTATTGATACAGGTTTACTTTTTGTATATGTTTTTGATTTCGTTTATCACTTAAAATAAAGTTGCAATGATTTTATTACCATGTTTTTTTACAGTATTTTGGACACAGCTAACAGTCAAATACAAATAATTTCAATTCATCCAAAACATAATATTTAAATTTTATGAAAATGGTTACTGTATCTTTGGCTTGTCTTACATTAATATGGTGAAGCTACAGACACGAATTTGCTAATATTTAATTTGAAAAATGTCGAGACAGCCTAATCTCGAATTATATCAACCCGTATTTTCAATTTTAAATTATTTTTGCAGCAAATTGTACCAATAATTCTGTAATGTCATATTTTTAATTTAAATTAAATTATTTTTTGAATTGTAGATGAAGTTGAAAAGAAATTAATGGATTCTTCATTGTTAATTTTTCCAACATTGGTATAATTGTTTTTCATCAAAGTTCAAAAAATCAACGGCATCAATGTAAAAAACCCCAAGGCAAAATACAAAAGATAAAAGTTTTGT
Organism: Panagrolaimus sp. LJ2414; assembly: GCA_024447195.1. NCBI lineage: Eukaryota > Metazoa > Nematoda > Chromadorea > Rhabditida > Panagrolaimidae > Panagrolaimus > Panagrolaimus sp. LJ2414. Next base: position 1,462,041 of record JAMRXY010000018.1, read on the forward strand.
TTGTTTGAAAGCATTTACTGGATTTTGTACACACACAAAAAGATTTAGGTCATCAATTTTTTTTAACGGCATATGCCATTCAAAGAAAATGTTTGTCCAATCAAAAAAAATCGTGGCATTTTCCGGCTAAAGAAAAGGCAAACTTTTGTTCATTGAATAATTTTTTTTTGTTTTTACAATTCCAAAACAAAGGCGTATGCCAATTTCTTCCATGTATTTTTTTTAAGTTTAGAGTTAATTTTTACGTGCCATATTTTAATTAATTGTTATTCATATTTTCATGTTTTAATATAATCTAAAATGGAAAAATTTTAGAATAACATACGATTATCAAATGCGACGATTACAATCATTTCCTATTTGTGCTTTGATTGAAATCAATCTTGAATTCAATCAAAGCAACAAAGTTGCCGAACAACAACAACTTCAGAAGTATGTTTTTGTTTGCTTTTTTAATTATTTTCTTCATTGTTAATCGTTTTTAGGCTCCAAATGGCAATGCATAGTTCAGTAGCTTCAACAATTCCAACGATTCAGAAGTCTCAAATCCAAAATCATCTTCTTCAACCACAATCAAGTAAGTATTTTTTATTTTTTACAAATGTTTTTTGATCCCAAAACTACCAAATAACATTTTGAAACTTTTATTGGGTAGTTTAAAGTTAATTTTTTTAAAAACAGAATCTCCCCCAATTATTTAAACGTGAATTTTGTTATTTTTCACATAAATAAAACTATCTTCTTTCCTTACATTGTTTTTTTTTCGTGAATTGAATGTGAAAAAAACATAAACATGAATTATGAAACACTTAAAGAAAAAAACTTTGTAATATAAAACTAACACAAAAAAACTGTCAAAAAAACAAGAGAGTTCTTTTTAGTGAAATAACAACAAAAGAAGACCAACTGCCGCCATTTCCTTGGACACCACCCAACTATTTATTTTTTATATATGTTTTTGTACCTTTGAAGAAGAAGAATAACAAAATTTAAATCCACCACTTAAAAGAGAGGGTTGTTTTTCCCGATGTTCTTTAATCCTTGGAGGTTGCTGCTTACTTACCTTCTGGCAGAATGGTGATGTTCGTTTTTAAAATATTTTACGTGCTTTCACGTTGCTTTTATCATATCCAAATATAAAATCCCTACAGATGTGCTAATAACTAAAGTGAAGTTACAGATTGAAAAATATGTTTCAGTATTTGTGGAAATGATTACTGTGGTAAAATTTATTTTTAAAAAACTATTTTTTAATCCTTAAAAAATTCTATCCCAACATTTTTAAATTTTATCGAATGCGCGGTTCACGAGGTCAAAAAATTTTAAACATTGGCAGAACATAATAAAAGCTTTCTTTTTTGTTTATGTTATGTTTAGTAGGCAAAATACAACTCAAAACGTTAAAAAATTTAAAGGGAAATGTTTGAATTTTTTGATAAAATTTCATTTTTTTTAAAATTTTTATCAAAATTCTTCCTTCAATTTTTGCGCGCTAAGAAAATTTTTAATGTTATTTGTTTGTGTTTGAATTTTTTTCGGCGTCTTTTTTTTTGAGTGAGTGAAGGAATTTTTCTGAAAGTTGCGTCTTCAAAAGTCATAAATCCTCGCGAATGTCATTTATCCGATCGCAATCTATGTTTTTTAACGATGCAAAATACATATCCATTGATTTTTTGTATCAGACATTGTCGGTGAGAGCATTTTTATTCAAAAAGACCATCTGTAAATTCTTCAACACAAAAAACTGATATTCGAACCTTTTGTTTTTTGCTTGCATCTCTTCCATTTTTTTCATTGTTTTAGCTTTTTGTTTACTCTTTTAATTGCCTTTTTATGTTTAAAATTCCATAGTTTTGTTTACCTCTCTGAAAAAAATGACTCAATTATTTACTCTTTTTCCCATGAATCTACTTTATCTCCCCCACACACATATCCCAAAATGTCCAAACATCATCCATTTTATTCATGCTTTGTTTGAGCAGCTTTTTCTATGTCATTGATTTTTAGCAGTCCCTTCATTCGTGGAATAAATTTGTTGCTTTCAAGGATTTTATGTAATTGTTTAACTTTATTAAATTCGTCTTTTTAGATCCACATGAACTTCGTACATCTGATATGACAAAACTAGAAAAAATTAATCTCGATGATCTTCCCATTCTTAAAGACAAAGAGTTCTATGATTGCTTGCTTCAATGTGTAAGTTTGTTATAAAGTTTATAATATTTATGTGTTAGTAAATCTTCATTAACTGCTTATAAAGGTAATTACTTCTTTATAAGCATTTGCACACTAACATATATTAATGCTTTATAAAAGCAGATGTCTCTTACGGTGCTTGCAAATGTAAACGTTAAATTTGCACGTGTTAACGCGACATACAATTATCCTCTCTTTTTATTCTTTTTAATCTAATCATTTTTAGTTAACTGAACATCATAGTGAATACGAAAATGTTACATGTCGACCTGAATTTACTGAAGAATTCTTAGCAAATTATTGGCTTCAGTTGATGAAGTAAGTTGTTCTACGTAAAAAATAACTTGAGTAATTAACCTTCCGTTTTTTAGAAATGCACATTTTAAATATGTTCCTGAAGTAACTGTTGATGACAAGGGCTTTGATTCTATTCATCGTTCAGTTTTTGAAATTTGTGAAAGCAGAATTGATCTTCGTGTTACCACCGGATTTGCTTTGGATTGTAAAAAATTAGGTAAATTCGTTTTCATTTGGAGAGCTTTGACTTATTAATAAAATTTTAGCCGATGACAAACAAACTCAAAGTCGAAATTTATTTATGCTGATTCTTTTGTTTATTTCTGAATGGATTGAATATCATAAAGGAAATTATCCACTTTTTTCTCTCAGTAAACATAATCCTGATGTTAATGAATGTTTCAACAAACTCTTTAAGAAAATTTATCAAGGAACTGATAAAAATTTTGAAGGATATATTTTTGAACGTCAACACAATTTATCAATTTTAAATCAATTTCAAGCGTTACAAAATGAGATACAAGATGAGGCTAATGATAAAATCAAAGAAGTGGAAGATTTTAATACATCATTTGCTTATACAATTAAAGAAAAGACACATCTCCAACAAGAATTGTCAAAAGCAAAAACTGAATTGGCAGAATCCGAAATTCTTCTCTCTCAAAAAGATGCTGAAATTAAAAATATACGTGAAGAATTATTAAATGCTCTCTCAAATGATCGAGTGAAAGAAGAAAATCAGAAGCTTGATAGATCCCTTGATGAGAAGAATACTGAAGTGGAGCAGCTCAAAACTTTGTTATCAAAAGTACAAGCAGAGCTTCGTGTTGTTTTAACTCAACTTCGTGATCTTCAGGAAAGTAAATCTGAAATTGAAGATGAATTTGGTGCTTTTAAAATTTCTTTTGATGAAAATACTGCTTCAATTAGTGATAAGGTAAGCTGTTTTTTGCAATTATTTTTATTATCTTTACACATATGTATTTTAGTGGACTGATATGAAAACACTTATTGATGATTTAGCTGCTGAACGTCGACAAAATTTATCACTTACAAATCAACTTCAAGAAATGCATGAAGAATTTGAAGATCGGACTAATGCTAATATCAAAGAAATGGAAGATTTGAATAAGGCGTTTGCTGATACCATCGAAAAAAATAAACATCTCCAACAAGAATTGTCACAAGCAAAAAATGAGTTGGAAGAATCTAAAGTCATTTTCTCTCAAAAAGATGCCGAAATTGAAAATATTCGTGTAAAATTATTAGATGCTTTCTCTCAAAATGATAGCTTAAAAGAAGAAAATGAAGAGCTTTTAAAAACTGTAAACAGAAAGTCGGGTAATGAAGAAAGAAACGAAGAAATAATTCAAAAGCTTGATAGATCTCTTGGTGAAAAGAATACTGAATTGGAACAACTCAAAACTTTGTTATCAAAAGTACAAGCAGAGCTTCGTGTTGTTACAACTCAACTTCGTGATCTTCAGAAGAGTAAATCTGAAATTGAAGATGAATTTGATGCTTTTAAAAATTCTTTCGATGAAAATACTGCTTTAATTAGTGATAAGGTAAGCTGTTTTTTTGCAATTATTTTTATTATCTTTACACATATGTATTTTAGTGGACTGATATGAAAACACTTATTGATAATTTAGATGCTGAACGTCAACAAAATTTATCACTTACAAATCAACTTCAAGAATTGCAAGAACAGATTGAAGATCGGGCTAATGCTAACATCAAAGAAATGGAAGATTTAAATAAATCATTTGTTGATATCATCGAAAAAAATAAACATCTCCAACAAGAATTATCACGAGCAAAAAATGAATTGGAAGAATCCAAAATCTTTCTCTCTCAAAAAGATGCAGAAATTGAAAATATTAATAATCAAATACAGTCTTTGAATGGTTTGGTAAACAAACTTCAGATGGATAATGATTTAATTAATGAAGAATTATTGAATGCTCTCTCTCAAAAGGATCACTTAACAGAAGAAAATGAGCAGCTTTCGAAAACTGTAAACAGAAAGTCTCGAAATGAAGAAAGAAACGAAGAAATTATTCAAAAGCGTGATAGATCTCTTGATCAAAAGAATGCCGAATTGGAGCAACTTAAAAATCTCTTATCAAAAGTACAAGCAGAACTTCGTGTTGTTTTAGCTCAACTTCGTGATCTTCAGAAAAGTAAATTTGAACTTGAAACTGAATTTGATGCTTTTAAAAATTCTTTCGATGAAAATACTACTTCATTTTATAACAAGGTATTCTGTTTTTATGCAATTATTTATATTATCTTTACGCATATTTTAGTGGACTGATGTTAAAACGCTTGTTGATGATTTAGCTGCTGAACGTCAACACAATTTATCACTTACAAATCAACTTCAAGAATTGCAAGAAGAAGTGTCTTCACGAGAAAGAAGCCGGACTCCATCTCTTCATGATGAAGGTGTACGGGGATGTAATTCGAGACGGACAAGTTTTACTGGACCTCCTTTATTTGATGTTGGGAATGCAAGTGAATTGTTTTCTGAACCCTTTGATGAAGCCGATGAAATGCGTCTTGATTCTGGTTTTGGTAGTACTGAAACTAGTCCACGAGATGTTACCGCTGCTGTTGTCCCTGCTGCAAACCAATCATTTATTCGTCGAAGTGTTTCATCAGTTCCAAATTGGATTATGTTCGTATCATCGTTTATCATCTTATTCACAATTTACTTGCATTTGGTTGGCGCTATCGTACCATCTTGGATTTATATCAAAGTGCATCATGATGAATTGCCACCACAATGATCTCATTTTTTTTAGCTTGTTTGTATTGTTAGGCATTTCCATTTTTGTATACGGGTTTTTTCTTTAGCTTTAATTTTGTATTCCTTTTTATTGTTTCGGGTTATTGTATTCTTAGATGTTTGCCTTTTTTTTAATTTTTCTGTTAATAGTTTTTTCTGTAAAAATGTTGTCTTTGTACAAATAAAGTGGATTTGAATTTTTCATTTTTGTTGTATTTGAAGCAGTTAGTGAATATTTAAGGATGACGTAATTTTAATTCGAAAAATAAATTCTTTTGTTTGAAATTGTATACGGTAGTACAAAATCTTTAAAATCTTGACTTTTCACAGATAGTTTTGTTTATCAAAACGTTAGATTTTCAGACACTTTAATTATCTGAAATCTGATACATTTTGCTTTTAAAAAAAGAGATTTTATAAAAAAATTTGCTAATTTTAACAATTTTTGTGTTCTTTTCTAAACATTTTCCACAGTTTTTGTGTTTTGTAGAGTTTTGAATGCAACCAATTTTGAAAAATGTATCTAATTTTAAAAAATAAAGGAAACTTTTGCATCATAAAAAATGAAATAAAAACGGTTTTTTGAAAAGAATTTTGTTATTTTTGTACGAAAGTATTTGGGTTTTGTTGGAGTTTTATTTCAAAAAATGGAAAAACTTGAAAGTCTTATTAAAATTTACAGTAATCAGTTTATGAAAGATTCATTGATTACAGTATTATCAAATTTTGTATTTGATTCTGTCGAAGTAAACAGGAATAATAATTCCCAAAATTTTTTACAAGAAGGTATTATTCGTTGTGATGGAGGTTCCGCAAAAGCTGCTGTCAAAGATCACACAAAAATTCATCGCTACCGTCAAGATATTTATTCAAATTTATGGCTTCTAATTTATCCTTTACAACATAATTTTTCAAAATGTTTTTATTTCAAAAAAGAAGATCCTAACCAGCTTTTATTCAAATTTATAACTCTAGAAAACACTTCAGTGTCAGATATTGATTTTATTCAAACTTTAACATCATGTTTGCGACAAACAATCCCAAACTTTGGTACTGTACTTTCAATTTCAGAATTAGAGTTACCGTATGCTTTCATTCATGAAATTTATACCATTGTTTATGTCGAAAAAGATTCGGTTGATATTGATATTTTTGGTAATTTTTATCAACTTGGAAAAATTGCGTCATTAAAATTTGTGTCATCTGAGAATTCAGAATCCACAATATCAATAATCAAATCACTTTTTAAAAAGCCAATTGTTGAAATGAATTTGGATCAAAGTTTATGGAGAATTGGTTTGGATTCACTTAAAATTGCAACATTGGAATTTAAGTTGAAAGCAATTTTTGATGGAACCGAAAATTTTCCGCATGGATTTTGCCTGAAACTTGAAAGTATCCGACAACTTTTGGAAATTACCAATGCTTTGGTTTTAAAGCAAACAAAGATTAATTCAATTTTTAAAAAATGTGATCTAAAAATGCCAAAATTGCCGATCACAGAAGCTCAAAAACAACTACTATTTTTATGCAAAACTGAAAACGGGAATGATTTTGTTGAAGAATTTTCGGCAAATTCCGAAATTCCTTTGAAGTTTCAAAAACTTAAAAATGCGTTGACCGAAACTTTAGAAGCAAATCCTTCGCTAAAATCTGTTTTTGGGCTTGATTATGCAAATATTTTACCAACTGATGAAGCTGTGATTATTTTTACTGATTTAAAAGAATTTAATAATTACAAATTTAATGTTTTTTCAAAGCCTTCTTTGGCATTCTTTTTTGCCGGAGGGAAATTTGCAATGAAATTTCATCACATTTTACTTGATGGAAAATCTCTTCAACTTTTTGTTGATCAATTGATGGCATTTTATCATGAAAATCCACCAAATCAAAACTTGAATTATTTTGATTTTGCACTTTTTGAATACAAATTTTTGGAATCAACAAATTTTTCAAAGGATTTTGATTATTGGATGACAAAGTTATCAGTGGTTGAAAATTTTCCAAAACTGCTAAAAATCTCAAATTACTTTAATAATGATTACGGTGGATCAATTGTTGCTGTTGATTTCCCTCAATCATTGACAACAAATTTGCATAATTTCTGCTCGTCCAATTCTGTTAGCCTTTTCTCCGCTTTTATTGCATCTTATCGATTTTTGATTTATAAACTTTATGGATTCACGGATTTCCCATTTTTAATTTCAATCGATAATCGACTGGATGAAAGATTTCAAAACACCATTGGTTTATTTGTTAATTTGGCTACCGTATCCTTTAAGCTCGATCCAAATGAAAACTTTTTAAAACTGTTAAAACAAGCAGCAACCGATTTAACAGAAACAATTTCACATTCTACAGTACCCTACAACAGAGTAATATCTGCCCTGAGGCATCAAAGCTTAAATGAACCTGAAATGCCTGAGGTCATGTTAGTTCATGATCAAGAAGCTGCCTTTGAAGATGCCGAAATTTCAACACCTTTAAAGAAAAATTTTGTTCAAAATCCACAAATTTGGTATTTGAAAGAAATTGGAGAAAACCTGAAATTACAAATTGAATTTCGGGATTCTTTATTTTCTTCTGAAGCCATGGAAAATCAAGCTTCGAGATTTTTGGGTTTGATGGAAAAGGTTTTACAAAATCCAAAAATGCCGCTAAAAAGCTTTGATTTCTTAACACAAACAGAAATGGATCAATTTTTGGAGTTTCGACAAGCTTTATCAAATCCGATTCCTATTGTTTCACCGATTCAATTAATTTTTCAAAAGTTAGAAACAAATTTGCATAAAGTAATTATAAAAACGACATCTGAAGAACTAACTTCTGAAGACTTGATGGAAAAAGTGGTACAGTATGCTGAGAAACTAAAATGCATTTATGAGGCAAGATTTAAAAGACTACTGCCAACATATGATCAACCTGTTGGAATATTACTTCAACGATCAATTGATTTGATCAAACTTGTCTTGGCATGTTGGTATTTAAATTTGGCGCCATTAATGTTAACCCCGGATTGGCCATTTGATAGAATTAAAACAAGTTTAACAGGATTTCAAAATTTGATCCTTATCACTGATAACGATGATTTTGTTGAAAGCTACAAAGAATCATTTGATGCTTCAATTTCGCTTATTTCAATCAAAACTTTTCATACCCTTAAATCAAATCCCACCAAATCTCGGCTATCAATGGCATCATCAAATCCAACGGATTTGGCATATCTCACTTTCACATCTGGATCAACTGGATCTCCAAAAGCTGTTCAAAGCCTTCAACGTGGTTTAATTAATTTATTCCAAAATTATTCCCATTATTTTTCAATCACCTCCAAATCTACCGTATACCAAGTTGTAAATCCAGCATTTGATATCTTTTTTGCAGATATCATTTCAACATTTGGAAATGGGTCAACTTTATTTTTGGCATCACAAAAAATTCCAAAAATGGATGAGCTTAAAGAATGTACACATGCATATATTATGCCAGCATATCTCTCCCAGTTGGATTTGGATAATCCTGAGATTTTAAAAATCCTTAAAAGTCTTGATGCAATTTTGTATGGTGGTGAACCAATGAATCCAAACTGCTTGCAAAAAGCGTTGAAAGAAGGCTTAAATCTGTTTCAACAATTTGGAGTAACAGAACATTCAATTTATTCAAATTTTATTTCGCCCAAAACAATCGAGGATCGACTTGTTGTTGGACAAAGCTTTGACAATTTTCATGGATATTTAATTGATTCTGATGGATGCCGATTACCGCCGATAAATCTTGGAATTCAAGGAGGATTTCGATCAGCTGGGATTGCCGTTGCCCGAGGCTATGTCGGATGTGAAAAACAAAACCAGGCCTTCGGGGAAGAGGAATGGTTTGATGGATGGAGATACTTTGATTCTGGAGATCAAATGAAAGCTATCCCTGCAGGGGAAAATGATGAAAATCCATGGAATTGTAAATTTATTTTTTGTGGAAGAAATGATTCACAAATTAAAATTCGCGGTAATCGCGTGGAACTTCGGGATGTTGAAGAACCTTTTCGACGGCATTCAAACATCAAAGAAATTGTTTGCTTATTTGATGGCATTAAACTTATTGCATTTATTGCTTTCAAAAATCCCATTTTGATGAATGAAAAGGATTTAAGAGATCTGGCACTTCAGAATCTTCCCATTTATATGATTCCTGAAACCTTTGTAATTCTTGAAACTTTTCCATTAAATTCAAATGGCAAAATTGATCGTCAAAAACTTTTATCATTATCAGTCGAAACTTCTGAATCTCAGAATCATCGAGAAAATGCTAGTTTGAAGGTTAAACCGTCTTCTGCTGATATGCAAATTATTTGTTGTGAAATATTTGCAAAACACCTGAAAGTTCCATCCTTAACTCCAGGGGATGATTTATTTCAAAAAGGCGCGGATTCCCTAAAGCTATTAATGGCCGTGCAAGAAATTGACGATACTGTAGGAATGAAATTGGATTTGGCAATCATCTTTCGTGTTAGAACAATTTCAAAAACATTAGAATTACAATGTCCTTTAAAAAGTACTGTTTCGCTTCAAAAACATCATTGGGAAATTTCTGATTCTGAAAACTCAAATTTTAAAACTTCTGATGCTATTTATGAAACAGAAATTCATCAACTTTCACATTCACAAGAACATCTTTGGTTTCTTGAAAAGTTGAATCATGATTTTTCAAATATTGCTTCAGATGCATATATTTTAAAATTCAAAATTACTCATTCTGAATCGTTATCAAAAACGAAATGGAATGATTTGATTAAATTTCTGATAACAAAACATCCAATTTTACGGACACAAATTATTGAAAATGCTGGAATTCCGAGTCAAAGAATTCTTCAAGTTGATGATGAGCTTGTTCAAAAATTATCCACAAAAACTGATACCGTATCCCCAGATATCCTCACTGAACCACCAATTAAATTTAAGATATCTGAAGATTTAAAAACCCTGGAAATTGGTTGTCATCATATTGCAATTGATGGATATTCTTTGAATATTTTAATTTCCGATATTGAGGCCTTTTTTAATTCTGAATTGCCTGAGGCAATTATTCCGGATTACAAATATTTTGATTTTATTAAATCTCAAAAAGCCAACAATTTTTCGCAAGATTTGCAATTTTTTCAACAAAAATTATCGATTGTTAAAAATTTTTCTTCTCGAATGGATTATCCCCGATCTCGAGGGTCATCCTTCCAAGCAGGACATTACCATACTTCATTAAAAATTAATGGATTTGATGAATTTCTTAACAAATATCAAATATCTGAAACTCATTTCATTTTGGCAATTTTCGCTCTTCAACAATTTGGTAATTGTTTTTCATCATCCGAAGATAATGCCATTTCTGTTGGAATGCCATTCGCAAATCGATCCCTTACATTTGTTTCAACCGTTGGGTATTTTGTAAATGCCCATGCCATCCCTATTTCATGTCCTTCTTCAACTCAATCTTTTGATCATTTTCTTACAAAGATTAAAGATATCGTACTCGAAATTCTTTCACATTCTTCTGTTCCATTTGAGCTCGTTGTGAGACAACTAAAACCAAAACGTGAAATAAATAAATCTCCAATTTTTCAACAAATGATTATTTTTGAAGATTTACGAAATCCCAAAACTTTTGATAATTTTGAAGTGACTGAAATGGATTCAAATGAAGCAAAATTGGATCAAACTTGGAGAATTAAAAGAACAGCAAATGATAAATTTGAAATTCATGTTGAATTTATTAAGGCTTTTTTCAAGGAAGAAACAATTTCAAAAGCTGTTGAAAGATTTAAAATACTGATTACAAAGGTTTTGGAAAGAAAAATCACTAAATTAAGCGATATTTTTGAAGATGAAGAAACTTTACAAATGTCAATTGAAAATTTATGGAAAAAGATTCTTGAAACGGATGCAATAGAGCCGTATGCAAATTTTTTTGAAGAAGGCGGACATTCTTTGCTTGCTGCAAGGCTTACTTCAATGGTGAATTCCAAATTTGGGATTAAAGCTTCAATAAATTTATTGTTTGAGCATCAAACTTTGGAAGAATATTTTCATGCGATTGAAAAGTTGTTGAACAAGAATAACAATATGCAAATTTTGGCAACAGAAACAAAATCATATCCGACTCAAACATCTCAAAAATTTCCAGTTAATCCCTTACAAATTCCATTACTTGAACTACTACGAAAAGCATCTGAAGCTGGAAATGCTCCTCTGCTGGAAGCTTATGTAAATCAAATTCAAATACAATGTCCGAATGGAATTAAAATTGATAAAATTAAAAATGCCCTAGAACAACTCCTTCAACGGCATACTGTATTACGAACAAAATTTGGTTACTCAAAAATTGATGGGTCAACAGTTTTTGAATATTTTTATACTATACAAGATTTGGATTACTGTAGAAGATATTTGTTATCAACAACAAAATTTTCAACAATGAATATTTTTGAAGATACTGTATTTCGAGCTTCCATGAATGAATCAAATGTTTTAACATTGGAAATTAGTCATTTGGTTTCGGATGGGCATTCAATGAATATTTTAGCGAAAGATTTATTTGCTCTGTTCACAAATAAGCCTTTGCCGGATTTGGTCGTGGATTATGCAAATTTCAATCAAATTTTTATTGATTCTGCAAAACAAAATGAAAAAGAACAAAAAGAATTTTGGGCCAAAATGTTTTCTAACAAGGATTACAGTAATCTGGAAACAGATTTCATTGAAAAAGGCTTTGATTATTCTTCAGCTTCAGTTTCAAAGATTTTTGCCAATGGCAATTCATGTTTAGCAAAAGCTGTTAAAGATTATCGCTGCAGTCCATTGTCTTTGCTGCTTTATTCTTTTGCATTTCGATTTCGAGAGAAACTTCGAGATTTTGGTGCCCCTTTGAGAATGGCATTTTGCAAAGATATGCGACCATCAGAAGAATTTTACAATTCTATTGGATTCTTTGTCAATACTTTAATCATTCCCATCGAGACCACTGATAATATCCACGATATTGAAGAAAAAGTTCAAAATGCACAAAAATATTCATGGATTACTGTAGATGATGCAAGAAAATGGTCAACTAAAAATGGAGATGAAAATTTATTTAATGTCATGTTAGTGTTGGATAATTCACCAAATATGGCTTCAACAGAAAAATTAAATGGATATAAAGTACTTGAATCAAAACAATCTTCAACAAAATTTGATTTAACTGTTTTTGTTCAAATAAATGGCAAAAATTTGAATATCAAAGTTGAATATCGAAAAGCTTTATGGAAGCAAGAAACAATTAACACTTTATTAGATTCATGGGAAACAGATGGCTTTGAAGAAAAGGTTCCAAAAATTTCAAAAGTTTTACTAGAATTTAATGCTCCAACAACAAATGTGATTACTGTTGATTTTGATAAACGAGATATTACTGTAATTTTGATGGAAGTCTTTGAAAAATATGGTAAAAATATTGCTTTAAAAAGTGAAGACGCTGAAGTTACTTATAATCAACTTCAAAAACGGATTATGCAAATTAGTAATCAAATTCAAGAAGAATATTTTAAAGAAATGGGATGCATTTTTGGTGTGGATACTGTAATCCCTGTAATATCAAAAAATTCAATTGAACAATGGCTTCTTTGTCTTGGGGTAATCTTTGCTGGAGGCGCTTATCTTCCAATTGATAGTGCAACACCTGAAGAAAGGATTTCGAAGATTCTGGAACAATTAGAACCAACTTTAATCATCTCAGATAAAGATATTCGAGGATTTAAATCAATAACAATGGATAAATTAAAATCATCAAAATCAACATCAAAATTCAATATCCAAATTAATCCCCATAATCTTGCCTACATAATTTTCACTTCTGGAACCACAGGAATCCCGAAAGGAGTTTGCATAAATCGATTAGGACTTTCAAATCTGATTTCTGATGCCCAAAGCTTTTTCTCAATTGATTCAACTTCAAAAATTTATCAATTTACAAATTTTTGTTTTGATAATTCTGTGCTTGAGATTTTTGCTGCACTTGGATCTGGTGCAACATGTTTTATTCCAGGCGGATATTTTACTGCTGATAAATTTTGTCAACAAATCTCTGATTACGGTATCACCCATGCAATGCTCTTTCCTGGGCTGGTTGAAACATTTGATGACAGCGAATTGGCAAAATTGAAAGAACTTAAATGTTGGATTTGTGGAGCTGAAAAACTTGGTGAAAATTTATTCAAAAAAGCCATGAATCTTGGAATAAATGTTATCCAAAATTATGGACCTACAGAAACAACTGCATATTGTTTACGGAAAAAATTAGAATTAATTGATGATCCACAAAATTTGGGGGCACCAGTTCAGAATGCCATTGTTACAGTAAGAAGGCCCGATGGATTTGAAGCAATGAATGGAAGCAAACTTGAGTTGTTTATTGCAAGTGTTGGATTAACTCGGGGATATCTGGGCCGTAAATGGGAGGATCAACCTTTTGTTACTTTTGGTGATGGATTAAGGTAAGCTTTAAAACCTGTTTTTGAAGGATGTTATAAAAGTTGGGATTGAGTTTTTTCTTCCCCCCAGACTATTATTAATAATATTCCAATCCATTTTCAGATATTACCCCTCAGGGGATATATGCCAAAGGCTACCATCTGGTGAAATTCGATTTATTGGTCGAAAAGATAATCAAGTTAAAATTCGTGGATTCAGAATTGAACTGGATGAAATTGAATCATGCCTTTTAAGTTTTCCAACCGTATTGGCAGTCAAAGTTTTATTATTGAATCAAAAAATGGAAGATATAATTGCATTTTATTCTTCAAAAATTCAAATTGGAACAAAACAATTGAAAGATTTTTTAAAGCAAAAATTACCATATTACATGATTCCACGATTTTTTGTTTATCTCGAAAATTTCCCATTAACTTCAAATTCTAAAATTGATACAAAAAAGTTGATGGAATATGAAACAAGCCCTAAGGGGATGATGTCTTCTGATGGGGAAGAAGTAACAGCAGAAGAGAAGATGAAACAAATTTGGCAAAAAATATTAAAATTGAATCCTGCAGATTTTGATTTGCATGATAGCTTTTTCTATCTTGGCGGGAATTCTTTAACTGCTCAAAAATTGATTAATGAAATCAAAAATGAACTTAAAATTGAAATTAAAATGGAAAAATTCTATCGTAATCCAACACTTTCTTCAATCTTAACAATGACTCAAATATCAAAAGAAGAGACGATTGTTCCAACATCAAAAGCATTACCCGACAAAATACCCTTAAGCTATCAACAAGAACAAATGCTTTATTTGGAACAAATTGATCCAGAAAGTTCTTACAATTTAGCATTCATTCAAGAATTTGGCAAAAATTTGGACATTGAAAAACTGAAATCTGCTTTTTTTAAACTTCTTGAAGAAAATTCAGCTTTTCGGACAATTTTTAAGGAATCCGAAGATGACTTGGAAATCTATCAAGAAGTTTTACCTTTGGATAAATGTTTCATCAAAATCAGCGTTGAGCCTTTCAACAACACCGACCCTGAAAAGGCTTCTTTAAAACAATTCAAACAGAAAAAGTTTGATTTATTTAAAGAAATTCCATTGAGAGTTAAAATTCTTGAAACGCAAGAATGTTTTGTCATTCTTTTGATTATTCATCATGGATTCAGTGATGCAACAACAACAATGTTAATGGAAAAAGAATTAACTCAAATTTACCAGGGTAAAAAAAGAATTGCCAATGTCAATAAAATATCCTATCAAGAATACAGTATCCAACAAAAAAGTGAAGTCTTCCAAAAAGAAATTCAATCTTTAACATCTGATTATATGGAAGATTACGGTAGTACTTATAATTTGACACCAGCAAAAGTTGAATCAATATTTAAAACAAATAATTTTACACAAATTTGTAAGAGTTTTCAATTTCGATTAACTCTTTCAAAATCAAGATTCACGCCATTCACGCTTATTACTGCTGCCATTGCCAAGGCATTTTTGCCAATGTTTCCAAAAGAATCCTTTTTACTTTTGGGTTGTCCATTCGCAAATCGAACAATTGAAACTTCCGAAACTTTCGGGAATTTTTTGAATAATTTGCTGCTGCCGCTAACTTCAAAGCATTTAACCGCCGCCTTTGATGATTTACAAAAAGAATTGTTGAATCTTGCAAAATACGGTAAAATTCCATTTCAACATCTTTGTAAGAAATTGAGACATAAACCATCCAGCATCAATTCTGTGGATATTCAAATTTATCTAAATTGTCGCTATGATTTGGAAAATGAATCTGAATTAAACTTTAATGAAATCAATCAAAACAAAGCTTCAGATTTACATGAAATTTTTGGTGAAGTTACAAATTATCCAATAGAAATTGACCTTGATGAACTACAATCAACTACAAAAACATCTGACAAAAACTTTGAAATTACTGTAAGAATCAGCAAAACCTTTTTTGAAGCCGATGAAAAAAAAGTTGAAGAACTTTGTCAAAAATTTAAATTTGAAACTGAAAAAATTTTTCATTCAAAAACAGCAAATTCGATAAATGAAAAAATGTTAGTTATTTTTAACAAATTTCTTCAAGCGGATTTAACAAAAGCTGATCTCCATAAATCTTTCATCGATTTAGGTGGTGATTCAATTTTGGCAATGAAACTTCGGCGAGCGATAATGAAAGAAACCGGGCATGAAATGGATTTGAGGATTTTAATGACTGCAAAAAGTCTCTCCGAAATTTTGAATCCAAACTTTGAAGAATCATCAGATAATGAGATAATTGAATTTCACAAATACAAAGATCAGCCAAATCCGGGATATCCCGGAGCTTTGATTATCTTTATTTATCCACTTGTTGGAGGATGTTTAATTTATTCATCCCTGATAAAGCAGCTAAAAACTTTGCATCAATCAAAAATTCAATGCATTGCTGGATTTCATCCTCCATCTACCCTGCCAAAAAGTATGGAAGAATTAGCTTTGATCCATAAATCTCAACTTCTAAAATTCTATGATTTACAAAAATTCCCTAAAATTCTTTTTATTGGTGCATCATTTGGTGCTGCACTTGGTTATCAAATTTGTCAAGAATTAAAATCTTTTCAATCGATTACTTTAATTTCAATTGATGGAACTTTACAAACTTCCCCAAAATCAATTCCAACCTTTGAAATCCACGAAAAACAAATTTGCGATATTATTTCAAAGTTTTCAGCGGATTTTGAGGGTGATAATTTTGAAGTTAAAAATGAAATTGAAAAAAGTTGGAAATTACTTCAAATGGCAGCAAATTATACACCTGAACCTTTGTTGAAACCTATGAAATGCATGTTGCTGTACACTTCTGGAAGTGAATATTTACAAAAACTTTGGAAAAAATACACTCACGAAATTGAAACAACTCTTATTGAAGGAAATCATGAAACAATGCTTTCAGAAGAAAATTGTGAAAAGGTTGCAAAAATTATTTTATATAAATTATAACCATATTAAAGTTATCGAATAAATAAATATTGATTCAAAATTTCAAGAGAACAAAATACAATAAACTCTAAAAAAAGCCAGTATTTGTCATCAAAAAATTACATTGGAGTATTTTTTTCTATTTTTCACAAAACATTTAAAATCACTCTTCTAGCTTTTTGAATTCAAGACAGTTAATAATTTAGAAGGCCATGGACATACCATGGATTACTGTACTTTCTATTGTGATTTTGCAAAATTTAAGAAAAATTTTTCGAGAAAAATTACTGCTAAAAACATATTTTTCAATAAACATTGAACTTTCTGTTTTGTGTCTATTAAAAATGCACCAATAAAAAAGATTGCTTTTTTAAAAAAGAGAAGAATGAGAAGGAAAAAACTACAAAGTTTGAGTCGAAATCGATTGCATTTTTTTGCTGCATTTTTTTGTTTGTTTGGTTGAAGTTGCGCGTTTTCCTGTTACTAAAATATTATTTTTTTGCAAATTTTCTATTGTTGTTACAGGCTTCTGTAGCAGCTTCATAAGTGATTTAAAAATATGGAAATTAAAGAAGGAAGACACGAATATAAAGATTCAAATGGAACCGTGCTTGAAGGATTATTAGCTTATCCGGCGTGAGTTTTTGTTCTTTGTACTTTGCTCTTTTCGAGATTTTTGAAAATTGTCTTTGCTTTGAAAAAAGAAAACACAGCTTGTTTGAATCAGATTTATTAATAATTAGTGAGTTAACATTACGTAAAAATTTCGGCTTATCAAGGGAATACCGACACCAGTTTTAATTAAACTTTGTTCATTGCCTAAAAGTCATGTGGTCAGGAAAATTGGGACCATTTTGGATACCCTCCGAAGAAGGGCTTTTTTAACTTAATCAATGAGAGTGATCATTTTAATTAACAAATTCCCATATTCCAAGGGCACGTGATTTATGGATGGAATGTTGTGGGGCCTTTTTGTAGTGCATTACTTTAAAATAATAACAACCAAAACATGCAAGTTCAAAATCTTTAGAGGAGCAGATAAAACAGGAGAAAAATATCCTGCTGTTCTTGTTCATCATGCTTTTGCGGGAATTACTGAACATGAAGAAGAAAAAACTCGTGAACTTGCTCATCTGGGATATGTTGCTTTTGCAGCAGGTAAATTCTTACTGTAATAATTTACTTTAATTTAAACAACTTTAATATTATCAGATTGTTACGGTAAAGACGTAAAAGCAAATTCCCGGGAGGAATGTTTTGCCCTTTTAAAGCCAATGGTTGCGGATCGTCGAGGCGTAACAAAAAGCCGACTTTTGGCTGCCCTTGATTTTGTTAAAAATCTTTCGTATGTGGATTCAACAAAAATTGGTTCCATTGGATTTTGTTTTGGTGGACTTTGTGCATTGGATTTATCCCGGTATAATTGTGGAATCTCAGCAGCTGTGAGTTTCCATGGCTCCCTTGATCCCCTTCCAGCTTTGGATTCCCTCTCGCAAGAAGAAAAAGATCCAATTAAATCAAGTGTTATGATTTGTCACGGCGATGCTGACACTCATATTCCCGTTGAAAAAGCTGTTGCAATTATGGAAGAACTTCGAAATCGAAAAACTGATTTTCAATTTATCAGTTATGCAAATGCCAAACATGCTTTCACTGAAATTAGTAAACATTTAAATATCGTAAATACCGTAATCAAATGACTAAAATAATCGATTTCAGAATTTGAAAACTGTGATATTCCTGGAATTGGATATGACGAAAAAGCTTGCCGACGATCATGGCATCAAGCTTTGTATCATTTGGATGAAATTTTACGTGGAAAAAAATAAATCAAAATTTATATAAAAATGTGGTTTTTTAATTTATCAGTAAAAATTGATTTTAGTCGTTTTGCAAATATTTAATAAAATTATAAAATTACTGTACCAACAATTTTTCATATTACTGTAAAAAAGAAGTTTTGGCTTGAACATTGACCCTGATAGAACAAACTAAATATGAAAAACAAAAATGTTTGTGATTAATAATCCTAAAACATTAAAGTGAAAGACACACATTAAAATTGATGACAACTTATTTCTAGAATTGATAAAAAATATTTTATGATTCAAAAAATTGCAACAAAATTCTTTATTTTGCTAAAGTTAAAACTTATTCACCAAAAAGAGTTAACAATAATCATGATTTTTTCGTGGGCAATTAGAGTTGTCTATTTGCAGCGAATTAGTAAGCATTTAAATACCGTAATCAAATAACTTTAGGCCAAATTGAACGATTTTGCAGGACAGGTGGCAATCGAACATTGTGAAATGCTTCTTTGATGATTTTAGGCATGAAATTGCTGCTTTCTAGAATGCCCAACGGCAATTGATTTTGAGGAATGAGATACAAAATTTGAAGGTTTTGAGGATTGACAGACAAGGAAAGAAATAGGTTTTGCAAAAACAACAGGGAAACCATGAATCTTTAGAAATGTAAAGAAAAAATTCAATGTTTAACTATTTTTTATTTTCAAAGATTGATGAATACAAAACTTTTAACAAAAGGATTAAAAATTTGATAACTTTGCAATCGCATTTGTGATCAACAAACAATACAGTACACCGGTTGTGCTTGCAACATGCATGCATGCTGCAAGCACATTTGTTGTTTCAAGCAAAAAACTTTTTTTCCAAAATGCCAAATTTATCTGTTTTTTTTTCTGCGTTTTTTTTTGTTGTTTGTCTGTATTATTTTTATACTAAAGAGTTGTTATTAAAAATCCATGTCTATCATGTTAAACAAAGAGTTTTAGGCGCTAAAATTCTTTGCTTATCGAAGAACTTGTGACACCTTTTTTTCTTCTTCCTCTTTGTGCTTTATTATTTTTACGACTTCACTCTCGCTGTTCTTTTTTGTCTCAAAAAAAGTTAACAATTTTTTGCAGATGTATTATTATTATTTTCTTTGACTGATTTCTGTGTGAATTATCATTCTTCAACGAAACAAAAACTGATTGATTGTAATTTCAACTAATTTTTTATTCATAAAATATCATGATGATGGATTTCTTTGGAATTAAAAATGATTCAACTTCAACAAATTCAGAGGATTCAAAGAAAGATTTTGTAATCGTTAAAGAACTTTTCAAGAATATTATGAAGAAGAATGTCCTCAATAAATATGTAAATTTGGAAGCTGTTGAAGTGCCAAAACTGGAAACAAATTTTGTTAAGAAGCCGGTATTATTTGATCATTTCGATGCTCTGAAAGGAATTACTTCAAATATCAAAGATGGTTCGCTAATTACCAATCGATGCCCGTTAAGATTACTTGCTTTAAATGAATCATGCTCATTACGGATGTTTACAATTATTAAGAATATTAATGGTGAAAATCGAAAATTCTTTGTCTTACAAACATCACCATCTCGAAAATCTTGGTCTTCTGCAATAGCATATAAAATTGGAATTGGACTTGAAGCAACAATTGCAGAAGATATTACCTCATATGTAACATATCGATATAATAAATTTACAGTAAGAAATGGAAAATCTTCAACTATTGATGTTCATTATACCGCACAAATTGATCTCTTCGATGGTATTGGAAATCCGATGGAAATTAAATCCTTGCATTTTAAGAAATTGAATGATAATGAACTTCCTGTGGATTTTGCATGGAAAACTGTTTTGCAATGTAAAATTGGAAAAACTGATAAACTTTTACTTGGCTTTAATTCGTATCCCGAGAATGAAGAAATCTTGATCAAATCTTTCAATATCCCAGATATTTATGTTGGAAGAGTCAAAATGTTTGTTGATTCTGCTTTAACTCGAATGAAAGAAAATCTCACAAAAATTATCAATGAATATCAAACAAAATATGATGGAAAGATTATTCGAATTGAAAAATGTGCCATGAATGAAAATAAGGATCATTTCACTTTTATTATTATGGATAAACTGGATTTGTAAATAATAATTAATTTATTATGTTTTTGTATTGTAAATAAATTGCTTTTAGATACTTTTTGATACATGGTACTTGTATATACAAATAAATTATCTGCTATCTGTCATGCATAATGCTTATAATATTCATAAAATTAACGAGCCAACAATTCGATAAAACTTTTTGCCAAAAAAGGAAAAGAGAATAATAATAGAAATTTTCACATCAAATATTGATTTTGCTTTGCACATATAAGAAATTCAGAGAAAATTTCTTTGACCTTTAATTTAAATGGAGGGAATGACAAAACAATCAATGATCAGTAAAATATGCAATATTCATGTATATTTACGTTTTCTTTTTTTGGTAGCGTCATAGTTTTAGTTATAACTAACTAATATATTGCGAAGACTCTGATAATCACTAAAATGCCTGTTTTAGAAAATTTTATTCCCAAAGATGCAACTCAACAAGTAATATTTGTTTTAAACATATTTTGTCATGATTATGCCCTAAAATTTTTAGAGTTTGTTCCTTAAAAACTATCCGGAGTATGATGGAAGAGGAATAAATATTGCCGTTATTGATACCGATGTTGTTGATAAAAGTTTACCAGGATTGCAAAAAACATCTACTGGTCTTCCAAAGATAATTCATTGTGTTGGTGAATCAGGGATTACTTTAGACACTTCAACAATTGTTAAATCAAATCAAATGGAAAAAATTTTATAATTGGTTCAAGTGGTCGAAAGCTAAAAGTATGTAAAATGTTAAAAACTGAAATTTTAGTTTTTCATTAAAAAAAACTTTCCTTTTTTAAATTAATAGTTATGTAAATAACCCAAATTTAAGATTCCTCAAAAATTTAAAAATCCATCTGATGATTGGCATATTGGGAGCGCACCATTTAAAAAGCTGCACAAAGATGATTGCAATCATGATTGTGATGTTGATAACTGCAAAGTTTGTTGGAAAATATATATTCAATGATCAATTTTGTTAAAATTTAGGGTAGTGAAAATTACAAAGAAAATGTCGTAATAAATATTAATGAAACACCTCTGGTAAATGACGAAATGGCGGATTGTATTGTTTGGTTTAATGGTACAAAATGGCAAGCTTGTATTGATGCTTCATCTACGACATGTTTTTCGAATCTGGATCATACCAAAATTTTGACAAATTACGACGATGAACAAGAAATTGCTTATTTACCAAATAAAGTTCCATACTGTATTAATGTTCTTGATAATGGAATGTCAATGCACGTTTCCCGGCCACCCGATGATCATGGTACTTGTGTTACACATGTTGCAGCAGCATATTTCCCAAATAAACCTGAAAGTAATGGATTAGCCCCTGGGGCACAAATTATTTCACTTTCTGGAGATGTTATTGAAACAGATGTAAGTCAAAGTAATATAGAAATATTTAAAAAAAACGTACATTGCAGTTGTCGAAATGCGTTGAACTTAAATCTGACATTGTAAACATGTCTTTCGCTTGCCCGATTACACCATCCATTGTTCAAATAATGAAAAAATTGGTTGAAGAGCATGGAATTATTATAACATTTTTGGCAGGAAATGAAGGACCATTTTTATCTTCGATTATTGATGGATGTTCTGAAATTTCAAATTATCTTTTTTCAATTGGTTCAATTTATCCTGAAGAAATGAGGCCTGGTGGACATCGTTACAGAGAACACCGCAATTCCGTGCAGTATTATTCATCAAAAGGACCTTTAACATCTGGAGCTCGAGGCGTTGATTTTGTTGCTCCAGGTGATGCTATTGTAGACTTGCCAAAATGGTATCCAATGAAAAATAAGCTGTGTAGTGGCACAAGTTTAGCCGCCCCAAATGCAGCTGGTTCCATCGCGTGTTTGCTTTCAGCTTTAAAAGCTAATGAAATTCCATATTCACCAGCAATGATAAAAATGGCACTTGCAAATACGGCATTTCTTCCTTCAGGCGGAGATAGATTGGCATTCGGGCATGGCATTATTCAAATTAACGATGCCTTTGAATTTATCAAAAAATCGACCAACATTTTACCAATGAAACCTTTTTCGCCAATTTCAATCGATCAATTTGGACAAAAAGGAATTATTCATATTCAAAACCAATACAATTCAATTCAAGAATATCGATATTATGTAAATATCGATCCCAACTTCAAAACAAAATGGATTCAAAAATCAACTAAAAATGATTCCCAATTTGTTAGTTATTCGAAAATTGATAACTTTTTTATCGTCAAAATTGACCCGACTTTTTTGGAAGAAGGAAGTATAAATTATGCAGAAATTCATGGAATTGATTCTTTAAATCCTTCAATCGGTCCATTATTTTATCTTCCAATTACTGTAATATGTCCAGCAGAATCTTTTGTTGATAAGGAAATAGTTTTGAAACGAGGTCCGCCAATTTGTTTCTTCTTTAAAATTCCTTCTGGATCTCAAAAATGTCGAATCACAATTACTTTATTAGAAAGCAGAAAAGAAATAAAAATATTTTTGACCCATCGTCAGAAAAAGAAAGATTCTCTTTGTTGGTGCGGTAAAAATGATTCTGTTAGGAAAAATTATGATTTAAAATTTAACTCAAAGAAAAAAACAAGAACTGTATTGGCTGACATTCAACAAAATGATAAACTTTTTGAAATTTATATTTATCAAAAAAATTCAAGTGCGTCGAAATTGAAACTGAATATTGATTTTTTCTAAAGTTTTTTTATGAATAATAATGATTTCAGTAATCAAAATAATTTGTTTGCCACTTTACTGAGAAATAAATTTGATTGCCATTTTAGACTGTGTCATAATTTTATTAATGTTATGTTGGAACTGAGGAACTATAGAAGTGGTCAGCTTCTATGCTTTCTATGGTGTAAGCGGTGTTCGTGTCCTCCAATGTTAAATGCCTTTTATTAGATTAAAGTTAAATACATGACAATAAAGAAAGGAGCAATCGCCAAAGGCGGCTGTCCCTTTGGGGGGAACAAAGTGGAAGGTAAAAAAAGAGTGAGCATACATGAAAAAAATGGATAGATATTTATACTGAGTTTTAAGGCGTTTCTTTGGTTGTGTAATGTTGTGCAACGTTTATTCCATCACGTTCACTACACAACCGTTGGTTCTCCAGTTCCGACAAAATAAAGCTACCGGTTCTCGAGAACCGACACAAAATATATATAACAACAAAAGTAAGAACGTTTTTAACACATTTTTCGACCACCCTTTTCAAAACAAGCTTCTACATTCTCCGATTTTTAGCACTTTCGATTAATTAATACTAGATGAAAGGCCTGGTACAAATATTATAACTTAAGCCAATATTTGTACCGCATAATAGCCATTAACTTTATCGCATAAAATTTCCAGCATCATACAAGCTCAGAACAAAATATTATATCACCCCAAAGTGAGCCCACTGAAACATAGTTAAAAAGAACTATAACTTTATTGAACAAAACAAATATTATAACCAAGTTAAACAACATAGTTTCCCAAAAGAAGCATTCTTACATGTTACTTGGGTAGAGCATCTGAAAAAAGAAACACAATTATTAATAGGTTTAAAGTCGTGTTTATTTGGCCAAACTTTTGAAAGAAGACCATTTTTTGTTATGGCAACTTTGTAGGTTTTTCATAGTTTTTGATTACTGTAGATTATAAAAGATTTTAGTTACAAAATTGCATTATTGATTGGTGATAATTCAAATAGGACAGAACTCAAATCAAGTGAATATCCAAAAAATGTTTATCAGTATCTGGGAAAAATATCCTCATTATTTTGAAATTCATTAATGTTTACTGTAATTTATAATATGCATTTTTTGATTAATATAAAATATTTTTTAAATAATTTTGTTTTTGAGTAACATTGTTTTGTGATTATTTTGTGAGTAAAAGTTGACGTTCGATAATTTTTTCTCTTATTTCTTTAGGATTTTTTATAAAATCAAACTTTAATTCAGGTTAGACCGATTCAATCGATTTCCGACAAGTCATCTCTTATGAGGTCATGACTAACAGAATTTATGTCGAGACTATTTAAAGAAAGAGAAATCTATTGATCATTTTTGAAATCACCGAATGATTCATTATTTTATTTTCACAATTTTTGTTGTTTTTGTGTCTTCTTTGAATGCAATTGAAGATGTAATGAGTTATTACATCAAACAAGAAAATCCATTAAATCTTCAATTAATTCATCTTTCAAGCTTTAATGATATTTTACCGGTAAAATTATTTATTCTACTGCTTTTAGATACTGTATCTAGATTCCGAAGATGATTCTAAAAAGGGTCAATTTGTTAGCTTCTGAATTCTGGAAATAATGTTTTAGATTTTTTCGTCAGTTCCTTTTACAGTAATCATTTTTATTTTAGAGGAAACAATGCTTATTTGATGAAGCATTAATGTGCTTTAAAAAAGCTTATGAAGATGGTTCTTGCATGATTAAAGTTAAGAAAGATTCAAATGAAGTTTTTGAAACTTCAATTATCGAAATTGAACATTCTGATATTTTTCGAGAATATTTTGAAAGCTGTGTTGGAAAAAATATTCAAAGTTACACAACTTCAACCGAAAAAGAAATCATAATTCCAACACTTCAGGATTCTGAAGGCGATGATATTAACCGAAACCAAATCAATGAAACAACAGAATTTAAACATTTTAAATGTGTAAAAAATGAAATCCAAGAATGTTTTTTTCAATTAAAATGTTTAATGAAATCCCATGACAAAATTATTGATGAAATTTTTCCATTTTGTCGGTTGGAAGCTTTGGAAAAAATGAATGTATCCGATTCGGAGCCGATCAAAGCTTACAATAATTTTGAAGAGATTGAACAACTTTCAACTCATAAACTTGGCAAAATTCATGATCCAAATGTATCCAAATTGCCATCAAAAACCATTGAAATATTTCAAAATTTGACATACGGACATTTAGAAGCTATCAAAATGGCACTAATTCCATGGCCAAAAATTAAAAAAGGTTTTTGTAATCCATTTTCATCCTCAACTTTCATCCAACCAAGTCATCCAAAAAATGAAAAGATTTTGTCATCATTTTTCGTACGGTATCCATATATGCGAGTTTCAAAAGAAATCAAAAATATTTTACAAAATATTACTGCTGAACAATTTCAATCTATTAAAGAGGTCATAAATGTTTCAACACATTTTCGATGGATTATTTGTAAATCTGTGGTAATTTTATCCACTCCAATTAAAACTGTTACAAAAGTTCAAAAGAATGATTGCAACAGCATCAAAAATGAAAATGAAACAAAAAAATTTGAGCCAACTTTATCAAATCTTAAAATTTGCCGAAAATGGGTTTTGGAAGATGATTTTAATAAATCTGGAATTTGTAAATAAAATTTATTTAATGCTTATTGTTTTTGTTACACATGATTTGTAAAATAAAATATAAATAAAACGAAAACACTTTGTACAAAACATAAATAGTTTGTTAAAAGTTGCTGCAAAAAATATTACTGTACTTTTTTGTAATTTTTTTACTTCCTTTTTTGTGTTTGAACAAAACGCGGTTCAACGCCAAAACATTTTTTACAACAAAAATTTTATTTTTTAAAATCTTTTTTAAACAAATATAAAAGTTTCGTTTAATTCATTAATTATATTTTCAATATGTCAGAAGATCAAAACATTGGTGTTTCACCAGAAACTGAAGAACAGACTACAGATGAAACAAATTCTATTGGCTCTGATCGTATGTTTTTCTTTTTTATTGAATCTCGTTCACTCTTAATGTTTTAGGTCAAGGCTGGCTTGCTGAACAAAAAAGATTGGAGGGATTTGAAATTTCAATGGATGATGAAAATGATAGTGACGAAGAAGAAGAAGACAGCGTTGAAGATGAAATTGCTGAAGCAGAAGAAATGATTGCGGAGGAATTTGTTGCCATGTTTAGACGACTTGATTTGCCTTTTGATGATGTAATTGATTCAGATATTTTGTATCGAATTGTATGTGGTCGAAAAACTTGTGGTAAGCTTATCACATTAGCGATATTGATTATGGATGATATTTTTTAGATGAAAAACTGGCCTTCTTTTGTGATAAATTTGAAGAACATTTTGCTTCAAAGAATGATTTGATGACAGATTTAAATCATTTTAGTGATGTTTCTGATGTGACTGATGTGGAAGGATGGAAAATGTTTGATGTATATGATATTGCAGATTTTTTTCGTCTTAATGAAACCTCTACAAAAGCTGCAGATCCTGTTAATGTTGTGGTAATATAAATGTTTATATTCTTTTAACAAATGTTAAATTGTATTCTTTTTAGGTTTTCTCAACTTTAATTGCTTTAAATCTCTATTGTCAATATCCTAAAGATGCTATTATGCAAGGTCGTTACATTTTTGTTAAAGATGGTGGCATGGATTACTTTGAATCTGTATGTTTTTCTGTATTCCTTTCACGCATACTTACACTATATATATTTTTTAGGTAACTAAAGATGATGATCTTAAAAGCATCTTTTTACAAAATATTTGTAATCGTTATGCTGTTCCAGAAATCTTGGATATTCCATCGCTTCTTCATCATTGTATTTCACTTGGATTAGGATGGTTATCAGCTGGTTCAGATGGAAAAATGATTCATAATCATATTATTAAGACCCTTGTCTTTGATGAAATTCCAGAATATATGATTCCATTTCCAAATTGTCAAATGGCCCAATTAGTAATCAGCTCACTCATGGGAGAAAGTACTGGCTTTGCAATTACAGAACATTTTACACTTTGCAGTGAAGAAAATTGGAAAACTTTGCATCAAGTTTGTTTTCTTAATATCTGTTTGACTTTAATTAATTGTTTAATTTTAGTTCCTTTCTGTTGATCCTGATGTTCGGGGAAACCTCTTAGATAGATATATTGAAGATAGAATTACAATGATTGCCCTTGAAATTGTTGCTGATAAAATCTTAGAAGATTTTGATATTATTGAAAAGAAAAAACAAAACGTTCGCGAAAACATTGATGAATGCTGCCAATGGTTGCAAGATTTCGATGAATTGGTTAAACTTGATTAAACTTTGTTTATTTATATGTTCATTCTTATTGTTAACCAATAAATATTGTTGTTTGTTCAAATTTTTGATATTTTCTTACTTTGTTTCTGTTGCTTTTACAGTTATTATTTTAAAACGGTGTGAAGATTTATTACGGTAATGTGCATAATCTACATTGTGTACTAGTTAGTTTCCGATAATTTAAAGTTTTGTTCGATACTGAAAGATTCAGTGCTACTGTAGAAGTACAAATTTTTATAAAATTTTTTTTGCACAACTTTATTATAAGTTGCTGCAGGATATTTTCCAGAAAACCTAGAAGGCAGCGGATTAGCCCCAGGGGCACAAATTGTGTCAATGAATTGGGACAACATTGAAGAATCGGTAAAAATATTTTCAAAAAAAAATTAATATCAAGCTATTTTTAGCTCAAAAAATGTTTTGAACTCAATGTGGATATTATCAATTTTTCAATCAGCTTTCGCCAGCTTTGGGTTGATAGGATTGATAAGATGGTCAAAGATCGCGGAATTATTATCATAAAAGCTGCTGGAAATCAAGGACCATTTTACTCAACAATCGACGAAGGAAGAATTTGGAGTGAAGAAATTTTTAATATTGGAGCACTTTATACTGATGATGTGAAAAAACGTTTCAACGACAAAGAAAGCGTCAATTCTGTCCACCATTTTTCATCCAAAGGACCTTCGTTTTACGGAGCTCGAGGAATTGATTTTGTTGCACCGGGGGCTGCTATTCTGGACTTTCCAAAATGGTATCCTATCAAAAATGAATATCAGCATGGAACAAGTTTAGCCGCCCCAAATGTTGCAGGTTCAATTGCTTGTTTACTTTCAGCTTTAAAAGCCAATAAAATTCCGTATTCCCCAGCAATGATAAAAATGGCACTTGCAAATACGGCATTTCTTCCTCAAGGTGCAGATAGATTGGCATTTGGGCATGGCATTATTCAAATTTATGATGCCTTTGAATTAATCAAAAAATCAATCAATAATTTACCTTTGAAACCTGTGTCACCACTTTTCTTGAATGAACCAACCAAAATGGAATTTTATTAATTCACGTTGATAGAAATAACAATGAATCAACAAAAAGTTATTATGTGAATATTTACCCCGAAATTGTTGAAAATTGGATTTTAAAATGTACTTCGAATGGTAAAAATTTTATTACCGAATACAAAATTGTGAAGAATAATTTAATCAATGTTAAAATTGACCCTACTTTTTTGGAAGAAGGAAGTATAAATTATGCAGAAATTTGTGGAATTGATTCTTTAAAACCTTCAATTGGTCCATTATTTTATCTTCCAATTACCGTAATCTGCCCTGCTAATACAAGTAATTTTAATAAAGAAATCACTGTAAATCCTGAATCTTCAACTCATTTTTTCTTTAAATCTCCTTCCGAATCTCAACAATGCTGCATTAAAATTACATCTTTAGAAAGCAAAAAAGACGTAAAAATTACGTTTGAATATTTCTGGAAAGGGAAATTACATCAACAAAAAGATGGCATCCATGGCAGCAATATTTTTAAATTTACTGCAAAGAAAAATACCAGAACTTGGAAATTCAACGTTGAACAAGGAAAAGAATATTTTGAGCTTCGCTTTTACCATACACATTTAAATCCTGTGAATTTGAAAATGAACTTGAAATTGGAGAAGAAAATTGATTGATTTAAAATTGTTTTGAACGGTTTTGTTCATTGAATTTCATTGCAAAGAAATAATAAAGTTGTGCAAAAAAAATTTTATAAAAATTTGTACTTCTACAGTAGCACTGAATCTTTCAGTATCGAACAAAACTTTAAATTATCGGAAACTAACTAGTACACAATGTAGATTATGCACATTACCGTAATAAATCTTCACACCGTTTTAAAATAATAACTGTAAAAGCAACAGAAACAAAGTAAGAAAATATCAAAAATTTGAACAAACAACAATATTTATTGGTTAACAATAAGAATGAACATATAAATAAACAAAGTTTAATCAAGTTTAACCAATTCATCGAAATCTTGCAACCATTGGCAGCATTCATCAATGTTTTCGCGAACGTTTTGTTTTTTCTTTTCAATAATATCAAAATCTTCTAAGATTTTATCAGCAACAATTTCAAGGGCAATCATTGTAATTCTATCTTCAATATATCTATCTAAGAGGTTTGCCCGAACATCAGGATCAACAGAAAGGAACTAAAATTAAACAATTAATTAAAGTCAAACAGATATTAAGAAAACAAACTTGATGCAAAGTTTTCCAATTTTCTTCACTGCAAAGTGTAAAATGTTCTGTAATTGCAAAGCCAGTACTTTCTCCCATGAGTGAGCTGATTACTAATTGGGCCATTTGACAATTTGGAAATGGAATCATATATTCTGGAATTTCATCAAAGACAAGGGTCTTAATAATATGATTATGAATCATTTTTCCATCTGAACCAGCTGATAACCATCCTAATCCAAGTGAAATACAATGATGAAGAAGCGATGGAATATCCAAGATTTCTGGAACAGCATAACGATTACAAATATTTTGTAAAAAGATGCTTTTAAGATCATCATCTTTAGTTACCTAAAAAATATATATAGTGTAAGTATGCGTGAAAGGAATACAGAAAAACATACAGATTCAAAGTAATCCATGCCACCATCTTTAACAAAAATGTAACGACCTTGCATAATAGCATCTTTAGGATATTGACAATAGAGATTTAAAGCAATTAAAGTTGAGAAAACCTAAAAAGAATACAATTTAACATTTGTTAAAAGAATATAAACATTTATATTACCACAACATTAACAGGATCTGCAGCTTTTGTAGAGGTTTCATTAAGACGAAAAAAATCTGCAATATCATATACATCAAACATTTTCCATCCTTCCACATCAGTCACATCAGAAACATCACTAAAATGATTTAAATCTGTCATCAAATCATTCTTTGAAGCAAAATGTTCTTCAAATTTATCACAAAAGAAGGCCAGTTTTTCATCTAAAAAATATCATCCATAATCAATATCGCTAATGTGATAAGCTTACCACAAGTTTTTCGACCACATACAATTCGATACAAAATATCTGAATCAATTACATCATCAAAAGGCAAATCAAGTCGTCTAAACATGGCAACAAATTCCTCCGCAATCATTTCTTCTGCTTCAGCAATTTCATCTTCAACGCTGTCTTCTTCTTCTTCGTCACTATCATTTTCATCATCCATTGAAATTTCAAATCCCTCCAATCTTTTTTGTTCAGCAAGCCAGCCTTGACCTAAAACATTAAGAGTGAACGAGATTCAATAAAAAAGAAAAACATACGATCAGAGCCAATAGAATTTGTTTCATCTGTAGTCTGTTCTTCAGTTTCTGGTGAAACACCAATGTTTTGATCTTCTGACATATTGAAAATATAATTAATGAATTAAACGAAACTTTTATATTTGTTTAAAAAAGATTTTAAAAAATAAAATTTTTGTTGTAAAAAATGTTTTGGCGTTGAACCGCGTTTTGTTCAAACACAAAAAAGGAAGTAAAAAAATTACAAAAAAGTACAGTAATATTTTTTGCAGCAACTTTTAACAAACTATTTATGTTTTGTACAAAGTGTTTTCGTTTTATTTATATTTTATTTTACAAATCATGTGTAACAAAAACAATAAGCATTAAATAAATTTTATTTACAAATTCCAGATTTATTAAAATCATCTTCCAAAACCCATTTTCGGCAAATTTTTTGGACCATCATTTCGAATAAATATTAGCATAAAAGTAGCAGGTGAAATGAGTACAAAGCAACGTTGGATTGCTTTTACATATGATAAAGAAGAATATTCAATGGAACGAGAACTCATTCTTATGCCCAGATTAGTTTCGGATGCTGAAATCACTTTTACCAATGAAATTCGATGCAAAAATCCTGAGAAAGGCGTTCAAGGCGAAGTAAAAGTTTATATTTTGAGTGAAGGAAGAAGGGCACCAATGTGGATGACAAGCTTTGAAATGCCAATCTCTGAACAGAACTTTATTTAAATAAATATGAAAAAAATAAAACAGTTTAAATTTAAATAAACTTTGAAAAGACGACGAAACAAATAAATCCTCAAACCCCGAGGGAATGTTGTGAAAAAATTGGAATACAATTTTTCAACACACAATTTGAATATAAACTTCAAAATGTACAGTAAGAATAAATAAAATAAAAAATCAAAAGATAAGAAAAATTTTGAACAGTAACAAAAATAGTTATATATCACTTTTCTGTAAACTAATTTGTATCTTCAATTTCAAAGAATCAGAATATGCATGAAAGAAACGAATTTCAAAAGGTTCTTCATCTTTTTCAACGGAGATCGATTTTGTTTGGGTTTTCTTATTTGTTGTGAATTCGAAAAAACGTTTTGATTCAGATGTCTTTTTCCAGAATTTAATCAATTTTTTCTGGCAATATTCCAATGTTATTTCCTTCTCATATTTAATTTTCACTGTAGAAACATCTGTTGCTTTTTTCTTCGTAATCATTTTAAAAGCATTTTTTAAACGAATTGATTCTTTTTTCTTCTGTTGATGCATTTTTGGGATTTCATTTTCTTTTTCATCTTCTTTTTCCAATAAGGTAATTTCAATGTCCAATTGTCTAGATTTGGAAGGAGATTGAAAGAAGAAACAAGTTGGAGATCCTGGATTTACGGTTATTTCTTTATTAAAATTACTTGGATCAGCTGGACAGATTACGGTAATTGGGAGATAAAATAAGGGACTAATTGAAGAATTTAAAGAATCAATTCCTTGAATTTCAGCATATTTTACACTTCCTTCTTCCAAAAAAGTTGTATCTATTTTAACGATAAAAAAGTTATCAGTTTTCAAATAACTAATAAATTTTTCAACAGAAGAATTGCATTTTAAAATCATCCATTTCTGGATCGAAATTCAGGCACTTATTGAGAATTCCCCCCCTATTTTGACGAATTTTTCTTTCTTTTGAAGGGGGGAATTGTCCATAAGTTTGCTTTAGCGCACATGTTGACAATTTCCCCCCTGCTTATAACGAATTCAATTCTTATTAAAATTTTTGTCATTTCTATTCACAATGTATGAATTTGCATGAAAAACCTTCAAAAACGTATAAATAGATGACGAAAACACATTTTCGAGCTCTTTCTCGTCATTCAAATCGTTTGCTGATCGGTTGACTTTTGCCTTCTCTTCTTCGAAAACTTTCCAAAGTCTTTTACTGTTGAAGAATTAGAAAGTCTTTCTAATTTTTCAATAATAAAAGACTTTGAAAAGTTTTCGAAGAAGAGGGGGGGGGGAAATCTCAATAAGTACCGAAATTCATATAAAATCGATATTCTTTTGCCATTTTGTATTTGTTTTGAATATGAAGAATTCCTTTTTGTCCAAATTGATCGATCGAAATTGGAGCCAAAGATTTCATCGGTAAAGTATTGATTGATTTTTTGATAAATTCAAATGCATCATAAATTTGAATAATGCCATGCCCAAATGCCAATCTATCGGCTCCTTCAGGAAGAAATGCCGTATTTGCAAGTGCAATTTTTATCATTGCTGGTGAATATGAAATTTCATTGGCTTTTAAAGCTGAAAGTAAACAGGCAATTGAACCTGCAACATTTGGGGCTGCAAAACTTGTGCCACTACACAGCTTATTTTTCATTGGATACCATTTCGGTAGATCTACAATAGCATCACCTGGAGCAACAAAATCAATGCCTCGAGCGCCAGAGGGTAAAGGTCCTCTTGATGATGATTCATGCACAGCTGGAAAAATGTCGCTTTCATCAAATGAAAATTTATGTTTCATGCTTTTTGTGAAAGCGGCACCAATTGTACAAACATATTTGGAAATATAAGTGTATTGGGGGCATATTGTTGAATGAAATGGCCCTAAATTTCCTGCTGCTTGAACAATTATAATTCCATGTTCTTCAACCATCTGTTTTATTGTACTTTCTATTGAAATGTATTTTAAATTATTAAAAGCACAGGAAAAATTTAGAATATCGACTTTGAGTTCAATACATTTTTGAAGCTAAAATTCAATCTTTATCAAAGAATACTTTTAAAATTAACTGTTTTACCGCTTCTTCAACGTTATCCCAATTTAATGAAACAATTTGTGCCCCCGGGGCTAACCCACTTCCTTCTGGATTTTCGGGAAAATATCCTGCAGCAACTTGAGTTACGGTAGTTCCATGATCGTCATACGGAGAAAATAAATTTAATAAATTTCCATCTTCAGAAATATTAACGCAATAAAATATGTCATTCACAAAGTAAGTAAATTCATTCTCGTCATCGAAATTTGTCAAAACTTTTATATTTTCAGAATCGGAATTCTCAAATACAATGGAAGTATCAATGCAAGCCCGCTATTTCTCTCCATCAAACCAAACAATGCAATCAATTATTTTATCTTTTAATGAAATCAGCTCTTTTTCATCCAACATTTTTATCTTATAATTCACGTTTCCGCATTTCTGGAGTTTGTTCAAATTTTTAGAAGAATTCCATTTTGTCCAAATTGATCGATCGACATTGGCGACAAAGATTTCATTGGTAAAATATTGAAAGATTTTTTGATAAATTCAAAGGCATCATAAATTTGAATAATACCGTGTCCAAATGCCAATCTATCTCCACCTTTAGGAAGAAATGCCGTATTTGCAAGTGCCATTTTTATCATTGCTGGCGAATATGGAATTTTATTAGCTTTTAAAGCTGAAAGTAAACAAGCAATTGAACCTGCAACATTTGGTGCGGCTAAACTTGTTCCATGCTGATATTCATTTTTATTTGGATACCATTTTGGAAGGTCCAAAATAGCAGCCCCGGGTGCAACAAAATTAATTCCCCGATCTCCCAAAGATAAAGGTCCTCTTGATGAGTAATTTTGTACTTCATTGACCTTTTCATTATACCCAAATAAGTGTTTCATTTTTTGCTGATCTGCAGTAAAAATTGATCCAATGACAAACATTTGTTCAGAAATTATTGAATATTGTTCAGGAATTGAAGAATAAAAAGGTCCACGATTTCCTGCATATTTAGTGATAATAATTCCATGTTCTTCAACCATATGTTTAATTATTTTTTGAAGTCGAACATATGTTTCTCCTTCAAAATTACAAGAAAAATTGAGAATATCAACTTTTAATTCAATGCATTTTAGAAGCTAAAAATAAGATATCTTTACGATTTTTAAAATGCACAAGCTTACCATTTCTTGTAGATTATCCACGTCCATATTCATTGATACAATTTGAGCCCCTGGGGCCAATCCACTTCCTTCTGGATCATCTGGAAAATATCCTGCAGCAACTTGAGTTACTGTAGTTCCATGAAAATGAAGAGGACAAAATATCTCCAACAAATTTCCATCATCAGAAATATTAACACAATAAATTATGTCATTCATGAAATATTCAACTTCATGTTCATCGTAGTAGTTTGTGTATTTCTTTACCGGGTTTACATTTGAATTCCCCGATACAATAGAAGTATCAATGTATGCCTGCCATTTTTCTCCATCAAACCAAACAAGGCAATCAATAATTTCATCTTTCATGGAATCCAATTCTTCTTTGTTCAAATGTTTTGCCGCATTGTCTTTAAATATTAAATATTCCTAAATTTGGATATTGTTTAAACAACGAATAAATTATTTATTCCTACATAGCCTGGCATCTTCAATTTCAGCAATTTATTCAACGGCAGGCTTCCAAGATGCCATTTATAATCCACGTTTTCCCATTCTGCTGAAATCTGTAATAATTAATGGTTACCGTAATATATAGTGCAGTGTTACAAAATATTGCATACTTTTATTTTTCGGCCACTTATTCCGATTATGTATCCTGTTTCAGTTGTTTTTGTAATTCTTGAAGTATCTACAGTAATCCTTTTTTTATGGAAACATTCGATTATCTTTGGAAGTCCAGTTGATGTTTTTTGAAGTCCCGGTAAAGAAATATCTGCAACATCGGTATCAATAATGGCAATTTTAATACCTCTTCCATCGAATTCTGGGTACTTTTGAAGGAATAAACTCTGCAAAGATTTATGTAATTTTTAATATGGATTAAACTATTTTATTAAATATAATATTACTTGTTGAGTTGCATCTTTTGGAATATAATTTTCCATAACGTTGACAGCAGCTAATATTTTTTTGGAAGTTATCTCAAATTTGTCACTGCAACAGAGACAGTTGAGAAAAAATAGATTAGGAATTTGTCTGAATTAAACAAAAATTCTCTAAGGTTATTCTTAATTCTCTTGAAATACTGAAAGGCTAAATCAATATCATGGTTTTAATAAAAAGAATATAAATCCTTTTTGATCAATAAATAACAGAGAATCATAAACTGATTTGTTTTCTTCGTTTAATGATAAAAAAAAAACTAAACTTTAATCCGATGCTTTCCTTAATTAAAATTTAATAAAATTATGGCTGCTTTCAGCGTTGATGAAAATCATGTTTCAAAAGAAGCAACCCAACAAGTAATTTTCTTAAATTCCTCTGAAATACTTTTTTTTATTATTTTTAGATTTTGTTCCTTCAAAAATATCCTGAATTCGATGGAAGGGGAATTAAAATTGCTATTATTGATACCGATGTTGTTGATGCTTCTTTACCGGGCTTTCAAAAAACATCGACTGGTCTTCCAAAGATAATTTATTTTATGCCTACAAAAAGAATTACTGTAGATACCTCTGTCGTTGTTGAAACATCAGATATTGGTTACGTTCATGGATTGAGTGGTCGTAAAATAAAAGTATATATTTTTTCTTTGTTTTTTAATTTTTTACTTTAAACCTCACTGGCTGATATTTTTAAAATATTTCGTTCTTTAGATTCCATCAAATTGGGGAAATGTGAATGATAAATGGCATCTTGGAAGAATAACAGTTAAAAAGTTATTCGAATTGAATGTTCCCGACCGGCCTTCTTCTAACTGGATTAAAAATTTGAACAAACTCCAGAAATGCGGAAACGTGAATTATAAGATAAAAATGTTGGATGAAAAAGAGCTGATTTCATTAAAAGATAAAATAATTGATTGCATTGTTTGGTTTGATGGAGAGAAATAGCGGGCTTGCATTGATACTTCCATTGTATTTGAGAATTCCGATTCTGAAAATATAAAAGTTTTGACAAATTTCGATGACGAGAATGAATTTACTTACTTTGTGAATGACATATTTTATTGCGTTAATATTTCTGAAGATGGAAATTTATTAAATTTATTTTCTCCGTATGACGATCATGGAACTACCGTAACTCAAGTTGCTGCAGGATATTTTCCCGAAAATCCAGAAGGAAGTGGGTTAGCCCCGGGGGCACAAATTGTTTCATTAAATTGGGATAACGTTGAAGAAGCGGTAAAACAGTTAATTTTAAAAGTATTCTTTGATAAAGATTGAATTTTAGCTTCAAAAATGTATTGAACTCAAAGTCGATATTCTAAATTTTTCCTGTGCTTTTAATAATTTAAAATACATTTCAATAGAAAGTACAATAAAACAGATGGTTGAAGAACATGGAATTATAATTGTTCAAGCAGCAGGAAATTTAGGGCCATTTCATTCAACAATATGCCCCCAATACACTTATATTTCCAAATATGTTTGTACAATTGGTGCCGCTTTCACAAAAAGCATGAAACATAAATTTTCATTTGATGAAAGCGACATTTTTCCAGCTGTGCATGAATCATCATCAAGAGGACCTTTACCCTCTGGCGCTCGAGGCATTGATTTTGTTGCTCCAGGTGATGCTATTGTAGACTTGCCAAAATGGTATCCAATGAAAAATAAGCTGTGTAGTGGCACAAGTTTTGCAGCCCCAAATGTTGCAGGTTCAATTGCCTGTTTACTTTCAGCTTTAAAAGCCAATGAAATTTCATATTCACCAGCAATGATAAAAATTGCACTTGCAAATACGGCATTTCTTCCTGAAGGAGCCGATAGATTGGCATTTGGGCATGGCATTATTCAAATTTATGATGCATTTGAATTTATCAAAAAATCAATCAATACTTTACCGATGAAATCTTTGGCTCCAATTTCGATCGATCAATTTGGACAAAAAGGAATTCTTCATATTCAAAACAAATACAAAATGGCAAAAGAATATCGATTTTATATGAATTTCGGTACTTATTGAGATTTCCCCCCCCCCCCTCTTCTTCGAAAACTTTTCAAAGTCTTTTATTATTGAAAAATTAGAAAGACTTTCTAATTCTTCAACAGTAAAAGACTTTGGAAAGTTTTCGAAGAAGAGAAGGCAAAAGTCAACCGATCAGCAAACGATTTGAATGACGAGAAAGAGCTCGAAAATGTGTTTTCGTCATCTATTTATACGTTTTTGAAGGTTTTTCATGCAAATTCATACATTGTGAATAGAAATGACAAAAATTTTAATAAGAATTGAATTCGTTATAAGCAGGGGGGAAATTGTCAACATGTGCGCTAAAGCAAACTTATGGACAATTCCCCCCTTCAAAAGAAAGAAAAATTCGTCAAAATAGGGGGGGAATTCTCAATAAGTGCCTGAATTTCGATCCAGAAATGGATGATTTTAAAATGCAATTCTTCTGTTGAAAAATTTATTAGTTATTTGAAAACTGATAACTTTTTTATCGTTAAAATAGATACAACTTTTTTGGAAGAAGGAAGTGTAAAATATGCTGAAATTCAAGGAATTGATTCTTTAAATTCTTCAATTAGTCCCTTATTTTATCTCCCAATTACCGTAATCTGTCCAGCTGATCCAAGTAATTTTAATAAAGAAATAACCGTAAATCCAGGATCTCCAACTTGTTTCTTCTTTCAATCTCCTTCCAAATCTAGACAATTGGACATTGAAATTACCTTATTGGAAAAAGAAGATGAAAAAGAAAATGAAATCCCAAAAATGCATCAACAGAAGAAAAAAGAATCAATTCGTTTAAAAAATGCTTTTAAAATGATTACGAAGAAAAAAGCAACAGATGTTTCTACAGTGAAAATTAAATATGAGAAGGAAATAACATTGGAATATTGCCAGAAAAAATTGATTAAATTCTGGAAAAAGACATCTGAATCAAAACGTTTTTTCGAATTCACAACAAATAAGAAAACCCAAACAAAATCGATCTCCGTTGAAAAAGATGAAGAACCTTTTGAAATTCGTTTCTTTCATGCATATTCTGATTCTTTGAAATTGAAGATACAAATTAGTTTACAGAAAAGTGATATATAACTATTTTTGTTACTGTTCAAAATTTTTCTTATCTTTTGATTTTTTATTTTATTTATTCTTACTGTACATTTTGAAGTTTATATTCAAATTGTGTGTTGAAAAATTGTATTCCAATTTTTTCACAACATTCCCTCGGGGTTTGAGGATTTATTTGTTTCGTCGTCTTTTCAAAGTTTATTTAAATTTAAACTGTTTTATTTTTTTCATATTTATTTAAATAAAGTTCTGTTCAGAGATTGGCATTTCAAAGCTTGTCATCCACATTGGTGCCCTTCTTCCTTCACTCAAAATATAAACTTTTACTTCGCCTTGAACGCCTTTCTCAGGATTTTTGCATCGAATTTCATTGGTAAAAGTGATTTCAGCATCCGAAACTAATCTGGGCATAAGAATGAGTTCTCGTTCCATTGAATATTCTTCTTTATCATATGTAAAAGCAATCCAACGTTGCTTTGTACTCATTTCACCTGCTACTTTTATGCTAATATTTATTCGAAATGATGGTCCAAATCCATTCACTTCAAGATTAACATCAAGTTTCTCAGATTCTTTTGTTGGAACCATTCCAGAATTTTTTGATGTCAGCTCCGCAAAAGCTTTAGTTACATGAAGTCGAAGAAGATAAAGATCGCGTTGAAAGGTCTAAAAAAAGGTATTGGATTACGGTAATGAGTATTTCACAGGAAGGATTTTAGAAATCCAAATTTTGAAAACTAAAAATTTTGTTTTAGAATTTAAAAAATGTAAATTTTTAATAGGTAAAAAAAGAAAACTGGACTAAAAAATTAAAATTTTTTAATCATAATTCAATTAATTTTTTAGGTAACAAAACCGAAATTTTAATTGAAGAAGTTTTAAAAATACAAAAACTGACAGCATGAATTTTTTGAACATTGCTTCTCTCCCTCAAAGTTTGATCAACGTAAACTTTTGTCTTTTTGGGAATATTTAATCGATGATGCTGGGAAGCTGGGGCTCCAATTTCTTCTTTAACAATTAAATGAGAAGTTCGACGAAAAATATAAACTCCGATTCCGCCTGTTGTATTTTTAATTTTTTCATTCCCAAATTTTGGAGAATAATTTGAACCAACAATTAGGACATGCTCTTCCCTACCGTATCGGCCATATTTAATCCAATTAATTTCATAATCAACTTTAAGAGTATCCACAACATGATGGTCAAGATAGATATCAATGTGATTCTTAAATGCAACTAAAATTCCATTGTACTGTCTTGGCTCAAACCAAAAGGATTCCATATCCACCACCGGTTCATTCAACTTAACCTCGGATAATTTTTTGCCTAAAAATTTTAGAGAAAAAATTTAACTAAGTTCAGTCATAGTTAGCTTAGCCGACGTTGTCCCAGTGTTTTTGATTCTGAAAAATGTCACTTCTAGCAGCGGCAACTTTTAGTCTTTGGCACAGAAGCGAAAACAAAGGAACAACAAAAGGGATTTCATATATCCGATAACAAAAAAACATGCCAAAATCAAAAATTTCTGACTTTATCAATAAAAGATTTTTCAATTTTTGTAATTTCGATCACCTTTTCTCTCTTACCTTTCATGGTACAAAAAATAAGATTATCATTTCGAGATGCCATAACAATGTTTGTCATATTTGATGCAATTGAAATAATCGGATATTTCATTGGAATAACATGTTCACTTTGGTCACCTCGAGTACTTCGTTTTAGAACGATAATATCAGATTCTCGAGTACAAATAAAGAGACGAGATTCAAGTTCAAATTGTCCCATTGTAAAAAGTTTATCTGGAGTACCTTTAATTTTACAGTAATGCAAAACATTATAAGCTTGAATATCAATGTAATATATTGAGCCAAGTTCAGTTCCAACAATTACAATATCAGTTTCCCTTCGATCCATGGAATTCTTTTTCATTGTTGTTACACATGTAATTGTAATATTTGAGATATTTACGTGATCCCCGTGATTTGAGATTAACTGAGAAACGGCTTTTTGTCGAAGTTCATCGGATGAAAGGGTCAGGAAATCTTGGGAATGAAAACTTAATCGTGAAATTGAATGCTTTTGTTTCAAGGCCTAAAATATTATAATTAGATTACTGTATCTTTATAACTTTTTCTATTGGATTACTGTAATTAAACAAAGTTAAATTTCATAATTAAACTACAGTATCCAGATATTACTATACTTAAAAATTACCGTTAAAGCATCGAATAATTCTTTGGGGGTCATTTTTCGAGTCATTGCAGAATCCCAATATTCACTTTCAACAGGATCAAGATCATTTTGTGGTAAATTAAATCGATAATATGGTTTCATATTACGGTAGACCAACAAACTTCCACTTATTGCAACCCCAACACATGGAGAATGTCCTGGATCCGAAACAAAAACAACAATCCCCGCAGGCGTTTCAGAAACAGCCGAATCTCCGATAATTGTTAAATCTTTTAAAAGAAGAAGCTTATTTTGATCTGATGATGAATCCACTAAAACAAGCTTAAAATCATTCCCACCCGTAATATCTCCTGTTGAAATACAATCCTTTGACGTAAAAATCCCGGTCATTGGCTCCCATAAAGCTCGAACCCATCTTCGTTCTTGTCCACGATCTAAATTATTCAAATTTTATGTCATGGATTTAAAAGTTGCCTTTGGCATTCTTACCTTGAAGTGGATTATGCCGTGGAATCGGATAATGCATTGCTGCCAAAGACATTTTTAACAATTTTTTTTGTGGATTTTAAGAAAAAGTTTAAAAACAAATGCAAGAAACAAAAAATTCTTTGTCGTCAACAAAAAAGAATTTTTGAATGAAAAGGAAAAAGACGGTTGCTATGGCGGCAAAATAAAATTTGTCGTTGCTATTTCTGGATCTTTAAAATTTTAAAAAAGATAGCAATTTTATTTTCTCATGGGAAAATTCAATTCTGCAGAAACAGCTTATTTAAATAACAAATAATAATATTTTTTGTGTTGAAAAGTAAAAATTTTTATACTTGCTGTTTACATTTGAATATTACTTTTGGTAAAAATTTTTAACTACAAAAAAGCATTTATCAAAGACTTTAATTACATATTAAATTTAAAAAACGTTTATTTAACGGTAATTTTAATGTTTTAAAACATTTTCAAAACAAAATTACGGTATCTGAATTATCAATATGTTCTCCCTCAAAAAAATCAAACACGAAGTCAAAGAAATGTAAAATCAATAAATTTATATGACAATCCAATAAAAAGAAACAAACAAAACATAAAAAAGCTTATACCCAATACAAACGTTAACAAAAAAAAGATTTCTTCAATGTTTTTCTCAAACTTCCATGGATTCTTCTTTCATAATCTTTTCATAATCAGCTTGTAAAGATTTTCGAATATGAATTATTTGACGGTTAGTAATTTCTAAGAGATGATTGGTTTTGCAGCCAAGATTCATTTTTTTCTTAGTTTTGAGGAATTTGATCATATGTTTTGCAATAATAACTTCTTGGAGGCATTGTCGAGGAGATAAATTTTCATCTTTTGATCGATCAATATAATCAGCAATTTCTTTTTTGAGTTGAGGCATTGTAAGACGAGAAAGACGTTTTCGAGAGAAATGTTCACGAATTCGAGAGGTATGATAAAATTCAGAATCTTCAGGTGTTTCAATATATAAATTAAAGATTCCTTCTTGACATTCTGGACAATTTTGATCACAAATTACCCATTCTTTGATGCATTTTAAATGAAATCTAAAAATAATAATTATAGTATTGGTTACATAATTAATGATTTCTATGAAGTTTGGCGTACAACGTCGATCCTCATATTCGCAGGATGACAACTAACAATAGCCACTAAAACACAAAAAGAAAAAAAACATACCGATGTCCACATTGAACAAATGAATTGGCAGGTTTGACAGAGCTATAACAAACTAAACATTGGTCAAATGGTAATTTTGGTGGTAAAAGTTTTTTCATGATTGATCCATTAATAATTGATGAGGAGGTCATTTCTTCTTTGTTATGGTTAATGATGAAATAAAAAAATAAAAATAAATGTACCCGATGCAGCAAGAAGTGAGCGATTGTGGTAACAGCGATGAAGGATGGAAGAAAGTGGCAAAAACGTTCAGCGTTTGAACGTGGCAAGAAAAATGAAAGAACGTGGTAAATTCGATCGCCGTTTTTGCCACCTTTTTTGTTAATTTTTTTAAAACGTTTTCTTTGCTTCTCTGGCATCAAGTTGCTTAAAAGTGCACCGCATCCTTTTGATGTCTTCTTTTTTTGATTTAAGCTCGCAACTTAAAACTTTTTTTTGTGGTTTAATTTCCATCAGCCTTTTTGGGTTTGTGTGGAAGGGATCAAAGAACCCCTAAAAGATTAAATTTTGGATAGAATTTTGCTTTTATGCAAATTAGCTTTTGGGCTAATTTGCATAACATTCAAATTTTCTTTTGAAAATTTGAATGTTTAAATTTTGGCTATTTTCTGATTCATAAACAATAATTAAAATCTTCCTAATTAAATAAAAAAAGAAAAAAAAAATTTCAAAGGTCAACGAACGTGGTAAGAAAAGTCGAAGATGGTGGTAAGAAGTGGCAAAAACGTTCAGCGTTTCGCTTACCCCGTTTGATCAACATCTTTCTGCTATTTTACCCCGCTTTTA
This sequence comes from Panagrolaimus sp. LJ2414, assembly GCA_024447195.1. Classification (NCBI taxonomy): domain Eukaryota; kingdom Metazoa; phylum Nematoda; class Chromadorea; order Rhabditida; family Panagrolaimidae; genus Panagrolaimus; species Panagrolaimus sp. LJ2414. The sequence continues at coordinate 1,505,737 of JAMRXY010000018.1, forward strand.
CCACAATCGCTCACTTCTTGCTGCATCGGGTAAAATATGGTTGTATGAATCAATGGAAGAAAAACCTGAAAAATACGAATAGAGACGATGCAAAAAACAAGAGAACAAGAAAAGAAGAAAAAGAAATGAATGACAATGACTCGATTTTTTTTACCAGACGAAGAATTTTTTCGCGCGGCTTTTTTCAAAATTGCCTGAAAGAAAAAAAGATTGCAAAAATGGTTGTGGCATCTTGTAGCTCTAAGGACAAATATGACCCAAAAAAACAACGGTTTTATTCGAAAAAATTCATTCATTTTTGAATACGGCACGCAGTAGTTCAAAAATGAAAAGAGAAATGTTGTTGACAACGTTTAACACATGTTGTAATGTTGTAAGAAATTCTTTTAAAGTACAGTAATCACAAGTATAATTTCAAAAAAGAGGTTTAATTATGTTAAAAGATGGAAGAAATGCAGAAAAAAAGTTAAAGGAAAAGGTTCCGGATGGTTGATTGTTGAGACAATTTCAGTGTCTTTCAAGAACTGCCACCAAACTGTTCATTCATGAAAAGAAGACAGCTTAGATACTGTAATAAAAAAGAAGCATGATAAAGAATATTATAAAACGTGAAAGACTAAAATTATGAAAGACGCGCAAAAAAGACAAGGTTTAGAAAATAGAAGACAACGGATTTTAAATGTAAAAAATTATTATATTTTATCATCAAATAAAATACAAAAAGTAAGTAGTAGTAGTAGTAATAGTTTCCGCAAAAAACAAATCATACAGTATTTAAATAAATAAAATTTAAACTTATCTTTATTACTTATCCAATTTTAGTGTTTAGTTTTTTGAATCTTTTTTCTTTAATTTTTAGTTCGAACTTTCGTGAAAAAATTTGTTCCTAAACTTTATTGTGGTCTTGCAACGACATTGACCAAAGAAAATTACGCGTGTAAAAAATTTGTGCTTGGCCGAAGTTTTTTTTGTAAAAAAAGTGTTGAACAAACAAACTTTTCAAACTTATTTAGATTTCAACTTTGCTTTATTTTTTTGTAACTTCTTTTTTGGTACAAATCATGGAGCAAGCATTGGATATATCCATGTATTCTCTTGGGCTCGATGATGACACAGAAGACGTTCCTGAACCTGTATATATTCGTCCAGATTTAAGATCTCAACCTCCGCCTGAACGTCCTAAATTTGGTGGTTTTAATGGCTTTGGTACAAACGGTGGTTTTAATGACTTTGATACAAACGTTGGTTTTACTGGCTTTGGTACAAAAGGTAGACAGCTCATCAGTCTGTGTTTGACCTGCTAATTCGTTTCTTGTTTCAGATCCACCTCGAAGTCCTTTTGCATTTTTCCGTGGTAATGGGAGTATTACTATTGATAACCGCAAGGGATCGTCTCTTCAGAATGCTAAAGGTTAGTATTTTGATTTTTGTATTTCTTGCATATATACATTTCAATCTTTTAGGTCGAGTATACTCAACTACTGGTATAATTTCAAGTAAAACTATTGATGCTCATGGTATGTACATATACACGTATAAATGTTGTCTATTATATATACTTTATTTTGCAGATAACTCTTTTTCTAATGGTGAGACATCATTTTTGAATTGGACTTCCGTTACAAGTTTCCGCAAATGCAAGTTAACTTTTGGTTTTTGACTATTATATTTAAATACAACACTTTTTCCAGCTTCCTTTATGTTAAATGATGAAGAAACAGAAACTAAAATCCGTGCTCCAAAAGGTTTTGTTCCTCCTGTACGAGCTCTTTCAAAGATATATGAAGATGATAACCAATGTGCAGAAGAATATGCAAAAATTGGTGATTACGATGAATCTCTTGAAGTTTATGGAGTTGAAAATATAAGAACTATAGAGTATGTTTTTATTCATTGTTGACTTTCGTAATTTCTTCTGTTTTTAGTTCTTGGGAAATCTCAAAATTACCTCTTCTTTTATTGGAAAATATTAAACGAGCAAATTATCTTTATCCTCGACAAGTTCAACGAGCAGGAATTCCTTTGATCAATGATAGATTGGATGTTTTGATGGTTTCAGAGACTGGATCTGGAAAGACTTTGGTAATTATTTATTTCTTTCATTAAATTTTAATTTATGGGTTTTTAGGCATTCCTTATTCCAATTATTTCAAAATGCATGGAGGAAAAAGCTGCTGGTACATATATTCCATATACATTTTCACCTTTTGCTATAATTATTTGTCCAACCCGAGAACTCGTATGTTGTCATATTTTTAAATGAGTCATTCCTTAATCTTTTTTAGGTTCATCAAACATATGAACAAGCTTATAAACTTATCCAAGGTTTGTCTCGAATTATTGACAGAATCATTCCTTTTTTTAATCGTTTTTAGGTACTGGTGTTACTGTAGCAAAACTTTATGGTGAATATGCAACATACCCAAATGTTGCAGAACTTTCTGCTGGATGTGATATTTTAATCACAACTCCTGGAAGACTTAATCAATTCTTCAAAGAAGTTTATATTCATGTTAATCTTGTACGATTTGTAGTTTTCGATGAAGGCGATATTATGTTGAGCGAAGATTTTATGGCTGATATTGATCCGGTTATAAAAAGTGAAATATTTCCAAAAGTTTGTTTTATTCATCTTTGTTTCATTAATTACAGTACTCTGTTTTAGAGGGGTCTCTATCAAATTGTTTTTGTTAGTGCAACTTTTGATGAAAATTTGATTTACCGTGCAACAAGCTATATGCGATCTGGTGAATCTGCTTCTGTCTTCAGTAAAAAGTGTGCTACCAATAAACTTTGTGTTCAAGAATTCCAACGTGTTTTGAAGGATGATCGTTTTGAAACTCTTGCTCATTTCCTCCAAGAAAAACTTGTCGAAGGTTTGCTATACTCATTTGTAAATCTTTTATTCAATTGTTTTTAGTTGGCTCTGATGTTTCTCAATTTCCTCGTATCCTTATCTTTGTTAACAGCTTAAGTATGTGTGATGAATTAACTGCCAGACTTAAAGAACTTCGATTCCCTGTTGAATGTATGAGCAGTAATCGTACACAAGATTGTCGCTTAGCAGCTTTTGAAGGTTTTCGTCGTGGTGATAAACGTTACAAAGTCTTGGTTTCAACGGATTTATGTGCTCGTGGTCTTGACATAAAAAATGTTGATTTGGTTTTGCAATATGAATTGCCCCGGAATATTGGGACTTATATTTATCGAGTTGGTCGTGTTGGAAGAATTAAAGAAGGTCATTGCCTTTCATATGTTGAACCACAATGGAATAAGCATCTTGTTATGGAAATTTTACAAGTAAATTTTTTGTATTGTTATTCAATGAATTATGTTAACTTATTTTATAGGTTCTTCAAGTTGTTCACCATCCTGTTTCACCTGTTTTTGATGAAATCGTCGATGAATGCAAAAAAAATATTGAAAGAGGTGATGGTGATGGATTTGGGAGTAGCAATTTTACTTTCTTTGATGAAACTGATGATTGATTTTTTATTATGATATCATTTTATTATGTTTTGTTGTTTTTTGTAATATTTGCTTATGTTTGTTTTTTATTTTTCATAAAAACGTTGTTATTTGAATTTTGTGTTTTTTAAATATGTAACAGATTACCGTAACTTTTGCGATTTTATACTTTTGAAATTCTGAAATCGTTATGTGTATGTATTTCGAAAAGCTTTTAAACTAGACTTTATCCGAACAAAATTCGTTTTCTTTCATAATGTCAAAATAAGCTCGAATTCAAAGAATTGCGGTAGATTGTAAGGGTAACATTCTTTGATAATATTAATCTACGGTAGGATTAGTATATGAATCATCAGATGTTTGCTTTGTAACATAAGAATACATTATTGGCGGAAGCATATTGAAGAAGTTTTATAGTAAGGAATGATTGTTTTGGGGTAATTATGTATAAGTGTCGGGCCGTTTTCATGCACATGCATTAAATTGGATGCTTTATTCAAAAACATAAATTTAAAATTGCAACTTTCAAGTCAGAAAAAAAGGATTTATTTTCAGAATTGCAAAAAGTAACAAATGTTTAAAAATAAGCAAACGAAAGAATTATTGCCAAGTGGTTTTATAAATTTGAAAATAGTCATTGGCATTTCCAAGCGGTGAAACTTTGGTTGACTTTTTTTGAACCCATTTTTTTAAAATTGAGCAGGTGAAAGTTTTGCGTAAAAATGTTGAATACGTAAAAATGCACATCCATGGAAAAATATTGACGTAGATAGGCATTATCAAAAGGCTATTCATTTCCTGAATATGGATATAGTTTGAGATTAAAATAGAACTGCAGAGTCTCTATGACTCCATATAATATGGACATTAAAAAATCAATAATTGAAACCAACCTTTGCAATGACATTCATTTTTATCGAAGAATGAATTTCAGATTGTTGAAAAAAGTAATAGCCTAAAGAACTGGTAATATACAGTAAGCAAAAGATAATGCATGCTGGTAAAATAAATTTTGTTGTTCGAAGAATATCATCAAGGGTGTACCGATTTGAAAGAGTATAATTAATGAATGATCGTTTACGGTAAAAACAGATACTGTAAACAATTAAACTTGTAAAAATACAAAAATATGGTCCCAACAGCCGCTGAGAATAAAAGAAATCAAAATTTTGTTGCTTTGAGGGAATAATATTTGAGCTACAGTATGACAAAAAATTTTGTTGATTAAATTTTAACGAAGAATAATCGTTGAAAATTGGAAAAAGTGCAAAAATCCACTGAAAAAGAGTTACAGGAATTTTGATTAACTGTGTCTTGGCTACCGTATCCTTACCATAATTAACAATAAGCTAATTCCAATAAAAGGTTTTTCAGTTTTATGATAATTTTTAAATCGTAAAGTTGCAATTAGCCTTTCAATACAAATCGCAACAAAACCCTTTGAAAATACCGCCAATCCCGAACTTCCAAGTGCTGATTGAATCGCGCAACTTCGTTCATCTTGCAACAAATGGCAATCATCTTTAAAGAAAAATCCCAAAAATATAAATTTTCCACTTCGAAATGTCATAACCAAAGTTCGAAAGATCATACAAAATATTAAATTACCGTATAAAATTCGAATATTTAAATGAAAAGTTTTTACAGTAACTAATAATTTTACAACATTCAATACAGCAAAAAGCCCTGTTAAATTTAATAGAATTACTGTAAAATTAAGTGCAAGAATTCGAGGATCAGAAAGAAGTTCACGTGCTTCTGAACATAAAGAAATATTCAACATTTTAGATATGAATCACAAAAGTGAATAAAAAAGAGAGATTAAAACATTTTCATGAAATGACTTCTTTTTTCTTTGGTAATAAATTATAGCTTTCTGTATTCAACACAAAGAAGAAAGGCAACAAAAAAGCAGGCGTTAAAACTTAAAAACAGGTGTTGTTGAAAAATTGCAGTGGAAGGTTTTTAATGAGGTAATATTTAGCTATGATGGTTGATGCTCACGCTATTTTATTTCTGCCACCTTCTCCCAAGAGAGATATATACGTTTATGAAAATGACATTTCGTGTTTAAGAATACAATTCTTTTTAGAAAAGCAAAATAACATTCTATATTTTAAACAAAGAAATAAGTTTAAAATAGAAAATGTTATTTCTATACTTTTTAAGATACAATCATGGGGGTCTTTCAAAATTTTGTATTAAATAACAGCTTTTTCAAAAATGAATCTATGTCATTCTAGATATGACATTTCGTGATTCAGAATCCAATGCTATGAATATTAACTTATCATAAAAGATTTGGCGTCGAATTTTAGATACGTTATGAGTTTACGAAATTTGCCCACACTGATTTGCCTGAATTTTTTGGGATAAAACCCTGAAAAAATTCTTTCGATGAAAGCTTTTCAATTGTTTTATTTCGAAATTTTAGTAAATCCAGGTTTGTCGAAATCACATGAAATGCTGAACAATGTGTAAAACAAGTTTAAAAATTTTAAAAATACGTTTTATATTCAAAAATACATGATTAAATAATTATACCATAAAAACATTTATCGTTTCTTATTATTCTTGTTATTACTAGGTTTTTTGATATCGGTATCAGTTAATTCTTCTTTCAAACTTCGAATTGGTTCAAGGGTGTCATCTTCATCGCTTCGTTCTTGATAAAAACCTTCTTTAATTCGTCGCTTCTTTTCACGTTCAATTTCTTTTTCACGTCGCTTTTTAGCAGATTCAGTTGGTTCTGGAATATCTGGAAAATCACTGTCAGGAATTTGTTCGACTTCTTTTTCTTGAATCTTTGGTTGCTGTTTTTCAATCTTTTTTTCTCTTCCACTTTCTTCATCTTTCTTCTTTCGATCTCCTCCACGGCTTCGATGACGTCGAGGACGATCTTCACCATTTTCATCATCACTACCACGATTCTTTGAACGAGTTCGAGAATGATGTGAACTTTTTCTGGTTCGAGTTTTTGAATGATATGACTGAGATTTTCGTGATGATGGAACTTTTTGTTGTGATGAAACCTACAAAAAGTTATTAATAAACAATATTAGTCAGGGATACTTCTTTGGTAGTTTTTTGCCAGAAATCCCTGATCAGGGAAAGCGAAATATTAGTCTCGAACGGATTTCGCGCACTCATCTACCTTTGCTTGTTTTCCTGATCAGGGAACTTTTGTCAAAAACAATAAAAAGAAAAACTTACAGCTTTTGCTTGATTTAAATTAATAACATGAAGATTATGCTTTGGTTGAGATTTTTTACAGCAAACAATTAATCCACATATCATAAAACCAGAAATAAATATAAATTGAAGAGCATTGATCGCCTAAATATGCTTTATTACCAAAATTATCTTAACAATTTAAAAAACTTACTGTGTAATAATCACCAAATAACGACATCATTTTGTAAAAAACGCTTCCATCAATTTCAATTTTGTGTTTTTTTGTATTTTGTGTGAGTGATTAAATTTCCAAATGAGAAAAATAAAATGTTTTATATGCAAATTTTACAGTAACCCGATTACAATAAACTTTTCATACAACATAAAATGCAAAAATCTATGAATTTATTTAACTTTTTGGTCTATTTTTTCTTCTGGTGGTGGAGGAGCCGTGTTGAGAGGGGACTTTTCTTGACTGCCTTCCATTGAATTTTCTTTATCTTTTTCCGTTCGAAGCATTGTAACTGCATCCCACATTGTGTCAGGAAGTGGCATATTCATTGTTTCGGGAAGTCTCCAAACAAGCATTCCAGCAACCAAAGAGAAAAGACAGAAGATTGCCATTGGCACAATTGGAAGTGTAACATCGGAAAGGATGGCAATATATCCTGAGGCACCTGCCCCCATTCTTGCAACCATTGAACAAATTCCAACAGCAGAATTTCGAATGACGGTAGGATAAAGTTCAGAAGTAAAAATGTAAAGAATATTAAAGGCACCTTGGATACAAACTTTCCCGGCTAACATGAAAACAAGCGACCACTGAAAAAACATGAGAAGATTTAGAAATGTAAGACACGATTTCATATATCCCCATTGTTTTAAATTTGCATACCGTCATTTCTTTGTAATAACTTGAAACCATTGCAACAAAGATCAAAACCCCGGCACTCCAAAGCGTAATCATTTGAGATCGTTTTCGTCCAAATTGAAGTAAATACACGCATCCCATTAAAGTTGGCAATTCGATGGCACCCGCGATGGCATTGTTCAAAAAGAAATTTCCAACAAACATTGATCTTCCAGGGGATGATTGATCAGATAATGCAATGACCAGACCATAATACACCAATGCCGTGGCAACCCAAACAATAAAAATCACAAAATTTTGTCTCGACATATCCTTCGATTTGAAAGAATACAAAAAATGTGGGCGTTTATTGTGTTTTGCCCATTTTCGCATTTCTGCATGTCGAACCTTAAAAAATATTGGATTAGAAAGATTTTAAAAATTTGTTTGAAATTTAAAGTTTAAAAAATGTGAGAAATAAGCGCGCAAAAAAGCTTTTAAGCAAAGTTAATTTTTGCTTCCTTCATTTTAACATTTGGCTACCGTATACCAGCTATCACCCAAGCTTAAAAATATATGCCCAAAAATAAAAAAAGAGAAAGCAAAAACATTATTGTTTTAGTTTAGATATTATGTATACTACCACTTCTTCATCATCCACAATACGCTTATTTCCCATTGATGATAGACAACAAACCAGCTCTAAATCTTCTGGAAGCCGAGATTTATTATATCTGCATGCCTTTCGAATGATTAATGCTGCTTCATCAATTCGATTCATTACAATTAACCATCTTGGAGATTCTGGAATAAAATGTAGCAAAAACAGGGCACAGAGATGTAAGAATGATGTAATTAACTGAAATTATTAAATAATTTTACAATTTTTTCAGATATTGATTACTTGAATTTTAGTCCAAGATTTGCAGAGATATGCAATCATTGCTAATAAAGCATATCCACATGCCCATGGGGCTTGTAGAAGGGAGCCAACAATCGATCGATATTTAACTCCTGTCCATTCCATGCACATTACATATGCCGCAAGATCAGAAGCTTCATTACAAGTTGCTAATAAAAATCGAACAATAAGAAATACTTCAAATTCTTTCGAAAATGGAAGTAAAAATCCAAAAATTGTTGAAAGAATACTGAATCCATAAATTGCAGGTTTTCTACCGTATCTAAAATTGTGAAAAATGGTTTTTAGGCCACCGGGAAGCAACTATTTTCAGAAAAAAACATGATTGATGCATTTCGTTATTTATCGATTGACTAACCATGATCAGGAACACATTGACAAATGTTTGATCTTAAGTGGAATTTGTAATTTTACCCTCCCTGATCAGGATTATTAAACCAATAAATTGTCAAACGTATCAAACGTTTAGCATCCGTTTAAAAAGTTGAATTTGTTTTTCAATTTAATTTAAAAGCTTACCGATCACTGATAAATCCACCTAATAAACATCCAACAAGATATCCAAGTGAATATGACCTAAATCCACGTATATCTAATCATATCCATACAGTATTCAAAACTTACAAATGCACATGTGCTCGACTCCAATTATCATCACAAACTCGATTCCATTGTGTTACTACAGTATCTTTCATGACTGAAGTATCGTATTCCCATGCCGTACATCTTTTCAATTGTGGCAATGGAACCCCATGATCATTATATTCGGTTTGAACTTCATCAAATGGCCGATTAAACAGCCTACCGTATTCCTCTACCGGCCGATTAAAATATAAGCATTGATCATGCCATTGTTGACCTTGTCGTTGTCGATTTGGCATTGTTCGATATGCAATATTTGAATTGAGAACTTTATCCCAGGTCCAGCCATTTTTTGTTGCATTTGGATGATTGTCAAGGATATCACGGGAAAAATTTTCAATCTTTAATTGTATTACTGTACTTTGGAATAATTATTAAATGTTGAAAATTACCTTACACCAATGATCCGGTTGATAAATGTAATATACAACCTTAAAAATGTTGATTAGAATAAATGATAAGCTAATCATATAAATTAAAGTTACAGATAAATTAAACATTGCATGTGGGACTTGATGTGCCGAAATCATTAAATAAATTATTATTTGCCAAAGATTACATCCACCAATAATTTTTAGAATACCTTAAATTATATAGGATTTATAAAAGTAATAAATAACTGTAAGGGATTACTGTAGTATTAGAGAGAAATGCTAATAATTTAATAGAAAAACAAACCCTCAAAATCAATATCAGTTAAATGCCTTTTCCTTTTATCTTTTGGTCCAGTGATTCGTTTTTTGTATTCTTTTTGAATTTTATTATGTTGTTGACGGATCTCCCAATCTGATCGATTTTTATCTGGTCTAAAAATTATTTTCATTTTTTAATTACTGTAACTTAATTTTTCTAAACATTTATACATATTTATCTAATTACAGTAATTCAATTTGTTATGGTACAGTAATTTCGATACATGTTACTGTAAGCAAAACATTAAAAACCTACGGTTGTTCAGAAGTTGATTCATGCCTGGATTTTCCGCCTTCAACTTCAATTGAACTTGGAGATGGACCAAATTGAACTGATGATCTCGGTCCCGGATCAGCTGTAACTGGAAGAACAACAAATCGATTTTTTGCTGAATCAATTGCAGAATCACTTAAAACTGAGGGAACTGCCGCGCCAGAAGCTTCTGATACAACTGGAAGATTAAATTCTGACTAAATTTAAATTTTTAATTAACAATATTTTCAATATTTATATTTTACTTGAATGAATGGTGGTACAGTATATGTGCCATCATTATTTCCATTTGGGATTACAAGATTATTTGCCAAAATTGGAGTCAATTCAATGGTATTTTTATCTGCTAATGGATTTACGAGATCAGAATTATTTTTTGAAGTCATGGTTTCGTTGAAATTTGAGAGAAATAAAATAAGGGGAAAAATATAAAAACTTAATAAATCATTTCCTGAGAAAAAAAATATTTAAATGAAGGCACTTCTGTTATTTTTAAAATTACTAAAAATTATTAATGAATTTTAATTTTTGCAAAAACTTTAAAAAAATTTTTATTAAAAAACGTGAGATTTTTAACACTGGCAAAAAAAAACCGCGCGAAAAAAAAGAAAAAAATAATCAGTAAAAAAAAGATAGAAAAGAGAGTCTGGGGTATAGGTGGGTAGCAGCCGTGAAAAAAGGGGCAAAGAAAAATGGACTGCTGATTTTTACTCGGGCAAAAACATTAAAGAAAAAAGAAAAAAAGAAAGAACCTAAACAATCGATTTAAAAACATTGAAAAAAATATCAAAAAAAAGAAAAATGATCATTTATTTTGCTGGGAGGAAAGAAAAAAAAAATATATTGAAAATTGCACTTTTTTCTTTCTGTTTTGTTTTTAGCTCAAAAATAAACTCTTTTTTTGATAAGTTTTTTGTTGTTTTTGGACGTGTGTTGTATCTTATTTTGTTGCTTAAGATTATTTTGGTTAAAAATAAGTGTTTGAAACAAACATTTTCAAGTTTGAACTTCGAAGGGAAAATTTTAAAGGTTCTTACTTTTGGTGAAAAGAAATATTTTGTTTTTTTAAGAAAACTAATCCCAGAAGCAACAGCTTAATGATCAAAAATGGTAAATTTAAAATTAAAGTTTGATCTTAAACTGCTGAAAAAACTTTTGTTGATCTTTGATTTTTATTTTTGGCAGAATTAAAAAAACATCAACAAAAAATTTAAAACATTTTTAAAAGAAAAAAAACTTTGTCAAATTTAAAAGAGCAGCTATCCTCAACAAAAAATAAAGTATCGATAAGAAAAATTTTTTCAAAAAAAATATAACCAAAACGGGGCAAAGTTAGAATGTCCCAAACCAGTACTAATAATAAAAATAATAACCTATAAATTTTAAACAACTTTTTTTGTCTTTTCGAAAAAAACATAATCATTCAAAGACAATATCATCCCACTCGAAAATTGAACCAAACAATACAAAAAAATGAATGTAAACAAACAAAAATAAGCGAAGAAAAAAAGTCATAAAATAGCAATCGAACAATAAATATTATCATCGTAGAAAAAAAGATGGGGGAAAAAAAATTTTATTTAACACATTTTTGTCCAGAAAGAAAAAAAGAATTGACTAGACCATTGAATTCGACGTTGCTGTTATTTGTAAACAACAAAAAAATAACAACATAGAAAAAATGGCTTTCAAACTTTTGTTGACAAAAGTTTGTTTCTTATTTTTGCTAACTGAAAAAAACTATTTTAAATTGCCCATCTTAAAAGGAAACAACACACTCATAAATGCCATTGAAGAAATATAAAAATGCCAATGAATGAAAACATCTGATGAAAAGGAAAAATGAGTGTTTTTGTTTGTTTCATTTTTGGAAAGCATTTAATAAAACTGAAAAAACCCACGAAGCTTTAAATTATATTTCTTTTTTTTATTGTCGGTACTTTTATTTTGGTTGCCATAAAAAAGTGGCATCAAAAAAAATAAACATTGTTTTTGTTTTTGAAAATGTGTATCGTTTTCTTTCTTCGTCTTCTTTTTTCATTGATGCTCTCTTTCTCTTTTTTTCTCATTACTTGAATATTTATAAGCTTAAACTTTAAGCCTTTAAATTTTAAGTTAAAGTCAAAAATAATAATAAATAACAACAAAAAAAAGAAGCAAGCAAAAATGAAGACTAAAAAATAATGTAAAAAGTGTAATTTTTTCAACACGTGTTTCTGTAAAATTTTAACGATTAAAAAGCCGCTTTTTAATTTGATTTGAAAATTAAAGATTACGGTAGTTACAGTACACCGTGATTTTAGAAATTTATTTGATGAATCAACATTCAACATATTTTTGAGTGCTTCAATAAATTATGATTCCTGAATTTTAACAGATAAATCAGATTTTTCTTGTATTTTAACAAATTGTGATTTACATTTTTACATTTACAAACTTACAGTAATTTTCAACATTCAAAATCCCTCATTTCTTTCTTCATGAATTTAATTCCGTGTACAAAAAAGCAAGGCTCTCTAAAATCATTCATTTTAAAAAGTCATATAATTTTTTTTCCAATCATCACAATTAATGCCACAATTGGCAACATATGTCTTCATTCATTGTTTCAATTTCCCTTTTCTCTTCCTTCTTTTTTGGCACATTTTTCGTCATCACCATTTGTGCCCCTTCGTCGCCCATTGAAAACAAGCATTTACCGCAATTTTATTTTTTTCCGAAGACTGACTCGATTGCGCACGACTCAATTTCATTTCATTTTTTCCATGTTTCTTCTTTCCTTTTTGGAGAAGAAAATGACAGATGGTAAAAGAATTAAATGTACATATATATTTTTAAAAAGTTGGGGTCCTTATTTTATTGGTGCTTGTAAGTCTGACTTTAAAAACTAATAATGAAATAAGAAAAGAAAAAAACTAATTAACATTGAAAGAAGAAGAAGAACAACCGCAACAATGAAATATTCCCCCAAGGAAGGAAAAAAAGAAACAATGAATATTTGACTTTTTTGCACTTAAAAAAAGTTAAATATTGGAATACTGTATCATTGTATGCTTCAAAATGTTCAAAAAAAGTATTTTTTTGCAAAAAATAAAAATAAAATACTGAATTGCGATAATTCGTTTCAAAAACTGGTTTTGAATTTGACATCGAGAATACGGTAGCTGAAAATATCTAATGATTGATAATTAATTATGTTGAAAAACCCGACAATAAATCATACACTTTAAATGGGGAGAAGTTTAGATTAATGACAAAGGGTATACGGTAGCTATTTTAGAAAGAACCTAAATTCACGAAAGATATTGTGCGTGATTTTAATTTATTAAAAACTGGCACTTAAAAATCATATAATATTTTTTGATGGAATAAGATTGATGCTATTTCACGAAATTATTTAAAAGGGTAAAATGAAATATATTTTTTCAGAAAACGTCAAACTTTGATAAAAAAAAAAGAATTGAACAAATTACAGTAATTTAGCCATTTTGATTAAAAATAAAAAATCATTTATTTTCTTAAAAGTACCACGGATAATAATAAAAAAAGTACAGAAATAAATATTTAGCAAAAACATACAAAAAATGAAAGCAATTTGAAAAGTGTTGCATTTGAGGTTTTAAAAAAAGAAAAATTCACAGGTGTTTTTCTGCAATATTTTTTTGTTTACAGTAATCAAAAAATGGAATTTAAAATAAAATTAAAGCTTTTGATTTAAAATTGAATCAATTGAAAAATGTGTTGATTTTGTGGAATTTGAAAAATTTTGTAAAAATAATGGATTTAAAAGTGGATTAAAAAAGAATGAATTTAGTTCAGGTGATGACGGGAGACTACTATTATGGGATACTGTAACAGCTGAAGCAGAAGCAGCAGCTTCTAAATGTGAACGAGAAAGCAAAATTGAAAGAAGGTCATTCAAATTTGGCGGAGGTGTTGAAACTGAAGCTGAATTTGTTGAAAGAATTGAATCACATGGAATTGGAAGTGTTGAAAAAGATGAAAAAGAATTGAGGGGGAAGCAGGGACTTGTTGGGGTGAATTTTGGTTTTTGGATGGAATATGTTGCCGACGAAGAGGATGATGTGGATGAAAGGGATGAAGCTTTGGATGATGAAAGATGCATGGATTGTTTTCGCCATTGAATATTTCGGGCATATGATGATCGGCTGCCATCAAAGGCATCAAGTTGTAACTAAAAATATTTGTTGTTGATTACAGTAAGCATAAATGATAGCTGGGGATTTCATAAATCCCTTTTTTATGTCAGATATTTTTGATCAATTTTAATACCGTAATTAAACTCTAAAAATAATTTACTGTTTTCAGTTCCGAAAAGCGGCATTTTTTCTTTGATCTTTTAAATACCTTTAGTCAAACTTCAACTTCAATATGGGAGCCGAGTTGAAGCAGCAACAACATTTTTAAAAATTAGCATATCTGTATTTATTTTTCAATCTTTTTCCCCCCTCCGAGTCTTAAAGTTACAGTACCTTGTTTTTAAAACGAAAATTTAATCACCGAAAAAATTTAAAACCATCATTTTTTTAAAAACTTTAAACGTTTTTTGTTTTTGCAACAAAACCGACCTTGAAACGTTTTTGCCGTCTTAAACAGCTTCCGTTTTCAAACATGTGAATTGCTTTTGGATGAATTGCCCAATAACTGCCTTTCCCGGGACGATCAGGACGTCGAGGAATTTTGATGAAGCAATCATTAAAACTTAAATTATGTCGTAAAGAATTTTGCCATCGTTGAGTATTTGACCGATAAAATGGAAATTTCTCCATAATAAATTTATATATTTCTGTTAAGGGAAGCATTTTATCTTCAGAATTTTGGATTGCCATATACGTTAACCATATATATGAATACGGTGGCTTTTGGAATTCCTAAAACAAAGAAAGATTTAAAAAAGTTGAAACATCTTATTCAAATTAACTACGGTAACTTAAATGTCTAATTAAAGAAAGATTCAAAAAAATTCAAAAGCCTTCAAAATTCATAAAATTCAATTAGAAAAGTTTCTTCTAGTTTCATAATTTTTAACCTAATTCTTAAATTTAGATTACTGTAATTTGGAAAAATAAAAATCAACCGCCAAATGGATGTAAAATAGAAAGTAAAAAAAGCACCGTAATCAATCAAGAGTGATAAAAAATTTTTCAAAGAAAATTGTTAATAGGAAAAAACTTCTTAAATACTATGATACAGTAACCATCAGTTATAAAATGTTTAAATAAAACTAAAAAGTAAATATTTACCTGTTCATCGTAAGAATTCTTTCCAGGACGTGGCATTTCTTCTTTGATTTCAATCTTTCCGTCGATCCGGAGTCAAAGTTGCAGTCACTTCAAAATCTGATTTAAGTGTACCTTCAAATGCCCTAAAAGAAAACCTTTAAAATGACTGTAATTAACAAATTCAAATTTTTCACGAAAAAAAGGTTTTAAATCAAATACTTCAAAAATAACCTCCTTCTTTATTTTTTCAAGGATCGCTCCGTTTTTTTGTTTTAAACTTTTTTTTTGTTTTAAAATTGACAAAATAAAACTCAAAACAAATTGCTCCGCCCCGCTGTGGGATACCGAAGAAAAAAATAAAATGAAATAAATGAAAGAAAAAAAAACATTTGTCTTTGGAGCAATTTTTCTTCTTTTTTCTTTCCTTCTTCAAATTCATCAAATTTGCTCCGCCTCAATTTTTTTCAAAGAAATACGGTAAAACTTTTTTCTGTTTTCTGAAAAAAAGAAGAAGACTAGTTTTTTTCGTTGAAGGAAAAACGACAGCAAAAACTGTCTTTATTTGGCAAAGATTTTTTTGCACGAGCCGATAAATAAAAAAAAGTGGTCATCGTTGAAAAAGAAGAAAACTTTTTTCCGCGCGGGAGCATTCTCTCTTCTTTTTTCAACTGTTTTTGCGAAACCATTTTTTTGATTCATGTAAAATCTATCAATTCGAGCTTGATATAGCTCGGTTTCTACGAATCCGTATTTTTTGCCGCTGCGAATAAAGTTAGCTGAGACTATGTAGAAGGTGATAAAAAAGAAATAAAACGTTTAGATGTAATAGCGGCTTCGGAAAAAATTCAAGAAAATGAAGCATTTTTTGCTTCAAAAAAATGGTTTCACAAAAAAAGTTGAAAAAAGAAAAGAGGATGCTCCCGTGCGGAAAAAAGTTTTCTTCTTTTTCAACGATGACCACTTTTTTTTATTTATCGGCTCGTGTTTGGAATCAAAGTTTTTTTCTGTTTTGAAGGTAAATATTTTAGTGTTGAAGGATATTTTTTATTGGATTTTAGTTATTTAAGGAATTTTAAAAGATTGAGGAAGTTGTAAATTTTTAAAGAATTTTTACAATGTTTACAAATTTAAATCATAATCTTTAAACATGAAATATATTTCATGTTTAAAGATTAATTAGGTAATAAGATTTTTTTTGCAGTAAATCAAACGCTTTTAAAGTTTACGAAAGAGTTTTATAAATTATACGGTTTTAGTTTTTTTATGCTATACATTTTTGGTAATACAAATGTTGATTTATAGCTATTATTAAACTACTAGAAGGAAGTAGTTTTTAAGAGTACTGTAGTTTTGATTATTTTGATGCTAAATAACTTCACATAAACGAAGATTTTACTTTTTTGAAAGTGCATTTTCACCTTTAAACCACCGTAATATTTTAATTAAATAAATTCCTTTCCCAAGTTACCGTAACAAATCCTTGATTGCTTTTCTTTCATTTCCGTAATCCTTTAATTCACTTTTTTTCTGTCATTTAAAAATTTAAAGCAAATTAAAACAAAAAATAATTCAACTTTGTTTTACTTTTTAAAACAATTGGGTATCTTTTTCATTTAAATAAGAAAAAAGTGCCAATTACTTTTTTTTTACTCATTTACTTACTTACTTGTAGGAGGCACACCGATATCTATCTACCATGTCTTCCTTTGGGTAAGTAAAAAAATAGAATTGACAAATTAGTTTTTTCTTCGTCATTGTTTTACTTTTCTGTCTTTAAAAAAATAAGTCGAAGAAGAAGAAGTTATTCATTTTTATTATTCCTTCTTCTCCATCTTTTGAAGGAGGGACTTTGTAAGAAAAACTGTTAGAAGCAGCCCATTCAACCAAAGAAAAAAGGGTTCTTTCATTATTTTTTTTTTCTGAACAAACCAATTTTCTTTTTTTTGTTCAAAGACACGCATATAAATATTGCCTTATAGTTTTTTTCTGTAATTCACTCAACTTTTTTGTCTCCGTGTATGTGTTACGGACGAAGAAGAGAGTTTAGAAAAAAATGCACATGTTCTTCATAAATATTGACAACACCGAAATAAAATAGAAAAAGGAAAAAGGATTACGGTAGAAGCTAATGAAAACAATGAGAAATCAAATGGAATGCCGCAGGGGTAAACGCGAAGGAAAAATATTAAATGTGAAATGACGAAAAAGAAAAAATATTGAAACTTGATTAATAAAAAATGCAGAATTAATATATAAACTACAAAAAAAGAGAAATAAAAGTTACGAGTACAATTTTATCAATGTTTGAAACTAAACTAAAAAAAGAAAATTAAAGTTATGGGTTTTATCACTACCCAAAATCAAACAACAAAAGAAAATTTGTGCCACGGCACGAAACTGTGACTGATCGTAATTTTTAAACGTTTGCAACATCTTAAAAAAACAGTAGAAATTGTAGATTTAGAAAAATTTGTTATCATTTATTTTGCAGCACCATTTAAAAAAACAGCAAATTTATATTGTATTTGCTTTTTAAATAATTTGTCATTTTGGCAGATGTTGTTTTAACCCAAAATTTTGTATAATCAAATCTGAGGTTTTTTGTAAATACACTTGAAAACTGTCACTTTGAATCAAAATCAGAGAAAAAATTATAATAAATCCATTTATATTTTTATTATTTACAAATTTAAATAAGAAAAAATCAAACAAAGATCTTTGACTTTAAAATCGTCGACGCCCTGTTCCAGGATTAAGTTTTTTACCTTCAAATGTTTCCCGTAAAAATGATGACGGATTTGGAAATCCAACATCCACGGCATTAAAGACACCTTCGACCCCGATGGCGGGAACATCAAAGGTAGCTGCGGTTCCAACCTTTCCTTCGGGCCAATTAACAACCACAGTATTTGTGCCCCGCCAAACGGATACTCCGTGATCCCGGGGACGATTGTAGATTTGAGAGTTACCTAAAAACACGGTATTTTAGGTAAACAAATTAAAAGTTATGCCAAATTAGAGTAATATTTTAGACTACCATTTATACAAATAAAGTCCTTACCCAATGCATCATAACCATAAAAAGTTCCACGAATAATTGGTGGTGGGGCATGTACCCCATAGGGGTAGGGTCTAAGATCAGGTTTTGGTTTCCAAAATTGTTTGCATTTTACAAACCATCTAAAAAAGAAATATTATTTTCACATTAAAACAACAAAAAATCCCATTAGCACACATTTAAAAAAATTAAAACATAAATTCCTAACTTTTTTTTATTATTATTAAAATCATTTTCCCATGAAAAGCGGGCCCGATTTTTAAACGATGTCTTTCTTCCAAAAAAAATCTTTAACGATTTCATTAAAACTTTTTTTTGCATCGAAAAAAATGTGCTTTGTTTTTTCAAAACTTTTTTTATGTTTTTTTTGAAAAAAAGCAGCACCCTCAAAAAATGACCGCTAAAAAAAGGCTGTCACCGTTAAACATCCAAAAAAACAAAAAAGAAAGGAATTTCAAAGTAGCAGGAAAAAAACAAGGATAGGCAGTGGCGAGCGGCATATTTTTTCATTAGATAATTGTTCGAAAAAGAATTCATTCAAGCAAAAATATTAATTTGGCTTTTATGGTCGCAAGTTTTTTCTTTCTTTTTTTGGGTAATGTTCAACAATAAGAAATAAAAGGAATGTTCTTTTTGTAAAAATCCTTCTTCTCCCATATCCAGATTGTTTCATTTAAAAATGCCGTTTTGAACTTTGGCGGGATGAAGAAAAAAAAACAAGATTCTTTTTTGTGTTAATGCCAACGGCGACGACGGCATCAAAGATTCAAAGGGATAAAGAGAAAGATATCATTATTGAGGCAATAACATTAATGTTTGATAATAATGTTGTTGTATAAATCCCCCCTTTTATGTATATCCCTCCCAAAAAAGTTCTCTTTTTGGCGGGATTCGTATAGTTGGAAAAAAATGAAAAAGTTTTAACTAAAAAATGCCTTTCTTTTTGAAGGTATCAAAATTTATTTTAGGGAACAAAATTGAACTACAAAATAAAAGGGGAAAATGCCAACCCAAAAAAATCTAGCATTTTTGGTGCAACTCCAATTTTTGGTTTCGAAAATGAATCATGAAAAATTTGAATAAACATCGAAAGCGGGGTGATTTAAAAACATCAACCATTTGGCCCAAAATTTTTCCTACTGTTTTTGTCCAAATTGTCGTTGTTATAAAATTATCCCAAGTCATCAAATATTAAAATTTGAAACACCCCCTTCAATTAACAAACCTTTGACAATTTATTAACGAAGTTGCAGAACCACCAGGTTGGCATTCCCTTTCCATAATCCAACCAAGAAATATACATTCACAAGCATTTACGCAAAGTGGATCCGTTTCCCGACATGATGTATAACATGATACAAGCTTTTTTTCAACATTCTTTGGAACCCCTGCTGCTTTCCAAAGTACTCTTTGACGTCGAATCTATAAAAATAAAAAGAAGAAAGAAAAGAGATACATTTTTTTCTCTTTTTTTAGTTTTTCAAAGAAAATTACATGATCGATTGTTGCAGGAACACGATCCCGACAAAGAAGATCAAATCTTTCACACAAAATCCCTAAATTTTTGATGTTAATGAAAAGAGTTTAAAACACATAATTCTGAACTTACGAACTTCTTCATTGTATTTTGCAATATTACTGGAAAGACAGTAATATTTATAATGTTCAAATTTTGCTTTACATTGTTCCCCCAAAGTTGTTATACGAGTTGTTTCTTTTCTTAATTCATCTAATGGAATATCAAATGGCTCAACAAATGTGTCTTCTTAAAAATGTTTTAATAAAAAATATATTTTTTTACTAAAATATTCAACAAATAATACCTTCAACAGTTTCAACGGCTGCTTGAGCCTTTACAAATATAGGAATTAAAGAAAAAGAAATAAAAAACTTAACAACAATCATCAATAATAAATACTATAATAAAAAATGAAAAGAGAAAACTTAAAAAGAGAAAAGGTTAATCTCTCGAAAAAACTTAAGATCCGGTATTTGAAAAGAAGACAGAAAGAGAAACTTGTTAAATTTGAGCAAAATAATTCAAAGCTGTTAGTTATTTTCGGAAACAAAAATTTATTGAAAGATAATTCAAAATTTCTATTATAACAATGATGTAAGAAAACAAATTTAGATATAAAGTGATGCAGCGAAAACTATATCCCGTTTGAGTTTTAAACGAGCTTCTTCGAATGTCTTTTCCATATCTTCACTACCCATTGATCTTGCGGCACCAACCATTTGACGTAAAAGTTCTTCCAAGCGACGGAAACATCTAATTATGGAACCTAAAATGCTTTCATAAATTACAGTAATTCAAAATCAATATGCGATAGGCTGTCGCTGGTAGCAAAAAATTTGCGCAAATTGTAAAAGAAAATGATTGATTATTCAAAAATATCAATGATACAATTGAGGTGTCCAGTTTTTAAAAAAGAATTTAGTATTAAAAAAGGCTAATGAATCAAAGCATTAACCGCGAACGCAGTTTTTAAATTCCTTTTTTTCGAGGGCAACTGCAGCAACAGTATTGCTGAAAATAAAAAAAACAAATCGTTTTTAAAAACAAAAAAGAATCAGAAGTGACCGCATAAATCTATCAAAAAAGGAAATTCAAGGTCAATGTTCTTCTTTTTTTGAAGGTGCTTTTAATTGACAGCCGCGCATGCCATTACTCAATTTAAAAAAATTGCACCACCTACCTTCAAAGAGATCACTATTTTCACCGCATATTTCACTAAATGATTTTCCATTGATCCAGCTATAAACAACATCCATCATTTGTGGCTTGAAAGATTCAACATATTCATCTTCATCAATTTCCATCAAAGAATCTTTTGTTGCTTGAGCAATTCGACGAGCAAAAGATTGCATGGTTCGAAGACAACCACCAAGAACTTCAGCCAATTTTGGAGTATTTCCTTTCTCTTGACAAATAAAGCATGACAAAAGTGCAGCAGATGCAGCTGAATCAAGATCACGAAAAACATTATCAAAGATCATTTCAGTAAGCAATAATTCATCAGCAGCAGAAATTTCACATGCAACACGACCCTATAAAATGGTAATGATAATAACAGAAGAGCAATCAATGAACATACCTTTTGAGTAATAATATCACCCTCACTACAGTAATCCAATCGTCGCAATACTCTTTTCCGTGCTTCCAAATCAGCTAATAATGTTTCACTTTGACAACGGCGCTGAAATAATAAGATACACTACATTATTGTTCTTCTTTTTTACTTACGAATTCTTGTCGCAATTCTACCAATTCATGTTTCATTTGTTCTTTCTTCTCAAATTGTTGATAAAGCTTTTGGAAATTTTTATCTTTTTTGAGTTCATGAGTTTGATAGCGCTTCTGAGATAATTGCAAACTTTTGAAATCAGCTTGGAAAGAAGGATCATTTATTTTCATATGCTGAATGGGATCCAATTCTTCAAATTTGCCAACACGCTTAATAGCTTCCTAAATATCAAAATGATAAAAATAAAAACACATATAAAAATCATAAGCTTACATTAACAGAATTTACAAGAGCTTTCTTAGATTCAGGTGATTGCAATTGATGAGGTGGTGGCATTTTGACCTTAATACGACCAATCCTTGTAATATTTTCAAGTAAAACTGGTACAGCTTCTGCGGTCCATACAACTCGATTACTTGATGGAGGTTGTAAACGTTCAACAGTTATTGGGCCACTTCTGGCAAATTCAGGATCAAGTTTTAAAAGAACAGAAATTTTGTAAACAAATCCAGGTTTATTTGGATCGGGATTTTGTGATCTATCATATGATACAACAGCACCGTATCCAAAGTTAAGGTTATTGTATGTAACTTCAACAACTCGACCAGGTTGCAAAAATTTGATGCAATGTTGTGGCAACATTATGGCATCCCGAACTGATTTTTGCTTCTTCTTGATATCAGATTCAAGTAGAACATATCCAGCAATATCCATTTCACGATCAATAACAAATTCATCAATTTCTTTGTTTTTTTCTTGGATTTCTAAAAACGAAAAAAGTATTATTTGAAACAAAACTTATAATTATTTACTCTTATACATATCAGGCAAGGTAAGTTGATTTTGAAAATGAAAGAAGGATTTTTTCAAAATAAAATCAGGTTCAACACCTTCAACTCGAAGAAGATTGAGAATCATGTTATAAGTAAGCCGAAATTGAGAATTCAAAGGATCAGCATCACCTTTAATAAGATTTTTTGCAATATCTGAACTCATTTGTTGATCACACATAAGAATGACAACACCATTATCATCTTTTCCACGACGTCCTGCTCGACCACTCATTTGAATATATTCACCACTACTAATCCACCGACGATCTTTACCATCAAATTTACGAACAGATGTGAAAACTACGGTACGAGCTGGCATATTCAATCCCATTGCAAATGTTTCGGTAGCAAACAACACCTAAAATAGGATGTATGAGATGACTACAGTATGATTTCAAAAGCCTACCTTGATCATGCCTTCACCAAAAAGAATTTCAATAACTTCTTTAAGAATCGGTAAAAGACCAGAATGATGCACACCAATACCTCTTAAAAGATGTGGCAAAACTGATGTAACTTGTGGAAGGGTTCGATCATCTTCAGAAAGACATTCAATAGCGTTGTTAAAGATTGTTCTTATAACAGTTTTTGTATCAACATCATTTATGAAATCCATATCTTTCAAAGAGCTCGCATAATTTTCACATTCTTTTCGGCTAAATGAAAATATTATGCATGGTAGTAAATCTCTTTCTTTAATTGTGGTAATTATTGTTAAAACATTTCCTTCCATTGCAGGATCATTTCGACGAGGACCTTCTCGGCCTGCAGCATCAACGGAATCAGAAGTGCTAAGCTGGCTCATAGCTTCAGCAAGTTTATTTTGACGAAAAACTCCATCAACTCCAACAACTTCATAAAGGCCAGGAGATCCAACGGGATAAATAAAATGTCGAAGAGGAGTTGGTCGATAATCAGTGTAAACAACGTGACAAGGTTGATGATGAAGGGCACAAATCCATGCTAAAAAAAGATAATGTTAAACACGGTATGCAGAACCATTGGAATTTAAACTTACAAGCAAATTGAAGAGCGTTAGGAATTGTAGCAGAAAGGAAGACGAAATGAACACTATCAGCTAACATAATGATAGTTTCTTCCCAAACAACACCACGTTCTAAAAATATTTATGTTAAAAATGCATACTGTAAAACAATCATCATACCTTTATCTCTCATATAATGAATTTCATCAAAAACAACCCAACCAATTTCATGCATTAAACTTGAACCTCGATATAACATTGATCGCAAGATTTCAGTTGTCATAACAATACATGATGCTTCTGGATTAATCGTTACATCACCAGTCATCAAACCGACATCACCGAATTCTTTGTATAATTCACGATACTTCTGATTACTAAGAGCTTTGATCGGAGAAGTGTAAATAACTCGTTGCTTATTTTTCAAAGCTAAAGCAATAGCATACAAGGCAACGACAGTTTTACCAGCAGATGTATGAGCAGAAACAAGGACAGATTGATTATTGTCAATACAATTGATAGCTTTCTGTTGGAAGATATCAAGTGCAAAAGGATAAGTTTTTGCAGGCTCAGTTTGCTTATCAACAAGTTCGGCGTCAACACCAATTGGACATACAACCTATAAAAGATAATCATTAGTAAAACAAAGATAGGTTAAAAAGATTTCATTTATCTCTCATTCTAAAGGAGGATTAGAGTAAAAGCGGAAACAAGAGCAGTTTCACAAAAAAACACTAGAGAAAAACGAACTTCATGTATGCAATTCTCTTTAACATCAATCCTCTTTGTGTAATAGTTAGCCTTCAGAGTTCCAAATCTTCCCATAAAATCATCTTCAGCTACAGTTAATTTGGCACTTTTGGCAGGTTGAGCTTCGATTTCGGAACTGGATGCTCTCTTCAATGGATTTCCACTTGCAAGCTGTTGCAAAAGTTCATCCGCTTCACCCATTTCGGCATCGCTTTCACCTTCATCATCAATTTCAACATCAAGTGCGGCACCGTTAACTGCATCTGCACCATTCCCATTTACAATAACATCGTCCATTTCATTGTCGTCTGACATTGCGATCGAATATCTTTAGGCAGAGTATTCTGAAAAGGAAAAGTTTAAAATGTGAATTTAAACGCAAAATTAGTAAATAAGAGATAGAACAATCTTTCAAAAACGAATCCTAAACTCTTTGAAGCGCGAATAAAAAGAAAAGACATAAAGCATTTCATAAATAATTTTTAACGAACAAAAAAAGGGCAAAAGATCGTGCTTCTATTTTGTTCGTAGTACATATGTTTTACAATCGGTTGGCGCCGATATTAAAAGAAAGCAGGTTTAAAATAGATAGACAGATAAAAAATGTTTTTAGTTTAGTATTAAACTTTCTGAGAAAAAATTTAACATCTTTCAAAAGCTTGTAGGAGGCAGTTTTTCTTTGCTCACATTTTGCCAAAATGTTTAAAAGCGGGATTATAAAAAATTTGGTGTTGAACATTGAATCTCAAAAAAGTCTGTGATAATTAAATATTTGCCATATTGCTTTTGTATTATTTATAAAATTATTAATGAATTCGTACTAATTTGCAAAACATGTGAAGTTTATGATTAATGAATTTTTTAAGGAAACTTTTTCATCTCGATCAAACAGCTTTACTTCAAATTGCATTTTCTTTATGCTTGTTGTATATAGAAATTCAAATTTATTCCGTAAACATATAATTGAATGGTACTTATTTTTCAAACATCCAACACAGAAAAATGTTTACTTATTTAGTAAATAAACTTTAACTGACTAATAAACTGTAATTTGTTTTCCTACAGTATCCAAAATCAGATCGTCAAATTAACAGAATGTAAAAAACGAAACACCAAAGTTTGTAACAAAGCTCTATTTTTATTAACCCTTTAAAACAAAAATGCTAAAAACATTACGATAAATAAATACTAAAAAAATAGAAATCACATATTCTAATTGTGCTTCAAATTCTTATTCAATGCTTCAATATTTTCAGGACCACCCCAAACTTGAATAAATATATCTCTTTCAGCTTTGTGCTTCTCTTCTGCTGTAAAAACTTGACCAGAATTTTCAACCATTTGTTTGCAGGCTCGAATTGCAGTGACACTAAAAATGAACAATTATTACGGTAGTTCAAATAAAACAAAAACTAACCTATTTTTGGTGTATTTTGCAATATATTTTTCAAATTCTTCTGGTTCTTTGTAAAGAAATGTTGCAAGTCCATTTTCTTTTGCTTCTTCGGCGGAGAATATTGCTGATGTAGCTAATACTTCAATTGCTTTTGATCTTCCAAATGTTTCAACAATTCTTGATGCACCAGCCCAGCCTGGAGCAATTCCCAATCTTGCTTGAACGAATCCAATTTTTGCACCATGTTGAACAGCTTGAATATCACATGATAGATATAATTCTGCAGCACCCCCGAGGCAGATTCCTTGTGCATTTGCAATTGTGACAATCGGTAATCGCCGTAATCTTCTCATTATTCCACCCATGTACGTATTTAGCATATATCCATCTTCAGGTGTTGAAATCTGTAAAAAATGGATAAATACAAAATAAATAAAGTAAATTTTAGCCATTTTAGAAAAACGATTTTGGGACTTTTCGAGGATGAGGAAACTGATTCAGTACGGTTAAAGAAAGAGGAACAATGCGGGTTTATACGGTAATGACACAACCCAATCCTACAGTATCCATAAACTCCAAAGATACAGTTCATAAGATTCCGAATACGAAAAGGAAATCCAAAAATTAATAATGCAAGAGGAGTTGTATTTCAATGCAAATATCGAATATCAAAAATGGCTACAGTATAAATCAAATGTAAAAATACCTTTGCAACAAAATCCAAATCACCTCCGCTACAGAAATTGCCATTTGCTCCTTCAATAATTGCCAATCTACCAGTATCCCATTTTTCTAATTCTGATACAACCTTCTCCAAATCAACCATCATTTTTCCTAAAATGTTTCGTATATTTTGTATTCGCAAAGAGATTTTCTAGATTTAATATTTTTAAGGGATAAACCAAATTTGACGTTGATTTCCAAAAGTGGTAAATATCAAACAAATAAATTCACTAAGAAGCTTCAAAAGTTCAGATTTTTTACTGACATCAACGCCAAAATTTGGACATTCCTTTTATCAACGTAAAAAACATACCAGAAAATGCATTCTTCTTTTCTTCATGTGCAATTAGCACTTTTGCAATTCCCAATTTTTCATCCCTTTGCATTATGACTTGACCTCCTTTAAATTGAGATAAATATTCTCGTGCCTTTTCTGGAGTATAAACAGATTTCCAATCTGTTGCAATACCTTAAAAATTGTAATTGTGTTAAGCATTATTTGATTCAATCTTCTTCTTACCTCTTATTACTTGACGGCATTGTTGTGCAGACGGAATTTTGAAGGACATTCTTGATTGATAAATATTTCTGCTTTAACCAAATTTGATAAATATTAATATACACTTTTATCACGTATTTGAACGTTTGCAATTTTTATCAATTTGCGATCAGCTTGAACCAAAACAGTGTTTTGTTTCGTGATAAGAAATTTAAACAAGTCAAAAATTTAAAATTTAATTTTTTCAAAAAAAAGTTTGTTTCTAAAAAAACTTTTCAAATCTTGTAATATTTTCAGAAACTCAAACATGGATTCTGAATCTTCAATTGTAAAGAAAAATAAGCCAGTAAGCTTTTTTTGATGTTCTTACAAAAATTATGTACCTTCACTATTAAATATTTTAGTCAGTTACACTTGCAGATTTTGTTGTGAATAATATTTATCTTCCTGAAGAGCAACTAGATTGGATTCATATCAAATTTATGGTAAGTTTAAAGTATCCTTTTGCACTCCTTTGCATTTCTCCTAATTCTAAATAACATTTTTAGCCATTCCTTGATTCAAATGGAAGCTTGAAATTCATTTTAAAAGTCTCAAATCCGTCATTTGAGCAGCTGCCACCTGTTAAAATTCTTCTTACACTTCAACCGTTTCATTTCAATCATGATAATATTACCTCTTCAATTTGTGAACATTTAATTGTTGATCCTTTGCCCGAAGGTGAACGAACTCAATTTGAAGTATTTAAAAACGGATATTCCGGACTGCTTAAAATTCCAATGGGATTAACAATTGATTGCTTTCCATATTTTGATTCAAATAATTCTGATTGGCATTCTCCACCTCTTTATACAACTGTTTTGACGGCTTTTGATTTACTTCTGACTAAAAAAGAAATTGCTGCATTAAATATTATTAATACAAAACGTATTCGATTATCTGCTACAGTAAGTTTAGGCATGGCATAGACAAATAATTTTATGCATATTTCAGCCAATTTCTTCTAATCTTGATATCGCAGCTGAGCATGCCGTAAAATTGGTTCTCAAAGAAATGCGAGATATTTCAGAAACTGATATTTTGGCAGCAATATTTCATTATAAATGTTCAACAAAAGATAAGAAACCTTTCTCTGGATACGTTTTGATTGGGAATAATTTGGTTGAAGTGAAATTTACAGTAACACGAGTTATTCCTCGAAAGAAAGAAGCCGCATTTACAATTTCTATTTTTACAAATCCAATAGCAAGGAATTTCAATGCAATGTTGTACTGGCAATTAAAGAGAAAATTAACAGTTGGTTTTTTTGAGACCTTTTTTAATATACTGAAATTTGTATTTTTCAGATTTTATTGGAAGATGATGCATTTCCTGTTCAACGAACATCTCGTCCAACTACCGTAATCTGGAAGAAGCATCCAACCAGTGAACCTCAAAATTTTGATTTTGGTTATGAAGCTGAATGAATGTTTATCACTCAATTGTAATCTTGCACATTTTTTACGGGTAAATTTCAAAGTTTTGTTCATTTTTTAAGTTTTGTTATACGAAATAAAATCGTTTTTATCAGATTTCTGAAAAACTAATTATCATAAAATTTTTGTATCAGTGTGTTTTCTTCATAATTTTATTACCTTTACCTAATTACCATATGCTTTAATATGGAGATGCGACTACAGTATAAAGCTACTGATCAATTTTTTTCGATAAACGATATTGTGAGAGCCTCTTCAATGTAAATAAACCAAATCAAAACCAACCAATCGAATATATGTTGAAATAGATTCATTATATACAACACAATCGTACACAGAATACAACATACTGTAGAATGTAAAATTGAGCTTTTATAAACAAAATCTTTTATTAGTTAGTTAAATTAGGATGAACATGATATTATGATAACGCCAGGAAATAATTATATACAGAATAGTTGGGTATTGACATGTGCAGCAGCATGTAACTATAATACTAACTTCTTTGATCCACCTTCACCACCAGTCGGAGTTGCACCAGGAGCAGCACCATCATCCAAATCAAGATTAAATTCCACATCCGTTTCACTCTTTTTAGCTTTAATTGAATTATTTTTATTCTAAAAAATATTAATTCTTTTTAAACGATTTAAAAATTTGTAAAAAAACTTGCGGGTTCCACTTCAGAAATAATATTTGAGAATTTTGGTCTTTGCGGCGGTGCCGGAGTTGTTGGAGTTGAGTCTTTCTTCTTTGAACATACAAATAGCAATCCAGAAAGTAGTAAAATATTTGAAAAAAATGTTATAAAAATAATCGTCGTTACAGTAAGAATCATTATTGAAAAGATGTTTTTTTTGCAGAGTTGAAAAAAAGTATAAAAACAAAAGTTTGAAAAAAGCAAACAAAAAAGAAGAGAATGTTTGTGACTGAAACATGTTCGAAAATGGTATTGATGATGCAAATTTTCATAAACTTTTTCAAGCTAATGAGATTATGGTAGTTGAGCAATTTGTGTCACAAAAAATTATAGTAAACAAATGTCACTGTGTGACAACAAATTATTGCGTCACAAAAATGTGACAAGATACTACTGTGTTACACAACCATCATTTGTAACAATTTGTTATAATTAAAAACTTTATTTAACATTAAAATTCCAATAAAATTAATAATATAAATTAAAATTTTAAAAGTGTCAAGAAAAATGTGACACCCGCTTCTTCTTTTTATTGATTTTTCTGAATTATCCATTTCGGGATCGAATTTGTTCAGCTTGACTGCTAATTTCATTGATAAAATTCTTGAAAGCATTTGGATCTCGAAGGCATTTTTGTGCTTTATCTTGAAGGGCATATTTACAGACATCAACCCAAAGTCTAGCACAGCCAAGTTTTTTATCATGTCCATCCGTGAATGAAAAAGTCAACCAATATTCATTTGATTGAAGGGGGCCAAAGAAGGATTTTGGCAGATCATCAATGGTAAAGATTTTACTGAATGTCATTGTCCAATGACCTTTTGGAGGAGGGCAAAGACGATTCTTTCGAAGGAAATCTTCAGCTTTATGATCATTGACATATTTATGAGCAGTTTTAATTGTTTCTTGACATTTTTCAAGCATATCACAATATCGGCATGATCCAACTCCATCACATCCATCTACGATATTCCAGCCTTGACAAGGGATAACTTGCCAACCCTTTGAGCCATGCTTGGATGTTACAGCATGCCGGACTTCAAGATCCATTTCAATTTTTGAGATTGGAAGATCTTCACTCACATCCATTGTGACATTGAAAAAGATGGGTCCTGGGAAACGTGGATAATCTGGCCAGATCACAATGTTGGAAACATTCACAACGTAATTAGTCCACTGAAAATACGGTAATAGATAAAGGGGATTCATTATTGAACTTTTTAAAAAAACATTGAAAAGGATTTAATAAATCCGCTTAATGTGGATTTATCAAATCCTTGCTACAGTATCCAATTTAATAAGCATTCATAGGATAAACTTACTTGCTCACTTGCACATCGAGAAAATTGCCATCCTCGAATAACAATCCCGAATGGGCCAGTCTTGTATTTCTCCCAAAATGGCTGAACACCTGGTAAATTTTCTTCCCATGCTCGAGAAAGTGGAGATTGCCTTTTACTTCTTCCTTCTTCTTCTGGGGGTGCCTCAAGGGCAAAACTTCCAACAATCAAAGCTGCAGCCGACACAAACAACAATAGTTTTTTCATTTTATTCTAATTTATTCCCCAAATTCTCCTACAAAATTTATAATTGGAATTTAAAGTACAGTAAGTTTGAAATGGATATAACTAGGTTTATACAAGTTTAAAAAAAATTAATCCATAAAATTTCAAAGATCAATAAAAGCTACTCGAAAAACTGATGGCCTCATTTTTTTTGAAAAAATTTTTTATGTAAAAAATCCACGAATCTTGAAATTTCAAAGAAAAATTTTAAAAAATGATTTTTTTTTGCGAAAAGAGCAAAAAAAATATAGAACACGGCCTCCATTTTGGTGATAAGGAAGGAGAAAAAGAAAAAAAAGGAAAGAGAAAATCGGCGAGAAAAAGAAAGAAAAAGGTGATTGACAAAATAATAATTATTTTTAAGATCCCCGCCTTAAGGCTTCTAATTTGGTGGATTATATTTTAAATTTAATGAAATAAAAAAGAAGGAAGGAACTGGTGTCAAATATAGAGGGATCTTTCAATCAGTTAGTCAGCCAGTCAGTCAGTCAGCCAGTGATGTCTGTCACGTCACGGATCTCTCATTTCAAAATTTTTTTTACCAGTTTTTTTGATAATAAAAAAAAGTTTTTTAAGGATTGATTATTCAAGTTTTTCTCCATATTTGAAAAAAGTGATATGTTTATTGAACGTTTTTAAACAAAAAAGTATAATTTAAAAGATTAACAAAAAAAGATGATTAGTAATAAACAGGATTTTTGATGGGATGATATGATTACGGTATTCGGGTAAAGTAATTGCGATCTTTTAATATTAGATGACACCCATAAATAATGGACGACCATTTTGGCATTTTTTATTTAAATTTTGAATGATTGTTGTTTTGGTTTTAAGAATTTCACAAAGATTTGCGAAAATTTGAGAAAATCTTAAAGCATATGGATTTGAGCCAAATGGAATGCAACGATTAAAAGCTTGAATAACTTTTTGATGGCATTTTGATTGGCTGTATCTTGAAGGTTTCATTGTTAACACTTTTCCTATTTCGGCATTTTCATTAACTGTTGCTTTTACATTGTCCATCACGAAATCAGTGATTTGAATTCGCAAATTGGAATAATTTTTCATCATTACAGAAACATGAGATTTGCTGAATCCACTTTGATATGCAAATTTTTCTTTCATTAAAAGTTCAACTTCACGTGAATCGATAATGTCTTGTTTGTTGGATTCAAAAGAAGAATTAGGTTCCGGGCAATCGTGTTCAAATCCTTGAAATGTTGCAACAATTTCAGATCGAATTAATCGATTACCGTATTCTGAAACATTTGAAGAAGTTGTAGCTCGTTTAACTTCATCAAATTGAGTTCCAACTGTTTCATATTTAATATCATACTAAAAATATTATGTAACGTTTTGGGCATATTTTTTGATAGAAACTTACAGTTTCAGAATCTTTCATCCAATTAACAGAAAAAAGATCTCCAAGACACGGTAATCCATTGTCTCTGTAACAATAAGTTGCAAATGAAGATTCGGATTCTGCAGAAGCTGCAACTGCATAAACTAAAATTGAAAATATACAATACCGTAATTGTATTATTAAACTTTACTATTCCAAGTAGGATCCAAATCGATTAACATTGACCCAGAATCACATGATTCCAAATAAAATAACATATTTTTGAACATTTTCTTTTCGGACATAAATTTAAAAGCTTCATGAAGATCATTTTTATGAATATAAGATTCATCAGGCATTGAAAGAATTTGAATACCACCATGTGAAACATAAAATACAAAAACGCTATCCCCAGGTCCAGATTCAAGTACCCGTCCATTTCCTTTTCCTTCATTTCCGGATTTATTTCCTTTTAAAACATTTAAAAATGTTTGAGAATTTACAAAATGTCCAGAATAATCGATTTTGACTCCACCATAAACATCTTTTCCTTTTGGTTCATTAAAAATTTTTCCCCGATAAATGTTACTGTAATTTTCAATGTTAAAATAAAATCAATAAAATAATAATGTTTACTTTTCATTATTTGCAATATCATCAAACATCATAACAATGATATGTTCAGGTTTAATCCCATTTTGGATTAATAAATGATATGAATGACAGATATCCGCTTGATGCCTGTAATTCTCCCATTTATTTGTTCCGGCAATTAAAACTGCCCATATCTTTTCAGAATTTCTGAAATATGCATTGTTCATTTAAGTATACTGTATTTAATTTTATGCAAATCTTAAATCCAAAATAAAGATGTCTTAATTCACTTACTTTTCATCATTTATCTGCTTTTCTGCCAATGATTTTTCAGTCGAACATAAAATAACTAATACGAATATAAATATAATCTTCATTTTTACTGTAAACATTAATAGAAACTAATGAATAGAAAAAAATAGAAATTTAATCCGTCTTTTATATGATTCATGAAGCTCCGGCATTCGCTTTGTCGTCATTATAAAAAAATTATAAGAATCCATGTTCGAATAAATTTGTTACTGAAAATATTAACAAATTTAAAGATAAGACACGTGCCCGTAAATATATGAATAAGAATTATCATACAACGCATAAGATAGAACACTTTTATTATGAAATAATTATAAAGTTTCTCACGCTGCTTTCTTTTGATGATTGATAAGAACTTGTAATCTGCTTGTTTGTCAGAATGAATTTTAAGTTTTTCACTGGGAAAAAAGAGCCTTTAATTATTTTTTATTTTATGTTTTAATCGATGTATTTCCGGCATATTTTTTATTGTTGAAAATGAGCATTTGAATTATGACTCATTTGATTCAAAATGTGGTACTGTAACTTTACCCGTCTTCGAAGAAGTCTTGACTTCTGAAGTAAAAAAATCAACAGTATTAACTTCTGTTTTCAAAGCTGCTTTATCAATGTTTTTCCCTTAAAAATGTACAAAAAAGAGATATTTAAAAAGGATGAAAAGTAATATAGAAAGGATTCAAAAATTATGATGATAATAAAAATTTGTTTTTGATAAGTATATTTTAAAAAAGGTTGTTTTAAAAATTGATAACCGAAAAAAATAAAGGTATTATTTTTATGGAATTTTAGGTGTGTCGAAAAGTTTAAATGTAATTATTATGGGAAAATGATGATAAAAGAATTTTAAAACATCAGAGTAAAATGTCTGTAAAGGAATCAAAGAATTTAAAGCATTTTTTAGTACATTAATTTGGGCGTAACAAAAAATTCATTGAATTGAACATGTGTCATTGTTTTTTATTTTTTTCATTTTGTTGAGGTGTTGAATTTTTGGACATGATGTAAATGTTCTGATTACTGTACTACAGTAACCTTGAATTTTTAAGTTTGAAAATCATGATTTTTTTTTGTGTACATTTGCTTTCAAAAAAGTCAGTTTTCATTTATAAAACATTTTTATACATTCAAAATCTATGACCAGAATCTTTTAAAAAAACTGTCTTTAAAAATCTCTTCAAAATTTGACTAGTAATAAAAAATAAAAAACACCGACAAATAAATTTCTGCTAAAAAATAAATACTATAAATAACAATTTAAAAAAAAACACTCGAGAAAGACATGGGTTAAAACAAAATTTCGAGGTAATAAATAAATTTTATGGTAGTGTTATTCATGTTGAGATTTTATATCCTAAAGGGAGGTTTCCCTCCCCCTCCTCCAGAAGGACCTTGCCTTCGATTGGCAGTTTGAAAAGTTGTTGTAGAAGTACCAAAAGTAAGTTCACGCCGGCGTCGACGTTCTGCATCCAACTGTTCCCGTAAAATATTTAACTGTGATTCAAACATTTTATATTTTTGTAAATAATTTTGTTCCCTTTGTTCAATTAATTTTTCAAGCTAAAAATTTAATGATTTGTTTAAATGGGGTTACGGTAAATGGGGAAAACAAACTTGTCGCTTTTCTTGATTTAGTTTATGAATTTCAGCTTCAAGCTTCATTCTCTTATTGTTGTTGGCTTCTGTTGCTCGGGTGGCATTTTCTCGTTCAAGTTGATTAAGCTGAAAATTTGGTAAGTAATATTTTAGAACGGGAAAGTTGGATTAACGCGCCAAAATCCTGATTTGCCTGAATCGTTATATCTTCGAATTTCAAGCGAATCAGGGTTTGAAATTTTACAAAATCCAAAATATCAAATGTCTTTCCCCTTTTTAAAAGAATGCCGTACCTGTGATTGCAGCAAACTACAATTCCGATATAATTCTGTATTCTCTTTTTCCATGGCACTTAAAGATTTATCCAGAGCATGCCGTTCCAAAGATGTTTGCCGAACGACACCTTCAATCCTTTGTTTATCCAATTCAATCTAAAAAATACATCAATGTTTAATGCCAAAAATTTGCATATTATTTATTACCGTTTCGACATGCCTCTTCAGAGCTGATCTTTCTCTTTCAAATCTTACGATTTGTGCTTCCAATTCTTTTTTTGTAACTTCAACTCGATGAAGTTGCCGTTTAAATTCTTCCATTTCGGCAATCATTGTCAACTTTTCACTTTTAATTTGTTCAAGTTCTCGGCGGAGTTCCCGCTCGATGGAAGTGTTATCCCTTTCATATTTCTCCAAAATTTCAATTCTATCTTGGTAACGTTTTTTCTCCCCATTTAATTCGGTAATAAGCATTTGAAAATCATTCGTTTTTAAACTTGTTGAATTTAGCCGAGATCGACATTCAATTAATTCTCGCCTAAAATATACGAAATTATCGATCATCTACAGTAATCTATGATGATATTCATACCTAATTTGTTCTCGATCATTTTCGCTATTCTTCCATTTTTGGGTCATTGCTTCCAATTCAATTTTTAGGGATTCAATTTTAATTTCCATTTGTTGATAATCTGCTGCTGTTCGTTTCATGCTATCAATTTTATTTTTCCATTGTGATTCATCATGTTGCATTTTTGAAAGTGATTGTTGCCGACGTTCAATGGTTCGCTCAAGTTCAGAACATTTCTGTTGGCAAATTGTTGTTTGTTGTTCAGTTTCTTTTAAACGATGCGTAAGCGTCTAAAAAATTATGGAAATTTTGCAAAAAACTGAAGTATAAGCGATAGATAGGTTCTTGTGTGAAAAAATTATGTAAGCAAAGCTGTTAGGATTCATTGTTAGGAGGGATTAATATGGAATTAAAGGAGGAGACCCATTGTAAATAAATTTTCTTCCCTTTCATTCATTGGAGGTCCCGAGACGAAAATTTCAAGAACTCCGAATCGAAGAATTCTGATGACATTATCTTTCATAATTATTTTTTCTGATTCCAAAATGGTATGAACTTTCAGAAATGGTTGGATAGAAGTTGAGTTTCAGCTTTTTTGTACAAATTCATGAATTTTCAAGAACTGATACAAAAAAGCTGAAACTCAGCTTCTATCCAACCATTTCTGAAAGTTCATACCATTTTGGAATCAGAAAAAATAATTATGAAAGATAATATCATCAGAATTCTTCGATTCAGAGTTCTTGAAATTTTCGTGTCGGGACCTTCAATGAATGAAAGGGAAGAAAATTTATTTACACTGGGTCTCCTCCTTTAAGTAGTTAGGATTAGGGTTAAGATGTAATCGAAAATTTGCATACTGATAATTTGTTGAAATTACGGTTATTAATTGATTAGTAAATAAGGGATTAAAGTTAGTTTAGGGATTAATGATATCCAAATTAACAATTTTAAGTTATGCCTTGTGATCAAAAATTTGCATACTGATAATTTACAAAAAGGACAGTAATCGAAAGAGTTTATTAATTGTTGTTTTTTGATAATTATCAATTTACAAATTTGTTAAAATTAATTTACTGCTTTTCCCGTTCCATCACCGAGTTAGAGTTTTTTGTTTAGGTTAAATTATTAATTAATGCAAACAAAAAAGATGCTTTAAATTAGAAATAGGCTCTCGGCTGATAGGAACTTACTATTCTATTAACTGATTGAATCAGTCGAACTTCTTTTGGTTGCTAAAAGTATACACTTCTTAAAAAACCATTCATGGATACATTTTCAATCGTCAAAAGCCTTATTAATAATCATTTTGTTTACCTCTTTATCCCTGATTAGAATAAGCCGCTCTCTTCGCACCGTTTCCAATTCCATTTTTGCTTCTTTTAAAGCATTTTCTAAATTTCTCCTTTCTCGTTCCCATGAAATTTCAACATCTTTCAATTTTTTCTTGTCATCTTCCAAATTTTGAATCTCTAATTTCAACGCTGATATTTCATTCTAAAATTTGTTATCCTTGTTATATCCATTTATAATATTATACCGTACCTGGAAAGACTGCAACCTGGCATCTTTATCCCTGGAGTGCATATCCGCTGATGCAATCTTTGCTTTAAAAGACTTTTTATCTTGTTCCCGTGCCCGGAGGGATTCTTCTTGAGCAACTAAAATTTGCCTCGAAGAAATCAGTCGAGTTTCAAGGGCAATTTTATCTTCATGAAGTCGTTGAATATGCTTTTGTGAATCTGCAACTTTTTGTTTTTGATCTTGGAAGTTTGCTTGAAATTCTTCCGATTCAGCTTTGGTTTTTCGAAGTCGGGTCATCAAAGTTCGGCGTTCCTCTTCAAGGGAAGCAATTTTATCTTTGAGTATTTTGAAGGTAACTTCCATGGAATTTTGAATGTCAAAATTGGAAGAACTTGAATATTTTGGAATCAGTTGAGGTGATTTTGAAGGAATGTCATGGGTACTGTGAGATGGCTTTAGGGCATGTCTTGGACTTCCACTGATGCTTGGGGAGTCGAAAAGATCTTCTTCAAGATCGAGATCTTGGTACCTTGAAATAGGTTCTTGGGAATGAGCTCGTGTTGTTACATGTGTTTCTGAAATGCAAATTTGCATAATGTATAAATGATAAAGATAAAGGGTAATCCTTACGAGCAAAAGTTAAAACTCTCTTTGCCGATCTTTCATAATAATTTAATCTTTCAATCAGGGAATCACGCTCTTTTACAATTTCTGCAATTCGCTCTTCGAGATCTCTTTTCTTTCGATCTCCAAGTTCCAAGCGATGCCTAAAATTTGAATTTGAAATTTTGTCTCTCTCACCACGAAAATTCCTACCGTAACACTTCAATTTCAGCTCCTCTTTCTTCTACTTCTCTCAAAGCTGTAAGTTTATCCTTTTCCGATTGCCGATAATTATCCAGCAGATCATTTATTACAGCTTGATTTGTTGCTGTTTTCTTTTCCAGTTGTCCTTTTGCGTGTTCAAGTTCTTCTTTTGTATGCTTATTTTCGGCCTTCAATTTTGAAAGCAGCTGTTCCAATTTTGTTGATCTTTCTTTTTCTTCGGCAATTTCTTTGATGTATCCAGTTTGATGATGTTCATATTGTTTGATTACGGTATTCAAAGAAGAAAGTTCTGTAGTTTTATCAGTAAATGATAGTTCAAGATCTTTTCGCTAAAAGTTAATCGTTGATTTTTGGATTAAGCAAATCCAAAAACAAACCTCTGAATTAATTTTTCGTAATTCCGATAGTCTTTGTTCATGCCGATGATCGGCTTCTGAAAGCCTCGCTTCCGCTACAGCTAATTGCTTCTTCAAATTTGAATGTTCATTATGCAAATCTCGATTCTCTCCTTCAATTTGCTTCAACAAAGTTTTATTTTTTTCTTTTTGATCATGGACTTCTGATAATTGTGATTCCAAATCTTTAATTTTAAATTTAAATTCACTGATTTGATTTTCATAATTTCGAATCTTCTCTGATGCTTCCCCAACTTCTTCATCCAATTCTTTGATTCGTCCTTGTTCTGAAAAATATTACTGTAGTTTATGTACAACTAATTAAGTTAAAAACTTACGTCGATTTGCTTTACTTTCAGTTAATTGCAGAGTTTGTTCCAAATCCGTTATTTTTCGATTGGCTTCTTCCTTCTCTTGTTTCGTCCAAGCTAAACTTGCATTTAATTGATCAATTTGAGATCGAAGATGTTCTCGTTCAGATTCTGCTTGGGCATTTAACTCTTCAGAATGTTCTCTGAAATAAAATTAGCATAATTTTTGTTGAGTTTATCTTTATCCCTACCCAAGTTCTTCAAGTTGCTTCTTCAAATTCATTACCATTTCCGCGCCTTGACTCAGCCGAGATTCTAGCACTTCAATTTGTCCTTTCAATTCATTTTCTCGCATTAAACTATCTCGAATATCTTCTTCTGAATGAAGGATATCTTTTTCAAGTTTTCGAAGCTGTTCTTCAAATTCGGCTTTTTCTTTTGATCTTTGTTCATTCAAATCTGTTAAATCTTGAAGGGCATCTTCTTCCATCTTTTTGATCTTCTCTTTCAGCCTCAAAATCTCTTCATCTTTATCTGATTTATGAACATCAAATTGCTCGTTCAAAAGTTTATAATCTCCAACTGCTTTTGAATGATTTTCCGAAAGTTTTTCAATTTTTTCTTCCAAGGATGAAACTTCTTTTTGAAGGTCTGATTTTTCGGCTTCAAGGCGGTCAATGGTTTCAGAATGCTCATTTTTAAAAGATTCCAGAAGTTTTTCAGATTCATCTCTGTGTCTTTGAATCTCAATTGTTGTTGATTCTTTGTGTTCTTTGATGGAGGATTCTGATTTTGTTAAAGATTCTGAAATTCTTGATTTTTATGATAAGGGCAAGAAAAATCGATACCTTTAAGGGTTGTCATTTGGGAATTTAATTCTTTGACGCGTAATGTTAATGTCTGCTTTGCTTCTTCTAATCGATCAATTTTGTCTTCAGAATCATTTAGCTAAAAAAAATTCTAAATTAGCATAATTGTCAGCAGAAATGCAGATTTGACTAGAAGTTGAGAGTCAACAAATAGAACTTTGACTTCGATCTCAAGGCTCACATTCGAAATTTCTGTTGTTATTATTCAAAATAAGAGATAACTAACTTTTTGTTCAATATCTGCAGACTTTTTCTCCACATCTGCTTTTCTACTCTTTTCTTCTGCCAAATCTTTTTCAAGTTGTTCCAATTCCAATTGCAATGTTTCTTTAGCACTAAAATTATACTGTAAATAAAAATCATCAAATCTGCTTTAAACAAACTTGATTAATTCAGCTTTTTCTTTATGCATTTCTCCGATAATTTCCAAATTTTTTGTGACTTCTTTTCTCTCTTCTGTCAATTCTCTTTCCAAAGTTCGATTCAAATCACTGGTATTTTCAATTTTTACTTCCAAATCTGTTACGGCCATTCGAGTATGAACATTTAACTTTTCAAGTTCATTTATTTGTTGTTTATATTCTTCAATTGAAGTTTCGGCATCTTTTTGTCCCTCATCTGCTGTTTCCAATTGTGAGTTCAGCTCTTCAATTTCTCCTCTCAATTCATTTACATCTTTTATTAATTGGCTATTTTCTTGCATCAACGTCTCTTTTTCAATTTGAAGTTCATCAATCTTTTCATTATTTCGTTTTTCTTGATGCTCATAATCTGCATTCAACTTTTCCAATTGAACAATTGCAACTTCTTTTTCTTGCAACTGATCCGTTAAAGCTGAAATCTCTTTTTCTAAGCTTTCATTCTTCTTTAAAGCTTCGGATATTTCATTTTCTTTTTCTCCAAACTTTCGTTTTTCAGCAATTAATTCATTTTGTAGCTCATGAGCGGCATCCCTTTGCTTGCTGATATCTGCCCTGAGGGCTTCAGCTTCTTGTCGGGCTCTTTGAAGTCGTTGATTATAACTTTCTTCAATTTGTTCATGATCTGCTGAAATCTGCTTTAATCGTTCATCCCATTCATTTTGTTGTTTAATTTTTAGCTCTTCAATTCCAGCTTGATGGCTTGCTTTAAGCTCGGACATTTGTTCATTCAGTTTTAGTACGGTATTATTCAAATTCTGTTTTTCAGCTTCACATTTCTCATATTTTTCTTGTAACCTTGATAGTTGTTTTTCAAGAGATTCTTTTTCGTCTTGCCTAAAAATGAAATTACTGTAGCTCGATAGATTAGGCCGATTACTGTAGGCATATTACGGTAGGAAACAACTTACACTTCATCTTTTGTTGTTTTTTCTTCCTTCAATTTTCTCTCCAATTTTTTCTTTTCTCCTTCAACTTTTTGTAACTTTTCTTCAACTTCTGAATGCTTTTCACGAAAATTATTTGCTTCTTTTTTATGACTTTCAATTTCGTCATTTTTTAAATGTAAAGCATGCCGAATATTTCGAATTGTTTCATGTCCTAATGAACCAATACTTACTAAAATTTAAATATTAGGGTAATTATTTTTGCTACAGTATCTCCTCCTACCTGGACTAACTGATCTTGTCCTTCTTCCAAGTGCTTCAGCAACTTCTGGCAACTGATGAATCTTTTTAAGGGATTCTTCAATTTGTTCTTTTTCTTCTTGGGCTCTTTTTAGCGCAGATTCAAGAAACATAACCTTTCTTGAAATTTCATTTCTTTCATGCTCATTTTGAAGGGATTTATTTACAGCTTCATCGTATCTTTTCATAACCTCTTCAAAAGCATTATCATGCTCTTTTGCGGCTCTTTGAAATGTTGTCGTCCTCTGGAAATTTACTTCGATAGTTAGGAGGTTACGATAGGGAAATGACTTACAAGAGTTTCCTGATGCCGTATCCGATTCTCCATTGTTTTTGAACATCGATCAAAGTCAGCTTTATAATTTTGTAAATCGGCTTCTGCCTCGGATTTTAGATCATTTATCTGAAATTATAGGTTTTGTATTATAATAAAGGGTTATATATTAAATATACTTTTCTTCGTAAAGTTCCAATTTCCATGCTAACATCGTAAAATTGCCGTTGTAATAACTGCTTTTCACGTTGGAGTTTCTGAAAAAAGGCATAAAAAATGTTGTTGCACAATTAAAATTATTTTTATTGAAGCATGCTTCCGGTTGTCTAGAACCAACAAGACGGACCACCTATGATGTATATGTATTTTACTTACTTGTTCACGCTGCTTTGAAACTTCAACAGATCTTAGTCTTGTTTGTTCGGTCCGGGTCAATGTTTCATGAAGTGTAAGAAGATCGCTTGTTAGGGATTCATTGGTATGGGAAGTGGATTCTGCTTGCCGTTTTAAAGTTTCAACCATTTCTTCGAGGACATTATTCCTGGAAAATTATAAGGCCCTTTTGGGTTGAGGTCTGTGATAGAATTTAGAGTTGTACCTGTATTGTTCTTCTTTAAGTCTTTGCCGATAAAGGTCTACTGTAGGATCAGAATCTCCACTTGGAATAAAATTATCCAAAGATTCAGCAAATTTTATTGATCTTCGATTTGATGGACTTTTAGCAGATGATAAAATAGGATTTGAACCAGCAACACGATAATGGGCTTGAATTTGTAGTAGGCCAGGTGTTGATTGACTAAATCAATCAATAATTATTGACTTTAATGTTGCCAAAAGTAGCCTACCTAAAACCATAATCTGCTGTTGAAGTTGAAGGAAATGCAATATTTTGATTCCAATTCTCTCCTTCAATATTTCCACCATGTAATAAACTTGGGAATGATTGTCCATGTCCCAAGCCTCTTGCCGAATTAATTGCCTCCACTTCCGCCTCTGCAGCTTTTTGACGATATTTTTGAACTTTGCTTTGTAAATTTTGAATAATTTCCCGTTGTTTTCTCTGCTCTTGAACCGATGAATCAATTCTTTTTCGATACCGAATTAAATCAGATGGCACTTTTTTAAGCTCTAAAATTTTCCATTCATCCATTTTTCTTTTTATATTTTAGAAAAGTGTGTGTCCACTTAAAAGTTTTTAGAAAAAAAACAAACCATTGGTTGTTGTTTCACTTGTGCCAGCTTTTTCAAGTTCGCTATCGGAAAGCATTTTTTTATTTTTTATTTTTAACTTTTCTCCAGGTTGATGTTTTCGCTGAAATTTGATCTCTGCATTTTTTTAAAAAACGTTTTTTAAAAAGTTTTCAATCAATTTTTAAGTCAAAAAAAAAAGTATATAAATTTTTAAAAAAGGCAGTCGCAGTTCATTTTAATTTTTCTTTAAATTGAACTTCAAAATCATGGATCAAATGAGTTGTTTTTGCTTTTTTGAGTTCCAAAAAATGTCAAAAAACGGGTTTTTAAACCTGGATCTGTTTTTTTATTAAAATAAAAAAACAGATCCGATGAATCCCTGATTTTCATGATGGTAAGAATTTTATATTAACTGCGACTACCCCTTTTAAAATCAGTAATATTTTTAAAGCCTTACAAGATCAATTAAAATTGCTGATGGACTAAAAACAAGCATTCGTTGTTGAAGAAAGACAAAAGAAAGAGAGAATTACAGAAGAAAAATAGAAGGATTCCAAAAATTTAATGCCACCACCGTCGTCGTCTTCGTTTTTTTGTCATTTGTACGTCATTTGAATATTAATATTAATAATAAAATTAATAAATTTAAAGCTATGAAATTTTATTGTTTTTAAAAAATAATAAAAATTTTGAAGTCTATTTTAAAAACATAAAAAAGTACGTTTAAATAATAGTGAAAATAGAAGGATATAATATCAGAAATGCATGGCCAAAGATATGCATATTTTTGTTTTGCTTTTTTGTTTCTCCCGGAAAATGTGTAAAAAGAGCTGCGGCGGAATATATGGATATAGTTTTTACTGCTTTTGTTTGTTCTTTGAGATTAGTCCCTGGAGGGGATTTAAAAACATGAAAAAAAGGATTTTTTTGCGTGAAACAAAAGTTAAATTTCAAAAAAGGTAAATGTTTTGATATCTCTATTTTTTGGATATACGAAATCCGGCTTGCTATGTTTTAAAAAAAATTTTTTTTGTAAAATTTAAATCCCTGGAAAGGTGTAAAAATTTTTGGGTATTCATTTGGGACCAATAAAAATGCTTTTAAAACAATTACTTCCCTGTCTTAGAAAAACAAAAACAATTTCAATCTTTTTTTTAAAAGCTTCCCCGAAAATGCCGAAAAAAATGGCATGCAAAACGCGAACACAAGATTAATGACATAATTGCCAGGTTGGGGAAAAAGGTGGCAGGTCAAGATGGCAAGTTGAAATTGTCGCAATAATTTCTTTTTTCTTGACAGGGACAAATAAATAAATATATATCAAGTCATTTCATTCATTCTTCTTTCAAAGAAGGAAGTCTGCTTCATGCAAAAAGAAGCATGGAGCCAGTGCCAAAAAATAGTATACATGTTTGAGGTGAATAAATTTTGGTTTTTCTCTTGTAGCTATAGCGACCCCCCTTTTTTTCCTTTGAAGAACACTTGCAAAAAATGACGAGAGTGAAAAAGAAAAAAAAGAAGTAAAACGACGGTGCATTTTTTTGAAAATGGCATGGCAAAAAAAAGTATTTTAAAAAAGTTGGCAGCAAAGAAAGTATAATTTTCATATAAATTTTATGGGGTAGTAAAAACTTCGACGACGGTGGTGTTTTGAAATTTAAATATTATTTTTAATGTTGGAAATTAATGATTTATTAGAATTGAATGTCATGATAGTTAAAAATGAGTTAAAGTGAAAAGTATGGATATTACAGTATATTTCAGCTGATTATTAAAATTTTGCTTCCTTAATTACAAAAAGACAAGAAGGATAACAATTAAATTTTGATGCTTCAAATGATTTTAAAGCTTCCATAATTTTTTTTACTTTTATATTAAAATAAAAAAGGTGAAGAAAAATGATATTTTAATGATCAAAAGGTACTGTAATTTGGACCATACAGTTCAAAATATCAAAGAATTTCTTCAGTTCGATCGGTAATTTTTAAAGAGACAAAATAAAATTATTGAAACAAAGATAATTTCAACTAAATTTTTTGGCAAAAATTCTTAAATTGAAATAATACTAATTACTTGAATAACTTTTTACTTACCTTTTTTCACTAAAAATTAGCCGATCTGCTTTAAAAAATAAGTAAAGTCCCAAAAAATAAACAAGTTTTTTTGGCAAGAGCTTTAGCTTTTTTCACACTTTAATCT
Source organism: Panagrolaimus sp. LJ2414 (assembly GCA_024447195.1). NCBI lineage: Eukaryota > Metazoa > Nematoda > Chromadorea > Rhabditida > Panagrolaimidae > Panagrolaimus > Panagrolaimus sp. LJ2414. The sequence goes on from JAMRXY010000018.1 coordinate 1,550,118, forward strand.
TGAAAAAGCTTTTTCTTAAAATAAAAACTCTTCCATAAAAAATTGCCATTTTTATACGTTTTTTTTGTTGTTAAATTTTCACCTTTTTGACAGACACAAAACAATCACTGAACCAAATCCAAAAAAAATAAATAAAAATATTGCTTCAAGAAAAGTAAGTTTCCGCCCTCTGGGAAAAATAATTGTTGGAGCGTTTTTTTGAAGAAAAATTATTTTTATAAAAGAGAAAAAGCAGCCATAAAAGTGCCATTTTTGTCGGCACAGGAAGGAACAACATTAAGGAAGGAAAGGAAAAAGAAGGAGAAGAAGACAATTGGCAATTGAAAAAAGACTATTTTTAAGATTATTCTTCAAATTTAGACAAAAAGTTTATTTTTGAATGGCTTCAAATATTTATATAAAAATAGTAAATTATTATTACAGACTTACCTGTAGAAATTCAATAAAATATTCAAATATTGAAATTAGAGATGAAAGTAAAAGAATAATAAATAAAACGGCAAAGAAAGCGATTATTGCAAAAATTTCATCAAAAATGATATGGCAAAGTTTTGATAAATGATGCTCAAAAGTTTCTTTGAAATTATCGAACATTGTTATTCAAAAAGTGGCAGGAAAAAGCCGGCAAAAATATAAAATGCCAAAAATTGCTGTCAGTCATATTTGAAGAAAATAGATAAATAAAAATAAATATGTGTTTTTAAATGTCGATAAATATAAATACTTTGAAAAATATCTTTTAAAATTTGAAAATGGACAAAAGAAGTCACGTTTTGGAATCAATTCAAATTTTTCTTCCCTCTTTTTTTCCTATGTCTCACTTTCGATTCGATATAACAAAATATACTCCAAAATTATGACCACCACCACAAAAACAGGAGCAGAAGAGTCTGTCACAGTTTTTGGTCACTCATATTCAAATTTGCAGCTGGCGCGTCTTCTTCATCGAAAAAAGAAGAAGAAGGATGACCGACGACAACCAAAAAAGGGTTTAATCGCTTTTTTAGTTCGGATGGATCTGAATGAAATATGAAATATATGAATGGATGATGTAGCTTTTTTAAGTTCAATGTTTTTCCCTCGTTTTTTTTGGAGGAAGACAGCTTTTTTGCGAACGTGTGTGTCCGTTTTTTTCGGTTTTTGTCATTCCGCTTCTTGGATGCGCTCAGTTTTTTGCAAGAAAAAATAGCAGAGTTTTTGAGGATTGCCATTGCAGAAAAAAAGAAGATGTTTGAAACCAGCTCGAAGGGAAGACCAAACATGGAATGACTAAATAAGGAAGGAAGGAGAAGCTCTTTTTACTGCATTTTTTCTTTTTTATGAGAGTCACACCATTTCAAAGAATTGGGATCATCCTTTTTTCAATGCCAATGCTAAAAAAATAAAGTAAAGATGTTTAATATATACAATATCCTATTTTTGATCAGTCTTTTTTCACAAAATCTGCCGCATTTATTTTAACGCAAAAGAAATATGTCTGACTTTTTTCTCTTCAGAATGTTTCTCATCAAAAAGAATTTTGAAGAGAAAAAAGTCAGACATATTTCTTTTGCGTTAAAATAAATGCGGCAGATTTTGTGAAAAAAGACTGATCAAAAATAGGATATTGTATATATTAAACATCTTTACTTTATTTTTTTAGCATTGGCATTGAAAAAAGGATGATCCCAATTCTTTGAAATGGTGTGACTCTCATAAAAAATTCATATGAAAACATTATCGTTTTTGGTAAACTTTTCGAATACTGTAGTTTCAATGTCTTTTTTGAATACTGTATTTGCAAATTTATAATTACACAAATTCATAACTTTTGCATTCAAAATTTTTTTTAAAAACTCAATTCAAAAGTTCAATTATCTGATCAAATTTTGATGACAAAATAATAACATTAGACTGAAAAAATTCGTTCAAAAATCAAATTTCTTTTGCACTAAAAATACAAGCAATTTATTTAAGTGACACGCATGAAACACGTTTTTCATGTATTTCTACTTTGTGCGAGCCCCACACACACATTCAATTGTCACTGTTTCACTGTTTACATTTGATATAAAAATGCGATGGTCTTTTCTTTCAAAGTTCAGTTGAGTCTTTTCATTTCTTTCGATTTGAGGTGTATTTGCTCTTGTTTTTATACAACAAAAATATTTAATTTCAACCAACACTAAAATGACCAAAGTTAAGATCGTTTATTTTGATGCCCGTGGCTTGGCTGAAGCGAGCAGATTAATCCTTCATTATGCAAATGTTCCATTTGAAGATGTTCGAGTCAATCACGATGATTGGCCTGCCCTAAAACCTAAAACTAAAACTGGAAAAATTCCATATTTGGAATATGATGGACATTTAATTGTTGAATCATATGCAATGCATCGATTCTTAGCTCGTAAATATGGTCTTGCTGGAAAAGATGAATTCGAACAAGCTCTCGTCGATGGAATTGCTGATGTCTCAAAAGATTTTTATGCTGCTGTTGCGCCATGGATGTACGCAGTTATGGGATATCGACCAGGAAATCCTGTAAGTTTTTGCATTTACCTTCAGGGCATGTTTAAAAACTATTATTGACCAATTGTGATTTTTAATCTCTTATGACCAAAGATCAAAGACTTTTTTCAACAAAATAGCAAGACGAACTTGGCCTTTTCGATTTTCCCCCTCAAGTAATTTCTAGATAATCCAAATCTACCACTATGAATGCCTTTATCAATCTCATCTTTTTTTCAGGAAGATCTCAAAAAGCCACATTTATACGATAACCTTGATGTCTATCTTCCAATCTTTTCAACATTCCTTAAAGAAAGCAAATCCGGCTTTTTAGCTGCTTCTGGCTTGACTTGGGCTGATTTTGTTTTCTCTGAATTAATTATCACCCTTCTTGGTCTTGAACCGAATGTTCTCGACAAGCATGACGATTTAAAAGAATACGTTAAACGAGTCAAAAATGTTCCACAACTCAAAGAATATTATTCAACTCGAAAAGAATAAAACCAAACATGATTACTGTAACATTGATTTAGTATTAAAAATGTCCCTTCTTCTTTTCCAAACATTTTGTTTAAATTTATGATTCTTTTTATTATTGTTTTATAAAACTGTTGCTAAGTTATTTAAATTCAATGTCATCAAACAAATGTATGTAAAAACGCAAAACAAAAACCAAGGCATTCCATCTCTTAGCAACTTTGATAAACCGTTTTTATTTTCAATGAAATGGGAAAAAATAAGCAAAAACATTTTTTGAAGCATTTTATTCTTATCTTTTTTTCAACTTCAACTTCAACTTCAAACTGAATGTTTGATAAAAATAAAAGTTTTATTTGTTTTTTGATTTTTGTTGTTTTTCTTCTTTTTGTTGTTGAAGTTCATGGACAAATAAAATGGGAACCTGCAACAACTACAGCTTCAGATTCAGAAACTACCGTAGCTGAAGAAGATTCGACAAATGCAGGAAAGACTACAGTATCTGGAAAAGATGAAGAAACAACAACAACGGGAAGCAAGAAAACAACAACGGCAAAGAAATGTGTTCTTCCATTTATTTGTTTCCCAGGAAAAGAAGATGAAGCAACAACCCAAGAGTCAAATGGTGACGAAACAACATCTACGGCAAGTGATTCAAAAACAACGACAACAACCAAAAAACCAAAGACAACAAAATCTCCATCAAAAGGTGATCCCACAACGGCTGCTGCAGATGACGAAAAAGGAACAACTAAAAATGATGCAACAAATGCTCCAAACAAGGAAACAACAACTGTAAAATCATCAACAAAAATATCAACATTGTCAAGTGGATGTGATAATTGTAATCCAACAACCACCACAATAACAACAGATGATAGCCAAGGTACAACTGAAGCAGGTGATGAAAAAACTACTGTTAAAGGTGCAACAACAACAACAGCAAAGAATAATGTAACAAAGGCTTCAAACAATGATCCTGTAAAAACCACCACAAAAAGTGGTTCACAAACAACAAAAAATGACGACGACCAAGAGGCCACAACGAAAGCAGGAAATGGAAAAGAAACTACTGTAAAAGGTAAAAAAAAATTAAAAATGATTCCGAAAAATGCATGATAGAAAATAATTTTAGATACAACAGATAAGGATGGATCAATACAAACAACTTCAAAAGATTCAACAACAAAAACAACAAAAAAATCATCTCCAATTTGTGAACTCGATCCAAAATTGTGTCAAAATGAAGATGCGACCACCAAAACAGCTGATGATGAAGGAACTACAGTAATTTCAGAAAATTCTGAAGCAACCAAGGGCAGTAATCAAGGTTATTAAAAATCTGCATAAACACCATAAAACATATAATTTTAGTGTCATTAACGGCAAAAAATGTTGTATCTGTTCAAACTACAACTTCATCAGGTTCAGAAGTAACAGATAATAACACAAATAATCCGAAAGCATCAACTTCAAAATCAGATGAAACTTCTGAAGGCCCAAATGGAGGAACAACAAAAAAAGAAGGAACAACCATTGAAAATATTGTTGGGTCAACAGATACACAACTTACAACAACTTCTGATGACAAAGAAAGTGCTTCAGAATCTCCAAAGCCGAACACTGGAACTACAGTAGCTTCAATGAAAACAACAAATAACAATGGAGTTTCAAATTCAAATTCAAATAATACGGTAACAAGCAGTGCCACGGATGAAGCAATTACAGTAACACAAAAGCCCACAAATGCTAATAATGACATGTCTCCATTATCAACTACGGTAAAAAGGACAACCGATACTTTAGGCAATGATGAAACAACAATTAACAATAATAATGATGTTACACAAACAACAATGCAACAATCACAGTATTCAACACAAAAACAAAATGATGGGGAACAAATAATTACTACTTCATCCCCTTCAAATTCGGAGGAAGGAACAACTTTGAGTCCAGTAACGAAAGTTTCAGGCGGATTCGAATCTACAGTATCAGAATCAGCAACAAAAAATTCAGAAGTCACGCCTGCAAATTCAATTTCTACCCAATCAAATAGTAATAATTCAACAAGTAAGTCTAAAGACATTTTAAAATTTATATAATAATATATTTAGGTACATCCTCATCCTCTAATTCAACCAATTCTGTAACAACTACAGTACCTTCACAATCAACTTCGAACACAACTGAACAAAATATTGCAACCTCAACAATGGTATCTGGAGTAACTACTGTAGCTTCAGGAACTACAAATACAACAGCCACAACAGCAAATTCTACAACTTCAGTTCCATCTCAAAGTAACACAACTGTGACACCAAATAATAACAGTAACCAAACAGAAGCAAATACACAAGCTTCATTTTATTTAACAACTACTTTACAAAATACAACTTTTAATGCCACAACTCAAAGTCCAGGAACTACAGTAACTAATAGTAATAATACTGATGGAACTCCAACAAACAGTTCAACAACAACTACTTCACCAACAACAAAAAATATCACAACTTCAACATCTCAACAACCTTCAAATAATACAAATTTAACAACAACTTCCACAGTTTTTACCAATGTTTCTACTGCAACAACACAAAGTTCTCCAACATCAGCATCAAATAGTTCTTCGACATCAAATAACAGTGTACAAAGTACTACAAAAAGTTCTGGAAGTGGTGGGGGAAGTGGTGGGGAAATCGGTGTTGGAGGAGGTGATGGTAGCAGCACAAATACTGTAACGAATCAAACAACACGTTTTTCAAGGTCTTCGACTACAAACAAACCAATTACTGGAACAACAAAAGCATCTTCCGATTCAACTTTGAAATCGTCCTCTTCAATTTCAACAAAAACAACAACGACAGTTTTAAATTCATCGATTCCAGCAACAACAAGGTCAACAACTAAAAAGCCAATTACGGTAACTACAATTTCCAGTAAAGCAACAACAACAAATGGTAAGACAAAAAGTTGTTAAGGGGGCTAAAGTTTTGATACCTTTGTTTTATATTTCGCGCGTTTGCAAAAATTTATACAAATCACGGTTTGTAAATTGTGCGAAATACAAAATAATAGCATTAAATTGACAAAGTTCCCTATTTAAAATTTTTCTAAAACTTATTACAGTGACCAAACCAGTATCTTCTTCGAAATCAACAATGCCTTCCACAACTTCAAAAAGATCAACCACAAAAACTTTAAATAATACTACAATTTCAACTGGTAAATTCTGTGTTAATATTTTAAAACTAATTAAAAATATTTAGCTAAACCAACAACCCCATCTCCAACATGTCAGTTATTTTCAATAAATACAAATACAAGTTCTTTCGATCAAAAATATTCAAATTCACTTCCCTCTGGTTCAACGGTTACAGTAACCTGCAAACAGGGATATATGTTTGAAGATTTTTCAAGTATTCGAATTTATCAATGTTTATCAAATCGAACATGGGTTGATAATCCTGAAACTAAAATTTGTCAAAGTAGGCCTTTAGAGATTCATTAAAGATTATTAAATTAAACTAATTTTGAAATTGAATTTCAGAAAGTGTAACAAAATGTTCTGCTCCAGCTTTAAATTTAACCAATACAGTATCCCCTTCATCTTCAAATGCAGCCTTAACACAGCCATCTCAAGTTGGAGCTCGTATTACACATTTATGTAAATCATCATACACTTTTTCAAATGGACAACCAATTAATATTTATCAATGCCAAGGTGATGGCACTTGGAGTATGACACAAAATGAATTCTGTGCTTAAAAATTTAAATAAATAAAAATACAAATTGTAAAATAAAAAAATTGTGTTTTTAAAAATTATTAATAAAATAAAAAACTTAAAGTTATTTGTACTTTTAAAAACAAAATATCTTATAGAAAGGATAAATTTCTGTTAATAAGACTACTTCCGGTTGAATGAAATTTGTCAAGCAATTTTTTTAAAATCGAAATTTGAGGTGTTCAATCAGTTTAGTTATAAATGACTAATATAGCTATCATTATTGTACTACTAAATTTAATTGTTTATGATATGATGTATCCGTGATTAAACAGATAGGGGGTTTAATTTTTCTCAAATATTCAAAAATATTTCGCCCATATTTTTAGCAAGAACAAATCATTTGTTACAAATGAAACGAAAAGAATGAACAGTGAAAGTTAACATCATTAATGATTAATCTAGTCAGACGACAACCAAACCTTTTTTTCGATATCAAAAAAAAGTTGATAATATTGATAGGCACCTTGAGTGTCGTTTGTTTGTTGTTTTGATTGGACAATTATAACTTATAATTTATAAGTTATATAATTTCTACCTGTTAACGTTACAAAAATTTGTAACCAATGGAATTTGTAATTGGTCCAAAATAACAAATTCCATCCTTTAACTTTTGATAGGAACTATACAAATCATTTATTTCTTCTTTTTAAAAAAATTACCTTTACAAAACAAGAATAACATTAAATGGTAAAAATTTCAAAAAATAGGTTACAACCGATTCTACTCCTAATGATTCAAAGAGAACCCAATTCATGAAAGTCAAAAAATAAAAATTTATATAAAAATAAATCAAAATGTTGCAAAAATATTAAGCATTAACAAGAAACAAAGACACGACTACATCATATTAAAAAAGTTCCCTATTACGAACAAATAAAAAACCCTCCAGGCAGACTAAGTTATTATTTTTGTTTTGCAACAGCCATTTTTGATTCAAATTTCGGAAGGAATAAACCAAATTTATGTTCGATACCAGAGAATGTTGCAGCAGCAAGTTTGTATCCACCAACATGATCAGTGTTCTGTGAACCGGAGTCTGAGAGCGTTGAAGCAACAGAAGCCTCAGAACCAGTTGGCCTGCTACCACCAAAATCAACATAGAATACACGTTGTAACAATTCATAGGTCAGGAGAGTAACAGCAAATTGAGGTGATGATCGACAAACACGTGCTCCAGTTCCCTTCCAAAATGCCAAAGGTCCTTCTTCTTTCATAATCTTTCTTGTACAATCTATTACACCATTATATGTAGTTTGACCAGCACGAGCAGCAACTTGTAACCTTGTTTTAATGACATCAGCTGGAGTAACCAATGCAGCAGCAGGAACACCAGCAATAAAGGCAGATGCAAATAATGATCCAGGAGAATTGACACCATTATCATCAGTTGTTGATTTCTTTGCATGTGCGTATACTGTAATGGTACAACATAGGAACAACAATAACAAATAAATAAAAACATACCAGGAAAATAAATCATTGAAAAAGGTACATCTCGAAGGAAGCAAGCCTGAGCACCTTTATATAAACCAAGGAATCCAAGTTCTTTGAGCACTGTAAAAACATTAATTTTTGGGCCTTGAGTGATTTCTCCAGCAACTTGTAATCGTATTTTTACAATCTCAAGTGGATTTGTAAAGATAACTTGTGAGCCACCAGCACAACCACCCGCAAGAATTTCAGCCGGTAAACTAATTCGTCCATCAAAAGTCAGTTTATCACGAACAAAATCATTCATCGTAAGTTTAATAGCCTTTTCTGGCGCAACCCCGACAATTTGTGGTGGCAAACCACGATATAATCCACGGAATCCTGCAAAATGAATTGTAAAACTTCATGCTGAACAAAGAGAAAAGGTTACGGTACCTTCAAATTTAATAACTTTTTTAAAGCAATCCAATGAATTCTTGTAGGCTACTTCACCGACATATGAACCAGTTCGTTGATTTTGCATTCGAGTTTTAACCAAATCAATGGGGTAGACAGCTGTTGCCCCGCAGGCACCAGCAATTGAACCAAGAAGAAAACGATATCCAGATTCCAAGAAAGCAGTAAAGATACCACGTTCTTCTTTAGTTTGAACAGCTTTAAAATCTGTCAGCCGAGTCATATATGAAACTCTCTTAAGTCGATCGGGATCAATCCTTTCAATATCATTCATGGCTACAGTACGATTTCCAGGGTGTGCCAATTCAGCAAGATGAAAGAAAATTTCAACTTCATATGGAGTAATTTGAGCATAAGCTTGAGTGGCTTGAAGGAATTCTTCTTTTGTAACTTGAAGATCAAAACTTCCCCGTGCAAGACTAATATATACGCGTTTGAATAATTCAATTTTTGAAAGCATACTATTGAAAGCTTGATAAAATGGGAATCGAACTTTATGAGCTGATGAAGTTCCACCGCATACGGCAATCAGGTTGTTTCGAACATATTCAGTAAGTAAATGGCCTTTTACAGTTGTCATAATATAGTGAAAGCTTTCAGCCGAAATTGAACCATCTTTATCTTTATCGAATCTGAAAAAATGCCAGTAATTAGAGAAAGAAGTATACTCAAAAAACTAACTTTTCAAAAGCTTGAAGACCTTGTTCTTCATAAAAGTCATGGAGGAGTTGACAGAAGGCAAGATATCCAATTTGACGATGCTTCTTTCTAAAAATAAATTTATTAAGAATTTTTAAAACATATTATTTTTATCATTAGCTAAAAAAGGTTGTTTATATTGAAATAGGAACGCTAATTATTACTAAATAATTAAATAGGGTAAAGATAAATAATTTTAACAGCTTCTGCTTACATAAACTACTTTTGTAAAAAAGATAAAAAGGTTTATTTACAAAATATGTAACACACTCTTACCTTCCAAAATATCTTTTGATAAATTCTGAATCAAAATCAAAGTTCAATGCTTGAAGGGCAGTTGTATGCCGTATAACCTTTTCAAATTCATCGGCGGTAATAGATTCTGAAGCATTATTATCAAAAATTTCAAAGGCCGTTAAATATAATGCATCAGGAGCGCATAAACTTGCTTCAAAAGCTTGAAATTCTTCAAATGATATAAGGCCATCCTTTGAGGTATCAGCTGCAGATGCCAAAAGTCGAACTGTTTCACGATTATAATTTTCTTCAGTATAAAGTCCAAGATATCTGCAAATCAAATCATATAAAATAAAAATATATCAAATGAAGTTATGAGTCATACTTTCGAACAAAATCTGAGTCACTCATAAATTTCCTGCCATCCTTTTCAATTGAAGCATATTGATCAAAGACATGCCGGAGAACCTCTGGATTTGCTCGAGGAATTGCAAGACGATTCTTTTCTTCACATTGAGCTTTTCCGAAAAATGGAAAAGCTCGTTGCAGCAAAGAATTTGAGTTTTGTTTAATTCCATATAGACTATTTCTTTCATGAAACTATAAAAGTAGTATTATCATGGAATATGTTAGTCAAACAAATATAAATTTACCAAATCATTGGACGCTTCAATCTTTTGATGCCTCAACTCATAATTTAGCACCTGTCCTCCATCTTTCATGATTGTGTGCTGTTGTTGCTGGTTTGAATGAAGGTTGTTGTTGATGAGATAAAGCTGCTGCTGCTGTTCAACTTCTTTCTATCCCGGCTGTTGTTTTTTTACCCTACAAATTCTACTTATTTAACAAATGTTTTTGTGAAAAATAAGAAAGAAAAAAATCAATTAAAATCAAGAAGAAAAGTTTTAAAAATTTTAGGAGATATAAACGTTTAAACGTGTAAAAAAAAGATTGAATTAAAAAATAATACAAGAGCAGCAGCAGCCATCAAAGTTCGGTCAAAATGGTCTATGAAAATAGAATGTTTTAGAGGGACAAAATATAGAATATGTTTTGTGTACAAAAAGACGATGAACTTTGTCGATTTTTTTGCATCAGCAGCAGCAAGAAAAAAAGTCTGAGAGATAAACAAAAAATATATAAAATACGTACATTTTTCAATGTTGAAAAGAAGGAAGAAGAAGATGACGGAAGAAAGAAAGATGGAAAAAAACGACTCAAAAAAACGCCGAAAAAAAGAAGCAAAACATTGAAAAAAACGAGATGAAAAAAATTTTTGAGCTCGAAAGAGCCCGGCTGGCGTTTAGTCTGCAACAACAAAAAACAGAAGAAGCTTTTTTGAAGCAACACACATTTGTTGTTGTTTCAGACATTTTTCTCTACTCTAAAACTATTCAAAAGCTTTTCACCCTTTCTTCTTCTTTTTCAATCCATTTGATTTCAACCTCAAAAAAGAAGTGTTTTTACGCGTTGATCAAACCTGCAGCAAGTAAAAAAAAGTTTGACGCACAAAAAGGCACACAATTTTACCCGACAATTGTTCACGTGTTTTAGCATTGTTTTTTGTCAGGTGAAAAATGAAGTCTTTCTTTTTTTTATTTTTTTTAGTTTTCATTTGTTCAAATTAAATCACTTCCTGATAAAAATAAAAGAAAAGAAAATTAGGGAGGAGGATAATAAACAAAAAAAGATTACTATAATTTGCAATCCAGTGACGTCGCAGGGTGTGATAAAAGTTATCATTGTTGATAATTTTTAACAACCTTAAGCATAATTTAATGATGCTAGAAATTACTTTGTTTTATAATTTATACGTTTTCTTTCAATATTTGGTTCGAAAATTGAAACAAACAACCAAAAACGTTGCGGAGTTGGATTACGGTATTACAGTATCAAAAATATTTCGACCTTGGCAGGATTCGAACCTACAATCTTCTGCTCCGTAGGCAGACGCGTTATCCATTGCGCCACAAGGCCACTATTTACCAGGGCTAAAAATAATAGGACCCTTTTCAACTAAAACCAGAGCAGAGCAAAGCAAAGACATTCACTTTTTCCCATTCCAAGTTCCCAACGAAAAGAAAAAAGGGTCCCCGCGATCTCTTTCTCTCTCTTTGCAGTGCTTGAGAATGTTGCAAAAAGACACTTTTTCCTTTTTTAAACAAAAAAAACAAAATATTGCCATTTTATTTAGCAAAAAATAACAAAAAAGCACTGTAATGTACTGTACCTCACAATATGGCATACGGTAAGCCAAAGTTTCAATTTGGATTAAAATATTTCATACTTCATTTTATGGCCACATTTATTTTAGTTTGAGCATGTGTAGTCTAGTGTATTTTTTGAGGTGATGGTTCATTTTAAAAAAATTGTGAGTACATTACTTTGAAAGCAACCTTCAAACTTCTTATGGAATTGTTTCTCGTATCAGCTTAAATTAGAACAGATTAGAGAAATCATTCCAAAAACTCAGATAATATTTTTTAGAAAAAAATAAATTCAAAGATATCTTATTTTAAAATGTAAAATTGTATAATGCATGGCATCCTTTTATAGAGAAACAAATTTTAGGTTACTGTAGTTTCAAAAATATTGTGGAGTCCGTCATACAAATAAATCTATAACTGACTTAACTATATCTTAACTGTGATAAAACGATTTAAAACAATAAAAATTACCACTTTTGACAACTAATTGTAACGTAATTCTGTAAATTACTGTAACTGTAGTCGTTAAATTACTGTAATCATAACAATGGGATTACTGTATTTTTTGTTGGATGTGTTTAACGTATCATTAACAGTTATCATTAAATGCTGTGTTTGATTTGCTAATTAAAAAACAAGATTCCCCAAAAAAACAATTTTCTCATTTCCGATATCCTTTTTTTCCACACATTGAAGTTGAAGAAAGAAAGGATCAAAACAAAACTATTCAAAAAAGTAATAAATATTTTGGGGGTAATTTTTGCCACAAAATTTATGATATCTTTCTTCGTTTTTTTTGACTTTTGGTATTTTTTATTTGTTTTTTTCCATCTTTCAATTTTCAACACAAAATAACAAAAAAAATAATTATCGAATCTTAAAAGCACGAAAAAATGTCGGGATTGAAAAAGCATCATCGTCGTCGGTTGTAATTGTACTCAACAACAAACAACAATAAATCTTTTTATTTCCTTCTTTCTTTCTTCTTATTTTTCTGCTGATGCATTATCTTCAAACAACCATACAAACTACTACACTATTAAGCTTCTATCATTATTTTCCTTTTTGCTTCTTCTTTTTGGTCAAATTCCCTTGAGGGAATAAAGGAAAAGAAATTTGGCTCAAAAAAGATATATATTTTCATGTTCATCGACATTCCATTTCTCTATCTCCTCTTTTTTCCCCTCTTTAAAATATAGCTCATCGAAATCCCATCATTATCGGAGGACAGACGTTCTTTCTTTCCCTCTTTTTCTATGATAGGGAGACTCTCTCTATCTTTTCATTTTTTATTGCTCAAGTTTTATATATTTTTCTTTATCAAATATTTGAAATTCTTTCTTATGTTTTTTTATCTGTTAAAAGGTTTTTTGTATACATTTGTTTTTGATGATCGCATTTTTTAAGTGATTGTTTTGAAATTACTTAGGAATCTTATGAATTTTTGGATGTTTGTTGAAATTCTTGAAAGCTTTATCAGAAAATGTATTTAAATCATAGATTTTTTAAAAAATTTGAAAAGATTTTCAAATTTGATTTGACTTTTCTCTTTTTGTTTAATCTTGAAATAGCTTGAGTCCATAGCTATGTAACTTTAGATGTACTGTAACTTATAGTAGTACTTTAGTGTGTAATTAATATAATGTTTTAAATTTTTCATTGAATCTAAAAAAAATAAGCCATTTGTTACATTTTTTAGTTAAGCCAGCACATTTTAAGTATCCAAGGATGTCTTTTTGTAATCTCAAGTATACAAATTGCCATTCTAATCTTTACAAATTTTGCAACTTTTACGATTCTTTGAATTACCTCTCTCAATAACCACATTTAAAAATCCTATAGAAATTTCGCAAAACTTGAAATTTTCACAATAGTAAATTTTTCGGGCATTTCAATTCAGAAACAATTTTTTTGCTTTTTTTATTTTTCCCGCATCAAAATAAAATAACACATAAACGGGTAATCCCCTTTATTTTGTAACAAAAAAAAAGAAAAGAAGGGGCCATTTTTGTTGTTGTCCACCCTCTTCTTTCCCTTCTTCTTCCGATGCCCTTTTCTTTTTCTTATTCATTCATTCTTCAGAAATTATAAGAAGAAGAAGAAAGTAAAATAACTTTTAAAAAGCATTTTTTGAATTCATTCAAGAACAATGTGTCATTCTATTTTTTTCCCATTTACTTACTTTTATTTTCTTTTTTTCGTTGTTGTTGTTGCTGCCAAAATATTACTTGTTTATTCTTCTCCCCTCTTTTGCTTCACTCTTCAGAAGCTTTTCTTACGGCACCTACTTGAATATTTTCAGGAGACTGAAAAAACCATGGCAAAAAAAAATAAGAATAAGACACCTTTTTTGTTGAAACTAAGAAGAAAGACTGCCCCTGAAGAAGACAAACCTTTATTGTTTTTTTTCTTTTTCTTCTGTTATTATTCATTGCTTCTTTTTTCTTTTTAACTTACTTACTTATTTCTGTCTATCTATCTATCATCATCATCAGCATCATCGATTTTGGCCGGAAACCGCCTTCTTCTTTTTTTTTCGGCTTCTTCCAAGCAGCAGTTTTCTGTCTTGTGTTTTTTCTTCTATTTTTTCCGCGCTGTCAACTGTCGCCACCCTGCTGAGAAACAAAAAGAATAAAGATGGAAGAAGAAGGCGATGAAAAATAAAAAAAAGAAGAAGTAAATGATTACCACCAAGCTACTGCTGCTGCTTTTTTAGAAGTCTTTGGAATCCTAATGTTTTTTTTCTTTTCACTTTTTTGAAAGCCGTCTTCTGCGTTTATCCCCTTTCGAAGGAAGATTCCCTCCAGCACTTTTTCTTTTGTTCCTAAAAAAATAAAGTAGTTTCCGTTCAAACCAATAAATTTAAAGTAGACGATGCTGTTAATTTCCTTTTGTTTTCTTGCTTCTTGCTTCTTTTTTGTGTTGAAGTTTTTATTTAATTAGTCGGAAACTATTTTTTCTTTTTCGACCAGGCAAAAAACGTTCGAGACTATAGTATATAGACAATCTTTTTTGGAATGCATATTTTAAAGCTTTAATAAATTATTCCAGAATTTTTTTTTATATTAGAATAAAGATTACTGCTTCCAAAATAGCAATTTGGTTTTTAAGAGGTTTTTGGAATGTCGAAAAAAGTACAAAAAAGCGACTTAAGATAATGTAGAGCTCAATCTTTGAAGGTTGAAAGTAACAAATAAGGATTTAATATTTTTGTAACATTCAAATAATTAGGCTAGTTTAAGTTACCCGTTTTGAAACGATTTTCGCCCACTTAAAGCTTTCATCTAGATGATAATGAACACAAAAATTTAAATTTTTTCTTTCATAGTTTTAAGAAATTTGTCTCCAGCTAATGTCACGATACTGTATATCTTACCAATGCACTGAATACATATGTATCTTAACAAATTTCATTTATGCTTTCTTTTAACTTTGGTTTCTCATTTTTATATAAACACATTTTTTGATATATTTGTTTTTTCTTTTCTTTTCATGTTTGATTCGTTCTCACCTTAAAAACCACTATTAATGATTGATTGCCAAATCTGTCGCAGCAGAAAGCAAGAATAAGAGAAATTGTCCCATATTTTGAAAAAGAAGAGTGACTTAATCTTTTTTTTGTGTTGTCTGCTTTTAAGTGTATACTTTTTCAATTGCTGCAAGCAAGAAAGAAAAAAGAGATGTAAAACGTCCTCAAAAATTTTTTACTTGCCGATCATTATCGGCGACAAAAGTGTGGAAGCGTGTGTGTTATTATATTTGTATGCCTGGGTGTGTATATCTAATGCCATTTCCTTCTCTCTCATATTGATAGTACTCTCATTTAACAAAAAAAAGTATTGCAAAAAGGCACAAATAAGTAATCTTTCCCGCATTTTTGCATTCATCATTACTCTCTTTTCTTATTGCTTCTGCTGCCTTTTGTCTTTTCTTTAGTGATCTTAAGCCCCTTCGATATTGCGTACGTCTTTAGGCTATTACTTGCTTGCTTCTTGCTTTCTTGAGACCTTGAAATTTTGTCGTTTAAAGTCAGGAATGAAAAAGAAAGTGTTAGTTAAAAGCCACCCTCAAAAAACTGAAACAGAACGTCTCTCATTGCATATACATATTTATTTCGTTAAAAAGATCTTTACGTTTTTTGTTTGAGTAAAAAATCTAAAATATTTGTTCCAAAACAAATGTAGGAGGCGAGAGAATTATCTTTTTCTTTTGTTGTCGTCGGCATTGATTCATTCATTCGTGATCCCTCCTTTTTTTTCATTTTTTACGCAGAATTAATCAATAACTTTTTTACTATTTTGGAACTTTTATTAATTATTTGATTTTACAGACTTTTACAATTGATAACCTAAAAATTCATTTAATGGTTCAAAAAAAGCTTAAATCATTGAGCTGTTTTTTAATTGGAAATTTAACTAAATGAACTATTTGAATTTATTTTATCAACTCTCTTTTACGATAGATTCATTCCAGGTAAGACCCAAAACAAAGTTAAACATTTTTGAAATCTTAACATTTTAACTTAATTAAAAATTCAAAAATGAAGAAGCTTTTAAAGCCTTTAAATCTATATTAGAACTATTAAATCTATTTAAATTAATAGTCTTATTTTTTGCAGTTTATCAATGAAAACGTCCGCCGCGTCGATGGGCCAGCGGTACGCAAAACATCAGATGCAATCTGGGGTTCGTCTTTATCATCAAAGGCATCATCATCGGGCAATTTCAAAATGGAGGAGAGCATTGCGGCGCCTTCAATCTGCAGAAGATCGATTTGTTACTCTCGGATACATTGCACAAGCATATTGTGATTCAGCAGATTATGAATCAATGCTTCATTATTCTTTACAGCAGATGGAATTAGCAAATTCGAGGCATGATAATTATATGAAATCTGAAGCATTCCTAAATTTATCAAAAGCATATGAGAGATTAGCGGATTTTAGTAAAGCAATTAGCTACGGCAAAGCAAGCTTACAACATCCATCAATTGATCCTCGAACACCCGGTTATGCACATTTAGGTGAGCATTTTTTCTGACCAAATATTAAAATATTCATATCTTTCGCCTTAAACTGATCTACTTAATAGAGTACATTTAATAACTCTTTAATTAATCAATAAAACTTTTTCAGCAGTTGCATTGGCACAAATGGGTTTTAGTCAATTTCAAACAAGTTTAGAAGCATTTGAAAAAGCGATGAATATTGCGAATGAAACCGGTGACAAATTATTAGAATTACAAATTTGTGTTGGATTAGGGGCACTTTTCACTTTATTACGGTAATTTAACATTTATCCACCTACAGTAATAAATTAATAAAATTTTTACAGAGATCTCACAAAAGCATTAATATTTTTAAGAAATGCATTAACAATTTTACAATTAATTACTGTTGATAATGTTCATGCAAAATATAAATCTGCAATATTATATCATTTATCAGTTGTTCTAAGGCTTAAAGGTGCCCTCGGGGATAGCCGGGAAGCATGTGAAGAAGCATTAAGACTATCACAAGATTCTGGTTCAAAAGCTATTTATGCCAGATGCTTGTGTAGTTTAGCTGATATTTATCGAGAAATTGGTGAATCTGAAGCTCGTGAAACTATTACAAAAAGTTGGGCCCGATATGAACAAGCCTTTCGAATTATGCGAGAAATCAATGATCGAATGGGTGAAGTTATTGTCTTAGGGTCAATGGCAAAATCGGCATCTGAATCCAGAAGTCATTACACAGGACAATGTGAATGTCAGGCAATTCAACTGAATAAAAAATGCCTGGAAATCGCTAAATTAATTGGTTGTAAAGTAAGTATTTATTATTTTTCGGACATAGTCAACCTAATCGTTTCGAACAATGTTGTTGAAATTTTGAATTCGGAGATGAATGAAAATTTCTAATTTTTGAATCAAAGCTTAACAAAGATATCCGATATTCCAAAAAATTTCAGTTGAATAATGACACCCATAATACCGTATCCAACTGAAACTAAATCTTTCTCTAATTTCAGCATGCAATGATGAAATGCCATCAACGACTTCAAGAACTTTATGTTCAATTGAGTGATGAAGATAGTGAAGATGTTGCAAGAAAAACTGCAATAACTTTAATTCAAGAAATGGAACTTTTTTGTAATTATTAATTTGCATTTTACCAACACTTTTCCAAGAAAGATTCATTTTAGGCAATTTTTGTGGCCAAAGATACGGGCTAAATGATGAATCACTTCAAGCATTACGATGCTCACATATTTTTCACGAAAAATGTTTACATGAATTTTTGCATGAACGAGAATCCCCAACATGCCCAAAATGCCAATGTAAAGCTATTTTAATGGAAAATGTAAGTATGGGAACGTCTTCTGCATCTTCGAATAATGAAAATGAACAACCTGTTCAACAACAACAACAACCTTCTTCATCAAAAGAAAGTAAGTTCTAATTTGACTAAATTGGCCTAACCAATCAATTAACCGATATATTCAGATAATCAAACTCAACAAATCAAAGAGCCACCACAAGGTGGAATTCAAACATGCTTCTTACAAGCTGCCGCCGTTCCGAATCATATTCCTTCAACTTCTGAAGAAGCTTCCTTCTCCCAAGCCTTCCAACATGACCCATCTGCAACAATTCACTCTGCAAAACCTGTTATTCTTGTTCATTCACCCTCACAGGAGACTTCTGATGATGGCACTTCTTCGTCGACTGGAACAACTCGACCAAGAATTGTTCCAACTGGAAGTGCAACACCTGTAATTTGTCGAGTGAATCAATCTAATGATACTTGTGCCATTCCAACTGCAGTTGTTACCCGACAAAAATCACCTCTGGCAACCATCAAAGGTCCCAAACCTCCACCACCCCCAAGGAAACCAAACTGTAGTAGCCTTAGTCATGCCTTTCCACCACTGCCCCCAGAATTATTAGTTGGAATCGGTGCAACTTCAGGACCCCAAAATTCTTCTTCTACAAATGATACAATTCGACCACAAGGCCCTGGAGTCACCGATGTCTAAAAAACCAATACTTATCTTAACTTTTTAAAACTGCCAAAAAATTGTTTCATATCTTTTTTTCTTTCTTTTCCCAAAACAAATTGTTTCCATACACTTGCCCGGGCGTGCTTTCTTTAATTTTCAAATTTGTTCTTCTTTCACGCAAAAAATTTTACCAAAACCAATAATGTCTTCCAATGATCTCTTTTTAAAAAGCAATAAAATTTATAAATAATAAAAAAATTGGAAAAATTTTACCGGTACTATTAAAAAACAGAGTATCAAAATTATACATAATTATTATAACTACTACCATAACAAGGAAAAAGAATAAACAATCGTTGAAAAACAACGTTTATTTAATCCTCATCATAACACAAACATTGACAAAAAAGCAAGAAAAAGCTATTCTGACAGTATTACACAAAACATAAAATAGAGGAGAATTTACAAGACAAATCAAAAACAAAACTCATGCTTAGCTTAAATAAAAGTAATCTTGGATCCATCATTGTTGTCTCCCATGAACAAAGTTCGGAATACAGTATCAGCAAAATCAGGATAATAATCACAAGCACGTTCACAATCAGGAGTAAAATTGGCTTCAATAAAGCTGACACCGATATCCTTTGTTTCTTCATTGTTCCATTTTAACATAAGATCAAGTCCATATATAGCACGTGATTGATGATTACCAGCAACACATCGAGGTTGATCAAGTGTTGAAACAGCAGTAAAGGCTTCTTTGATAGTTTGATAAATTTTCTTTTCAATTTTTGACCATGAAATACCATGTAATTTTTCAATTTGAGTAATAAAATCTTCACATTTCATTTGAAGAATTTTTGATTTATCAGAATAATTGTGAACAGTCAAATGAGTGTCAGCATCATCAAGGACATCCAAATTGAATTCACTGAAAAACTAATGATTAGAAATTTCAATGAGAAAGAAAAACAAAACTTACTTAATACCAAAACGAATCCAGAAATTGTTATAAACAGCAATTTTCAATGGATGTAAAGATTTTAAAAATACAATATATCGAAGATCAAATTTAACCAAATTTCCATTATCTTGACGACGGAATAAAACAGGACGTTCAATATATTTTGAAACAATTTTAGGTCCACTTTCAGCCAAGCGAACAATAGCATTAATATTATTCGTGACGACCATATCTAAGCTACGAGCCAAATTCCAAGGCTTAACGATCCAAGTGTTATCCATATTTCTAAAATGAAATCATTAACAGTGTATATTAAGAAACAAAAACTTACTTCTTTTCACGACGTTGATAATAAGAAATAAATTGAGGCAATTCCAAGCTAAGATTATAAGTTAATGGAAACCATTCAGGTTTAGCTTCAAGGGTTTCTTCATCAACAACAGGTTCCTTTAAAGCACTGTAAACTGTAGCAGCAAATAAATCTTTAACGGTAAGTGTTCCTTCAAATGGAAATTGATTAATAAAAGCATTGGGATTGCTTTCAGCAAGTTGCTTGTAATCATGGAAATGTTTTTGTAACCAAATAACATCCGCATCTTCCATCTTTTCAACAATTTCATATCGAACATTTTGTAATTTATCAATCAATTGAGAATGATCACAAAAAATCTTCAAAGCATGTTCAGGATTTCGTTCTTGTGGAGAAGGTTGCTTTGTTGGAAGTTCATCAGGAGTGCGGCCACTAGTAAAGTATTCAATAGATTTTGGAACAGGTTGAACAGATTCTTCAGAGAAATCAACGTATTCATAAGGAAGCAATAAATGTTTACGCCATAATGGTTGATCCCATGAAAGTTTATGATCAATGAAATTTCGGGTAACAACATCTCCAACAGCAGAATTAACAACAGGGAAAAGAAGACTGTAAGCACAACGTTGAAAAGCAAAGAAAAATGGAACCATTCGAAATGATGGAGTATCAGAATGACCAATACGGGCACCAAATTCATCAGGGATATACCAAATCTGAAATAAAGATATGAAAATGCGTTTAAAAGATGCCTAAAAACATACCGGAATATCACTTTCATCAACAACACCTTCAAATCGTCGAATTTGGTAAGTTTGAGCAACTTTCCAAAGATGCTTTAAAATTTCATTGATTTCTCGAACATCTTTTTGTCTGTCACCAGTAGAAATGTAATCTTCATCATCAACAGTAACATCAGGACGATCACCAGCAGCAGCATCTTCAAGTTTATTACGAGATTCTGAAAAGATATGGTATAAAAAAACAAAAACAGACTTTACAAAAACATACCACTATGTCGAACTTCTCCAGATTCGCTTCCAACATAATCTGAACAACTATTTTTATCTTCATCTTGTCCCAATGAAAAGAAATCAACCAAGCGTTGCTTCAATCCAGCATGTTGTTCAAGAACTTCTCGGGCCTTATTTGGTCGAAATGTCCAAGCATGATCAATCAAAAAGATACTAAAAAAGCAACTATTAGACTTCACCAAAGATTTGAGGGATACTTACTGATTAGGATCTTCAGTTTGAATATCTTTGATTGTTAAGACACTCCATGAATTTGGAGTTCCACCATCTTCATCATCCGGAACTTCAGCAATAACTTCAAAATATTCACCAGCATCAAAACTCTGAAAAGTAACATTAACAAAAGTATAAAAGAAGGAGAGAGACAAACTTGTTTAGTCAATTTTTCATAAAGACTCGGCCAAAAGACTTTTGGGACATTAGAAGCAGAAAGTTGTCCTTCATGAATCCCAACAAATTCTTCATATGAATAAATTTCAGGAGGTCCACCTGAAGCCATTTTCTAAAAAAACAAACAAATGTTAAATTGTTGATAAACAAATAAATATCAGCGAAGAAAAAACTTTGTGTTGAATTTGAAAAAAGAGAAAAATTTGTTTTTCAAGTGTCGTTTGGCTTTTATACCCCTTTTCGCCAAAAATGTAGAAAGTGTTTGAAAATTCCAGAAATTTCTTGCAAACTCTTTTTTCTTTTTTGGTTGGAAAATTTTTAATTTTCGAAAACGAAAAAATAAACAAAGATTATTTTTGAAAATTAAATTATGTAAAGCGAAATAAGGTAATTTGTGTGGGTTGGGATGAAGAAAGATTATTTAAAAATTGCAAAATTCAACAGTAAAATTTAATTTTGATGCAATCAAATTTTTTTGACTTTTTTGCAATAAATATCTTAAAAATTAAACAAATATGGTTGAGAAACAAAGATTTCTTTTAATAGTTTCTTTCTTTGTACGTGTTAAATGAATTGGATAAGTTTTAACATTTGTGAAACAAAAGTTTTTGAGTGTTTCATTTGTTCAAACAATTTGAAAAGGTAAATTGATGCCGTATACGGTTACTGTAATTACAGTGTTTTCGGATATTTCAATTTTTTAACGGTTGAGTCTGAGTTCATCAAATTCAATACAAGAAAACATGGATACTGTAACAGTGTACAAATTAGTACGAACTCGTTGCTATACAAATATTATAAAAATAATATTTTTTGTGATCAATTCAGTTCCACCTGTGCTAATATTTTTGATCAAACGGATCTTAAAAATCTACAATTTTTAACTCAAAAATTGACTTCTTTTTTATAAATATGTTTTATTTGTTTTTGTGACGTAACAAACGGCTACTACTCAATTTTTAAAAAACCTGCGTTTTTTTCTACTTTTTTTGCTGACCCTTTTATTAGCTGCACAAATACAAAATATAATAAGATAGATCAGCCTCAAACAAATCTTTGTTACTTCCTTTTTTAATTTTTCCATATAAATATAGCTCGTATTTTTCGGGAAAAGAACATCGTTGACTTCTTCAACTTTTATTACTTCTGATTTTCTCAAGGTTTATTAAAAAGATGGTTAAATTTATGTTAATTGCTGCTGTTTTTATTGTTGCAATTGTTTCGGTTGAATCTTTTATGCCTCGAAAGATTTTTAAAGATGCCGGAATGGACAAAAAATTTGTTAAAACTTTGGACAAAGAATCAAAAGAAAAATATTTGACGATTGTTAAAAATAAAAATTTAACAAAAGCTCAAGTCGAAACTCAATTGGATGCTTTGGTTCAAACTTTAACCCCGGAACAAAAAGTTAGTTTTTTCGTTTTTTAAGGAGATCCAATGATATTCCCTAAGGGGATATAGGATCACTGTTAATTTTGGTATTACCGTATCCATTATTTTAGGATAAATATAATGCAATGAAGCAAGCCCGTCAAGACCATATGGACAAGTTGAAAGCAAAAGTTGCTGAAATGATGCCAACTTTTTCCCAGCAAACTCAAAAAGTTATTCGTGAAATCGAAGCAATTTTAGACGACAAAAATCTTACATGTGCTGAAACTCGGGAACGTCTTCAACAAATTCGTAAAAATTCTCTAAAAGAAACTCAAAATGAACTTCGAAAAATTTTCCGTTCTTTGAAAGGCGGCAAAAAAGGCAGCCGTTTCACCCAAGAAGGAAGATTCGATGCACAAAAAAATAAATTCGAAGTTCCATTCAATAATGAATTTGAAGGAACAATCATTGATGCAGCTGTTTAATGGAAAGGGATACTGTAACTGAAATTGGGGTGATAAGCTTTAAAAAACGAACTTTTTTGTAATTATTTGATTTGTAATTTTTGGTAATTTTTTGAATAAAAATGTTACTGTAACATATAAAAATTGTCCTTTTACATTTAAACATTTAATAAATATACGATAATAAAAATTAAAAAATCAGCAAAGTCTAATTGCAAATTACTTACCACCAATTTAAAAATTGTATTTAAGAAGACTACGTAAATGTTTGAAATATTTAATTGAGCAGCCCAAAATAAATTTCGATTCATCATTTTTGCTTTTAACCATTTCACCCACTTTGAAACAATGAATGATTCATCAAAAAAACACAAAAAATGTCTTATCAAAAAAATCAAAAAAGTGCAATCTAATATCATTAATCAAAAAACAAACAGTGTTCACAAAACATTTTCGTCATAGACATTTCAAAGTTTTCTTATTTTTATCATCCCTGTTTTTTTGAGTTAAATTTAGTTTGTGGTAAAAAAGAGAGTATTGTTGAAGGAAAAAAGAGTAGCTAATCCGGAAGCAAAAAATATATTGTAGATAATATATTTATTCTCTGATTTTTTTTCGGTTTCTTTCAAATTTTTGATAGTTGATAAAATTTTGAGAAAAGACAATGCGGCTGCTGTTTCATTGGATTATTTTTTGTTGTGGTAAGTAATTTTATTGATTACCACATTTGACCTTAAATGTTCAAACTTTGTTTGATTTTGTTTAATTTAGTTTTCATTCAATATGTTTCATCACACACTTTTAAAACACTTTTCATTACTTCATCTTTTTCCCTTCCGGGATATTCTCCTTCAACCATATTAAACTATCAACTAAAATTACAAACAAATCCATCAACAAATTTATTAATTGGATGTATGAAACATAAACTTTCAAATCCAGTCAATGATAACTTTTTTGTTATAACCCTTGGAAATCCTGTTAATGGATCAACGGAATCCAAAGTGTATACAGTTTTTATTTAAATTTAATCAAATTTTAATAAAATTGTTTTAGTTTTATCGATAATAATGTAAATTTGAATATCGGAAATGGTGGTCCAATTCCACTTTTGTTAATGTTTGGAACTGCAAAAACTATTTTGTGGAATGATTTTGCATTAAATTACACCAATTTTGAGCCATCGATAAAATACAGAAATGGAACACATGTAAATGTTCCAGAATGCCATGGCACTTTGTTGAAAGATTTAACAACATTCTGTTTCCAACATTCTGATTCAGTTTTGGATTGTGCCGACGATGGTAAATAGTTTTGGTAATACAAAGATATTTAAAAATTTGCATATATCTTATTCAGATTCTTCTACCGTACCATATACAGGTCATACAAGTACTATCACGGATACCACACCGACTGTATCAAATACACTATCAACACCAAAGACTATTTCATCAAGTATTTCACCGTTACCAACAACAACAAATAATCCAGTTTCAACTTCGACAACTTTGCTACCTCCAAATCCAATAATAATTAATTGCACAGATCCAACAAGTTCATTAAACAGTATTTATTGTAACCTAACAAATGATGTAATTTTCACCATTGATAATTGAAATTCAGTCAATATGATTTTTTTCAGGAAATCATTCCAACATCGGGAAATATTTCATCAATTACAAATGCGACCATTCAAGCAATAAATGCAACAAAAATGTCCCCTGAAGAAATTTATGCCGTGGCATATATCCTTGAACAATGTTCATTGATTACAAATCTAACTCAAAAGGTATAAAAATATATTATACCTTGTTATATTTGGTAACTCTAACATAATTATGCAAATTTTTAGGATTTTACTGGAATGGCACAATTATTTGATACCATAATGTTGGCTCCTGAAGAATCATATCAAAATGCCAATGATTATTCAAATGCTGCAAATTCTTTAATTTTAACGCTGAATCGAATGATGACAAATTCGCCTTCAGATGTCAAATATCTCGAAGGTTCAAATATTGCATTACTTGGAAAATCTTTAAATTGCCAATCCAATACAGATGCAGGTGGAATAACAGATTTGGGGAACAGTTTTACCGAGAATCTATCCCATGAAAAATTTGAAGCTTCAATTTTTATTAATTCTGAAACTGTTTGTACTGCACAAGGTTACTGTAGCTTAAAATAATGTAAATAAAATAAAAGTTACTGTATTTCAGCAACTCGACTATATTATACAATTTATCGAAATTCAAAATTTTTTGTTGGTGATAATGAAAAAGGAAATGGAATTATTTCAACTTATAAAATTAACAAAGTTTCAAAAAGTTTTACGACTTCTTCAAAAATGTTTGGGTCAACAACATCAAAGAAAGTGCTGGATTCACCTCGAAATTGTCAAAGAGGTTTCCACCAAACTGATGGAAGAGTTATTTCTGCAACGGCATTAAAAGGAACCCAAAAAGGATTTGAAAATATTCATAATTTTGAAATTAATAAAGATCCAAAAGTTATGGTTAGCATTAAATACAGCGAAGAATATGTACGTAAGTTTTAATTCTGGATAATGCCGCCTTTGATCTTTGCCGACATTTAAACTGATCCCTTTGATGTTGCCGACATTCCTGTAATTTTGACAAATAACTGTTACAGATTGGAACTCCATTACATGGAAAACTTAGAATTAGTTGGTGGGACCATTCCTTCAATCAATGGTCACCCCAAACATGTTCAGTCAAAAAAGAATCAAATTATTACATTTCTGAATGTTCACATTTAACTGATTTCACGTTACTCGTGGATGGCACAAGTCTTGATCCAATATTTTGTAATACCGCTTTACAAACTTTAAATTACTTTTTTGCAATTGGTTCAATTTTTGGTCTTTCTATTTTGTGTTTAATTTATTTAACAATGATGTTAGTTTTTGTTTTTTACAGAGCTTTTATAATTGTTGTAAATTACCATTACAGTATCCCAAAAGCATCAAATCTAAGGATCTCTCGAACAATATTCAAAATTATTCCAATCAGTGATATAAGTTTAATTTCAATGGTTTATACATTTATTTTATTAATGTTTTATTTCAATTTTACTGTATTTACGGATCAACGACACACAACTGGCCCAAATGGATGTGTGGCAGTTGCTGTAATTTCTTATTGGCTTTTAATGTCGTAAGTTTTGGTATTTATAATAGTCCCAGTTGGATCTAATTTGCATATTCAAAACATTGACTGAGATCGGAATGATTTAAAAACAGTGCAAGATACAGTATCCTTTTTGCCATCGATAAAGTTACTGTGAGACAACCATATTTTTAGATGTATTATTTTATCATTATTTAATTCATGGAGAATTATCAAAGAGCACGTAAAAGGTACAACAATGGATAAATTTTTTGGGCGAATTACAGTTGCAAAGGTCATTTATCCAGTCACATTTTGTACGTTTTAATTTTTATTTTATCCATATTCAAAATTTTTGTAATTTTAGTAATTTCAACTTTATTAGCCCTAATTTTTGGTGTTGCAACTTCAGGAGATTTCTTTTTTCGAAATGATTCGTTGTATGTTACAAAAAATTTTTAATGCCAAAAAATAATATTCAAATTATGCAAATTTTTAGATGTTGGGTTCGACCCGATTATAGACTTGCAATAATAATCCCTTTTACAATTTTGGGGTTAAGTGCGATTATTTGTGTTTTAATAATGACAATTCGGAGATTTCCAATTTTGGAAAAATATTTTGCCATTAATCGCGTAAAAACAATTAATCGACCAAATTCTCCAAATATTAAAACTCGATTATTTGTTTTATTTTTGACTCAATTTAATTTGGGTGCACCTTGGGTATATTTACGGCTGTAATTAAATTAAATGATTACGGTAACATTTTAGCTACTTCAATATTTTACCCTCTTTTCTCCTGAGGCTACTGTATGGCATTATTTATTTGTGATATTTAATGGTTCACAAGGAATTGTAATTTTTATTGCATTTATTTATCGATGTTATATGGAAGCAAAACTTCGAAAAGTAAAAGAAGAAACAATTAATGAATGGAAAAAACAACCTCGAATTCAAATTATTAATAATAATAACAATAATTTACAAAACCCTCAAATTATCAAAGAACATTCTGGAATTGGAAGACATGAAACAATTAAAATTGATGAAAATTGTATTCAAGCAATTTCAAGGGCTCCTAGTCAAGTTAAAGATCGCGAAGGAGAAGGACAACGCGGAAATATAAGTGCAAGAAATTTTGGGGTTAGAAATATTCAAGAATCTCAAAATGGAAATGTTAGAAACGGTTATTTGAACGTTGATGGTAATCTACAACCTGATCGAATTCGGATAGAAAGCATAAATTTTGATAATAATAGTATGATACAGTCTGAAGTTGAATCAATCAATAATCAAAATAATCCTAAAATGAAAAATCAGAATCATTTATCACCACCACCACCAGCAGCTGCAGTTGGAAACAAAGCAAGACATACTTCAGAAGGGTATTTAGCTGATACTTCTCAAGATGAAGATGACTCAAATTCTGTAAAAGTTTCTCCAAACTATTACTGTACAAATAATGAATCAGCAGTCAACTTACCAGATGTCGTCCCAAAAAAACAATCGAAGGATTTGCTTAAATTTGAATATATCATAGATCGAGTTGGATCTCGAGTGGTTCGAGTTTACAAAGATCCGGATCATTCACATTTTTATAATGATGGCCCTCCTCC
Organism: Panagrolaimus sp. LJ2414; assembly: GCA_024447195.1. Lineage (NCBI taxonomy): Eukaryota > Metazoa > Nematoda > Chromadorea > Rhabditida > Panagrolaimidae > Panagrolaimus > Panagrolaimus sp. LJ2414. The sequence continues at coordinate 1,578,169 of JAMRXY010000018.1, forward strand.
GACATAAAAGTAGAAATATGTATATAACAATATTTTGTACATAATATTTTAAAAAATAAATAAAGATTTGAATTTTAAGTCCACAGATTCGCAACAAATTGGAGAAAGAATAATTACAGATATACATCTCTGTGAATAATATTAAATTTGGTAGAATCAATTAAAATCAATGTTTTGTAACATATTTATTGCCACAAAAAAATTACGATTTTTACAGTGAAAAACAAAATATTTTAAAAAACGCATTTGATTTTTTTAGATTTTTTGATGTGATGTAATCGTGTCGTAACTTGGTGGAGCAGAATCCTTGAAACCTGGTAAAATGGAAGAAAAATATTCTGGCGGAGGTAAATCAATCTTAAAATTATCATCAAAATTTCAGCAGAAAAACATTTACCTCAAAGTTTTCATTTTTTGTAATTTTTAAAGGTGCACAATTTAAAATTGCTGTATTATAATTTGGCAAATTTTGGATTGAAATATTTTCCTTGTTTTCAAAGTTTTCATAAAAATAACTTTGATCAATAGCTACGGTATAAATAAATGGTACATTTGTTGTTGACAATGGTGGAGTTTCTGAAACAACGGAGAGCTGATCATCATTTTCATTTGTTGTCGTCGTCTTAGCTTTAATAATTCTTCCATAAAATGCATAACAGAAGAATAATAAAATTGCAAAAGACGCTAAAGTTGCAAAAATGATAAGGGAAACGGGATTAATATTGTTACACTGAAATTTTAAATGAGTCAAAAAGCTGTTAAAAAATATATCGTGTTATCAGCAAGTTTTATTAAAAACACAATAAAGTGTTCTATCAGAATCCTTAAATTTTGAATCTCGGCTAAAGTTTTGGGACACACTTTACTTTTGTATTATACATAAAAGGTTACTTACTTTTAAGTTTTGTATAAAAGCAAAAAATATCACTAACATAAAAAATAAAACACATGTTAACATTCCTGCATACATTTTTTTAAATTACAAAAATTTAAAATTTCTTTTTTTTCAAAACTTGATTCAACTTGGATACTAATTTTTAGAGAAATTTTAATTTAATTAATTTTTTGTGTGCAAACAACGGAAAAAAGAGTCCAATGACGTACCTGCTATTTTATAATAAATTTTTATTCTGATATTTTATTCTCATTGTTTTAATGTTTTTCACAGTCATTATCTGCAGAAAAAAATTAAACTACAAAAATACAAAAAAACAGAAATAAAAGTAGGCTTCTACAAATCGCACCCAAAATAATTTCACATTTTATTTTTTATTTAAACTTGGCAAAACTATTAACAAATTTTCATGGTGTTGAAAGAATTTAAAAACTTTGATAAACTTTGTTTAAACATAATTTCGATATGGTTTTATAATAATCAATGCCGCAATTGGAGTACAAAGAGAAGTCCAGGGGAAGAATAAAGATAAAATTAATGAAAATTCATTGCTTTTGATTTTTAGCAAACTTTTAATAAATAAAAGTAAAACAGGTACACTGCCAATTAAGGATGGTCCGATGGCCTGAAAATTTTTTTAAAAAATAATAATCAGCAAGAATCAAAATTCTGAGTACAGAAAAATTTGATATCAGGTTTGACATTCTGATGTCGAAACTTTTGTATAATATTAAAAAAATCATTATGATTTTGAATTTCGATTTTACAGAGCCTTGATCATTACTAAATTTGCACAAAATTGTTAATAAAAATAAACCTGGATTAAAAGAGTCCTTTGAATTTGTTTATGAAAGATTTTTGGGCTTGTTACATTATTATTACTGCCAATATGAGTTTTAAGAGTTTTGGAAATTTGTTTACTGTAATAAAATATTAAAGTATATTCAATGATGAAAGCAATAAACACAAAAGCCACAATAAATGCAAATGAAATGGAGAACTGAAAAACTAGAGAGTTATTGAAAACAATCATTTCGTTTCTAAAAACGCACAATCTGATTTGTCACAGTTAACGGAAATCGGCCGTATTCTGCTTTCCAATAATTTATTAAAAGTATTGTTTCAGTATTTTCAAGACCTTCCAAATAAAATTTCAAAAATAAAAGAAAACAGATAATAAATGTAATAAAAAGTAAAAAATATGGAAGAAACAAATTTCGATAAGTCATAATTTTTTGCCTAAATTAGTTAATATACTGTTATCTGACGGGGACCTTTTTCAAAGATTTACCTGCAAATTATCAGGTACCGTATATAATACGATACAGTAATTGATAACATTGTTGTAAGAAGTAAAGCTGCAAAAAGAGAAGCAAAATAACTTGCAAGAATTTTATTAAAAAATTCCAAAGAACCAAAAAGATCCCCAAAAACAAAATACAAACTTCCTTCAATTTGAAAAATGTGCTTAAAAAATTAATTGTTTTAATTGGCTAAAAAAGTATAACTTACAGGTGCCACAATAAATGCAAATGAAATGGAGAACTGAAAAACTAGAGAGTTATTGAAAACAATCATTTCGTTTCTAAAAACGCACAATCTGATTTGTCACAGTTAACGGAAATCGGCCGTATTCTGCTTTCCAATAATTTATTAAAAGTATTGTTTCAGTATTTTCAAGACCGTCCAAATAAAATTGTAAAAATAAAAGAAAACAAATAGTAAATGTAATAAAAAGTAGAAAATATGGAAGAAACAAATTCCGATAAGTCATTATTTTTTGCCTAAATTAATTAATATACTGTCATCTAACAGGGGCTTTTTTCAAGGAAATACCTGCAAATTATCAGGTACCGTATATAATATGATACAGTAATGGATAACATTGTTGTAAGAAGTAAAGCTGCAAAAAGAGAAGCACAATAACTTGCAAAAATTTTATTAAAAAATTCCAAAGAACCAAAAAGATCTCCAAAAACAAAATACAAACTTCCTTCAATTTGAAAAATGTGCTTAAAAATATTGATTTATCGATTTTTCGAAAAAACAAAAAACTTACAGGTGCCACAATAAATGTCACAATTGAAACAGAAATATCCAAGAGGCTCGTTGGAACAAGAGAATAATTTATATGAATTAAATTTTTAGTTTTTACAGTTTTTATTGAAATTAAAAGCAAAATGTTGCATAAAATTGCAATTACCGGAATTAAAATATCATTAAAATATACTATTTGAAGTAAAACTGACATGTCAAAATAAAAAAGATATTATATTCACAAAAATTTAAATGTTTAAATTTCTTTGTTAGACACCTTTTTAAAAGACAGAAAACTTATGACAATGCCAAACAATTTTCATTCCTAATTTTTAAAAAGAAAAGATTTCTTCGAACATTACTTCCGTCAAATTAATTTACTCACTTTTTTAATCAATGTTTTCAACTATATTTTTTCAAGCGTTCTAAATGCCGAACATTTCTTAAAATTCAAACATGCATATATTAATAAGAAAAATTTGTTTTAATTTTCAAATGCACAGCTTAATTAACCATGGCATTGTGAAATATTTGCATGGGTAAAAAATTCAAAGTTATTCTTTGAGAATCTTTAAAAAAGAAACGTTTTTCTTTGTAAAAATCAGTGTTACAGATTTTCCTAAAATGGAGGCGCCGACGCCGGCGTCGACGCCAAGTGACGCCGGAGAGGATTTTTTCAAAGTCGAAAAAAATTTCTCAAAATTATTATTAAAAGGTTGGAAATGTATATTTTTATTAATAATATCATTAATGATGCATGTTAAATGGTAAATCTAATAGTAAAGCTGAACATTAAAACTTTTTGTGTAAAAAAACTGTCTCCGGCGCCTCGGTAACACTGATAAAAATTTAAAAAAAGTAGTTTTTATAAAACTCGATGAATCAAATTATTGGGCTATCAAATGTTTGCCGAAGTAATAAAAAATTTTCTGATAATTTTTTTTATGATTTCGAAAGACTTCAAATTATTATATTTTGATGCTGATTTTATTTTAAAAGTCGCTTTCGACTTTAAGATTACCGAACGAAACATGCTCAAATAAGAAAAGTGACCACCCTTTTAAATCCTTTTTTGGAAGAACTTTCGTAGTTGGGTATCCATAGTTTTTATTTCAAAAATAATATAGAATTAAAAAAACTACAGTAACCATATGATTACATAATATTATGTTTGAAAAGCTAATAAATCTCATTTAAAACATATTATCAACATTTTTATAGTAATAAATTATAATAGTGTGCCATTGTAAACCCGTAATTTTACAACCAGATAAAAAAGATGTACGTTCAATTTTGCTTGGATTTTGATTTATATAGGAAGCAATGGCATTTAAAATTTTTTTTTCCCAAAAAATCTTATTGCAAAATGTTAATTTTTACGGTCACAGATTAATTAAAAGTTCAAATTTCCTCAAACTACTATATTATGCATCACTAAAAATGACTAAGTGTTTTTTTTGGTGGGTATTTTTTGTGGGAAGAAAAATTACTTCTTCATCGTTGTTCCTATAATAATGAGTGTCAAAACAATAACTTTTACTACGTATTTCACATATATATTGTATAAATTTTTGTTGTTGGTTTTAGAAGGCGTTTTTACAATTATTACTATATAAGCAGTAATTGTAAAAACATGTTTTTGTTCTACTTATTGTTAATATACTTCTTTCTCTCTAAAACAATAATTCACAATTTCATTCTTAATATACTGTAATAATGGAGTGGATTGACTATTTTAACTTGTTAATTCTTATCCATTTAATTCTACAGTTGTTTTTTGCTATTTATATTTCATATAAATCATTTCGGCTTCTCAGAATCAAAGAAATCTCTTCAAAAGCTTCTCCAACATTGATACTGTATTTTTATTTTTTGACAACTTTGGGCTCACTGTTGGCTATTTATTCACTTTATGCATTGATCTTTTGGAGACCCGATATTGTGTTAGCTGATCCTGCAACCCTGTATATTTTTGGGTTTTTTCCATGGATTTTAATTTCTATGAATTCAGTAATAGAATTTTGTCTTTGTCTTGAAAGAATTTTTGTTGTTTCTTTTCCGTATCAATATTTGGAGAAGTCAAAGAAGCTTATGTCCGGAGTGACATTTATCCTACTGATAATTTGCATAACATTAAATATTTGGTTGAATGATTTAGCAAAACTTCCAAAACAGCCTCAACCAATTTGTCGATTTTTTACTTGTTTTACAGTATTTATGCCAAAACCATTTTTACTTCCCTACAAAATTGTTGTTTCGATTTTGGAAGGTGCTGCGGCAATTTCTCTCCTCTTTATAGTCAAATTTAAAACTCTTTCATCAATTTATGCAAACAGTAAATCTCGAAATCATGCAATGTTAATTATCATTTTTACAACAATTTTTTGTGAATTTACTCCAAATTTAATTGATTTAATTATTTCTTCTGTAAGTTTTTATTTATTTAAAGGGCACATCAGAAATATGCAAAATTAATCCTACTTTTTTTAGATTTTTGATGGGATGTCTTTGGTATTTTATATTGGGCCTTATGTTACTACATTCAGTTGCATCAGCATTACAATAAATATTTTAATGTTTTGCAAAGTTTTTAACAAACGTCCAATTAAAACAATTAAAATAATTTCAATTCCAGCAACAATCACTTCTCGAACAAAACGTTTAACAAATAATTTTTTTAAAAAGTAATTTTAATTAAAATGAATAATTTTTTATGTTTGATTTTTTTGGTGATACATAAAAAACTTTTCAAAAAAATAAATATGTTTCTAATTTTTCATGAAAGTATACCATAGGAAACGACTTTGGCATTCTCGATGCTCTAAAAACGGCATTTTGCCGAATTTCGAAGTATTTTTTTCCAGCTTCTTAAGCATGGTCGAAAATATGGGTAAAATAAAAAAATATACGATTTTTTGGCGGTGCAGGTACATAGTTTTAAAAGTTTTAGTGGAATGCGTTTTAAAAAAGTGGTGGCAGCAGGGTTTGTTTGTCCTTGCGCGAAAAGTTCGCTCCTATTTTTTTATCCTCAAATTTCCTTCTTCTTTTTTTTGACGTCATCATTTTTTTTATTTGAACGTTCAAATTAGACCCTTTCATTCTAAATCTTCTCATCTGCTGATATCTCTTTTAATCATGTCTGGGATGCATTTTCTTATTGGATGCCGAACTGATAATTTTGTTATCCTCGCTTCGGATAAAGCTGCATTTGCACATGGAGCTATTAGTGTCTCAAAAGGTTTGTAATCATTTTTTATCCCTCTGAATTATTTATTAATATCTGTTTTATCATTTTAGATGATAACAAAAATGTTAAACTTGGTGATAAATTATATATGAGCTGCATTGGTGAAGCTGGTGATGTCAACAATTTCAGTGATTGGGCACAAAGAAATCTTAGCTTGTACAAAATGCGAAATTCCTACGAACTTAGTCCTTATGCAACTCATTTTTGGCTCCGAAAATCCATTGCTGAAGCATTACGATCTGAAAATTACTGGCGTGTTGATGTTTTACTTGGTGGCTATGATGACAAGGAAAGCAAGGCATGGCTTAGCTCAATTGATTATTTGGGAAATGGTATCGCTCAACAGGTATGTATTTTTTGATTACTTTTGCGTTAATAATTTTTCTTTTTTTTTAGAATTATCTCTTCCGTGGTTTTACTGGTCGTTTTTGTTATGCTATTATGGATACTCTTTATCGTCCAGGTAACCTTTCTCTCTATTGTCTTTCCTAAAGATTAAATGCTTTTTTAGATATGACAGTCGAACAAGCTATGGATGCTGTTAAGCAATGTATCAAAGAATGCAAGAAACGTTTTGTCGCAAATCTACCAACGTTTAATGTTCTCATCATTGACAAAGATGGAAGTCATCATGGCGAAGATATTGTTGCTGAATAATTTATTGTTATTTATTTTGTGTAGATTTTGTTAATGTACACTTTTTTGGACTGTAATTTACATGTTTTAATAAATATTTGTGTTCAATTCAGACAATCTTTGTTCTTTTGAAATATCGTATTTAAGAATTGTGTGTCATGTTCACGATTAACTGTTATATGTAGAAGGCAACATTATGAAAATTAGACTCGTCTCTACTACTTCGTCATCTTCTGCAAAGAGAAAAAGATAGGAATTTGGTGTTGACGTTAAGCTAATAATTTTTCTGTTGAAAAAAAACTTTTATTGATTAACATTTTCTTTTCTAACTTTCTTTCTTCTTTCAGCAAGAATGTCAAACTTAACTGAATTCAAAGAGAAACTTTTTGATCTAAAAGAAAGTCAAAATCTTCAACAATGGTGTAATTCTGTCAACGAAATAATTGGATTATATGATCTTGATGATGAAGAAATCCATCAAACAATTCTTGATACACTTCCACATGAACTTATTTCACGTACAGATGCTATGAATCTTCAAGCTGAATCTTATCCTGATCTTCTTCAAGCTTTACAAGATTCTGAATTTTCAAAGAATTGCGGAAATTTATTCAAAGAAATTTCAAGTAATAAAGAAATGGATTCTGAAAAATTTGAAGAACTTTTTGATAAACTTCAAGCTGAAACTCGTTCTGCTCAAGAATTAAAGCCCTTTTTGGCTGCCTTTGCATTACAAGATGATCAACGAAAGAGAAATGCTATCCTTGAATGTTTATCTAAGTTTCCTGGAATTACATATGAAGATGCTGTAATGAATGTTGCAGCTGATAAGAATTAATTTCGTAATGTATAATTTATTACTTGTAAATGGTTTCATTGTATTTTAACTCTGTCTATAATAAATTGTAAAATATATATTTTATAAGTGTTGTGTTCAAAACGCCATTATCGATATCGATCTACCTTTTTGCTATCATATTTACTCACCAACTTGTTTTTTTCGTTAGTACGGATACTGTATATCCAATACCGTCGATTAAAAAGTATTGTATAATTATGATCAGCAGCATCAATAAGCAAATTTTCATTGATTATCAGCAATGCATGCATATGCTTATCAGCTGCTGCTTTCCAAAAGAAAACATCAGCTACCTTTTTGCTCTCATCTTTTTCAACTTTAAAAAAGGCAATCGATATTTATGGGACGTGTATCAGCAGCAAAAAATATTAGTCCAAGATGGAGTGAAGTTACAACTGCCCGAAAGCAATCTTCTGATATCCGATCTTATGATGCAGAATCGGTTATTAGAAATGAGAGAGTTTATTTGCATATTTTGGATTATGAAGCCCGAGAATTTACTGGATTAACAACTTATCATGGCATGGTTCGAATTTATAATTCAAATACATGGCCATCAAGAATATTTTGGTGTGTTGTTGTTGTTAGTTGTGTTTCAATGTTTATGATTCATGTAGGAAACTTCTTTTAAAGTTAGAATAATTAGGGGCTAATTTAGTGTGGAATAATGTTATATGGATATCATCGAAAACCAACGCTGACCCAAGTTAATGTTATAATACCCCCTGAGGGGATTGTGTTTCCTGAGATTACACTTTGTGGATTAAATCCGGTAATGGAAGAAAAAGTTAAAAGTTTGTGCTTCTTTTTAATCAAAAACTTGTTAAATAATTAAAATTGTATAGATTGGAATATGTCCAAATCAGTGCTAAATTATTTGTTAAAATCTTTTGATAGAGAATCAAGTGACAGAGAAACAGTTTTAATTCATCAACATCATGATCTTCAAGCTTATCTTGATAATTACAAAACAATAAATAATAAGAATTTTCAATTACTAGAATTTATTGATTCAACAAGGTAGAGTTTTTTTGATACTGTAGCTTCAAGATATTTCGGATGCTGTAGCCTTAGTTGTAAATGCACAAATTTTTGCGTTTTGTTACCGTAATTTGTTTATTATTATTTTAGTCCATCCTGTTCAGATCTTGTAAAATCTTGTTTTTGGGCAGGACAAAGAATACCTAATTGTTGTACATTCTCTGAGGCAATTTATACCGAATATGGAAAATGTTATAAATTCTCGAATACAAAACTTCAAAGAAAACAATGGTTCAGTGGATATAATTATGGATTTGAAATAATTGTTGATACAAAATCTGATCAATTATTTGAACAGCTTGATTTGGATCCATTTGCAGATATTGGGATTCGAATTTTTATTCATAATGAAACACAATTTCCACAAATGATTGGAGGTGGAATTTTAGCCCCTCCAGGGATGCGAATGTACGCCGGGATGGAAAAGAAAGAGGTAAAATAAATTTATTGATTGATTATACTGAACAAGTATGGTATCAGTGTCACATCTACAGTATTCACTTTTATCATTGACATAATTTTTATTACTGTAGCAATAAGATGTACAGTATGCATCCAATTTTTAATAATTTATAATCTACAGTATACTCCAAATTTAATATCATTTTTAGTTAAAACTTTTACCAAACACTGACTGGGGTGTCTGTCAAAAAGAATGGGATGAAAAAATTCATGGTAAACAACTTTTAAATTTTTCATATTCTGCAAATCATTGTGAAATGAATTGTCGCTTAAATTTCTTTGTTGAAAACTGTAATTGTGCACCAGTTTATTTAAATTTTAACAAAATTTTTGAAACTTGTGATCCAATTCAGCTGACTTCTTGTGAAACAAAAGGTTCGAAACTTTTTAGTAATTTTTTGTTAAATATTCCAAATTTACAGTAAATAAAACATTTCAAAGTGAAGCATGTAATTGTGCTGTTGAATGTGAAAAAAGTGAATACGATATTCAAATTAGTTATTCAAATATGATGTTTACTGTCGAAGATCGGGAGGTGATGAAGCTGGAAGGAAAATCTTTGGAATATGCAAAGTAAGGAATTGATTGCATCATTCTTTGAAATTTTGTATTAACTGGAGTTTTTAGGGAAAATTATGTAAGCGTAATGATTTATATGAGAGAAATTTCATATGAATTACATGAACAACAACGACAAATGCAAACTGCAGATTTGTTGAGTTTGTTTTTGATTACAGTATCCTTGGCTTTATTCAACCTTTTTTAGGTAACATTGGTGGAAGTATGGGACTGTTTTTGGGAATGTCTACCGTAACCATGTTAGAAGTATTTATATTTTTATTCAAATCTGTTTGGGGTACTGTAAATAAAGATCGCCAGAAGCAATTTGTTAAATCTGTGATTGAGCAAGATGAACAGGATCAACAAAATGTTGTCCTTGTTGAAGAGAATTTTGATGACGATGAAGAAGATGAGCTTGAAGAAGGTGATGAAATGGCAAATTTAGATGCCGATGATGAAAGCAATGTTGAAGAAGGGCAACCATTTGTTCGAAGGCCTTCAACTCTATTTAAGCGTCGAACAAGTCGTCCCCGAAAATCATATTCAATAATTCTTGATGATCGAAGAAGTATTCCTCAAAATAATCGCCGATCCTTAACTGATGCGATTCATGCCGCTCGAAAACAATCAACCGCAAAAGCCACCATGCCAGTTCATGCCAAAACTTTGGACCTTCCAAATGTTGGACCCCGAAAATTAAGTAGTCATAGACTTTCAGTTTTTTATGACCCAAATAATCGAAGGCCATCGAAGACAGAAATTTTTCGGCAAGCTCGAAAACCATCTGTTCAATTTTTAAATCCTGGAATATCAGTTCTTCGACGGCCAAGTTATCAATCAAATCATGGTGATGAAATTCATCTTCATGTTGATAAACAAAAGCTCTCACTTGCCCCAGGGGCAATGGCAAGGAGAAAGTCAACAGCGTACACAAATTCATTGTTGTAAATTTGAATACATTTGTACATCTTTTTTATATTTTTAAAAATATCTTTATTAAATAAACTTTCACTTTTTCCTTATTTCTATTTGGTTCCATTAAAAATGTTTGTTTCCATTCCTTTTTGGTCGTTCATGGATGAAGAGGTCCATTTTTATGAAAGACACAGAAAAAATCAAGGAAAAAAGCTGCCGATCGAAAGAAGAAAAAGAAATTTCCTGTTTTGATGTAATCCTTCCATTTTTTTGGAATTTGTTTCATTACTGAAATGAATAAAAAATGGAAAAGTTATTACTTTTTTGATTTCGTTTTTGTTTCACTTTTTCTTCTTGATGTGTTAAGCTTGGATTCACAAGTTTTCATTCGTCAAAGATGGACAAGCTTTTTTTGAAGTTGTTTTAAAAAATCCGGAAAGTTTCCAAATTTGTTTCATTTTGCCTTTTTGAGTTTCATTCATTTTTTTGAAAGAAACATGTCGAATTAGCTACTTCAAATAACCTCTAAAAAGTATAAATTACTCATTTTTGAAACAAGTTATCCCATGATTCACCTCCTTTTGATGCTTCAAGTGCAGGTTCAAAATTTGTTGCACGCTTATTATCTATTATATTATCTCATTATTTTTTTAATTGTGTGCACTTTAGAATTTTACTAATAACCCCTTTTCCATTTATTTATCCCTAAAAAACACGTTTGAATTAAAACATTTTTTAACAAATTGCATAATTGCGCCGATAACTAACTTTTGTTTTCTCCTTTCCTTTCATTTTCCCCTGTGGCCACCACAAACAATAAAAAAGCTTGTTTCATTTCTAATAATTTTATCCCTCCCAAAATGAAATGAAATCATATTTTCACTTTTTTTCTTAACCCTTTTTTCAAAAGCTTCTTTTTCCTTGATTATCTCATATTTGAAACAAAATACCCTAAGGGCATAAAATTTGGATCTCTTCAAGGCCATTTCATTTGAACACCTTTTTATATCTGCTTTATGAAAGATTTCTATTGTTGTCAAAAAAAAGAAAAACGAATATATAAAAGTCACCTTTTTCTGTTTTATTTCCTTTCCGCGTGTCCTAGGCTTTTGGCTAGCTTTTGCCCTAAAGGATCAAAATCAGATTTCTTTGAATAACATTAAAAAAAGGTTTCCTTCCTCTTCTGTTGCGGCCCTTGAATTAAAAAGACGAACATGGTCTCATTCAATGTTGGAATGGGGGGATATAATATGGCTACTGGTTTTGCGCTTTTGACTTTGCTCTTCTTCTTTTTTTTCCTCTTCATTCATTCAATTAAATGAATTTTGCTGAGCAAAAAAATCTAAAAAAGGGATCAATTATTGCGGTTTTATTCATGACTTCGGAATTGTCAGTGTTCTAATCCTGAAACCTTAAAAAATATATTTAGTAAATTCAATATGGTACTGTAACTATGTTTTACATTTCTTATATAAGATTACAGTTTTTTGCTTTAAAAATTTGTGTTCTTTTTAGACTCTTTAATCATGTTCATTTCTTTTCATCCTCTTTTATGTTTACATAAATCCAAAAAACGCAATAAAAACTGTGCGAACTTTTTTTTAATTTACGCAATCACAGAAGGTTTTAATTTTTTATTTGTAAAAAGCTTTTAACAAAAATTCACGTGAAAATAGAAAAACGGGATTTTAAAGTAGTCTCGTAAAAATTTTGATGGATTTTAAATCAATTTTAACATCGTTTCTCATTAATTTTTTTAAGGTTTGATTATCAAACTTTGATAACACATTTTTAAGAATTTCAATCGCGCATTTCTGTGATTTTTTTGTTTTCAACAATCATTTTTTATGATCAATTTTAATCATTTTTTGTTTTCAGGGTTACGATATTTTTTGCAATGTACGGTTATTAAAATATATATATTTAATAATTAAAATTTGTTAAACTTATTATTTTTTCAATTTTATTAAATTCAATTAAAATACTTATATCTAAGTTTTTATGATGAAGTTATTCAAATTTGGAGAATTGAGTACAGATGTTGAAAGTGGTGAAACCCCATTTGTTCGAGGTTTATCGTATTGTTTTGAAAAATTAGCGATACAAATTGTTAAACGACCATGGACATTTATTTTTATTAGTACTTTTATAACTTTGATTACTGTAATTCGAATTCCATTTACACCAATGACAAATGATGTCAGTGATTTTACGCCCGTTGAAGCTCGAGCAAGAAAAGAAGTTGAAGTATGCAAATTTTAGTAGAATGAAGGAAAATATTTGATAGCTATTAAATTTATTTTAGAGTTACAAAGCCTTTTTCTCCAACAAAGGAACGCCGGTTGCTTTGTATGCTTTAATAACAGCAAAAAATAATACAAATATGTTTGGAATTAATCAACTTGCTGATGCCGTTACAGTAATGGATTTAATCAATGACAAATTTACAGTATACAATTCAAAGAAAACCAAAAATGAAACATTTCGAGAATTTTGTGGAAATTTTTGTACTTTAAATGAACCAATTCGACATTTTTATGTAACTATTTTCTATTTAAAAAAGCTACTACAAGAATTTTATTAATAAAAATTTTTAGAGTGGATTATTGGTTGAATCTCAATACAAAAATACGCCTTCCGCAGATCACATTGATCTTGGATATCCGATTACGACAGTCCTGGGAAGGCAACTTCGAATGGATCCAAATTTTTTTGGTGTTAAAGTTGCAATTCCAAAAGACCTTACAACAACCACAGAATTTTCAAATGAAACTTTAATTGTTTCTGTGAATGAAGTTCGATCAAAAAATGGTCATTCTATTTTTGATCAAAATATTGTTTGTTTTGCACCTTCTTCAAAGTATATTCAAATGATGTTCTTTTTAGCCGCAACTGCCAAATAATATTCGAGGAATATCCATGATTGGATTACAATTTCGTGCTGAACGACCTGATGAAATTTCAATGGAAGAAATCAAAAATTGGGAACTTTCAGTTGTTAAATTTTTTCAGCAGTAAGTTTTTTTTGCAAATTTTAAAAAAACTTCAAACTTCAAAAAAAGAACCTTAAAATTTTTCAAATTTAAACAAAATAAAAATGTTACAAGCTCTTAGTAAGGCAACGGTATTTAACACCAGAGGCCATGTGGAAGCAGGTACTTTGTGATATATGCAGACATAAACGCCGAGCGAAGCTATCTGACCTCTGCTCGGAGCTGGGCTGCAAACTCATTGGGGGACTCGAACCATTGACATTCTGCTCGTTAAGCAGCCGTGGTAACCACTACACTATCAGATCAATGCATAGGAGGCCAAAGAAATGCATTGACAAAAAAACGCTCGCAAAAAAAAAGAAAACAAAAAAGTGCAAGCATTTTTTTGAAAGCATTTTTTTTAAATTTTATTAAAAATGTTAAAATTAAATTACAGTAATAAAAAAAATATGGTAAAAATAACGAAAAAATCAAATAAATTTCTTTTTTTCAGTGAATTCAAAAGTGATTATGTCAAAGTTTTAATTCTAACAGAATCACATTTGACGGAAGAAATTGTAACAGCTGGATTAACAATGATTCCATTTTTACTTGTTGGTTTTATAATTATGGCAACATTTTCTTCGATAACCATGAGTTTAGCCGCTGTTTACATGAAACAAATGCATTACACAAAAGTAGTTTTTATACATTTTTGGGAAATTTTAAAAACAAAATTTTAAAGATAATTTTGGCGATAATGGCTTGTATTATTCCATTTATGGCTTGTGGGACTTCTTTTGGGCTTCTATTTTATCTTGGATTCAGATTCGGGACAATTTTGTGTGTTACGCCATTCTTGGTTTTGGCTATTTCTGTTGATGACGCATATTTAATGATAAATTCATGGCAAAGAATTAGAAAAGAGTATACACAATTTGAAGATTAAATTTGCATAATCCAAAAAATTTTAGAAAACTCGAAATGGCTTCATCATTAGATGATGATGAAACACTGAAATCAATTTTATCAGAAGTTTTTATTGATACTGCCCCATCCATCACAATCACAACTTTAACAAATGTTTTGGCCTTCGGCGTCGGGGCATTGACCCCAACCCCTGAAATCCAACTTTTTAGTATCGGAAATGCCGTGGCAATTATTATTGATTATATTTATCAGGTTTTGTTTTGTCACCTACCGTAATCATGTTATTATAATTTTTGTAGTGGACAGTTTATGGTTCATTTATGGCAATTTACGGTAAAATTGAAATATCTGCCAATTCCGGCAAAATTGCCAAAGATGACATTGAAAAAGAAGAAATTGAATCAGAAAATAAAACAAGAGAAAAATTTGTTAAAGGATGTAACGGGTAAGCATTTTTGTTCAAATTTTGAATTATTCAAATTTTTTCGTGGATTTAGATTTATTAAATCCTACAGTAAATGCCTTACAAATCCATTTATCAGTTCATTGATTATGGCATTATTGGCTGTATATTTTTACATTTCTCTCTACGGCATTTTTAATACTCGTGCTGAACTTCAACCTGAAAAATTATTTTTAAAAACTTCTGATGTCCTTGAGGTACGGTAGTTTTGAGCCTAAAAATTAATTGCTTACAGTAATCTATCTCCTTTTAAGATTTTACATTTACGAAATGAATATATTATGCCATTTTATGCTGTTTGCATGGTATTTGTAAATAATCCTGGAAATCTTTCAAATCCTTTAACCGTTGCAAAATGGAATAATTTAGTTGCCGATTTTGAAGAGCTTCCGTCATCACTTGGAAAATTTTCAACAAAATATTGGATGCGAGATTATCAAGAATTTATTCAAAATGCCGAAGAAGCTGCCCGTCTCGTTTCAGAAGAGGTTGAAGATTTAGAGCTGGAAGGCCGAAAAAAGAATGAACTTCGACAATTCTTTGAATGGCCAGAATTTCAGCACTGGCATGGTTTTGTTAGTATTTCGAATGATCAAAGGTATGCATAAAATATATGAGATTAAAATTAACATAAGAATTATAGTGGAGAAATGAACTTGGAAAAGTTTTTCTTTACGGTTGCTTCCTTCGGTCCAGAATTGAAAGAATGGTCAAACCGGGCAAAGTTGTTAGAAGAATGGAGAAAAGTTGCAGATTCGGTTTGTTTTTATCCAATATTAACAATTATGCAAATTTTTCATTACAGTACCCAGAGCTAAACGTTACCATCTATGAAGATGATGCCAAATTCCTTGACTTAATCCCAACAATGATTCCCCAAACAGCACAATCAAGTTTTTGGACATTTGTTTGTATGATTCTTGTTTGCCTTTTGGTAATGACTCATCCGGCTACTGTAATTGTTGCATCTTTAGCAATCTTTTCAACCTGCATAGGTACATTGATTGATTTTATTTGATATTTAATTATTCAATATTTAAGGTGTATTTGGATTTTTATCCCTTTGGGGCATTGAACTTGATCCAATTGTTATGTCCTGCGGGATTATGTCTATCGGATTTAGTGTGGATATCCCAGCACATATCGCATATCACTTTTATAAATCTGGCCTTGGCAAACATGGTTCAGCTTTAACTGTCCCGGAAAGAATTGAACATACCCTAATTTCGGTTGGATTTCCGGTAATTGAAGCAGGAATTTCAACGAATATTTGTGTTTTGACTCTTTTATTCGTGGATTTGCATATGGCACAGGTATTTGTTAAAACAATGGTTTTGGTGGTTTCAATTGGGCTTATTCATGGACTTGTAATTATTCCTGTTGTTTTTTATTTACTTTCAATTCTTCCAAATCCATGGAAGCCTAAAACTCCAAAATTTCATGATTCGGCAAAAATGAGTTCTGCTTCAACGGCTGCAATGATTTATACTGTAGAAAAATAATAAAAAAGAAATAATAATTTAGGATTTTAAATTTACATATTGTACATAGTTTGACTTTACTAATAGGAAAAGATTAAAGCTTGGGTTACTTTATTTTGCAAAAACACCAATGGCATGTGCCATCAGTGCCATTGGCATTTAATAAATTATTCAAGCTTTGTCTTTCTTCAAATCTCTTTTTTATCTCTCTTTTTTGACGTTAATTTTTACGGGTATTTTTTGCTTATATTTTGAAAATCTATTCTTGTCGTTCATTTTCTTTCTAATCTTTTGCTGGTATAATAAAAAAGGATTATTATTATTTATATTAAGGATTAAATACTACATATTTTTGTAATTAAAATGTTGAAGAAGGACGCGATGGCACAGTTGATGCAAGTTGATATGCCCGGGCATAGGATTCTGTAACAGCATTACAAAATTCTCTCCAATTTCGATTTAAAACTGCATCGGCGCGTTTTCTGAAAAATGGTTTTTATTGATTTTTTTATCTTAATTGTACAACAAATTGGATACTGTAGATCCGAGCTTTACAAAATAGAAATTTCGATCTTACAGTACTCTAATATCATATTTAAAATGAGTATAACCTTGTTTGAAACAAATATGCAAAATTAAGAAAAATGTTAAACGAAAAACATACTGAACTTGTCGAAGTCGTTCATATCTTTCTGTTGGGATCATTCGTGGCGTGGATGGTCTTTGTCCAGTTGTTGTTTTATCCCCTGAAGAACTTTGATCATCCGAAAATTCTCGAATTGGTTGTGGATCACTTCCATCTTTTCTAAACATATTTGATCGAATCCAATGCATATTTGTTGTATCAAATTCATACCTAAAATATTTAACATTTATTTAAAATTACCGTAATCGCAAAGTAAAGCTTACACTTTAACCAAATTTTTGCTGAATGTTACTCGTTTACTTCCATCATTTAATTCTTTCCCCTCTGAATCAAGCCTTGGTGGGAGATAAAAGTAATCTTTGTTATCTTCTTCTTCTTCACCATCATCATGATCATCATCATCATGAAAAACTTTATCCCTTTCATCTTCATCATCCGTGTCGAAAGTTCCAGAATCACTGGAATAAACTTTTTCCTTTTCTGAGCCACTTGAAAGTAGTTCTGGACATTCTGGGGAAGTTGGGGATGAAGAAGGTTTAACAATATTCAAAGCAGCCGGAATCCTTTTTGTCTTTTTTGTCATTGATGGAATTGGAAGTGGTTCAGTGACATTTGAACGCCAATGATCCGCCATTTTTCGAAAATGATCGTCCATTGGATGCTCCCAAGATGATTGACCAGTTTTTCGATTTACAAAATAGAAATCTCCGTCTTCTGTTTCACTGAAAATTTATTTGGAGTATTATTTAGGCTACAGTAATCTGCAAATGAATATTGGGCACGGCAACTCAATAATGTTTTGTTAAATAGTAAAAAATATCATGAGAATTGAGGCGGTCATTTTTGAGCTATTTCAAAAAGCGGTATTTTTCTTTGATTTTTTAAAGCACCACTTTCGATCAAAGAAAAAATGACATGACTTTGCCTCTGGCTAAAACACCAAAGTAAGGATCGCAACCACACAGTTTCAAATCCAACAGTTTTCTTTCTTTTATATTAATTTGAAAAAGTGAAATAAAATTTTTGCAATCGAATCAAAAACAAGAAAATGGGCGGCAGCAAACAAAAATAAGCAAAAAAACAAAAAAATGAACGTCAGCAATTTTTTGCTGCTGCTAATATTTATAAAAATAAATAAGCTATTTTTATTCCCTCCAAAAAGAAATAACACGCTTAGCCTTTTTTGAGAATTCTTTGACGTGCTTTTTTTATGCCATCAAAAAACGACAACAATTTCTTTTTTTCTCACATGGGAAATCCTCAATTATTAAACCGCTTTTTTATTCCATTTCTTTTACGTTTTCTTCAACATAAAAAAGTGCATGCATTTATTTATAAATAGTAATAATCCTATTTCTTTTTGAATGTTCAACATAGAAAAAAAAGGTGAATGATTAAATTTAGCTTCAAAAAAGCGTCATTTTTGACAGGAGAGAGAAAGATCACATGAGAAAAAAAATGAAGCTTAAAGATTATTTTTTCAAAGCTTTGTAATAAAGATTCAAAAAAGAAAAGCAGCTCGCAAATCAAGGGTTTGTTTTCAGATTTCATTGCCAGATTCCACAATGAATAGAAGGGATAAAATAATATCTTACAGTAATCAAAAGCAAGCATTGATTTCCTTTTCAGACTTTTAGAAAAATAATATAATTTCAAACACCAAAAATTTTATGACAATTTAAAATTAAATAAAAGTACAGCGTTGAGGATTTATGGCTACTTTTAAAAAATTTAAAAAGGAAAAACTATTGTTTTTTTCAATGATTTTTGAT
Organism: Panagrolaimus sp. LJ2414; assembly: GCA_024447195.1. Taxonomy (NCBI): domain Eukaryota; kingdom Metazoa; phylum Nematoda; class Chromadorea; order Rhabditida; family Panagrolaimidae; genus Panagrolaimus; species Panagrolaimus sp. LJ2414. The sequence continues at coordinate 1,597,086 of JAMRXY010000018.1, forward strand.
ATCTTCAAGATACTATCAAATCCAGAAGATGGCATCTGAAAGCTGCACAAAAACACAGTTTGTATAGAGAATTAGTTGAATTACAAAAACATTGCCAAAATAATTCTCTCATTTTGCTTTACTTTCTTGCCAAAGTAAAAACTAAAGTCTAAAAAATCTTACACGGTTTTCCATTCCTCGCTTAAAGGTTGGGTGAAGCCTTCTTCGGCAATCCACATTAAATGTTGTTCATTTTCAGGATTAATTCCAATGAGTCGAGCATATTCTTTTAAATTTGAATCTTTAAAAACAATCTAATTTTAGTAAATACTTTTTTAATTAAAAAAACGCAGATTACCTTCTTCTTCTTTTTCACTTCTTTTTGCCATTGCCGATGGCATAACTGAAGGTGCTGCTGGTGCCATTGCTGCTTCTGAGGGAACAGCAGCAGCAGTTGAAGATGAAGATGGCAGCAGGGTTGATGACGGCAAAGGATTATCATTGCTGCTGCTGTTTTTCTTGTTGTTGGTGCTTGATGGATTTTCATCAGCTGCTTCCTCCTTCTTTGCCATTTGACTATACATTTCTTTTTTCTTCTTTCTAATTCTGATTTTTGATTTAAATAAATTTTAACAAAAGATAAAAAGAATAAAAGCGAAAAATTAAAAATAAAAGAATAATTGTTCAAAAAATATTTCAATAGCAAAAAATTAAAAAACGAGGAAGTTCCTTGTTTTTCGTCTTCTTCAAAAAAACAAGCTTCCTAAAAAAATGTAACCATAGAAACAACAGAAGCAACCTTCAATGAAACTATTTTTTGGATTGAATAAATATAAAAAATGCCAGAAACAAAAAAAGGGGAAGAAAGGTTTTTAATATTAAAAAATAGGATTTATGGCAATGGAATAATTTTTTTTCGGTAGCACGCGATTTCATTATTTAAATAATAGAATGTACATTATGTAAATAAGAAGAAAAAAGAAGGGAGATAAGCCAAAAGTCAAAATGGAAATTGAGATGGAATTTTAAAGATATAAATGTGTATGGTTTTTTGCAAAAAAAGTCTATTTTTGACTACAAACTCTTTTGTTTTATATTTCAGAATAAACAATTTTTTTGCAAAATTTTTTTGACAAAGAAAAAAATACATTTATTTGTACGATAAAATTTGAGAAAACAATTGTATAAGGAAAAACAAATTTTATTTTATTTTAAAAAAGTCATGAAAAATAATAAGTAACAGTGTCAAACACAAATATTTAATTTAAACATAGAGGGAAATGATATCGTAAAAGTAAACAGAATTTGGCACAAAATTAGTTTTAAAGATTTGATATATTGTGTAAATTATGGGTAATTTTGATTGGGGATATCAGAAGCAAGTGAATATTTTTAACTGGATTTTATAAACTCAGAAATGCAGGATCTTGAAATCCAAAAAATGTACACAATGTATCAACTCTTTTGCCTTTTTTGAGTGCCATTTTGAAATATTTTATAAAAATTAAATCAATTTTATAACGAATTTATATAAACCGGGTTAATGACATAAATTAAATGCTAAAAAACAAACATATTTTGTATTAAATTAGATTCTTGATGTACGCACAAAAAATACGTGTTGATTTATAAGATTGGTAACTGCTAAAAAACTGCAATTAATTAAAAAATTGTTATATAAAAAAAATATTTTTTTTACCGTTGAATAAGTTGTAATTTCCATAGCAACTGATTTAACAATGGTAAGAAAGAATAGGTCATCAAAAGTATGAACCAATAAATCAATAAAAGTTTTAAAAGCTTTTTCATCAAATTTAATAAAGTTTTGTCGAACAGGAATTTCAAAGTTGTGACTTGTAAGAACAACTCCAATTTGGGTTGCAGAAGGTTGGGCTTCTCGAACAATTTTAAATGCTTTCTTAAAAGCATCAACAACTTCTTGACAACCGTAATGGGTAAAAATATTTTGATTCATTGTAAAATAAAATTGTGCCTTATAAATTCCATCAACCGGGTGGAATTCTTTTGGCCCTTCAATCATTGTACAAAATGATGGGGTTGAAGGAGGAGATGTGAAGGAAGATAACATGGTAGAGATAGATGCCTTTTATAGTTTGTTTACCTAAAATATGTGAGTGATACAAAATTTTTGCAGAAAAGATCAAAATCGAAAAAAAGCAAAAACAGCGATTCCAATTCAAAAAGCGGCATTGTTTCTTTGATCTTTACTTCCAATACAAAAAATCGAAAAAAACAGGATTTTGAAAATAATAAAGCTCTGTAAAAAACAAAAATGTAAAATGAAAACTGTTATTTTCGAGTTTTTTTTCGAAATCAAAACATTTTAGGTCACTTTTGGGCTAAAAATCTGTCAAAAGTTTTTCGAATTTAAGGTGAGCTCAGAGCTCTCAGTTGTCTCTATAAATAAAAAAATTTCAAAAAAGTATTTTTCGTTGAAAAATTCAAAGAAAAAAACCCACATTGAAGTCCAACTTCAAAGAAAATAAACTAAAAAGAAAACTACAATTTCTAAAAAAATACTCTCAAAAACTTCAAAAACATATTATTAAAGTTTATTTTCTTATTTACTAAAACTTATTTAAATTACACTTTTACGAATGTTTAGAAAAAAGCACATGATTTACAATAAAAAATTACTGGTACAAACATATTTTTTTAAAAAATGCCGGTGCAAAAAAAGAGAAGGGTTTTTTAATGGCACAAGAAAAAGAGGTTTCTATGGAAACATTCGTCCCAGCTGCTGCTGCTTTTTCTTCAATAATTTTTGAATTTTTTCATGTCATCGTTTTTTTATAATAAATTGTAAATATTTTTGTAAATGTTAAAACTATAATTTTAAATAATATCACGACATATTTTTGTAATAATAAGAAGGATAAAGGGCAGAAGAAGAAGAAGAAGTTGAAGGAAGAAAAAAGAAGAAAGAGATGCTTGTTAGTCATCGAGCAGATACCCAAGAAACAGATGTCGAAAATCTTTCAACAATTTGGCATCCAACAAGAGATTTTTTAGCTGTCTCAAATTATAAATCCAATGATGGCGGGGATGTTGGGTTTTTTACGAAACAAGTATGTCCTTAAAATTTGCATATTTCTTTGAATAACATTAATTTAAGGGTGGAAAATCATTTTTTAAATCAAAGAAAAAGGCTGCAACTCGACCGGCTGTAATCGCCTGGCATAATCGGGAACCAATTTTGGTGATTGGTTGGGACAATGGAAAGTTGACCCTTGTTGACCCCGTAAAAGGGGTTGAAGAAGATATTCCAAGCGGAACAGAAATTGATGAAATTTGTAGAATGCATTGGAACAGCGAATCTGGGACACTTTTGGTTGCGGATTTGGTAAATAATTTTAATATATATATATATCTGAATTATTACGGTAATTTACAGAAATCACATCTTTCATTGTTTAAAATTGATACAAAAGAATTTTCAAAATCAAAATTTCTTCACAAATCAACAATTCGGGAAGAGATTCCACAAGCTCTTGCCGTTAAAGCTGTGAAAATGTATGCAAATTTTATTTGGGAGATATAGAAATAAGGGATTTTAGAAAGCCAACAAGTGCAAATTTCGCTACTCGAAAATTGGCAAAACAGGAAGCTTTCAATGAAGGTGATGAAATGTTACTCAATGCTTTGGCAGAAACTAAACGACGAGCGGTAAGAATTTTGATAATCTTTAAAATTTCGATTTTCGATCAATAAAACTGTTGTTTTGATTTCGGATTTTCAAAGAAGTTTCATTTTTGAAAATCCGAAATGAAATAAATCAAAATCGAAATTATTGCATCATTTTCATGCTTATTTTATCAACCATTTTTTACAGAACATTACATCTGCAGATGAAAATATATATGTTAAAGATAACACGGAAACATTTACCGTATATTTTATTGGTTGTTCAAAGGGTGGAATATATTCATTTGATGAAGAAGGAAATTTTACAAAAGCTTTTCAATGTGACAATGGTGTCCTTCAAATTTTGAATATCCCTGAAACGGATTTACTTGTTGTTTCCACTGACAGCATGCTTTTCTATCAATTAACTGTCGAAAATCGACGAGCAACAGAAGTTAATCGGGTTAGTACCGTATTCATGTTGAGGATTACCGTATTCTAAAATATATTTTAGGTAAAATTAACAGGAAAAAAGAATCATTTTAATCTTTTATTGATTGAAAATTCAACAGTTGCAATGTGTTACGGTGAACGAGAAATTAGAATATGGGATTTAAAAGGTGGAGATAATGCACTGTTTCGATTGAACTCTGAAAAGGGTTACGATAATAAAGATGATATTGTATGTTTAAGTTATTCAACAAAGAAAAGTTTGTTCCATTTTTTGTAATCGATAATTTGATATGAAAAAATATTTTTGTACAGGTATGATATCAGCCGGAACATCAGAAGGAAAAATAGCGAGATGGAAGCGTCGAAGGGATTTGAAAAATCAAGGCTTGGATCAGCAATGGAAACTTCAGAATTCTGTTGAAACAGATTGTCATGTATGCAAATTTATTATTTGGAAATTGACAAAGTAATTTTTTATAGATTGTATCATTAAATTGGTCTCCGACGACTGCAGCCTTGGTTGTAAATTCGATCAATTCTGTCACAATTTTTCGTGACGAAGGAATTCATGTTGTTTTTGACCAAACGGTTTGCTTACATGTTTAGTGATCTTTTAAACAATCCCTTCAATTACAGTATGCTGCAATACAAAAATCTTCAACTGTGATATCTTTGATTCGATTAATTCATCCCCTTGAGGCTCAAGATATCTCTCTTCCATTTGGGGTAAAAGGTTTTCGACTATCTGGTAAATTTATTACTGTATGGGATGAAGAAAATGTATGTTTACATTTTATTAAATTTTTTCTATTTAAATGATTACTGTAGGTTCATATTTATGAAATTAAAGACAGTAATGATGCACCAATTTCAATTACATCAGCTGCAAATTTTACATGTTCTGCAAAAGATGCAACAGTTTTTGGAGCAATGGTTATTGTATTAGAGCCAAATAAATTGGATATTCGAACTTTTCAAGTTTGTTTATCCACATTTTTATCAAGGGGATATATGAAATCCTTTTTTTAAGGGAACAATAAGACAAACACTTGGCTTTCGAGAAATTGAAGGTTTACCAATTTTAATGGATTTTAATGGAAAATATATGGCTGTCGCGACAACAAACGGATATTTGGCTGTTTATGATCTCTCTGGAAAGTATGCTTGAAAGTATCGGATAATCCCCTGAGGGAATATACATATTTCAGAGATATCAAACAACAATTTCATTCTTCACAGTTCTCAAAAACTGTACCGGATTTTGAAAGATTTTCAATGATTCGAGTTAATTCAGCCGGGAATCGAATAAGTTTTACAGCAACACAGGTATGCAAATTACTGTAATTTAACATTTGTATCGAACATGTTTAAAAAAATTACTGTTACCATGTTAAATAATATTACCGTAATTGTATTGAATGTTTTGAAAATTACCGTAACCCTAAAAAAACCAAATTCAATGATTTCAATTTTTAGAAGAATGATGAAATATTTGAGAGATTAAGTATATGGGATGGTGAAACAGATTCAGTCGGGTACTTTTCCTTTCAATACGGTATCACCGATCAACAGCAATATGAAGCTGAAGCAGAGCAAGCCAAACCCGGGGAAAGACCAAAAACTGCAGCAATTCGAAAAATTGAAAGAGAACAAAGTCGATTCCGTCTTGCAGAACATTATCCAGGGAATCATGTTTGGGATAAAGTTGATCCCCGACTACTCATTTGTGAAGCCGTGCACAGTACAGGAGATCAAAGTCAAAATCTGCTAATTTCAATGTATGTCACAACTGAACATGGCGTGCAAATGCATGATTTACAAACTAAATCCGATAAAGCCGAACAACTTTTACACCTTTCTGTTCCATATATGTATTTTTTCAAAAATGTAAATTACTTTGTGTGAGTTACAGTATACTAGGATATATGTTTTAGATGGAAAGTGAAGAAGAAGATGATCCAGGAGTTGAACGATCAATTGCTCGATTACTTTTACGTAAAACTTTGAGGGAATTTGTTGGCTTGGATGAACATGACTCACAAGCAATAGGAGCAATGTTGGATTTTAGCTTTTATCTTTGTATGGGACAAATGGATAATGCTTTTAAATCAATTAAATATATCAAAAAGTTTGTTTTTCTTTCTAAATGTTTTTGATTCTTGCGATTAGAGAGTCGAAAGAGGTTACTGTATCTATGGATTAATCCATATATCCTATTTATCCATGGATTTGATATATCCCCTTTTATCGCTTCTTCTTCTTTTTTCAGTGAAAGTGTATGGGATCATATGGCGCGAATGTGTGTAAAAACTAGAAGAATGGATGTTGCAAGAGTTTGCCTTGGGAATATGCAAAATTCAAGAGCTGCCCGAAATGTCCGACTTTCAATTGAACGCGGAGATTCACCAGATATTCAAGCAGCCCGACTTGCAATTGAACTTGGAATGATTGTAAGTATACAGTATATTACAGTATACATTTGTTAAAATTAAATTTAAGGAAGAAGCCAAAACAATTTATTACTCAATAGGAAGATATGATATGATAAATAAAATCCTTCAAACTGAATATAAATGGGATGAAGCATTTAAAATTGCAGAAAAATATGATCGAATAAATCTTCGAAATACATATTATAATTATGCAAAATATTTGGAGGCAAATGGTGCCCTTGAACCCGCATTAGAGAATTATGAAATGAGTGGAACACAAAAAATTGAAGTCCCTCGGGCACTTTTTATGAATCCAAAAGTTTTGGAAATTTATGTTAAACGTCGACGAGATCCGTATGTTTTATAAAATTTGCATAATCTTGCTTACAGATGATTTGTTAGGGATTTACAAAAATGGTGGGCACATTATCTCGAGTCAATTGGGGATGTTTCAACAGCGAAAAACTTTTATCACATTTCTGGAGAATATTTGAATGTTGTTCGATTACTTTGTATGGAGGATCAATTGAATGAGGTAAGCCTTGCAGAGGGGGAGATTACGGTAATCGAACATATATTTTGTAGGCGGCATCAATTGTTGATGAAACAGGGAATAAAGCAGCAGCGTTTCATTTAGCCCGACAATTTGAAATTCGTGGAAATGTTGAAGAAGCTGTAACTTATTTTTCAAAAGCGCATGCATTTGGAAGCGCAATAAGATTGGCAAAGGTTTATTAAAGATTACGGTAGTTGAAAGAAAACTATTAATAATTTTAGGAGCATGATATGATAGATAAACTTGCAAATTTGGCATTACAAGCTGGTGGAAGTGATCTTGTAGAAGCTGCAAAATTCTATGAAGATCGGGATGGACATACTGATAAAGCTGTAATGTTGTATCATAAGGTATTTTAAGCTTTTAACCCGACACTGATAAGCTTAAGAGACACTATACGACAGGATTAGAAAATTTACAGATCGAGCGGCACATGAAATTTTTAAATGAAATTTTTTGTGGTCCATTCGATTAAACTAGATGAAAAAAGGTTATTTTGAAAGTTTTGGCTCAATCTATCTCGTACTTTTGATTTCGGAGTAAAGTAAAGTTAATGTATTGCCAAAAATGAAAAAATTCAGGAAAAATCCAAAAGGGAACCAATCAAAAAGTTATTAACCATAATTGTACATATAAGTAAGGGCTTTTGAATGCATACTAGGAAATTTTTTTATTTGACCCATAATGTCAAAATTTCGGGTACTGTAATTTTCGACACAGGAAAAAAATTTGCATATCAAATTATTTAAAGCAAAGATATATCACATCAAATAGCCCTGTTTCTGGGCTTTGCAAAAATATAAAATTAGTTGAAATCGGTGGAGTACTTAGCGATAGCCAGTAAAAAAGGTGCGCGTGATCAATATCTACAACATCAACCTCGGGGCAAAACTCGGGTATGATGAAAGATATTGACATGCGGTGACTTACACTATTAAATATAATGTTGTTAGAGTATTCTGGGTGAGTTTCATGACATTTGGATATCGTTTAGTCATATGCTATCAACATGAAATTTCGAAAGTTAGCAACTTCAGACTTCAAAGGGAAAATCATGGTAATTTGAGTTTTTGGTTAAAAACAGAAGTGTTGATGCTTTTAAAACATAAAGTAGATGTAATAAAAGTAATTATAAACACTGAACATTGATATATTGGTCATTTTTGATTTTTCCGGTCATGTCAAAATTTACCTTATTTTTGACCATTTTTTGAGGTATCAAAACTGTATGAAATATCATAACTATCAACTTTTTTTGCGGTTATCAATCAAATATAACATGTTTAAAATTAGTAGGTACAATTTCAACACTTGGGGATACCCACTTTTTATTTCGGAGCATTTTAAAAATGACTGCATTTTTCGCATATAAATTATCTCTAAAATCCATGTTTTTGGCATTCAAAAAGGTTCAAAATGTCTCAAAATAAATTTTTATGATTAATATTACCAGTAAAAATCGTTTAGGAACAAATTTGATGCTTATGCAAATGTTTCAAATATTTCGATTTTTTCAAATTTTCGAATTATTGATTTTTTATCGATTGGTTTTATTTTTCAGTTTAATGTTACAAAATACTTGTGCTAAGTTCCTAAACGATTTTTACTGGTAATATTAATCATAAAAATTTATTTTGAGACATTTTGAACCTTTTTGAATGCCAAAAACATGGATTTTAGAGATAATTTATATGCGAAAAATGCAGTCATTTTTAAAATGCTCCGAAATAAAAAGTGGGTATCCCCAAGTGTTGAAATTGTACCTACTAATTTTAAACATGTTATATTTGATTGATAACGGCAAAAAAAGTTGATAGTTATGATATTTCATACAGTTTTGATACCTCAAAAAATGGTCAAAAATAAGGTAAATTTTGACATGACCGGAAAAATCAAAAATGACCAATATATCAATGTTCAGTGTTTATAATTACTTTTATTACATCTACTTTATGTTTTAAAAGCATCAACACTTCTGTTTTTAACCAAAAACTCAAATTACCATGATTTTCCCTTTGAAGTCTGAAGTTGCTAACTTTCGAAATTTCATGTTGATAGCATATGACTAAACGATATCCAAATGTCATGAAACTCACCCAGAATACTCTAACAACATTATATTTAATAGTGTAAGTCACCGCATGTCAATATCTTTCATCATACCCGAGTTTTGCCCCGAGGTTGATGTTGTAGATATTGATCACGCGCACCTTTTTTACTGGCTATCGCTAAGTACTCCACCGATTTCAACTAATTTTATATTTTTGCAAAGCCCAGAAACAGGGCTATTTGATGTGATATATCTTTGCTTTAAATAATTTGATATGCAAATTTTTTTCCTGTGTCGAAAATTACAGTACCCGAAATTTTGACATTATGGGTCAAATAAAAAAATTTCCTAGTATGCATTCAAAAGCCCTTACTTATATGTACAATTATGGTTAATAACTTTTTGATTGGTTCCCTTTTGGATTTTTCCTGAATTTTTTCATTTTTGGCAATACATTAACTTTACTTTACTCCGAAATCAAAAGTACGAGATAGATTGAGCCAAAACTTTCAAAATAACCTTTTTTCATCTAGTTTAATCGAATGGACCACAAAAAATTTCATTTAAAAATTTCATGTGCCACTCTTTTTGAATCCTGTCGTATATCGTCTCTTAAAATTTGAATATTCAGGCTGGAATGATTGGTCGTGCCTTGGATCTTGCATTCCGAACAGAGCAACACAGTGCCCTGGATTTAATTGTACAAGAGCTAAATGAAAAATCGGATCCTCGGATTCTTGAACGAGCTGCACAATTTTTTGCCGCAAATCAACAAGATCGAAAAGCCATTCAACTTTTGGCATATGCCGGAAAATATTCTGAAGCGATTAATTTATGCCGAGAACGAAATGTTGTCGTGAATGAAGAACTCGCTGAACTTTTGACCCCGCCAAAGGGTGAAAAATCAGCGGCACAAACAAGGAATCAAATGTTGGAAGAAGTTGCAAAATGTTGCCTTCATCAGGGCAATTATCATTTTGCAGCAAAAAAATTCACACAAGCTGGTAATAAAGTTGAAGTAGGATTTTTTGCATTTTTAGAATTACTTTGGTTTGAGACTATTTTATAAGGATGACGTAATCTAATATTTTAGGCAATGCGAGCTTTGCTAAAATCAGGTGATACCCCGAAAATTATTCTGTTTACAAATACTGCAAGAAATAAAGATATTTATCGAATGGCAGGAAATTATTTACAAACTTTATCGTGGCATGATGATATGGATTTAATGAGAAGCATTGAATCTTTTTATGTCAAAGGGGATGCATTGGAATCCCTTTCGGCATTTTATAAAGCATGTGCCGATGTTGAAATTGATGAATACAAGGATTATGAAAAGGGCCTGAATGCTTATGTGGAAGCTTTAAATACAATCAATAAAAAGATTGCAAAAGATGGCGGAGTTGCAGATCCAAGAGCTTTAAATATGCAAGAAGAACTTAAAGAACACATTGAAAAGATTCAAAGATTTATTAAAGCTAAAAGGTAACAAATGTTGGAAGAAATGATTTGATTAATAATTTCAAAAAGAGTATGTTTTATAGTTTATATACATCTGATCCAGGAGAATGCCTTCGAGTTGTGAGTGCTTTAATCGAAGAACCTGGAATTGAAGAAGCTGTTCGAAGAGGGGATTTGTACACAATTTTAATCCTTCATAATGCAAAAAGATCAAATTTTAAAAAAGTTAGTTTTAAAAATATTTACAGTATTTTAGTTACAGTAATCATAGAAAATCATATTTTTATGTGCAATTATAAAACTACAGTAATAACTTTTTTAAAGGCATATCAATACATTGAAGAATGTTTGGCTCGAAAACCTCGAATTGATATTCGACAATATATTAATGCACAAATTCTTGATGAAATTTGTGATAAAACTGAACATCCGAGAATTACGATTCAAGCCAAGGCTGCCGCCGATGATAGCGATAATGAAGTTGGCGTTGATTTTAGTCATGCAATGCGGCGACGAATGAATTCTGCAGATAATCAATCAGATGATGAAGGATTTTAATACTTGTTTTTTACTCTTAATTTTTCAGGATAAACAAATAAATTAATTCATTAAACGTGAGAAATTAAAATAACAATGACAAAAGTTTTAACTGCCGATCTTGTAATGATTAGAATTAGTGTCGAGCGTTTATGTAACTTTGATAAGGGCATAATCATGCAAATTTGATTCATGATGATTGCCTTTATTTTCAACTATCACTCATTAGCGGTAAATTATAGCTAGACTTTCTGAGAAAGCAGATGAGTACTTTTTATGAACTATAACAATTTCGAAATTTTCATGTTGCGCCTCCTTTTTTTAAATATTCATTTCCAGTTTTTTTTGTTTTACATGGTAGGTAAAAACAATTTTATACGTTTCTAATGAATGAATAAACAATGACATTTTTAATTTCGGTCTAAACAAACTTGAAATTTAATATTAAGTCAGAGACCTGCCTAAGAAAAAAATAATTCAAACTATCCAAGTTAATTACTATTGGTGAATTGACAGGATCCTAGGATTCAATTGATCGTTTTCTAAAACTTGGATTTGGGCGATCCGCCGACCTTCATTGATAGCCATAAAATTTGCCAAAAAATTTAAAGTTAGAATTTTGATCTCGAGTTTCGATCTCAGGTGAATTTTAATAGGTCCCAAGTCGTGGGTATCACACAAAAAAGTTGAACTATCGAGCATTTGACATTGGCTACAGAAAAGTTTGAACGATTTTGAATTAAAAAGGCAAACGAAAAGGTAGTAAAACAATCAAATAAATAATTTCAAAGATCAAATTCTTAAAATAAACTTTTCTCTCAAAATTCTCAACGTTTGATCTTTGAAAACTTGCCCAGAAGGGGAAATTCCCCCCTCCTAAATTTTGGCCACATTGCTGCTTGAATCGGATTTCCCAACCTCGAAAACTTATATAGGTGCAATTATGCCTAAAACTGATTAAAGATGAAAAAGTAGTGAATGAGTTTTAAAATATTTTTTCTCAGACAGCTGACTTTACGAAAAAAAGTACTTAAAAAGAAATCCATAAAAGTCTAAATGACACCTTCTTTTTCTCCCCAAAGTCCAATGAAAATAAACTTTTGTGTTGGTTAAAAAAAGTCTATTTAACCAACACAAATTCTAACCCCTCAAAAAATTCATCCAATACAAGTGAAGTTAATCAAACTTTGTCAAAAAAAGAGGAACTTTAATCATCGAATAAAACAAACAAATCTTTATTACTTTATTACATACAGATAGATTACAATAAAAACAAATACATAAAAGATAATAAGAAAAAAGAGTTTAAGAGCAATAGGTGGTTCAGAATCAGAAGTTGTAGATGATTGTTGATTGAAGTTGATGATTGAAGCTGAAATGGGAAAAATAGAAGGGGAGGGGGGTGGTTGATCAACAGAAGGAAATGTAATAGTAATGAAAAAAAGGTTTTCGCAATGAGCCTCGTATTCACAAATAACATACACCAATTTAAAAAACTGATGCAGTTATCGCAAGGGAGAATCTGATTCCGGATCCTAAGCCGCAAGCACGGTTCTTTGTGCTTGAAAGAATCAGTCCACTGTGACGTTGGTATTCAATGCTACTAACCTTTTTCCAAACTAATTACACCATCCAACTGCCAATCTACCATTACAGTCAATCGAAAAAGGGGTGGGGGCAAAAAAGGGATAAAAAAACTTATCTGAACAGCGACCAGAAGTTGAGCACCAGGAGATTGAGCACCAGGAATTGATGAAGAAGCCAGTTGATGAAGAGAGAGAGAGATCAGAGACCACTGAAGCAGGAAGAGTTGATAGCAAAGAATGATATGTTTGTTGCAGCATTCACAAGTACATATACAAATTTAAAGTACAAAAAAGAATGAACTGTTTGACTCATTTTCACATACTGAAATTTGCATATTCCCACGTGAACTATGATATTTTTCATTCAAAAATATGTGAAAAAACCGAACAATTTGAATGAAGGCGACTAATTTTCACATGCTTAAATTTGCATATTCCCACGTGAACTGTGATATTTTTCATTCAAAAAATATGTGGAAAAAAATAATTTACATAACAGAATTTTCACTTCAATTTTTGATCTTTGAAATTATTTATTTGATTGTTTTACTACCTTTTCGTTTGCCTTTTTAATTCAAAATCTTCAAACTTTTCTGTAGCCAATGTCAAATGCTCGATAGTTCAACTTTTTTGTGTGATACCCACGACTTGGGACCTATTAAAATTCACCTGAGATCGAAACTCGAGATCAAAATTCTGACTTTAAATTTTTTGGCAAATTTATTGGCTATCAATGAAAGTCGGCGGATCGCGCAAATCCAAGTTTTAGAAAACGATCAATTGAATCCTAGGATCCTGTCAATTCACCAATAGTAATTAACTTGGATAGTTTGAATTATTTTTTTCTTAGACTTAATAATAAATAATAAAGGTTGAATTTTTTTACTCATAAAAACGTTTGTTACTAGTAGTAGTTATGATAAACCCGTCGTGAGCTACTGTAATCCTTTCCGAATCGCGATAGTTTGTTTAATCAAAAATTAATTTCAGTGTAAACTACTAAAACCAATACTGTAACCAAAATGGAATCTGATCTATTTACTATAGGATACTGTAACGGGAATGGAGTCTGATATCGATTCAATGGCTCTTATTACCGGTTCTTATCAATGAAGCTTTCTTTGGCAGTCAAAATTTTTTTCTTGTATATTGATTAAATTTCATTTTTATTGTTCATCATTTTTTTATCATTAATCTTAATCTATCCAACTCATTTCAAAACATCAAAGATTGGAAATGAGTATGTCTCAAGGCAATGATCTTTTCAGTAAATTTTTTCAATATTATCTGTAATTTCTTTTTTGTTAATAAAATTACAATTTTTTCTTCAGTTCATACCATTTACATTTAAAATGCTTCGAGCTTACGTATACACTAACCTTCTACATGCATTTATCTTTAAGAAACCAAACGTACATAAATTAAAAACGCAAAACAATTGTTACAAATACGATATGTATCATATATAAATAATCCAAACATAAACAATTATGGCTTACTTTATATTTATTCATAAAAACAGTTTACACAAAAGAATGATGAGATTTAACAATATTATCAAGACGAGAATGAAATAGTTGTGAATCAATTGTTGTTTCGGTGGTGATCAGGGGATTCTTGACAACAGTTTCAACAAAAATTGAATAAACTGAACGTAACAATTCTGGCTAAAAATAATAATATAATTAGTAAAATTAGAAAGGTGACTGTTTAAATAAAATAAAAATATGAGAAAGTTGAATAGTCGTTCAACTAATTGTGTTGAAATTTAAATAAATAAACTAACCAAACCAATTGCATCGGGATCACTATTTAACACAAATTTCAAACCAGTTGCAGTTTCCATATAATTCATTTTATATCCAGATGTATTGAAGAATTTAATATATTGTTGTCCATCTTTGGTTGAAATTCTTTGTGCAAAAGATCGAAGAGAAAGAATTAAACCATAAATAAGCTTGAATTCACCTTCTTGCGTAATTTCACGTTTATTCTCTCTCCGCCATTCTTTATAACAGATACATTCACCTTTTGAATTAAAAATATATAAATTATACAACGTCATTGAAGAAAAAATTAGAAGATTTTAGAGTTTTTCAAATTCAACAATCAACAAAAAATTAAACGTTTTTTCCAATTCTTGTTGTCGCATTTAAAGAACATTTTGCCAAAGTTTGTCTAAAATTGTGTTGCAAAAATTGTGGGCTATTGGTAAAACGCGAACCGCCACGAACCGCGAACCACGAGTGCTACCCTATTCGCGGGAAATACCATTCGCGGGACAAAATCCAATTCGCGGGACGTATTCGCGGGACAATGCCGATTCGCGGGACGTATTCGCGGGAAATGAATTAAATAAAGTTATTTATTGAATTTTAATTTTTCGAGTTTTTCGGTTTTATCCTCTCCTTAGATCCATTTTATTTGAACATTTCCCTGATTTTTCACAAAGTTTTAGATTAAATTTATTGTGTAACATTAATGAGATAAAATCGACCCAATGAAATTCTGAATACTGAAAATTTTAAATGCATTGATAAGTTTTGGATAAAGCAATGGCATAAAGTCGCTTAATGGGAGACAACTATTGTTCAAGTGGGGAGACAACCAGGTTAATTTTAAAAATAATATGGACGCAATTACTATGATAGAGCCCAAAAAATTTACTTTATATTAAATGATATATAAAACTCTATTTATGAAAAGTCAGGGAAATGTCTAATCAGGGAAACATTGATTCACTCCTCAATGTGATCAAGTATACCGTATCTATGGATTATTCAAGATAACCATATGCGCTCCATTAGGTACCCGAACTAACAAAAAAATAATGCGGAACACATTATAAAGAGAATTTAGTTCGGGTACAGTATTAATGAAGAAAGATCAAGCAACTTAAGAAAAAGTATTTTCAAAGATTCTCGAAATTATTGATGGTGATCTTACTTTATTGTACTTTCTGCTATATCAATAAAAAATAAAATAAATTGCTTTAAAAATATTCCTCCCGCGAATGGTATTTCCCGCGAATGGCATTCCCGCGAATAGGAGTTCCCGCGAATACGTCCCGCGAATCCGCCTTTTTTTCATCCCGCGAATGGTAGTTCCCGCGAATAGGGAATCTCCCCGAACCACCGCGAACCACTAACCAAGTTCGCGGTTCGTGGTCGGTTTTTCCACGAATCACGAACCGGTTCGTTTTTTAAAAACATTGAAGCTAAAAGAATAGTAGGTTTTTACATCAAATTAATTCCGGAATCAAAATAATTTATTTTTTAGTGATAAAACCTTCATTGTAAAAAAAATTAATTATTTATTTTAGTGTTAATCTAACATATATTTCACAGACTAATGGGTAAAAATATGTAGCCTTCGCTCCGTTCGAGCCACTGTCTTATTTAGTATGTAAGCCCTCACTTTGCTCTTGGGTTTAAGACTAAATACCCTGTAAAAACTTAAGAGACGATATACGACAGGATTCAAAAAGAGTGGCACATGAAATTTTTAAATGAAATTTTTTGTGGTCCATTCGATTAAACTAGATGAAAAAAGGTTATTTTGAAAGTTTTGGCTCAATCTATCTCGTACTTTTGATTTCGGAGTAAAGTAAAGTTAATGTATTGCCAAAAATGAAAAAATTCAGGAAAAATCCAAAAGGGAACCAATCAAAAAGTTATTAACCATAATTGTACATATAAGTAAGGGCTTTTGAATGCATACTAGGAAATTTTTTTATTTGACCCATAATGTCAAAATTTCGGGTACTGTAATTTTCGACACAGGAAAAAAATTTGCATATCAAATTATTTAAAGCAAAGATATATCACATCAAATAGCCCTGTTTCTGGGCTTTGCAAAAATATAAAATTAGTTGAAATCGGTGGAGTACTTAGCGATAGCCAGTAAAAAAGGTGCGCGTGATCAATATCTACAACATCAACCTCGGGGCAAAACTCGGGTATGATGAAAGATATTGACATGCGGTGACTTACACTATTAAATATAATGTTGTTAGAGTATTCTGGGTGAGTTTCATGACATTTGGATATCGTTTAGTCATATGCTATCAACATGAAATTTCGAAAGTTAGCAACTTCAGACTTCAAAGGGAAAATCATGGTAATTTGAGTTTTTGGTTAAAAACAGAAGTGTTGATGCTTTTAAAACATAAAGTAGATGTAATAAAAGTAATTATAAACACTGAACATTGATATATTGGTCATTTTTGATTTTTCCGGTCATGTCAAAATTTACCTTATTTTTGACCATTTTTTGAGGTATCAAAACTGTATGAAATATCATAACTATCAACTTTTTTTGCCGTTATCAATCAAATATAACATGTTTAAAATTAGTAGGTACAATTTCAACACTTGGGGATACCCACTTTTTATTTCGGAGCATTTTAAAAATGACTGCATTTTTCGCATATAAATTATCTCTAAAATCCATGTTTTTGGCATTCAAAAAGGTTCAAAATGTCTCAAAATAAATTTTTATGATTAATATTACCAGTAAAAATCGTTTAGGAACTTAGCACAAGTATTTTGTAACATTAAACTGAAAAATAAAACCAATCGATAAAAAATCAATAATTCGAAAATTTGAAAAAATCGAAATATTTGAAACATTTGCATAAGCATCAAATTTGTTCCTAAACGATTTTTACTGGTAATATTAATCATAAAAATTTATTTTGAGACATTTTGAACCTTTTTGAATGCCAAAAACATGGATTTTAGAGATAATTTATATGCGAAAAATGCAGTCATTTTTAAAATGCTCCGAAATAAAAAGTGGGTATCCCCAAGTGTTGAAATTGTACCTACTAATTTTAAACATGTTATATTTGATTGATAACCGCAAAAAAAGTTGATAGTTATGATATTTCATACAGTTTTGATACCTCAAAAAATGGTCAAAAATAAGGTAAATTTTGACATGACCGGAAAAATCAAAAATGACCAATATATCAATGTTCAGTGTTTATAATTACTTTTATTACATCTACTTTATGTTTTAAAAGCATCAACACTTCTGTTTTTAACCAAAAACTCAAATTACCATGATTTTCCCTTTGAAGTCTGAAGTTGCTAACTTTCGAAATTTCATGTTGATAGCATATGACTAAACGATATCCAAATGTCATGAAACTCACCCAGAATACTCTAACAACATTATATTTAATAGTGTAAGTCACCGCATGTCAATATCTTTCATCATACCCGAGTTTTGCCCCGAGGTTGATGTTGTAGATATTGATCACGCGCACCTTTTTTACTGGCTATCGCTAAGTACTCCACCGATTTCAACTAATTTTATATTTTTGCAAAGCCCAGAAACAGGGCTATTTGATGTGATATATCTTTGCTTTAAATAATTTGATATGCAAATTTTTTTCCTGTGTCGAAAATTACAGTACCCGAAATTTTGACATTATGGGTCAAATAAAAAAATTTCCTAGTATGCATTCAAAAGCCCTTACTTATATGTACAATTATGGTTAATAACTTTTTGATTGGTTCCCTTTTGGATTTTTCCTGAATTTTTTCATTTTTGGCAATACATTAACTTTACTTTACTCCGAAATCAAAAGTACGAGATAGATTGAGCCAAAACTTTCAAAATAACCTTTTTTCATCTAGTTTAATCGAATGGACCACAAAAAATTTCATTTAAAAATTTCATGTGCCGCTCGATCTGTAAATTTTCTAATCCTGTCGTATAGTGTCTCTTAAATGTGTGAAAAATTACCCTAAGAGTAAAATGTGTGATACATTGAGGTAAAAATTTAATATGTTTGATGTACTAATAATTAATCATTTATAAAAATAATATTTTTTTGAAAAAAACCAGTGAACTACAAACAATAAATGAATATTTTTAATTCAAAAAAATTTTTCCTTAAATTTAAAATTTTTTAAAGTTCGTGGTTCGTGGAAAAACCGACCACGAACCGCGAACTTGGTTCGTGGTTCGCGGTGGTTCGCGGTTCGTGGCGGTTCGCGTTTTACCAATAGCCAAATTGTGTTAATTTTTTTCGACAATAAAAAAACTTCAAGGATGGGTTTATTTCTAAAAATTTAAATTTTGATTTTGTCTTTGAAATCTGGTATTTTTATTCATTCAAAACTTGTTAAATAAAGTTAGAAAAAACGCATTCAATTTACAGTCGTTTAAAACATCGAAAATATTAATTTTAAAACTAATTAAATGTAATAGAATAGGTATAAGTTAGTAATTTATAACATTAATGGAATTATTGACGGATAATTTGATCGCACAATTTTTGAACAACTTCAATATCTGGCTTCATCTCTTTGGGTGCTCTATTTCCCCAATATTTTCTTGAACACGGACGATAAGAAGTTGCTTCCTTTATTTTGATGCTGCAGAATTTTGGCGAAATGTTTAAAGTTTGAGTCTTATCGGGGTAATAAAATGCGAATGAAAGATGATCCCATGTAGGCCATGGATAATCTCGATTTCCAGAAGGATTCCAAGTGCTTGTGCTGTATAACTTCCAAACAAAAGTGTCATCATTATTTGTGGAGCGATATGCTTCAGTTTCGGGTGGAATGGTTGAAAATCTTTTCTGGATACCATCATCATCATCTGTGTATGTAATTGTATCACTAAAAATATTTTTTTGTTAAATTAATAACAGAAATGTTTGTTGAAATATTGTTAATTAATTATTTGCTAACAAGCCCTAAGGCATGTTGAGAGTTAATAATAAATTAATGCAAAACCAGATTCAAAAATATGTAATTAAATGCATACCCTTCAACACAAACAATAATTGCATACATCATTTCTCTGCTGTATAAAAAGGTACCAAATGTTTTGAGTTGTATTTGTGAAGGATGTTTTCTTCGACTTGCAGCGTATTGTTCCAAAATATTCTTCCATGAACTTTGAAAACCAATTGGTCCACAAAGACTTTTTCCTTTAAATGCTCCAGAGTTACAAAAATATTTCTCAAAAAATTCAGCATGGCCAGGATTTTCACGATTTATTTCAGCATCCCATCCATCAGGTGCTACTGTACTCCACCAAACAAAATGATGATCATTTTCTTCATCTTCGAAAAGATTGGATTTGTGACTTTTAAAAGAAAAATAATCGGGATTATCAAAGCCAATATTTAGAGCTGATTTATTCTCGGTGTAATGAATTAAATGACGACAAATAAGTTCATACGGTAGTTTTTTAGGTTCACCAAGCCAATGAAATCGTTCAACCAATTGATTTACTCGTGCCCCTCTTAAGATGAATGAATTTCCATTGTGTTCATTAAATATCTTATTTTTATCTTCCAATTCAGCTTCAGATTCGGATTGGGATTCAGATTCAGTTTCAGATTCACTCATTGTTGTAGTAATGTCCAGAGAAGTGTTGTGTCTAAAAGGAAAGGTTATGCAAAATTGTCCAAAAAGTATTAACGAAAATTATTATGGCTTTTATAACGATGAAAAAATGCATTCAATTAATAAACAAAAAGCTAAATGGTTTTAACTTAACGAGCAATTAGATTTCTGAAACATTTTTTATTTTATTATTAAAAATGTATCACTTTTATATAAAAAATAAACGACAACATTTTGTCATCAAAAACATAAGCACAACGGCTTATATCTTTGATGTGATGGCCGCATCAATAAGCAATAAAAATTTTCACCCTTTTAAAAAGAAAAGAAATCAAACTAATATTTCGCAACAAAAATGTGATTGTCCACAAAAAAAATTATTAAGTGATGCAAAAAAAGACAGCCTGTGTAGAACTTTTGCATCCGGATAGCCACAAGAAAATGAAATAATTCAGGAACTTCTTTCTTTGCATTTTTTGAAAAGCATATCTCTGCAATCGGATCTTGGCTTGTATTTTTGTTTGGTAAAATTTTAAAGTTTCTTCTGTGAGAAATCCGCAACAAAAAATGACATTTTTTTGAACTGCAGTTGATCAAAAGTGTAATAGTGTATTACGTATATGTCTGATCAAGATATGTTGATGTTAGCTTTTTGATCAAATTTATCCAAAGCAAAAGAAATAAGAAAGATTTTAACCGTAAACTTTTAATACTTTGATATAACAAAAAATTAGTGTTTTATGCTTTGGAAAATTGTGAATAATGTTGTAAAATTTATACGGTAATAAAAATGTTATGTAACATGAAAAAACTGTGACAGATACAGTATGCTTGTTCATACCATAATCTTTTTCCAACAGTAGTAATATTAAAACATTGAACTTTATTAATCCAATGACGAAGCTGAAGAAGGGTGTCATTTTTTGAATAAAACGTATTAAAAAATTTATGCTTTGTTTTAGAGTTTTTTTTTGTTCTCTTCCATTTTTTCTTATCTTTTATCATTTAAAAAAACTTCCGAATAAAAACATTAAAATCGGCAAAAGAAAATTTATGATTGTTCAAAAAAATGCTTTTTTTTGATCATCATCAACAATGGAAAAAGAAAGAAGAAGAAAACTGAAACGTTAATTCTTTCTTTTTTTTCATAAACTATCATAAAAGTTGGCGTGAAGGTTGTGAAAAAAGAAGTAAGAAAAAGGGAGTCAATCGAATATGCCAATTTTTTTCAATGTTCATTTTCAATGATGATGATAAATCGCCTTTTGTGGTTTTTTTTATTATTCTTTCTTTTGCCTTTTTTGCTCAAAAACGAAACCCTTGCGCAATTCCCCCTTTTTGCCTCTTCAAAAAAGAAATTGATTTAAGTTTTATTTTCTTTTTTTGATAATCAAAAACTGAAAAAAAATGTTTGAAAAGAGCAAAAAGAAGTAAAAGTAAAAGTTAGGGGAGCAAAAAAGAGAGAAAAAGAAGAACCCAAAAACTTGATTGATTTCATCAAAAAAAAATAATATTATTTTTATAAAAAAGTGAAACCCTATCAAAATATTTTTTCTTCTTCACGTTTTCTTATTTTGGACATTTTTGTTATTCTTTAACCAATTTTTTCTTTTCCATTTTTAGCCAAAATAAATCCCAAATTTTTATTTCAAAGTTCAAAGTTGCATTTTTTGTGATAAATTTTACCCAATTAAATTTTTGACTGACCAAAAAAAAAGTTCATTCATGCAACGATTTTGGATTTTTGCATTTACGTAAAAAGTCCAAAGTTGAGGGATCAAAAGAGGACAAAAAAAGGAATGGGATTAACCTAAACAATGTTTCCATAAAAAAAGAAATCGCGATTGTCTGTGTTTTTGTTTTTTTTTTTGAAATAATTTTTGAGTGAACTTTTGTTACTGAATTTTTTAACGGTTCTTCATTTTTTTAGAGTCGTTCTTTTTTTGGGAGAGTGATTTCAATCAAATGACTCTCAAGTGTGTAGGTTCGTTGCCTTTTTATTATTGTTTTACTTTCTTGAATAATAATATATTGATTAGAATCAATACTTAAGAATTTACACACGTTTTGTTAATTAAAGTTTAAAAATAGAAATTACTAGTCATTCATTTTACACAGTAATAATTTTCTGTAATTCTAGCATACTGTAGTTTTTTAAAATCATATGAAGAAATAAAATGAACATGATTATTGCCTACCATTTTTAAAATAATTACTGTATTTTAATAGATTACCATTTAACTTTAATATAATTTGCTAAAACTACCGTATCCAACTTTTAATACATAACTAACTTTTGATCGTTCATTTTTATTACCCTTTCATTTCTTTTTCTTTGCTAATTTTTGCCTCCCTTCTTTTTTTCAAAAAAAAGTTTATCGATAAAACTATAAAAAAACTCTTTTTCTATTTTGGTTTAAATGATTTTTACACTTTTTTGGGGAGATTTTTCAAACAATAATATTGTCACAATTGTGTAAAAAATTTAATGATAATTAATGAATCTTAACGGAAACAGGCAAATCTCAATCATAAAAATTAATGATTGAAAGTTACTCTCTTTTTTTACTGTTTTATAAAAGAAAGAAGTAACGTTTAGACTTTTATTATTACAATTAATGATACCAAAAAGGTTGTTATCAGTCTTAAAAAGAATAATATTGATGTGAATAGATTGCATTTAAAAAAAAGAAAACAAGTTTCTTAATAGTCAATTTTTGTTTTGTCCTTTTAAAAAATTGGAAAGGAGAAAGAATAAACGTGATCAAAAATTATTTTAAAGAATTTTTATTGAACAAAAATTAAAATTTAAAGATAACATTTAAAAATTAAGTTGTTTAAAAACAAGCATTTAATTAAAATGAAAATGGTTTATTTTAATATTGGATATTACTGTAGCTTAAAATAAGTGGTGAAATGCCAAAGATATAAACATTTGCAATGCTAAATCAATGATTGGTAATTTTTTAGCAAAGAAAAAAGCAAAACTTGGAATATTCGGGCATCATCGAATTCATCCAGAAAAAGGTGGGGGGGAAGAAGGAGAAGAAAATTCTGAAGAAACAAAGGAACAAATTGGAACCTCATATGTTGAACATCATTTAACGGTTGCTGAAATTGCAAATGTTCACACAAATTCATACATTGATCCAGAATGCCCAGAGAAATCAGATGGGCTCAGTACGGTATGCAAATTTTTAAAGACGGACAATTGTGCCAATTATTGTAGAACTTTTACAATATGCAAACATCCACAATTTTCAGGTTGAAGCCCGGCGCCGGTTAGCTGATGGAGGAAAAAATGTAATTCCAGTGAGAAAAGGCGAAAATAATATTGGATTATTTTTAAAGCAATTTTTGCATAAATTTTGGATTCTACTTTTAGCTGCTGCATTTATCAGTCTTCTGACGTATACTGTAAATATATTTCATCGACATTTGGGTTCCTTGAATTTATATTGTTCAATAATTTTAATTGCAGTTGTAATTGTTATGAGTTTTATTTCATACCGGCAAGAAAAAGAAACCCTTTCAGTTGCAAGAGATTTTAATACTTTACTTCCGGAAAAAGCTACCGTAATTCGGGATTGTGAAGAAAAGTTAATTCCTTGTGAAGAGATTGTTGTTGGGGATATCGCAGTTATAAGGTTTGTTTTATTTACAGAATCGATTTATTTAAATTTGTAAAAACTCAGAGCAAATCGAAATTCTGAGATATTCAATTTCGATTTCAACATTGCGTGTTGCAAAACCCTAAAGCAGTTGTGAAAAAATGATATATAACACCCTTCTAAATTTCTGCACTTGAAAATTTGCATAATATGATTATTATTTAATGTAGGGTTTCTGATCTTTGACATAATAACATCATGAAAAAATTTAATCAAAGTAAAAAGTTTGATTAAAAAAAATCATGAAAAAATTTAATCAAACATTTTTTCACTCATTTTCTAAGTAACAATTTTAGCTGAGTAAATTTATTAAAAAAATACAATTTTCAGAAATTTTACTCATCACTTATCACTGATGAGTAAAAATCAAAGAAAAGTAGGTATTCTGAAACCAGCTGAGTAAAAATCAAGAAATTTCTTTGTTTTTTGTTCAAGTCCAAAATATTTTCTTTATAGTCGTCTTATATCAATATTTTTGATCATCAAATTCATGAGAGAGGAAAAAAGAGAACATTTGCACTCAAAAATGTCACCATCAAATTTGTTTTTTGCAATAAAAAATAAATGCATGTCTTTTTTTGAGGTTCAAATTTATGACAGCTTTGTGAACAAAAAAGAATTTCTATTTTTAGAAAAGTTTAAAATTTTCACGGCTTAGAATTACAGTACACTTTGAACTTTTGAGATGCAAAATTTAATCCTTTCAAACCCCGGGCGATCAAGTTTTTTTGTATCGAAAGTTCAAAATATCAATAATAAATAAATTAAAAGTTTGAATCAATACTTTTTTTCAGCTCTGGAAACAGAATCCCTGCTGATCTTCGAATTTTGAAAGCAAATGGATTAATGATTCAATCTTCGGCAATTACTGGTAAAAATTAAATTTGTGTTAAGTATTAATTTAAAAAAGTTATTTTTAAAGGTAATAAATTGACGCAAGAATACTCAGTTGATCCCGTTGATCGATCAGTGAATGTTTACAATGCCAAAAATGTTGCCTTCAAGGGAAGTTATTGTGTTGAAGGAGATGGTCTTGGAGTTGTAATTCGGACAGGAAATTATACGGTAGTTTTATTCAAATTTTTTATTGATTGGTATTTAAATGGCACAATTACAGACATTAAGTTTGTTAACAGATTACCAAAAATCTGTGCCAACAACAAAATCCCGTCTTCATCAAGATTTGGATGAATTTGTAAATTTTATTTCAATTTTGGCAGTCGGAATGGCACTTTTCTTTTTTATTATTGGTTGCATTATTTCGGGATTTGAAAAAATTTTGTATTATTTTGTTCTTGGATTTTTGGTAATTGTGGTTGCAAATGTGCCCCAGGGTTTGCCGGCAGTTGTGATGTCACAGTTGGCAATTATTTCTCGAAGAATGGCAAAGAAAAATGTTTTCATCAAAAAGCCCGATACCATTGACAAACTTGGTGCAGCTACCGTAATCTGCACCGATAAAAAAGCCAGTTTAACACAAAATTTAATGAAAGTTACTCGACTTTGGTATAACAAAAAAGAATATTCAAGTATGTCTTTTAAAAGAGAGATTTATGAAATCCCTTTTTGGTTGAACATAATCCATTAAAGTGATTACGGTAGTAATTAATTACAACTTTTTATAGCTCCAACGGAAGCAGAACAAAATATTTTGAATAAAAGTGGAACCAAAACCCCGTATGAAAAGTCATTCATTGATTTGCTTTGTGTCATGTCCGTCTGCAACAAGGCACAATTTGAACATCCTTCTGAAGCATTTACCCGAGTTTCAACAAAAATGTTGTTGGAACAAAAATCAAAAAATCAGAATGCAAAATTAACAAAGAAATTTACAATCATGTAAGTATAGCTACAGTAATATATCATAAAAAAATCAATCTACAGTAACCTAGACAGATATCTTTAAATGTAGATGCAGAATATATACATATATCTACAGTAACCCAATACAGTATATGTACAGTAATTTGATTTCTATGACATATACCGTAATCTTGTACCTCAAAATTTGTCAAACCTTATCATAATTTATAAAATATGCAAATTTTTAGCACTCAAAGTGGTCGATTAAGTGTAAAAGAGCCAACAGAAGATTCAAAGGGCATGGAAGAGGGTCATCAACCGGATGAATGGACAGTCGGAAGAAAAAATGGTTCATCAAAGAAGAAAAAGAATAATTTAATTGGAATGTCCCTGGAAGTTGCACTTTTGAGATACGTTGAAACTGTCACCTCCGTGGAAGCAGTTCGACTTCGGTTTCCAAAATTATTCGAAATTCCATTTAATTCAGTTCGGCGATGGCAGTTAGTAATTTCTCGATGTCAAGCAAAACCCCAAAGTGCCGATGCCTTGGAATTATTGGAAGATTTACCAACTGATCAAGTCATAAATGTTGTAATGATGAAAGGAGCCCCTGAGGCGATTTTAGCAAAATGTAGTCATTATGTTTTGCATGATGAATTGAAAGAAATTGATGAAGATTTTCAACTTCAATGCCAGGTTTGATTCTTAGATTATGGATTACAGTAATCCAATAAATTCGTTGTAGGATGCCTGGGAGCATTATGGTTGTGAAGGAAATCGAGTTCTTGGATTTGCCCTAAAGCATTTTGTTTCAACTCCACATGCCAAATTTACAAATGAATCAACAAATTATCCACAAGAAAATCTTGTTTTTATTGGACTTTCAGCTGCCATTGATCCTCCAAAGCCTCAAGCAGCAGAAGCAATTCAACAATGTAAGGATGCCGGAATTAAAGTGTATATGATCACCGGAGATCATCCAACCACAGCTGCTGCAGCTGGGCTTCAACTTGGACTAATTACAGGATTGGTAAAAAATAAAGGCAAACTTGAATTTAAAGCTTCGCATCCGGATTCTGAAATCGTGTTAGGAGAATCTTTGAAAGATTTATCACAAAATGAATGGAATGAATTGTTAAAGCATAAATACATCGTTTTCGCTCGAACAAATCCAGAACAAAAGTTGATGATTGTTGAAGAACTTCAAAAACGAGATGAAACTGTTGCAGTTACAGGTATGCAAATTTTTTATGAAAGTTTGTTCATTGTTTGATGGCATTTAGGTGGTGATGTAAATGATGTTCCGGCACTTGCCAGAGCCAATGTTGGAATTGCAATGGGACAATCAAGTAGTGATATCGCCCAGATGACAGCTGATATCATTATCGCCGATGATAATTTTGCATCAATTGTTAAAGGGATTGAAGAGGGTAGATTAATGTTTGATAATTTACGTTTATCGATTGCTTATACTCTTACCCATCTTTGGGCAGAGATCTTCCCCATCATTTTAAACTTTGTTCTCGGCATGCCCTTAGGGCTTGAACCTCTTCAGGTAATATTAAATTTTAGATCTATTCGAATTGATGCCAATTTTATACCTCTTCAGATATTATCGATTGATTTGGCTACAGAATTACCCCCATCGATTTCCCTTGCCTATGAAAATCCAGAACGAGATATTATGAAAGTTCCACCCAGAAGTGCCAAAACTAAATTAGTTTCAAATAATTTACTCCTTTATGCCTATGGTTTTGCTGGATGGCCTGTTGCTGTTGGTTGCTTTGCGGCCTATTTATCCGTTTATATGTATCATGGAATTATGCCAAAAGATTTATTATTTACACATGATCCTTATTGGGATTTAACTTCTGAAAATCTAACAACTTCAACGGGTCTTTCAATTCCAGCATCTGAACAAGTCATAATTCGGGGTCAAGCTGCTGCAGCCTGGCAGGTCACACTTGTTACTTCTCAGGTTAGATTTGTTCATGCGTGTTTTGCAAATAAGAATATTTTCGTAACTTATAAGCTTAAAAAAAGGAAGTGTAGGATTTAAATTGTCTTTTTAGCTGAGTAAATAAATATAAAAAGCAAGAATTGGATGTTTAATGAATAATAAAAAGGATGAGAGTGTCAAAAAAATTAAAATTCAGCCTATTAAATTTTTAATAAGTATTTTTTTTAAACTCAAAAAGAGAAAAATATGTACAGTAGCGCCCAAAGTAACAATGGAAATAAGTTCAAGTGTTCATTATAAAATCGAATGCCGATAAAAATTATTTATTAAAAACAAAACTTTTATTCAAAATAAACGTTAAAAAATTAAATTTTAATCTTGAATATTAATGTATCGAACTGGGATAAAAGCATGTCCCTTTTTGTTATCCCATTGAACGGGTAATCGACGCCGGCGCGCTTTTCCAGATCCTTCTTTGCAGCATTCATCGTAACCCCAATATTCTGTTTTTTGTGCATTTGCCCATGATTCAAGTAGCGTAACATGATAATCAGGCGCCAAGAAAGCATCTCCAGTTTTCATGTCATTTTTTGAAATGACGTTTGTTACCAAATTAAGGTTTCGAGTCGTATAATTTTTTGGCAATTTCCATGCCATCGAAACCATGCCGGAGCAATCTGTTCGATACATAGTGCCATGACAATCATCAGTGTATTTTTTCTAAAAATATATGAAATAGAGAAATTTCTAGTTAATAAACCTGTGCATTATAAAGAAGAGGGATATTTTGAAATGAATTTACCTGACTATATGACACACCGCGATCAGTCCAACATTTGGAACGAGAAATAACTTCTTCTCTTTTTATACATTCAACAGTGACAACTAAAGAAAGATATTACTGTATTAGTAATTTTTAACAAACTTACTGATCATAAATAATAAAAGAAATTTTTCACTCATTTTTAAACCTTTCGAGACCAAAATAACCTTCGAAAAAAAGAATTTTTGATTTATGATATAGCATTTGTAGCTGCTTTTATAAGTTCTTGGTTGACGTTAAGCCTTTTCAAAATGTCAATATTTATTGATTTAAACGTTTGTATTTATGAAATAAGTTGAGTTTGTTTAGCTGAAGTTTAATTTTTTTTAACGCGCGCTTCCTTTTTTTATA
Organism: Panagrolaimus sp. LJ2414; assembly: GCA_024447195.1. NCBI lineage: Eukaryota > Metazoa > Nematoda > Chromadorea > Rhabditida > Panagrolaimidae > Panagrolaimus > Panagrolaimus sp. LJ2414. The sequence goes on from JAMRXY010000018.1 coordinate 1,625,763, forward strand.
AATTATTTATTAAGCATTCAATTTTCACCTTTCTATTTATTTACTCAGGTTAAATAAAATGTAAATTTGATCCGTTTTTAGTTTAAAAGAGTGTTTGGCAAACACTGTTTGCCTTAATAAACATTAATATTTTTCGAGTTGTAGCTGCCTTTAACGTTAAACACGATTAAAAAGATTTAGTTTAAAAAACTTTTAAAAATTCCATAATTTTAGGTCATTCATTTATTCCTTTGTACAACTCGACGTGTAAGCATTTTCGTACATGGTGTCTCAAATTTAATTTCAATTTTTGCTGTTATTATTGAAGTTTTACTTTTGAATCTTTTCATCTATACTCCAGCAATGCAATATTTAATGGATATTTATCAACCTCCATTGCATGTTTGGATCTTCGCTCCAATAATTGGAATATATTTACTTGTATTTAATGAGATACGAAAATATTTTATTCGTAATTATCCTCACAGTAAAGCAGCTAGATTTTTAGAGTTTTAGTTTTGAATTATTTTTTTGAGATAATTAATTGTACAAACTTTTTTCTTCTCGGTGTTGTGATTTTTTTCAATCTGTTTATTACGGTATTTATGTATTTAGTCAAGAAAAATATTTTGTGAAAAAATTTAAATAAAAATGAATTAAATAAAACATTTTATAATAAACTACACAACCACATAAAATTCACAAATACAATTCAAAAAATAAATAAAAATTTGACAAAAATAAATGCGAAACAAACAAAAATAAAAAATTTAATCATCATAACCATCAAAATTTGTAGAATCACGACATTCTTGCAAAGTTTCAAATGTTTTTTCAGCTGTTGCAGCATCTTTGAATTCACAGGTAACTGATTTTCGAACGGCACTGTGATCTCGAGCAATGAAAGAAATCTTTTTTCCATCTTTTTTGTAATCGGAATCATTTTGAATGAAATGGGGAAAGATTGGTTCACCTTTGCCATTATCAAATTCAACCTTGTAAACGCCTTCATCCGCAACAGCGACAATAAGTTTAACATGGTTATGGACTTCATCAGGGTTTTTCTAAAAATTTGCGTAATACTCGGTTATTAAGGATACGGTATAAACATACATTTTTGCTAAGCGGTGATTTATAAGCTTCACCGAGGGTGACCTTGCAATCAGTTTCCAACAAAACTTCAGATTCTTCATCGTAATTTTCTTCCCCATAATCTTCATCATAATCTTCTTCCTCCTCTTCAGCATCAACAGATGGATTATGTGAATCTCCAATATACGGTAAAGAAGGTACGGTAGCTGTTTTTGGAGATGGTTTATTTGTTGTTGTTGCTGTTACACTTGGGGCTAAAATAATAAAAATTTCTTCATTTCAGGGGAAACATACAATATAAGGTAAATTTAACAGTAATAACACAATACAAGCATAAACAATATCTAAAAAATGTATAAAACAATTACGCACTTGATTCTGCAGAGGTTGTAGCAGCAGCAACAGCAGGGGTAGGTTTTCCAGCTGCAATGTCATTGAACAATTTCTTAAATTCATCATAAACAGTTTCTTCACGGAATCGAACATAGAAAACGGTAGAAGTCCCAGATTGAGTATTTTCAGAGAAATCCTATAAAATAAATTTGCATAAATAATCAGCATGTTAATTTTAGAACTCACCATGCAACTAAAGATTCCAACACCCTTGCTTCCAGCTTTGTCAGCAATATTCATGCCTTGAGTAATACGGAAATTGGCACAAATTTTGTGAACTTGTTCACGACGCATTACAACTCGATAGGTTTTCTTAGAAGGATCATGCAAAATTTTGATATCCCCAACACCACGTTCTTTGACTTCTTTAGATTCAGAATAGATATAAAGCTTACAACGATTCTTGAATAAAACTTGTTCAGATTCTTCACCCGTTACGACATCAACTTTGTCAGGAAGTGGGATAACAGGTTCATAATGGGCATCTGGAACATATTCTTCTGGATTTTCACTTTCTTCTTCAGCTGCTGCAGCTGCATTGGCATTTTTAGCAAAGGTCTAAAATAATACTTATTACCAAGGGTGAAATATATCAAAATAGCTTACTGATGATCCAATTGCTCCAAATGAATTATTTGGTGAATCAGTCTTTTTGTCTAAGAAACTTGTTCCACTTGCAAATGATGAAAATGAAAGAGGAGTTTTATTAGCAGATGAAGAATTGGATCCACCAAAGAGGGATTTTGTTTGGGTTCCATCAGTTTTGGCGCCAAAGGGACTTCCTGTAGCTGGTGTTGCAAATGGACTTGATGTTGGAGTGGCAGATTGCGGAGGAGCAAATGAAAATGTAATTGGTTTTGTGGTGCCGAATAAACTCTTGCTTTCAGCCGGCTTTGATTCAGTTGATGGGGCTTCAGCTATAACAATGAAACTATTATTTTAAAAATTATGCATATTTATACTTTTAGCTGGTGATGGTGCAGCAGGTGTGGCACCGAATAATGGTTTTTGAGCATTTGTGATTCCAAAGCTAAATGAAGTATTTGCGGCAGGAGCAAAAGTTTGGGGCTTGAATGCTGGAGCAGCTGCAGATTTTTCGGTGCCATCTTTTCCAGTTCCACATGAAACACAAGCAGCATCACTTGGTTTATTGACGACATAACAAGTTGTACAATCCCATTCACCTTCTTTTTTATTAAATTTATCACCGAATCCTTTTACTTCTGGTTCTTTCTTTGCTTCAACAACCGGGACGGCAGCTTTTTCTTTTGGAAGTGAAGCTTCTTTAACTGCTTCCTTTTTAGGTTGTTGAGGTACTGTAGCTGCACCACCTTCAGTACGTCTGCCGTCAGCAATATCATTGAAGAGTTTTTTAAATTCACCGTAAACAACTTCATCGCGGAATCGAACAAAGAAGACTGTAGAAGTGCCATTTTCAGTATTTTCAGAAAAATCCTTAAAAAATTATAATTAGTTTGCATTTATGCTACTGTTAAATAATACTTACAATGCAATTAAAGATTCCGCAATTCTTGGTTCCAGTTTTATCAGCAACATTCATGCCTTTGGTGATACGGAAATTTGCACAAATTTTATGGACTTGTTCACGACGCATTACAACTCGATAACTCTTTTTTTCTGGATGGAATAAAATTTTGATATCTCCAACTCCGCGTTCTTTAACATCTTTGCTTTCAGAATTAAAGATGTAAAGTTTACAACGATCTTTGAATAAAACTTGTTCAGATTCTTCACCCGTTACAACATCAACTTTATCAGGAAGGGGGATAACAGGTTCATAATGGGCATCTGGAACATATTCTTCTGGATTTTCATTTTCACCTTCATCATGGGCATCTTTTGGAGCAAATGGCTAAAATATATGGGTAGGAAAAATAAGATCGGTTTTTATAACTTACAGATGCAATATTTGTGGGAGTTGTAGTGCTATTATTAGCAGGGGCAAACGAAAGTGGCTTATTATTGAAGTTACCGGTAGTTGCATTATTCGGGGCTGTAGCAAATGGAGAACCAAACAATGATTTTTGTTGATTAGCTCCTGCTGGTGCAGCTTGAGGAGATGCAGCAGCAAATGGATTAACTGGGGTTGTTCCTGCTGATGGAGTTGCAAATGAAAATGGAGGTTTCGCAGCAGCACCAGTACTTCCAAAGATACTTTTAGTTTCGGCAGGTTTTGCTGGACTTTCTCCTACTGCAGCTGTAGGTAATGCAGGCTTTTCAGGGAACAAAGGTTTTTGAGATTGTTGTTGTTGTGGTTGTCCAGTGCCAAAATTGAAGTTACCAGTATTAGCTGTGAAAGGATTTGCCTTGAATCCTGGTTCAGAATCCTTTTTATCAGAGATTTCTGGAGCAACTGGTGGCTTAATTACTGGAAAAGGTTTCGATTCAGTTGGGATTGCCGCAGGTCTTGGTTCCATTGGAAGATGTTGTTGTTGAAGGGGTTGTTGAATATTTTGTGGAATGGATGGAGCTGCTTGCAAATTAGGATGTACCGGTCGGAAACTAAAATAATTTTTTTGTTATATCTGTATTTAACTAGATTTTTATATCTTACGTTGATTGTTGATGTTGGGGTTGTTGCATAATAGGGACACCACCTGGAATCGGGCCAAAGGCATTTGGATTTTGCCGTAAAGCTGTAATAATTTGTGTCAGGGTTTGAACTTCAGCAATATGAGATAATTGCTTTTCATGACTTGCAGCATGAGCTTTTTCAAGATGTGAAGCTAATCCATTTACAGTGTTTGCCAAAGTATTGGATGTATTTCGCTCCATATTATTAACATTTTGAAGTAGGGAATCCAATTTATTTTCCATTGCATTTACCCTTTCACTTAATGTTCCCTAAAATTGATAATAGTTTGATGGTTTTGATAAACATTAAAAAGGATATAAAACTTACAACAACTTTTAAAACATTTAATTCCATGCGTTGCATGGTTAAACTTAAAGCTTCAATCGAATCATTGCTTGAAGCTTCTTTTTTAACTTGAAAAGTATTATTATTCATCTTTGTTGGATTATTAAGATGGTCGGATGAATCTACAACAAAAAATGGTTAATATTCAGTAAATTTGAATTAGAAAATTAGAAATAGAAAGAACGATAAATTGGTTATTGCGAAAGTTCTTTTTTGAAAAAGGTTTGTCTCCATTTTGGCGCTCTAATAAAACTGTTATTCGTTGTAGGAAAATTTGCATCAGTTAAGGAAATTTTTGTTAAAGGTCGTTAAAGTAACTGAAGAAAGAAGGTTTTTGCTGCTGCAAAATTTATACCTTTTTGTTTTTTGTGCCAAAAAAGATAATCAATAGGGGCCGGCATAAGAAGGGATGCAGGGAAAGATAATCTTTCTTATTAGTGGTTATCTATTTGAATCAATATTTGTTAAGGAATGAAATAATTCAAGTTATTTAAGTATGTAGGTTATTGATTGTTGTTGTAGTAGTAGTTATTACATTGTTACATCAATTTTGATAAAACAATTATCTCTGACCAACTATAAAGTGATAAACTTGTCACATCTTTTGAATTCGTTGGTTTTTAATAATCTAAATTTGCATAATCTTTAAATGCTTTAAAATACTGGATAGTAAAAATAATCAGAAAATTCTAATAAGTAAGTAGCAAAAGCTTTTTAACAATTCTTGTTGCTACAGTACTCTCCCATGCCATTAAAAAAGTTACACTGTTACTGTCACAAAATGCATAATTGGTTGTTTTTAAAATTTAATAAAATCGTCTTTTTTATTATTTACAACAACTTCAAAATAAAAACGGTGCTATAAAATATTATAAATTTTCACAAATACTTGGTAATGTCCCCCATGCCGCTACCGAAGGTTTATTACTTTTCATTTCATCAAACCAACATTGAGTATGAAATATTCCAGAAGTTGTATTTATCCCAAAAAATGAGTCAAATCCTCGTAAAACTCCTGTTTCATAATCTGCATAAGCTCGAATGAAAAGTGGTAAATCAGAATCCGGTCGGAGGGGCTTTGATGGGGATTCACCATCATAGACAAAAACTTTGGCATTCCTTGAAAGTTGTCGAATTTCTGAATGCCGATTATACATATTTGAAAGACCCATTCTTTCAATGAATTCTGTGTAATTTAAACTGTTATCCTTACTACAACTCTAAAAAAGGATTTGATTGAATTATGCAAATTTATGAATTTACTTACAGATGCAATTTCGGCATCATCAATGATAGTCCAAAAGGTATGAGTTTTATAAACATATGCCACATGGGTGGGATCGGTTCGATAAATAAGACGTTTTTCATCATCATCTTGATACCAATATGATGGAAAAGATTTACCAGGAGACTAAAAATTTGCATCATTTTAAGTTTTACGTGACCAAACAAAGTAATCCAAATTACTACAACTACAGTATCGATTTACAAAAATTACTGACCTCGCTATTTGGTTCATCCGCTGCTGCCTTGGATTCAGTTTTATTTGGTTGTCGAATATTTATGCATTCACCAGAATCAGAATATTGTGTCCAAAAAACAGAAAAATTAGATGACGCATCTCTGATTGGCACTTCTCCTCCATCACTCTTTGAATTTTCACCTTAAAAAATATTTTAACATTTTTAATCCTATTTTAATCTTATCAATGTTAAATCAAAAGAAATACCATTTAAAATTGCATAACAAAATGCACCAATCATTCCACCAAAAAATACAAAAACAACCCCCAACTGAATTAATCGAGTCCAAACTGTTGGACCTCGAAGGCCTAAACTTATCACGCTTCGAGTTCTTGCACCCTCTGGCATTTTTAAGCTTTTAAATAAAATCAATAAATATTTTTTACCACAAAATAAATGAAGAAAAAAACCAATTAAATTTGTTGAAGGAAGGAAAAAAATTGATTCCAAGGAAGCAAAAAAAAGTTCCGTAAAGTTGTCTAATTTTTTGGCTCTTATCAATATTTGCCTCACATTTTCTTTGTAGTTTTACAACCTTTTGGGTTGTAAATTGCTTTCTTCATGTTCATCCTTTTTACTTCTTTGCCTCTTCGTTTTTCTTTTAGCTTTTAATGGTGTTAATTTATGTGTTTTAACAATAACTTTAACATTTTTGAATATATTGATTAAAGCAATGATACAGTAATCTTTAAGATGTTTTTCTATTGGTATCAAAACCATGCATTTATAATGCTCTTGAAGATTGTGGGATACGGTATCATTCGACTTTTGTTAATTTTATTATCATTGTTACGATCATATTTGTATTAAAATCCCATTTATTTATTTAAACCAATTTAAACACTTTTTTCTGCACAAAAATTAAATACTTTTTTCATTTATCAAAAAAAGAAAGGAAAATTCATTACAAATGACTTAAATAAAAAAGTTCAAGAAAAATCACATATTTTTGTTGAAAAAAATTAGACTATTTTGAAAAACAAATAAATAATAAAAATTACAAAAAGAAGAAACATTGCTATTAATTGATTATATAATTTTTTAAAGCATATATATTTTTTGAACACTCACAAAAACACTTTTATTTAAATTTCAATTTTAAATCGTTTTTCATTATTATTGATTCCTGAGGAAGGAGATTTTATTGATTCATTGCTGCTGCTACAATTTGATGATGGCCTTTTTCGATTTGATGTTGCCGATGTTGAATTTGTTGAAGTTGAGCAACTTCCTAATAATCCATCAACAGAATGTGCTGAAGGTGTTAATTGGCGGTGTTGAGCAGAATCATGATTATTAGCATTTTCAAGGGATTCTGTGAATGAAAGAGGCAAAAAAGTTGTTTGTTGACGAAATTTCCGAAAACATTCATAACATCTTGGTTCATCAAGGGTTGAACTGATAATCAAATAATCATGATGTCGCTAAAAATAGAAATTAAACAAAAATATTTTAGGGTATTTTTAGAAACAAAGAAAGTGAAAAAAACAGAAGCAAGTTTTTTGATTAACAATTTTTTTTTCTTAAAAAAGCTAAAAAGCTGATAAAGATAAGGAAAGAATGCAATAATTACCTCACAACCCTTGCAAAAATTTTTATCAGCTGACGTTGATCGTGATGAAGTGGTGGAAGTGGAATCAAAGTTATTATTTTCAATATTTCGATGGGTTGACAAAGGATTTATTGATTTTACTGAAAAATATACATTGAATTTTAATAAGGGAAAAATAAAAAAATAAAAAATTAGGGTACTGTAGTTTTTGTTTTAGTACATATCTGTTTCAAAAAGTACTGTAGTATACTGTAATTAACTTATCGAGACAAATTACTTGCAAAGAGTTACTGTAAAAACATCCAAATTCAAAATATAAAACTTACAAGTTAGCCGTTTCTGTTGATTAATTCGAATTCTTTGAAGTTCTGCTTCCCGCTTTTGTTTGCTTCGATTTGAACTGATTGAACGTTCAACAACTCCAACATTTTCAGGGTTTTGTTTTTGCTCTTTTATACTGTAACAAATAATCAATGATTAAGTTTGCTTTCAAATTATAAAAACAAACCTTTCAATACTTTTAATTAAGATTTTTCTTTCAATTTCAACATGCTTTTCCCAATTTGAATCGTTTGGAAGTTTTTCATCACAAATTGGACAAATAACATTTCCATCATTGTCAACTTTAATCTCTGCAAAAAATAACAAAGTTAAACAAATTTAATCCTTTCTTTTTGTTTTTAAATTTGTAAATCCATGTTTTTGCATGTTTGCTTTTTGTTGGTAGTTTTAAAATTTTTAAGAAGCTTAAAAAAAGAAGTGAAACTTCATCAAAGGACCGCGAAAATGGTGGTGGTCAATGAAATGTCATACCAAAAATTATAATAATAATGAATGAGTGATTGGAAGCGCCATAAAAAAGAAATTAGAGAAAGAAGTTAACTCTCATTGTCGGTCGTCGGCACTGCTTTAATTCGGGGACAGTAAGCATTTAAGAAGAGGGAGAACAGCGGCAGGGTCAAAAAAAGTCATAAAAGTTTTGCTTCTTCTAAATTAAGAGTTATTAGTCGCTTATTTTTAAAGCCTTTTTGGGGAGGGTTAAAAAACCCCTTTAAAAAAGGGGGTTTAAGAGAGTAAAGAGGGACTATTTTGTGAATGAGGAGGATTATTATTTTTAGTTACGAGAGAGAGAGAGTCATAACTTAAATGACATTGAAAATCAAAAGAAAATGTGACAAATGTAACACATTTTATGATATTTTTGGCGGCAAAAATAGAAGAAAAAGAAGAAATAGAATTTATGATTGAGTACTGTAATCGAACAACAACTTTTATGTGGTTTCTGATTACAGTTTTTTTATAGATATTTTTGGTTCATAGTTTGTCAAAAATTTTGACCCTAATTTGTTGGCATTTTACTGCCTAAGCATAGCATTGTTACAAAAATGCAATTCTTTGGTGATCACAAAAACAATTAATAACAACAATGCCATGGCATTTTCCAAAAATTGTATTGCTTTTATTTGTTTAAAAATACAAATTGCCGTTTTTTTCTGCTTGAATAAGTCTATGTATAAATTACCAATGTTTCTAATTTTCTATGTTTGTTGATGTTTCATTGAATGCATGTTGTACAAAAATGTAACCAAATCATCTCCCTTTTTGTATGCCCAAAAACATGATTGCTTTTTTCTTTTACTCATCTTCCAAAAAAAGACGAAGGAAGGATGGAACAGGAACTATGGTCAATTAAACGCAAATATATAAATGTACCACCACCAACAACAACAATGACAATGACAATACGGTTTTGATGATTTTTTTCAATCAAAAAACAGAAAATGGCATTTGACATAAATTTTTGTTGTTTTTTTAAGTTTTAAAGTTTGAAAAATTTTGACTTTGTTTTTTAAACGAGGTGATTTTTTAAGTTTTAACTGCTGTTTTTTCGAAAATGGGGTACTGTCATTGTCAATTTTTTTGAAAAGTTTTGTCCCTTTTTTAAAAATTTTTGCTTCCTGGAATATGTATATTTTTTGGCGGAACCCAATGAATTTCATTCAAAAAGCATATTTCACTAACTTTTCTTCAACCCAAACAAAAGAAGACAAAGAAAGAAAAAGAAGAACTTCATCAAATTCTCAAGAGTCCTATAAACGGCTAACTTCAAAGGCGCTTTTTTCCGGCCTTTTGTTTTTGATAAAAAAATCCAGCAAAATTCATTCCCTCTTTTGGGATTTGAGTATTTTGTTACCATTTATTTCAATTTGCTTATTAACAAACAAACTTCCTTTTTTTCGCAGCTTCCCAAAACAATGGCTTTTTTTTCTTTTTTGTGCCGAAACAAAAAAAGTTCTTGTGTATGTTTTTGAGAAAGTTATTTATTGCGCAGTTTGGAGTGTTTTATTACTGCTATGGGAGTTTCAGTTGGGAACCTCTCGGGTGGATGCAAAGCCCAAAAAAAGTAGAAAATGAATTTTTTTCACAAAATAAAAACAACAATGCCGCCGATAGTGTGAAATTTATGGGTTTTTTATTTTTATTGAAAAAATAACAAAAAAAAGTTGGAATTTCTCTTTTTTAGTTTTAATAATAAAATTTGATTACTGTAGCCAAAAGTTGAAGTTCAAAAATGGAAAACTTTTAAGCAAGGTTTAGAATTTTAGGGTAAAATCATTGAAAAAGATAAAGAATTTTTACAATTTTCAGCTTTAAAAAATCTTAATTGGCCTAAAAAGATACTGTAAGTCATCCATAAAATGCTTCTTTTTTTCATTTTACATCCCTTTATTTTTTAATTTTCTGTGGCACATCAAAAAAACAGCAGCAGTTATCCCCCATTTTCCAAGAAAATTAACAATCTTAAACATAAAACTAAAGACACAGAGAGACAATGCCACAAATACAAATATATATTTCCACATTTTTAGTGACACTAAAACAACAAACTCATCTCACAAGCAAGCAATTTGTATTTTTTTGGAAGAAGGAAGAAGAAGGAAGAAGAAGCACATTAAATTGCTTGTTTTATAGCTTTCAAAGAGACATTACCGCAGCAAAAAAGAGAAAGAAAAACTGTAACCATCGTTTTTAATGTTTGACAAATTAAAAAAACAGAAAATGGAAGAGAGTATTATTTTCTTTAATTTTGAATGTCAAAAGAAAGAGCTGAAAGGTAATAAAATTTGTAATTTCCCTTGAGGGCTTTGATTAATAATGTTAAACAAAGACATGGCTGAAGTGGTGTTTTTGGTTATTTTAAGAAGTCAAATGGTCTGAAACATTGCATATTTTATTTCAACTCTAATCAGGAGCATGTGTTTGTCTCATGTGGAATTCATACTATAGGAATCACTTGCTTCATCTTTTTTTTTCTTTTTTTGATCTTGGATGAATTCAATTTGATTTTTGCCATAATTTTGCGACTCGCTGTTTCTCTCAATTTGAAAAAAAACACAAGCAAAATCACACAAAAAAACTAATAATTGTTTCTAACTTTTACAATTTTTTAATCATGCTTATTTTCATCTTCTTCTTATTTTAGAAAAAATGACTAACAGAAATTTTTGTATCTATTTTCTACTGCTCATCTTTTTTCTAACATTTTCATTCTTTTTTAACAGTGATTATTGTTTCTTGTTAAGCAAACTTTTAATAACAAAGAAAAAGTTTTTTTCATTAAACTTTAATGGTCGAAAAAGTAATAATTTGAAGCACAAAAAAAGCATACAAAGTTTTTTTAGAACTAACAAAAATAAAGAGCAATGAAAAGCTTTTCCTTTAAAAAGGCACTTTTTTCTAATAAACATTAATAATAAAAGTATGTTTTCACGTAAGTTGTTGTTTGATGACCCTTTTTTCATTCTTTTATTCAATCCAATTTTCTGTCTCTCTCCATTTTTCCATGTTTTCGAAGCTTCTAAGAAAGAAAAGAAGAAGAAGATTCCTTACAATAAAGAAGAAAAGCATTGATGCAGAACTCTAATTTATGGCTTGCAACAAACATTCCTTTAATTTTCATATTTTGAAAAGAATCTTTTTTCAATAGGTTGTTCTTTTTTTGGTCATTATTTTTTATCGTCGATCTTCTTTCATATTTTTTTTATATTAATATTCACGAGACTTTTCTATTCAATTTTAAGCATCCAAAAAATGTGTGTTGTTTGTGAAATTTGCTTGTTAAACAAAATTGAAAAAAAAGAAGAGAAGTGATGATTAAAACTTTTTCAAAAAAACTTTTTGAAAAATAGAAATTGAATAGAAGTGAAGTGATCAGCACTAGTCAAAGTCGTAGTCATACATGCATGCTTACAATTTGTAAGAGTTAAAGAAAAGTTCTAACAACTTGTTAGTAACAAGTGAAGCCAGAAAGAAAAGAAGAGAATTTCTTTTTGGATGACTAAAACTTCAATTCTAAAGTTTTTGGAATTACGAAACGCAGAAGGTGACGGATTCTGAATCAGAAGTTAAAAGTAAGCCACAGTCACAGATTTTGATGACAGCATACTAAATATTGTAACAACAATTTAATTAAGTCTTAACAAGAAAAATTTCGATACAGTGACAACAAACATTTAATAAACTAAAACAGCTTTAGCTACAGTACACTAACTAAGTTTCTGCCATTTGTCTTTCTGTAGCCTAAACCTGTATTTTTAAGTCTGTAAAACGTAACCTCACTCAATTTTTTCGTTAACCTCTAACTTTCTTCTTTCATTTCGAATTCTAAATTTTGTCATTCTTAAAATAATTATGTATCTTTGATGTTCCAATTTAAGTTTACGAGAAAAAAACATTTCACAAAATAAAACCAATTTTATAAATTTGTACATTTCTGTCAATTGATGGTATATTTTGCATCATTGAACAACAAACACTAACTCATTTTTGATTATATGTTTCTTTTCTTTTTTCGATTTGATTTGATTCAACAGAATATTTTTGCTGTCAAAAGTTTATACAAATCGCTTGATTTAGAGTATTGAAAAACGAGTGAGAAAAAGAAAGAAGAAGATTACAATCAAGGCCAACAGACAGAGATATTTATTTTTTTTAAAAAAAGAGATGGAATGACACCCAAAAAATGAAAATCACCTAAGTTGAATTTTTGGCCAAATAAAATAAACAAATAAACAGAAGGCAAAAAAAAGTTATTGCGCGAAGCCAACAATATTTTTTTGGATGATCGTAAAAAAATTCATTATTTAGCAACAGTGCGTTTTTCTTTCACCCTTTTTCTTCTTCACTCAAATTTGTGTGTCTATCAATGTGAAAACGACTACCGTAATCGGAAGCAACCAAAACCGCCGAAAAAAATGAAGGAAATAAGTAAGCGAAGAAAAGAAGATTCTTCGAAAAACGAAAAAAACTGACTCAAACAATATTTGTTTTTCCCCTAAAAAATCTATATGTATTTTTTGTACGTTTAAATAAATTTGAAAAAAACACATTTTGATTATAAACTAGTTTTTTTTTGCATTCGTTCACTCTTTTTGCTACCTTCTCTTTTCTTCGATTTACTGTAACTTCTTTTTCGTTCTTTTTTATTTGTTCAAACAAGTTCGTTTTTGTACTCATTTTTCTGCTTTTTTAATGTTTGGGAGTCTTTCTCACTATTTAAAAAGTGCTTATTAGGTATTACAACTTCTGTGGGAATCTCAGCAGCAGAATGAAGAAGGAATAATAACAAAAACAGAAGGAAAAAAATGTTGTTTTACAACATTTAATCATCAGAATTCTATTATTTATTTATTCTTCCAAGAAAATTTATTATTGGAAGTAAGGTATAAATGATTTTCCCACGCTCCTAAAAATTATAAATATATAAAGGCACCATTCAGTCTGCCGTTCTTCTTCTTTGGTTTTTATGGAAGAGAAAATAAAATTGTTGCGGGAAGACTGCTGCTGCTGATAGAAGAATATCCTCGACCTTCCCTTATTTTCTCTCTCTTTTGTATGCCAATTAGATGCCACGCTGAGACTTTTTTAGTTTAAATAAAAAAAGAAGGATTCGCGCATTTTTTAACAACCTCTTTCAACAAAAAGTTTTTTAGTTTAAAAACATGAGATTCGCTTCATTGATGCAAATCAAGGAATTTCTTCTTCTCTTTTTTTCATGTCGGTAAGATTCTCTTTTTTCTGATTCTCTCATTCAGAAGATCAGAAGAGCAAAAAGGGAAAAAGAGTAATGTCAATAAATACGCAAAACTTTAAAAAGTTCTTCTTCCCATCGAAATAAAAAAGTTGTTTTGTTTGATGGCACAAAAAAAGTCGACGAAGAAGATTTAATTCATTTTTGTAATTTTTTTCCATTTTCTTGCCTTTGAGGTAAAGAAGAATATAAATTGAGAAATGAGTTAAAACAAGGATAATCGGTTTTTTCTTAAAGGATTCAACAACATTTTTGCCGCCTCTGACAAAAAAGAAGAAGAGCAATTTCATGCTGTGATCATTAATTTTCTCTTTTCCAATGAATGATCGAAAAAGGAAAGAAAGTTTTCGCAACATTGAGTTAAAAAAAAGTTAATTTTTTACGCTGTTTTTTTGGATGTTGTTGAAAAGCGCAGGAAGTGATTTTTTGAAAGGTTTTTTAAATTTTTAAAGTTTAGTTGGCGAAAAAATTAATTGGTAAGAAGTTAACTACCGTAAAATTGCTCTTAGAAGTATACTGTAGAATACTGTTGAAACTTAACTTATTAACTTTTTATAACAGTAATTTCTGTTTTGTATTTAAGATAATTATCACCTTCATACATTTGCTTAATTTCCTTCAAATAAAACAAATTACTTTTCTTCCGTTTTTGGGCATTAAAAAATGCCATTGCAAAAAAATAGAAAAATTGCACAATCAAAAAATCTCACCGAAAAACAGAGGCATGCCTCTTCCACTTGTTTTGACACTTTGAATTCGATAGACCGGAATTAAGAAATGAAAAAAGAGGTAAACGTATAAAAAAGAAAAGCCGATAGTGTTATGTGTTACCCACTTAATGGGATTAAGAGAATCTAAGGAAAGGCGGCATTGGCACTGATTTGCATTTCATTTTTTTTTCTCAATTCCATTCAATCAAAGAAAAAACAAAAAAGAAACATAATTGAATTAGCCGAAGTATTTTGTCGATGCCACTCTTTTTGCCTTTTAAGGAAGGAGTGCCTTTTTTGGTTTTTGGTAATGGTGCAGGTGACAACAAATCGGTCATCTTCTTTTTTTATATTTAAGAAGATCAAATTACACATCAAAAGAAAAAAAAGAATTTAGAGGGAGAGAAGTGCTAAAGATCTCTCTTAGATAATGACCGATAAAAGAAAAAAAGAAGACAATGATGATGGAAAGAAGGCATTAGATTGTATTTTATTATAAGAAAAAAAGAGATTAGAAACTTAACTAATAACAACAACTTCGGAAATCCGATACTGTTTCACTCCCTCAAAAAAGATAGAAAAAAAGCAATTAATATTCATCTCTATCTCTAAATGTGCCGTGCCAAAAAAGAAGAGTGATAAACAATAAACAAAAAAGAGACAATCAGTTGCTACTCCCAATGACCTCCGCTTTATTTTTATTTTTGTTGACGTTAAATGTCAATCAAATAATAAGTTGAAAAAACCCCCCAAAAATTTGCCACCAATTTATTGTAAGCGAGAAAAATATGACATCTGCTTTTTTTAAAAGGCAAAGGCTAATTGTCCAAATATGCGTTAAAACACTCTCTTTTTTGCTTTTTTTGGATGACTTTAAAAAAACAATAATATCCATAAATATATCGTCTTCAATAGATTTACAACTTTATGTCTTTTTTTGGCATATTACATAATTTTTGGCACCTGGTCATATTTTTTGATCGGGACAACATCATCATTACCGTATCCCTCTAACAAGATAGCTAAAGCTAAAGCAGCTTAAGTAGCTTAAAGAAGATATATACTTAAAAGAAGAAAATGATTTTAACTTAATTTTTATTGCCGATTTTTTTGGCGGGAGCGGCACTTTTTTTGCTTTTATTCACCCCTTTGGTTTTGGTCTCTTCATCATTTTTATTTTGTTTTTGATGATGATGGTGGAAGCGCTTTTTTCAGCTGGCGCGTGGTTATGCAATCGTTTTTCCCCTCTTCTTTTTTGATGCTGATGCGGTTGCCACAGCATGACTTTCAATATATATATAAAATTTATATAACAAAAAAGAAATATGGAAGCAGCAGCAAAATATAATTTGCTGCTGCTGCCGATATATATTTGGCGGCAAATAAACAAATAAAAATGAATTTCATACAAAAACAAAATAATATCGAAAATGCCAAAAAATGAAAGAAATCAGTGTTTTTTTTTGTGCCGCCGAAAGAATTTTTTGTTTTGTATTTTTTTAGAATCATTCAATATATTGAGTAAGTCATGGAAAAAAAAGAACCCGGCGGCTTCTTTCAAAATCAACAGAAAAAGGGTGCGCGGCAAAAAACATGCAAATTTGTCATAATTGTTTTTTTAACGGAAGCAAAAAAAGGCAAAAAGAACCAACTTTTTGATGAAGAATCAGTTGAAGAGGCACGGCTGTCACTTAAAATTGAACTATTTGATTCTAAAAATTATTGTTCTCATGTAAAAGTAATGGTGGGAAAAAAATTTGCATACCAGAATTATTGGAGCCATTGATGCCATTACTATTGTTGCTATTATTTTTAGCAGCATTAAAATGTTGTGCAAGAAATTGTGTTTGTTGTTGTTGCATTAAAGCATAATATTGAGCAAAATTTGCATTTAAAAATGGTGGAAATAAATTATTTGTTGTTGTTGAAGGTGTTGTTGCTGTTGCTGAAGGGGATTGAGAGGATGAAGTTGTGGTTGCTGCATGAGTTGAATTAGCAAAATTTCTTAGCGCATTTGTTGCTGCTGGATTTGGGCCAGGAAAACCACCACTTGCCGCAAAAAGATGTGCCAAATTTGGGATCATTGATGGCAAAATTCTTGGCTTTTCTTTTTCAACTTCACAATCGCCTTCAAAAAAATATAAATGTTTAAATGTTTTTTATTATTCTTCAAAAAAATAAAACATGGTTTTCTTTAGAATTTTTGTTGAAGAAGAAAAATTCACTCACCTGAAGTTGAAAGTGAAAACATATTTTTCTTTTCTTTCTTTTCTTGAAGCAAAAAAAGCAATCACTTCAAGAATTCAAAAAAAAGAGGGGATAAAAAAGCAGGATAGAATTTGTTAACAAAAATTACACAATTGCTGTTGATGACGTTTAAAAATGGAAAAAGTATACAACAGCTTTTTTTGCTCCTAAACTTGTTAAAATACAAATCACTGAGAAAACTAAAAAACGTATAAGAAAATGTAAATCAAAGAAAAAAACGCAAAAAAGGTTTTTGTTTTTAATAATAATAATATTATTTTTTTCGCGCTTATGATAAATCATCAATCGGGTGAACATGGAAAAAAACGGGCAAAAAACAAAACAAAGAGAATCAAGGGGAGGATTTTTTTAAAACAATCAAGTTCAAGAAAATACACGCTTCTTTTTTTGCTATGTTTTTTATTCTTCTTAATACAAGAGGGAAAAACATAGGATTGTTTGATTTTTTTGGACTGAAGTAGTACAAGAGAAACAGAGAGGGCACAACGCAGGGAGGGAGAAAGAGTCATCGAGAGTAAAGAAGGCAACTAGAAAAGGAAGAAGACTGTTTCTTTACACTTTGTTAGTTAGCAAGCTTGTTTCTCGACAACAACAACTATTTACAACAACTGCCACCGGGGTGCCCTTCCTCCCTTCATTACATCAACCATCATCACAACTATTACTACTTCTATCAAAGAAAGTGACTAATCATCTCTCCTTCTTTTTTGTGGAAGAGAAACAAAAGAAATAAAACAAAAAGCACAAACGTCTTCGACGTTTAAAGAAACATATAAAAGTATTAAATGCTTGTAAGTGTGTTAACACGAAGAAAAAACATGATAGAAGAAGCATCTAACAAAAAAGTAGACTTCTGAATTTGAAAAAAAACTCCTCCCACTTTTTTTCCCTGTTCATAGTCAAGTCAAAAAGAAGAACAACAACTTCATCAAAAAAGGCTATTCTTTTTCTTTCTACCGTAATCTTTTATATTTTTTCCAAAAACATTATGAAAAAGAAAAATATGAAAAAAAGAGAGTCGAACACCCTCCTCCCACTTGACAGGCGCGACCAAAGCTTCTGCGAATTGAGAGAGAAAAGAAGAAAGAAAAGAAGTGAGTGAAAAAATATAAAAAAAAAGTGAAGAAAAAGAAGAACATCCGCCGCCCGCCACCCGCAAAAAAAGAATATCATCATCTTCTCGTAGAATGAGAAGAATAGTGACTCCGCCTTTTTAAAACACCAAAAAAAGTGAGAAAAAAAAAACGAAATAATAATAAACGACGAAAATCGGTGTGTTTTTGTAAAGAAAAAATACATGGAAAATTTAACTAACAAAACTTAGAAAAAAACATACGAATTTTGATGCATCGAAAAGGTAAAAAAAGAAGAAGAAAGAGGGCATCATTTAATTTCGTGTTTGATTTGTTTGAAAAAAATTTGATTTTGCGGGGTCAACAAAAAAATGAGGATGTGTCAAATTTTGTTTATATTACAATATTGAACATATTGGGGATGGAATTTTGGCAGGAAATAAAATAATAATTTTGCCACATAAAAATGAACAATGAGGTCAGGTTATTGTTCATTTTTTCTGGGGGCCTAATTGGATCCCCAGAATTTTCGATAAAGCAAACATGGACAACATGATCCGCGTAAGACCATCATTTTGCCTAGAGGATAAAGAACATCAAAGAGGCCGCAAACACTAAAGAAGTGCCCTGGTAGTATCAGAAGCCTCAATCTTCAGATTTCTTTTTTTGAAAAAATTCTAGAAAAGAAATCGTAAATTACAAACTCAATTTTGAAAAACTAATGCATTATTTAAATTTAAATAAATGCCAATCTTTCTGAATAACAACAAAACAAATTTTCTGTCTCAAATATCGGCAAATTTACACATTTTTTAATATTTATTTCAGTGAACATAATCATTTATTTTCATAGTCAATCAAAGCTCAACAATAAATATAAAATTCCAATAAAGCAAAGCAATTGTTCATTACGTAAAAGGTTTCAGTTTTCCCATGTAAGAAACTGTTTTTTTCAAAAGCATGAAAGCAGCCGACAATCACCACTATGTGTAAATATGTTTAATAAGAAGAAAATAAATTATTTTGCAATTTATATGTATCTTTGACCCTGCCTTAATTTTTTTGCTTTGATGCTACTGCTGCGGTGATGTCTGCTTATTTGTGTTAACTAATATTTACCGACAAAAATGGACAAAAAGAGAAGACCAAGAAAAAGAAAAGGAAAAGAATAGATTATTAGCATACGAAGAAAAGGTCGGCATTTCATGTACATGGAACAATATAAAGATGTCCTCCTTTTCTTCTTCTTTTTCCCAAAAAAGATGAATAGCAAAAAAGTGTGCGAACAAACTATTGCAAAAAAGAAGGTAGTGGAAGATGCTTAATTTGCATAAATTTTTTGATACAATAATAAAAGTTTACCCATTTCTTTGAATTTCGAAAGACGTAAGTGTCATAAACAGATTCTTTTGTGATGAAAAGAATGAAAGAGAGAAAAGTAAAGTAAACATCAAAAATTTAGAGGAGAAAAGCCATGAAATGAGAAAACTTGAATCCACTTTTTTTATGTTTTCAAGTTACATACGTCAATGATTAGTTCTTCTTCTTTTTTTCCTCTTCACTTTTTTTGTAATGTATGTTTATTCGCTTTGCTTACTTCTTTCTTTCTTTTATAGTAATACGATAAAATAGAACACCACCAACTTTTTTATGGTATCATTTAAAAATGAAATGTTGTTGGTAC
The DNA here is from genome assembly GCA_024447195.1 of Panagrolaimus sp. LJ2414. Classification (NCBI taxonomy): domain Eukaryota; kingdom Metazoa; phylum Nematoda; class Chromadorea; order Rhabditida; family Panagrolaimidae; genus Panagrolaimus; species Panagrolaimus sp. LJ2414. The sequence goes on from JAMRXY010000018.1 coordinate 1,645,069, forward strand.
ATACATTAGTAAAAAAAGTGAAGAAGGAAAGAAAGAAAGAATACAATGGAATGGTCTTCTCTCTGAGAGAGAGAGAGAGTTTCTTTCACCCTCAAACATGTCTTCTTCTTCTTCTTTCACCTATTTTTGACGTTTATCGGTTTTTTTATATCTATCTAATTCTATAGAAATTGAATTTATGCGTTTTTACTACTACTTTGTAATACACATACATACATAAGACACGTCCATATAGAAAGAATAAATATAATAAAATGCAAATCACAATAAACAGACATCAGTTTACAGAATTTTGCCGTCGTTTTCCACATTATCTTCTTCTTACTTTTAAATACATACACATTTTTATATTTATTAAACAAAGAATGAGAAAAAGAAGAAGAATCACAAGGGGTCTAGAGAATCTGTATATTTCATCTTCTTATTTTTATTGGAAGAAGAGAATCTTTCCTTCACAGCATGATACACCTTCCCTCCTCTTCCTCCTCAGCCTCACTTTATATGGAATGGATGAAAAAGGAATTTTAACGTGTAATTTTTATTTCTATCAAAAAAATGTTTATAAAAAAATTTGATGCAAAAAAGGAGTCAAAAAATAGAAGGGAGAAAGAAAGAATGGAGTCATGGGAAAAAGATACAGTTAATTAAAAACAAAATTTTCATTTTCAAACATTCAATGTTTCATGGAATCAGGGAATTGGAGAAGAAGAGAAAGAAGGAATGACTGTGTGTTTGAAACTGTAAAGCGGTGTTAGTTATCGTGTGGTGTTGGAAAATTAAGAAGAATCAAAAAATTTGGGCAATTAAGAAAATTGGAAAACATTAGTTGAAAATTTTTTTGAGGAAGCAAGCATTTTGATAAAAACAGAAAAGATACTGTCAGTCATTTAATGCTACTCTGCTAATAATGTGTTCCTTCATAATTGGAGAAAGTTAATTTAAACAAATATTAGTGTGATTAACCAAAGTGTTGAACCTTTCCGCATGTTAGATATTCAAGCTACCGTAATTTTTTAACAATAGTGGTTTTTGTATAACGAAACTGCAGTAATTTTAGAAAAAACTAATGGATAAAAATGCCTTAACATTTTCTCAAACTTATTTAAGATCGTTTTTCTTTTTCAAAAATAAAGTTTCATCGCAACAAAAATAAATATACACCAAAAACAAAAATAAAACAAATTTATTACAAAAAAATATATAATTATTATTATTGTTATTACTTTTCGAACATTCTGTTTCATTTTCTTTAACCAAATAAAAACTAACTTTTACGAGAAGAGAAAATAATATTTTTTTCAGTGTTGCATCGGAAGGCGGCTTTCATTTGTGTTGTCACTTTAAATGTGGGACCATGGCCTTAAAAAAGAAGAAGGAAAGGAAATAAACAGATGAAAGGTAATTAAAATTAATTACAAATGTTTATTTATAGTTTATTAAATTTTACAACAAAAACTTACCAGGCAAAATAAAATCTGCAAGACAAACAATTTCTTTTCGAGTTGCTTCCCATAATTTTTGGCTGTCTTCATCAAGACTAAATTCTTTTACATTTTCAGAAGATTTTAGGTCAGCTTCGTTGAAGATTAAATTTCCTAAAAAAAATACAGTATTGGTAATTTTAATGGTATAAAGAGTGTGGTAATAAAATGTTTTACTGGTACATTTAATGTACATTATGATTCTTGATAACCGAGATTGTGAAATTTATGAAAATTAACAAATTTTAGTGAATTATAACTTTTAGCAAAATATTTTAAAGAAGAAAAATAACATTTTTAACGTTTTACTGTTTTTTTTCTGTGCTAATTGCATTAAGCTTTGTTTAAAAAAACAGTTCTTTTTCAGTCATAATACAATAGTCACAATAAGAAAAGTCAACTTACCAACAATTGCAATTGTTCCATAGCCGCTAACATTTTTCACGACAAGACTTAAATCGCGTGGAGTCATACCTGGTGTCAAAAAGACATCAGTATTGTCACAAAGGCTTCGAAATGGTAGACCACTTCTTCGATTGTCCTAAAACAAGCCATGATTTTTTTGTATGAAAGAAAAACATCCCATTTTTTGCTTTTTCTTTTGTTTTTGATTCGGTAGCATTGCTTTTGCCTTTGCTTTTACCAAACAAAAAACAATAACAAAAAAAGGTTACACAATGCAAAAAATAGAAAAATATATGACTTACAAAAGATGGCGCAGTTTTTTGAATATAAACAAATTGTCGATTAATTATTTTATTTTCAATCATAAAATTTGTATGTGGAAATAGATTCAAATTACCGACAGTATCCACGGAAGTATGGGTTAAAATTAAGTTTGTAATATTTGAAGGTGCAATTCCATGTGCCGCAAGCCCGCCTAATACAGTATTCTTAAAAAATGGTAACCCTGTATCAACCAAAATATAACATCTTTCATTTCCTCCTTTTTCGGTCGTCTCTTTTTCGTCAATTACTAATGCAATTGATGATGAAAACCTGCAAAAAATGCAAAAAAATGAAAAAAACAGGGAAGGAAAAAACTGTAAACAATTTTTTGGTGCATTTAAAATCAAAAAAATTACATTTGATAATTTTGTGAAAGTGTATAATTTCCGTAAAGAATGGGAATCACTGTTGGCCCATTGAAAGGCTTTTTTCGAGGATCCGGCATAGGAATATAAACAGAATTAAATGATAAACCATTGAAATTTGGGAGGGAACGCCTTACACGCGCTGATTTCATGTATTCTGTAAAATTAATGTTATCTTTAAGTAACTTGTAAATATAATTCGTAACCAAAATATGCAAATTTTATGTCAACATTTTGGTATTTAGATCAGCGCTTTTGGCTTTATTTTTGGCATTTTTGCGGTATTCGTTTTCATTTTTTCATACAAAAAACTTTTATGACCCTTTTAAACGCGATACCATAATTTTTTTAAACATAAATGTCAAAAACAAAGCAAATTTTTATGAAATGAAACATTTTTTAAAAAGTTATGATTTATTTTTGTGCAAAAATTTAAAACTTCTAATTTTTTTGCACTAATGAAGGTATGAAAATAGAAAAGGTCAAAGAAAGGCACATGATTGCCTTTCTTGGAAGAATGTTTGTTTAATAAAAGCTCGAAAAAAGTTTAAAATTATTACTTTCTGGTTTAAAAAGTGGTTTCGGCAAAAATGGAATTGAAGAAAAAAGACTTCCAGGTTTTGGACGAACATGTCTTTGTTGTTCACCTGAAATTAAAATACTAAATTACAGTAATATTATTGTTTAACATACCATTAATCAATATTAATAAAACTGAAAAAACAAAAAATAATAAAACTTTCATTTTAAATTTTTAAATCAAAAAACAGTTTTTTAAAAAGCGTTTAACGCAAACCTTTTTTTTGCAATTTTCGGAAATCTTTTTTGCTTCCTTCTTTTTTTGTGAAAGAGTCCAAAATGTCAAGTTTGTCTTTATTTTATTTTTGGTTTTAAAAAAGGTGACAAAAAAGTAAAAGTAGTTCAAAGTCAATCAAAATGAGTGAGCAAAGAAATAAGCTGCGAATCTCCCCATTCTTTTTCTTTTTTGTTGCTTTGCTTTGACCACTTTTAAGCTTCACATTTTTAATTCATTCAAAAAAAGTAATTTGATCTTTAAAAAATCGAGAAACAAAAAATAAGGAAACGTAAAAGGTTTGTTTAAATGCGCAAAAAAAGGAAGAAGAAAGAAAAACAGCTAATTAAATATTGATTTTTTTTTATTTGATTTGCTTGTTTTTTATGTCATGTCGTAACTGACTGAATTGTAACGGTTCAAAATTATGGTACATAAAAATTTGCATAAATTTCAAATATTTTTAAAAAGATTTATTAAATATCTACAAAACCAAATACAAATTTAATTTTTTTTTAAAAAGCTACATCCAAGTATTTCTAAGTTCAACAAAATAATCTTCAGCTGTTTGCAATGTTGGTAAATAAGTTCCAAGTGCAGTTTTCACGTGTTTCTGTGGTTCCTGTTTTATGTAAGCATTTGAAACGGCAGAAGTCATCCGCTTTTTATAATACGATCGAAACAGAGAAAATAAAAATATGGCTTCACAAGTTATCAGCGATAAATCATATAACTGCAAAAAGAGTCTGATATGCAAATTTTTCAAAAAGTAAACTTACAGTATACAAAACTGGAATTGAGACATCTGTAGAATCTCCAATTAAATACAAAATTTGATAAATTAATGGAGTTATCGGACCAAGGGTTGCCAAAATTATAATATACGGTTTTAGAATTCGAAGATTTTTGAGATTTTGTGCCAACTAAAATTACCAAAAATTAATCATTTTTGAACTTTTATTACTGTAGAATGCACTATTTAAATTATATTTAATTTAATTAATTAATCAAAAAATTCCTTCTTAGAAATATTTGCATTTGCTTTGGTTTTTTTGTTCATTTAAATATTTTCTGTAGCCCAAATTGAAGTTAGATAATTCGATTTAAAGAATGAGTTAACCAAAAAATGCATTGAAGCATATAATTTTTTATGTCATAATTAAGCTGTTTTCTTCTAATGCTTTAAATTCGTCAAACAAAAGTAAACACACATTTTCTTTACCCCTTTGAGATTTTAAGATACAGTATCCTTGAAGTACTGTTTACATTTGGGAAGTATAAAAAATAATTAGAAAATTCTATGAATTCTCAAAGGAATTTTCCAAAACTAATGTTTAACTAAAACTGTACTTTTTTTTCAATTAATGAAAGTTCAAAAGGTACAAAAAAGGAAGTTCTCTGTTTCTCTCAAAAAAGTAACAAAATTACTGTAATAAAATTGTTGTAGCAGAATTACTGTACCTGATATCGTTGAAGAAGCAGCGGTCGAAATCTTGAAAGTTGATGAAGTTTTTGATTTTTATAAATTAAAAACAGTGCAACCAAAAGTGATCCAGAATGTGTAATAAAAATTGCAATATTTCTTAAATTCATGTCAACTCTAAATAAATGTGTTAAAAGTGTGATCACAAATGTGATGGAAATGCTTCCAGTTGTAAGGGAAATGGCAATGAAAGTTTGAAAAGTTGGTCGAATTTGGTATGTTCTCCAATATATTGTTGCAAACAATCTTTCAATTACAATTCCCAAAACTCCGAATCTCAACGTGTGACCTCCAAATGCCATTGTAAAATGAATGATAGGTGTTGTGGTGATTCCTTTGATGTTGTAATAGGAAAATAGAATGTTTCCAATTGGAAGGCAGAAAAACAGGGTCAGATTTAAGAGGATACAGAATCTGAAAAAAGGATTTGTTACGACAAATTTATTCAAAGTTGCAGACGGGAGTCGAACTTGTGACATCTGGGTTATTAATCTGGGTCATTAACCACTAGGCTATCGGAACAAAATTTGCAGAATCGTTAATTTAGTTTATTTTGATCTAACATACAATCAAAATAATAGTACAAGATCTATCATTATCACCTGATAACTTTAACACAGATTTTCGAAAATTTGCATAATTAACGAATTTTACAAAGTGTGATCTAATTTAATATCTTAAACTTACTTGTTAATTGCCGTAATTCTAAGCCGATAAATAAAGAATAAACTTAAAAGTCCACCGGAACAAGTTATCAACGCACAAATCAAATTAATATAATTTGCAACACATTTAAAAGTTTTTTCTCTTCGAAACGGCATTACCGTACGATTCTCCAAATAATTCTCCATCTTCTTTTTCAACTTAATTTTTAAAAAATGATAGCTCTGAAAAAAAAGTTAATGCAACACTAAATAATTTTACATTTAAAATAAATATCCCATTTCAAAAAAGAAAGAGAAAAAGTTTTACAAAGAATACATTTAATTCCAGGGGGATTTAATTATAGCGTTTTTTATTCAACAAAAAAATCTCACTTTTTTCCAACTTTTTCAACACAAAACTACACAATACTATTATTAATGTTAGACTCTGAAATAAAAGAAGCAAAACTTAAATTTTGAAAAAATAGCTCTATGTAATTTTTTTGAAAAATTTGCAAAATATCACGGGATATTTAAAAAAATCTAGCACAAATATAAAAAAAAGATTACGTAAAAATGTACTTATTTACAATGCCGTTTTTTGCCAGCAGTAAATTAAGATTTTTAAATTGCCAAAAATAAAAAAAAACAAAAACCATAATTTTACTTTTTGTTAAATTAAAGAAAGGGGGTGTTTGAAATGGCAAAAGTTAAAAATTTTATGAAAGTTCTTTGGCAAGAAATAAATGTTGTAAAAATTGTAAAAGTTACATAAAAAACAACTTTTTATTAATGATTTACAATTTTTAAATTAAAACGTTTTTTTACAAATTCATTGAATGGACATTTTAGTCATAAAAATTAAATAAACAACTTTGTCCATAAAAAAACTTTTTAAAAATGCCATTTTTGATTATTTATGGATTTTAGGAAAATATACGGTATTTATGCTTCATCGAACAGGTGAAACAAATTTTTTTTTTAAAACTTTGAAGTCAAAAGTTTCATGAACAAAGTCTGTTTTTAATTGTAAGAAAACACACACATGGCAAAATTTAATTAAATGTTTATATCTAAAATAAAAAAGCGGCATTACTCAACCCTTTTTTTATTTAATAATAATAAACTTTAAAAAAATTGAGCAAGTTTCAGGTCTGTTTCACTTACACGCATGTATTTAAAAGAGTGGAAAAGGACATACAAAGATTTTGTAATAAAATCACGTATTTTGTATGAGGAACAGAGACAAAATTTGTACAGTTTATTAAATTTATTGTTAAAAGTCACTTTTATAAATAAGTTTAAAAGCGAAGAACTGATTAAAACGTATATTTTTTATTTCCTCCAATTTGAACACAGCCTAAATTGCCTGACTTTTAAAATGAAACACTGCAAAAAGATTCATCGATTTATTTTGAAAATTTCGACAAATACAAAATCAAATTTTATCATTTTTGTACGATAGTAGTTGAAGCTGGACCAATCAAAATTTTGATGTGTTTTCTTTGAATTAAATCAATAATAAATTTTCGATATGGAGTTACAAAATACATTGTTGAAATAGAATCCACAAAAAAATGTGTTCCAAAAACGCATGAAAGAATCACAGAAGCTGTTGAAGAATGTGAAATTTGAAAAACAAAAGTTGTAAAAATGAAGGTATACGGTGTAATAAGAAATAATAAACTTATACAGCCCTGAACCAATATTGAAATGATAATATTGTAATTGCTTTTATTTTTAACAATATTACTGTATTTATGCATTTGATATCGAAAAAATGCAACAACAAAAATTGCTGCAAAATGACTTAAAATAAGTAAAGTCCAAGTAATTTTTAATAAAATATCATAAATTTCATGTGGAATAACAAAAAAAGTTTTATCAGTGAAAAAATATTTTGCAAGAATTGGCTCAGAATTACTTATTCGACGGTAAATTTCGTCAAAAGAAATTTGGGAAAGAAAAATTGTTCCAGCAATTAAAAGACTGCAGGTGACTGATATGGCAACAAACATGAAAAATATTGCCATTTTTAAAGTATAAAAATTTTTTAAGAATGACGGAAAAACCATTAAATATCGAAAAAGCATTGCTGCACACAAGGAACCCATTGTAATTCCACAAAGTGCAATTAAGAATGCCCCAATTACAAAAGTACTGTAGAAACTTCCAAAATTCTTTAAAATTCCAATATGTATCATTGAAAATGCTGGAATTAAAATAACCGGTTTTATCAATCCAAAAACAGTTGTAATACAAAGGGTCCAAAATGAATAATTTAAAATTAACCATTTAAATTGATTTAAAGTTTTTGATTGTGTTAAAATTGTGTAAAAAAGTAAAGGCGCAGAAATCCATGAAATTCCCATAATTACAAATGTGTAATAATAATAAAAATTTAGAACAATTGGAGATGGCTCTGTAAATGCCATGTATTTTTCGGCAGAAAAAAACGAATTGGAATTCTTAACTTTAATTTCGTATTTGTCAAAGTTTTTTTCAAATCTTTTTCACCTGCATTTTTTTCTTTAAAAAGGTTCATGCCTGTTTTAAAATTTTAGCTAAGACTTTGTTTTATGTGTTAATTTTGCTGTTGTACAAATATTTGTCCAATATTTAAATATTTGTATTGATTTAATGAGTCCGATTGTTTTGATTCTGCATCTGATTTTTTTGATCCAAATATCATATGTCATTATGTCATATATGAAATATGACGTCTTTTGAACAAGTCAAAAAATTTTGCATCTTGCATTTTTAGAAAATGACGACTTTAATTATGCAAGTTTTTTTCGAAGAAAGAAATTTTGACGAAAGAAATTTTCAATTTTTGCAGATTGTGTTTTGAAAACATTTCATAAAACCGCGACACATGATTATTATCACCTGTTTTTTTCTATGAATCTACTTTTTATAGCTTTGATTTTGTCATCGAAGTTATTTATTCATCACCTCTGGGAACAGTATGAAAAGTAAACCAATATGTTTGAGAAAAAGAGTTTTTAGATTGAAAGTTTATTTCTTTACGCATTGGTTACTGTTATCAAACTGTTTTCAAATTTGATGGTTTACCGTACTCACATAAGTTTTTTGATGAATTTCAATATTTTCATTAACATAAAATTTCAAACACAGTTTTGAATATCCGATTTTTGAACAGTTATAAATGGAAGTAACTTATATAAGTTTTACAAATAATGGCATTTTTATTTAATCTATTACTCAGAAAGCAGTAGTCTTTATTTTATTTTTCGCAAAGCTTTTTAAAAACGGGCTTTAATGTCACAAATTTATCGTTGTTATTTTTCAAAAAAGAACAAAAATTCATGGTCCAAAGCTGCAGATTCAGAATTAATTTCATTATAATGATTTCCAAAAATCATTCTTTGATAGTTTTAAATGTTACGATTTTGCTCTTGATCAAAGTCAATATTCAAAACCTTCAAAAAATCAGTAACTGTCTTTCCTAAAAGTGATAATAAAAAATATATCTTTATCAATCATTCTTGAATTTTTAAATAATTTATTTGTTCTTTGATAATAAAAAAAGGTTGAACCATAATTAGAACAATAAAATAACGTTTTTGGAGTCTTCTTTGAATCACCTGAAATTGACAATGAAGAAATGTCCCTTGATTCTTTGTTTCATCGTTCAACATTTTTAAACATTTGAACTTCATTTCCGTTTCTTTGAAGAAACAAAGGAAAGAAGACCCGAAAAAGAACTTAAAGTTGAAAGTTAAAAGATAAAAATAGAAAGAAATGAAAGAATAACAAAAGATTATTTTGTAAAAATTTACAGATTTCATAAATCTGAAATCGAAAAAAAACCGAAAATGTTCTTTAATATGTATAAAAAAACAATTAATAAAACTTTCAAGATTTTTGAAAAAAGGGGTAATAAAAATCAGTATTTTTTTTAATTGCTAAACTTTTGGGCGAGAAACTTTGATTTATGATTTGAAATTAAAAAGAAGAAGAAGAAGACATTTTCCGTGCATCGTAAACTTTAAACTTCAGGGGGCACAAATTAATTAGTTCATGTCCAAAATAGAGACGTTGCCGTATTTTGTAGGAAACGGCACTTTTTGGCTACATTCAAATTGTATAAATACAAGATCGGAAAAGTTTTATGCAAAAAAATTATATTTTTAGTGCGTTTAAGGTTTCAAGTAAGTGCAGTACTTTTTTTAGTAAGTTCCGTAGACCATCGATTTATTCTATCAATTTTTTCCTGAAAAAATGCTGCCAAAGAAAATTTGTTGGTGTTGCATTTGTCAGTCGTGAATGTATTTTTTTGCTATTTCTTAAAAGATCGATGAATGCTTTATTTTGTGGCAAAAAAATGTTGAAGATGTAAAAAATAAACATTGCTTCGTTTTCTTCTTTCAAATGTCAGAGTCTGACTGTCAGAGAAGGAATAAAAAATACGCGCGTTTTTTTTATTCAATTTTTTTCTTCGTTTTTCCTTCTTTCCTAAGTTTTTTTGCAAATGACCAACAAAAATTGGTTATATTTCATTGAATTTTATCTCCCCGGATTATCCTTCAAATATTATTTTGAAGTTCAAAATATATCTCTGTTGGTCATTTTTCTTTGTAAATATTTAAATAATTTGTAGGCAGCAACAAAATACTAAAAGATTAAACACAATTTTTGACCGATTTGCATTTTTGGACTTTAGTTTTTTAACAAAATCAGTTGTTTTTTTATTATTTAAATATGCCTCAAAATATATTTTGAATAAGGATTAAAAATGAGAGGGAAATAAAACTCCCCTAAAATTGTTCGATGTTTGTTTAACAGATTTTATTTTTGAAGTTATTTCTCTTCAAATGCCATTTCTAAAAAGTTGCGTCAATTAAATAATTTCAATTTCCGCATTCCCAAATTACTTGAGTTTTTTTATAAATTTTGTTTTGTCTTTAAAAGTTTAGAAACAAAAAGTTCAAAAACTTGATTTTTTTAATTTGTGTGTTTTGTTTGTTACCAAAAACAAACCTCCCCGGCCTTGCATGGGAGGGTTAAAAGAGACCAATTTGTGTATAAGGCAGTAAAAAAAACACAAAAAAATTTTTGTTGAGTTATCCCTTCACTATCGTTCTTTTTCCTCGCGTTCGACGCCCGAACGCATCATAAAGTAAAAAGATTTTTTCCACCCGAGAGAAATTTTTCGTTTTCTTTAAACTTTTTTTTCCAGTTTTCTAATGCTTTTTTTCTGATTTAATTATTTTTTATATACCTGCTGCTTTTTAAATCATTAAAATCGGACAAGCCGTTGCTGAGATCTTGAAAATTGAACAAATCTTAAACAAAAAATAAAGAGAGAAAAAATAAAAAATTCTCTCAGTTGGAAAAATTTTTAAAAAGCTCATGATGACTTTGGGCGTCGAATAAACGATAGTGCCTTTTTTAACGACCTTAAGCGTTGGTGTTTTTGCAAGGCCGGGTCTGACGTTTTTTTTCTCTTTTGTTTTCATTCTTTTTTGATCATTACATTTTTGTGTCCCCACTTTGTAAAAGTTTTAACTTTAATAAACCCAAAAATATTTTTAGAAAATTACATTCTTTAAAATTGACAAAGAATGACTTGGGTAATATTTTGTTTGTTGCGATTCTTTAATTTAAAAGATTTAACATTTTTATTTGTTGGAATTATTCTTGCAATTTTAACTGGAGGCGGATTAATACATTTAACATTTTGTGTTGGATGGATTTTAGAAATCTTGATATCCGTGGATAATCGGAGCATGGAATTTCGAGCTCAAATGTTTCCATTTCTTGCTTATTATTCATTTGCGGCATTTGTGCTTGGGATTATTGCTTTCTTTCAAGTAAGTTCAACATTGGGATTTAATATATCCGTTTAATATATTCTATTTTAGTACATCTGTTTCCGGCATGTCGCTTTAAAACTTGGCCGACGATTTCGACGCCGATATTTTCAACTTTTGCTGCTGCAATCTCCAGAATTCTTTCAATCAATGAAAAATAAAGCAATGAATGAAAAATTTGAATCAGATGTTTTAAAGCTTCAACAAGCTTTCACGGATTCCCTTCCAACAATGATCACCATTTTGATGCAATTTTTATCTGCTTTTGGAATGTCCTTTTTTCTTTCAATAAAACTTTCATCTCCAATTTCAATCCTTGGATTAATCGTATTTTTATTTGTATTTATTTTAACGATTTTTACAATCAAACTCAATCAATCCGAACAACGAATATTATCTCAAGATTCTCGAAAAGCAATAATTATTCCTTCAACATTTTCGGAATGGTGTAATTCACTTTTTTCAAATGGCATCAAAAAAGCAATTTTGATTTCGATGATTTCTTCAAGTTTATGGCTTTTTATGTTTGGTGGAATGGGAATTGGAGCTTGGTAAACTTTTTATTCACTTTTAACAATATTACAGTATATATTTTAGGTACGGTAATTGGTTAATTGATACGAAAGAAATGTTATATCCGGGATATATCTTTGTTATTGCATGTTCAATTATCCCAGCTTGTTATCGATTTGGACAAATTCCTCTTATTTGGAGTAATTTTTGTGCCATCAAATTTGCCGTAAATCAAATAATTTCGATGGAAGAAAAACAACAATCTCGAAATTCGTCAATCGATTCATTGTCAAATTTTGAATCAAAAAGAAAAGAATTTTTAGTGTCGTATTTTAAAAATGAAATAACCGGTTATCATGAAGTAAGTGTAGCGTACACAAAAAAGATTACTGTAATTAATCATTTTTATTTTATTATGTCTAAAAGTTTTTATTACTTTTTAAAGATAAGAATTGTTTTGTTTATTAGAAAGTGATCTTTAAAATTAAATTAAAAACGTTAATTCTTTTTAGAGTTTGTATCCTAGAAATTCTGATGCATTCCGGTACATTCAAAATTTTGCCCTTCGAAAATGTAAACTTTATTTTATTGCAATTTTATTTGCTGCTATTTTTGCCGCGGCTCCGCCATCCTTTACAAAGCTGAATGGAGATTTATTTGAATTTTATAAAGGAAATGGTAAACATTAAATTTATTGATTTTTAAATTGAAATAAATGCATCGATTTCAGATTCAAAAAAATATTTCGAAGATGGTGTTCATATTTCACATCGATATTATGGTCTTGGAACAATTTATTGCATTGCAGGTTTCCTTTCTGTAAGTCTACCCATCTACAGTAATCTTTCATTCAGATATTTTAAACAATATATGTTTTAGGCATTATTCTTTGGAATAAATGGTGAAAGAATTGCATTTCATTTGAGGCAATCAATTTATGAAAGCTTTATTGAATCATCAGAAAAAGAAATTATATCCGATTCAAAAAAGACTCGACTTGTTTCACTTTTAACAAAATCAACAACACAATGCAAATCGGTACCGTACCTAATCATATATGCATACTGTATTTTAGCGATTGAACCTTTATTTTTTAGGCATATGAAATTGTATTTTTTCAATTTTGTGTTGGAATTTTTTCGCTTTTAATTGGAATTGGATTTATTTTTGAAAAGAATTTTTCAACGGCTTTTGTTTCGGCTGTTTGCTTCTTCCTTCAAGCAATTATACAGTATTTTGTTTCTCGAATTGCAGAAATTCAAACAAAACGTGAAATTTCAAAAAAGAATAAATCGAGACAAGATGAATTGGATGAATTTCGAAAAATTGCAGAATCAAATATTGAAGAAAAGATTGAAAGTTTGAATCTACAGTACTCAAAATATCTTCATCATTCACATCATCGTCTTTCATCTGTAATTGGATTAGAAGCTCTCAAATTTTTTGCAATAACAGCTTTACCACAAATTACTCAAGCAATTGCATATATTCTTTGCTGCTTTTTAACTGCTGAAGGTTATGTTCGACCTGTTGTTGTTTACAAGTTAGTTATATCTTTAATGTACAGTATCCATGTATATACTTATTAATTTTAGGGTTGTTCAAACGATCTATATGAGTGCAGTAAGCATTTCAACAATTTCACAATTTACAAATAGTATTCATCAAGCAAGACTTGGAGCTCGTGAAATGAATGAAATATTCGAAACTAAATTAGCCCAAATTGCTACTACATCTTCTTCCTCCTTTTCAAAGACAAAAGTTTTTGCTGCTTAAAACAATCGAATAATATTACTGGTACCTTTTCTTTAAGATTTATTACGTGTATTCTCTTCTCATGTTGGTTAAAATTTGTTAATAAAGTTTTTATTTCTTCATTTGTCATTCGATTGTTGGTGATTCTATTATTTGATTCCAGCAAATGACATGAAACAGTGTATGAATTCTAACATTCTTAAAAAATCGGTAATAGATCATATTAGACATCATCGATGCCGTATTAAAAGCACCTTCGAAAAAAGAAACTCGAGGAAATATTTATATATCATTTAAAGCCACTGCATCATTTGCCAGAGTAAAAACGAAGGGAAACATTCTTAAATAGAAGCAAAGAGTTTCTTTTAGAAGAAGGAGCCCTTTTATCATCAAAGTTTTATGAAGCAAAAAAAACATTTTACAAAAATGGACTATCTAAAAAATAAAACTTTAAAATTAATTGTTTAATTTTTTGCTTTCTTCTAACAATATTAAATAATTTTTAATATTTTTTCTACAAAAAAATGTTGAAAATAAAAAATATTTTTTAACTTTTTTTGGACGAGAGAGAAAAGTGTTTTTGACACGATTGATTTCGCCATTGAATTTTTTTTTGAAGAAATTTTTTTGCAAATCGCCCCTGCAAATATTTCTGCTCCTCCCATTTTTGTCAACGTTCGGTTTTTAGTTTTATTTCATGCAATTTGCGCGTTTTACATTTCTTTTTTGCATGTTTCTTATCCATCTAAATCTATCTAAATTATTATCCATCAATTTTTCTTTTCTTTTTCAGCTAAAACTTGATCGCTATGAGCTCTAATCCAAATAATGTTTCTCTTCAAACTATGCTGCTTACAATGATGATTGAAAAGATTGTAGGTTTTTTTAGTGTTCTTCTAATCGAATTTTTTAACTATAACCATATTTTTTAGGATAATCTTGCTAATCGAATTGGTGAAATGCAACTTTCTTCTCGTGAAATTCAACAATCTTTTGTATGCTCTTTTTTATTGATTGGCAACACTTTTACATTATTACGATTTTAGGATGCTTTGAGTGATCGTGTTGGGGCCTTGGAAGGTGCAGTTAAAGAAGCTTCATCAGAGAAATGGGCTCCTGAACATCTTGTTGAAGAAAAGAAAGAACCAGAAGCAAAGCCACAAGATATCACAGATGCTCAAAAACCATTAATCGGTGCCACACCTTCTGCACCATCACCCGCTAAAAGTATGAATTGGCATAAACTTTTCTTTAATAACGGCGGCATTTTTTTTAGCTCAAGATCAATCATCTGAATCAAAGCCTGCTGAATCTCGTGAAATCCAACAATCTTGTGTATGTTATTTTTTTATTGATTCACATCACTTTTACATTGTACGATTTTAGGATACTTTGAGTGGTCGAGTTGTTGCATCGGAAGAAAAAGAAGCTTTAACACCGAAGAAGAAGAAAGCTGTTGTTCCAGTTGTTGAAGCGAAGAAAGAAGCAGAAGTGAAGACACAAGGTTTCGGTGATAGATTTAATAAGAAAGCAGGTGAATGGGATTGTACAATATGTTATGTCGTCAATAAACCAAGTGAAAATGTTTGCGTATCATGTGGTACTGGTAAAGATGGCATTGAAAAATCTGCAGCTGCTCCATCATTCAAGCCTACAAATTTTGCTCCTGCCGCAAATACTTCATTTAGCTTTGGTGTTACAAATGCTCAAAAGTCATTGTTTGGTGGAACACCAGCTGTTTCATCACCAGCTAAAGGTATTATTTTTCATGAAGTTATCTTTAATAACGTTGTGATTTTATAGCCCCAACTTTCTCGGCTGCAAATACTTCATTTGGCTTTAATGCCACAAAAGCTCAAAAACCATTGTTTGCTGTAAAACCTTCTGCACCATCACCAGCTAAAAGTAAGAATTGATACAATAATATTTTTAATAATTGTTTATTTTTTAGCTGATGCTCCATCATCTGAATCAAAGCCTGCTGAAAGCAAGAGTTTGTTTGGTGCAACAAAACCGATTACATTTTCATTTGCTCCTCCTCAATCTGCTACTCCAACGTCAAGTCCTTTTTCAACTCCAGCGACTGGTAGTCCTTTTGGTGCCAAAAATGATGGAACTCAAACAAAATCCCTTTTTGGCGGCCCTACCTCTTCATCTGTTAACAAAACTCCTTTATCATTGTCATCATTTGCAAGTGGAACCAGCTTCCTTGACAAAAAAACTGATTCAACAAATAATACATTTGGGGCAATTGGATCATCTGTAAGCTATTTTAATAAATTTCCAAGTTAATCATTACGCATTTTTTAGACCTTTGCCAAAAATGCCAATGCAGCTGAAGCTGAAAAAGAACACGAAAATCCAGAAGAATATGTTCCAGATGTCCATTATGAACCTGTTGTTCCCCTTCCTGATAAAGTTGATGTTGTCACTGGTGAAGAATCTGAACATGTTCTATTCAAGAATCGCTGTAAACTTTACATCTTTAATTCTGAAACCAAAGAAGTAAAAGAACGCGGAATTGGAGATATCAAAATTCTGCATGATGCTGCTAAGAAAACCTATCGAGTTGTAATGCGTCGTGAACAAGTTCACAAAATTTGTGCCAATTTCCGTATCACCCGCGGCATGAATGTTGCTGATAAAATTGGAAACAATGGTGTTGGCATTTTTAGTTGCATTGTGAGTGATTATATTTTGAAAGTGATTTTTTATTCATAATATTTTTAGGATTTCTCTGAAAATACTGAATGTGGAACTTCTACTGTTTTCTATGTTCGATTCCGTGAAGAAGCTGTCTATGATGAATTCAAGATTTTGTTCAACGAAATTTCTGGGGGATTTCATGCTACTCAAGTTGAATCACGTGCGTAAATAATTCTTTTCTCTTTTGATTACTTTGTAATGTATTACTGTTAATTTTTCTTTGTGTGTCTTATTCCTCAATGAAGATTATTATTTTAGTTCCAAATTTGACAACTGACAGCATTCCAGAAGCATCTTCTGTCGCATTTTCTTTTCCTGAATTAGTTGATTCTTTTGTTGATCAAGAGGAGGAAGAAGTGGATGACGAAGAAGGATATGAAGACTATTATTTTGATGAACCAGAAGTTTTGTTCGAATCAGAATGCAATCTTATTCTTGGTGAACCGCAAAAATCTATCTTTTCTAAAATTGTATGTCTTATTTTATATTTGTACTGATCTATTATATACTAATTATGTCTCAATGATTTTTTAGAGTTCTCAAGATGTTCAAGAAAATGTCAAACTTGTGATTTCTCTGATTGATCAAGAAGGCATTTATGAAGTTGCATTCAAGAATGGCGAAAATGAAAAAATCTTTCCGCATTACATTGAAAATGATTCAAATTATCAAAGAGATTGCAAGAAAATTTCTTTTGTTGCTCGAGATCATAATCTTATTCAAAAATCTGTTAGCTGTGAATTCAAAGATTTGGCTGCTGCTGCAAAAGCCCATGAAATTCTAAAGCAATGTCGTGATTCAAATGTTTTTGCTGGTTATGATTGACTAAATTTAAATGTTTTTTCTTATTGTCTTGTTTTTATTGTACTGTTCTTTTTTAAATATAAATGATACTTGCTTGTTTTTTGTTTGAACGATAGAGATTGTTAAAAAATGTGTACAAACGTCATGAAGATTATCTTTTCATAATGTGATAATCTACAGTATACTATCTGTAAAAAGGCATCTAGATTGTTTTGAGAAAAAGAGAAACCTTTGATCCAGTTCTTTTCTACGTACCATTAAATTAATCATTAGTGTCCCAATAAAAATACTAATAGTCTTAAAATCGGCTAAGTATTAAGAAATTCACAAGACAAAGAATTATAAAATTGATCCAACTTATTCAACAATTTCCCTCACAGCCAAAAGACAGAATTACTTTTACCAAACTTTATTTAATGAATATTACCAAATAAAAACACAAAACAAAAAAAATAAAAAAAGATATGAGATAAACACATATTTGACGAGGATCATAGCAATATCACCACCAGGACCAAGAGAACAGCTTTCTTCATTCCGGCTTCATCCAATCATCATCATATTTAACCATAAAGCGTTGTGGATGTTCATAGAGAATATCAAGAAGAAGTAAAATTGGATATCCCATTCGGAGCAAAACTTTAGGATCCGGCATCATTTTGATGAGTTCACCCATTTTGTAGCTGAAAAAGTTAAATATTAAAATACAGTATCCAAAATAAATTTTATAAACTTACAAAGTGGCCAACATGAAGAATTCTCGACGCTTGAATGATTGACCATAGAGACATGCTTGTCGAAAGGTTTCAGGGACATCAGACTTGTAGAGATATCCCTTCCAGAGGTCTTCATTTTCTTCATATTCACCATCTTTGCCATCAATTCTCTTCTCGCAGCATTTGACGATAAAGCGGAGAAAGTCCGCATCACTCAACTTAGTTAACCATTGTTCAGCCTTCTTTGAAGAGGTAACATAATATTGATCTTTGACATTTGGAGCAGTTCGAGAGGTTTTGCGACGGAAGCCAAGATCATAGAGTTGATTATTAGCTTGAATACTAAAAAATCAGTATTGTTATTAACCATTCAAATAAAAAGATAAAAAAAACTTACACAGCATTCAATAATCCTTTTGTCCGATGTTCATTATCAGGTTGGAAAAGAGCATGTTGAAGGAGGTAATCAGCCGTATATTGAGATGGAATATAGGAAGAATTGAAGAGTTTCTGCGTCAAAAAAGGAATAATATTTGGCTTTGCAGTCTTCTTTGGAGGACAAGTCAATTTCCAATAAAAATCAAGAGCAACAAGCTTTGTGAAGGCTGCTTCTTTGTCAACACGAATTGGTGGAAATGCAGTTTGCATCAAAGAAAATTCTTCATCAGCAGGTTCCTTTGTCTTTTCTTCAGCAGTTTTGATTGGATCATCTGGGAATCGTTCAAGCTTGAGAACACCAGGTTGATTAATCTTATCACATGCAGTTGCAACACTAGCAGATGGTTGAGTAACATCCGTTTTGACCTTTGGAGATACATCAGCAGCAGGTACAGTTTTGGCAGGAGTATTGGGTACAGCAGTTTTGGCAGGAGCAGCAGGTACGGTAGGTTTTGATGGAGTAGCCGGTACAATAGGTTTTGTTGTTGTTGTTGGAGCAGCAGGTAAAGTACTTGTGGGAGCAGGTACAGCAGTTGACGTGGAAGGAGCAAGAGGTAATGGAACAGCAACAGATTCCATTGACTTTGATGGACCTGGTTTAACGATCTTCTTGGCACCAGCTTTAGCCTTCTTCTTCTTATTTGTATTCTTTCGACGACAACAATAAAGGACGAGACCAAGTAAAGCGAGAATAACAATGACACCAAAGATGGAGCCGCAAACTGCGACAATTTCTTGCCATGACATTCCAGAAGCTGATTCAGTCGTTGTTGCCATTGCTGCTGTTGTACCATTCGAAGTTTCGTCCGTTACATTTGTAATTCTAAAAATTAATCGATTTAAAATTTACAACGTACAAAATAAAGCTTACGGTGAAGTTTGAGCCGAAGAGGAAGTTGAAGAAGTTTCGTCAAGTTCAATGAAGAGTAATGAAGCATTTGGGAATTTCACAGAATTACCACATGTTGAACCATTCATACGAACATAGGCTTGCATAAGAGAATCATCTTGGTGAAGCGGACGATCACCAATTTGAAATGGTGTTGAAAGTGTTTTTGTAGCACCATCAAGTATGAGATTAATACGGCCACCATCATTTGAACGAACTTGAACACATCCTTCTCCAATTTCATTATCGATATAATGAAATGAAAACAACGGTTTAGGGCCATATGAGAATGAAAATGATGAACCATCCGAGCATTCTTTATCAAAGCAAAGTGTGAACCTAAAAAAGCAATTTTATAAACACACGTTATAATACTAGCAAAAACTTACTTATCTTCACAGGAAGCTGGACGACACCACTCTACGATTGGATTGAGGACATTTTTGTAGACAATGATAAATTGCAATGTTGGGTCAGTTGAAGACTTCTTAACCAATAAACTTTGACCATCATATCCAAAATGAGATTGGAGATTTTCAGGAATTGGAGTATCGTTACCAACGATAAAGAAAGATGTATCATTTCCAGAAAGATAATCACCAACTACTTGACCATGTAAAGGAGCAGAATTGGAGGAAGATTGAATCAAAGAAGCAACGATGAATGCGAGCAGAAATAGTTTGACCATCTTTATACCAGAAGCACGAAAGAGGAACAACTGAGGAGGAGACGACTTTATTGAAGAAAGAAAATAAAGTTGAAGTAAAAGAGAAAAAATAAAAACGCAGAGATTATATACGTTTTTTGAGGTACAAAGAATTTACATACATTTTCTCGAAATATTCATTGTCCTTTTGTTGGACACGGTAATGGCTCTTGAAACGAAAAAATATTTTGTGAATTTTTTGAAAAAAGGAAATTACAAAAACGAAAAAATATTTTGTGAATTTTTTGAAAAAAGGAAATCTGCTGCATTTTAATTCTCTTTTTTGCAAGATCCATTCATTTAACTCTTTTATGTAAAATTTATTCGTCGTTCTTCTCTGAGTATCTTTGTTGTTTTTATGTTAATTTATTTGAATCTCTCTTCTTTGATTTAAGTTAAACTGTTTAACGTACTTTTTGAAATTTTTTTGTTAGCAAAATGTTGATCATACTTTTTCTAATCCCTTTTTTAAGGCTATCTCATGGAAATATTGGATTTACTCGAAGTACATTGTATGATGAAAATGAAAGAACATCAATTGCATGGACAAATGAAGAAATTCCTTCAAATTTACGATCTTTTTTTAAATTTAATGGAACAATTTTGCTTGTAACTCCTCCGAATGGACTTTCAATTGAATTTGTGATTGCTCGAAAGGATATCGGTTTTGATGATTTTGTTGCTGAATGGTGTGCTCCACCTGATTCCGAATATGCCAAGTGTGATAATGATATGTATGTTTTAAATGTTATAATTTGAACTAATTTTTCCTGATTTGCTTTAGAGTGTTTGTGGGGAATAGTGTCAGTGATCCAAATGATCGAGTTGATAGATATGAAGATTGTAGCGTGAATATAACTGCTTCGGCTCTTATAAGAAAAAATTATAGAACCACTTATAGATGTAAGTTTTGTAAAAAAACAATACATATCATTAATCTATGTTTTGTACTTTTCATTTTGTTCTCCAACTTCACTATAATGTTAGATATTTTTCTGTGTAGTTTTTTTAACAGTTAAAATATTTTCAGCAAACATACGGTCAATTCCAGTATACGACAATTTACCTGATAGTTTCTTTACGACAGCTTCTTGCCTTCGCATAGTTGTCATAGTCAAGACTGGTTATCTAACAGATCATGTTATTTTAAGTCTGATTAATGGTAATTGGATTAATAAATTATTAGACGCTGGAGGGTCTTTGGGCGGATTGAAATACATTCCATTACCCGGACATTCTGGATATCAACAATCTGGACGTCAGACAAATGGAATATTTTGTGGAGCGCCTTTTCGTTTCCCTGATTCTGGTTTAGTCTTTCAAACATTTGTACGGTATGTTTTTTGCCTAAGCAGGCGCCTCAAAGTAATATTTGTTATTCCATTGTTTTACAGAAGAAATATGTCTGAAACAATTCATTCTTCAACTTCTGTAATTCCAATGAATCATTCCAACACAAATGATATTATTTTTTATTCAACAACTTCATCTCCTATATTGATTGATTTTTTGGTTGTTTATTTGATGGCATTTATTTTTGGTGGAATTTGTGTTGGATTTATTTTATTTGCTCTTACATGTTTGATTGGAATTTTTGTGATTCGACAAAAAAGAAAGCAAACTTTCAATGGCCAACCTTCATTTTCTTTGGAATCGGACAGAAATGATTCTGTTTCTGGAGTTGCAAAAATTGGTGAAACTACTTGGATGGAAGTTGAAGGACCACATTCTATGAAAAAGAATACAAGCAAGACAGAAAATGCAGTTCAAAATGATTGTTCATGGTTGATCAAAGCTGATTTTGAAAGTAATGATAAAACATTGCTTGTTCAGAAATCAATTAACAAAAATCATTCAATTATCCAATTTTTGACCCAAAAATTCAAAACCTCAGAACAAGTTGAAGGTCCAAAATCTGTTGATAGATTAATTCAAGAAGCTTTGGAAGAACCATTTGCTGGAAATCGAACAGAAAAGTTTCTTCAAGTTGTGTAAGTTTTTCATTTTTCTAACAAAATATTTTTTGTCAAACATAATTTATCATGATAGCTTTTTTTTAGAATAAAAGCAAACAATGAACTTTATTCCCGTGGATACCGTAATAAGCTTGTTCAGTCATCAAAATTCAAGCTTTCTGCTCCATCAGAATCTGAAGCATGGTTGAAGAATTTGAAAGATGGAAATTTTTTGAGATTTATTGTATCTGTTTCAACAAAAGAAATTGGTGGAACAAATGGCGAATTTGAATACGATATAACTGTTTGGAGAGCATTTTTGCAACATATTGATATTCCTGAATGCTTTCGACAAGCTTGTTTATTTGGTCAAACTTTTGAAAGAAGACAATTTTTTGTTTTGGCCACTTTGTAAGTTTTTTTTGTGTTTTTGATTACTGGTATTTTTACTACGTTTTTTGTTTTAGTTACAAAATGGCATTATTGATTGGTGATAATTCAAATCGCAAAGAACTTGAATCCAGTGAATATCCAATTCCTTTGTTTATTCGTATCTGGGAAAAATATCCTCATTATTTTGAAATTCATTTGTAACCATTTCATTGTGTTTTTTTTCAAAAATAAATGTATTATAATTTTTTATATCTGCTTTTGATTGTCACTGATGATTTTCAGTTATTAACAATATCATGTTTATTACGGTACTCTAATTTTCTTAGAACATCTCTATTTTATTTGCGAAAAGTGAAACCATGCTTGAGCAGCAACTTCCGTTTCTGTCCTCCCCCCAAAACAATTTTTGGCCCAAACGTTGACAATGTTTGCATAAGCCAAAAACGAAAATTTGAAACTTGATGACTTTCTCATGTCTAAGTAAAGAGAGAAAATAGAGCAACATCTTAAAGTGTTACTTTACATAAAAAAGACGACATGGATTCTTAACTTTTGCAAAGTTCATTCCATCAACTGACTGGATTAAGCTAACCACACAAAGAAAAAGATAAAACCAAAAATAGAAACAAGAAAAAGTAAATTTAGTAGGCGAAAATCGCGTCACAACTCCAAAAATAACTTTTGTATCTTCAAAGAAAAATTTTTATGTACACCCAAAACAGAGGTAAGAAAGAAAAACATATTAACAATTACAATTAAAAGAGCACAAAAAAATTTTTGATAAAATGTTAAAAGAAAGTAAAATTATTATTATCTTAAAAATATTGAGGAAATTCAGAATCTTCAGCTTCATCTTGGAAAGGTTCATTGCGTAAAGAGATCACTTTAGGATTCATCCAATCTGGACATAAAGCAGTAACATAATTCATATTTTCTCGATGATACAATGTATCAATATGACCATTCATCTTCTTTGAGAATTTTGTGAATTTCTTCAATGGTTCATTGATCAATGAAGTAAGTCTTCCATTCTTTGGATATCGAGTAACACTTCGAAGAGCACATGGAACACAGTAAAGTCCTTCGTGAACATAGCTAAATGTACAGAATGGATATGTCCTTAACCTGAAACATATAATATAAGTATATATATGATATATGGATAAAAGAAAGAAAAAAGATAACATACCATGCATATCGAAAACGTTTATGTTCATCATTGAGTGGAAATTCAAAATTGCTTGAAGGCTTCCAGAAATCTTTTAAAAATTCAACAATTTCTTCATTTGAAAGTCTCTTTCCAACAATGGTTGAGATATCTTTAAGTGGATTTGATGGAAGTTCAACTCGAGCATTATTCATATTCAAAGCATCCATAGTCAGTTGAAGAGATGCTCCACCATTTGTTGCCATTTCTTGAAGCATTTGAAGAAGTGGTGATAAATCGGAAGATTCAGATGAAGGTGGTGTTGGTGCAGAATTAACAACTTGTGAAACAGGTGGTGAAGCATTCATAATTGCAGTAAAAGTTTCTTGCAATGTTGAAGGTTGAGGATTATCATCTTGAGATTCTGTTGATGATGTTGAAGGTGTAGATTTAAATGCAGTTAAAACAAATCGTTCCTCCAAAGTTTTGTATGTTGAAGTTGCAGCAGCAGGAGCAGCAGAACGATGAAATGTTGGCGTTGAAGATGATGAAGCAGGTGGTGGAAATTCCATGCTTTAATTATTACAGCAGAAAAAAAGAGAGAGAGAGAAAAGAAAAACCGGATAGCACAGCTTGAAAAAATTTGTATAAAATGATGAGTAATTTGTACTGCCAAGTTGCTATATATAGGAATATAAATGACTTTTTTTTGTTTACAAGTGTGTAAACGATCTTTACCCGGAGAGGTGAGTTATTTCTTCACAGACTTGTGATAATTTGTCTGTTTGTCCCATGTGAAAAAGGATTTTTGTGCGCCAATTAAAAGCTTGAATCAAGGTAGTCGGTGTGAAGAAAGAAATCGTGGCAAGAATATTGCTGCTTACCCCTCTTTTTAAATTTTGATCCTCCTGATTTCCTTCAAAGCAGCAGCAGCAAAGGCTTTGTAGAAAATGCAATGCATTGAAAGTGCAACAAATTTAAACATTTGCATAACTTTCAATACAAAAAATTGTTGTTTTTGCGAACGATGAATATGCAAATTTGTGTAATCATTCCACATGATAATAATATATGTATATTTCGAAAACTTTTGTGTGTTTTTAATAATTAAAAAAATAAAAATAAATTTTTTATATCAATTTTTAACATTAAAAATTAACTGTAAAATAACATATCTATTTACAACATACAGCAATCGTTTATTAGTAATACAGTAATATTATACTGTAACCCTGTTGTGTATTTTTAATTTCTGAAATATAAAACGTATAAAAAAGAAATATTTTTCTGCACGTTTTTGTTCAAAACTTTCAATGTCTTTTGAAATGACCTTTTTAAAAAATTATGTTTTGAATATTGACCAATTCTATTTGAACATGAACGAATATCTTGAATGAAAAAATGAACTACATCATCATCATCATCAGCAAGAACATTGGTATTTTTTGTTATTCTTTTATGACGTTGCAAAAAGTCAAAACATCAAAAGCTTACTTTTCCCTGCATCTCAAATTTCATTTTCCGGTTTTTTTGGTTGGTTCCATTTTGCTACCATCTCTATTTTTTTCGTTCAATTTTAGCTGCTTTATTTTTTTACCAAAAAATATATTTTTAACAAAAATAAGTCATTAATTTAAATTAAGTAAAATGTCAAGGGAGTAAAATTGAAATTTATTTATTTAAAAAAAATGTTTACATTTGCACA
The DNA here is from genome assembly GCA_024447195.1 of Panagrolaimus sp. LJ2414. Lineage (NCBI taxonomy): Eukaryota > Metazoa > Nematoda > Chromadorea > Rhabditida > Panagrolaimidae > Panagrolaimus > Panagrolaimus sp. LJ2414. Next base: position 1,670,128 of record JAMRXY010000018.1, read on the forward strand.
TTTTCTTTGAAAATCAAAGTCAAAAAAAAAATAAATGAAGATTTCAGTATCATTTTTTTCGGGCATCCTTGCTTTCTTTGTTTTCTGGCTTTTGTTTATTCTTCTACGGTCTGTATCGGTTTCTTTCTCTTTGTTGTTGTCCAACCCCTTTTTTCAATTCGGGATAACAAAAAATTAATTTAAAAACAATGAAAAATTTAAATTTAGAATTCAGTTTTTTGCAATTTAGCTCTTAATTCGTTATATCAGAATTTCAACAGTTGTAGCTTAAAAAGGCTACAACAATTAAAATTAAATCTGAAATTTCAAATAAACTTTTCCTTCTGATCAAACATGAAAATCAGGGATTCTGTAGAGCTGCAAAAAAGCAGCAACAGTACAGCTCGAATGAATCCCTGATTTTCAACTTTAGTCATCAGAAGAAGATATTTATTCGAAATATTGCTACAACTTTGAGCTAGGCTACAATTGCTATATTACTGAATGGGATATATGATATCCCACGGATATCTAATCCCTTCAATTAGACGTGTGAAAAAAGACTGTCGTGTTTTATAATTTTTAAACAACATTTTTACAATTACTTTTTTTCTACTTTACTGTTTTTTAAAATTTAAATTTATCCACATTTTTATAGGGTACTTCAAAAGGGTTTCCTTGTTTTTTCTTTGTTGTTGGTTTTTTTCTTCTTTTTCAAAAAATACAAAAAATCAGAGATGGCAGTATTCTATTATAAAATTTTTGCAATATTTGTTTCTTTAATTGTTATTTCTTCAAACATTCAAAATTCTGAAGCTGGAACGTGGCTCTCTTTTAGTAAGCTGATTTTTAAAATTTTACAAAAATAATAAAATTAATAAAGGAAATCCTGAAAATTTAGATCAAAAAACAGGCGGCATTGATGTTGATTCTTTGATCCCACAACGATCGGTTTCAACCATGAAGGGTGGATTGGATGAAGGGGATTTAATGAAAATGGCAAAAATTTGTAATGATCAACTTGTAAGTTCTTTTTGGAAGATATGCAAATTTTTAAGTTGAGTAGGTAGATTTGGCACTGATTAGTTAAGAAATTTAGCAGTACTTTGTTAAACAACTTTATTCAAATTTTTTTAGCGAAAACGAGTTAGTCGTCGATCTGGTGGGGGTGGCACAGATTACTTTTATAATCGACAAGAGAAAAGAGATGCTGCAATGTGCCGATCATTTTTGGAACTTGTTTCTCGGCGTTGATTTTATTCCATTTTTTAAAACTTTTTCTGATCCAACAAAATAATAATGCCAACTATATTAACATCAAAGTTGTCTCTTCAAAAAACCAAAAGTTGCTGTATATACATATATAAATAAATATTAAATGATCTCTTCTTAAAATACATATATTTTTAATATCTTCTAAATCGATATTGTTTTGAAACTTAATTTATTTTAACAAAAAAAGTGTCCAAAAACCAAAATAAGAACATCAAAAATTTTATAGGCTGCTGCTGATGAAAGCGAAAAACCAAAATTATAATTATTTATTTTTTGATTAATTTTAAAAATCTGATCTCTCCCTTTTCTCTTTTTCTTTTTTCTTTGAATTATTTGAATAAAGTTACCACAATTATTATTTTTATTATTGTTGTTGCAATTAAAAATGTAAAAAGAAAGGATGTTGGAAAATGACATTGAAAAAAACCTGAAAAAAACTTTTTCTTTTAAAACAAAAAGCAAAACATGATTTTTTATGACATTCAAAATTTTCAAAGATGATAAATTTGTTGATAGTATTAATATATTGAAGAAAATTGGATAAATAATTTATCCAATTTTCTTTTATCATAAATAAGATAGATAATTGAAATGATTACGTGAATGTCACGCCCGTGGTCACATTTAAAAATGATTACCCGCGTCCGTCCCCGGTCCCTCCGGGTTATCAAGGGATTATATTATGTCAAACCAAAGACATTAAAAATGGCTGCTGGAGGGACCCCAGGGTAAACATATCCAACTGTATTATGGTATTACCGCACGGAAAGTGAGTGGCATCGCTTAGACATGAAAAAAAAAAAAATAAATAAATAAAAGCCATAACAATTTATTAGCAGCAGCAACAGTGGTCATAGTCAAATCAAGAAATCATTCAATCAAATCTCCACTTTTTCTTTCTTTCAAATCTTCATTTATTTACTACACAACCACCATAATCATTATCATTGTTTTTGAAAGTAGCCAGCGGCAGTGGCTGTTTTTGCGCTTGATTGCGCAAAAACATTTATCTTTCTCTCTCTTTTCCTCTCCACGTTTTCTTATCCCCAAACTTCTCCTTCTTCATGTCAAAAACTATTTCTCTTTCATTTTTTTTCAAAAAATCACATCGAAACGAAGGCAGAAAAATGTGAGATTTTTCGTTTTCTTTCGTTTTTAAAAAGAACAAAAGAAAAGTCTTTTCGTTTTTTTTCGAAAGCCTGTTTTACACATGGCGTTCATAAACATTTTGCCACACTTTGTCTCACGTTTTTCTGGTTTTTTCTGGAAAAAAATTCGATGTGAAATAGCAGTCTAACTAAAAACTCTCATAGATGCATATAAAATTTTTGAATTTCAAACCGGTTTTTCTCTTTTTCTTCTTTGATATATAAGATTTTTTTTGATTATTGCGGTTTCAAAAAAAAGAACAAAAATAAAAGTTGGCTTTCTTTCTTTTTCTTCTGCTTCCATTTCTTTCCTTCCTTTCCTTTTGGCCTTGGAAAAAATGATAAAACATTGTGTTTTTGATCAATGAACGAATGTGACGTAATAAAAAAACATTGTTTTTTCTTTTCAATGTAAAAAAATGGCGGTTTTTTGCCTTTTGTTTTAAAGTTTTGTAAAGGAGTCTTCATTTCCATGTTTAAAACTGTTTACTTTTTTTTTGATTTTTTACGTGATTTTTTTCCATGAAATTTGTTTAAAATGTTAAATGTTTTCGGTTTTGGCATGTGATTTTTTAAAAAAGTTCAAAAAATTTGCCAATTTTCAAAATTAATTAATTTCATTTTATAACTAAAATTTACTAACTTTCAGAAATTGAAATTTTTAAAATTTAATCAATCCTAAATTTTGGTTACAAAGTTTTCGGTTACTGTAGTGCCCTGAGGAAATGCCATTTCCAAAAACTATTTTTTACGTTTTTTAAAAAACAGAGCATTCTGTCTATAAAAGGTCATTATTGCGTTAGCTTTGTCTTTGTTTTCTTACTTTCAATCCTTATTCAAATATTTTTATTTTAAATTTAAAGAAAAGTAATTTATCTCTTTCTTTTTCTCTCTGTTTTTCTTTCATTAAAAAAAGTATCACTGAAAAAACGGGTTCAAGAAAAATTATTGGAAAAAAGTGAAAGTTCTTTCTTTTTTTAAAAAATGAATAATATTGAGCAAAAAATTGTGGTCATAAAAAATATAATTAAGTGGAACTGCTGCAAAATGGAAATAAAGGCTGTTGTTTAATTTTGTTTAACATCAAAATCGAAGAACAAAAACACAAAAAAACGTGGTTTTGCCAGTTTAAAACCTAAGACCTTTAACAATTTGTTGAATAAAAGATTTCTAAGAAAGTTTTGAAACCTGAAGTTTTATTTATTGCCGGAAATTAATGTTGTTTTAAAGGGTAACAAAAAAGGGTAATAAATTTTTTCAAATGCGAAACTTTTGCTACTTTTACTAAAAAATAAATTCAGGTTTGCTTTTAATGTTTTTATTTTGTGTTTTAGCAGGTTTAAAATAACCCGTAAAATAATACGTAATAACTATGCTTTTTAAAGTTGTGTTGAGCAATAGAAAAACTTGCTTTTACTTTAAACTACTTCAAAAATGTTTTAAGCAAGGTCATTGTTTAAACTTTAATTTATTAATCAAAATTTTTAATTCATAAAACTGCGCATTTCAATGAATACCTTTTCAATAGGTTTTTGGGCATCCGATCAGTAATTTGTAAATCATGCCCAATTCATTAAGTTAAAACCTTTTTATTATAACTTATTGAATTCTTCTTTAATTTGTTTATGCATCATGATTACGTCACGTTTCAAAAACAAATTTGAGAGTGTTTTCTTTGTTTAAACAAAACAGAACAAATTTTGACCTTCCTTATTTGCATGTGACAATTCTCGTCATCAAAAAATTATTGCGTTGTTGTTTTTTTATTTATTCAATCTTTGACAAATTTTGCACTTAAAAAAACAATGTTCACAACTTCAAGTTTGTTTTGTGTCAGCTGTTTTTCATTCATTCAAAAATGTTGAAACACAAATTCTGCTAAAAGAATCTTCCGTATCATTTGCTACTTCAATGTCGCTACTTTTTTTAGGATACATACATAAAAATCAATTTCACAAAAATCAAGTTTCTATATTTTCTATCTTCATCGCTTTTTGGTCATTAAAGAATAACCACCACCAAAAAGTTGCAAATAAGAAGACACTTTTTTTGTAGTGGAAATAAGAAAAATCTTTTCTCTTCCTACATGAATTGAATTCAAACAATCTTCTTCTTCAAAATAGTTGTAGTACCAAAAGTGCCCTTGAAATGTTCAGTTTTTTCTTCAATCAAAAAAATGTCTCTTTTGTAAAATTTAATAATTTAAAAAGAAACTGTTTCAAACAAAAACTTTTATTTTCTGATTTTACAACGTGAAAGAAGAAGGAGGTGGAGTAAATTGGGTGTGAAAGAAAGTAGAATAATTTTGGCCGCAATTTTTTGAATAAACAACCTTTTTTTGCTGCTGATATTTTCAAAAAGGTAAGAAAATGAAGGCCGGTTTTTTTTGTCTTCAGAAGCGGTATATTTGGAAATGAAAGGAAAATAAAAAGGTTTTGCTTTTCTCTTTTTTTCTTTATTAATAGAGACCTGCTTGAGGCAATCAGAACTATCACTGTCAATGCGGTTTCCATATTTTGATTTAATGATATATAAATTTCTAAAAATGATTGTGTAGTCGTTTATAAATACTACCTTTTTATTTTCTAAAGTTTTTTTTGTTATTGAAAATGTTAGAACAATAAAAAATTTGTAGGGGGAAATTAGGAAGGGAGTTGTTTTATATGTATTTATATCCCCAAGTTTGGAGTATAAAACAAAGATCATTAGGTTTCAGAAGAAAAAAATTCTACTGAAATTTTTTTCTTTGAAATAAATTTTACGTCGAAAAAAGAAAACAGTTTGCTAAATTTTTGTATTTTTTTAATACAATTTAGGCGAACTCTTATTTTTTTGGTTTCATTTTGATACTTTTTTCTTGACCTTCAATTTTTTAATTATTTAATTTTTTATTGAATTGATAACAGAAGGCCATTTAGGGCAGTATTTAAGCAAATTACGTTTTTACACAGTTTTGAAAGAAACTTTAGACATTTGCTTCTTTTTAAAAAGTTTAGTTTCAACCAATTTATTAAATAATACTTTTTCTCTTTCTCTTTTTTCGATGTTTAAAATTTATAATTAAACACGTATCTTAAAAAAATAATGATATATTTATATTTTCTGAAATATCCGTGTTGATCCGAGTTGTTGTTTATCGTCCGCGCGAAAAACTTCTGCAAGAAAAAAACACATCAAAAACCATAAAAAAATTTTTAGATTAGATTCATTTTTTTGAACTGATCAAACTTTATTAAACTTTTCCTGTTTCATTATTAGAAAATAAATATGGTTCAAATTTGGAAAATGGAGTCATATCCCTGCGGTGATCCACGGCTTCCTCATCACTGTTTCCCGCCAAAGAAATATACCCCAGATGAATTGACAAAGAAAACTGGAGCCTTGTATTTCAAAGTAGGTTTTTGTTTTTTATAAGAACAACTACAAGACTTATGACGGACACCAGGCCCGTATTTAGGGATGGGATAAAGTCATATCAAAATCGGCAAAACCCATTGATCTTTTACCGCCGACTAACGTTGGCGGTAAAAGATCAAAGGATGACCTTTCATAAAAAGATTTAACCGCCCCTAAAAAATTCCTGGTTACGGGTTTTCTTGCCTGAGGATCTGTAAAAATTACGTTCATAGGACTAAAGCACTTATAAAAGTTTTATAATAAGAAATTTGCATAACATTTATTAAGTCAAGCTTATTTTTCTTTAACCTAATTTATTTATACCTTTTAATTCATTTATCCTAATTTTCCGTTTTTTCCAGCTTGATCTCGATGATCCATTATCAGCTTCAAAGAGAATTGCAATTTTAAAGCTTGAAAGAAATCTCAAAAAAGAAGACACTTACACCCTTGATGCCCAATCCACAATTGATTTTGAAGAGAAACTGCTAGAATTATTTGAAGAATTAGAAGGTGATGAACAAGCTCGCTTGGTTACAGAAGGTGCAGCATATTATGACGTTGAAGGTTTTGATGGTTCATGGGTTAGAATTTTATGTGAATATGGTGATCTTTTAATTATCCCAAAAGGTCGCCCCCATCGAATGACCACAACTTCAAAGAATTTTGTAAAAGTTCGCAGATTTTATAAAGATGATGAAGAAGAATAAAAATTCAATGAAAAAGAAAAAAAACAAAACACAAAAAAATGAAAGTGATACAAAGATTTTTAGTTTTTTTATTAAAGAAAAAAAATGTACATAGAAGATTTTTTTTATTGTTTCGTTTTTTGTTAAATGATAATGTGAAAATTGCTTCTAATAAAGTTCAAATTTTATAAAATGTATTTATTTGTTGTTTTTATCGTTTGAGATATCCTTGTTCATGAAAGTTGTTTATTGTCAGAGTAAAAAAAACTTCTGCAAGAAAAAAAACACATTAAAACCCATAAAAATTTTAGATTCATTTTTTCAAATTGATCAAACTGCAATAAATTTTTCGTCTTCAAAAAACAAATAGGGTTCAAATTTGGAAAATGGAATCTAACCCTTGTGGTGATCCTCGGCTACCGCACCATCTGTACACAGGTGTACCTGTGCCTTCAGGATCACCACAGTATTGATTTCCATTTTTTTCTTTTTTTCCAAAAAATGTGTTAAAATACTTTGGAATTTTGTTAAATGTTTTAACACAAAAATTTTTAAAAGCACATTGTTTTTATGAAAATAATAAATACGGTATTCCTATTTCATGTACTGTATTGAACCTTTTTCAAAAATTTCTGTAAACGATATACAGTATCTGATTAATAGCTAAAACTGATATTCTGAGATTTGTTTGAATAACAACTCTGGAAAAACAATAAATTATCCTCGTTTTTTTCCTTCTTCTTTTTTGTTAAATGTTGTTTTTCACTTTTTCAAATAAACAATTTTCTTGGCTCCAAAGAATTTCCTGGTTTCATTTCTTCTTTTTGCGCACTTTTTTTTCTCTGACGACAATTGATTTTCCCTTTTTTCTTTCAAAAATATTTTATGATCTTTCTTGTTGTTTTTGACACTTTTTTTCGTTTTTCCCTTTTTTTGTTGAATTTAAATTATTTATATTTAGTAAAATATCGGATTATGAATCCTCCATCGTTAATGCACAACACAAATATCAATGCTGATACAGAGGTGGTCTTCGATACTCGACAAGTTGTTCGGTATGTTTGCCTTTTTTTCATTTTTTTGTTTTAATGGTTTTTATTATGGAGATTTAAAGTTTGATACATTTTTTTTAATTTTGTATCTCCTGATTTGTTTAAAAGAAAAGACAATTCAGGCAAATCAGGCAAGTTTCCTGAGGAACACTTACCCTTCTAATTTTGCTAAAACCCTTGTATCTTTTGCCGATGCCGGCAACAGACCAAAGACATACCCACTCCAAAATCAAATCCACCCGATTTTTGGCCTGAGGGAATAAAAATACAAAATTAAAGGACCAAACTATTTGCATCCTTTTCATTTAAACAACTCAATTTCTTTTTTTCAGTCTCCTTCCCCTTGCTCGACAACCCCAACGACGCCATCGTCGACGTCGACATCAACAACGTCCGAACAGAATTATGACCCCAAAAGAACGATTAAAAGCCTGCATTTTTTCTCCCCATTGTTTGTTAATCCTTTTATCCCTGATTGGTTTTATATTATTAATTCTTATTTATTATTATTTTTCAACTAAAATTGTTGAAGGAAAATTAAACACATAAAAATAATCATAGTTTTACAATTTTTAAACTCTTGTCTCAGATTTTTCAGAAGTTTCAAAACTTGGAGGCGGCGGTTGCTTCTTTTTTGTTGACATTGAATGATTGTTTAAAGCTCTGAAAATTTGGATAAGCTTAATCCTTGCCCTAAAAGTTAAACAAAACTTACATTTTTGGTAAAAATTTAATTTCAAAATCTGTTAAAATATCATTTAATGAATGTTTAAGCAATCGATTTTGTCCTCTAAAATGTTGTTAAAATTATTACGGTAAATTTCTTCGCGAGACAAAAATCATACGGTTGAATTTCGATCGGAGAAATTGGTCTTCCATCAGCGTCCACGGATTCAATGTACAAAAATAAATGTTCCATTTCATTATTCGTTAAATTTTTAATATAAAGACACAGAAAAACAATTAATGGAATAATATGAATTCCAATCATCAGGTTTAGGGTAAACGGGGAAACAACTTGATCATGAATTGTTCCGGCACAAGATGGCTTCTAAAAAATATGAAAAAATTGGATATATGAAATCCGGATTAAATCCGTTAAGAATTTAAAAAATAATTTCAAAGGTATGAGTTCAATTTAAACTAATATTAGAAAAATACTTGGATAATTAAAATCCATTTTATGCAAATTAATAACTTAAAGGGATAAAAGATAGCTAAAGCTTACAACAATATCATCATCGTTATAAAATTCGCAACCAAAATATTCTTCAATCGGAAGTCGTCCAGCTTTATTAAAGACCAATAAGGATGATAAAATTTTTGCTAGCAAAAATCGAATTGTATAAACTGCTTCGGAAAGTGTGACATGAATCATGCAAGCTTGTGAAATTGAAAGCATCAAAGATAGCGCCGGACAAAGCTAAAACCAGTATTTATCGATTGATTAACAAAAATACAAAAGCTAAAATTCATAAATCAAATATTCAAATTTTTTAGATTAAAATCAGTGTTTTCCCGATTCCACCTTTTTCCGATTCCGATTAGAATCGATTCTTTTTGCATTTTCCGATTTCCGATTCCGATCGATTCCATCGATTCTTTTTCCGATTCCGATTCTTTCCGATTCCGATTCCTATCCCTTGCGATTCAGATTCCACTGAATTTTTTCAGCAAAATTCTTTTATTGAACTTTTTTTTTATCACAAAAGGATGAAAACAAAAATTACGTAGTATTTAAATTAGGCATTTTTAACCTTAAAAATGTGTTTTAAGATGCATATGTGTAACATAAAAGTAAAAAATATCATCAGCATTTGGAATCGATTTTTTTTTCCGATTCCGATCGATTCCATCGATTCTTTTTTCGATTCCGATTCTTTCCGATTCCATTGTTTGGAATCGGAATCGGGATCGGGAAAACACTGATTAAAATCAAAATTTCAATTTTAATTTCTAAATTTTGATTTTACTTTTTTAAGTTAAATTATGGTAGAAATTTCAATTAAAGCTGCTTACCAAATAAATTGCTTTTGCTTTATATTTCAATTTTCTAGTTCGATCATGCATTAACCAAGCAAAAAGAATTAAATTTATCATTGGAAATATTAATTCAATTACTTCTGCAACTGACATGGACCACAGTTGATCATGATACTGTAATTATACCATGAACTTACAGTAATTATTAAATTTAGGAAACATACAAGATCAATTGAATTAATTCTTTCTTGATTAATTCCTTCGTAATGATAATAAATTGTTTTATTTCCATCAACAAGCGTGGAACCATTTGTTTGAAGCATGTATTCATCTAATAAAACGTATAATTTGCCAAAATTATATGCAAATGTGCCAAATAAAAATGTATTTGCTAATTGACAAATTACAAGGGTCGCAGAAATCATTGCTGGAATATGATAGCTCCATCTAATTGCCTATAAAAATTTGCATATTACTGGAAGGTGACAGATTCTAAATAGCATCTGGCAAAGGCAAAAACACATTTTTTTGAAAATCAAGCAATCATAAGAGTGATTCTTAGCAGATTCAGTGAATCCCTGATTTTCAGGTTTGCTTAAATTTAAATTATCAGACGCGGATTACGGTAACTAAAATGCTGTATACCGTAATACGAAAATTTCAAAGCTTTCAGAAGTGCAAAAAGTACACTTACTTTTTCCCGCCATCGCTGTTCTGAAATTTCTTTAAAATAATTTAAATGATATTCAAGCTGTTTTCGACGATCTGCTGAAGTTGCCATATTTTTTTTTACCTAAAAATGGATAAAAAATAAATCAATCAAAATTTTTGAACAAAATAAAATCCGGATTTTTGTTTTTATTACAAAATTAAATATCCCCTTTTTCTGTAATCCTGTCACTCCAAAAAAGAATCAAAATTCAATTATGTCTTTTTCAAAAAAGTCCCAAAAAAGGAAAAAGTTGAGTGAAATTTTTGATTTTACGCTTTCTACCTCCCTTTTTGGAGTTCCATTTGAAATAAAAAATAAAAATTAAATGTAACTCAAAAAATGAGAGATTATTATCGCTCAGGTTTTTTTCATAAAAAAATTTTTTTTGAAAAGGAAGAAATCGATCAATCTCTTTTTTTTTGTTGAAAGTGTTTTCTTTCCGCTTTTGTTTTGACAAATTATATGTCAAAAAATATTTTCTTAAGGTATTATTTTTACATACTTTTTGATAACTTACAAAATCATGACACTCTGATTTCATTCAGTGATAATCAAAAAAGTATTTTTGGGGGTGGGGGAAGACAGGGAAAAAGGAAGAAAGAGAGAATGTGAATATATTTTTGGAATTGATGTAGCTGTTTTTATGAATCGTTTCAAAAATGTTACAGAAAGAAAACGAAATGACGCTGATCTGTGCTTCATTACCGAAACATCATTTTTTGTAATTGTTATTTTGGAATTGTTGTATTTAAATTTATGTTATTTTTTAGATAAACAACGGATCATTGTTGTCTGATAACGTCTTCAGATTCCCTAGCTGATAAGAAACAATGATAGAAGGATGAATAATTTTCTGCCTTTTTTGAACTCTTTTAAAGATTACAGTATGTCGAAAGTATCATGGTAATGAATAAAAGCTACTAAAATTTCGCGACCATCTTGAAATTTTGTAAACTATTTTATTTTGTAATATAAATTACCCATATTTCATTTCCTGAAAGGCAAGCCTGTAACCCAAAATATTTGGGTAGGGTATTATCTATTAGCTGAAACAACAAAAGTCTTCATTTGAATGCATCCTACTTGTAAGCAATTTTTTGTTCTAAAATTAAGTTTTAGTTTTCCTTCCAAAGTTTTTTGTTACAACAACAAAATCTTAAAACACAGTGACAAAAAACGTCATAAAACTTTAGTTTACAGCAGCAGAAAGAAATTGGTCAAATATAAAAATGTATGTCTTTGAATAAAAAAAGAAAAAAAGCAACGTCATGAGAAGACGAAGATCAATTGATATCATTGTTTTTAAACAAAGAGTAAAAAATGCTCAAAAATTTGGGGATGAAAAAAGTTGCAATTACTCTAACAAATTTTTTATTGGCAAATATTCATATTTATTCTATCTTTTTGTGACTTTAAAATTTTTTGTTGTTGCAGTTTTGTATACTGTAATTAGTCTTTGAAATTAGTTACGTGCTAAAACTTGTAAAATTACCCCTCAATTACACCATCTTTAACTACCACTTACAAATTTAGTAATATGCGTATTTTTTATTTTACCTAAAAATTGTTGTTGCATTTCAAAATAAAATGTACAAAAATTTATTCATTTTTTAGTTTTTGTTTTAATAAAAAACTTAAAAAATACTTAAAAATTGAAAATACAGTATATAAAAAGCTTGATGAAGCAAAAAATAAAACAATAAAAATATCACCACAAAAATATTCAAAAACATTCATATTTGCAGATTGTAATTGAATATGGTTACCGTAATCTTTGAATTCTGAAACATATTCAATCCAATCAATAAGTGTTTTTTCAGGTTTATTTGGAAATTCTTTTAACATTTTTTGAAGATTTTTTGCGTTTTGAGTGAAACTTTCATTGGTTAAAATTTGTTGAATTGCTGAAGTTAGGGAGGTTACGGTAAGTTCACTTTTGTGAAGTTTAAGTCCGACTCCGCGATTTTCAACTACATGAGCATTATAATTTTGGTCCAAAAATAGCGGGATTGAAAGAACAGGGGTTCCAGAAAGGGCAGATTCAAGAAGGGAATTCAGGCCAGTATGGGAAATGAAAAGTTTTACTCGGGGATCATCTAAAAATGAAATATTATTGATTTAATTAAAGTTTTGACCTAAACAAAAAAGAATTCTCACTTAATAATTCAATTTGTTGAATCCATTTAACAGGATAAATATTACTGTAATTTGACATAAATTCTGTATTTTCTCCATCAAATTTCCAAATTACCGTATACTGCGGAAAAGCGCTAAATGCTTTTGCAAAAGTTCTATGAATTTTCATTGGAATTTGATCCGTTTTTGCCAGGGATCCAAATGAAAATACAATTGTGCCCTTAGGGCGATCATTTAAAATTTTGTCAAACTCATCACTCAATTTTCCGGCTTCTTTTTTTAAAGTAATTCCACCAATTTGTTGAATTTTGTGGGAATATGGTCGACCCAACTCCAGCAGAGGATGAGAATTGACAAAAATCATGGAACTTTGTTTTGCCAATTCTGTCAAGGATGGAAATGATGGACCGTATTTTTGTTGGAAGACAGAATTTTGAACTTCATGATAACTAGGAAGGACAATTTGTTGTTGATAGGTTCGATCAGCAAGTACCGATATCTTTTGGCTTATAGACATTTTATCACCTTGTCCATTATTTCGAAGTGGATCTAAAAAGTGTTGGACATAAGAATGATGCAATAGTACGTTATGCAAATATAAGACATACTTGGAACATAACTTGCCATTACAGGAAGTCCAAGCATTAATGCCCAGTGATCAATTAATGCTGTTGGACTATAAATCATGACAGGTTTAATTTCAGCTAAATAAAATAGTCCATGCCCACAGGCATCATATGCTGAAGATAAAACTGAATCATATTTGCCTTCTTTGATCCATTCAAGCAATGATTCATCGGCAACCATGGCTTCACAAAATTGTGACAAAGTTTTTCGATAAAAAATTGGTTCATCATCAAATGGATGATAGATGACATTGTCAAATGGCTTTACGACATGAGTGGCTGAAAGCCATGGCGATGGCTTGTTTAAAAGACTGAAACGTTTAATTCTCCGAGCTAAAGTTGTGCCATTTGAAAGAACATTTGGATTCCATTCTATTATCAGCTTATCCTGCAATGAATTGTTTTTAATACTGTACTTTTCTTAGGATTGTTTTTGAACACTTACTACAGTATGCCCAGCTTGAACAAGTGTATCAACAATTTTACCAGAAAATGCAATATGACTACTACCTGGAAGGGTTTGATATACCAAAATATTTAAACTTTGTATTAGCTGAATACAAGCAAAAATAATTAAAGCTTTTTTCATGGCTATAAAAAACATTTTTGAAAAGTGATAACAAAAAATAAATCTGTGCAGTTTTTTATGTATTTTTATACGGAACTAAAAATATATATTCTTTCAGTACAGATGCCCTTCCTCCATTTAAGTCTTTTTTTTTTGTTCCTGGTTTGGAAAACAAAGAAAATAAAATTTATATCTTATTTGCTTTTCCCCTTTATCAGTCAGCAGTAATCAATCGAAGCAAGTTCGTGAATGTTGTATTTTTATCAGTAAAAAGCCATGTATGGCTGAGAGATTTTTTTATGTAGTAAAAACGATATCTCTCGCAAAAAAGTGCAAATGGTTATATTCGATCGAAGATAAAAGAATTTTGAGAGAATAGAGAAAAAAAGTCTGATAAACGCTTCTTCATGTGAACAGCAATGGCGATGAAGGTGGTCCTATTTTTTTACTCTTATGTAAATATAAAAGTACAAATGTGTGATTAGAATTAGGTAAACGGAAGAAAAAGGCAAAGTTTGTCTTTTTTTAGAATTGTAAGCTATTTTTTCCAAATGTACGGTAAAATATATTATTTATACAAATTAGTGGATAATAATACAAAAAATTTAATGGTTTTTTAATCAAAAATCTATTTTGTTTATTTAATTTTTTTGAAGTTTGGAAAGATGAAATTGGTTTTTAGCCATTTTGGTAAACAAAATCAAAGCAGACGTTTTTTTCTTTTTATGTCACTCCAATTAGCCGCTTGAAGTCATAAAATCTTCTTCATTGCTATAATTTATTTATGTTTATTTTGAAATCGATAAAAAAGTCTGATGAAAAATAGAAGTTTTTATTTTTAAAACTGTACAAAACAAAAAAAAAATATAAAAGAAAAAAAGCAAATCAAAGTACGGCTGTTAAAAAAAAGAGAGAACCGAATTTCAACCCTTACAAAAAAAATAGGTCAGCTTACAAAAAATAAAATATAAAAAAAATATAAAAATTTATCCGGCGCCGTTAAAAATGCTTTTTTGAAAAAGAAAAATATAAAAAAAATGATGAGAGACAATTTCAACAAAAAAATTAATAAAAAAATAAGTCGTTTTTAAAAAGGTGTGTTTTTTCTGTCTTTTAAAAGTTGATGTTTTTCTTACTTTCTTTTTTTGAATAATAATAATAATGGCAGCTTGCTTTTTTTTAGTTGTTTAAATTTTTTAAAATGGAATGCCTATTATTGTCTATTATTTATTGATGGGATGGGAAATTTAGCCTCTTCGAGATGGCTTTAATAAACCAAGTTCTTTAATTGATTTATATTGATCCGGGATTTCCATTAAGGCATTCAAGGCAAATGAAGCTTCTTGATTAGGAGCGTTAAACATGACCTAAAAATTAAAAATCATTATGCAAATTTTTTCCGATGCTAAAACAAACCTTATGGAAATCAACAAAATGGAAATTATCAAAGAGCCGTTTTGGAAGAGATTCATCAAATCGATTCATACACGCCCAAGGACCATCACCAACACCGACCCTGTAAATATTTTTGTTATTTTGTGTTAAAAAATAGTTATGCAAATTTTTACATAATAATAGACAATGGATAATGTGAAGCAGCGGCAATAGCTTTTTGGTTGATTTTTTCATTTGTTACTTGTCCATCAGCTCTGTAAAATTGGTGATTATTGATTTTCTGGGGATCGACAAAAGACAAAAACTTACACAATAACTAAAATGTGATATGAATGTTTTTCACGACAAATTTCAACAGCCTTTTCAATGAGTGGCACGAAATTTGTTGGACCTGACATTTTAATTGTTGGTGTTTTTTCGTTATAAACTTTGAGGACTTCTGTAAATTAAAAAAAAATTTGAATAAAAAGTTACAGTCAAAATAATGTGTACCTTCAAATCCTTTACATTCTGCATCAGGATCATTTCGATCAACCAAATTAAAGATATTTTGATCCGTTACCTACAAAATTTTTATTAATACTGTAAATATTAACATTTACAAAATGAAACGTACTTCTTCATCACCAAATCCATAAACAGGGATAACGCCATCGGCATCAAAAGATGAAAGAGTTTTTCCAACAATTTCAATAACCTAAAAATTTTGTCGATTACAGTATGCAAAATGCTTACAATATAGTACCTGTTGATATGGATTGGGTTCATCAGCACCAATATCATGCAAGCTTCGATTATCATATGTTCTTTCACCTTGATAATAATTTGATCTGGTATAATCAATTCCAAATACTAAATTTGAATATTCAAGACCAGCCTGAAAAAAAGTTGTTATGATTAGTAGTAGTAATAAAACAAGTTTTTAGCTATGCTACAGTAATCCATGGTAAAACTTACATCTTTAATAGCTCGAATAATATCTTGGAGAGTCTTAAATCGCGGCAAATTATGCGGACTGCCAATGTTAAGGGCCATCAACAGGGAGTTGCGGCGAACAGGAGCACTAAAAATTAAAATTTGCATATTTGTAAAGTATGTCGATGTAAAATTCTCTTACAAAGAAGGAGCTTCATTTTGTCGAAGATCACGGGACCGACGTTCTCTCTCTTTTTTCAATGGCTTTTTAAGAATTGATGGTTTATTTAATTCTTGTACACTCATCGACATATCCATCGATAAATCCATTGTTTTCTCTGTAACATCGGTTGCAAATGAAACTCTAAAAAATATTTACATATTTATTATTGAATGTCACATTGTAACTGATTATACCGTTTTTCTTTTGCTTCTCGTTCTCTCTCCTTTTCTTGTGAAGCATTTGAATAACCACGTCGAAGTCGAACCAGCGAAGCTGCTTCGCATTTAAATGGTCCAGCTTTTTCATGAATGCTGTCATTCCATGAATATGAAGTTGATTGTTCATGCTTCCATTTGGATGATGTAATACTTTCATCATATCGAATAACCGTTTCTTTTGCATACTCTGTATTGAATGAAATTGGTTCAATTTCACGAGGTGAACACTGCAACACTCTTTCCACCACGGCACCCTCATCATTTTTATTGCTACGCCTTGTAACAGTTGATTCAAAATCAATTGTTTCAGACTTAACAGCAGAGATTTCCCGTTTAATTGGTTCAATGCTAGATGGAATTTTATGGATAACAGAGGTTTCAAGGTAGGGATGAGGTTTTGAAAGGGTAATATTACACTCATCACCAAGAACTTGTGAAACGGCTTTACAACCAATTTGATATCCTCCACCATATTTTGCCATTGGCCGTGTAATCTCTGTTTCGGCTTCATTAATTTTGGTGGATTGAATTGCAATATTTGTAACAATTTCATTGGATTCAGATTGAGCAGATTGGAATCTGGCATCTGATTTATTTGGAGCTGCCAAGACAATTGTAGTTTCACCATGGAAAAGTTTGGAGCTTTGTAAGGCCCATACCGTATTCTGTTCCTCCTGGGTTGAATGCCCACAGGATTTAAGGATAGGTTCATGGTTATTTGCAGCTTTAAGGGTCAAATGCGTTCCTTGAGCGGCTTGTGGTTTTGAAATATCTCTTTGAAGATCAACCGATTTATCTTCGGATCTTGCAGTGGAAAGATTGAATGATCCACCAAATCTTGCTTCATAAATTGTTTGATCAGATGAAAGATATTGTTCAGGACGTTTAAGTTGAACATTATTCATTTGTTCAACTTGTTTTGATTCAGTAATTTTAACAGATGGATTTTCGGTTGTTCTTGCAGCAGGTCTTTGAATACCAGTTCCAAAATATGCTTCTGGCTTTTGAAGTTGGGTAACCATGGATGCTGAAGAATCTTTTGCAAATCCAGTATTCAATCTTTGGGGTTCTCCTTCACGTTTCAATACAATAATCTTTTCAGGAGCTGACAAATTTCGATCTTTTGCTTTTGGATTTGATATATCTTGATTGAGATTAACTTGTTCATTACCCGCTGCTTCAACCCGTAATACAATATTTCCACCATATCTTTTATCCTTTCTTGTTTCTGTAATATCTTCATTAGATTGTAATTTATTCCATTGACAATTCACGTTTTCCGTGACATCTTTTGATTCTTTAACACGAAGAATAAAAGGCTCCGCGTGCAGGGCACTTCGCAGGGTGGTGCCAGTTAGTTCAATATCAGGTTTACGTAGCATATGTGATAAATATCCTGCATCTGTATCACCTGCTTCAAGGCATTGAAGCAGATAATCATGAATAGAATTAGAACATTTTTCAATATGCTCTGTGGAGGCATGTGTAATTGCAGTGTTATTATATATTGTATTTTCAAGGGTTACGGTTATATCAGATGCAGATTGCGTGCGAAGGAATTGTGAACCACCAAAATTTGCTTCATATGTTGTTTTATCAAAAATTTGATGAGATTCAGGCTTTGAAAAATCGATATTAGTTGTGGATGAATGGGTTTGTGATTCTTTGACAGAAATTGATTGAGGGGAAGCAGAATTTGGGGCTTTTGTTGTAAGAATTGTTTGAAGGGATGGCATTGGACGATATAGTTGACAATGAACTGATAAATCTTTGGAAGTGCTTGCACGAGAATAAAATGGCTCAAGCGCTGTATTATTTGAACATTTGATTACTTTTGCAGCATTTAAATCTCGGGGAACATCTTTTACAAGATTTCCATTTGGAAGAGTAACTGTTTCATCCGTGACATGATTGGTGTGAAGGAAGAATGTTCCACCACTTCGTTTTTCTTCAATGACTTTTGTGGATGATGAAGTGACATCATTGGGTTTACGGAATTGACAATTTGTAATTTGTTCAATGTTTGTTGATTCTGGAGTTTTGTGTTGAATTGATGGATGGGAATTTGCAGCTGTCAATAAAATTCCAATATCCTTTCTTTCATTCTCTTTCTTCCAATCTTGATGAACATGGGATTGGATATCTGTTGATGCAGGAGTTTTAAGATCAAGTTTTTCATCTCTTGAAGCTTTTAACTTTTTATTGGCTTCAAGTTCTTTTGGATTTCCTGATGAAATTTCAAGATTTCTTTCAACCATTTCATTTCCAGCAGCTTTTGTTGCAAGGCCAAGTTTTCCACCATCTGCAGGAATAATCTTTTTAAATTCTGAAATTTCAGCTTCATCATCATGGTAATAATTTGCATGTAAAAGTGATTCAACATTGGAAGATTCAATCACACGTAACGCTGCAGAAATTGAATGTGATGCACGTTCAACCGAGGCGGCTCTTTCTCGTTGCTCAACTTTTTGGAGTGCCGCGTGCAGGCCCTTTTCAAGACGTTTTGCTGATGGTGTTGTGAGAGTTAGAGGTTCAGCGGAATTAGAAATTCTATAAACTTTATCAACTTTTTCAATTCTTGATCGAGAATCTTGTAATTCTCGTGTAAAGGTACGTTCATCAAGTTCAGAAGCTTGTGTTCGAAGGTAATGTTTACCGCCATCATTTTTTTCAATAATAGTTTTAGAGAGATCCTCCTTTGAAATTGGTTGTTTGAATTCAGTGTATGTAATTTGAGAGATATCTGTGGATTCTTTGGCTTTGATCTTTGTTGATTCCCGATTTTTATCTTTAATTTTAATGGCATCAGAAGCATCAGATTGTGGTCGATTAAAGCTTTGTTGAGTATGAAATTCTTCGAAAGTTGATTCTTTCGTGGATAATTTTTGTGGTTCTGCACGATTGCAATCAATAATTGTTAATTCTTTCTTTTCAAATTCATTTACTCTTTCCAAAAGTCTTTCAACTTGAAGTTTAATATCTTCAGCAGCATCTGTTTGAAGTTTGAAATTTCCACCGTAATTTGAGATAAGATTAAGCTTTGAAATAGCTTCTTTTTGTTCATCCCGTTTCCAGATATAATTTACTGTATTTACTTCATCTCGGGATTCAATTAATCTCTGCTTTAAAGCTGGATAAACATTGGCACAAGTTTTTTGATGACCAATATTTTCAGTTGATGGAGATCGATTAAATGAATATGAAGTTGTCATATTTTCATGAATTGATTCCAAAGTTCTGAATGATAATTCCGAGAGACTTCGTTGAACCATTTTACGTTTAATTTGTTCAACATCTTGTCGCCGGGAAAGATTCATTGCAATATTTTTATCTTCTCTTCCAGCAGCTTTAGTTTCAAGAACAAATGAACCTCCAAAATTTGCATCTTTTTCAGTTCTTTCAATAGTTGTCGATTGTTGTTCCTTTTCATAAACATATCCAACTTGAGCAGATTTTTCTGTCATTTCAAACATTTTCGCAAAAGCTGGTGAACCTTCAAATGGAACTTTGAACCGTTTTTCGGTTGTTTCTTTAGGCTCTTGAATATCCCATTGTTCATTTATTGCCATTCTCTCATTTGTAGCTGCCTTCGTGGACAAATTTGATGGTGGTACGGTCCTTGGAATTGTTACATCAATGTTGGAATCCATGAATCTTGTTTCATTTGATGTTAACTGAGCATACATTAATGCTTCATCTTCTTCAAATTCATCAGTATCAAGTTTTGGACCTTCAGTTGTTCGGGCAATGTACAAAGTTTTGACGGATTCTTCTTTGCTCAATCCACGACCTTGTAAATCTACAGCAAGTTTAGCCTTTTCATCTCCAGCTTCTTCACATTCATAAACTTCAATTGGAATTGTTCGAGAAGTGATAATCTTTTTATCAATTCTTTCCATTTCTGCACCTTTTGCAAGTTGAGTATTGATTGTTGTTTGATCAGAATCTGCAGCTTCAGTTTTAAGTTCACCAGCTGAAATTGTAATTGATGATGGAACGATTGTTTCAGCAACTTTTGGGCTCTTTTTTGCATCAACTTGATGCAAATTAATTTGGGCAGAAAATTTCTCATCTCCAGATGGCTGACAAATTATTGAACCAGATTCTGATCGAGCAATAAGATGTCGCTTCTCTGCACCATCTCTTGAATCAGAAGGACGTGACAATTGTGTTTCAACCCCCTGAGCATTGGCAATTCCAAAAGTTTTTGTCACAAATTCTTTAATTAAAATGGGAAATGTTACAGTAGTATGGGCTGATTGTTCACCAGCATTCCAAGATTCCTCAACTTTTGTATATTGCTCTGATGATTCAACAGTTGTAAGACGTGAATAGAGATTAAGAGTTTTTGCAAGATCAATATGAGCATCAAGGTCACGAAAGACGGTTGTCCAGGAAGAAAGAATATCAACTCCATCTGCGGAGGTTTCAACAAGGGGAAGGGTTCCACCAGAAGCTTGATTAGCTTGTTTAATTTTTCGTTCAACTGATGAAGTGCTTGGTGTATGAAGCAACATTCCACCAGCATCAATATTTTCAGTTCGACTAGCTCGAGCTTTAAGTGTTGCTTCTGCTTTGTTCTTTTGTTTCAAAATGAAATCTGTTGAAGCATCAGATGAATATCCACTCCATTCAACAGTTTTAAATGTTTCAACATCACTAACAGCTTGAGTTTTAAGTGTTTGACAAAGTGTTGCACTGACATCTACAATATGATCAACCCTTGCACTTTTCTTTCCCATTGGCATTTGTACAAGCAGAATTCCAGCATCCATTGATTCATCTGAACTTTCAACAAATGTTATACTTGTACCAGATTCTTTTGGAATTGCATCAAGCTTTTTATGGAATTCTTCTGTGACACCAGATTTCATAAAAGCATCAGTTAATTCTGCAACAGCAATTCCAAATTGTTCACTTTGTTTTTCGTTAGCTTTAATTGGATAATTGTAATCTTGATTTTCTGAAGCTTCTCTTTTTCGGATACTGTAAGTATTATCAACTGCAGATTCTGAAGCAGCATGACTTCGAAGCGATGCTTCTTCATGAGCTCTTTCAGCTTCAATTATATCAAATTCAAGTTCATTCAAAATTGTCCTCCATTCCCCTGTTACAGATTTAAGTTCGATGGTTTCTTCTTTGAAGGTTTCCGCTTTTGTTTGTTGAACTGTTGGACGTTCTTGCGGCAATGATGGGGTTACTGTATGTGTAGTTTCTGTTTGTTCTTTAGCTTCTTCAGTTTCTAACCTTTTAGCTTCCTCAAAAATTGTTGTTGAAATTTCTTGCATTTGTGTTGCTTCTTGAAGATTCAAAACTTCTTCAAATTTCTTGGCTGGCATCACTTTTGGAGCTTCTCTTTTTTCGACAAATGTTAATTTTTCTTCTTTTGTTGTTTGTTCTTCCATAATTTGTTGTCTTTGAATTTGATCTTCTGTCAGGAATTCAGCTTTTTCAAATATTTCAATTTTAAGTTCTTGTTCTGAAATTTTCTTTTCAATCAAATGACTTTGTGATTGGGATTGTGTTTGTTGGTTCACAGCAAGTGCGCTTTCTACGATGACAGAGCTTCGATCCTCCACTGAACTTTCAGGTCTAAAGCCGATTGCAGTTGCGGTCATTTCGCTTTCACCTTTTTCCAAATCTTTGGTTGAGCGCTTTACAATTACGTCACTCATAGGTTTTACAGGTATTTCAGTGAAGTTTGCGGAGGTTTGATCTTTTTGGGTTTCAGTAAAAGTTCCTTGGGAAAGTTCATCAGCCTGTTTTTGAGAAAGTTCGTTAATGATTTTTTGATTATCAATTTCGAATTGTCTTTGAGCATCAGATTTTACAATATCTGTATGTGCAAAACTTGCACTTTGATCTTGTGATTTTTGAGTTAAAGTTTCAGAAATGTTTGTCTTTTCTTCAGAAGCAGCCTTTAACGTTCGCTCTTGTGATGAACGAGTATTTTCTTGTATTTTAGATACTGTAGCTAAATCAGTTTCAACAATCTCGTGTTGTTCAATCAAATTCCGCATTGTTTCTTGGCTTTCTTTAAGTCTTGCTGCAATTTCTGCTTGACTTGCGGATTTCATTATACCTTGAACTTTTTCTTGTTCTTCAGATGACATGAACGATGTATTGATGCCCTTTTTCTCATCACCGGCGGCCTTCATTCTGGCATCGGCATCTGTTTTGTTTGTATCTTTTTGAACAGTTTCAATTTTTTCTTGTTCTTGTTTCGATTGGAGGGAACTTTCGGTTGATTGTTTTTCATCTCCTGCAGCTTTTAAATCTGCTTTTGTTGTATTTACTGTGATATCTTTTTGAACAGTACCAACACCTTGTGTTTTATCTGCTGAAGTTAATGAAGTTGAAACATCTTGTTTCTCTTCTGATGCAGCTTTCATAAATCTTTCTTCTGATGATCGCTGACTGTTTTTTATTTTAGACACTGTAACTAAATCGGTATCAACAATTTCATGTTGTTCTATCAAATTTCTCATTGTTTCTTGGCTTTCTTTTAATTTTGCAGCAATTTCTGCTTGACTTGCAGATTTCATTACACCTTGAGTTTTTTCTTGTTCATCTGATGACATAAAGATTGTATTTATTTTTGAGCTTTCATCTCCCGCAGCTTTCATTGTTGCCAATGTTCGATCTTCAGATTTTGTCTTTGCTGTGGTATCTGCTTTAAGATCTTTTTGGCCATCATGAGCAAGGTTAAAACCAATATTCGATTCTTCTTCTTTTGAACCCGCTGTTGTTAAATTTTGTGCTTCTGATCGACTGTCTTTAATTGTTGTGTCTTTTTTGTCATATGATTCCTGATGTTTTAACTGTGTTTCAACAGTTGCAGTAGTATCAGTTGAAGCTTTCATTGAACGTTCTTCTGATGTTCTTGGACTTTCACGAACTTGTCGTACTGTAGCCAAATCAGTGTCAACAATTTCATGTTGTTCAATTAAATTCCGCATTGTTTCTTGGCTTTCTTTCAGTTTTGCAGCAATTGTAGCTTGATTGGAAGCTTTATGAGTTGCTGAAGCACTTTCATTTTCATCTTTACCTGTCAAAGTAGTTGCAGAATCTCTCTTTTCATCTCCAGATGCTTTCATTGTTGATGTTGCATCTGTTGCGAGAGAGGTCTTTAAAGTACTTTGTGCAGCTTGTTTCTCTTCAGCAGACATAAAACTTGTGTCAATTTTACTGCTTTCTTCTGTTGCAGCTTTAACTTTTGCAGCAATGTCTGTTTGACTTGGTGATTTTCGGATTGCATATGCTCCTTGTTCTTGTGATTTAGCTTCAAGTAATGTATCAATTTGTTTTTGCTCATTACTTGCAGCATTCATTGAACGTTCTTGTGATGATCTTGGACTTTCCCGAATTTGAGATACGGTAGCCAAATCAGTATCAACAATTTCATGTTGTTCAATCAAATTCCTCATTGTTTCTTGACTTTCTTTTAATTTAGCAGCGATTTCTGCTTGACTTGCAGATTTTATTACACCTTGAGTTCTTTCTTGTTCATCTGAGGACATGAAGCTTGTATTTACTTTGGAGCTTTCATCTCCAGCAGCTTTAATTTGAGCATTTGTTCGTTCATTTAGCACTTCCTTAGATATCATTTCTACTTTGTGATCATTGTCAACTTTTTTATCAACATAATATCCATTTCCAGTTTCTTCTTGCGTTGCAGCCCGAGCAGCTAAAGATTCTTCAACCTTTCTTCCTTCTGTAATTGTGGATTCAAATTGTGATTCTGAAAGCGGCTTAGGAACTCGCATCAAAACCACATCGCTGTTAGTAGTTTCTTGTGATTGCTGTAAGAAAGTCGAAGAAGCTTTATCGTGCACAGTAGAAGCAAAGATGGATGAAGAGGTTTTATCCAAATTTTTGTGCATCAAATCAATTTGAGAAGAAACTTCATCAATTCCAAAACCTTGTTCATGGCTTGAGATTAAGGGTTCTGGCTTGGTTAAGGTAGTGGAGATAGAAGGAGAAATAGAAGAAAAGTCAGTGGAGATAGAAGTGGTTTCATCCGAAAAAGTTCTTTGGAATTTTGAATGGGTTTGCTCCGGCAGTGCAGTTGCTATTGCCCGATCGGAGTCATAAATTGAATGTTGTTCAATGAGATTCCTCATAGTTTCTTGCGATTCTGGGGTTTTGGCTGAAATTGCTGCTTCATTTCCCTGCATTACTGTTGACTGAACATTTCCATATTCTTCAGCTAATTTCATTTCCATTGTCATCATTGTTTCAGCTTCCTTTGGGGCTTCTGAAACTAATGATGTTTTTTCAATTAATCCAGTAATATGGGTTAAGAATGTCTCTGGAGCTGCAACGCCTTCTTTTTGTATTTGTGTATCTGTTTGAACGCTTTCAGATTTTGAAGCTTCAAGTGATTTTTTCATTATTTCTGTTGCAGAATCTGATCGACAAACAGATATTGTATGAGCATCAGCACCTTTAAAGACACCAGTGCTTATGGTTACTGCTTCTTCGGATGACGCTTTGAAATTTTTCTCTTTAGATGATCGAGGGCTTTCATGTATTTGTCGTACTGTAGCTAAATCAGTATCAACAATTTCATGTTGCTCTATCAAATTTCTCATTGTTTCTTGACTTTCTTTAAGTCGAGCTGCAATTTCTGCTTGACTTGCAGATTTCATTATACCTTGAACTTTTTCTTGTTCTTCAGATGACATGAACGATGTATTGATGCCCTTTTTCTCATCACCGGCGGCCTTCATTCTGGCATCGGCATCTGTTTTGTTTGTATCTTTTTGAACAGTTTCAATTTTTTCTTGTTCTTGTTTCATTTGGAGAGAACTTTCGGTTGATTGCTTTTCATCTCCGGCAGCTTTTAAATCTGCTTTTGTAATGTTTAGTGTAGTATCTTTTTGTACAGTACCAACATCTTGTGTTTTGTCTGCTGAAGTTAATGAAGTTGAAACATTTTGTTTCTCTTCTGATGCAGCTTTCATAAATCTTTCTTGTGATGAACGCTCACTGTCCTTAATTTTAGATGCTGTAGCTAAATCGGTATCAACAATTTCATGTTGTTCAATCAAATTTCTCATTGTTTCTTGGCTTTCTTTGAGTTTTGCAACAATTTCTGCTTGACTTGCAGATTTAATTACACTTTGAACGTTTTCCTGTTCTTCTGATGACATAAAGCTGGTATTTATTTTTGAGCTTTCATCTCCAGCAGCTTTCATTTGAGCAGATAAATCGCTTTGACTGGGTGACTTTTGTACACTTTGAATGCTTTCTTCTTGAGATTTTGAAGAGAGCATTGCTTGTATTTCCTTTCTTTCATCACCGGCTGCTTTCATTTGTGCAAAAGCTTGGTTTTGTTCAGAATGTTT
The DNA here is from genome assembly GCA_024447195.1 of Panagrolaimus sp. LJ2414. Taxonomy (NCBI): domain Eukaryota; kingdom Metazoa; phylum Nematoda; class Chromadorea; order Rhabditida; family Panagrolaimidae; genus Panagrolaimus; species Panagrolaimus sp. LJ2414. The sequence goes on from JAMRXY010000018.1 coordinate 1,695,793, forward strand.
TTGAACAATGTCAAAGTTTTGCTTTTCGTCTTCCGAAGAAAAGGTTGTTGCTAAATTTTTATTTTCTTCAGTCGATTGCTTCATTTCAGCAGAAATTAACTCATTTCTTGCCTTCGCTTGAACAGTTTGAATATTGCTTTGTTGCAATTTGGCAACAACATTACTTTCAATTGTTTCTTGTTCAAAGCTTGCTGCTTTCATATTTGCGGCGGAACTGGTACGATTTATTGAACTTTGTACGCTTTCAATTTCTTGTTCAAATGATTTTGCTGTTAAAGCAGTGTTTACTTCTGAAGTTGCACTGGATGCAGCTTTAAAGTTGCTTGAAGCATTTGCATAATTAACATCTTTTTTAACCTGATGAACATTTTCTAAAGCTTCACGTTTTTGAATTGCAAAACCATCTTGTGAACCTTCAGATTTTGAAGCAGAAGTTTTAAGGCTGCTTTGAAGTTTATTTTGTTCATCAAAAGTTGTTTCACTTTCAATTGCTGATACAGGTTTGGAGATTCTCTTCAAAATTACATCTGTAATCATGTTGATTTCTTCTTGTTCAATAAAGCGACCAACACTTTCTTCCCGTCTTGCATCTTTTACAGTTTTTGTAACAGAACTTGCAGAATCATTTCGTTGCAATTTGCTTTCTGTTATTTTTTCTTCAATGTTAAATTTTTTATCAACTGATCCACTTGATATCGCTGCTTTAGCATGTTCAACAAACTGTTGTTTTTCTGTTTCAGCTAAATTTATATCTGTTGAAGCATTGATTTCTGAAGCTGCCACTGCAGTTTTCTCTTCCACCATTTTTATTTCTGTTGAAACATCATATTTTGCTTGACCAAAAGTGTCAATGAGACTATGCTGTTCAATCAGATTTCTCATTTCTTCTTTCGGTACAGTCATTTTTGAAGATACTTCTGTTTGACTTGAAGATTTTACAACTGATGAAACAACTCCAACTTCTTGCTTTTCAGATTCTAATGATGTTGTTAAATCAGTTTCTGCAGCACTTATAGCTTTAAAACTTGCTGTAGCGCTTGATTGGCTTGTTACTTTTGTCGTTGAATGCGCAGTTTCTGAAGCGTCTGGCTTTCGAATTGCAAATCCATCTTGTGAACCTTCAGATTTTGAAGCTGAAGTTTTAAGGCTACTATGAAGTTTATTTTGTTCATCAAAAGTTGTTTCACTTTCAATGGCGGATACTGGCTTTGAAATTCTTTTTAGAATTACATCTGTAATCATGTTGGTTTCTTCTTGTTCAATAAATCGACCAACACTTTCTTCTCGTCTTGCATCTTTAATTACTGTATTCATACTTTCATGAGAATCTTTTCTCTCCAACAGATTTTCAGTGTCCTGAACAGCAATTGAAAATGCACCTTTTGCTGCTTCTGATAATTTTGGTGGTTTTGAATGTGCCAAAATAGCTGCATTTTCAAAGCTATCTTGTTTATCTGAATTCCATGCAAAATTTGCATTTGTTACAGTATCAGAAAAATCTCGATCTTCTTGAGCTTTAATCTCTTGCTGAATTTGAGTTTTTGCTGCTGAATCTCCTTCATAAAGTGAATGTTGTTCAATTAAATTTCGAACTTCTTCAACACTTTCTTTCATATCTGTGTTAACTGATGATACCCTTTGAGATTTCATTACAGCTTTTATTGATTGATTTTCATCAGAAGAAATGAAAGCACTTGAAATATTTTTTGATTCACTTTTGACAGCTTTGAAAGATGCTTCTACAGATTCCAAATTTGGTATACTGTTAATGGAGGTTGTGGATGCAATGAGGGGTGGCTTCATTGCAAGTGAAAATCCTTCATTTGTTTTAAAGTTTTGTGAAGCTAAAGTTCCCAAAGATCCAGTTAATTTTCTTGAATGTGTAAAGCTTATATCACTTTCAGCAGCAGATGGACCACGTGGAATACGTTTTAGGATAACATCTGTAATCATTGTTACACTTTGTGTTTCTGGAAGATTTGCAGAAGCTTCTAGAGTTCTTGTAGTTTTTTGTTGTGAAGCTGTTGCTCCAACTGAATCAGATCTGATGAAGCTTCCAGTCATTGATTTTTCGGAAAGTACAAGATTTGTTGCGTCAAATGATTTACTTTTTGCAAGACCATGAATTACAGTATCTTCTTGTTGATAGGACATACTTTGTTCTAAATAAGCATGCTCATCTCCAGCTGCTGCGTAAACTTGTTTTTCCTCTTCCAACAAATAATGTGGAAGTTCAATTTTTGTTTTTTCGTCTGCTGAACTGATATCAAAAGATTGAAATAAATTTGATGTTTCTTGGGAAGATTCTCTCATTCGACTATAAACATCCATTTCACTGTAAGATTTCATTACTCTTTGAGAATCTTCATTCTTTGACATTGAATAAAATCCAGAGGATACTGTAACGGATTCTGTTAGTGGTTCTGAAAAATATCAAAGATTAATTTAAATCTTAAAATGAATATTAAATTTACCTGCTTCAACACTGTGCCGTGTTTCTGGAGTCATTGATCGAACATAAGCTCGCATTTCTGCTTCACCACTTTCTCGGGATTTTCGAGTTTTTGAACCTCTTTCACCTTCTCGAATTCCAAAAGTTTGTTGTAGCTCATCCAAAGTGAGCCCACGTTCATCATCTGAATTTAAAACTTCATTAATTGTTGTAGAATCAAGAATCTTTTTAAGATTTTCCATGCGTGCGGCATCGCTTTGTCGTTGCGTTGTTATATCACTCATGGCTAAACTTTCACTTTCTAAGCTTTCTGATTTCTCAACTACATTTTCTCTTTCCATAGAAGATTTTGTAACATTCCATAATGCTTCTGAATCTTCTTCTAAAACTTCTGAATATTGATAAGAGCTTTCCATTGTCTCAGTCATAGATGCTTCAGTGTAGCTTTCGCTTTGTTTGGTTAAAATTTTAATTTTTTCTGTTGACGCTGAAGATGCATCAGTTCTTTCAATACTTGCAGCTTTGAAAAATCCTTTAACAGAAGCAATTTCTGCAATACTTTGAGAAGCACTTGTTGCAACAGATTCTTCTCTTTTTGATAGACCAAAACCTTCGACACGTTTTTCTTGTGTTGCTGCATTTGCATTGTAAGATTCTTGAAGGGTATTTTGGTCATCTGCTGTTGTCATTCCTTCGGCAAAACTGCTTCCTCTTGGAATTCTTTTTAGAATTACATCTGTGATCATTGTTTCTTCATTTTGTTCAATGAATCTTCCAACACTTTGTTCACGACGTTTATCTTTTGCAACAGTATTTGAAGTTTCACATTGCTCCTTTTTACATAAACTAGCTTGAACTGACTCAGATTGTTCTTGGCTTTGCTTTGTGTTTGAAACAATCAATGCTTCATTGGCAGAATTAACTACGATATTAGTTTTTTCTTGTGAAGTTTCTCTGGATAAAGCTGTTTGCAAATCTGTTGAAGATGTGTGATAACTTTTAAAACTACCTTCTGCATTTTGTTGGTTTGTGGCTTTTGCAATTTTTGATGCATTTGCAATTTCTTCTTGCTTTCGAACGGCAAAACCGTCTTGTGAACCTTCAGATTTTGAAGCAGAAGTTTTAAGGCTGCTTTGAAGTTTATTTTGTTCATCAAAAGTTGTTTCACTTTCAATTGCTGATACTGGCTTTGAAATTCTTTTTAGAATTACATCTGTAATCATGTTGGTTTCTTCTTGTTCAATAAATCTTCCAACACTTTCTTCTCGTCTAGCATCTTTAACCTTTTGAGCAACATTGAATGCTGATTCTGATTGCTGGAAGTAAGCAGTAATATCTCTTTCGTCCGTTAATAATTGCTTTTCAGCATTATTTGAAACTGATTCTTTTACAGCAACTTCTGACGTTTCAGTTTCTCTTTTTGCAGCTTCAAAAGATGTTGCTGTTGTTACTGTAGAATCACTTGAAGCATTGATGGAACTTTGAATTTGTTCCAACTGGTCAGTTATTGAACTTTTATTAGCAGATTGATAATTCTCAACAAGTTCGTGTTGTTCGATAAGGTTACGAATTTCTTCTTGACTTTCTTTGATCTTTGAACTAATTTGTTCTTTTTCAATAGATTCAACAGATTTTTCTTTGCTGCTTTCAGTCATAGAAGCATTTAAAGAAGAATCTAATGATGTAACAGATTTACTTCCAGCTTTAAAACTGCTTTCAACTTTTGCTTCATTTATCATTGTTGTTGTTGATTGAGCAGCTTCTGATGCTGCACGTTTCTGAATTGCAAAACCATCTTGTGAGCCTTCAGATTTCGAAGCAGAAATTTTAAGGCTGCTTTGAAGTTTATTTTGTTCATCAAAAGTTGTTTCACTTTCAATGGCTGATACAGGTTTTGAAATTCTTTTCAGAATTACATCTGTAATCATTGTAACCTCATTTTGTTCAATGAATCTTCCAACACTTTCTTCTCTTCTTGCATCATTAACTTTTTGTGCAACATTGAATGCAGATTCCGAATGTTGGAAGTAAGCAGTAATATCTCTTTGGTCCGTTGATAATTGCTTTTCAACATTATTTGAATCTGATTCCTTAACAGCTACTTCTGACTTCTCAGGTTGTCTTTTAGCAGCTTCAAAAGATGCCGCTGTTGTTGCTATGGAATCACTTGAAGTATTAATGGAACTTTGAATTTGTTCCAATTGGTCAGTAATTGATCTTTTATTAGCAGATTGATAATTTTCAACAAGTTCGTGTTGTTCAATTAGGTTAAACATTTCTTCTTGACTTTCTTTCATCTTTGAAAATGTTTGTTCTGTTGCAACAGATTGAACAGTTTTATCGTTCTTGCTTTCAATCATTGAAGCAGCGAAAGATGAATCTACTGAAGTACTTTGGACCTTAAAATTGCTTGCAACTTTTGCTTCATTTATCATTTTTGTTGTTGATTGAGCAACTTCTGATGCTGAACGTTTTTGAATTGCAAATCCGTCTTGTGAACCTTCAGATTTTGAAGCCGAAGTTTGTAAAATACTTCGAAGTTTATTTTGCTCGTCAAAAGTTGTCTCACTTTCAATGGCTGATACCGGCTTTGAAATTCTTTTCAAAATTACATCTGTAATCATTGTAACCTCTTTTTGTTCAACAAATCTTCCAACACTTTGTTCTCTTCGAGCTGCTTTAATTGTTTTTTCAACTGAACTTGTCGAATGTGAACGTTGCAAATGATGCTCAGAACCTGTTTCAGCTATACGAATTTTCGAATTTGATGATTCAGATAAATCATACATTTTGGTTTGAAAAGTGTCTTCTGTTTTTTCCTTGAAATTCAGATCAAAATTTGTATCAGTTTTTGTTTCACTGGATGCTTTTGTGAATTTTTCTTCTTCGGCTTTTGAAGAAGTCATAATTTGCATATTTGTGGAATCAGAAGTTTCAACAAGAGTTTTTTGTTGAATTAAATTTGTTGTTTTTTCTTGCGATTCTTTCATTGTCGAGGACATTTGGGTTTGTCTTGAAGATTCTACAACGGATGAACTTGCTTCAGATGCTTTTTCTGAAGTGAAAGAGCTTGTTACATCTGATGTGCTCAAAGCAAATACTTGGAAGCTTTCTGAAGCAGATGCATGATTAGCTACTTTTGTTATTTGTCCTGCATTTGCAATTTCTTCTTGCTTTCGAATTGCAAAACCATCTTGTGATCCTTCTAATTTTGAAGCAGAAGTTTGCAAACTGCTTTCAAGTTTATTTTGTTCATCAAAAGTTGTTTCACTTTCAATCGCTGATACAGGTTTTGAAATTCGTTTTAAAATTACATCTGTAATCATTGTAACTTCATTTTGCTGAACAAAACATCCTTCACTTTTTTCTCGACGATGTTCTTGAAGTGTTCGATCAACGTTCATATCCGATTGGGATCGGCTTATTTCATGTTCAGTATTTTGATTATTAACCGAAAATGATCTTCCAGTTTCTGCTGATGAAGGATTGTTAACATTAAAATTCGCTGAACCTTGTGATTCGGTCTTTAAATTCATTGCAGTTGTTACATTTGTTGTTTCTTCAACTGCGTTTTGAAGATTGCTTGTTTCAGATGTTACATTTTTATCAGTTAAAGCTTTGCTTGTATGCAAATTATTTTCAGTCAAAGTTTGTTGTTGAATAAGATTTGTATTTTCTTCACTTGATTGTTTAGTGTTAGAAGAAAGTTGTGCTGCACTGGCTGATTTTTGTACAATATTAACAGATTCATTGGAATTTTGTCCAACAAATGAGCCATCAATATTTTCGTTAAATGTTGAAACAGCTTTAAAATCACCAGATATACCTTCCAAATTGCTGACAGCTGCAACTGAACTTGCACGTAAATTTCTGTCAGCATTATTTGAAATGTAAAAGCCTTGATCCGATGTCATATCAGTAGCTTCAAGGGCATCCAAGCTACCAAAGATTCGACTTTGTTGCTGCAGGGTTGATTCAGATTCGGCAATACCACAAGGTTTCGAAAGTCTTTTAAGAATGACATCTGTGATCATTGTTGTCTCTTGTGGTTCAACAAATCTTCCAGTACTATGTTCTCGATTTGCTGCTTTCAAAATTGCTTCAAGCTCTTCTGGAGTGATTTCCTTATTTCTTATTGCAGAAACAATAGCTTCTTCGGCAATTTCAAAATTTCTTTGTGCTTCTGTAACCGCTGAATCTCGTTGATAAGTTTCAGCTTGTCCAATGGAAGAAGCAAGCGAAAATTCAGATGCAAAATCAATTGTTTCATCTTCACTTTGTGAAATTTCGGACCTTTCAGCAATATCTTCAATGTCACATAAATGCCGTGAAACCCATAAATCAGTTTCTGCAGCATGTTGTTCCTCCTCCTCTTCTTGAACTATAACATTGTAATTTTCTTCTGTACATTCCCAAACACTTTCACTGATATCTGTTTGACTTGGACTTTTGAAAACTCTTTCAATTTTTGATTCAGAAGTTTCATTCTGACGTTTTTCAAATTCTTTTGTCATTTGAACCATTCTCTCAGTGGATTCTACAGTTTCAAATTTGCCATGTTCTAGCAAATTCTCAGCAATTGCAATACTGTCACTTTCATCCCTAACATTTACAGTATTCTTAAGGTTAAAATCCTCAAAGGCTTGAGTAGTCATTAAACTATTTGCTGCTTTAATATTCATAGAATTTGTAAATTTTTGCTCCATTGGATACATTACTGCAAATTCTTGAATGCTATTTGATGCGAGTCTAGGTTTTCGCGTTAAAATTACATCTGTTATCATTGTAATGACAGGCAGAAAAACAATTTCTTCCTTATTGCTGCTGGTAATGCCACGACTTTCTTCATCTTCATCTTCATTATTGATGGTTGAGCTCAAATCGAACGCGTCTGTGGCGGGCGAAAGATTTGAGCGATCGGCTAAAAAAGCCGAGCGAAGATTTTGTCCTTGATGATTCGATAAAATGGAGGTTCCGGGGGTTCTTTGAATTGGAACATTTATGCGCTCTTGACTATTTGATTGGATATTTTCATTTTCGCGTAAAATTGAAACTACTCGAACTTGACTATGCTCTATATTATTGCTATTGCTATGGCTTGTTGCAACTGCAGAAGAAGTTGTTGTTGTAGTTGCAGCAGAGGCAGTATGAAGGCGATGCATTTTAGCTCCGTCATCGACATTTTTATAGATTTTTTTATGGGCAGAAAAATAGGAAGAAGAAGAAGAAAAATTATTACCCGTTGAAGTGTTGAATGTTGTTGTATTATCATTGAATCCACCACCACCAACACTGCTACCAATTGAAAAATCTTTCTCTAATGCATACGTATTTATCTTGAATTTCTTCAAAGATGGGGAAGGTAAATGCCCGGATTCACCTTCAAATACCAAAATTGAAGTTGAATATTTTGGACCTTCTTTTCGAACTCGAAGTGTATGCATTAAAGTTTCATCAGAATCCTCTAAAATTCCTTCTTCTGTCCAATGCTCGGACATTCGTTCTTCTTCAAATTCATTAATTTCTGTTCTTCGTCGACCGTAATCATTAAATTCTTCCCTTTCTTCATAACATTCTTCTTCTTCTGATTCGGTCATTTTTGATTGTTGAAATTGTTGTTGTTGTCGTTGTTTTTGATTCGTTCGTTGCTGTTGACTCTTTTTTACCGTTAATTTTAGGGAAGCTGTTTCGCATGATTCAACCGAGGCTTCTCGGGAATCAGTCTTCCATAAAATTCGTGCTTCACCATGTGCAGGCAAAATTGTTTTATAATTTGATAAATGCCATTTCTTTGACATTGTTGCAACATAAATATTATTCTCTTCATCTGAATCACTATCAGATGCCGTTGAAGGTGATCGTGCACGTGGGTGTTGTTGGGATTGTTGTTGTTGTCTTCCTATAATACCAACCACAGCTGCTCGAATGCACACCCATTTATGATAATATTTTTTTAAAAGTTTTTTATAGAGATATCTATTTTTTGAAAGGATAGGGATAAAGCAAAAAAAGAGATAGATAAAAGATTCCGAAAAGATCTGATAGGAATTTTTTAGGGTTTTTTGTTTTTGACTTTCGGAAGAGCCCGCACGCGGAGGAGGCCGAAGTGAAAAGTCCACTCGAGAAAGAAAAGAAAAAACGAAACAACAAAAAAAAGGTTTTGTGGTGCGTTTGTGCGGGATTTGAAAAATTTCTGTGATTGTTTTTTGGGATAGGAAAGTGGTGATGGTGGTGCACACTCAAAAAAAGGATAGTTTTTGGTGGGGTTTTTGATGGTGGATTTTGGATTCAAATCATTGGTGTTTCAAAAGATGATGACATATTTTTTGTCGTCCTTGAAAAAAATAAAAACAAACACCAGAAAGCAAATCAAAGAGTTTGCCCACATCAAATTTTACAAAAAAAGAAACCAAAAAATATTTTTAATGATTTTTTTTATTCCGAAAAACGAGATTTAATTTTTTTGAAAAATTTGCATAATTACCAATGTTTGGCTTCCTTTTTTGTAATCAGGAAAAAACATTCAATTTTTTCAAAAATGAAAATAAAAACCGACCAATAACTGGTTTCGCCCATTCTGATTTAGCTCTTTCCACAAGATTTCCTCGATTTTCCATCATTACTGAGCAGCTTTCCACTTTGATGGAGGCTTCACTACAAGATTTCTGAATTTTTTCTTCTCGAACTGTTTTAACAGATTTTTGAGTTTTTGAGTCGCTTTCTTTTTCATTTTTTAGATAAACCATTGTGGAGGCAGTTTCTTGGGAAACTTCTTCAGAGGTCATTTCAGCTCTTGCAACGGATTTTCCCCTTTGAACATGTTGCATTTCAGCTTTTCGAGGAACTTCACATTCAAGGGAGTACATCACCATGGCATTCTCCTCTGACATTTCACGCACCTTTGTTTTTGCAGTTTCAACCCGTTGAGTTTTGAAGGATTTCTTTGCAGAGGTTTCTTCCTCTTCATTATCTCGGAATTTCTTTTCCTTTTGAAGCGCCACCATTACCGTAACCTGTTCAGCACCTTGTTCATGAACATTCAATCTTTCCTTTATTGTTGAAGCAGAACTTAAAGTCTTTTCTGTTTTTTCTGCAATTGATGAACCTTCTTTTTCAATGGTTTTCATAAATTCAAGATTTTCAAATTTAAGTTTTGGTTTTTCTCGAATTTTGAAAACTGCAGGTTCACCAATTCGAGAACATTCAATTGTAACTTCAAATCGTCCCGCTGATTCTTTCTTGATTAAAGTAACATGTGTAATTCCACCACGTTGTCGGACACCTTCTTCTTCAACGGTTTCATTGGAGGATTCAGAATCGAATTTATTGTGTCGACGAATTCGAGATTTTCCTTCAAGATTTTGTCCGGCTCTTTCCATGTCATATGAAGCCGGAGGGGGTTCAAGCTCTTCTGGAGCAATTGAACTTTTATCAGATTCTGAATCGAATTTCTGAGTTTTTCGAATTTTGCTGGAATCTTCGAATCTTTGTCCTTGAAGTTCCAAATCGTATTCTGCAGGTAAGGGTTCAGCTTTTGGCTTCTCTTCAATGACGACAACTTTAACCGGTTCTGGGATTTCTTGTTCTTCATCACTTTCAAATTTCTTGTCAGTTTTAAGAGTTGTTGCATCTTTGAAGCGTTGACCTTCTTGTTCAAGACCGTAATTTGCAAGGGGTGGAGTTTTAGGTTTTTTACGTTGAACTGTTTTTCGCATAATCATTGATGCCGAAGACCAAAGGGGTTCAGCAATGAAGACTTCATTCAATGATTGATCTTCGGTTCGGATGAGATCACATTCTGCAAAAACATTTGCACAACGTGGTTCACGTCGTCTTGCAACAATTGAATCCACGGATTCAGTATCTGATTCAATTCTACGAATTCTTGGTCCAATTCTTGTTGTATCTTCAAATCGATTGCCTTCATTTGTAAGATGATAATCTTTCTTTGCAAGTTCAAGCTCTTTCTCCTTCTCCAAAGTATCAACATAAATTTTAGCTTGAAGATCCGGAGTATCAACAGAGCTGAGATGATCACTTGCAGTTTCATATGCATATTCTGGAAGGGTTGGAAGTGGCATTGGGGATGGTTCAGGGGAAAGTGGAGCAGCTTGTCCAATCATATATGTTTTAACAATATCTTGGACATCTTCAATCCGTTCAATTTCAACCCTTGTCATTGCAGTTATCTGATCACCATCAAGACTTGCAATATCCGCAAGAAGCTTTTTCGATAAGTTTGCCAAATAATCTGGTTTACTCTAAAAATAAAAAATTTGCATAAAGTTTCTTAGTTTAAACATGGTACATACCATATTTTCAGGGACACCAATATTAGCTTCTTGTGAGCCGATTTCTTTTCCATCTTCAAAAACACTCAATCGATAAGTGCCCGAAGTTCGGACCCCTGTATTTGTGGTATCATTTGCCATTCCACTTCCAGGTCTTTCTTCAATTAACAAAGATCTCTTTCCCATTGTTGTTTTAATTTTGTAATGGGTTGTTACATCTCGAATTGTGTAAGCTTTACAAATTTGATGATCAATTGTTAAAAGTTTTGCACCAACAGATTTTTCAATTTTCATTTTTCCCTCTACTGTAGTTCGAATAATTGGTGGACCTGGTCTTCGAATTGTTTCTTCATGGGTTGCTTCATTTCGGGTTGAAGATGTTTCAGTTCCATCTGCATTTCGACTTTTTAATGTTGAAGTTGTTTGTGTTGTTCTTGGATTTCCATTAAGGGGTGGAAGGGAATGATCTTGCCGTAGGCGATCAACATCCCATGTAAATGCATTTGCAAGTTTAAGTGTTCCACCGTCCTAAAAACATGTTTTATAAGCGATTTTTTGCAATTTTCGAACTTTTTTGCCATTTTTTCGGATTTTGAAAAAATTTTTTTTCAAGTTTGAAGGCTAATTCTTCGTCCCTATACTAAATCGAGGTCGTAGATCACGAAAATGAAGTCGGTTTTGGTCAAAAATGCCATGGCACGGAGATATGCCATGGCACGTCTCACATAGGGCCAAAAATCACATTTTTAAAAAAGTGCCATAAAATGCATATGGATCGACTCCTCTCAACTCAGTGAGTCATAATATAACAGATTTGACCATTTAAACTCATTTTTTCGAGTAGTTATTAGGCTTCAAAGTTGGTGGTATACGGTAATTGGGGGATATCACAGAAAAAGTTACTTACGGGCATACTTTTTTTTGGTCTTATTCAATTCTCCAGATGATTTTGCATATGTATGGAACAAAATGAATGAAAAAAACCTGGCTTGCGAGGGTGTTTTCCCCCTTTGAAACTAAAAACTACATCTCCAGCATCATGTTGGGGGCAGAACTCAATAAATACGTAAGATATTGTCGTGCGGTGGCTTTTGTTATGTAAAACTATGATAATGAATGAATCCTGGATAGTTTCAACACTTTTGGATACGATTTTGAAGAATGGCATCAACATGAAATTTCTAAATTTCGCAATATTTACTCCTTGCCAAAAAGTCAAAGTTATGTGAATTTTTATTTAGTAAAATGAGTGTTAATGCTTTTAAAATGTAAATTAGATACCGAAATATCATTTAAATGCAAAAAATACTCAATTCCGAGACTTATTTATTTTTTCGGATAAGTCGAAATTTACTGCTTTTTTGGTGAATTATCAACGTATCACAATTATATCAAAACTTAAAGATTATGTCATTTTTAGATGTTTACAATAAAATTCAGCATGTTTGCGATGTTTTTGGGTGATTTTAACAACCCTCGACACTTACTTTTTGTTTCGCGACATTTCTAATGTGAAGTTTGACGAAAATGGAAAATGACTATTCCTGTGTGTTGAAATCACCCAAAAACATCGCAAACATGCTGAATTTTATTGTAAACATCTAAAAATGACATAATCTTTAAGTTTTGATATAATTGTGATACGTTGATAATTCACCAAAAAAGCAGTAAATTTCGACTTATCCGAAAAAATAAATAAGTCTCGGAATTGAGTATTTTTTGCATTTAAATGATATTTCGGTATCTAATTTACATTTTAAAAGCATTAACACTCATTTTACTAAATAAAAATTCACATAACTTTGACTTTTTGGCAAGGAGTAAATATTGCGAAATTTAGAAATTTCATGTTGATGCCATTCTTCAAAATCGTATCCAAAAGTGTTGAAACTATCCAGGATTCATTCATTATCATAGTTTTACATAACAAAAGCCACCGCACGACAATATCTTACGTATTTATTGAGTTCTGCCCCCAACATGATGCTGGAGATGTAGTTTTTAGTTTCAAAGGGGGAAAACACCCTCGCAAGCCAGGTTTTTTTCATTCATTTTGTTCCATACATATGCAAAATCATCTGGAGAATTGAATAAGACCAAAAAAAAGTATGCCCGTAAGTAACTTTTTCTGTGTTATCCCCCAATTACCGTATACCACCAACTTTGAAGCCTAATAACTACTCGAAAAAATGAGTTTAAACGGTCAAATCTGTTATATTATGACTCACTGAGTTGAGAGGAGTCGATCCATATGCATTTTATGGCACTTTTTTAAAAATGTGATTTTTGGCACTATGTGAGACGTGCCATGGCATATCTCCGTGCCATGGCATTTTTGACCAAAACCGACTTCATTTTCGTGATCTACGACCTCGATTTAGTATAGGGACGAAGAATTAGCCTTCAAACTTGAAAAAAAATTTTTTCAAAATCCGGTATAATGTCCGATTTTTACAAAAAATCGCTTTTATTTTGATATCATTTGATAGGTGATAAGCTTACTTGTGTTCTGATTACTTTATGCATAGAATTTGTTGAAGCTGCTTTTTGAAGTTTATCAGCATTTGGGGATATTCTTGGATTTGTACTGTACGTAACTACGGTAGGTGCAGTAGGTTCAGTAGATAATCGAAGAAGATCCAATGTTGCTTCATCCAAATCATTTGTTCCATTTGTGGCATTTACACCATTAACATGATGTTGCTGGTGTTGATGTTGATGTGATGATGGAGCTGTTGGTGGACCCCGAGTTGGAAAGGCTGGTGGAAGAGAAGGTTGTTTGGTTCCCATTGCACCGATTCTTTGTTGGGGTGGCAAATTTGTTGTTGCCGGATGTGCAGTAATTGGTTGGAAACGATATTTATCTGGTTTACTGTAAAGCCCTGAGGGGCTTACTGGACCAGGACCATATGTTTTTTCAATTTCATCTTCAAATTTAACAGTTTTTGGGGATAATGGAGCTGAATCTAAAGGTTTTGGATTAATTTTATGCAAATTAATATTTTGTAAATTACATTGTCGTTTTCCTCTTTCATCAAAATCGGTACTTCTGGCGCGAATTTCAGCATAATCACCGGTATCAACACCATCGTACCAGTCATTAAAATTAGTTTGTCGTGTGCTATGAAATGCCGAAGCAGGATGGGATCCACCAGATCTTCTCAAGGGTGCTGGAGATCCCATACCTTCATCATGTTGGCCATTAAAAGTTTTCTAAAAAATTCAATTATTCTTTCAATCAATAATTTCAACAAAGAAAAAACCCCAAGAATGCCTCCAGGTCGATCATGATTTATTGGGATTGCAGCAGCTGAAGCTGACTGCGTAATACCTCGTGAATGAGGAGGTCCTTGTCTTTGTTGTTGTTGTTTGTCATCGCTAAAAATTACCAAAAGATTAAATTTTATGCAAATTTTCTTCCAAATATGTTACCGATTATTACTAAAAATTTGTTTAAAACCTTGACGCATCTTTTGAAATGCCGATTGCTTCTTTTTAGGTGGAGATAATGGCAATGGCAGAAAAAGCGGCGACGAAGCGCCTGTGGTGCCGCTTGTATTTGTTGTTGTTGAAGATTCTGTCGCAGTTAGGGAGCGTCTAGAAGCTTCTTTTTTAAGTTTACGATTAAATTTATCACTAGCAAGAATGAGTGGTGGTTCTTTTGGTTGGACAAGAATAGGTTTAGGGATTATTTCTTCCTCCCCTCCTGATAATCCGAATGTAACAACATCGGAATAAAGTCCCGATGAATCTGGAATTGCAGTTATCGATCGAACAGTTTTATTCTTTTTATTCCGCATTTTTACAACAACATGTTCCTGATGTTCATGCTGATGATGATGTTGTTTCCGTTCATCAAATTCTTTTAAATCTTTGATCTCAGTTTTGTCACATAGATGCAAGGCTGCAACAGAGGGGAATGGAGTTGGTGGTGGATGTTGAAAAGATTTTGATGATCCAGGTTTTGAACTTTCATATTCTGATACACTTCGATGCAACTTTAATGGTTCCAACAAAAGTGGTTGTTCAAGACCACTTTCAGTTTCAAGTCTTTCCGTTTCAGCTGCCTTTGAAACAATATACATTGATTGAGATTCTCGAGATTCTCCAATTCGAACAGGCCGAAGTGGAACAGGAAAATATCCATCATGAATTTGTGACCCTGTTTCACTTGTACAACTTGCTGATAACCTTTTCTCCCAAATCTCTTTTTCATGTTTTTCAATTTCTTTTAAATTTTGTTCATTCGCTTTTAGCACGGATGAATCTGGAAGATTTCGAGACCATTTTGGCAAGAATTTCCTTGGACTATTTGATGATAGCTCATAGACATCCGTTTGACTTGCAGCTTTTCGGGCCCGCAATTCTTTCTTTGATAATTTTCCACCTGGAGTTTTAGATAAAGATTTTTTAGAAGATCCTGGATTATCACATCCACATTTACAACATTTACAATTTACACATGATATTACAGCTAATTGAGTTCCAACTAAATCCATTACTTGTTTTGGTGTTGTTGTTACTGATTCTGCTGGGTCTGAATAAAGATATGAGGTGAGCTGATATGCAGCCTAAAATTGAAGATTACGGATAAGAATGATCAAAAGATTATGAAAAATAGATCAGTGTCGTTCAACTCCAAAATTAGTGTTTTTGTTCTGAGAAAACGGTTTTGTAAAAAACATTGCCTTGGGCAATTAAAAGTCAGTTTCAAAATCCGAAGTCTGTAAAAAATCAAAAAACAGCGACTTCTGGAGATCAAAGTGGACTATGAAAATTGAACCATTTTCTCAAAACAAAAAACCATTTTTCAGAATTGAGTACAACACTGATCAAAGACTTTAAAAAAGACAGTACCGATTGAAATCAATCTTTCTTAAAGATCAATTTAAATTAAATAAAAATGTAATAATGAAAAGATAAGAAGGCTGCTTTATCAGAATATTATCAAAAAAGATGAAGATGTAGTAGGACACCAACACACAAAAAAGACAGATTTTAATTTTTTTGAAGACGGATAAATGAAAAAAAGCTCTCTTTTGTTGATCTCACTTTTTGAAGTTAATTTTTTCTCAATTCTTTGTTTTTCTTTGTAAAAAGTCAATAATAAAAAAGTTTTTGCTGGCTTTTAAATAATATTGATCAAATATACAAAAATCAAAGAAAAAAGCAGTTGAAGGAATTTCGTTGAAGCAGGAAATAATAATAATAAAATATATCTGCTTATTTTTGTTGAAATTATATAACTTTGTTTTTAATAAAATACAAAGTTTTAAAAAAAACTAATAAAAAATATTCGTCGTGTTTTTTTTCTTTCGCTCGTGAAACAATCTTATATAAAGAATAAGAAGAAAATTGTAAGTTAAATTGAATCGAGGAACATGTGGAAAAGATGTTGTTGTAGTAGAAGTAGAAATAGTAAGTAAGGATGGATAGGATAGATGGAAAGGTTAAAAAAATCTTTATTTTTTTCAAAAAAAAATAAGAGAGGGAGAAAAAGAGAACACTTGGAAGTATGACTTTTTTTTTTACTGCTTAAGTTTTTTCAAGTGGTACAAAAAACAGTGAGATGATAGATGGATGGATTTGTGAAAGACGTAAAAATCAAATATAAGTGGTTTTCTAAAATCTTCAGGAAACAATAATAATGGGTTTAGGTTTGCAGCAAAAACTATTGGAAAGTACTGTAGCTATGTTTTGTTGAAACAAGTTTCTTATTCTTTAAGTCTCAAAACGAAAATTTTAACTTAAATTCAAAAAATCAATACTTAACAACTCGAAAATGGTTGTAAGTAAAAATACTTTACTTTTTTGAATCTTATTTTTTTACCTTTAACCCCGGTAGAAGCAGAAGAAGAGTAATGATAAGCAAGTTTTAAAGAAGAAGAAACAAAAGTACCTAAAAAAATTGAATCCACTTGACCGAGCTGCTTTTTACCGGGTTGGCGTCATATTTTTTTTGTTGTTGCAGGGTCGCGCAAGGTTACTTATATTTTTTTCTCGACTTTGCATTGTTTCAAGAGGAGTACCACTTTTTTTATTATTATTTGTATCTCTTAAGTTAGTTTTGTGTTTGAAAGCAGCAGCAAAAAATTTAAGAGAGGGGAAATTAAAAAAACAAAGCTTGCGAGAAAAAAATCCATCGGATATCTTTCTCAAAATTTGAAGATGTTTTACATTAACCTTTTAAGGGGTGGTTTTAAGATAGATATATAAATGTTTATTGACAAAAGTGGATTAAAAAATAAAGATCAAAGGAAACCCATTTGAGCAAGAAAGAAAAAGGCACAGAGAAACAAGGCAACACAGATGCTTACTTTCTTTCTTGCTTAAAAAGTAAAGAATCGAAGAAAATGATTTTACTCATGACAAAACTGAGGGAGGATAAAAAATAACAAAATCCAGATGTGTTTAACAACTTTAAAATGGGATTTTGAACGGAGTTTAGTGGTTTTTTGCAAATAAAATCAATCAAATAAAATACTTTTGATTATGAAATAGAATAAAACACAGGAAAAAAGGCCTTGTGTGTCTTGCAAGGAAATCATAAATTTCATTATGATCAAAAAAATAAATAAAAGTAATAATAAAAAAGTAAAAAAAATATAAGAAAAACAAAAAAAAATACTTTGCATAAGTTTGCAGAAAAAAAGAGATAAAAAATACTTTTACAAAAAATATTTTAAAATTTGAGGTACTTGTAAAAAAACCTCAAGAAAGAAAAAAACAAGAACTTTTGTAAGCAAAAATGAAAGTAAAAAATGGGAGATGAGAGATTGAAAACACAAAAAAACCTAAAAAAACAAACCTCTTTAAGTAGTCGGTTGTACTTTACCATTGCCTCATCTTTTGTCACATTTTCCATAAAGGACCCGGAATCTGGAGTCCCTGGGGCAGTGACATAGATTTCATTGTCTTCTGTTGAGGATGAATCAAAGCTATCCCCGTAGGCAGATTCTGCTTCAACCCCAGATTCATCACTTTCAATTACATCCCGAATCGAAAAAAGATTAAGGGGATGATGATGCAATTCGGGGGTGGACTCCAATGAAGGTTCCGGTTGGGCAAGTGGTGGAGTTTCTGGGGGATCAAATGAGAATCGAACTCGCCGGGGAGTATTTGGTGGAATTGGAGGTGGTGGATATGATGGCGGTGGTGGGAAGTGGAGAACTATAGGCTCATATGGTAATTCATGGGAGGAATCAGATGTTGATGAATTTGAATGCTCTACACCACGCTGACGATGTCCATCAACATGAACAGCAGTAGGATGATCATCAACATGACCCCGATGTTGATGTTGAGGATGTTGTTGAACAACAGGTTGTTCTTCCTCTTCAACAACTTCTTCAGGAATTTCATATGGTGGAGTAGGGGATCGTTGATGATCATTCAATGATGAATCATGGGAACAGGTGGAAATTACACTATTCCGAGCACGAACCAGCAAACTTGTAATCGTAAACATTTTTTAATCAAATATTTTGCTTTTTTCCAACAACAAAATTAAAGCAAAATTTAATAACAAAAAATTAGCAAAATTCGTAATAAAAAAATAAATTTTGATTTTTTGTAAGTCGAAAATAGAAAAGTCGAAAGTTGAAATATTTTAAAATCGATAATTAAAAATATAAAATTGCTAATTTTTTTCAAAGGCGATGACCGTAATCTTTTCTTTTTCTTTTCTGTCAAACAATTGAAAGACGTTTTTTGTCGACAAGAAATTTCCGAGGTTGAAAATGAAATGAATGAATGAAAGATTTTTGTGGATTTTTTAGATTTCACATTACAGAAAAAATGAAAGGAGATCGAAAGTTTTTTTTGTGATCAAAGGTAATTTTTGCTTGTTTAAATTGATAGATAAAAAGGGAGAGATAAGAGGATATGTACTTGAAAAAACAAAACAAAAAAGTAAAAACTTTTGTAAATGAAAAAAGTCTGACATGAGAAAGTGGAAGTAAAAAGTGCGTGATAATATTGACATTAGAAAACGATAGAAAATATTGTGTTTTTAGGTATAAAAAATGATGTTTTCAAAAAAAATTACAAAAATAAGGTAAAAGTTTGAATTTTACAAAAAAAAACTTTAAAAATGACAGTTTTTTTGTAAATTACAGAGTACGGTATAAAATATGTAAAAAGTAAACTTTAACTTACATTTTCGGTTACTGTAATTACCAACTTTCATTGTTGTTGATTACTGTAATATTGTTGCGTTTTTCTTTTTCTTCATAATTTCATTGTTCCAAATTGATGATGGTTCATTCAAATTTCATGTTTCATAACCTTTTCGCTAAAACCCCCATTCCAAATCCCCTCAGGATATCTTGATCCAACCAAATAACCACTTTTTACTCATTTTTGCTATTTTATAACTCTTACAAAAAAATATATTAAACTCACCTTAAATCTCGAAAATACCCTTCAAAATATTTTTCTGTTAATCCAAAGAAGGGTTTAAGAAAGATAAGATTTGAATCAAGAAAATGTTGAAAAACTTCTGATCCGCCGTTTTGTTGTTCGTTTTCAAGAAAAAGATCTTCAAAAAATTCAATTTGTTTTTCTTTTGGAAAAGTTCGTTGTTGGAATCTTTGAAGTACTGATCCAAAAATTAGAATAAATTTGTGTCGTTGTAAATCACTTTCAATCAGATACTGTTCAGTTATCGAAGAAAAACCAAAGAATATTGAAAGAAAAATTGTGGAAAGTTTTTGGGATTTTTAAAGTCCGCCAAAAAAGTGGATGGAGTTGAGAAAAATGTTGAATGAAATGAATAAATTTGGCGGACGCTTTTACCAGAAGCTTGAGCCAATTCTAAAAGTAAAATGATTTGAAAAGAAAATAAAAATGGGGATTTAAAAATTAGAGTAATCAAAAAGGCAATGTTCAACTTAAATTCATAGTTTCATAATAGATAGAGTTGATAGAGAACAGATTAGTTTAATATTCGTAAAAAATATGTTTCTAATAAAGCAAGTTTTACATTAACAATTTGTTTGTAGGAATTGTTCAGACATGACGTCACGCATTTTAAAGGTTAGTAAGGATATACGAAATGTAAGATAGACTTTTAGAATTTCGGATTTTTTTTCGCTCTTTTAACAAAAGTTTTATTTACAACAATATTTAAAAAGCTATCAAAATTCCAAAAACACTTTCGAATTAATTAATAGAAGCTCAGTTTCGACAAAATGTTGTGCTACACAAAAATTAAGATGTTTACTATACAGTCAAATGCCGTCGAGTTTTTGTCTTCAATTTGTTTAAAAATGTCTATTTTTGTACATAAAATATCTATAGCACCTGAGTGTCTATTATTTGTGAATGGATTCTTCGCTTAGTGACAGAAACAAGATATAAACGAAAAAATTTCAGAATTTCATTAAAATTTTATTATTTTTTAACTGCAAAAAGGATTAAAAATAGTTAGAAAAGGTGTGCAAAAATATACGGTAGTTTTAGTCCAAGATACGGCTAAATTTTTAATAAAAAGAAGATATCATAATATTAGGTTATATTGATAATAAATTGAAACCTCAATTACACACAAAATAGTTGCATACTAAAATATACTGTAAAAATTGATGAAAGGAAAGTGCTGTTAAAAATTACAGTATTTATACTTGAAAAAAGTGGTTGAATAAGAGTTTTTATGATCCAGCAGAAATGATAAAAGTTGAATCATTAAAACAGACAACATAAAAAGCAATAAAAATTACAGTACTCAGCAAAACTTATTAAAATATAAGCCAAAAATCAAAATCAAAATCGAAATAATCAATCAGTAAAAATGAGAAAAAATCGACTAAAAGCAAAGCTTAAGCCATCGTTTAAAAACATGAAACTAAAAAAATGAAAAAAATAAACAATTTGTTTCACAAAAAATAACTCTCAAGACTGATATCTTTGCCATCAGTTGGAACGAACACCTTATGTTAAAACAAAAAAAAAGAGAACACGCCTCTTTGAAATAAACCTAAACATCAAAAAAAAAGAACGGCAAAAGTTTCGTGAAACAAAAAAATGGAAAAAAGAATTAATTATCCGTGCTTTTT
Organism: Panagrolaimus sp. LJ2414; assembly: GCA_024447195.1. Classification (NCBI taxonomy): domain Eukaryota; kingdom Metazoa; phylum Nematoda; class Chromadorea; order Rhabditida; family Panagrolaimidae; genus Panagrolaimus; species Panagrolaimus sp. LJ2414. The sequence goes on from JAMRXY010000018.1 coordinate 1,716,591, forward strand.
GTTCTTCAAAATGCAGCAAGGATAAAAGAATTACGGTGAAATCGAAAAAAGAAAGAAAAACGAAATAAAAGCAAAAAAGCAAATCCGATGCAATAAAATGAATTAATTGATGAACATTGCCTCAATTGATAAAAAGATAGATAAAAGTGGTTTGGAAAAACTTTTTTAACACTTACCTTTTGGAAGCGATATTTTCAAAACAGCAAAAAAAGAGTCAAGCAAAAGAAAAAAATGTATGCTTCCAAAAGCTTGGAAAAAGCAGTTGTTTGAATAAAAAAAAAATAGATTTCGTTGATCCAAGCCTTTTTCAAGGATGATAAAATTCAGGATTGGAGGGAAGACAGAGCCCGGCACAAACACACCTTTTTTCCTTCGCTTTTTTTGAAAAAAAGTGTCAGAAATTAATCAATCGTATTTTTCGATTTTCTTTCGTTCGTTAAAAAGAAGAAGAAGGCAGCTTCCAAAAACATAAAAATTAATGCCAAATGGAAGTTTCACTTTCTTTCTTTTTTAAAATCGAATTATAGTTTTTTTCATTAAGGTAGAAGAAGATCTATTATATTTGTTCGTTTCTATTCAATCTTTTTCGTTCGATCGAGCAGTTAAAGAAAATGATGATGATTGCAAATTCTTTTTGTTCTTCTTCTTCGGCAAGCAATAGTAAGCAAGAGGAGGAAAGCTAGCCACAAAGATAAAACAATGTCAGGAAAGATTGTTGTTGTTGTGTTATACCCCCCCCCCCCCCCCCCTCCGGGGCAAGGGGAACAACAGCAGCATTCCAGGACAGCTGTCCTGGATATCTTTGTGTCTTCATAAAAACATTTATTGCTTGCTCATTCATTCCCTTTTTTACATTTCTCTCTTTTTTGCCATTACATTTCTTCTTTCTTTTTTTAGTTACCTGTGCCTTCCCTTTCTTCCTTTCTTATTCTTAGCAGCAACTAAAAACAAATTCTTTCTTCTTTCATCTTATCCTTTCTTCAAGATCAGTGCGCCATCGATGCTGGTGGCAATATATTGCGGTGTTTTAAAAAAAGAAGCAAAAAGGGGGTAAAAATATTGTGGTAGGAATGTCCCCACTTTTTTTGCTGACTGACGGGGGCGGCTGACAGCCCCTTTGATAATGTACACGTTTAAGCATTGTTTCTTTAAAGTTTCTCAAAAATCAATAAAAAATATATTGCAAAAAGTGTATGTTTCATTGTCAGGGATTTGCTTTTTAATTCAATATTTTTCTTTAACAAATGCTTCTTCAGTAAACATAAAATGAAATAACAAAATGGATACTGTAGCATGCTTATTCCAATCAAAAAGTAAAATCTGTCCATTGAATTCAACCATAGATAATAATAATATAAACTTTCATTTACACAAACAACAAATTCTTTGAGATACAGTAAGACAAAAGAGATCAACAAAGTAATATCAAAATTTGAAACATGCCAAAATAAATAATACGGTAATCATCAATTAAGCTCGAGATCCACATGCAACAACTTTCATTCGATCTACAGTAACAGCAATTTGTGAAGCAGGATCTTTTACATCAACATCTCTCATTAAAAATGTCCATACATTATCACAGAATCGATAAGCTTGCAATTTTTGAGCCTAAAATGAAGTCATTTATTGTTTCAGTTTTTTTAACTGACGATAACTATTACAACAAAAACTAAAGCTTTCATTTAAAATAAATCCAAGGTTGTAAAACAATGACAATATAAACTTACTTTGAACTGCATTTTGTTATTGAGTTGAGTTGCAAGTTTTTGATTAATAGCTTTATCAAAATTGAGAAGGATTCGTTTTGCTAAATGTTGAGTAATTGATCCATCATGAGTAAATTCTTCAAGAGTTCTTTCCAAAGCTTCACCAAGCGTGGTAGTTCGGTACATTGTATAATTTAGAGACATGTTTGTAGAATATCTATAAATGAATATTATGAAAAATAAGTGTAAGCTTCAACATAAGCTTTTAATAAATTAATCACGACTAATGTGGTCTAAATAACCATAAAACTTAATGTTTAAATAAATAAAATTAGAGCGCAAGACAAAACTTTAATTAATACAACAACTACTTTGATTAACCTACTTTTTAAAGGAGGCGGAACCTTTGATACTTTTTTATTTCTTTTTCGAAAAAATTCGTTGAATTTTCATGACGATCAGGGTCTTTTTCTTTTGTTCTCTTGCCTGATCGTCAGGAAAATTCAAACGGAAAAAAACGTTAGAGAAATAAAAAAGTACCAAAGGTTCCGCTCCCTTTAAAGCTAACAATTAAATAAAACTAAAAATTATATCAACTTTTAGACACAAAAGCAGTAAACAATCTTTAGTAATTTAAAACAAGAAAGCAGGGCGTAAGCAATTAAATACAAAGCATCTAGTAACAATTTTTAGAGTAAAAAATGCGCAACTTGATGTTATCTATTTTTGAAAAAATAAGAAAGATGAATGCAAAGAGGCGGATTTTCTTGCTTGGAATTAATTATGCACACACTTTTTTTGGGCGGGCATATTTTTGAAATACTCCAAAGAATAACCGACACAAATTTTAAAATTAAATTCAACACTTTTATAAATTATAACAATTTGGATTTCAAAACCATAAGAAATAGAACAAGAAGAATAAATAAATAATTACAAATTTATTGTAAAAAAATAGCAAAAAAATAAAAAACCAAAAAAATAAAGAGAGATCACCAAAAAACAATTGAATCTATTTTTTTCTTCCACCACGTTCTTTAACTATAACCAATACGACTGAATTATTGTTCATATTGTAAAAAGCAAGTGAATTAGTATCTTTCAAGAACATTCCCTAAAAAATACAAGATTACTGTAGGAACATATTTATAAAGATATGAAACTTACATCATACTGTAACTTTTGTTTAGATGCAGGGATTCCACTTTTTTCTTGAATAACAGATTTCAAATGACTAACTAATGAAGAAATGTCCAATGGAAGAGCTTCTTGTCGGGCTGTGCAGTTCCATTCAGCAGCATTGGGGAGACTTGCAAGAACATTAATTTCTCCATTAACCTTTTGCATCCATAAACCAGCTGGAACAAGATCATCTTCCACTCGGGCTCTTTTTGCAGGTGGTTGATTAAATGCATCTTGAACATGTGGAGGTGGAGGAATAAATCTCGGTGGTCCACCTGGAATCATACCAAATGGAGCAGGAGGTGGGATAAAGCCTGGTGGCATTCCAGGCATTCCCAACAATGGTGGAGCTCCAACTGGAACATTCAATAATCTTCCAACACCTTGTGATGGCCCTGGTTGAGGCGGTGGTGGCATTGGAGCATCTTTCTTTCCACTATCAAGTCCATGCATTTTATGAATATCACTTATTTGTTGCTGCATTGTTATTTCTTGTTGAGCCGCTCTTGTCGTGGCATCAATTGTTGATTGTTGTCCATCCCAAATATTCTTTGGCTCATTTCTTGGAGCAGATCGTTCTTCTTCACCCAATTTCTTTCCAATAACTGTTTGTTCCACACCCTTTTCCCCAACACCAAAGATATCAGTACGACGTTCAGCAAGTTTTGAAATATTTCGAGAGATTTCAGTTCCAGATGCATTTGTTGGATCATCTTCAACTCGTTCCATCATTTCACGATCACGTTGTACTTTATATTGTGGATCAACAGTATTATATCGAACATGTTCTTCAAGTTTACTGGCAGGAATTCGTTCATTTGTAAGCGGAGAAATAATATACTGATCTGCAAGCTTTGGTTTTGCGGCAGCTTTTGCCTTCTTTGGATCATAATCTCGAACAATAACATCTTCAGAAATTTCAGCGGATGGTGCAGGTTGATGTACTTGATATGGTGCCCGATATTGCTTGGGCTTAGGTACTGCAAATCCGTCAGCATCTCTGTTAATTTCAGTATCCTCTGGTTCACTTGTTTCCTCTTCTTCTGATTCACTTTCAACTTCCATTTCAACATCTTCATGTGCAGCCTTTTGTTCTTCACGTTGCTGCAACAAAATTCTTGTTCCAACATCTTTTGGAGTACAAAGTGGTGGCAAATTAGCTAAAAACGTAGGTACATATAATAAAAATCAAAATACAAATACTATAAAGACATACCAGTTTCAGATGGTTGATAATCAACGGTTTGAACAACAACAAAATCATGCCAATCAATTTGTGCGTATGCAACCCGTTCACGTTCAGATTCTTCATGGGCTCGATCTTTTATAGCTTTTTGATGCTTCTCCCATGCAACTCGATATTTTACATCTTCCATAACTTTTTCAAATCCAGAACTTTTTGATAGTTCAACGTCAACATCTTGTGGTGGAAGAATTACACGAGTATATTGTTCAACTAGCTTTGTAAAATATGGAAAATTTGAGTGTTGAGGTTTGAGAAAATCAAATTGAAAATTTCGAATTTCTTTGTTCATCAGCGATGTAAGAAATTGTCGACCATTTCTAGCAACAAAAAGGGCTGTTAATCGAAGAATATCCCTAAAAATAGATATTATTAGTGATTAATAAATGTATGATTTGTGGGAAAGAGATATTTGTGTTTTTACCACAAATCGTTAATACGGTGTAATATAGGTATCTATGAAACTCATCCTGTAACTTACAAATCAAAGCCATTGATGGTTGAAGGATCAGTAGTAAATTCAAAGTTTTTTGGTGGTTCAGTTGGAACAAATTCTTTTTCACGAATGTGTTGAACAACCGCTTCTGGTGCTTGAGTACCACCTTTTGGAGCAGCTGGAGCAGAAATTCCATAAGTTTCGTTAGTTTCACCCTCCTTTACCTTATGTTTATAATAAGCATGATATGGATCAGTTGGAGATAAAAATGAGAATTTTGGATTCAACGCTTCCTTTTCTTTAATCTTATTTTCAAATTCTACACCATGCTTTGCAACGAAGGCAGCAGTTTTATCAACGATTGCTAAAAAGGGATATTCCTTATAATGTAAAACTAAATATAAATGAAACTTACTTCGAATATCAGGTGGAGGATAAATAATTCCGATAATTTCTTTTCCAGAAAGTGAAGGCTCAAGATTCATAGAATCTTCTTCACGATTCGAGACTCGTTGAACTGTTGCAGTTCCGTTCGTTGCAACCATTTTGAGGTGTTATTAATATAATTGAAGATTAATTAAAAAATGCAGTAAACTAACAAAGAATTGTTTGATCACTATGGAATTTTTTCTTCCTTTGCCCGAGAAAAATCCATCATACACTAAGAAGACATTTTCCACTCAAGAAACATTTGTCGTTTTTTTTAAACATTTTTTTCAAGCTTTTTTATATGTTGTGCTATTCTTAATTATTTAAAATAAGGGTAATACTTTTTAAATCAACAAAATTGATCTAGCCGTTGCTGAGATCTGCAAAAATCGGATAAAACAGAAATTTTTTTGTACAAGGAAGAAATTGAGCCAATAGTTTCAACACGAAAATATCTTTTTAGTGTACGACGGATTTTTCTCGGAAAAATTCCATAGTGTGATCCAAAAAAACAAAAACTCGACAAAATTTCTTCTAAAAAATTTTGAAATTTGTTAGAGATTGTTTTCGTTTGAAGACATTTGTGTTAAACAACGTGCGTGCGCAGTTTACAAAAAATTCTTCTGAATTTTATCAATTTTTCTTAAAATGTTTTAATAGGTTTTGTTACTGTGGATTTTAAATTTAATACATATTACTAACATCCATGTTTGACACCGATTTATGAAAAAAATTCTGCGATTTTGAACATTTAAATCAATTTAAAATGAATAAAATTTATTAATAACAAATGAAAAAGTGTAACATTAAAACATTTTTACAAAAAAACAAACAACAAAAATTAACAGATTAAATTAATTATTAATAGCACGAGTTGGTTTTGGAGTAGCAGCAGCAACAGATTTCTTATGTTCAAGGAGTAAATTTTCAAAAGTTAAATGCATTCGATTAGCAGCTTCATGTGCTTCTTCGGCAGTTGGACGATCACTTGTAGAAATTGAGAGACATCGTTCAACAAAGAATTGAAGCTAAAAAATATAACTATTATTTACTGATAGAAACAATCAGTGTTTTCTTATTCATTTTTAGTTAGGGATTCGAATCCATTGTTTACAATTGTAATCAAGGATGCAAATTAAATTTAAGCAATTAACTTACTTGACGAGAATAAATGCTAGAAGGAAATGGAAGAAATTTTGCAGAACAGATTTTCTTATTCAATGCATATTCATTTACATTTTCGCCATTGAAAGGAGATCGAAGAGTACAAAGTTCATAGAATAAGCAACCAAGTGACCAGATATCTGATTTAAAATGATATCCTTCTTGTTGGATTCGTTCAGGTGACATATAATATTGGGTTCCAACAACAGAAGTGGTGAAATTTGTTTGAGATTCGAAAATTCGAGATAATCCAAGATCACCAATTTTAACTCGTCCTTGTTGAGTCAAAAATACATTTGCAGGTTTTAAATCTAAAAATAAAATATTGATTAAGGTTAAAAAAAAGATATAGACAAACCTCGATGTAAAATTCTTGCTTCATGTAAGTCTTTGATTCCATTACAAATTTGATGCATGTAATACCAGATTGTTCGTTCGGAAAATAATCGGCCAATTTGTTGCATTTCCTGAAACAATCCTAGCATTGTTAAAAGACTTTAAATTTCATAAAAAACATACAAGAATAATCTTTTCCAAATCCCCGGCATTTGCATGTTCCAATGAGATACATAGATATCTTCCAGAGAAACCTTTTTCAAAGAACGATTCATGACATTTAACAACATTTTCACTTTTTATTCGATTCAATAATTTTACTTCTTTTGTAAAACAATCATAATGCTTTGGATCCAATCTATTAAGCTATAAAAAAAATAATAGTCAATAACAAATACCAAACTTTAGAAGCAAATACTTACTCTAACTTTTTTTAAAGCGACAATCGTTTGAGTTGATTTATGTTGAGCCAAGTATACAGTCGAAAAAGCTCCAGATCCAATTTCATCTCCAAATTTGTAATTTTGAATTCCCTTTGAAGCCACATTTTTAAAAGTTCTTGGTCGTTTTGATGGACAAAGATATGGATGTTTAGATGCCATAATCAAAAATTATAATTTTTTTATTTTTCAAATGTTGACAACAAACAAACAAGATCAATGAAGAAAATGCAGCCGAAAAAATCAGCGTTAATGAAAAAAAATGATTGTGAAAGTTTGGCTTTCTTTTTTTTGAATTGCGCCAAAAAAAGAACTTTCTAGAACTGACCTTCCCAAGTTTGCGTGTCGAGATCCAACAATGTGTTTCGAAATGTTTTTTCTCAAGTGATTTAAATTAGAATTTTATTACATTTTTTAAAAAGTTTATTCACCAATTTTTTTAAAAAAACTTAAATTTTTTACTTTTTGTCATCACGTTATGCAGAATGTAATGAAAGTAAATTTTGTCAAATTTTTTATTTATTCATTATTAGGCTTTATTCAAGATCCATTTTCAAAATTGTTTTGAGGGTCTCTTTTATTTCTATTTAATTAAATTTAATTTCAGTGAAGTTTTAAACATTAAACTTTTTTTTATATTTAAAACTGGTAACAATTTTGGCCAAATGTCATGAATGATAGGGACCAGTCTTCGTTTTTCTCTTTTGCAACCAACCAGCTGGCCATTTTTGCGACGGCAAAGAAAGAAAAAAGCTTTTGTTGCGCAAAAAAGAAAGAGACAAGGGAAGGAAGAAGAGGCCTTATGACTGCCGTAAACAGCAAAAAAAAGAGAAACCTTTTGAATTATTGAATGTTTGCATTTTTGTTTATTTCCAAAAAATATATGAAAGGAAAAGTTTGTTTTAATTCTTGCAAAATTAAAAATGACGGGAAATCAAAAAACATTCAATAATTGGCTTATTGCCAGCTGTTGTTATCTACTTCTTCATTTTTTCATGTTTAAATTCCCCAGCTGGCAAAAGGCAAAAGGGGTCATATCTCTCTTTTATATTTCAATTCTTCAACAACAACTTCAACATTGTCATATTATCCGTTTTTCACCAGTGTTTTCGTTTTTTACCAATCACCGCCGTCGCCGTCGCCGCCGCCGTCGACGGCGACGGCGCTGAAATGGTGCCGTCAGCGCCGCCAACTAAGATTTTGTCAGAATTAACTAATTTTTGGCAGATATATGTAATCAACCATGGGAAATGCATATAAATGCTATGCATTTGTGTTGGAAAAATTGTTTGGTTAAAAATAGAAGAAAATTCTTAATAAAAAGCAAAACTTTGGTAAAAACGCTCTCATCCATGTTCTTTACAGTAATTTATATATAGGTGTAAAGCATTCTTAATGACTAAAACATTTGCAAGAAATTAAGTTTTTTTGAAAAATATTATTTTTGTCTTGGTCCCCCATGTGGAAAAACTATTTTATCAAGGTTGACGGCGCCGTCACCGCTGACGGCGACGGCACGCTTTTCAAATCACCGCCGTCGCCGTCACCGTCGCCGCCGCCGTCGACGGCGACGGCGCGAATACACTGTTTTTCACACATTGTTGCTCAATTTTTTTCTTTAATTTTTTCCCGAAAGTTTAGTTTTTTTTTTATTTTTCTTCATTATTATTGACTTTTTTCTTCTATTTTCTTTCTACCCACAAAATGTAAGGTTTCGAAGGAGAAAAGAGAAACCCCCCAGGCGAAAATCTAGTTTTTTCAATGTTTTTTTAATCATCATGTTTTTGGTTTGTCTTTGTTGTTTTTCTTGAAGGGTAACGGTTTTTTGTTTTTGATTTTTATGTCCCCAAAGTTCAACGTGGTTCAACGTTTTTTTGGTAATTTGGATTTAAAAAATCCATAATATTTTTTGCAAAAATGTAGGAAAAATCGAATTGAGAAAACTAAAAGAAAAAATTAAAATTTTGAACACCCAAATACAAAGTTTTTTAAACATCCTTTTTGATTTTTTGACTACTTTTTTAGTTCTTTTCCTTTTTTGGTAGTCAAACTTGCAAATAGTTGCAACGAACTACAACTTCAGTTGACTACAGTTTCATGAATTATTACTTCTACCGAATGTGCTAACCCTATAAATTAAAAATTATATTTTCAATAAAAGTAATAAAAAATCTATATTTTTGGTCAAATAAATCTTTCTAAAACTTTATATCATTTTTTTTATCAAAATTGATGATTGTAAAAAACTATAGTTAGACTGCCCCAAATCAAAATGAAAAAAACTTCATCGTTCCGTTTCTTTTTTTTTGTTCAGAACGGAGAAGATAGAAAAAAAAACAAATCAGACAATCCATTTTTTTCATTGAATTTTTCAAATAAAAAACGTTTGATTTTTTTTCTTTATTTGCCGTGTCCGTGATCGAACAAGAAAAATGAAAGAAAAAAAGAGAAAAAAGGCACTCCTTTTGAATTTTAATCAAAGCTCTCTGTTTTTTGTGGGTTATTTTTTTGTTGCGTTTTTTTGCGTCTTTTTGAGAAAAAACTTTTTTCTTCTTCGTCTTCAAAAACGTGTCCCCTTTACGTTTTTCCTGCTGCAAAAGTTTTTGTTGCTGCTGTTACTTACCTTCAAATTTTTTCCACCTTCGTTCGTGTTCTTCTTGCTGTTGTTGTTATTTGCTTCTACTCAATATAAATTTTTCTCTTTCATTTTTCTCCCTCTTTTTTGCGCGTGTCGATCTGAAACAAGAAAAATATCAAAGAGAAAAAGAGAGATCAGTCGAAACAAAAAAACTTTTTTAACATTTTTTGTAAACTAACAAAGTATTTATTTTGTTTTCAAACGTTTAAAGTTTTTGTTTCTTCGTGAAATTTTTTTCATCTTTTCAATTTTTACTTTCAAAACTTTCGGATCATGTATTACCTTTAAATAATTTCTAAAACTTTTTATTTAATTTTTTGCTCAATTTTCTTTTTTAAAACTTTTAAACAAACATTGTAAAATCCAAACTTTTGACATTGATCGTTTACTTTTTTTCCATTTTTCTTTTTTTTTCTTCCATCAAATGTTCATAATAGAATTGCTGTTAAATTATTTTGTTCAAATGTTTTTTAGAATGAATGAATATTTAGAAGAGGCAAAAAGTTATGTAGAGAATTTATCGCCTCTGGGGAAGGCTGCATTAGCGGGTGGAGCGGGTTTTCTTGCATTTTTACAGTATAAATGGTGGTCATCTCGCCCAAGGAAAACTCCATATGTTCAACCCTTTACAAAGGATATCGTATATCTCTGCCAATTTCCTCGCTCAAAAGTTATCCCAAGTTTATCACCATTTTGTTTAAAACTTGAAACTTGGCTCAGAATTGCTGATATACAGTATAAGGTAATTAGATGTTTTTTTGTTAAATAAAATATTTTACAACATGTGTGAATAATGTTGGGTTACTGTAGCTTACAGTAATTTTTTTTAGTTTTTTAAAATTTTGTGATACAGTTGTATATTATTAGTTATGAGGTTACTGTAGGTGATTAATTGATTAATTTTGAAGGTTCTAAAATTTATTGAAATTTTTATTAATCCCATCCTTATTTTGTAGAACGTTGAAAATTTCCCAGTAACATCCCGAAGTCGAGAAGGAACTTTGCCCTTTGCCGAATTGAATGGAATTGAATACCCCGATTCAGGATTTGCAATCAGAGATTTATCGAATATATTAAAGAAAGAATCCCTTGAAATTCATTTAAATGACGAACAACGAGCTGCCGGAAGGGCTTTTGAAACTTTGGCGGAACAATCTCTGTGGCCAACATTTTTGAAGTTCCGGGATCAACATGTTGATAAACTTGTGGCATTGACTCCAGGATTATTCGGTCCTTTGAATGGCATTTTCAGATTTTTTGCAAGGAATTATATTTTTTCTCATGTAAGTTTTAAATGGATAAAGTTAATCCTGGGATTTTTTAAATCGATCAACCTCAAAGTGTGGATTTCATAAATCCGTCTTTCGGATATCAAATTCAAAAATGTTAAAAAAATTTTTGAAATATTGATTGAAGCTTAAAAAATTCCAAGAGGGATAGATTTTATCTTTTTTGGATTTCGAAAATCCATTTTTTGGATTAACCAAATCCTTTGAATCCTCAGATTACTGTAATCTAATTTTTTAGACTGAATCAAAACTATTTCACACAGGAATTGGAAAGCATTCAGAAGAAGATATAATTCGATTGAGTCAAGAAGACTTACTTGCAATTTCAAAATTCCTTGGAACCAAACATTACATCACCGGTTTCAAAGCAACAAAAGTTGATGCCGCACTTTTTGGAGTTTTAGCTCAAATTGTTTATTTGCCATTTGATACTCCACAAAAGAATTATATTTCACAAAAATGTCCAAATCTTAGAGAATATTGTGATAGAATTAGAAGTAAGTTTTATAAGATTGATTTTATTAATTACTGATATGATAATTTAACATTATCATATCAGTAATTAGTGTTGAATATTACTTATGTATATCAGCTGATTTGATAAGGACTACATCGATTTTATAGATCGATATTGGCCTGATTGGGAAGATGCAACAAAGAATTTATCAATGAAATCCGATTGGAAAAGAAATCGAACGCCATTGCCATCACCATCTGTTACGCCTGCGGGAAGTATACGTGGAAGTATTCGATGATTTTGATGGAAATAAATAAATAATTCTTTTGATTCTTTCCCCCTTCAGTTTTTATCTTGTCTTGTAATAAAAAATGCAATGATGCAGTTTTTACTTTAATTTTTTCTTTTTTCTATCTCGAGTGACACATTTTTTTTATTGTTATTATTATTATTTTTATATGTGTGAGGCCAAGTGATTTATAGTTGTTTGTTTTTTATGATTGATTGTAGAAAATAAAAGTTTAGATTCTTAACCGTTAAAATATTTATTCAACATTAAATATTATATACCGTAATCCTCAAAGCTTGTAACCCTCAAACAAAAAGTTGTTTTTAATGATAACTTGGAACAATTTTTTCATAATTTTCATGTTTAATCATTGCAAATTGGATATCTTTTGTCATTGTAAGGGCAGTGCCATGATCGAGTTGTTGATGAGCGGAAACGCCATAGGCATTCTTTAATTCAGGACAAAAATTTCCACAACATGATTTTCCAATGACATAATCAGAATCACTGTAAATATAATATGAATATTTTCCTTCATACCTTTGTTTTTGGCGATTTATATCTTTCTAAAAACATTGGACACTGTAATAGATTATTACATCTGGGATTACTGTAGACTACGGTAATCCTAATTGTTATAAAAATTAAAAATTAAATTTGCTGTATTTTATGCTTTAATCATTGAAATACAGAAACCGTTTGAACAGTTACAGTACAAAAAGAACCAATAATTACTGTATTATGGGGGTTTAACTTATTTCGAGGAAATATTTAATTACAGTAACTTTACCATATAATCAGAATCACAGTACATTCCATTATTAACATTACATGCATGAAAATTTGGGGTACATTTTTCAAGTCCATATGCAACCCCTGCAACAGCGATATAAGTATCAATGAGATTTGTAAGTGGTTTTCCAACTGAAAAATAACTGCTTTGATTTAAACACTTTTAAGATTTTAAAACAACTAACGATATTCATTTGTGTCAACACAATATCCACCAAGGATTGCTTTTCGAGTTATTGCAACTCCCATTGAATATCCAAGAACATTGACTTGTGATCCAGTATAATCATAAACAGCTTTGATAAAATTTCGAACCTAAACAATATTTTTTTATTAATAAACCTATTCAAATATGTTACTGTACTTGTTTAACATCTGCACATTCCATATCCTTGTTGAACATTGGAGTTCTTCCTCCATCACCTTGAACAACAAATTTGCATATTATGTGACCTATTAGTTCAACAGAAAAACATACCGTAAGTTGTTGAATATAATTCTGATCGATTATAACCCTTTGAAAGAAAATAATCAACATGTGGAACGAAAATTCCTGCTCTAAGTGTAACACCATGAATAAAAATAATTGGCTAAATTTAATAAAATTTGTAAAAAGATTACTGTAACTATTAATATTTACTTTATGTCGAATAATTTCATTCCGAAATGTCTTCCCTCCAAAACTTCCCATCATTCCTCCACCCATATCAATTCGATCAAGGCTTACAGCAACTCCATTACCGTAATTTCTTGAAATAAAACTATGAAAATCTGGGGTTAATTCACCATTGGCCCATGACCAAAGAACAACATAAAATAGAACACCAAATTTGAGAACCATCTTTTGAGTTTCAAGATGCACCAAATTAATAATAATGTTTTACGATGTTCAAAATTTTAACAATCAATGTTCAAAAAAATTTTTCTGTTATTTATTTTAAATTAAATGTTTCATCAATGCAGTCATTGTCTTTAAATATAAGAAAAAAATACAACCTTTAATACATACGTTTTCCCCGCAAAAAAATTAGTCATTCATGAGAAAAATGTTAGAAAAAAAACAAATGATTTTTCTGGAAAATTTGATTTTTTAAATTAAATTAAAGTCATTCCGAAGGATTCGAAAAGTCATGACAACCCATTTTTTGCAATCGATTCAATTTTTAAAAATGGCGCCAAATAAGTTAAAACATGACTTAAACGAAAATCATTATTTTTGAAAAAAATCAAATTTTCTCAATTTGATGTAAATTTCAACACAGATATTTAGAACTTACATTAAAATTAATGCTTTTTTCACAAAATAATTAAAGATTTTTGTTTTTTATAAATGTTTAACATTAAATATCATTAATTTTCAAGCACCTTGGATTTCTTTGCATTTTTTACCTAAATTTTGTAAAAATAAATTTAAAAATTTGCGGAAAACCCGAACAAAAATAATAAAATGGTTAAAGTTTTATATATGGAATTAGTCTTTGCTTTTGTCTTTTTTTTATCAATTTTCAATATCTATAAAAGCATGCTTTTGTATCTTCTATCTATAACATCAATGTCATGAAAGAATGCTTTGTGTTTGAAAGACTTGATATTGTTCGAAAATAGTTTAGATCACGGCAGAAAAAAGCAGTTTTTTATGTAAATGTCACAAACATAATCTAAATTAAAAGAACATTATTCTATCTAAATCCCAAACTTTCATCGTCACTATGATAAAGTCTTTGAAGGCATTGTTGTAACATTTCCAAAAATCATTGTTTACTTGTTTACTCCTACGCTTTGTGTAAAATCATTTTCGCGAAATAATCGACGAGTTTTTTCTTGCCGCTTTCTTAATGTTTGTGGTTTTCAGTGAAACAACATTCATTCATATGCAAACCTGTGCTGTAAAAATGGATACTGTAAGCTAGCTTTTCCTGAAGACTATAACAAAAATACATAAACGTAATATATTTCAGTCAAGAAGAGGCAATATTGCAGTATTATTTATAAACATTATAGAATATCAAAAAACTGAAAAATTTAATCGAGAAGGTGCTGTAAAAGATGAAAGATATTTAAGAGAGGTCTTCGATGGGTGCCGATTTCTTTATTATATTAATTTAAAAGCAAAAGTAAGCTTTTTGTAAATCTTATTACACATTATACAGTATGCTTAATATAATATATAATTTATATTTTACAGAAATTGCGATATATTATTCATAAATTTGTTACATCATCAAAGAATAAACGTTTTGAAAATCTTGTGCTTATTGTTGGTGCACATGGTACTCGTGGAGTGGATGGTGAAGCCTTTTTAGCATTTGATGAAAAGAAAATCGGAAAAGAAGAGATTATCAAAATCTTTGAACGGATTCGTAATCTTAAGGATAAGATTATTACATGCATTTTACAAACCTGCAGAGGAGGTATGATTTTTTAAAATAAAATCGTTAATTTTTAGCACATGCCCAAGTACAGGTTCCTATGACATGGAATCTGCAATCATCGTCCCAAAAATTTCTCCACTTCAATGTTCAATTCCCCAGATGACTATCGTAAATGTTACCCAACCACATACGAAATCTTTCCGTTCAAGAGCAAATGGAAGCTTCTTTTTCCAATCAATGTATTCTGTATTTTTGGGAAAGAAGCGTAGACTCGGAAATTTTCGTGATTTTTTTGAAGAAGTAATTTTACATGTTTTAAAAAAAAGATATCCGAGCATGTATTTAAAAAAAATATTTAGACATGCTCACGACTTAAAAAACTTTTACCATTGGGCATTATCCAAAAACCACATTTAGAAAGCAACTTTTATAAATTTTAAAATTGATTGTTTGTAATCGGCTGGTTCCGATATCTCATTTATTTATTTTGTTAAATTATTTGTTTCTATTGTTATAATTTATAATAAATCTATTTTTGTTAAAAATATTCTGAGCTGGAGTAGTTTATGCACAGTTTAATCACAGAATTCAATTTATATGCTAATTTATTTGGCAAATTGAATCTCCGAAATACAGACTTTTTGATAATTTATTATCCAAAATTACACATTTAATTAACTTATTTTTGTTTATTATCGTATAAAATTTGATCAATTATAATAACCAATGCAACAATGAAGGCATCATTTTCATCCCCAATTATTTCAACCCCATATGTGTCAGCCCAGGAAAAGAATTCTTTGTCGACGCTTGCAACCAATCGATCATTTTTCGTTAATCGAAATGAATGTGCCGCAAAATCAAAACCATGCATAACATATTCACCAAAAACTGAATCAATTGAGAATTTTTGTGTAAAACATGTAAATTCTTGTTTTACGGTAGCTAATTCTTCATTGTGATTGGGTGATAAAATTTTATATGTTGGATGAAGGTGCAACATTTCTTGTTTAATTTTCATCAATGGACTGAAATGTTAAAGTTTTGTGTGGGATTTATAAAAATATAAATGTTGTCAACATACTTTCCAGTCATATTTTCCAACACCATATTATCACCAATTGTAAAAGGTTTTGATTGAACCATAAAAACGGGTTGTCCTGCAGCATCTTTAATTTTAAAAGCATCAGAAAATGAAAAAATCTTTTCTCGAATTTGATATCGTCGACTTGGTGGTGCCGGTTGTTGTTGAAAATGAAAGTGATCAGATTGTGATGAAGGTGGTGGTGGTTCATAAAAAGACATAATTTGCAGTTTTAACAACGGAGTTGTTTTCAAAATGTGTGAAAGAACACAAGCTTCGTAAACAAGAATAAATTACAATCTAAAATAAATGTTTTTATATTTTAAAAAAGTTAAAAATGGCAACATTTATTAGAAAAAAATTGCGAGCATAAAGAGAATATCGTTTTTCTTTCCTTTTCGCCCCCCCCCCCTCCATTTTTGGAAAAGCATATGCAAATTTGCGCGATGTGAATGAGGGGAGCGAAAAAGAAAGAAGTACGCTACGCACGTTAGCCAAAAATTCGCGCTACAGCCTTTTTTTCTTTTTTCGCCCCCCTTCAGAAAGAGATTTTTTCAAATGCAAATTTCGTTTCATTCCAAAACCGAAAAATGAAAAAAAAGAAAAGGTTTTTTGAGGGGGGGGGGGCGTAAACGAAAGAAGTGCCATAATAAATTTCGAGCATAAAGAGAACGTCGTTTTTGATATTTCTGTTTGGAAAAGAACAATAAAGACAGAAAAGGAGAAGAGAAGAGAAGAAAAAATCCATTTAATTTTATAATGGTTTGTTTTGGTGGAAGGATTTTTAAATTAGGAATGCTTTTTTGGTTGTTAGCTTGGAAGCAAAAAAAACATCCAACAACCCCAAAAATGAAATAAGAAAAAGGCAATGCTTCCGTCGAATAATAAAAATTTGGTTCTATACTATTTTTATTGTTCAAAAAAGAATTGATACTATTTTTTTCAGAAAACCAAAAACGAAACAAAGCTTTTTCATTACAAAAAATTTAAAGAAAATGAATAAGCAAAAAAGACCCTGAAACATAAAATTTTGAAAAATAAACAAAAATGCATATATTTTTTTATTTATGGTTGTTTCAGCACATTGCAAATTTTTAGAAATGGAAAGAAAAAAAGCAGAATATCGACGTTTGAGAAAGAGTCATATGCCTTCTTTTTTCTTTGCGGTTTGTCCTTCAAAAAAAGGGGAAGTAAGAGTTGTTGTTGTTTTTTGTTGTGGCAATATCCAATAAAAGTAAAGGCAATTTAGTTATCTTTCTTTTTTTCTCAACAATTCTTTTTGGATCTTTAACAACTACCAAAAAAAGAATTTAAAAAGTATTAAAAAATTGAAAAAAGTTATATTCAATTTTGGCAGTAAAATTCCACTTTCAGTTCCAGTCACAGGCTCATCCCTTTCACTTACAATCCTTATATCCAAAATTTTAGATTTTCAAAAATTCAAAAAATAAACGCACCTTTGAAATCTACCGAAACGGAACAATAGAGAACAAAAGATTTTTTTGCCTTAAAGGCATAAATTTTTGATTATTGTGAATTTCAGATGAGATGAACGAATTCTGTATCAGCCTGAGTTAATCGAATTCCGAGCTTCAATTAATAGAAGCTTTTGGTGGATACATCTATAAAACCGGCTGAAATCTCAAAGATGACACTTGTTTTTCAAAAAAGTTTTGTTCAACTAGCAAGCTCGGTCCTTATAATATGGTTTTTCCCTAAAAAATTTGCATGTCATCCTTAGTGGGGTACTTATACCCCGAGGGGGGCTAAGAAATCGCTACTCGAAAAAAACATGGGTTTAATTCAAGCGGGCATTAAAATGAAAAAAAAAACAAAAAAAATATTTTTCAAAATTTGCATATTCGTCCCCCGTCGACAGTTCGGTCCCCGCCTCCTTACATTTTTTGTTGCACACTTAAATTTTTAAAACTTCTGAATATTATTTGATCGACATGTCCAACGAACGCAATTGGTGGTATACAGATTTCATGCTTGAATCAACAGATGAA
Organism: Panagrolaimus sp. LJ2414; assembly: GCA_024447195.1. Taxonomy (NCBI): domain Eukaryota; kingdom Metazoa; phylum Nematoda; class Chromadorea; order Rhabditida; family Panagrolaimidae; genus Panagrolaimus; species Panagrolaimus sp. LJ2414. Next base: position 1,734,460 of record JAMRXY010000018.1, read on the forward strand.
GGAACAGCTGCTACATCAATTAGCATCAGAAATTGCACTGATAAAACAATTAAAATTGATATAATACCCGTTGCTCGACAAGGTCGTGAAGTAAGTTTTTATTATATATCTTTATTTAATGTAAATCAATTTTAGTATGATTTAACTGTAACAGCCGCTGAAATCGCCCCAAGACATTCTATAATAACAGAAGTCAGATACAGCACACAAATTGCATCATCACACGCTAAATCAAAGCGTCCAGTAATGAAATTTGAAATTTTTTATAACGGAAAAAAATATAAGTCATATTTAATCGGTAAATTAAAAGATGGACATAAACCGCCTGTTGATCCAATTCGATCACATTACTTGTTATCAATTGCATTTAACAGAGTTGTGTTAATACCAACTGTTAGTTTCTTTTTCTATTCGGCATTTTTTGTTTTGGCTACTGCAAAAAAATTTGGAATTATTTAAGTGCTATTAATAATAACTAAATATGGCGCTTTTAAGGCTCCACAAACAACAACCACAACTCCTGCTGAAGGAGCTACAAAAGCTGCCCTTATAGATTGTCTAAAATTTTTTAGTCATGATAAATGCGAGGTAAGAATTCAAATATCGAGAAGACCAATTAAGTGTCCAAGTTTTTTTTAGAAATTGTTTAAATCTAAACAATAAGTAACGAATTTCAAGGGAGGAAGGGTGGGATCGCCTGGATGTTAGAACAGGCGACGATCGTGGTCTGGACGACAGCTGAATGGATTATTTTGTGGAGCGCCTTTTCGTTTTCCTGATTCTGGTTTAGTCTTTCAAACATTTGTACGGTATGTTTTTTGCCTAAGCAGGCGCCTCAAAGTAATATTTGTTATTCTATTGTTTTATAGAAAAAATATTTCTGAAACGATTTATTCTACAACTTCAGTAATTCCAATGAAAGTTTCTCGCTCAACTGATATTGTTTTTCAATCAACAACTTCATCTCAAAATCGATTGATTTTTTAAATGTTTATTTGATGGCATTTATTTTTGTGTTTGTAAGCGTGAATTTACTCCATCAACTCAAGTAAGATTAGGTAGGCAATTTTCGATATACAGTACAATTAAAGTATTATGTTCAACACAAATATTTTAGGTCTTCAAATGCTTTATGGATTAAAACAATTGCATGAAGTTGAGTATGTATTTTTAACTTTATATCTACCGTATATTAATAAGGTAAATGTGTTTTAGATATGTACATCGAGATTTGAAGCCTGCAAATTTGGCAATTGAAAAGAAAGGAAAAGCAACTCAAGTCGTTCATTTACTTGATTTTGGACTTAGTCGTGAATACATAATCACTGTTGATGAAAACCAAGAAATACGAAAGCCAAGAGAAAATACACTTTTTCGGTATGCTTAATGTTGAATGCCATCATTAAACTAAATCTAATAATAAAATTTTAGAGGAACAACAAAATATTGTTCTGCGCATGCAAATTGTCGAGGTGAACAAGGTCGAGTTGATGATTTATGGTCAATGGTGTATGTATTAGCAGAAATGAGAAGACCATTTCAATGGGATCAGCTTCGAGATATTCAAGAAATCGCAAAACTAAAGAAAGGAACTTCTGATGATAAACTTTTATCAAAGATGCTTGGAATTGCAACACATTTACGAGAACTTGATTATCATAAACGACTAGATTATGCAAAACTTTATCAAATTATGAATGTAAGTTTTTTAACCTTATATGTGCTACAGTATACCAATATATATAAATGTATTTAGGGTATTATGGTAGAATTGGAAATAAAGCATTCAGATTTGTTTGATTGGGAAAAGCAACCAAATTACAGTCCATTCGTTGCCAAAAATTAAGTCGAGATTTTGTTGAATTTTTACTTTTTGGAAGGCAATCTTTTTGAATGTCATCAGGGATGATTTTTTTTGAACGTTTGATGAACATTTCAAGGGGGAAAAGAAATCGCTATCAGTTGGGCAGCCTTTTGTTAAATCTGTGATAACATGATATGTATCATGCTAAAGTTTAGAGATATTCAGGGATTATTGATTAGTGTGTTTAGTGGATTAACCTACAGCAGAATAAACATAATATTTAAGCTTTGTCATCCAAGAACATTCGGGATCATTGGGATGGATGATGCAGGAAAGTTTGAATTGCATATTGAAACTAGGGTTGTCAAATGGAGATCTCCATCGGGAGATCTCCCGGAAGATCTCCCACTTTTTTTCCGGGAAATCTCCCGTAATCTCCCGAAAAAATTTTTTCAACATCAAAAATTTTAAAAATTTTTTTACATTTTTGGTGATTTAATAAAAACAGTCAAAAATCATCAAAAAAGCTTAAATTTTGGCTCATTTGATTGTAATTACCCATTCATATTTTTTTTGTCGCTCAAAACTTGTTAAGATATTTAATAATTTACAACAAACTTATGTTTTACTGACATTTAATCTTGTCACAAGGCTACAAATTGAAAAACTTAATTATTCTGAATTTGTTAATGTTAATACTGACAAAAAAATCATTTTTGGTACCTGACTACCTATTTTAGATTTAAAATTTTTATTTAAAAATACCCTAATTGAAACATTTACCTAAAATAGACAAACATGATCTTCATCAGTTGGTACAGTATGCACGGGAATTGGAGTCCAATGAGTTGGCCAATGTCGTTCATCAGAAGGAAAATCAAAACCAGGTTCACCGGCCGGAAACATTCCAGCTAAATTTGATATTGCAGAAATAATTGTTCGATTAACATCGGTACTTCGAATATAAATTTCTTTTGGATTATATCTTGAACTAAGAAATGATTATTTACTGCAAAATCGAAGGAAATTTGCACACATGGTTGTTATTTTAACGCAATTTTGAAAAATCCGTAAAACATTATTTTTTACCAAAGTACCCGGAATATTAACAAAAAACAACAATTAAATGTTACGCAACATTAAAATACACAAAATGATTAAAAATGAGGTCGTTGAAAGTGAATATGAAGAGGAAGAAGAAGATGAAGAACTTTTTGGAAGCAAAAGTTTAACAAGATTTGCAGCTTTTGAAGGGCATCCTGCAGTTTGTACAATTTCAAAGCGTTCCGGAAGTCGCTTCGATAATTCCAAGGCTTCATTGTAACATGCCGTATCCGAATATGTATCCACCACAAGGCTGTCATGACTTTTTAACCAAAATTTCTAAAAAAATATATATTTTTAAATAGATTTGATTAAGCTCTTTTTAAGTGCTCTTACAAGACATAAAAATCTTCGACGACTAGATGCAATAAGGAAAGTTTCATTTTTAACTCTAAAGCTTGAACGGCAGACAAATGTTTCGGTAATGGCGATATCGGTTTGAGAATTTGGTAATCGAACTGAACAAATATCAGTTAAATTCATTCGAGTTGAAATATCACATCCAACTGATAGCAAAGGTTTTGTACATTTTTCTGAGAACAGTAAACCTTCATAAGGGCATTTAACCTTAAAATTTTAATTAATAGGTTTTATCCTTTATGCAGTGAAATACAACATGGTTACGGTTACAGTATGCCAATTCAGCATTTTATACAGTATACCACAGTACTTCAAAAAAACTTACAACATGATCATCCTTAATTAGCATATCAAATGAAAAAACTGTTTTTTCACTCGCTTGCAATTTTTTACATAATTCCATGTCTGCAGCAGCCATTGGAACACTTGTGACACTTATTACATCAGAAGAATGTTTACGAGTCTACAAAAAAAACAAATGACATAATTAATTTAAAAAACATAAAAAAAAACAAGTTTAAACTTGTGAGTCCAATTAAAAAAATTTAAAGGAATTTAAAAAATGCATTGAAAAAATAGTTATATCGTATTTGTCAAATGAAAAAACTATTAAAACTTTTATATCTTTCTTTTTAATGACAAAAAAGTTGATGACAGTTGTGGGAAAATACAATTTACAGCATTTTTGATGGTCTTTAAAGTTTGAAAAAGATATGCCTTTTCGATTTTTGATTCAGATTCCACTTCCGAGAAATGGAATGTCTCGAAAATGGTCGAATCAGTTTCTTTAAAAATCCATTAAAAATATGCAACTTACTTTAATACATGAGATCCCAGTATTGCAACCTGTTGTCTTTTTCACCACAAATAAATCATCTTCACTGTGAATGCAAAGTGCTTTGACAACTGTTTCATCATCCCTTGAAATTTCTGTCCATCGACCTTTATTTATTTTGATTGTGTTTCCTGTTGCGACCGAGGTCCATGCCGCGAAACCTCGAATCACGTGTGGAAATGTACATGTTGGTTTTGGTCTTTCAGCTAAAAATCACTATCAATATCAGGGGGATTAGATTTATCCCCTCAGGCATAAATTACAAATAAAACAAAAGATTACCATTTGAATATGTTAAAACCACGGAAGCTCTATCCAATGCAGTTAATTCCAGACAACTGCTATCTGCTGACATTGCAATTCTGTTTGTGGCTTGATCAACAATAAAGCAACGAAAATCTCCAAGGGCTGGATTGAATGGATTTCCAACAACCCGTGCAGCAAAATAATAGGTACTGTAATGATTCCAATCAGCAATACATTCGTATGCTTCATCTGCAATATTTAATTACAGTAATTTTATGATGTAATATTACGTCATTTTTATGAGTTCCATTAATAAGATAAAATTCCTTTGAAAAAGATAAACTTCATATTTTGAAAATTTGCATAATACCCCTAACATGTCCAACAACTACAGTAAATTCCTTACCATGTGTAACACTTTTTGTTGCATGTGGACATGAAACAAATGACAGTCGAAAACGATTTGGAACTGAACATTCATCAATCATTGAAAGGCCATCATTTCGACAAAAACCTGATGAAATTTGATATGCAAAACTTGAGGGGATTGGAATTGGACATGAAATTGGCGTTGGATTTGCTGTAAATATCTTTCTTTGTTTTACTGATTAAAATTTGCATATAAAAATTACTTCTAAACATTGTAAAAAGTGGTGAATCTCCAGCAATTTGCCGACAAAGACCCTCCAAATCTGTGTCATCTCGAACGCATAAACCTTAAAAAAATAATAAATTTGCAATAATTTTTGGAATGTTTTTTGTTTGAAAATTTTCTTACTTTGTTTAAATCGAATAACATTTGGGTGAAGGGTTAAAAAAAGAATGCAACGATAGCATGTTTCGGTTTCACTGAAAAAAATAAAAAATATAAATAAAAGTGTAACCTGTTTTTTATTAAATGAATTATGAGCTTTTGAAACCAAATAAAATAAAAAAAGAAGGTTTTTGTCTAGAGATATTTTTTGTTTGAAACAGTTTTTAATTATTGAAAGTTAATTATTTAGGTTAATTTTTGATATATATAGTCGATGCAAATTGGCCTATGGGGAGAAATGGAAAAAAGCCTTTGAAAGTAAATTAAATTTTCGATTGTAAAAGTTGAAGAAAACTTAATTAAAACTTTTGGGTTGAAAAAAGAGAAAAAAGATGAGTTCATTGAAAACAAAAAAGCTAAAACGTGCATAAATAAATGAATTCTTTGAAAATAATTATTGTACTAAAAACGTGATTATGGATGTCAAAAAAGCTAAAGATCGCATACAGTAACTTTAATATTACGGATCAATGATCTCACCTCACTTAAGCTTTCTTCTACTCGCCAAACCTGCATATCAGGCATTCAATGAAGCTACTTTTGCTTATTAAAGCAGCAAAAACAATGCTCATTTGATTATGCAAAACAGAAGCCAAGTTGAATCCCTGATTTTCATGTTTGGTTTATGTGAGATTCAACTTCTTTAAAATAGAAAAATTTCCCTTTCGAAAAATTAAATTTTGAAAGAACCCATCCTTAAACCCAGAAGCTTAACCTTGAAATTAAAGAACTCCAAAGAAAAAACGAGTTTCTTTGTTCTAACATTTTTTTAATCAATTATCAAAAGTAATTGTTTTCTTTTATTTTACAAAACTAATCAATCAATCAAAAACTGTTTCAGAAAGAAATGCTCTTTTTCCTTCCAAAAAAATAAAAACTTGCCTTTTTTGTCGAACAACAAAGAAATCTTTATTCTTATTTTTATCGGATCCTCGAATGCAATCTCCTTTTGTTTCGAAATGACTTTCATCAATTTTTAGGATTCTCTGAGGCCCATCATCAATATAAAATTCTCCAGTAATTGGGAATCGACATGGAAATGTTGAATTTTTGATTGAAAATAATACAGATTTCTGCTTTGCTGTTGCGGCTGCTGCACTTAAGCCATTTGAAATAAAAATACAAATAATAAAATAAAGGATAAATTGAAGGCATAAATTTAAATATCTCATTTTTGTTTATCCCATAATATTACTTTTTTTCAATTAATTACGAAACCATTATACGTAAAAAATTAATAGCTTTATAAAAATCAAATTTAAACGGTTTTAAATTCAATTTTTTGTTGAAGAATAAAAAAGTTGAAGAAAAACAACAAATTGAGCAATGAATAATTGAAACAAAAAAGAAAGGGTTAAAGTAATATAGTAAATGATGATGAGATGATGATGATGATCAAAACTACGGCGAAGAAAGAAAAGAAGAAATTGTTTTTGAAAATAAAAATGAGACACACGCGTCGAAAGAATTTTTTCTTCTTCTAAAAAATTTAGGGGGAGTTCATTTTCTTTCTTTTTATTTTCGTTTTTCCCATTTTTGGGAGAAGAAGAAGAAGAATCAATGTCAATTTTAACTGCTGCTGCTCATTTTTTTTCTCAACTTTTTGTCGCCGAGTTTTTTTTGTCTTTGGGGGTTTCTTCTTCTTTTTTGCCATAAACATTTTTGAAGACATCAAATTGAAGTCTTTTAATTTGTGACAGACTGTTTTTGAGTAAACATGCAAATTTAATTTATCTGTTTTCTGAAAATTTGCTTAATCAATAAATTTTGAGATTTGCTTATGACAGCTGCTTTCAACATCAAAACTTATTGCTTGGATTTTTTTGTCTAAATTAAAATGCCATTTTTCATTAAATCCATTTTTATTGTAAACTTTAAAAAATATTGGTAAGTAAAATTTTTAACAGTTTTCACTTTTTAATTTTGTGCTTGTTCATTATTTTGTTGAGGTTGTGCCGGTTCCACTCGATTATTTCTGCTTCTTCCATTTCCATTAAAATGTCGAATTTGATTAGGCGTAAAACTCACCAAATCTGTTGGAATGTATGAAACTGATGCAACTTTGTTCAGGCATAAATTTGTTTTTACAAAATTGAAACATGCGTTACGGTATTGACTGATCACGAAAATTGTTGTTAAAGGATTTGCCACTGGAATACAGGAATAAAAAAATGACAAAGATTGTCCTACCCCGGGGATATTTGCTTTTGCCACACCCATTGTTAAAGCAATTCCAATTGGAATTATGCAAATTACTGTTGGAACAATTGCCTAAAATGAATTAATAAGATAAAAATGCGGATATATGAAATCCGAACCTGTGCAATTAAAGTAAAAGTCATTTGTTTTTGAAGTTTAAAAGTATTGACCGACATTTTATTTTTCATAATTGAAAGTTTTTTGTATATTTTACAATTGGTATAAAATATAATACTGTAAGATGTAATTACCAAAAAATAAGAATATCCAAATTGAAACTTTAGCTCTAAAGATCGAATATCTGCAACAACAAAATTTGGGACTCCAGCATAATAAAAAGAATCTTCGGCAAGCAATTTTGTAAGAAATTCTCTTGATTCCGGCTTATACGAAAAAACAAGAATATCGGTTACAGTATAAATAATTGCTAAAATAGTTGGAAATGCAAGAATTCCAAAATATTGTAAAAGTGAAAGTTTCCGTTCATGAACAATTAAAAAATATCGGTAAATGAATTGAACAGGAATTGAAGTAAGGCAATAAAAAAGTGAGAAAACCCAAAAATGAATTAGAATATTATTCCATGGAGTTGGAATATTCGTGAAAAAACCCGTGCACATCATGTAAAAGTATCCGTTTTTAAAATCTACTTGCTAAAACTTCGAATTATTAAGCAACATTCTATTGACAGTAATATGCAAATTTGTAAAGTCATCAAATTTAGCTCTTTTATGACTTCAAGTTTTCATAAACTTGCATACTGTCATGCCATAGGTCTAATAGTATAACAGCAAGATCTAAGTCCATTTTAAATTTTACTTTTAAATTTTAAAAATTTGCATAAAATAATTTTTAAAAAAGGAAACGAACCGCTTTAATGAGAAACCCGACAATATTGTACAAAACATCGACCAAACAATTTTGAATTAAAACAGGCCGATATTCGTGCATTCTTAAACTCGTTTTTGTAATTATCAAATACAGTAATAACGAGTTTAGCAATAATCCAACAACTGAATTAAATGTATCGAAAATTTCAATCCAAAATCGAAAATCAACAATCGGTAATGTCGTTGCCATTTCTTGTAAAAATATTGTTGAAATAATACAAAAAATTAATAAATTTCACTAAACGTAAATGGGTTTTATAAAAAAACAAGTTATTTAATTTTGGGTGGTTTTTTTTTGTAAAAATATGTTAACAGAATCAAAGGTTCAAATGTCTTAATATCTTTTAAAACGAACTCAGAATTGTTTTCTTTATTAATTTAATTCAATGGTATATTTAACAATGTTAAAAATAAATTAAATAAAGTTGTATAAATTTGTTGATTAAAAAGAAGGAAGAAAAATATGTTACATTTTATAGTATCATTTTTACTTTTAATAATCGCTGTCTTTGTTTATGTCATCCCTGAGGGGAAAGAAAAAAAAAGATGTATTCTCATTAAAACTTCTGTTAGCGTCGCTTTGGAACCTCACAAATACGAAATGAGAGAAGTTTTTTAGATTTTTGTTCCAAGAAAAACTTAAGTAAAAGTTATCATTGAAAATTTAAAGCAAAATAACATATTTAATTTTTATCATTTCAGCCCACGATCCCTTTGGGACGTACAAAAGTACTGTAACAAAAAATTTGTTAATTGGCAAAGCCCTTAGGGGACGACCTTGAAATACATGTTATAACACGTAAATTTAAAAATTTTATGTTTTACGCTTCTGAGGATGAAAAGAACTTTTCAAATTTTATAGTTTTATTTAATTTAAACACATGAATTAATTTAAGGGTTTAAAAAAATTGAAGTTGAGCAACATTAAAAATTTACAAATTTAAGTTTAATTTAAAGAATGACAAATTCGTTCATAAAATATCGGGAAGGGATTTAGATGATCTTGGAAGGGATTTTTGAATCTTTGAAGTTCCAGCTTGATTTTCTTCAATCTTTTTATTCAACTTTTTCACAATTTTTTCATCAGGAATTATTTCATCAAATCCTCGATTCCAGCTGTATGATCTTGAAACTGGCCTGTAACTCGTTGCATTTTTCGTTTTGATTTCGCAATATTTTGGATCAATATTTAAAGGTTGATCTTCTTTTGGGAAATACAAGGCAAATGCTACGTGATCCCAACTATCCCAAGAGGGATCACGATGCCGTGGAATTGGACCTGATGGACTCCAACCTGCTGTTGTTGATCGAACTTTCCAAATAAAACTTTTATCATCTTTTATTCTTCCAAAAGTTTCACTTTCTTTTTCAATCACAGAAAATTCTCGAACTTTTCCATTCTTTTTAAAAAATATTTTATCACTAAAAATGTAATATAAAATTAGTGTTCTAATTAATTAATTAAATTATTTAAAATTACCCCTTGCAGCAGATCAAAATGGCATACATAATTTCTCGACGATACATAAATGTCCCAAAATATTTCAATTCTATTTTGGAACAATTCTTTCCTCGACTTTTTGCATATTCATCCAAAATATTGCTCCAACTAATAACAAATCCAATTGGACCACATAAACTTCGACCATTGAAAGCAGGGGATTTACAAAAATGATCCTTGAATTCAGAGCCCATATCATCTTTTTTAATATTTTTATCCCAATTTTCTGGTGGAAGAGGAGACCACCAAGTTAGAAATTTGAATACTTGTTCAGAATCACAGCTTGGCTTCCATTGACCAGTTTTAAAGCAAAAAATATTACGTTTATCAAAACCAATCTTTCCAGCGACATCATTTTCAGTCCAATGAACGGCATGGGTACAATTAAGTTCAAATGGAAGCTTCTCAGATTCTCCCAAATAATGGTAACGATCCGTCAACATTAATCCATTACAAAATCTTTGACCATCATGTTTATTATACACTATTTTGGAATCCATTTTGAGTTTAAATTAAATTTAAAGAAATATTTTCTGCAAGTTTTTTTCTCAGAATAGCTTCTTTAAAAATGTATAAAACAAAAATCTTTAAAAAACGAAACAAAAAAAATTATTTTCTTGGTTGACACGAAGTTAAAAAATCTGAAAACCGTCAGCAAAAAAAGTTTGTTCTAAAATAATAATCGATGTTCGCTTTTCAATCAGATACGAAAAAGCTTTGAAATAAATTCAATGATTCATCATTCCAAAAGCACTTTGCTCAAAATGTATTTGTAACTTCTTTTTAAAGACTGAGATTGTATCTTTTTGTGCTCTTTTCAAAGTTGTAAAGTTCAATATTCAGTATTCTTTCAATTTAGTGTTTTGCAGTAATGTTTCAATATTCTAAATTTTTTCAAATGTAAATGTAATCATAACAGTAGCAATTGAGATATCAAAAATCCTAACATTTTTGAACGAAAAATGTCTGCTGTTTCCTTTTTTTTGAATCAAAAAAATTTTGATCATATAATATTTATGTTAGACAATAGAGGGACAATCAAGCAGTATACAAAAATCATCTGCTTCCTTTTTTTCTTATTTGATTCACTTTCTTTGCTTCTTTTTTTTACAAGGCCGTAGGGAGAAAAAAATTTCGGGGTGGGCATTTTCATTTCAGGGGGGCACGCCTTTGATCTTTTGCCGCCTTAACACGGCGGCGGCAAAAGATCAAAGGGTTATCCCCCGTTTCGGGGGGGGCACGTGCCCCAAATGCCCCCCCCTCTCTACGGCCTTGTTTTTTTATCTCGTTTTTTTCTTATATTTCTTATGCTGCAAAAGATATCAAAGCTTCCAATCAAGTTTTAAACATACTTTTTATTTTGTGAGACAAGGTCTAATGTTTTTCTTGCAAAAAAACTATTTTTGCACATTTTTAAACTCAAAAGTGGGCGGCATGTTTAACGTTTTTTAAGATACAAATTTGACACTTTTCTTTTGTGACAATTTAGGAATTTTTTAAGGACTAGCATGGCATCAACAATTGATATTTGAACTATATGAAAAAAAGAAAAGTGAGAAAACCAAATTAACAGCAAATTTGGGATGACATTTATTCATTTTATATTTGATGGGAATCTGTCAGATATTCCAAATGCCAAATATTTTATCATGCATTATTGCTTTGTTATTTTATTGATAAATTAGTTTAAAAAATTAATTAATTTATATTTGTGTGTGGTTACATAGTAGTAGATTATTATTATTATTATTAACAATTAATTTTACAGAATATCAAAAAAAGTTAGGAAAAGGTTGGTGTTTTTGTTGAAGAAGAAGAAGGATTGTCGGGGTGGGTTGGTTGACAGATGAGACGGAATGAAACGAGAGAGGTTTCATATGGCATCATCAGCGACAAGCATGTACAAATTTTTTTTATCCGGTGCGAGTAAGTTGCCGAAGATTAAGTGCCCGTGTAAGGGGATATGATGGCGCATTTTCATTTATTCTTTTTGCGATTGCAGAAATGTCATATACCTTTAAAAAGAAAGATCAAAGAATGTCAATGTTTTATTTTTGGATTTCAAAAAGATTTTAAAAAATGTGTGCGAATTAGAGTTATTTTAAGAAATCCCATTTTTTAAAAAAGCATCAAAAGAAGAAAAATGTTTGCTAATGAATGACCATTCAAAGAAAGTTTCAAATGTTGTCATTACATTTTTGTGAGAAAAAAAACTAAATCCGTTTTTAAGCTTTTAAAAAAATGTTGGTACTAGGAAAATTGTTTTCAAAAAGGATTTTTTGCAAAAATTTGGATTGCAAATTTGTGCAAAAATGTGTCTTTTGTAAATTAAATTTAAAACTGCAAAGTTCAAAAAAAGTATTTTGGTATTCATGAAATTTTCACAGAATCTTTGAAAAGCACGTATCATAAAATGAGAAGCAATATCGTAAAAAATTTCAATACTGTAGCTTTTTCGCTCGTTTCAATGTAAGCTAATTTTTGTTGCATGAAATTAGTTTTATGATTGCATACTGTAACTTGTGTCTCATACCTATCCCCTCAGGGGTTAAAATAAATGATACAGTAACTTACAGGTTGTTTATGACTATCTTCGATATGTGAAGCATATCGAATCATTTCTGGATCATCAAAAGAATATAAAAGCTGCTTTTCTAAATCTAACCAATAAACTGGTGATGCAACAATTAAAGTTGAAGTAAGCATAATACAAAGTAGCGTTACAGTAATCAAGGAAGATGTGGTTGTTGAAACACTCATATTTTAATTGGACAGAGTTAAGAAAAGAAGAAGATGGGACCCTGAAAAAATATTTTATGTATGACAAAGAATCAGAATGCCAAAAAAGTGATAAATCTCGAAATCTTTTATAATCGCGCCAAAACAGAAAAATGTTTCTTTAATAATCAAATTTTGGGATTTAAAAGGATATTTGGAATGGCTACAACGGCAAAGAAAGAAATTGTTCAAACTGATTATCTTTAAAAACATTGTCGCCATGCCTTGAGGGCAAAAAAGCATCAACCAAGGATCGAATATCTTTTTTCCCTTCAATTTTTTTGCCTTCTAAATTTCATTTTCAAGGCGGAACTTCTTATTTGCCTTTTTTAATAAATATTTTTTTTTGTTAAATAATAAAAAATGACGTTCAAAGAAAAGGCAAAGAAAAAAACACAGTAAGTAAAATAACACTTTTTTAAAGAAAAATGAAATGTTTTTTTAATTTTAAAAAGGGAAAAAAAGTGTGGAAAAGAAAGAACTTAGATCCACCCTCAAAAGATACAAATTTAGCCGGATAAAGAAAAAAGAAAAAAAGTGTCAACGTCAAAATATGTGTGTGTGAAACAATTTTGTTAAATTGCAAAGTAACTGAAAAAACACAAAATTTTTGTTTGTTTGGTACTTTTTTTGGGCTCAATGTGATCAATGTTTTGTAGAAAGCGTTTTTGGAAGTAGGAGGCACACCAAAAATTTTGTAAATGTCAAAATATTAATCAGGAACTAAATATTTTATTGTTGTTTTATGCAAATTTAGGGTTATCTAGAAACCACATTATTGAAGTAATTTCGAGGGAGCCCAAATGGAACGAATTTAAGGGACAAAATTCTACAAAAAAACAACCATTTTAAATCAAAGAGATCGTAAAGAAAAAAGAATATAGCTGTTCCAACTATTGTGTCGTCACAAACTTATCAGACAATAAAATTACAGCTGATAAACCAAAACATCTCATTCAACAACAGATTTTAAAAACTTTAAGGAACTTCAGAATCGAAACTTTGTTTTTTTTATTTGAAGCAAGAGTCCATAAAATAAATGTTGATGCCCGAAATTGCCATCTAAATGTCCATTGGGACATTTAATAAATGGCCATATTTTTTTTCACTATCCCATAAAAAAGCTATTTTCTTTTTAATGTGGCCAAATTTTTCAGATGAAGCAACATTTAATGAGCCAATTTTAAAGCATTATTAAATTTTATGTGCCATATTTTTATTCTCAAAAACAACCTTTTTTGGCGGCAAAAGTACTTTCATCGAATTCCAAATTATCCCAGATTCCAAAAAAGTAATAAAAAAGGCCAAAATTCAAATAAATGTGTGAAACCCGGATTTTTAATGGTCACAAAAAAAGAGGCCAATTTTCTAATTTTCTTAAATAATTTACTTCTTTAAAAACAATGCAAAGTCATTATTAAAAAATGGGTTTTATCTCTTTTTAAATAATAATAATGAAATAAGGAAGGCATAAATAAATAAATACTTTATTATTACAACCGCCTACTAGTAGGCCTACTACCATCTCTATCTAACATAGATATCATATTTTTTCTATGTTTCCTTTATTTTTTCCTCTTCAGAATTCTGCAAAAACAAAAAAATATATAACAAATTTTTTTAATTTGTTAAAAAACAATAATTATAATTATTTTTTCTCATTTTTGTAAACAACAAAAAACCTGCAAAAGTATCTGACATTTAAAAAAACAGGTGAAACGGATTCTTATAAAAAAAAATTACGGTAATCTAAAAATTTATGCTTGCATAAAAAATTACATTTTTAAGGTACAAAAATAACCAAAATTTTTCATATCCGAGTACAAATATTTTTTTAAATTATCTAAAAACGGCAGGCAAAAAATATGTTATAAAAAATGTGAAATTTAAAACTTTTTTTATAAAAAAAAACGAATGACGCTAATTTGTTGGATAACGGAAATCCGTAATCCTTTTTTTCCAAATGAGAAGACAAAAATGTTTTTAAAGTTGTGCATGTTATAAAAGTTTAATATTAGTAATAAAAAGCATGACAACAAAATATCAGACAGGATGAGAAATTCATTATTTCAGGAAGTCTTATATTTAGAATACAGTATTCCTCTATTACAGTATCCAGAAGTGTGACTGATTTATGCAAAAACTGTTGGAGAAGATCATATACTTTGTGGTAATTTGAGTTTTAAACTATTTTTACTCATTTTTTGTATTTTTGCACTAACAAAGTGACAACAAAAATTACGGTACTTTAATACAAAGTTCCTCCAGCATTTTGTAAAACGAATTCTCAAAATCTGATTTATACTTCCATTTTTGTGAAATTTAAACCTCGCGTTTTAATGCTTCAAACTACCGCAAAAAAACTATCCTTTCTTTATGATTTGAAAAGGGGAGAAAAAAACTAAAAGGACAATACAAAACTATTTTGTCTAAAACACCTACTTAAAATTCAAAGTTTTGTCATGCAATTTTCAAAAGGATTAAAGATAAAAAAATATTTCACCCATGTTTTTCCAAAGTTTATTGCTGCTTCTTTTATATCCCATTTTTGAAACACCTTTTTTATGTGCAATCATTGCAGGAAATGACGCAAGAAAAACACACACACTTTTTCAAAACATTCAAAGATAAAATATGCGAGATAGATTTAAAAATGTGCTTTTTATGGATATTTAATAGGCCTAAGTCTAATAGGCTGAGATTAAAGTGATTCAAAAAGGCTTAAAACTTTATGTAATCATCATGTAAAAGTTTATTAGATTAGATGTAATAGAGTGAAATATTACGGTATCATTTGAATCACCGGAAGCATAATTTCAAATGCGGAGGCTTTACGGACAAAGTTATATATAAAATATTTGTTAATTAAAAGTTTCGTCAGAAAGTATTTGTGTTAAGCATATTATTTGTATTATGACTACAGTATCCTATCTCTGACAAATCATGGGCATAAATTTTCAGATATGTATGCTATAAAAAGCCATAGTCAAATAATGGCACAAAGTTTTTCAGTTTAATATTTGGACTTTGATGAGTAACAAAAATTTTAGTTCCTTTTTAGTTATTTTGCTTTTCGATTATTGTTTTTCTTCTGCAAATGACATAATCATAAATTTTAAAGTCTTTAAAAAAACAACTTCTTAACACATTTAATTGCAACCCATATATTTCATATAATTAATTTTTAGGAGGAAGAAAATATTATTTATTTTTTCCAAATATTTTACAACAAAAACACCACCCACATTTTTCACGTCTTCTTCTTCGTTACCCAAAAAAAGGTGTCATAAACATATTACATAATAATAATTTTTTTTGTCAAAACCAAAGATTCTCAGGATGTTGTAATTCAATGAATGTGTTTCTTTTTTGAATTAAAGAAATGTAGCTTCATTCATTCAGAGCAAATTTGCTTACGTCTTTTTTTCTTCAAAGAAAAAAAGAATTGCATGAAATAAACATTTAATGAATAACAAAAATAAATATTACAGTAATTTTCTGGTTGTACTTTAAAAGTTTATTTTACAAAATAAAACAACGTATTACAAAGTTTATTTTAACAAAGCATTTCTTTCTTTCTTGGTGGAATTACAGGTGGTTCTGGAAGTGGAATTGTTGGAGGTGGAGTTGAATAAGTTTCAACTGGAAGTGGATTTGAACTTCTACAAAAAAAAGGATTACTGTAACACACATACAAGAACATTAAAACTAACCGCTTTGGTGGAATCGGTGGAGCTGGACCAGTTTGTTCTTCTTTTTCACTTTCATTTTCAGAATTTATTGCATTTGCAGTTGCAGCAGCACCATTTACTTTTACAGGCTTATAAGTTTCAATAATAATTTTTTCACTTCCTTTTATTTCACATCGACACCATGGACATGTTGATCCACCTTCAACGGATTCCTTCCAACTATTCAAACATGGACGACAAAGTAAATGTCCACATGGCTCCAACTTGACATCTTTATCCCGTTCATCACAAATTTTACACATTTCAAATGTTGTACCCATTTCACAGTAAATTTGATATTGTTCAGATGTAACTTTTACACGATCTTCGGTTTTACTTTTCTCCAACATATGACTTAAATTAACATGCGTATCTTTTCCCATTGGATAAACATAACTAAAAAATAAATACATTAAAAGTGTATACATAATCTACAGTAATATAAGATATGTTTGTTAAGAACATATATAAATGTACAGTAATCGAAAAAAATGAAAAACTTACAATCCATCTTTGTACCCATCAACTAAGCTTTGAATAAGAGATTTATTTTGTGGAATTGTTTGATAAATTTTGTGATCCTTTGCAACATATCCAATTGCCCATTGCCCCAGTCGAGTACAGGATAGCCGAAAAACATATGATCCAGGCTTTTTCGTAAATCGTTGAAGTTTTCTTTTCACTTCTTCATATGTTATAAAAGACATATATGCTGGATGAGTCACAGCTAAGCACTCCCAATTTTGGATCAATGTTGCCCAAGGATGAAATAACCTAAAAATAAATCATAAAGACCAGATGTGGGTGAATGAGTCATTTGTAAAAAAAAGAAAATAAAATCAAAAAGATCACAACATACCTTGTAAAAACATCAAATTCAAAATTTGAAATATAATTATTCTTTGTTAAATCAATTGTTTGAAGTAAGGCAGAAGTTTGAACACCGATACAAATTTTATGAACTTTTCCAAATTCTGCTCTGAATTCTTCCCAAGGCACAATTGTTCTAAAAATCGATGAATAGTCACATTAATACATCCATAAACAACGAAGCCATTTTGAAGCATAAATTTTTGGGGACAATGTCCACAAATATTCCAACAAATGGTTAAGCAAAATCAATTAACAAACCTATCACTAAAATGTTCAGACCAAAAATTAGCAGCATCTTTCTTTGTAATTCTGAATTTTTTACCCGAAAATTCACCATCAGGAAATTGAGATTTTAATTCATATAACATATGTGAGAATACCAGTGATTGCAAGGTTAAAGAACTTCTTGAAGAGCTATCTTCAATGAATATATCAATATTACGAAATAATCGATGAGTCTAAAACAAGAAGTATAAATAGAAGTAGGTCAAAACAATCTATTAAAGCAACAATCAATAGATTAAAAAAATGCTAAAACTTACATCTTTACATTTGGAATATAAATTATTAATAAAAATTTTAAGATATTCATTTGTTTGTAAGGAATCTGGATTCTTTGCGAAAATTTGTGAAAGAAGTTGTGACATGGATGGCAAAATTTCTAATATAAATGGTGGAGAAGATTTAAGATTAAGACGTGGTTGTTGACATGCTCGAATTACTGCTTCCATTTGTTTATAAGTTTTCTCCAGCATCTTTCGATCCTGTAACATTGATAATGTGGAACTTGAAGAGGGATACATTTTCGTTAATCCAGGGAGGGAAAGAAGAAGATGAATTGATTGATAAACCTTTGGGAAAATCAACAATCTTCTCACTCCCCTTTGATGTGTTTAAAGATTTCTAAACTTGTTCAACACAAGCAAACAGCAATACAAAAAAGAGAGCCAAAATTTTATCGTGTTAAGAAAAATTTCGCATTTTTTGTTTCCTTATTTGTTGCTGCCGAATGGACAAAGATTACGGTTACCAGATCATCTGATTCAGATGAAAGATTTTTAAAATTTGTGTTTTATGTTTTTAAAACTTTAACAAACAAAAGATGCACCAAAGTATAAATTTTTTTGCTGGAGAAATCACTTTAACAAAAAAACTTAAAATATTAAATGCTTGAAATCTTTTAAATACATAAAGGAATGGTTTGTTGTAAAAGTTTTAAAACGCATAATAAATTTAATACAGTAATGCTCAAAAAGTTTGCAATGTTTACATCTTTTTAAAAATATAGTTTTTTAATTCAAAGTAGAAAAAATTGATGTAAAGCAATTTTGATTTGAAGATATCAATAATTTAATGAAAAACTAAAACCGAAAAATTAAGAAAATTTTTATTGCTACTGTATCATTTTTAATTTTCCCCTCGATATTGGAACTTTTGTTACCGTTTATTTTAAGTTATTTTTAGTTTTATAAAAATTTTATCATCAGATTTACTTTTTTGATTGTATCCTTCAAATACGAAAAAGGGGCTTACATCTTGATTACTGACAACTGGAACCGACGAAACTTTTACAGAGGAATCAGCCGATTGCGTGGAAGCCCATTCTAAAATACTTGAAGCAACATTTGCTTGCCCGCCAACCATATTATGTATTCGAGTCATCCATGTTGAAGCAAATCCACTCATTTCAATTTCAGATATGTGAAATAAAAAATAATTTAAATTCTAATAATACCACTAAATAATTTAATAACAAAAATAATGAATATTATTGCAACGTCGTCGTGATTGTTGTAGGTGGTGGAGGTTTTGTTGCTGTTGAGTCATTCAAAAAAATATATAAATTTTGTTCTTTTTCTCAAAATTTTGAAAATTTTAGTCAGCTCTTTTTTCTTTTCCCGATCGTCGAATTTTTTTTCCAACACAGCAGCAGCAACAATCACCAAAAAAATATATTTATCAAAATCAGTTGATTGAAAAAATTTTTTAGTGATAGGAAAAAATACAAAAAAAATCGTTGATTCAACAATGGCAAAGGCAACAACGATGTCGTCGTCAACGACGATGGATTGAACAAAAAAAATAATATAAAAAAGGAACCAAAAACGATGGCTGAAAAAAAGTAAATGTGTGTTATTCAATTTTTCTTTTTCTATATATTTTTTTGACACAATAAATGCATATACGTCTATATCTATCTATCTCTATAATATATAGATGTACAACTTGACAGACAAACATAACACGGGAGAAAGGAAGAAATGAAAGGAAAAAAGAGAGATTGGCGAAATACTTGCTGTTCCTCCTGTTATATTTTTTTTGATGGGGAACGACTAACCTTTCTCAATTCATTCATTCTTCCTTCTACTTTCCACTACCAATATAACTCCGATGTAGATGATTTTGATGATGACGCGGTTGATTTTTTCTTTTTCTTGTGTTGCGAGAGATATTCATTTTTTTAGAGCGGCGCGCAAATGAAAGAAAAGGAACTACGACAAAAAGTCGACGTGCTTATGATTGTAGTAATGATTTTTATATACGTTGTCACATTTTCTTGTAACGTTTTTTGTATTACAACAAAAGTTAAAACTGTTTAAATGTAAGGAAAGTGTTATTTAATTATCATTAAATCAAAGATAATTCTTACCGAATAATGCTACCGTAATCCCTTCGTTTTCTTCAAAGATTACTGTAAGATAAACCTAAATAACTGTTTCTTTTATTTTCTTAGATTACTGTAAATACAGTACCCTGCTATATTAAACAATAGATTAAAAATAATTCAAATAGAAATATGAGTTAAAAGTTACTGTAATTTTTTCTGTCTAAGATTACTGTAACTAAATAAGAACTACTTTAACCTAAAATTTACTGATTTTTTTACTAAAACCGTTAAAAATCTTTTTTAATCCAAAAAATCATCGCTTTAAAGTTTAAAGGGGCAAAAATGAAACTTTATCCCAGCTAAAACGAATTTTGCTAAAACGCTTTAAAATAACACATACTCAAGTTCTAAAATTTCACCTCTCTCAAAAACATAAAAGATACAAACAACAAAAGAATGAATATACTTTACTTACACTTACTTGAAGAAAAAAAGCAAGTTTCAGAAACTCAAAAAAGAAAATGTAACAATTTCCGCATTTGCGGCAGGTAAAAATATTGCACTCCTTAAATTTACTTCAACATTAAATTTCACTCAATCAATTTACAGTCGTTTTTTCTTTCTCTATTTTTCATCAAAAATATCAGGGATGTTCCTTTATTGAACTTTGTCTCTCTTGACATCAAACTGAATATTCAATTTTTAATCCACACTATCAATAACTCAAAAGGTGTAACCTTTTTTAATCGTATCTCAGCAAAAAAATTGAAAGTAAGAAAATACACATTCTTTTTCAATAAATACAAAGTCTAAGGAATGCCCATGCCCGTCAAAGAAAAAAACTGCGAAAAACCAAAAGAAGATTAAAAAACACGACATAGAAATAAGTTGATGATGACAATCTTGAAAAAAAAAGTTTGTCACATGTTTGAAACAATCTTTGCATTGAAATAAAAAATATTTTATAAAAGGCCCCAATAAAATTTCTTCTCGGTTTTTAAATTAGCCGTCTTTTTATACAAACGTCACTTTTTATTTCGAGAATGTAAAAGAAATCAAATATAGATACAGGTAATGAAATTTTCAAATTACATCTATCAATCAGTTTTTGCAAAAAATAAATTTAGCTACTATGAAACCAGTATAATCAGATCATTCACTTTCGGCGTTGGTTGCCACCAAGAATCATAACCATTCGAATGAAAATATTTAAAATATCCATGTAAATTGAAAGTTGTCTGAAAAAATATCAACAATTAAAATGCTTAATTTTTGTAAACAACAGATCAAAAACAAAGAATAGTTTTGCTTAATAGAATACACATTCTTAAACAAAAGTTTTGGAAAGTATGAAAAAATGATTGCGTAATCAAAAGAGCTATCGAAAATTCATGAGATTACGGTAGTTTTTTAAAGAATTGATTATTTTTCGAAGATAGTTCAAATCGCCCAATTTAAAAATTTCAAGAAGCAAAATAAAAAATGTTAAAAACACTTTAATAAATGTAGAATGTGTATACTGCTAAGCAAACTTTTTTATGGAGCTAACATAAAAATGTAAAACTCACGCATTGATGGGATCAAATGATGGAGCAGAAACTTGCATAGGTTGACCATATTCATTATAATAAGTTTGATAACCAGTATTAGGAGTTAATTCAGCTTTCTTGACTAATCTAAGGAGAAATATAATGATATAAAACAGGCGAAAAATTATGTAAAAGCTTACCGTTGAGTGTCATATAATAAAAATGCAGAAAAGAGGATCAAGCCACCGTAAACAACAATAGAAGCAAGTCCAGCGCCAAGAACAGAACCAGGTGGAAGAAAGAATGATCCAATATTTGCAACGAAGACAACACCAAGACCCATTGCAAGTGGTCCTCCCATCATAAGGAATTTTTCAGAAGGTGCACACATTGCAGTTGCGGATAATCCACCAACAATACCAGCAGTATACCATGCAGCCCGCATCATAACAGGGCCACCAAGAAAGATTAAAGGAGCAAGTACAGCACCCATTGCAGCACAATGAACAGCCCAAGCACCATGTTTCATTACCGTATTTTCATATGGAATTGAACGGACAACCATTCCAGTACCAACAATAACAGCTAAAGTGGCAATCATAGCAAGAATACCTCCACCACTCATCAAAGACAAAATTGCAGGAGATCGAGCTAAAATAAATATAATTAAAATACAAATCAAAAGTTATATTCACGCACCGGCAGCCATTCCAGCTCCAGCAGTTAATGCAAGACTACCAGCAAGATAAGCATAAGTATGATGAAGGCGAGATCGTACATATTCTGGCCAAATAGCAGAACGATCCATAGCACTCATGCCTTTCGACATTCCCAAGCCATAATAACATAGCATACCAATACCAAAAACTGATGCACCAGCTACAGCATAAGTTCCTGAAACAACGAAAGTTAATACCAAAATAAGATACAGCGGAAGTTATTTACCATAAATAAAGGGTTTGCCGGTGGTAGGGCCAAGTAATCGTTCTCTTAAAGTTGGACCAGCTTTTGTACGCGCATTTAAACCAAATTGTTGAGCGAATCTGCTACCAGTACCACCTGGACCAAATCGTGCTAAACGAGCTGTTGAAGTTGTCAATTGTCGGATACTGCTAAGAAGAGGTCCAGAAATAGGAAAAACAACACGAGAACATGCAAGTCGTGAAAGTGACATATTTAAATTCGTTAAATACTAAAAAATACAAAATAAATTAGAGAAACAGTGTTAGTAACAAAGCATAAATAAACGATG
Source organism: Panagrolaimus sp. LJ2414 (assembly GCA_024447195.1). Classification (NCBI taxonomy): domain Eukaryota; kingdom Metazoa; phylum Nematoda; class Chromadorea; order Rhabditida; family Panagrolaimidae; genus Panagrolaimus; species Panagrolaimus sp. LJ2414. Next base: position 1,756,984 of record JAMRXY010000018.1, read on the forward strand.
ATGATACTGATACATAAACACGCCAATACTCAATTGTTAAACCTAAATAAAAGTGAGACACCGAATTTATGATAAACAATTTTGTTTTGGTATTACAGTAAACTACGAATTCATACGAACAAATAACCCCAAAAATTATCAAACTTTCAGAGCAAAAGAGATTTTTAAAATAGGAAGAGCTTCAAAAGTAAATCGGAAAATAGAATTATAATTTCTGGGATAGCCGTTTTTGAACATAAAAATATGGTGGTTCCGTGAAAAAAGATTCTGCAACAAAATACAAAAAGCAACTTGTATGCTATTCGTTAATTTTGTAAATCAGTTACACCTGTGATACTTTTAAAAAAACGATGATAGACAGAAATGAAACAATAACACGCTAAAATAATAAAAATTAAAGCAACAAAGATGAAGATTGCGAAAGCAAGTCAACGAAAGAACGACTAAAAAAATTGAAAGTTGCATCAAAACAAAAAAGTTTTTCTCGTGTTTTCCATTGCTTTTGGCAAAATGTCATTCAACAAAAAGCGAACATTAAAAAAATTTTAAAAAAGTTTTCTTCAACTTTTTTAAAAATTTCAAAAGTATGTTTTTAGTCCAGAGTCCAGAGCTTTTAAACTATTTTTATATTAAGCAGCCAGTTAAGTTTAGGTACAACATTTCGAAATATCACTTGATCAATGTTTCAATATTACAATGAAACATATTGAATACTTTCAGGACTTTGTGAGTTTTTTGTCATTACTTTTTTGTTTGATCTTTTTTTGCAGTCTCTTTCAATTGCAATTGAAAATTATAACTTAAAGAAATTTTTTAAAAAATCCTTGCTTTACTTACTATGCACATTGGTAATGATCTTTTACAGTTAAATTAAAAATAATTTGTTAAAGAAAAATAACAAAAAAAGAACATGAATTTTTCGAGTAATCAGTTCTACAATACAAAATCACTCGAAGACGTTGATTGACTAAAGTAAAATAAAAACAACAAAAAAACATGAAACTATGGCCATAGGTAAATTGACCTTGGATGAGAAAACTACTATGCATTTTAATTTTTGCTCAAAAGAAATTATTGTGATAGTTACAGTAGTTTTTAAATCTGATGCAAAAAAAAAGAAAATTTTTTTGTTATTATGTTATTCTATTTCATTTCGAGCTTCAACAAGTTCTTTGACTTTCTTATCTTCATCAGCAAACTTTTCGGCGTCATTGATCATACGTTTAACATCTTCAGGATAAAGACTGTCATCACGGATGGACATCTTGTTCTTTTTTCCAATACCCTTATCTTCAACAGTTACATGAATAATTTTTTTAGCATCAACTTCAAAAGTGACTTCAATTTGTGGAACACCACGGGGAGCTGGTGGAATATCAGTAAGACGAAATTCACCAATTTTATAATTATCTTTTGTCATTGGACGTTCACCTTTAAAGGCTTTAATGGTAACAGTTGTTTGATTATCAGCGGCAGTTGAGAAGATTTGAGATTTTTTGATTGGGATAACACTGTTGCGGGGGATAAACTTAGTCATAGCTCCACCAACAGTTTCAATACCCATACTAAGTGGATTAACATTAAGAAGGACAACTTCGATATCTTTTTCATCAGTGATAACACCATCTAGAAAAACACAAACTTATTGTCCAATCAATCTATACAACAAAAAAAAAAAAAAAAACAAAAAAAAAAAAATAACCTTGAACAGCACTACCGTAGGCAACACCTTTATCAGGAATTATAACACGAGATGATTCTCCAACAAGTCGCGGTCGAGGACGACTCCATATTAGGAGGAGCTAAAATACAAGATTTATATAAAAAGTAAAGAACGTGGATGAAACTTTTACCGGCTTCGCCTCCGCTTTAAGAATGAATAAAAGAAGAAGGAGTAAACGCATGAATGTATATTCGATTTTATAAAGAAAAATGATTAAATCAAAAAAATATTTTTGATACGAGTAACGAAGAACAAAAAAATCGGATCGAGCAACAATGATTATAAAAATACTGCGGTGAAAGATTATTTAACCAATGCTTTGGCCCTTGTGAAGGTTTCATTAATGTTAATTATTTGCAATCTATTTAATTTATTGTTTTTAGTTCTTGAACTTACGTTATCCAATTTATGGTTGGATGGAAAACAACTGGCAAAAGCTGTTGTTGAACAACAACAGCAGCTCGTTCCTTTTAGTTTAAAAAAACACTTGTTCTACAAGTGTCATAAAGGAACCGATATCTATCAATAAGTAAATAATGATAAAAAACAATATTTGTTAATACAAGTATATCAACTTCTCAAGAAATACAAAATAAGATTTATGATTTATTACAGTATCACAACAAGAACCATGCTTTGTTAATCAAGTTTCCACCAGATTACTGTAGTCTCAAAAATTTCGTTTGAAAATATCAATTTAATGTTATTGGTTCTTTTCAACTTTTTTCATTTTCAAAATTGTTATAATTTGCAGCATCAACAGTTTGAAAATCATCTACATTTTGTCATTTCTGAATTGTCAAAAACACAAATGTCCTGAGATGATTTGGCAATTTTTGAAAGTTAAACAGTTGCATAATTTGACAAAAGGCAGAACTAAGTACATTATCTAATTGGATAAAAATAGAATATAAATAGCATCAGAAATTTATTTTGTAAAAGATTGCATCTTTAGATTTTGGGCACTTTAAGGTTTGTGTTTTTAATCAACTGGCTTACATTATCACATCTCCGATTTTTTGCTTTAATCATATTTTGTGTATTTTGAATTAAAGTACCACACGAATAAACTAATAATAAAAACAATTTTTACTGATATTTTTGATCATTGATATCTTTCATATTACTACATTAGTATATTTGAGCCCTCAAAGATGAACCATATATCCTCCTTCTTGACTAATAAAAGCTGCTATCTTTCTATTTGTCGCATCCTTTGTTATTTTTCAAAAATTAAAATTCAGTTGACAAAGTCTCAGAGACATGTTAAGAATATTTTTTTCAAAAAAATCATTATTTAATCAAGAGGGAGAAAAATACATAAAAACCAAAAAGCTCATCAGTCTGAAACAACATCAGCAGAAACAGAAAAAGGAAAAAACGGAAGTATCAAAAAGAAGCAAAAAATATATATATTTATGCAATTTCTTTTTTCAAAGGTTGTCGACATTTTTCAAAAAAAACAGAGCGAAGGATTAATTAACATTTTACAAATTACATAATTAATTAATTATTTAATTAATTTTATTTGTTTTATGAACTACTTCTTTTTTATATATGTATATTACTTTACTAAGAAACATTTCAAAAAGCATCCAAGACTTCTTTCTTGATAGATTAAACAAGCAAAAAAAAAAGAAGGTCAATGACGTAAAAAAAGGAGACATCTCTGGAAAATGAAGGTTACGGTATTTCGGGGAGGATTGTAAAAAAGGAAATGAAATTTCTTCGCTAAACTTTTTTTCGCCAACGTTTTTTTATCTTTTTTGTTTTTGCAGAAATGAAAATAAATATGTATGTTTTTGGCGTAGTTTCGGAGATTAAAGAGAAATAAATATGAGTATTTCTGTTACAAAGTTGTGACATCAAATTTGTGATGATAAACTTGTTTGTGTTTTTTCGTAACGGAAAAAAGATACACATAGTTTTGATTAAATTACAAAGATTATCAAAGTACAGTATTACTATTTTGAAAGTACAACATTGACAATAAAAATTTGGATTGCAGAATTATAACAAAAACATGTTTTCGTTCTGCAATCAGTCATAAAAAATTTGCTACCATTCTTTGGTCCGTAAAAATACAGTACTTTTTTTAAGTTTTTGTGTAGAACTGTTAAATATTGCCCCCGTTCTTCTATTTATGTCCAATTTTCGATCAAAACATTATATCACAAATTCCACAAACTTGTAGAGATACTTTGTCACCACCAAACCTCTTGATTTGATTACGGGGGTGGACGAGTTTTTGATTTTCATTCCAAAAACTAAATATATTCATCATAAAAAATGAGTCAATAAGACATTTTCGGAGTTCCGGTTGATTCATTTCAAAAAAAGCACTTTTAATTTTAACTTTAAAAAGTTTAAGAACTCTGTTTTTAAAACATTTCGAATCGCAAAAAGCACAGCAATTTTGAAATTTTATATTTTGTGACTTTCAAGAACAATAATTAAAAACAATGGTCTAAATATTTAATAACAAAATAAATATTTGAAAAAATAAGTTTGCACTTTTTTGTTGTGTTTTTAAATATTTGTGACGTGATATGATCTTGTGGGTTGCTTTTATTTGACGAAATCTTATTTTTTATCACCAAAAAAATCAGACAATATGTTTTGTGTCTGATCTACAAAAAAAAGAAAAATTTTTTTTTGATTTAAAAATAACATTTGATCTGGTTTTGGGGATTCTAAAAATAGATATTTGGCGGATTTTGTTTTGATCTTTAAAAACTTGTTGTTCTTGTTAATGTCACTTTTATTATCATTACCGTAACCGAAATGCAAACTCGTTAAACAATTATTCACATGATAATATTTTTCCAGCAATGATAATAAATGATAAATGATTATTGTTCATTAAAGTTAACATGCAACTGATTCATTTTTCATTTTTGACCTGTTTACCTTTTTCATCTTCATCATCTTTTTTCTTTTTTCGGGTGTTTTTCCCCCACAAAAAATCTCCCTTTTTCCATATCAAACACAAACATTTGTGAAAAAATTGAACATTTTTTGTATAAAAAATGAATAATTAATAACTAAAGATGAAAGAAGAAAGAAAGTTTGAAACCTGATCTGGACATAGTTGCAACAACATCAAAAAAAACAGCACAACCCGGAACCAACTACATTCATCATAAAAAAATGTCTTCTATGCTTTTTTTGCTAAAGCTGTGATTACTGGGAATTAACCTCGTGCAAGCAAAAGAAAAAAGAAACATTCTTCTATCATCACTTTTTTTAAAAAAGTTTATCATCAACTTTTCTAGAAAATGTTAATGCAATAAAAATGACTCTGTTTTAAAATTTTGAGAGATATTTTGGTAATTGCGTCGAAGGGTAAATTCTCAAATGTGCAATAAAAATGTATCTTTAAATTTTTGTCCAGAAATCAGTTTTTTGGAAAAAGTCCAAATTTTATGGCCTTTTTGAAAGTTTACTAACTTGTTTATTTTTTAAAGGCTTTCCAGACATTGCACATTTTTTGGTTTTAAAAAAATTAAAAAATATTAGTTTGAAAAATTGTTCATTTGCATGATTTTTGTTATTATTTTGATGCCAAAATATTTATTAAAAAAGCCTTCAAAAATTGTTTTGGTTCGAGCTTTAATGAATTTTTCAAAATTTAATTAGTCAAAACTTGTTATTCCATTTTTTTGGTAATCAAATAGACGGTTATGTGCAAAATTACGGTATCTTTCATCAACTCTTAGAAAAACTTCTTTGCTACCGTATACTATTTTTGTGGTAAAAAAATTCCAAAAGTTTATTTTATGCGCTTATACAATAATCAAAATAACATCCAAAAACGAATATTTTCCTTCAAAAACCGAATAAAAACCCCATAAAAAGGAGGAGTGGTGTTAATTGAAAGAAAAAAGGGAAGCAGATCGACACAAATTTTTCAAGTTCTTTGAAAAAGAAAGAAAAAATTCCACGTCAAAAATATGGGCGGAGCTTTTTATATTGGCTAAATAAGTCGGCTCCCAAAAAAAGCATATATTTTATCAAAATAAAACATATAAGAAAAATTATTTTTTATTCGAATAATTTTGTTCGGTTTTGTTTCTTCCAAAAAAATAAATTTATAAATTAGAAATAATTTTAAGGATTTGAACTTTTTTTTGGTTGGCGAGATAAAAACCTTGTTGATTTTTGTTTGCAAATTTTCTGTTTTTTACATTTTTATATAATTTTAGTGGGGTAAAAATTATTGTATTTGCTTGCAAACAAAAAAACACAATGCCTTTGTCAACAGTAAGATTATCGTCTAAATTAAATTTAAATGGTTTTAAAAATTGGTTATTTATTGCTTTAATGCTTTGCGTGTTGGCTGCTTCATGTACACAGGTATGTTCCTTATTTTTTAAAAAATGGGATCTTTGCTTACTTAAGTTAAGTGATTAAGAGGGCAAAATCAAAAAAGGATAATAGGCATTTTATTAAAGACAACTAAAGCGTCTGGTCTCAAAGCGAAAACTTGATTTTTTGATAGTAACACAAAAATGATGAAACATGAATTTTACGATTACTATCATTTTTTGATTTACAAAATTTTTAAATTACCCTATTAGTTGTTTTCGTGGGATACTACTTACTTGAGTAAAAAAATTCATATCCGGTTTCAAAACATTTCTTGAATGCTTCATTCAAAATCAAATTTCTGCAAAGTTTCATTTTACCACTTTTAAAACTAATAATAATAATTTCCAAAACATCTCTCTTGCATAAATCCAAATTTTCTTCCCCCTTCTAGATCTCATTTTACTTCTTACTACATTATCCATCTGAATCCCAAATAGCTTTAAACCCCCGAAACTTCGTTAAAAAGAATGACATCAATTGGCGCGCGCTCATTTTTCTATTTTGTTGTTTTCAATCTCTTTTTTTGCTTCCTTCTATAAATGTCAGTTAAAGCTGGATTTATTATTATATTTTAGATAAATAATAATTTAATTAATAAATAAAAAAAGAGGCTGATGAATGTTTAATATAGTTTTGGTTCCGCTGTCTTCATATTTTTTATTATTCATTCAAATATTTATTTATCATTGACCCTCGCCCTCTTTCTTTTTTCCACCCACTTTGTAAAAAGAATCTGTCTTCTTTTTTCTTCAAATTTCAAAAAAAAATTCTGTATGCTTCAAAAAAAAACAGTTATGCGAAGAACTTTCTCAAATGTTGCAAGACTACAAATAATTTTAGTCATAGACAGGGAAAACGTTTCTTCTTCCAAAAAAGCTTAAAACTGATTTAAAAAGACTTAAAACTGGAAATTTTTTGTAGAGATGATCATTCCCAAGAGAGCCATAGGCTATGCCCTAATTTTAATGACTCTGACGACATACTTTAAAATTTGCATTTAAGTGTGACATTAAAAAGGGAAAGAGGGTTCAGGAGAAGATGATTGAAGAAGCAATTTTATGTATGCAACAATTTTTTGAAGATTAAATAAATAAAAATTTAAAATGATTAAAAACCAACCAAAACAAGCTAACTACAAATTCGTATCCATTTTTATCGGCAGCTTATCCCTTCCCCATAACCCTCACTTCTTAACAAACACAAATGACCAATACCCAAAAAAAGAAGAGAAAGAAAAACAGATTTTTGTTGATGTTTTTTTAATTAACTAAAAATAGCCATTTTTACGTTTTTTTCTTCTTCTTGTTTTTGATAATGATCAACGGATGATGTTTTTTATTCGAGAAGTTGAACAAAAAAAAACAAGGAAACATTTTTAAAGTCGCACTTTTAACAAATTTTAGATGCGTCCGAAAAATAAAAAAAGTAAAATTGTAAAAAAAAATTTATTTCAATTCTTGTTATTATCATAATAATTTTTTATACATCTTAAATATCTTATGACTTCTTATTATAATATATGCCCAAAGGCTATTTTTGAAATTTTTTATAAACTACAAATTATTACTGTTCAGGTGGTTTTTATTCTATTAGACTTAATAGTATTTTGACATGGAATTTACCATGAAAAGGGTTTAAAAATACTTGATGTCATTATTGTTCGTTTTTTGAAATAGAAAAAAAATTGTCATTCAAAGAACTGTTTTTGAAAATGGAAACAACTTTTTTACTTGCAAAATATGTCGTTTAGACTATCTCCATAACCAACCCCAGATGGTTTTTTCAAAAAAAAGAATAACTTAACTTTTTACTGCAAAATGCCAAAAAAAGAAGAGCATCAAATGCCGAAGAAAACTATTTTAAGAAATTTTGTCCTCCTTCTCGAAAAAGAAGAAAAAACATATATGTGTATGGAGACGCGCTAATTAAGCATATTAATTTACTCCCCGTTCTTAAAGGCCCAAAAACGAAGAAGAAAATTGTAACATTTAAAGAATTTAAGAAAAAAGAGCAAAATAAAAACACAAAAAATGCATGTCTTTTTTCTAAGAAGCTATTGCACTTTTAAAAATGAAAACAAGCATAAATATATCCGATACATGCCTTAAGGGGAGAAGAAGAGATCTCTGATAAAAATGTATTAGACATTCAACCCTCCAACTTTTTTTAACATTTAAAACATAAATTAATTAAATTAATTACCTAACGTAAACAATATAATCTAATAATCTTCAACTTTTTTATAGGCATTTGAAATAAATTCATATGATATTGAAGGATATCCCCGAGATGAATATGTAATTCCAGCCTCTCGAAATCCGCTAAATCTTTATCGTCTGATGAAACGTGCCGCATCTGCAGTTAAACGAGAAAGAATTATCATGGATGCAATGGGTGGTGATTATCTTGTTCGAAAACGTTCCGTCTATTATTAATCTTAACAACAAAATGAAAAAATGAAGTCATTAAACAATTTCAACTTCAAAATTCCAACCTTCTTCCAAAAATTTCCAATTTTCTTCTTCAGCCTCATCAAAAAAAACTCAAACTTTTTACAAATTTTTTAAAACAAAAATGAAACCAAAAATTTTGATCCATTTCTGCCACAAAAAAAATTATTATTATTCCAAAAATTTTTAAATTCAATGAAAAAAATGTTTTTTTACGATCTCAGTTATAACAATCGTTTCACTAAATTTTATACATTTTTATGTTGTCTTATTTGTATACTGTAAAAGGTCATCTTGCCAAAATCTTTTGATCTCATAAAAAAATTCTTTTTGCAAAACAATGTTTGTTTTTTAAAATTAAATTAATTTTTACTTTATCTCCTTAAAATTACATAAATATGTGAATAAATAAAATTATTTCAAGTTAAATATTATATTAAGCATTTTTGAATTTGTTATTATTAAATTTAGTTGAAAAATATTTTGAGGCACAAATAAAATTGATGATACCCGAAAGTGTTACAGTATACCCAAAAAGAATGAAGAATTGTAGAAGATTTGTAGAAATTTGATCAGTTTGAATTGAAACATTTATTAATCCAGTTAGAATATTTGCAATTAGGAATGTTGTAAGACTCCATGAACCAATATAACTTAAAAGAGTTGGAATTCTTTCATGTTCTTCTTTTCCTTGTAGTTCTTTTGGAGTTAAAAGCATTGGAATTTGTATTATCCCTGTAGAATAATGTGTTGCCCCAAGGCATTGAAGAATATATGGAAGATTTGCGATTCGACGAGATGGTTGATAATCAAAGTATACGGTAATGATATAATAGAGAAAATAATAAAGAGCTGATGACCCAAAACTATAAGTTGTTGATTGCCAGGATGGAATTGAACTAAAATATTAACCAACTACAGTAACCTTTTTAACATTTTAATAATAAAATTACTTAAACAAATTTTTCATATCTTCACCAAATCTTCGACTAATATCCAAAATTAGCACATATCCACAAAGTGAAACTAATCCTTCTCGATTTGAATCTAAAATTGAATCATAATTTCGATTATCTGATAACAAATAATTTTCGAAATCAGGTTGAGATGCAAGTATCACAGATCCAAAAATTCCAATAAAAATAGAAAATATTAAAGGCAAGAAATTGATCACCTGAAATATTAAAATTAATGTTAAGTTTAAAAAAGCTACAGTATACCCTTAAAACAGCTAACGTCATAAAAAAGTTCCAATGTGTACCGTATTCTGTTAGCTCATGATGATATTTGAATAATGACATTAACACAGGTTTTCCAAACCCTAATATTATTAAAGCAATCATACTGTAGAAAAATTGAACCAATGATTTCTTCGAGCTACAGTAATCAATAGTACAAAACGTAAAAGTTCTAAAAATAAACATACTAATTAAAATGTTGTTTTTTGAAAAGTCCAATTCCAAATCCCATAACAAAAACAAACATTGCAGTTCCAAAATCCATTGGTGAAGTTCCATACGAAATTGTTTTTGCAAATCTTCGTGGAAATAATCGAAAATCAACTCCAAGTATTGCAACTGCAGTCGAAATTTGTACAAATGCTCTAAAATTTTAGTGCTACAGTAATCTCAAATTTTTTTATTATTTTGAATTGTTTTAAATTATTACTACAGTAATGCGTTCTTTCTTTAAAGGTGTTTTAAATTTAAAGAAAGTGCAAATTTATGTAACTTTACATCCAAATATTTTTTACAGCAGTTCACAGAAAAGCCACCTGAAATATTAAAAAATTTGTTCTCAGAAATGTTATTTTTGAGCAAAAAATAATAACTCTTTAAAGAAGTGGTAAAATATTTTGTAAATATCAATTTAGACATTTTTACAATTTTACTTTGAATTCCAGTAATTGAAATACTACAAATAAATTATATTGAAATAAGGAATCAAAAATTTTAGTTTCCTTATTGCTTAAAGTACGCAAATGTAAAATGTCGGCAGTAATAAATGTAATTTTAAATTGCGAAACTATAACAAGTAGTAGAACTACCGTAACCCATAAAGAAAAAAGAATTACCTTAAATAAGTATACAAATCACAGAATGGCATTAATTGAGCAGGTTCTTTGCTTTTTGCAAAAAAATATTTGATAAATATTGTAAGCATAAATAAGAATGCAATAAATTCTATCAAATAATCCGCCAATAATGTCATTGATAACAGCTGTGGAAACACAAAAACAAAATAATCCAGAAAAAATAAATTTCTAAAAAATACCAGTTATTTTAAAACCAAAATCAAAGCATACATTGAAGTAAAGTGTTTTCTTGAATTGAGCCTATTCAAAATGATGTTTCTAATAAATATTGAAAATGTAAATATTGCAGGAAGAGCTAATGTTTCAAATTGATTTGTACCCGTTGAAAGCCTCGGCATCGTTTGTTTCGGCGGTTGATAATCGTTCAGCGAGGTCATTCTTCAAAGAGTTTTTAGATTACTGTAGGAATAACAATAACATCAAATATTTGTAGGATATCCTTTTATGCAACAAATAATAGAACATTAGCAATTTTACAAAAATTTATTACAATTAATTAAAAAATACAAATATAAAAAAAATTATGGCAATAAATAATCAAAGCACCCTTAAAAAAGAAGATTAAAGCAATGAGATCAAAACGTGAAAGGCAAGAATTTTTGTGTTTTTTTTTGGCAAAATTATGGAATAACAGAATTATTTCTTCTTGTACAACATTGTGAAGGCGGAACCGAGAAATCATAGACATACGAAGGACGAGCTTGAAATTCTTTGAAACAAAGTTTTCCAGTTTGTTGCATATTCGCGAATAAAGCTTTCATTTGTTGTGGAGATTTTTTATGCGTAATTAAATATTCATTATTGCAACCACGAGATTGATATTCAGTATCGAAACGCGGATCATGAACATATTTTGCATTTGTTCCAGCAAGCCATACTCCAAGTGAAACGTCTTCAGAAATATAATATTTGAGGTATTGAAGATTGTTTGCAACAAATGTAGCAAGTTCAAGGGATATCACATATCCACCACCGAGCTAAAACAGATTCAATTACTTTCCCTTTTGTAGAACTACAGTAATCCCCAAACATACCTGATACGGTAAATATCGATCACAAAGCATCCAATCAATTTCTTTCCATTTTCCGGTTCGAAATGGTTTTGCTCGTCCATCCAAGAATCCCCAATATAAACGAGGATTTGCAATATCTCTCAACGATTTTAAAATTGCTCCAACTCGAACAAAAGAATCCGAATCAACTTTGAGCAAAAATTGAAAATCAAAATTTTTAATTGAATAAAAAATTCCTTGAGCAGTTTTTTGAGCTAAATTATCGTAACTTTCTGTGACATTTGGAAGAAATGCCAAATCTCCAAATTGTGTTTGTTCCATTCGAAGTCCGGTCATTGTTGTTTCATCAAGCTTTGAAGTTCCAACTGGAAAAATCCATCGAAAATGTGCCGGTCCTTTTGCAGATAACTTTAACCAAGTATTTCGAATTGTTTCACGAAGTTCTGAATCTGTTGGAGATGACATTATCATTATTAGAAGGTACGTTTTTGGCAGCGACACTAAAACTTAAGTCATTTTTAATTACGGTACAAAAATTACAGTGTGTTCAAACCTTGAGTAACAACTTGAGATTCATCTTGTTGAATGGCTTGTGGGAGGGATACTGTATCAAAGCAAGAAATTGACCATCTTCCAATAAAAAATATAAAAACTTCAAAAGCAAAAAATAAAGCAAATAACAGCGTTTTCTTCTTTAATAAAACTTTCATTGCCACAAATGTCTTGTACGCTGCTACAGTAAAAAACTTATACCCGTTTCATTATTAAACAATCCTATAAACCTAATAATACAGTAATCCAAATGTAAATCAAATAAAAAAGATATAAAAATTTCATAGGTTATTAAACCACTTTGTATTAAAAAAACTTTCAAAAATTTTCAAAAAACATTTATTCCAATTTTTGGTATTAAAACTTTTGAATTTCGCCTAATATAAAATTGTGACGGCTTCTATTGACATAAAAAAAGATATGAAAGGTTATAATCGCTTTACCAAAAAAGAAGATTCAAGAAGTCAATGACAAAATGAAAAAATTATAAGAAAATGTTGAAGGGCAAAAGTATACTCGTTAAAAAAAATTATTTAAAGAAAAAAGCCCTCGAAAGTTCAGTTACCGGTATTCTTGCAACTGCAATATCTACAATAAGATAAAAGATTTTTTTTGAAATAAAATCTATTTTAAATACAATGTTTAAAAGAAGAAAAAATATAATAAAATCGATGTTTTCATTTGAGAATGAGGTGATGACGAGGGAGCCAAATTGATTTCAAGATTCTCCAACATTTGCAGATAAAATTACATATCGAACTGCAAAAAAGAGCGCAACAACCCCAGTAAAAAGTACAACATTTGCCGTCATTGAATATGAATCACGTGATCTAAAATTTTAAAAATTTGTAAAAACAAGATACTGTAAACAGGGGTGGAACAAAAATGCCCCCAACGAAACTTTTAAAAACATACTTTGAAGTTTTTTCAGTATCTTGTTCAACTCGACTACCATTTGCTGCTTTATCTTCTTCTGCGACCTCCTTTCGAAGTTCATCAGCAAGATCTTCAAAAATTTCACAAAATCTTGGACTTCTAAGATTAAATCTTTTTGATTTCTTTGCAAGAGCTTGACGTTCAGGTACACTTGTTTGAATACTACCATATGTTGGAGTATTTTCATTCATGAATGATGTAAGTCCCATTAAAATTGTTGAAATTGTCCAACTTGGATTCCATGTATCAGGATGAAAATCACTAATACTCAAGCATAATCGTGTATCAGTTTGAAAGCGTCCAGATGGTGTAATCATATAAATTGATGGCGGACGAAATGGAAAATCTGCTGGAAATATAAGTTTACCATGGTAATATCCTCCTAAAAATGAAGAATTTCTTTGGAATACGTAAAACTTGCAACTAAACAAACCATCATATGGAGTATCTTTTGCACCTCGAACAACATAATGCCATTCAAGAATATTTGATGGTAATGGACGAGCAATGGCATACGGTACAGGATCTTTAATTAAACCTAAAATAAACAAAGGTTATTAAATAACAAAGTAAATTAATAACATACGTTGATAATCTTTTTTCAAACGAGTTACTGCTGTCAATGATGGCCCGGTCATCTTTTCTTTATTCGGCGAAATAAAAGTTGAGTAAAAATCAGTTTACCAAAAATTGGTCAATAAAGTCTGCAAAATTCAACTTTGAAGAAATGCAAAAAAAGCAAAGTAATAAATATTCAAAGGTTTTAAAACCTTTTTAAAAACGAAAACAGTTACACAATTTGAATAAGAATGTATTTACATATGTACAATAAAAAAATTATAAAACTTTTAACAACTCCGAGGTAGCAAAATATACAATAAAACAATGTTTAAAAGCTCTTTTGGTTTCCTCTTTTATATGGCTAGAAATAATTGAATAAATGGGAAAATACGAATGCATATGTTTGGAATAATAAGGCTATTGCGTATAATAGAATTAATGAATATGTACAATTGAAAGAAATCTTGGCAAAAATTAATCTTTTGAAGTCGAATCAGCTTCAGAAAGTGCATCATCACTCAAATCAAAATCTTCATCATCATCCATTTCTAGCAGAGGAATAAGCTCTTCAAAAATTTCGCGAAATTTTGGATTTCGAAGATTAAAATCACGAGATTCTTTTGCAAATTTTTGTTTCTCTTGATCGGTTGTTTTGATTCCACCAGCATGAGTGTAATCTTTGTCATTCATAAAAGAAACAAAGCCCATCAGAATACTGGAGACAGTCCAAGACGGATTCCATTTTTCAGGATGATAATCTGTGATTGAAAGACAAAGTTTTGTATTAACTTCAAAGCGACCCGATGGAGTAAACATTTTAATTGACGGTGGACTAAATGGAAAATTTGAAGGGAAATCAATTTGACCATGATAATATCCTCCTAAAATTTATAATTAAGTATACGGTAATTCCAACGAAATATAAGATATACCTTCATATAAGCTGCCTGGTGAACCATAAATTAAATAATGCCATTGAAAAATATTATTTGGTGTTGGATGTGCTATCACGGATGGTATCGGATCAGAAATAAGGTTTTTGTAATCTGTTGTAAGACGTCGAATTGCCGTCTGAGTTGGTACTGATGACGGACCTGGTGATTCACCCATGCTAAAGGCAAAAATTACTTTTAAATAATAAAATTATAAACATTAAAAAGATATCAAAGTGTAGAAAACACCAAAAAAACAAATATTCAAAGATGATTGAAGAAAGATTTTTTTGGCACATGACATATAAGCAAAATACAAAACATATACAAAAAAGAAAAAACATAGTCAACGGCGAAATCTCTGTACCGAAAATTTAGTATCTCAAACATAATACTACCCTACAGTATATAAATTAGTATGAATAAATTACAAAAGAAAAAGTTGTCAAAAGTGATTCAAAGAAGTAAGTGGAAAAATGCTTTCATTTTTGTCTTCTGCTGGTTGAAGATGGTGGTGGGGGTAGCAACGGGATAATATTATTATCACCCCCACCACCTGATGGCTTTGGTCGTTGAGTTGATGATGTAGTTTTTTTCTAAAACGAGAGTGTTAAAGAATGCAAAAGATTATGTATCACATACCCCAATATTTACAGTAATCGTTTGACCTTCTTTAAAGCTTAAATCCAATGCTGGCTTTGAGACATCTTCATTGCCGCGTTCTTCATCTTTCTTAATCATTTTAAAGTGATCTTGAATTGCAACATTTAAATCAAATGAATCCGATCTATCAGCAAATCCAATTCCAATAAAAGCAGTTTGACCATTGTTATTCTTTAACCGAATAACAAAATATCTTGAAGAATCCGTTACTTGATCAAAATCTGGTGCACCAACAGCAGCAACTGGAGCTTTTGCATAGAGATTTCCTACAAAAAAGATAAATTTAATACAAGTTTAACTGATTAACAACTTGAATGCAAGAACGAAAGCTAAAGTTTAAAGCTAATATTTTGAACTTCAGAAAAGTACGAAAAGAATATCAGCTAACAATTTGAATTGCGATATGTAGCCTTAATAAGCAGCAGCACAAAATGAACGTTCTGTTAGTTGTCTCAGTTCAATATGTAAACATACAACATTAAAGCATATCCAACTTACCAGTAGACTTATCTTCAAGTCGAATTTCAAGTTTATCATCCACCGAGACAAGTCTCAATCGGCCAGTCCAATTTGGATTTTGTAAATCCCAATCAGATGCTCTAAAAAGACAAAATATAAATTATTAATATTCATTAAATCAATAGAAGAAGCTTACTTGTATCCTTCAGTCGAGGTTAAAGGCGGTAATCGAAAAACAAAGACTTCATTTTTGACTAAAAGAACTCGTTCATATGATTCCATAATTTTTGATATCAAAAATTTTATGGATTCTGAAGATTCTTTTTTATTCCAGAAAAAAATGAAATCATTGAATTAAAAAAAAATGTTGCGTATTTTTCTTCGACAAATTTCTCTCTTTTCGGAACACAACGCCAAAGCCAGCTGATGAAGAATCTTTTTTAAAAAGTTACCGTATGTTTTTTCACGTGATAAATTTGTGTTGGTTTCTAATGTTTTTTAAAAAAAGAATTTCATGATTGATTTTTTTCTCATATTTTAATCAAAAAAATTCGATGAGTTATAACTTGATCTTTGCATTGTAAAATTATGAAATATTTTTGAACTTGAAATTTTTACCACTGAATGAATCAAAAAATATGCCAATTTTAGATATGATGTATATCAAAAATTTCAGCCCTTTTTGTTCGTTGCTGTTTAATGTGTCATTTATAATAATAAGTGAGCGAAGAGCAGCAGCAGCAAATCGACATTAAAAAAGAAGAGAAAAAAAATGTCCGACTGAACACTGCGTTGCCGCTGCTGCGTCAAGTAACCAAGAACTGACAATGGCGTTTTTCTTTTTCTTTCTCTGCTCATTTACATTTGAAAATTTTTCTCTCTTTATATTTCTTCTTGCAGCTGGTTGTGTGCGAAATATACGAAGAGAACATTTCATTCTGGGTAGAGCGCGTCGCTTCGGGTGGATAGATTCTCTCTCCTCCCCGACACTGTTTTCATTCTGTCGTATGGTGCTTGTCTATATTGATTATTTTATATATATTCTTTTTTTCTTTCTCTTCCCCCTTTTTACTCTACTGTCAAACTCTAAAAAAGCGAAAAAAAGCAAACGAAACAAGTAAAAAAAAACGAGGAAAGGGTGGAGCGCCGCGCACCCAAAAAAAAGTTGTTGATTTTGATACTCGGCAGGAGGGAAGGTTGGCAAAAACCTTTCTGAGAATGGCAAAAAAAATAATCTTAGTATCGCGGCCGCCTTTCAAAGCTGAAGAAAAAAAATGATAGAAAGAAATAAGTCGGTTTTTATCTTTTGTTCCGTTCTTTTTTTGTTTAAATTGTATGCGTGTGTTTTTTGTTCCTGCTATTATTTGTTCGGTGTTATCATCAATTTTTTCCACTTTTTTTACAATGACAAAAAAAGTCTCCAAATTTCATTTTTTCACTATACATTTCTTTTACTTTTTTAGTGGTGTTTAATTGATAAACACAAAAGGTTTTTTTTGAAAAATCCCCCCTTTTTTCAATTCGAATGAATCCTGTATATTCTGATGAGTACTGTAGATCAATTCTTGGATCAGTTGTACCTGAATCATCTCCAAGAAAATACATTTCACCTGTATGTTTTGATTATCCTTTTTCGAAATCCCCTTAAGACCAATCTTTAATGGTTTTTAGAATGGCTCCCCGCAAGTAACCCCAACCAAGTATCGCCCAGATGGTGGTGATCGATACATTCCATTTCGGGAAGATGAAAAAGAATGGACAAAAAAGTATTCAAAATTGGATATGTCAATTCTCTCTGATTCACGGGTTAAAACTCCATCATCAGCAAAAAGAAATTTGAATGCAATGATGCGAGTTGCCGATCAACAAGGTGCTGGTGGGACAGGTGGTGCAGGTGTCGGAGGAGGTGTTGGAGTATACGGTGGTGGTGGTGGTGGGGCTGGTGCTGCAGCAGTTAGTCATACCATTCATCCTGCTACTCCTCCACATAATAATAATGCTCCAACCCAATATCATGCTACCCCAACAACCACTTCAGCCCCAAATGCTGGGAATCCTCGTTCAGCTCCGGATGACAGCTATCATGATTTACTCACTCATCGGGCCTTACTTTCCAATGAACTTTTAGACGAATCAATTGTTGATATTCGAGTAAGAAAACCAAAAACATACCGTAAACAATCAAATTATTCAAATTTTTTAGTCTGAAAATTCTGGTGGTACAGGTATAAAGATTCTTCGACGGCAACCACCTGGACCAATTTATCGTTTCTCAAATCGAACCCCAGTCAAACATGGAATTGCATCATCTTCATCCCTCTTCTCCACAAGTCCCCTTTCATCAGATTCTCAGAGATTACTAAAATCCCCTCGAAAACCTCAACGAAAAGTTCCCAAAAATCCTTACAAAGTTCTTGATGCTCCAGATCTTCAAGATGATTTTTATTTAAATTTGGTTGATTGGTCATCACAGAATATTTTATCTGTTGGCCTTAATACATGTGTATATCTTTGGAGTGCATATAATAGTCAAGTGGTAAAACTTTGTGACCTCGGGCAAGATCAGGATGCCGTAACTTCGGTGCAATGGGCCGAAAGAGGAGAATATTTGGCAGTTGGAACAAATCGAGGAAAACTTGAAATTTGGGATGCTCAAGCTCAAAAAAGGATTCATACCTTTGATTCACACAATGGTCGAATTGGATGTCTCGCATGGAATAATGACCTAATTTGCTCAGGTTCACGGGATCGAACAATTTCTGTTCGGGATCTTCGAGATCAAACAAATGTTGATAAAAAACTTGCAAATCATCGACAAGAAGTTTGCGGTCTTAAATGGTCTCCAAATAAGCAATATCTTGCCTCAGGGGGTAATGATAATCAGCTATTAGTATGGAATTTGAATCGACCTGAACCTGTTCATACCTATACTGAACATAATGCAGCTGTGAAAGCTCTTGCATGGTCTCCACATCATCATGGAGTTTTGGTATCTGGTGGTGGAACAGCTGATCGATGCTTAAGATTTTGGAATACTTTAACAAATCAATTAATTCATTGTGTTGATACGGGAAGTCAAGTTTGTAATGTTGCATGGTCAAAACATAGCTCCGAATTAGTTTCAACTCATGGATATTCTTATAATCATATTGTATTATGGAAATATCCACAAATGCGTGCCGTGGCACATTTACAAGGTCATTCACATCGGGTTTTATATTTGGTAAGTTTTTACATCTATTACAGTAACCGTTGTTACAGTAATTAAACAGTACAATACATACAGTATCCAAATCAAAGAAACCATAATTTATGCAAATTTTTTAGGCAATGTCTCCTTGCGGTGAATCAATCGTTACTGGAGCCGGTGATGAAACACTTCGATTTTGGCATGTTTTTTCAAAATCTGGTGAACAACGCGCAACTCGTTCTCCCTTGGATTTGCATAGTGCCATTCGATAATTAAAAATCGCTCAAAATCCTGATACTTGGGTATTTCAAATATCTTCTTTCAAAAATTTTCCCTCAATTCCCTCCTTTTACCTATTTTTTTCTTCTTCTTTTTTTCGTCTTTCGGCGATATTCTTATTTTTTTCAAATATTTGTTTCACTAAAGTTTTTTTCAAACTTCAGAATTGCCAATCAAGATATTTTAAATATGGTTTTTTTGCCGACTAGTCTTGAAAATTCTTCTGCATAAATTTGTTTATTTTTTCGATCAATATCTTTTTTTATCGCCATTTTTTTAAATTTTTGTTTAAATTTCATATATTTTGTAAAATCAGACACAAAAAATTGTAACAATTATTTTTCATTCTTCGTGCTGTAATTTTTTTCACGTAATTTTTAAAAAAAAACCCTATTTTTATTTTTCAAAGCCCTTTTTAAAAAAAATTGTTTTTTTTGTTATTTTTTGTTTTTATTTTTGAAAGCAAGAAAAAAATGTTTAAAGAATAATAAATGAAAGAAAGTAAAATTTATACTTGTGTTTTTTGCGGTTTTAGAAAATTTGATTAATTTTACCTTATTTTGAATGCTTCAGATAATTGATGATATCTTTGGCACTTTTTATGTAGCACTTTTTCAGTTACTTTTTTCTAATGTCAAGTTCTGTTTTTTCTTTTTCGTTGGCCTTTTTTTAGACGCTTCTGCTTCTTTTTTTAAAAACAACATTCTTTTTTTGTCAGGACCTAACAAAAAAAAAGAATTTTCGTGTTCAAAAAAGTGAACCAAAAATTTTTATTATAAAATAATATTTTGAAAACACACGGTAAAAATACACTCACAATGCTCATTAGTACAAAAAAAAATTTTGGACGCATTGAAAAAAAAGTGTTGACCTTTTGATTGACCTTTTTCCTTTCACATTTTTGTCGTTTTTGTTCAAGCTTTTTGTGTGTAATTTATTATTTGACAGAGGGAAATGAGAAAAATGAGTGGAATGGAGTGATCGTACCAGTGGCAAGGTCAAGTGCGTCCAATCTCGATTCGGCACATTTTATAGTTTTTTTATTTTCAAAAAAGTGCGACAGGAATGCCATTGTTGATGTCGATCGAGAAATTTTTTACCTTTTCTTTTGTAATTAGGGAAATACCAATTTTTAACGCTGTTAAAAACAATTAATTTTGCGCATTTCGGTTTTGGCAGATTTTTCAAAATCGTTTGAAAGTTATTTTATAATCTTTAAGAGGGTCTTCATCAACTTTAAATTTTTCCTCAAGACAAAAATGAACGCTGCCGAAAATCTTTGAAGATAAATGATGAGCATCGGATATGTCTAATCTCGATTCAAAAACGGCATAATTTTTTTATGCCGCTATCGGTTCTGATATATCTTTCGCTTTGTCTCTCTCGAAATATACAGGTCAAATCATTCAACCAAATATTCTAATTTGAAAGTAAAATACTTATTTTTTTTCAAGGCAAAAAGCAATCATTTATAAAAGCAAAAGATGAAACAAAAGTTTAAAAAAAGGGTAATAATAATAGGGGGGATTAATATTTTGCCAAAGAAAAATGCCACTTTTCTTTGATTGGTGGAAAGATTAAAGTGGAAATACAAAAATGCATCAGTTAAAATTATTTAATCCTGACAATTACTATAAAATATTACTGTAATTTTTTTTAAAAATCATGAAAAGTGTTCTGAGAAAGATTTTAGTTCTTTGTTTTAAATCTTTTTTAATCTTTTTGAATCTAACAAAAAACACTTTAAATAATTGATATTTAACGCCACATCTGCTTTGGTGAAAAGAATGCAAATACCAAAAAATTTGCATATTCAAAATTGTAGCCAACCACCTTCGCTTTTTTGAAATTGTTATTATTTTTGTTTTTTTAAAAATTAAATTACAGTATTTATTTTTGGTTAAAATGATGCTATGATAAGTTCAATTTTTGTAAACAGACATATCTTTAACACAATTACATTACTTTAAAGAGAAAATAAGCTTACAAAGGTTAAATCGAATCACAAGTGTGTCTTTCTTTGTTTCTTTCTAAAAAAACGATTTTCATAATTGCAAAAATAAAAACAACAACAACAAAGTTGTTTTTTAACGAGTAACAAGAAAAAAGAGAGAAAGAAAGGTTAAAAGCAAATGGTGTTTTTTGGTGTTGAAAAAATAAATAAATAAAAAGGGAAAAGCAATTTCAACAACACCCTATCCATTCCTTTGTGAACCACCTCTGTTTTGTATTGAAAAGAATGCATGCCAAACATATAAGACGACTATAAAGAAAATATTTTGGACTTGGACAAAAAACAAAGAAATTTGTTGATTTTTACTCATTTTCAAACCCGTTTCGAATTTTCAACTTTTCTTTGATTTTTACTCATCAGTGATAAGTGATGAGTAAAATTTCTGAAAATTGTATTTTTTTAATAAATTTACTCAGCTAAAATTGTTACTTAGAAAATGAGTGAAAAAATGTTTGATTAAATTTTTTCATGATTTTTTTTAATCAAACTTTTTACTTTGATTAAATTTTTTCATGATTTTTTTTAATCATTTTTTACTTCGACGAGGATTCGAACTTTTGCTTTTTGTTCGAAAAGCAAAAGTATTAACCACTCGACTACGCGTTAAACATTTTTTTGTGTTAAAAATCGCTTTTAAGCTAAAGCGATTTCGAAACGAAACAAAAGAAAAAAAACAATGAAGAAGCGCGCGCGCGTTTCTTTTTTTCTTTTTCTTTTGCTTTTTTTTCTTTTTTAAACAATTTTTTTTTATTTATGCACATAATCAATAAAATGAAAAAAATTTGAATAAGTTTATTTGAAGAAAAAAAACAACAAATCATTAATACTGGACTTTTTATTGTTCAGCGCTTTCATTAAATTCATTCGTTTCATCTTGATTGTTTTCTTTAGCAGTTGTAAAACAAGCAGCAACCAAATTTTTAAGTTCATTATTTCCGTTAACAAAAATTCGTTGATAATAATTTAGATTCGATAAAAAGTGTTCTGTTACTAAAAGAATAAAAGGTGTATTTGCAAATTACTGTGGTTGTTTAACTTACATCCCAAAGGTGTGTTGTACAATAAAACATTTTCATAATTTGTAGTCAATTTTGCAAGAAAATGACATGTTTGAAGTTTCCACGACAAACCTAAGGGGCATTGTTTATTTAATGCCATTTCAGATAAAAATCGATTTTTTTCAAGTTGATTGCCTTTTGGTGCATTTGGTAAATATAAATAAGCTTTTGCAGCTGTTATTGGAATATGATCCATTACTTTATCTGAAACACCATTGAAGCTTTTTTTAACAAAGTAGTAACATACCGATAACAACGGGTTCTTCAAGTAAAACATCAAAAATAGCAGTTGGTTCCATATTTGGTTTATTTGGAGGATCTTCTCCCAAATTACCGATTAAAAGAAGTGTAAAATTATCAAGGTATTTTTCCAAAAGTAGTTTCATCTCAATCTAAACGGAATATAAAATGTTTGAATTAGTAAATTAAAATTACCGTATGATTCTGGGTTAGGGTTGTCAAAGGAACTTTCGGGAAATATTTCCCGGGAAATTTCCGGAAATTTCCCGGGAAATTTCCCGATTTTTGCGGGAAATTTGTCTGATTTCCCGCAAACTTTTACACTTTTAACACAGAAATACGCAACTAATTTTTATTAAAAAGTTGTTCTTTTTGCTTTGAAAGATATGAAAAGGTGTAGCAAAGCCTAAATTAGAGTTTATTCGTCAAAATGTAACATTTAAGCTTTTTTGAGTATTCAAATAGCAGTTTTTGAAAAATCGACAAATCGGGAAATTAGAGGGAATTTCCCGGAAATTTCCGGAAATTTCCCGGGAAATTTCCCGCTTTTTCTGATTTCCCGGGAAATTTGACAACCCTATTCTGGGTAATAATAAAATTTTGAGATGATAGTAGAGCATCATCAATTTCTTCAACAAATTTGGCATTTTTGTAAATTAAATTTTGTTGGAAATGGGTTGCAAGTTTTTCTTTTATTGAATCCCATTGGGGGTTATTCCGTTTATTGTTTAACCAACTTAAAGTAAACCATGAAAGTGCGCTAGAAAATTTTAGAAACCTTACTTTATTGATCTTAAAGCTGTTATCAAATCTTCTTTGCCGATTTTGATGTCACCAGCTAAATCATCAATGGCTTCTTGTTCCGTGTTATAGGAATGAGGGCCTCTTTTCTTTAAAAATTCAAGTAAATCTTGTTTCACATTTTTTAAATGCTGAAAAATGAAGTTTAGAAAATTTCTTTTTTAAATTTGGGCTTTGTCGCATAAAATTCTCTTCTGTTTTAACTAACCTTTTCAACATCACGAGCAGTTTTTTTATTTAATTCATTTAATAAAAGTAGAGCTTCATTTGAATTGTTTTTTGCGGCATTACAAAAAGCTTTTAAAAAATTTGATGATAATTTTTGATGCTCAATCGGAACATCGTTAACAGTAATTTCAAACATGGAATTCAACAAAACCAAAAAATAATTATAACTGTTGTTAAAATTATGTATCAAATTATTCAAATATTTTTGTTTCCTTTTTTTCATTTTATTGATTATGTGCATAAATAAAAAAAAATTGTTTAAAAAAGAAAAAAAAGCAAAAGAAAAAGAAAAAAAGAAACGCGCGCGCGCTTCTTCATTGTTTTTTTTCTTTTGTTTCGTTTCGAAATCGCTTTAGCTTAAAAGCGATTTTTAACACAAAAAAATGTTTAACGCGTAGTCGAGTGGTTAATACTTTTGCTTTTCGAACAAAAAGCAAAAGTTCGAATCCTCGTCGAAGTAAAAAATGATTAAAAAAAATCATGAAAAAATTTAATCAAAGTAAAAAGTTTGATTAAAAAAAATCATGAAAAAATTTAATCAAACATTTTTTCACTCATTTTCTAAGTAACAATTTTAGCTGAGTAAATTTATTAAAAAAATACAATTTTCAGAAATTTTACTCATCACTTATAACTGATGAGTAAAAATCAAAGAAAAGTTGAAAATTCGAAACGGGTTTGAAAATGAGTAAAAATCAAGAAATTTCTTTGTTTTTTGTTCAAGTCCAAAATATTTTCTTTATAGTCGTCTTATATGAGTGTTAACCAAAGTTCATCTTTTATAGTGGAATTTTCGAAACAATGGAATTTTTATTTATGAAAGTGAGACATCCAATCTAAAGATTATAAACTAAATTAATTAAATTTTTAAAGTATGGTAAAAGAATTTTGTACAGTTAAAACTACATGGAACGGAAGTAAAAAAAGCTACAGTAATCCGACCATTCATGTATTTCAATAATGTTTCAAAAAATTATTGATATATATTATTTATAAAACTGTACAAGTTGTATTGAATAAAAAATTACAAAACTTTCAAGCAGAAATAAGAAGAAAAACAGATGAAAATGGGTACAATATTTTTATGCTTTAGTTTTTGTAAAGTAACTGCATAACAATTTGTGCCCATAAAGCTTAAAAAATGTAAAGATAGCTAAATTAATCAAATTTTGGGTGTAAAAAAGTTTTTGCAATTTATGAAACGAAAATATTAAAGCTACAGTAACACAGGTAAAGCATGTTTCAACAAATAAAAACGACGATTTTAATGTTTTTTATTTTAGATCATTTATAAGTGTATAGATAAATAAAGTTGCAATAAATAAAAACCATAAAAACTGTACAGCTTTTTTAACAATGACATTGTAATACCATCCGACACAAAATTGTTATGGTACGAAATATTCATGGGAAAGTAGCTTTTCTTCCTTTAAAAATGTCAAGCAAATAAAACACGAGATGGAGCTTTCTGAAGATCACTTTATTGTTTTTCAAAGTTCAAAATAACAGAAACTTCTTGACTTTTCTTTTTGTTTTGTATAAACAAGTACATGTAAGTGTACTGTAATTTTGAACAAAGTAATTTTTGTTTATTTTTTAAAACAATTGTTCAATACCACCATTGTCTTTTACTCGAAATTTCTATAATAATGTTTTTTCAAAGATACAATAAATATACAATCGAGATAAAACTACAGTAATCGCTTTACCATGAAAAGTAGTAGCTTTGAATGACCCCGATGTGTCATTCATGTATCTTTCCTTTCTTTATAAATGTATTTATTCAGTTCACAAAATTACATAATCTCCAAGTTCAAATCTTAACAAAGTATAGAGAAAATTTGATATTAAGTACTTCATCGTTTTGTGCCATTACTGTTGCTTTCGATCGCCTTTTAAATATTGCCCACTCTAAAAGATTAATTATACAAAGTGGTGGCAGCAAAATATACAAATATTTTTCTACTTTTTATTAACAAGAAAGAACAAGATTGTTATGTTTTTGTAAGATATACGACTCACCATCCTCAAAATTTTTTAATGTGGAGAGACATAAAAAGATTATCCCACTTCAGCCCTTTCATATTTTTCTTTTTGGTGTACGATTATAAAAAATATTTTTTTAAGGATACATTCTTTCAAAAGATTAATTTCCAATCACATACCTACCCTTTTTCCCCCTCCTCTTTTTAACCCAAACAAGAAAGTAGCATTTAAGCAAAGTATCTTTTCCTATTTATTTTCACTTTTTTTAAACCATCACCATTTAAAGTGGTGGAAAAATGGGGGTTAAAAGTAATATTTTTACTATATTGGTTACGGTAGTTTTGATAGACAATGTTGTTTATGCCGCAACAAATGAAACCAGCAGCACTAATGTCAATGATACTTCAATGGAAAATATTCGAGTTCGAGTTGGACATATTGGAGCTCAAAATGCCATGCCAAAGGCTGAAGTAATTCTAGAAATTTGCCGAAAAGAATTATTAAATGATGGCATTTTAAATACTGATTTTGATGTTGAGTGAGTCATGTTTTTATACTGGTCCTAAGAATGCTGTAGTTACAGTAGTCAATTTTATGTTACTGTAGTTATAACTACTGTAACATATTTTTTGCAATGGAAACTGTAATAACTGGAATAAGATTAGCAATACCGTAAGATCAACAATAATGACCTAATGTTTTCAGAATTGTTTCCCAAATGGGATGTGGTGAATCTTTTGAAGGTGTTGCAGTTGGTGCAGACATGTATCACAAACAGAATATTAAAGCTTTTATTGGACCATACTGTAATGCTGGTAAATTACTAACATTACAACTACAGTAATTTAATCCTCCATTAAAATTTAGAATTGGATGCTGTCTCAAAAATGGCAGCATATTGGAATGTTCCAATTATTGGATATATGTCTTCCTCAAATGTTTATGCGGATAAAACAATTTACAAAACACAAGCTCGAGTTTCCCTTCGAACAACAAATGCTTTGGGTTTAGCGGTTTATGCTTTGCTAAAACATTATTCATGGAAGGATGTTGCAATTGTAACAAATACAGGCCCTCTGGCATTTGAACGAACTGGAGCCTTTGAAGAAATCTTTCATAATCGTGGAATCAGTATCGTCAAAAAAATTATGTTTGATGAAAATGTTAATTCTGCAAGTATCGCAGCAAGCGGATATTTGGATGAAC
Organism: Panagrolaimus sp. LJ2414; assembly: GCA_024447195.1. Classification (NCBI taxonomy): domain Eukaryota; kingdom Metazoa; phylum Nematoda; class Chromadorea; order Rhabditida; family Panagrolaimidae; genus Panagrolaimus; species Panagrolaimus sp. LJ2414. The sequence continues at coordinate 1,783,741 of JAMRXY010000018.1, forward strand.
TTAAAAATAGTGCCAGAAGTAAGTGGTTTTGGTAAAATAAAAAATTCAAAAACATTCAATTCTTTCCATTTACAGTAGTCATCTGTCTGTTTTCTTCAACTCGGCAACTTTCAAAAGAATTTATGCAAGCTGTTTTTAATCAAGGCATGAATTCCAATGAATTCGTTTTCATTTTTCCATGGCTTCAATCAGAATCTCAAGAAACTTCCCCCTGGATTGGACCAAAGGGTGAAGTTCTTGCAAATATCAAACAACATTTTGGAAATGCCATTATCGTTGATGATGTAAATGGCTTCAATATTGAACCTTTGCTAATTCCATTCAAACAAAGAATTGAAGCAAATGGAATTTCAATTGATGAGCTGAATATTGATAATCTTTATGGATATCTTCATCTTTATGATTCCCTTAAACTTTATGCCCTTGCTGCCCGAATGGCTTTAAATGAAACAAATGATCCAAAAATTGTTTTTGATGGAAGATTTTTATGGAATAAAATGCGTCGTCTAACTTTTCCTGGTACGTTTTTGAAAAAAAGATGTCTTTTGATTTTTGAGTCTATTGCTTGCAGGTTTGGCCACATGGATTGGAAATACCACAAACGGCAAAGAATCAGGTCAGTTGGGGAATTATTTTTTTGGTAGAAAAAATTCCTCAACAAAGAAATGTGTCTTTTTCTTTTTCATTCATTCAATTACCCAAAAGTTTTAAACAAATCGATACTGTAGTCGTAGGTACTGTATAGCTATGTAAGCATACATACCGTAACACCTTGGTACAAATATTATAAATTTCTATTAAAATTTGAATAATCAACATACTGTACTTAATTGTACAGTAACATTCCACTTAAATACCCCCAGGGAAGGCTTTTTATTTTTAAAAAAAATTGGCTAAGACACATTTCTTTTTTAAATTTGACATTCTCTAACCTCTTCTATTTTCAGGTGTTGCAAGTGCTTCTGGAGTTGCATCAGGTACTGTAATTATGGATGATTTGGCTGAACGAGCTGGAATTTATGCCGCATTTTTTGTATCCCCAAATCGGGATGCCGTTCTTAAAGTCGTAGAAATGACCCCATTTGCCGTAGAGAATTGTGATGGAATTCGAAATAAATCGGGTTGTTTTGAGCTTAACATTGTTGATATTCAAACTGGATTTTGGCCATCCTTGAATGGTGCCCTTCCACAAGATACCCCAAAATGCGGTTTCCGAAATGAAAAATGCGATTACACTTTATTCATTATTATCGGAGCCTTGGCTCTGGGAGTGTTAATTGCATTTTTAATTGGTTATGTCATTTATCGAATTTGGTAAATAATTATTATCTGTTTACCAGGCTACAGTAACCCCATAACATGATTTTAGTGAAAATAAAACATTGGATAAAACAACCTGGAGAATATTCCGTGATGATATGAGAGTTGTGAATGAAGATGAAATGAAATCAATGCTTTCAGTTGGATCTTCAAAAACAAAACTTTCAAATATGTCAAAATTTAATAAGCATCATGCAATTATTGGCACAAACACTCATGCCAGTTTTCATATGTATCCACAAAAGAAGGCAATCAAATTTAATCGAGAAGATATGCAAACTTTAAGCATGGTAGGTATTTTGTGATACAGTAATTTTGTAATTTTTGAACAAACTGCACAAAATTCATGAGAAGTTAGCTTTATATGGCCTCAGGGAAAATCCTGAATTTGCATAAATAGTGTATATTAGTTTGCTAGTTTGGAATATAGTAATTTAAAATTATTAGACAAATTGCATAAACATTTCGTTTGCCCAAAAATATTTGCTGGATATGCCCTTAGGGGAAGAACTAAATTTGCAGAAGTACTGTGTTTTAGTTTCTTGATTAGGTATAGGGTAATTTAATGTCGTTGAACAAATTGTGTAAAGATTCTGGTTTACTCGAAATATAAGCTTTATATGCCCCCTGGGGAAGAACTAAATAAGTACAATATATCAGTTCCGTAGCTAGGTATACTGTAATTTAATATCGTTGAACAAATTGTACAAAAATATTATTACTCACATAAACATAGCGGATTTGAATAGGAAGTAATCTTGTCCGGAATGCTTTTACCAGCTTTTGTAGTTTGTATTACTTTGCTTTACTTTTTTAATAATCCTAAAAATATTGCACTTTGATTAATCACCCTTTCTTAACGATTATTGCATTCCATCCTTAAATTCATTCTAATCTTCACTATTTGTTTGTAGGTTAAAGCTGCAGTCCATGATAATCTAAATCCATTCTTGGGAATGGCCTTTAATGAAAAAGATGAAGTTATCCTACTTTGGAAATTTTGTTCTCGTGGAACTGTTCAAGACATTATTTACAATGATGATGTAAATTTGGATACAAAGTTTCATGCTGCTTTTGTTCGGGATATCACAATTGGATTAGATTATCTTCATTCATCTCCAATTGGATATCATGGATCTCTTACTTCTTGGTCATGTTTAATTGATCGAAATTGGACTGTTAAGTTGACGGATTACGGGGTTGCAAATGCCCTTGAAAAATGGCAAAAACAAGGCGTAATTACAGTTGAAACTTTAAAAGATGGCGAAGATGGATCTGGATCAACACAAGCAACAAGTTTGTTTTCTAGAAATGATATTAACAATCTCTTATAGCTTCAGGTGTACTGTATCAGCCTCCAGAGATGATTAAAAATCGGGATGTAAATCGTCGACGAAATACTGATCAATCATGGCTTAAACAAACACAAGCCCGGCGGCAAGCTGGTGATATTTATTCTTTCGGGATTGTCATGTATGAAGTTTTGTGCCGTGGCATGCCATTCCAAGATAACATCACTTCTGAAGGTTTGTATTCTTTTAAAGAATGTCAAAAATATGCAAATATGTTTTATTAAAGATATGATTGCGGGGGTGAACAGCGGAGCAAAAGCTTATCGACCAAATGTTCAAGATAAAACAAAGATAAATCCGGATTTAATTTCGTTACTACAAGATTGTTGGGCTTCAAATCCTGAAGCACGGCCAAGCATTCGAAGAGTCCGTTTAAATACTGAAAGATATCTTCAAGTTAAAGGTTTGTATCTTTTTCATTAATGTCTTAAATATGCAAATTTTCTTTAATCCCATCTAATCCTCTTTTTTATCCATTTTCAGGATCATTGGTTGATCAAATGATGAGAATGATGGAACAGGTAAATTCAATACATCTATTTTTTACTAATACCTAATAATTATAAAATTACAGTATGCAAATAACTTGGAAAAAATTGTTCAAGAAAGAACTGGAATGTTGGAAGAAGCGAATAAAAGAGCGGATAAACTTTTATCCCAGTTGTTGCCAGCTTATGTTGCAAATGAGTTAAAACTTGGAAAACCTATTCCACCAAAAACTTTCAAGCATGCATCTGTCATGTTCTCAGACATTGTTGGGTTCACCACAATTTGTTCATCGGCTTCTCCCCTTGAAGTTGTTACAATGCTTAATGCCGTTTATACTGGTTTCGATGATATCATTAATAAACATGAAGCATATAAAGTTGAAACAATTGGTAAGCATACTGTAACATAAGCATACTGTAACTATAATCACTTGACTAACAAGAAGTAAAAAAATAACCATCATTAATTTAATTTTCAGGTGATGCTTATATGGTTGTTTCTGGAATTCCAATTGAAAATGGTATCCGACATTTGATGACCCTTTCCGATGTGGCCCTTGAAATGATGACTTTCTTGGAAGAATTTCGAGTTCCGCATAAAAAGAATGATAAAATTCGAATTCGATTAGGTCTTCATACAGGTCCAGTTGCCGCAGGCGTTGTTGGATTAACTGCTCCAAGATATTGTCTATTCGGAGATACTGCAAGCTTTATAATTTACCGTAATATTTAAACATAAATAATAATATTTTAGGTAAATATGGCATCCAGAATGGAATCCACCGGGGTCCCAGAAAAAGTACAAATTTCAGAACCTTTCAAAATTAATCTAAATCAACATTATCCAGAATTCTCAACTGAGCTTCGAGGAACTGTTGAAATTAAGGTATTCAAATTTGTGGTAATTTGTAGGACAAAATTAATACAGTATTTTAAATTTTTAGGGAAAAGGTTCCTGTACAACATACTTTTTGGATAAAAAAGCACAACTTTCTCAACGGTGTTAAAAATTGACTAATAAATTCTTATATATTTATTTTTTTTAAATTGGGTTCAGATGTTTTGTATATTTTATAATTTTTTGTAAATAAGTAATAAAAAATTTTAATTAAATTTTGAATTTGCAACCATTGGTTGCCAACCAAGATATAAAACATTTCTGCATGTATAAGTTGAAGGTTACGGTAATTGATAAGATTATTATAAAAGCTATCAAGTCATTGTTTGCATTATATCACGAAATTAGATTTGATCATCAACATTTAAATCAATTTTTTTCCTGTGTGGTCTTGTAATTATTACAGTAACACACACATCAATTTTATCATAAAAAGAATCTGATAAAAAATCATTCAAAAACAGTTGCACCTTTTTTTGCACTTATCAACAATAAAAAAATTGTATAATTTTGTACTCAACTTTTTGCAAAATTTTTTATTTATTCATTTTTTTAAATCAAGAAATGACTTTCAAGCATGGAAGAGAAAGGACAAACAAATTTGTAAGTACATACAGGGTGATTCAAGAAAAAGTCCGATTAAAGAATCACTATAACTTTTGAAATTTTTAAGTTAAGAATAAATTGATAGTACCATTGGACTCAGTATTGGTTGCCATTTTTAATTATCTAAAAAAATTTAAAAAATAAAAACTTTTTTTTCCAATTTCACGTACTCCCCCCTGTGGAAAAAAAATCATTTTTTGGTCTGTTTCACCTTTTTTCACTTTTTTTTCATTCAGTGTGTTTTAACAATAGGAAATTTTGCATATTCTTTGTTTTCTTACCGTAGACATATGCAACTTCTGATGCAGTTGGGGCTCCATATTTTGCCCATAAACTCGTCTAGTATAAGGTATAATTGGGGCAAAAAATTGGCTGCCGAATCCTCAAACTGTGACTTTACCAGAAACTTAAAGTTACTGTAATACAGTAATCCACAATGTGACATACTCACTTTTAATTTGCAGATTCTGCAATTTTTAGAAGCTGAAACGTTCAAAATCTGTCAGATTCGGATTCAGCATATTCGAAAACCTATATATCCAGGAAACAAGGCCAAGAAATCACAAGCTTTTAGAAATTTGCACAAAAGTTAGAAAAATTACTACCACAAAATTAAAGCCGCACTTTCAAAAAAATTTGAATGTGATATATTATGGAACAAGTGGTGTTTGGAGGTTATTAAATATATCCAATTAATCATTTTTTGAAGATAACAGACAAAAGTATTCAATCGCACCTATCTGCTATGAATATTTTTTAAGGCACAATTACGATATTTGCCAAAATGTGCATTTTTCATAAGCCAGTGGAACGATGGCGAATGTTTTTAGGGAATCAAAAGATACCAATATGTAATCTTACTGTAATTTTGAAGTCCGCATTGCTGAAATGTATATTTTTAACAACCTAAAAACACCAAAATATATCATATTCAAATTTTTTTGAAAGTGCGGCTTTAATTTTGTGGTAGTAATTTTTCTAACTTTTGTGCAAATTTCTAAAAGCTTGTGATTTCTTGGCCTTGTTTCCTGGATATATAGGTTTTCGAATATGCTGAATCCGAATCTGACAGATTTTGAACGTTTCAGCTTCTAAAAATTGCAGAATCTGCAAATTAAAAGTGAGTATGTCACATTGTGGATTACTGTATTACAGTAACTTTAAGTTTCTGGTAAAGTCACAGTTTGAGGATTCGGCAGCCAATTTTTTGCCCCAATTATACCTTATACTAGACGAGTTTATGGGCAAAATATGGAGCCCCAACTGCATCAGAAGTTGCATATGTCTACGGTTAGAGAGTGAATGAAAAAAAAAGTGAAAAAAGGTGAAACAGACCAAAAAATGATTTTTTTTCCACAGGGGGGAGTACGTGAAATTGGAAAAAAAAAGTTTTTATTTTTTAAATTTTTTTAGATAATTAAAAATGGCAACCAATACTGAGTCCAATGGTACTATCAATTTATTCTTAACTTAAAAATTTAAAAAGTTATAGTGGTTCTTTAATCGGACTTTTTCTTGAATCACCCTGTACTTTAAAGGGAGCGTCTCAGATAGAATAAGTTTATTTTTTTCAACACACGTCCTCCCACCCCGAAAGCTCTCTACTAATCGAGTAAAAAAACTTTTTCAGCCACAACTTTTTAAAATTTTACTCGATTAGTAGAGAGCTTTCGGGGTGGGAGGACGTGTGTTAAAAAAAATAAACTTATTCTATCTGAGACGCTCCCTTTAAAAATGTTTTATAGGGGACAAAATTTGTTGCTACCTGATTTTTTTTTTTTTTTTTAAATTATGAAAGGTTTTTTCAAAATTATCAGATAAAAAATATAAAACTAAGAGAAAAAAATGAGTGAATCAACAAAAACTAACCTCAAGCATTGTCTTTGTCGAAAAGAAAAAAATGCATCAAAGAGTTTGTGGGTTTCGAAAAAAGATTACGTCATGTTTGACATTACAATACAGATATTATTTTTTGTTCCTCCTTTTATCCAAGTAATAACCTTGGATTTAAAAAAGTTAAAAGTGGATGAAATTCTGTACTCTTTTTTTATAAATTTACTTTCATTTATTTTGTTTTATTTGTAAACCAGAAGTAAGCGTTTTTCTTTCCTTTTGTTACAGTATGAAAAAGCGTGATTGTTTTTTAAATAATTAACAAAAATTAACAAAAGTATTTGAATAAAGATAAATTAAAATTATTTTTAGGAAGGTCTGTCGTCGACATGATTGGAACAAAGATTCAATTGGGAAGCAATCAATTTGAATTTATCCGAGAACTCGGTAAAGGAGCTTTTGGTATCGTTTATTTAGTCAAAGATTACAAAAATGGAAAAGAATTTGCCATTAAAGTTATTGATAAAAGTAAAATGGGAAATGTATGTTTTATGCATATTATTAATTTTATTACCGTTTTATTAAAATTCTTTTAACGACAATTATTTTAAATCTTTAAAAATTTCATTTCAGCGCGCTCGTCGTGAATATGAACATTTGCAATCATTGAAACATAAAAATATCATTGAACTTTACGATGTTGGAGAAGCAAATGTAAGAATTCAGAATAAATAATTACATATTTATCTTTTTAATACTTTAGAATGCTCTTCTTCTCCGCCTTGAATATGTGCCTGGAGGTGATCTTGACAAGCACGTTCGAAAAAATGGTAGATTTTCCCATGAAAAAGCCCATGGAATTTTTCGACAAATTTTGACCGGGGTTCAATATTTGCATAAACAAGGAATTGCACATCGAGATTTAAAGCCTCTAAATATTTTGATTGGCTCAAACGGGGTTGTGAAAATTGCTGATTTTGGTCTTGCAAATGCCATTAAAAATGGTTAGAGATTTTTAATGGTTTCGTTTTCTTATACCATATTCTTTGCTTATTTCAGCTGTTTTTCAAGCAACAGTTTGTGATGCAGCTTTACATATGCGAACTCAATGTGGAACACCTGGATTCTGTGCTCCAGAAGTTCTTACAAATGCTGGAGGCTATAATGCCTTTAAAGCTGATGTTTTTTCACTTGGACAAACTCTTCAAGCTATTATTGCATCACCAACAAACAAAATTAAAACTTTGATTGCAAAACTTACACATCAAAATCCGACATCTCGTCCAACTGTTGATGAAATTCTTCATTTTTTAGTACGTTCTTTTTATCATGGCATCTGCCAAGGCTTTGAAAATGAAATTAGCTTTTTTTAGGCTACTTATTTCACCAATGCCCCACCACCACCGCCACCTGCACCTGCACCTGCACCTGCACCAGCTAATAAAGCAAGGGTCATGGTAAAATGCGGTAATGCAATTGAAACTGCAGAGAGGGTAAAAAACTGCACTGCAGGGTAAAATGTTGCAAAAGGGGTAAAATGTCACATCAAAACGAAAGTGAAATTTTGTGTTAGACATTCGGGCGTTTTGTGTCAAACAACAAATTCGTTTGGCGGGAAAATTTGAATTTTTCAAGTTAAAAAAAGGAAAAAATATTGCTTTTTTAAATGCAATTTTAAAGCATTTTGCCTCATTTTTTAAATAAAAATATAATTTTTAATGATTTTAAATGTTTTTTTTGTAGGTTTACCACTGTTATGAGGTTTAGTTGTGATTTTGTATGAAATGCGGCACACTTTTGCTGATTTTTTAGTTTAAAAAGGAAATTAAAAAGAAAACAAATTTTTATCTGGAATAAATCGATTATCAAGCTCTGAAAGCTTAATTAAAGAAAGATATCAAGCAAAGAGAGGTCATACAAATATTAAAATAGACACTTATCAAACGAATTCGTTCATTTGCTTTAAAAAAATTTTGACTATAGTTGTTAAAGATATTTTTGTGAACTTTCTCAAATGTTATAGTTTCAAAATACAATTCAACAATGATGCCTTGATCTTATGAAAGCTGAAACAAGTTGAGATTATAACCGTGCTTTAAAAATTTCCAACAAATGTAAGTTTTCTTTTAAAAATTATGGTTTTTTGTTTGATTAAAATGCTAGTGATTCAATAGTTTTAAAGTAGACATATGCATAATTATGTAAACTTGATTCTTTGATTCAACTTGGAAAAATCTGTGGTGCCTAGGAATAGGAATCCTTTTAAAAGACTCCGTCTGTGAACAAATTAGGCATTGATCATCCATATATTTGTGCTTGTTTATTAATGATTGTTTTCAGTGATGCTGCTTTTGAAAAGGCATATGTCTATTACCGCTGAAATAAAAATGAACGAGCCGAGAAAGAACTTTTTACCGCAAATCAAATAGATCCTGTTGTGATTGAATCGAAAGCTCATCTTGCTTATCGTATTGAGTGATATGATGAAACTAAATTTATTGCGTAAACGTTGACACTATTACAATGGTGACATTGATGAATTATGTCATGCAAATTTAATTGCAATGGAAGTTCAACTTCAATCAACGGCAGTTGCATGTGTAAGATTTTAATTTCCTGTGTTACTGTCATTAAAATAAAGTTTTCAGGATCCTCAAACAGATTTGGAAAATTTTTGCTTGAAAATGATAATGGTAGAAATCATGGATATTCTTCACCACCAATAGATACGTTGTTTTTGATAGAGTTAAATGTAATTGAATTGTTTTTTATGTGAAAAAATAGAATTTGTGCTAATAAAATAGTTTGTTGAAGTTGATTTTACTGTTAATAAGCAATTACATGTTTTAGAAGTTACAAAAAAACATTTAAAATCATTAAAAATTATATTTTTATTTAAAAAATGAGGCAAAATGCTTTAAAATTGCATTCAAAAAAGCAATATTTTATCCTTTTTTTAACTTGAAAAATTCAAATTTTCCCGCCAAACGAATTTGTTGTTTGACACAAAACGCCCGAATGTCTAACACAAAATTTCACTTTTTCTTTTAAAAAATTCGATGTGATGTTGCAAAAGGGGTAAAAAGTTGCAAAAGGGGTAAAAAACTGCAATGCAAAGTTTTTTGTCGGTAACAAAATTCATATCATTGTCTCTTACAGAAAAACTTGTCAAAAAACCCAATTAAGGGTTTCCAGAATCCACGGATTCTGAAGCTTTTCAGACTTCAAAAAATCCGTGGATTCTGTTTTTCCAAAATTTGGTGGAAAAAATAGTTTTCACTATTTTTTCCAAAATTTTTCAAAGTTTTTTTCTTGAAAAAAAGTAAAAAACCTTTTTCCAAAAAAACTTTTAAAAAAATTGAAAGTTTCTCTTTTTATGCTTTTGGCGATGTGTAAACAACACGAAGTCAAAAAAGAAAACAGAGAACACAAGAGAGAATCTCTCTCCACTGAAATAAAAAGTATTTTTTGTCTTTCTTTTCTTTTTGCGTTTTTTTTGTTTTTACTCTATTTTTTACTGTTTCTTTTTTTATGAACTAAATTTTTTGCATTTTATTATTACAAAAATAAATCATTCAACAATAACATTAATAATTTTCAAAGTTCAAATTACTACAGCATTTAAAAATAAATCATTCGGCATCACTTGAAGAGCGAACAAATATGCTGAGAATATTTGAAAGATTGCCTCTTTGGCGAAATGCAACTTAAATGTATCTCTCGTTGCTCTTCTCTCTTCCTCCTTTTGTCTGTCTCTCTCTCTTTTTCTTTTTGTCATCGTTTTACCTTTGTATTTTTCATTGTGTGATTCTAACCACCTTTGCAAGCAGGTGCGTTATCTCTGCTGTGATAAATTAATAAACTAACTTTGTACTAACTGTCTTCGACCGCACAACATCCTAAAGAAGAATCGGGCAGATTCATTCTTTGCAAAATATAACTGTTTTACAGGTGTTACATTTATTGAATCAAAACATAAAAAACATTCAAAGTTTTGCGTTTGATGGAAGAATGATTTATGCTGGTTATTAATACAGTCATAAATGTATATTTTTATTGTTGTTTGTCAACGTCGTTTTTACATGAGTGGTTATTTTTGTGGCTGCCAATGTTTCATCCACATCTGGTGCTTTTGCTTAAAAACGCAAATAAGACATTTGACAGAAATACAAATAACGAAATTTGTTTGTCTGAAAGAAATCTTATCGATTTTCTAATATTTTTCTATATTTTGGAAATTACAAAAATGAATAGAAATGACGGAACCCCAAAAAAATTGTTGTTTTATGCGCAAGTTGGTTCAACCCAAATACAAGTCCACCGGCAACTGATTGCAATCTGATTGGAACAATCCATGGTGCAGGTGTAGCAAATCTTCCGCTAACACTTTTCATATCTGATTTGCAAGTGCAAGTTTTCACAGCTTCAACTTGTTGTAAATCAAAAACTGCTTGAACGGCTTCTGTGGGATGAAGATCATGAGTTTGATTACTAAAAGCTTTTTGTGTATTTTCTACAGTAATCTGTTGTGTAACGTTTACTTTAAAAATGTCATCATCATTGGTTTATCAGATGACTGTTTGTGTCCACATTGATCACATTCAAAATTTACAATTACTCCACAGGTACTCATCAAGCTCTCAATGAAAATGTTGTATTCACTATCGAAAAGATCTAACTTTTTTCCATCCTTTGGTCTTGTGCTGTAATTTCTTAGAATAAATAATTCCTTTTTTACAGTCATATCATTTCTATCGGCTGCTTGTGCACAATCATCCAAAAAGAAAATTATTTCTTCTTCGAATCTATTGCACTTTTTATTGTTACGGATGTTACAATAAAAATTTCTATAAACCAATTGTTTGATTTTATGCAGAAACCTACTCTGTCAATTTAGGAAATTTGTTCATCGTTAAAATTAAAGCACAAAGCAAATTGTCAACACAACAAGTGTTGGTGACTTTTTTACCACCCCATTTTGGAAGAACCGGTGCAGGAGAACATGCGTAACATGCCCAATATTTTCCGGATTTTGCTGTTCGATTTACACAGCGTGCAAAATATTCATTTGTGCATCTATCACATTGTACCGTTTGTTCCAGTTTTAACGCGCTGCTGCGGGCATCTGAACATTTAAAACAGGATCTTTTGCAGCAACAATATAATTCCATTTTTTCAATCTTTTCAAATTCATTTTTAGAACCATCAATAGTTTTCTTGGAGCGAGACAACTTAAAAAATAGGCAAAATTATTTATAAATAGTCAGAGATTATACAAAGAACTTACAACTTCCAAACTTTCATCTGTAAAATTGCCATCAAATTCAGATAAATCAAATGCACTTTCTTCAGGATTTTTGTTATGAACAAGAAGGTAGGATTTTAAAATCAATAAAAAAAGAGGATCTGCATTTTGCTCTTTTTCATCACAAAAAAAGCCTTGAACATTTACGGTTGTTTCAGCAGTATCTCGGCAACATTGGGCAGCAGTAAAAGCAATTTCTTTTACAGTATCTGGATCGGTAAGATGTTTACTTAAATAAACTACCATTTTATTATCTTCCTTTCTGTGAACCAAAACAAAAATTTCTTTGTAGCTTTTAAATATACATGCTTTCCCAATTGGTAAATTTTTTAAAGGACGATCGAAAGTCGGCTTGAAGATTTCAAAGTGAAATAAAACGGCTTCAGCCTGTGTTGCAAACGCTTGCCACCATAAGGAATATTCATTTTGATCAATTTGAGCGGGAGGAGGGTATTTATCTTTGAAATAACTATAACAAAATAATTTTAAAAAAAAACCAAAATAATTAATTACTTTTCTTTGACAGCTTTTTCAACATTAGGAATTTCTCTATCTGGAATACCGGTAATCTTTTCACGTGTAATAACCAAATCATCACCATCATCGCCGTCATCATCATCATCTTTTTTATCATTATCTTCATCTTTTTTATCGATGGGTCGAAATTTTTTGTGACCTGGACCACCTTGTGTAGAGGGGCGCCGCTTTCTTCTGTCCTGCACAGCGTCGCCAGAATTTTTCATACATTGCATTGTATGGCAAAATGCATTGGGAAGTCCACTTTAACGGCTTTCCTGTTGCTGCATCCCATCGGGTAAAATCACAGTAATATAAACGTGAAAAAAATCCGGTGGTTTCCCATGTTTTGTTTTGAAACAAAATTAAAACCATTTCAATCCCAAAAAAATTCATGGAGGTTTGAGAAAACCAATTGAGCATAAAAATCAGAAGCCCAATAACACAAATATTTAAAATTTTATAAAAGCAGTAGAAGACGGATAAATAATTGTTTGGATTAATAATATCTGAGAATTGAAATTGTTGTCCATTAAAACTATAGTCTAAAATATAACTTACTAAAATATCCATTTTCAACAACTAAATTTCTTTTATTTGGCTTAAACTTCATTAATAGCAAGAAGCTTTTTGCATAATTTTCAACTTCATCATTTTTGTTACATTTTCCAACTTTGAATGTTTTTTATGTTTTGATTCAATAAATGTAACACCTGTAAAACAGTTATATTTGTTCGCTCTTCAAGTGATGCCGAATGATTTATTTTTAAATGCTGTAGTAATTTGAACTTTGAAAATTATTAATGTTATTGTTGAATGATTTATTTTTGTAATAATAAAATGCAAAAAATTTAGTTCATAAAAAAAGAAACAGTAAAAAATAGAGTAAAAACAAAAAAAACGCAAAAAGAAAAGAAAGACAAAAAATACTTTTTATTTCAGTGGAGAGAGATTCTCTCTTGTGTTCTCTGTTTTCTTTTTTGACTTCGTGTTGTTTACACATCGCCAAAAGCATAAAAAGAGAAACTTTCAATTTTTTTAAAAGTTTTTTTGGAAAAAGGTTTTTTACTTTTTTTCAAGAAAAAAACTTTGAAAAATTTTGGAAAAAATAGTGAAAACTATTTTTTCCACCAAATTTTGGAAAAACAGAATCCACGGATTTTTTGAAGTCTGAAAAGCTTCAGAATCCGTGGATTCTGGAAACCCTTAATTGGGTTTTTTGTAGGGTTGTTCATTTCCCTCTCCCGGGAAATTCCCGGGAAATTTCCCGGGAAATTTCCCGGGAGATTTCCCGATTTTTTGCGGGAAATGGTTCTCATTTCCCGGGAAATCTACAGTAATATTTTATGTTTTTACATTAAACATTTAAAAACGGGATAAATATGGAATAAAAACACTCTAAATAGTCAAAAATGATTAATTTGAGTATTTTACAGTCCTTTTATAGATTATAAGGTTAATTTTGGTAAAATATTACTGTAGCTTGGAATACTGTAGCTCCGGGAAATTTCCCGCCATTTCCCGGGAATTTCCCGGGAAATTCCCGGGAAATTTCCCGCCTTTTTTCGATTTCCCGGGAAATGAACAACCCTAGTTTTTTGACAAGTTTTTCTGTAAGAGACAATGATATGAATTTTGTTACCGACAAAAAACTTTGCATTGCAGTTTTTTACCCCTTTTGCAACTTTTTACCCCTTTTGCAACATTTTACCCCTTTTGCAACATTTTACCCTCTCTGCAGTTTCAATTGCATTACCGCATTTTACCATGACCCATAAAGCAAGAAAAGAAGATGCTCAAAAGGTAATAACTATTCTTTTTACATAAAAAACTATTGACCATTTTTAGCACGTTACTTTTTGGCCTGAATCTGTTATAAATGTTGCAAAACAGCAAATTGAAAAGGGTGGAGGTGATGCCATCGCAGAAAACATTTTGGATGAATTAAATAAAAAATTTAATTGGTAAGTCGTCTGTCAAAAATTAAAGTAAGAGGGCAAATTTTTTAAATTTTAGGGAAAAGTTTGGAGTTTCTGTCTTTAATAAATGTTACACAGCCGTTAACAATGCCGTCACAGGAGAGCCAAGTCGAGTAATTAAACTTCAATGTAAAGAAAAGATATGTGTTATTTTTCGATGTGCCGGTGATGAAATTGAACAAATGAAAAGCCGTCTTGTGAATAGTTTGGGAGCAGCAAAGACCAAAATTTCTGCCAATTCTCAAGCTTGTTTAAGCAGTTTAAGCAATGTCAACAAAATCATAAAAGAAAAATGCGGATATTTTCCTTTCATTTTGACAGTTAGTCATGACTGCGTAAAAGGAACTCATTTAAAACATATTCACAATTGTTGCACATTCTTTCATAATTTTGAATATGCTCCTGGGCATACCATTACTATTATTGTTGGATTTAATTGATTCTGTTTAAATTTGGCAAATTTAAATGTTTTAAACTTAACAAATTTTGAAATTTATTATCAGCCGTTTTTTATGTTTCTGTTTTTTGGTTTACCAAAATGCTTCGAAATTATTTGTGTTTGTGTTTTTTAAGGTGCAAAATTTGGATATTAAAATAATAAAGTTATAAAAAAAAGTTCTTTTTTGACTGATACATATAAATAATACCTGTTTTATTTTGAACACCTTTAGTCATGAAACAAATTATTCAACATTTTTTTGTTTTTTCAACAGCTGTCAATTACAGTAATTACAGCAGCAGAAAAAAATCATGTTTTCTATTCAACAAAACAAAAAAGTTACACAATTTAAAGAAATTTACATTGTTTAACGTTTTAGTTCAAAGAATGTTGCCGCCGCGGTTGTGGTAACATTTGATTTTGTGACGATCGCTAAAAATTGTTTGTTTCTTTTGTAATTATTCATTTAAATCAAGTAATGACTTTCGATCTTATAAGAATAAAGACAAAAATGAATGCTTAAAACAAAAGTTTATTTCCTAAACTTAAAAATGTCTTCTTTTTTTAGTAACTAATGTGACTTTTTGCTACCTGGTTTTTTTAATTGTACAAAGGTTTTTTCAAAATTTCCAGATAAAAAATATAAAACTAAGAGAAAAAATGAGTGAATCAACAAATTAACCTCAAGAATTGTCTTTGTCGAAAGAAAAAATGCATCAAAGAGTTTGTGGGTTTCGAAAAAAGATTACGTCATGTTTGACATTACAATACAGATATTATTTTTTGTTCTTCTTTTTATCCAAGTAATAACCTTGCATTTAAAAACGTAAAAGTGGATGAAAACGCTTACTTTTCTTTTTATAAATTTACTTTTATCTTTTTTAAACTCTGCTAAAAAAATGAGCTTGTCCGATGAAAGAGAAGTTCCATTTAATGCTGAAGTGGATAAAGATGTTTTGGATGGATTTGGTAATGGCTCAATGTTGGATATTTTAAAAACTATCGATGGCAATCAAGGATTGTCAAGTATTTTAGTTTCTGCGCGATTAGAAGAATCACCCCCAGTTGCAATAACTGCCCATCAATTCCTTAATGTTAGTCCTGAAACTGATGCTGAAAATGAACTTTTCCAAATGGGTGGTGCAGAAAATGTTCATAGTGATATTGGAAAGATTGTACTGGAGAATATTGTCAGCGGAAAGTTTCACCGAAATGTATGCTTTGATTTCGATCAATTAATTTTATTCAAAGATTATTTTTAAGGTTGTCCCATTCGTTTCTTCAGTTCCGGGGATTCCAAATTTTAACTTGAACTTTGAAAAAGAACGAGCAAAATGCCTTGGAAAAAAGTTACTTTTTAGAGATCCAGAATTTCCGGCTGATTATTCTGTTCTGCCAAAAAGCCAACGCCAAATTGAATGGCTTCGTCCAGGGGTAAGTAACAATAAATGTTTGGGATTACAACCTTAAATTTTAATATTTTCAGAAAATTCATGAAAAACCTCGTTTCATTGCCTCTGGGCATTCTCGATTTGATGTTGTTCAAGGTGCCCTGGGGGATTGTTGGTTATTAGCTGCGACGTCACTTTTGACCCTTTACGATGAGCTATTTTACCGGGTAGTCCCTCCGGATCAAAGCTTCATAAAAAATTATGTTGGAATATTTCATTTTCAATTTTGGCGTTACGGTCAATGGACCGATGTTGTAATTGATGATCGACTTCCAACTTACCAAGGAAAATTAATTTATATGCGCTCAAAATCTGGTTATGAATTTTGGAGTGCCTTGCTTGAAAAAGCTTATGCAAAATTATATGGATCTTATAAAGCTTTGGTGGGAGGACATACCGCTGAAGCATTGGAAGATTTTTGCCGGTGGATTAATTGAAAATTATCATGTCAAAAAAACTTCAAAGGAACAATTGTTAGCTATTTTGGTCCGAGGCTTTCAAATGGATTCACTTTTTGGGTGTAGTATTTCTGGAGATCCAAAATGCCGAGAGAAGGAATTACAAAATGGACTTATTTGTGGTCATGCTTACAGTATCACAACCCTCCAAAAAGTTCATGGACGTAAAGGAAGAACATTACTTCTGAGAATCCGAAATCCATGGGGGAATGATAAAAAATGGAAAGGGGCATGGTAAGTTTAAATTATATAAAATAGAAGAATAAGTGAGCATTTTTAAGGTCAGATAATAGCTCTGAATGGAAATATGTTACAAAAGAAGAAAAGAATCGAATTAAAATAAATCTAAAGCCAAATGGAGAATTTTGGATGTCATTTGAAGATTTTTATTCAAATTTTGATGAGATGGAGAATTGTCACCTGGGGCCAGAAGTTAGTCATGTTGTTGGAAGTTCCAATGTAACGTTCATTTTTTTTAGTGTTTGAATGAAATTTGCAAAATGGTCGGAAAAAGTGTTTTCCGAGAAGCTACAACTTGGAAAAATTACCCGTTCCATGGAAAATGGAGCAAAAAGGAGGGAAGCGCTGGTGGATGCATTACTTATCTTAGTAAAATAACATTGCTCATGGTATAAATATTTAATATGAACTTTATAGGCACAACCTTTGCAAATAATCCCCAATACATTGTTAACCTAAAGGCCGACAGAGTTGAAAATGATGGCAAAAGTACTGTAATTTTTGCGGTTCTACAAAAATACCGTCGAGAACTTCGAATTCATGGTCATAAACATCATTATATTGGTTTTGTTGTTTACAAACTTGAACCCGGGATATATGGAAGACAAAATCAATCATTTTTTAAACACAACAAAATCGTAGCACAAACAAAAACCTTTGCATCTTCTCGGGAAGTAATTTTTTTTTCATTTTTTCTGCTGGGTCATCCTTTTAAAAATACATATATTTAAAAAACCGAGAGATTACTGTAGAAATAAAATTTATTTGTTATCAAGATACAGTAGCAGTAAAGTATCCAACCAGTTTAATTTAGTTTGAATTCATGTATTCTTATTCCAGGTCACATCTCGATTGCGTCTCCCTCCAGGCAAATATCTCATTGTTCCTTCCACTTATAAACCAAATGAAGAAGCTGAATTTCTTCTTCGAGTTTTTTGCACCGGAGAAATAAAATCCCCACAAGCATAAGGCTTAAATTGGATAAATCCTTCATTTTTTGTTTCACGCAATCAATATTTCATGCTCAGTTTGCCTTTTTTTATTACGTACTTAATTTCATATATCTCAATAAAGAAAAGTTGAAACATAATTTAAAGCCGCTTTTGTTAGAGTTCGATATTTTTGTGTTTTTTTGAAAGAAATTTTTATAATCTTTCTTTGGCGCCGAAAAACTAACGTCAAAAATGCATGCTTCTTTTTCTGTTGTAAAAACGCAAACTTTTTTACTCAATTATTTTTTTGTACAAAACTTTTTAAAGCTTGCTTTACTTTTGTGAGACATGAGATACAGCTCTGTTCACAGAAGTTAAGGGTTATGGTAAGCGATAAGCATGATAAAAAAGCTATCAAGATTCAAGCAAATGTTGCTGCATTTTCGATAATTTATTAAACATTTTTAACACTTTCTAAAACGAAATTTTTGTTATCTTTCTTCTTTCTTTGGCGCCGAAAAACAAACACCAAAAAAGCAGCAGCAACGTTACACAACGAAAAATTAAGTTTTTTCACTCAAATTTTTTTGCGCAACAAAAATCTTTTTTGAAACACATTACTTTTTTTCTTCAAGTTTGATTTTGTCAACATTTTTTCTCCTCTCTCCTTTTCCGTTATATTTTTTCTTTAAAACTTTTCTAGTTTTTTATTGTTGTCGTGGTTCCTTTTGTGTATCACAAGGTTGTTGTATTGATTTCAATTTACAAACAAACTATTACATTCATTTATATTTATGATATTATATCTGCATTAACCACTCGCGAAGATCTTATTATCATCGTTTTTAGCCTTTCTAGGATCTCAAAGCTAATATCCGTACTTAAGCTTCCTTTCTCTCTCTCCTTTTTCCTGCAACTTTCCATATTTGAATGTTATAAGAAGTATTATGAGTGATTACAGTGAAGAAGAAAATCCATCAGTTGTAAGTTTTACTTTCTGCTGCTTCTAATCTAAAGAACTTCTAATCTAAAGATACAACTTTAATATACATATTTTTCAGGATGCATTAGCTACTGTATTTCAACATCTTGGAACAACTGATTTACCAATTCAAGCTCCAGTTTTATCAATTCCATTATCTCATGTTTATGATGATTTTTATAATAATCCTGTCGATTGGTCTTCCGAGAATATTGTCTCCTATATAGATGAATCAGATGTTTATGTTGTTGCACCATCAAAAGATCCACA
This sequence comes from Panagrolaimus sp. LJ2414, assembly GCA_024447195.1. Lineage (NCBI taxonomy): Eukaryota > Metazoa > Nematoda > Chromadorea > Rhabditida > Panagrolaimidae > Panagrolaimus > Panagrolaimus sp. LJ2414. The sequence goes on from JAMRXY010000018.1 coordinate 1,802,810, forward strand.
AATCCGTCAAGTCTCTGAAGAAGGAAATGCTGTTTCAACAAAATTCTCACCCGATGGAAAACTCTTAGCTGTTGGGACATATTCTGGAGTCCTTGAAATTTATGATGTTGAAACAAATCAACTTGTATGGAGTAACAAAAGTCATGATTGTCGAATTGGTTGTTTAGCTTGGGGGAATGATGATATGGTTTTTACTGGATCTCGTGATCGAACAATTAATGCCAATGATCTCGCTTCTAAAGCTTATGTTCAAATTGGAAGTCATTCTCAAGAGGTTAGATTTAACTTTAATGATTTTATTTAATATTCATCATTTTAGGTTTGTGGGATGAGAGTTTCACCAGCTGGTGATAAACTTATTACTGGTGGAAATGATAATAATATTAAAATCTGGGATATATCAAAGCTTACTTTGGATCCATCATTTGTCGAAGTTGCTGAAGCCTTTCCTCTTCATAAATCTGCTATCAAAGCTTTGGATTTCTCTCCATCCCATGAAGGAGTTATTGCAAGCGGTGGAGGATGCAATGATGGGAAGATTTATGTTTGGAATGTTGAGAATCGTGAAATTTTCAAAGAAATTGAAATTGATAAACAAATTACAAATCTTCATTGGCTTCCAACGGGTAAAGAGATTGTTGCAACATATGGCTTTGGATGGAATAGAAATCATAAATTCCATATTGAACATAATACCATTGATATTTGGTCATTTGAAACTCTGAAAGTTGTTCAAAGATTTGAAGGTCACAAAGGACGGGTACTATTTTCGGTAAGGGTTTAATATACTGTATCCTAAAGTTAAGATTTTACCGTAACTATTTTTTAGGCAATGGCACCAAACAAGGAAGGTTTTGTTACAGCAGCTTCAGATAATTACTTGAAATTTTGGAAGCCATCTTTGAATTCTGAAGAATGGGAAGTTGTTTAGTCATACTGTATTTTTAACAACAACAAAACTGCCAAAGCAAAAGATATAATTGTGCATTTTATTTTTATATTTTGTCAAAATCTACGGTTCTTTTTCACTTTAATTGCCTTGCCAATTCTCTTTGTAATAAGACGATAAACTGTTATATTTTATTATCATTGAATTATTCACTTACATGTTTTATGTTGTATATTTTTGTTGTTTTATGCAAAGTTACAGTATCTTTTTATGTGTGTTATTTTTTTATAATTATACCCATTTTTACCAAAAGTATAAATACAAACATGAAAAAAATAGAAGAGGTTTCAAGAAATGTGTAAAAACAAAGCAAAGTAAAAACAGATCGAATCAAATTATTTGAAATATAAAAAAAGTTTACACCCGTAATCTTTTTTAGCTTTTTAAAAAAATAATTACTTAAAAAAATAAATGAGGTTTTTGGAAATTTTTAATAGAGTGTTGTGTTCATACTGTTGTAAAGAACTAAAAGCTTTTGAATATGAATTGGTAAACATGATTTTCGTTGTCCGGAAATTATATCAATATTTAACCATGAGAGTTCATTGTAGGTTTGTAAAATGTATCTGAAAAAATATTTAAAGTTAAGAAGAGTACTGTAGGTTTTAAGAGTTTTTTTGTAAGCGTATCCGCTGGAAAGATTACTGTATCGAAAATTGTAAACTGTTTAAGGTTAGAAGATTACTGTATTTTGGAATAAATTATAATAAGGGATATTACTGTAGCTTTCAAAAATTATATTTTTAAAACTTACGTTAAAACTTCTTCAGTTTTATTTGATTCAAGTGGATGATTTTCTGCTACTGCTAACATGACATCATCATTTTGTTGAACATGTGGAACAGAAATATGTAAAGCTGATCGCAAATGTACCGGGGTATCATTCTTTGCATTTGGACATTGGGACCAAAACCAATCTGGGACATCCAAAGCTGGCGCAGTGGAAACCATAAATCCCATTGCAATCGGTTGATTGGCGATTGTTGTGGTGGCAGAACTAACTTCTCCAAGATCATTAATATCAATCTCTAAATCCATTTCCATTCCAGCATTATTATCATCAGGTCCATTTGAAAAGAATAAATCATCTTGATTATCTTCAAATAATCCTGCATCAACTTCATTCTGAAATTGTCAGGGTTACTGTATTGGATTCTATCGTAATAAAATAAACATACCGAAATGCATGGACTTGTTGGAAATACCATTATATGTGTAATTGAATAATCATTAGGGATAATTCGATTTCCGCGTTGTTTTGGATCAGCTAAAAGTTCAGGAAAGATTTTAAAATATGCATCTGATTCAGTTGAAACCAAGCAGGCAGCAATTAATGCTGGAGTTTCAATAAATCCAGGATTCAATGAACAAGTTTTGCATGAAGTTGAAGCAGTTAAAACCGAAGGCTTTTCTGCCGCAGGCGTTTGTAACTCTTTATCTTTTCCTTTCAAAATTGAATTATATGATTGAAGATTTTTCTTTGCCAAAATTGAAGTCCAAGCTTTAAATTCACCATGTCCAATTTTACCAAATCTTCCAATCACTAATCTCCAATTCTTTGTATCCAAAGACATTACACCTTGAATATATGCCCAAAGGCGTTGAATGGCATCCACAACCAGGGAAACCTGGGAAGAGATACCTTTTTGTGCAGATTTTTGATTTGTTCTTCGTGAAATTGATATAACTTTTGTATCATTTAATTCTCCGCGATCATCGGTAACTGAGACAATCAAAAAGTCATCTTTCACTAAGCAATAAGTAACAAATAAAACTTTTTCATCTGGGTTCTTAAGTTTCAGTTTTCCTTGAGGCGTAATTTCATAATTTGATGATTTTGGTGCAAGAATAAATGGTGCTGTTGGGATACGGTATGTTGAAGATGGATTCCCGGAAAGATTATCCAAGATATCAGTTGCTTGAGAAAATGGCCCAAATCTGGTCATTGATTTTGAAAGTAAATCTCGAATTCCTTCAACATGTAATTGTCGAGGTTGAGAGTATACTGTAAATGCTAATTTCCTCAGGGCATTAATGGAGGCCATCGGATCATTAACCGTTGATTGATTCAAAGGATGAAAATATTCTTGAAGTGGATCATTTGAATATGCAGAATAATCAAAGATTGTTCGAATATCAATTAGCTCAACTTGGACTCGAGGCTTTTTAATGTGATCAAGATTGGATAAAATATTGTTGAAGGATTTTAGAAGTTTTACGGTAACAAGTTTGGAAAAATATTCTTGAGTATTTGCAGATCCAAAAAAGAATGGATTTACAATATAAATAACAAGGACATGCGGCAAAGCAGGATTTTCTTCATCATTAATCATTAATTCATCGACCCCATTTGAGATTGAAGTGGATGATAGGGGATCATCAGAGCCGAAGAGGTTCAGACCTGGAATGGATTGATCTGGGGTTTGTGGATTTAGGACATTTCCGCCATCAAACAATCCCATATTTGGAAGTGGTGAATTCATATTTTGTTGATGTTGTTGAAGGGATTGTGGAGTTTGTTGTTGTTGATGATTAAAAAGTGGTGAATCAAATGAAGCATCATTTGGTGGCATCGGGGATGACGTTGAAATTGGTTGTTGCTGTTGTTGTGATGGGGGGACAGTTGATGGGGGAGGCATTGCTGATGAATCTGTTGGAACTGCCGAGGAATGATGATCAGCATAAAAATCTCGATAAACAGCTTCCAAAAAAGTTCGTTTATCAAAACAATCCATTTCACCAAAGATTCGAGTAATTAGTTGTAAATATTGTGTAACAAAATATTCCAGTTTCTGCACTAATGATTTTTGATCATTTGAATTATTTAAATTTTGAAGTGGAATTTTTATGATCCCATTATTCAATGGCATACTTGTATCTTTGACTTTTGGGGGCAATGGCAAATGCCGTCCAAGACGATTCTTTTCATAAACACTTGAAAGATCTTCCAAGAAAATTTTGCATTTTTCTGCAATCAAAGAATTTTCAGCGAAGGATTTAGTTTTTTCTGTTGCAAAGGAATGATCTGGGATAACAGCAAGATAGAGGACATTCTTTGGCCAAGAATACGGTGCAAGGCCATATCGATCCCATGCCCAAATTGCCGTAGGCGAAGTAAGAATTAAATCTTTTTCAGATCCAACAACAATATTTGGAATTGGTTCAGGATTATGGGAGGTATCTTCTTCAGTATCAGGTTTTTGAATTTTATACATTTTTGTTGCCTTTTGATGAAGGGATTTCCATGTGAGGGGTCCTTCAACGATACTTCCAGGGTTTGTTGGAGCTCGAACAAGTTGAGCTGTTTCTTCTAAGATTCCAAATACTTTTGGCATAAATCCACCATATTCAATTTCATTGAGTTGAGAAGTTTTTTCAGCTACCTGCACAGCCCATGGATGAACAAGAGATGTTAGATCTGGTTTTTCTCCAGGTTGAAGAGGTTTTCGAGAAGTTCGTTCTGCCATAACCTGTTGCCCGAGGGATGATGCATCAAGGACCGATGAAACAATATAATCCAATTCACCTTGATCAATTCCATTGATACTGTATTCCTTCTTGGGTGAAACAAGTCGATCAAATTCTTCAATTCTATCTAATACCGGACTATCACCAATATAATATCCTGTTCGAATATAAGCTGATAAATCATGTCCAAGAAGATACCATCGAAAAACATCAATAAATTTCCAATCATTTGATTTTAGGGGATTAAACCATTTAAGTCCTGGTTTATCTACTTCAACAACCACAGGTCCACCAGTTGCCTCACGGATATCATCGGTAAAAAGATTTGAATTTGCATAACATAAAATTCGATGCCGCACAGCACTAAAGGCACAAAAACAGGATTCAATGTCGCGATTTTTAACAAAATATCCACCAAATCTTGTTGTAACAGTAATTTCAGCATGTCGTTCATCAGCCAAAACTTTATCGGCCATTTGAACATCAGGTGGAATTGAAAGATAAAAACCAAATTCATTTGTTCGAATACTTTCTGTGCAAGAGCAAAGTGGGCATGAATCATACACAGCATCATAATGCAAATCCAAAATTGAATCTCGAAGCAGTGCAACAAAAATAAATCCAACACTTTTTTGAATTTTTTCAAACATTTGAAGTCCTGTAAGATCAGGAGTTGCAATTGGAAGAGGTTCAAATGGATTTAAAAGAAGGTTATCAGCTGAAGACATCCGATTGGGGGTTGGTTGATTATATCCATTTGACATCATCGGATTATATGGTGGCGGTGGAGGCATAAATGAATGACTATTGTTGCTGCTGTTGCTCATCATTTGTGGGGAAGGTCCATAGGGCATCATAGAATTTGGGGTTGAAGTCATTGGTGGTTGATTATTAACTCCAACCATGCCCGGGAAGCCATTCATTCCAATTCCCATATCTGCCATCTGTACCGATCCACCAGTATTCGACCCGCATACAGTAATCGTATTTGAATGAGGTTGCATGTATCTTGGGGTTGACATTGGAGATGGAGTTGAAGGTGGGATACTGTTGCCAAACATCGGATTCATTCCATTCGGTTGTGGTGAATTATTTGACATAAATGATTGATGCCGTTGATTCATAAACATTGCATGTCGATGTTGTTGTTGTTGTTGCAGCTGTTGTTGATGATGATATTGTTGCATATTTTGTTGATTTTGATAATTTTGTGCTTGCATCAAAGTATACCGATAATGTTGTTCTCGTTCTTCAACCTTTTGTAAATTTAATTTTTGAACAGTTTTAACATTTTTAACATTTGTTTTTTTGACATATTCCGGTGGAGGTGGAATTGGATTTTGCACAACTCGGGCATTCCGATCATCAATAGTCTCAAACATATTTGGTTGAATTCGAACATTATCCCTGAAGGGATCACCATAAAATTCTTTACATTGAATCATTGGTGCACAACCTTCATATTTGTAAATATTAAAATTTGGTAAAGCATCATGAATATTATCAATCATTTCATACTAAAAAATTAGGTATACTGTAGGTTATGGTAATGATTAAAAACGAATTACCATAGGATCAAGCTTTCTATGAATTTTATGGTATACTTTGCTCAATGTTCGACGAGATATTTGTCGAATTGGTTCTGGATCTGGGGATATCAAATCTCGAAGAAGTTCTTCCTCTTCAATCTTTTGCTTTCGTTTATCTTTTTTATTCAACGGAAATGGATTTCGTTTTTGAAAAGCTTCCATCGCGCGTTTTGTAGATTCTGCAATTTCTTCATCTTCAGGAATTTCAATGATTGGCTTAATTGCTTCTCGCTAAAAAGTTAAATTAAGATAAAGATTACTGTAGCCCTAAAATATTTACCAATGCTTCATCCAATGTTTTTGTGCCTTCTACAGTATTATTTGGGTCTTGGGCAAATGTTGAAGCCTCATTTGTGTTATCCACTTCCATCAAATCACTGCTGTCAAGCATCATTGCTTCATCAAATGTTGAAGGTTGAGCAACAAAACTTTCAAGTTCATCATATCCAATTGAATCTTGTCCCTGCAAATGTCCATATCCGCGTTGGGAATGATGCTCGGATGCCATTGGATTTGGCACTCTTTCAATTGGAGCTGCATATCTTTCAATTTCATGTTCATTCATTTGATGATGATGATGATGCCGATAATTGTATTCATCCTCTTCATCTTCATCATCATCAAAATCACTACTATATTCTCCTCCATTTTCTTCTTCAGGAGGATAATAATAATCATCATCATCAATATAATCAGGCCATTCAACTTCACCAGGCTCAAAATATTCTGTCATTTTAGGGACACCAGTTCGACCAATATCAAACATAGGCAAATTTGACATATAAATTCGACGACGTTTAAATTCATCATAGACGAAATCGACCGTTACTCCAAGATTACCTCTTTTTCGATTTCGCCATTGTCTTCGATTTAGCGGTGAATCCGAGTCATCGGAAGATGAGGAAGCTTGAGATTTTCTGCCATCACTTGCTGGAGTTGTTGGAGAACTTTCATCTGTTGAATCAAGCAAAGATCGAAGGATTGAATGTTCACCACCTTGGGCCACAGGTTCAACGGGTTCTTCCTCTCTTACGGTAGATGAAACTCCAAAAGGTTTATCTCTTCGAGGAAAATCTGGTTCGATTGCCATAATTTCATCATCACTATAAAATATTATTACTTATTATTATTACTATTATTGATATATAAACATACGTATTATATTGTGAATATTCTGGTGTTACAACTGTGATCGGGGTATATGGTGAAGCCGGTCTTGGAATAGCTTGTGTATCATCCCATTCTTGATCCCCACGAAATATTGGTAAAACATTCCAAATGGGATCAGCAAGGGCTACCGTATATCCCCCATTAACTCCCATATGATTAATTGGATATTCTCCAGTAATATTTATATGAGCCCAAGAAGTTGTTGGTGCAAAATCATTCCTTCGAGCTTCTTCAACTTCTGCTTCAATTTTTGGAGATTTTGGTCGATCTTTTTGGAAATCCACTTGAAAAGAGAATTGTGGTTGTTTATATCGTAGCCTTGGGGGTCGTCGAAGATGCTTCAAATCTCCAGATGTTGAATGCACAGATTCAATTGAGGTTGGAGGAACTGAAGGTGGTTCAGAGATTTTTGTTTGAACACTATGCGGGGTATTTGGATTTAAAATCCCTGCCGGGGATATTGATGGAAGGGCATCGAATGGGGCTAAAAAGGAAAAAGGTTTATGCAAATTTTTTAAGGTTATGAAACGAACCTTCAGGAATATTACAAGATTTACAACAACACAACTCTTTTTGGGTACAATCCATTAAGGATAGCCTTTCATCATGCCGATCTGGAGGTGGTAACAAAGCATCTTCAAACATTCGTTGAGCTGCTCGACATCCGGCATAATATGTTGATGGAGAATTTGAAGGTGGATCAATAAATTCTATTTCACTACCTTCATCCTCTTCTTCCAATTCTTCATTTTCCTTTAAATCATCAATACAAATGGCAACCAATGCCGTTGGCCAAAATGTTGAAATGCCATCAATCTCAACAGCTAAAACATTCGGCAAATCTGATGGCATTGAAGGTAGTTCAGGATATCCAACAGAAAATAAAAAATCATCATAATATTTTTTCAAAATTTCTTCCAACTGTTTTTTTGTTGCAGTTTTATCCTTCTCCGGTGTGGAATAAAGACCCCCAAAACTGCTTAAAAGATTTGTTTTTTCTTCGGTTGGCTTTTCATTTTCATTTTCAGCAGGATCAGATTTATCCAAATCAAAATGGCTTTGCTCTGGAAGGATATACCCCACAATCCCCCATGGGGCAAGAATAACTTTTTGTCGAATTTTTTGTAACAAATGTTTTTTGGTAATTGAAAGAAGAGTTGGTTGTCGTTGAAATCTTGGAGAAATACAAACTTGATTCCCAAATGTACAAAATGTAAATTGAAAAGCTATCATATATCTGTAAAATATATGGATTACAGTAATTTTTACCAATCTTAAAAATATTACCTTGGTAAAATCTTTTTTCTTGTTGTTATCAACTCCGTCAAGGGCTGACAAAACCATCGACCAAATCGTACAAATCTTTTTGAAATGCATCCACTTTCTAATATTCGATGTAGGGCATCATACAACAATATTCTAATTTTATAATCTAATCCATTTGAAGCAAATGAACCAGATTGATCTTGAACAAGTCCATTTTCCAAAAGTTCTTTAACAATTGGAGGCTCAGAATTTTCATACCAAAATATCCATAACTCTTTTGGCTCTTTACCAGTAATAATCGGAGATTTTGGAGCATTTTTATTTATTACACCTTGGGTGGGTCGCCTCCTCCAAAATGAATATATTCGAGTCTTTGACATTCATTATAGGCTTTTAAAATTGGACAATTATTTGCATTTTCAACGGGATTCGGGGAGGTCAAAGATATCCAATTAATACCCGTAAATTCTGTCTTAAATATTTAATTTAAGTTAGTTTTTAGTTTGTAAAAAGTGATATGATGATGCAACTTACCCAACTAACAACATTGGTTAAGCAATCTTCTAATGAACTGCTTGGATATGAGACCATTGTTGAATATTTTTATTATTTAAAAAAAACCAAGCTCCTTAGAGCTGGTAATAAAATATAAAATTTAAAGAATCAATAATGACGGAATAATTTTATAAATAATAAATTATAAGCAAAAAATAATGTATGTGGGGTACCCTGGAAAAAATGAAAGTTGTTAAATTGATTGAACGAAAAGAAACAATTAAAATTTTTAATGATCTTTAATTTAAAAATTGGTGAAAAAAGAAGGTTTTTAAACTTCTTTTTTAAACATTTAATTAATTAATTTTTTTAAAAAAGTATCACGTTTAAACGTTTAATTAAAAGCACAAAATTTATACTAATAAATTATATAATGAATTTGGGGGAAAAAAGAAGGTGAAAGAGAAGAAGAGAAAAAAAAAGGGGGGACAAAAATGTTGTCTTTTATAATTTGGCGGAAAACGATCAATATAAGTTTTTTCTTCCTTCTTTCTTTTTCTAACAAAAAAACATAAAGAAAAAGAAAAGCGCCAAAACCCGGCAAAAACGAAGGAAGAAGAAAAAAATGGATCGGGTCATATTTTCTTTTTTGGCGTGCAGGAACCAAATCGCCAAGAAGAATCTGTTGTTATTGTTTGTCACGAAAATAGAAAAAATTTGCATGAACATATGGCCAAAAAGGTAAAAAAGAGACTCTGCTAAAAAATTTTAAATGCTTTTTTTTGTTTTATATTTATTTTGGACGTTTTTCTTTTATTTAAATTTATTTAAAAAGTAAAAAAAGGTATTTCTTTTTGTTGCCATGGAATGTATTTAATTTATGCTTTAATTTATCTCCTTTTTGCAAGAATTTCTTTTAAAGCTTTAAATTTAAATTTTTGAAAAGGTAAGATGTATTACATGTTTGTGGTTGTACTTTTTTGTGGCACTTTTCTTTCTTTTTGTTGTGTTTGAAATCTTGAAAATAAAAAATTTATGCCAAAATGTGACCTTTAAATTTTCCAAAACATTGATTTTTAGAAAAAAGTTTTTTTTCTATTTGAATGAATTTTCTATTTTGCACACACACATTATTATTATTTGTGCAAGTTTTTTTCCTTCTCGTTCACATTTGCTTTTAAGCAGGAGCTAAAAGATGAAAATCAGAAAACTTAAAGAATAATAATAATAAAAGTTGTAACGTTTCGTGCCATAAACAAAAAAGGAGCAAGAAGAAGAAAATGAAGAAAAAAAATGCTTAATCTTGAAAGAAACGTTAAACTTTTGAAAAGATGTGATTTTTGAACTAATGCGAGCGAGCAAAAAGGCGATGGGAAAAAAGGAAAGTGGACGGCTGCTGCTGCTGGCAATGCTGCTTCTTCAATTTGTGGTGGCACTGCTGTAAGGTAAAAAAATAGAAAAGAAGAAGGCGGATTTTCTTTGGATGAAAAAAGGTCGAAACGATCAGGGCATTGAATTGAACCCTCTCTAGTTTTCTCCTCTCAATAAAAACAGCAAGGAACAACTGCAGCAGCCGAAAAAAAAGAAAGAAACAAATCAGTTTTTTTTCTCCTTTTTCTTCGGTTCAGCTTGGGTCATTCAGTCCATCAGTTTAAGTCAGTCACTCAGGAAGAAGAATAGAAAAAAACTAGAAAAAGAGAGACAGCAGCAGATTGTTATTCCGGTTTTCTTTTGCCGTTTTTTTACCTCCTATCGGCGTTTTTAAGACGATTTCTGTTTTTTTCTAAACCCTTAAAAAATTTTTGTAAATATTTATTTTTCCTAAAAAATCGAAAACCATTCTTTTAGGCAATGAACCAACTTTGTATTATTTTTCTTACGGCATTTTTATGCGTAATTGCCTCAGGGGCTGTTGATCCAAAGCTTTATCTTGTTACAGTTGGCACAGAAAAAACAGATGGTTTAATTCGGCTAGAAAAAACTGCGAAATCTTATGGCCATGATTTGCATATCCTTGGAATGGGCGAAAAATGGCAAGGAGGAAGCATGAAAGGTTTGGTAAGTAATATTCGCTACAGTATCCCTTTTCCAATAAGTGATTGTTTAGGGTGGGGGCCAAAAAGTTCGATTACTTCGTGAACATTTAATTGATGAAGCTTTACCAGAGAATACTGTAATTCTATTTGTTGATGCGTAAGTTTAATAAGAGATAAAGGGATTTCTAAAATCCATTATGATTTCAGATATGATGTAATAATTACTGCAACTCCTGAAACGATTTTGCGTCGATTTGTTACAGAATTTCCTGATACCAAAATTCTTTTCGGTGCAGAACCCTTTTGTTGGCCTGATCAAACTTTAGCTCCAAAATATCCCCTTGTAACATTTGGAGAAAGATTCCTAAATTCTGGACTTTTCATGGGTTTTGTTCCTGAGGTTATGAAAATGTTGGAATTTGGTTCTGATATTTTTGATTATGATGATGATCAACTTTTTTATACAAAACTTTATCTTGATGAAACAAAACGAAACAACCTAAAAATGAGTTTGGATCCCCTTGCCCTTATCTTTCAAAATTTGAATGGCGCAATTTCAAATGTCAATATTGAATATGATGATAATGGCAATGCCATTCTTTATAATCATGACTACAATACCCATCCAGTTATTATTCATGGAAATGGTCCATCTAAAATTACACTTAATTATCTTGAAAATTATCTCGCTGATGCTTATAATAAACAAGATGGCTGTCAAAGATGCCAAAGTTTTAAAGTAAGTTCTTTAACGATGCATTGTTGCAATGGTGCAGTGGTTAGTACAACAGGATATTAACCAATATATTAAAGGTTCGAATCCAACCTCAAAACAACAATGTTTTTTTCGATAAAATTGCTACAGTAAACATTTTAGGTAAAAGAAAAACTTGGAACTTATCCAAAAATTACAATTGGAATTTTCATTGCAAAACCAATTCCATTCATTGAAGAATTTCTTAAAACTTTTAAAGCTTTTGAATATCCAAAAGATAAAATTGATCTCTTCATTTATGTAAATCAAAAACGAACTTTTCCATTAATTAAAAATTTTACAATTTCTGATGGAAAATCTTATCGTTCTGTAATCCTCAAAGGACCAGATTCTGAAATTTGTGAATATTCTGCAAGAAATGAAGCATTGTAAGTTTTTATGGAATTGCTTATCATAGATTGAAAGAAAGATATTTTTAGCCATTTTGCACTTGATCAAAAATCTGAATATATCTTTGCATTGGATGGTGATGTTCATCTTGAACCTGCAGCTCTTGATCACATTATTCAACGTGCTCAAGGTTATGATTTGTAAGTTTTTAATACCATGCCTCACCTGAAACTGTAATGCCGCAAACATTAAAAAAATACCCCATCTGCTATTAACTACCGTAATCTTTTAAAACATTTAACATTTTTCTTTACAGAAAAATTCTTGCTCCAATGGTTGCAATCAAAGGAAAAATGTTTACAAATTTTTGGGGTTCTGTTTCATCCTCAGGATATTATGAACGATCATCAGATTATTTGGATATCGTTGAAGGAGATTTCAAAGGATTCTGGAATGTTCCATTTATTTCTGCTGCGATTTTATTTTCATCTGAAAAGTTACAGTATTTTATGGAAGCTTATAATTATGAACGAAAACTTGATGCTGATATGAGCTTTGCAAAATTCTGTCGAGATTATGTAAGCTTTATTTTTTGAGTACTGTAATTAAAATGAAGTGTACTGTAACTAAGGTTACACTACTGTAATTAACTCGATAAGTATACAGTAACTAAACTACAGTAATCAATACAGTAATAAAATATTATAATTTGTAGGGACATTTTATGTATGTTGATAATCAAGAATATTACGGTCAACTTTTATCAACTGAACAATTTGCATCTTTGCCCGAAACTTTGATCCATGCAGAAGTATATGATTATCCAGCCAATAAAGAACTTTGGGAAAAACGATACATTCATCCCGAATATCGGCATTATTTACAGCCCGGAATTGAAGTCCCCCAACCCTGTCCAGATGTTTATGATTTTCCATTTTTAAGTTTGCGAGCATCAGCAGAATTGATTGAAATTATGGAAAATTTTGGAACATGGTCAGATGGAACAAATTTTGATCGGCGTTTAGAAGGCGGATATGAGAATGTCCCAACTCGGGATATTCATATGAATCAAGTTGGATTTGAGCCACAATGGCTTCAAATTGTTGATGATTTTGTTGCCCCAATGCAAGAAAAAGTTTTTACTGGATATTATCAAAGAGTAAATCATAGGATTTTATATATCCACACCCGAGATATGCAAATTCATGAACAAACTTTCCTAATAAGGATTTTCGGATTTCATATATCTTACATCATAAATATGCAAATTTTTGGATTTGATATATCCGATAATTTAAACATCATTTGTTTTTTAGCCAATTAAAGCGAATATGATGTTTGTTGTTCGATATCGTCCAGATGAGCAAGCATCCCTTCGTCCACATCACGATGCCTCAACTTACAGTATCGATATTGCCCTTAATAAAAGGGATGTTGATTATGAAGGTGGTGGAGTTCGATATATCCGATATAATTGTACCGTACCCGCAGATGAAGTTGGTTGGTCAATGCTTTTCCCTGGTCGTTTAACCCATCTTCATGAAGGCCTTCCAACAACAAAAGGAACTCGATATATCCTTGTTTCATTTATTAATCCTTAAATTATTATTTTGTAAAAAGTTTAAAATCTCAGAGCTTTAAAGCTGTTTTATAGAAAATTTGTTGTTAATCTTGCCATTTTTTGTTTCTTTAAGGTTTTAAATTGAATCTAAATTGTTTTTGGGTGCTTTGAAATATGACACATTTAATTAATTTATCTCTCTCATATCCTCTATTCTGCCATATTGAAATTGATTGATTTTCAACAATATTTAATTATTTTTTAAATTTGTTTTGTTTGTTATTGTTTTTGTGTTTAATAAAAAAAGTTATACGACTCAAAACTCTGAAATCAAAGGCAAATTTAATTACTCCTGAAGATCAAAGGAATAGATGCCGCATATGGGAGTCGATCAAAATGGTCTGGCTCTAATTTAAATTAAAGCGTTTCATTTGTTTTTGTTTCAAAAAAGATAAATAAAAGTTTATATCAATTTTCAAATAATTAACTTTTTACAATTAGATTTTAATATAAATTATCAACAAATAAACAAAAAATCATCATCCCATCTCCAATGTATCCTCCAAGGATGAAGTCGTCTCAGAATCTGATTCATAAACTTCTTCACTTTCTTTCAATAAAAAGCTATAAGCTCGATGTGAAAAAAATTTCCCTAAAACATGCGACCAACAAAGTGCACTTGTTACAAACATCAAAGGTGTCAAAGGATATGCCGCATTAAAAAATAAATTCCATACAGTTGCATCGCTTGGCACATTTACATCCGGATCAAATGTGATAACGTAATGATTAATGGCACGGATAAAGGATCGAATAATTTGAAATGGAATCATGTAATTCTTTGTAAATTTGTTTAAAGTTAAATTTTTGATTTCATTAGGATTTCCGGATAAAAATCCATTCAACAGTTTTAGGTTCATTAATCCTGTCAGGATATTCAGGATTGTTGGAATAACAGAAAAAATCCATCCTTCAATTGTTGAATCATGAAAATTTAAGAGATACAAAAATACTCGAATTTCAATTCCATTTAATTCAACAAACCATAAAATTTTTAGGATTAAAAAATCTGTGTCATTACTGCTAAAAAATAAACTGCAAAGGAAAAATTCTTTTGAATACTAAAAATTTAAATAACAAAATATCAAATTTTTTGGTAAAAAAACAACCTCAAAAAATCTTTTAATTTTATCGGCAAAATTATTTCCATTTTTATTGATTGGATTAATTGGCAGCCATTTCCGGGGTTTTATTTCCCAAAAATTGTAACATAACATTCCAAAAATAATAAATTCAACCAACATGGAAAAAAGTTTGAATAAATTTAAAGCATAAATTGCAAAAATTCTGGGATTTCTTTCATCTTGAGCTAATGTAACAATTTTGGCGCACATACAAAGCAGGGCTAAAATAATGGAAATTATCATTCCAATTTTTATTAACAGTTCATTTGAAATGATAATAATTATTGATTCATTATTTTGAGATTGATTGTTGTTTGAAGAAGATGGTAGTTTTCGGATTTTTGGTTTACAGTAACACAAAACAACCAAATAAACAACAATTAATTCCATCGTACAACTGTAGGATAATGAACTGCTGATTTCCTAAAATTGATGCCATTTTGAATTGCAAAATTGGAACGGACCGTTACATTTTTTTAATTTTAAAGATTTCTTAGAACTAAAAAGGCCCTAAAAATCAGGAAAAAAATTGTACTTCTCAATTTTTAAGAATAAAAAATCAAACCATAGATTTTAGAGCTTCTGTTTCCGCGATTGACATCATAGAAATATTTGTTTGATAATGTCGATGCCCGATACATGGATGATCTGTGGCTTCCAGCTCTTCACAAATTCGTTCCCTCTGAACCATTGTCTCAAATAACCATTTATGTGCAAAATTTAATATCAGCGTAAATGCAAATATCTTAAATGTATACTGTAATATTACTGACCAAATGAAACAAATCTTACAAATTTTTTGTATTTTTCAGCTTCGAAAAACCCTAATTTTAAAATATGAAACCAAAGATACAGTAACTGAGTTGGTAAATAAATAAACATTGAAAAAATATAAATTCCTTCTGAGGCAGCCATAAACCAAAGGGATGAATAATTTAATGCAAAATCATAATTAATTAGAATTAAAATAAATGGAACTCTAAGATAATGCCCACTAAAACTGATAATTGTCATTGAAAGTTGAAAAAGCTTTATCGAAGTTGGGATTGAATAAATTTTTTCGGGATTTAAAAATATGCATTTTTAGTTAACCCAAAATCCAAGTTGCGGCATTGCTTTTAATTTCATGATTTTTAAAATCTCTCAAAACCCTGATTTCAATTTCATTTAAAACAATCACCAACTTTGAGGTTTTGGAAGCCGCATTGCTTCAATCAAAAAATACGAACAAATTAAAAGCCCTCCGGCAGCTGATAAAGAAATTATCCGACAAATTATCATTGACACTTTTTCATGACATACAAAAAGCAGAGATAAACAAAAAATTACAAATGCAATAAAAACAACAGTAATAAAAATTGTAAGACGACTTATTTGATGACAACAACCCATTTTTGCTTCTTATTACTAATAAATTATTTTTTGATGCTTCAAATTGTGCTTTGAAAAAATTTTTATTTTATATTTATTCATTTCCTGAGAACAAAGATTTCCAATTAGAGAGGATGTAATCTTTGTCATGTTTCAACAATTAATTTTAAAAAGCATCATGACATGCTTTGATCAATGACAAAGCCTTTTTACAAAAAAATGTTAGTGAGGCCAATAATAATTTTATTAAAAAAATACTTAAATCTAATGATCTGAATTCTGGAATAGTTTTTTTTATTTTCATAAACGCAAATTTATACCGTTTTAAAATTTCACTTCCTCACATCCTTGCAAACAATTCAAGCGTCAAAAATCGTTAAAAGGAAAAAGAACGCTACAAAGTTGACGTTGTATCTAACTTGATTCCTTTAATTGTATGTATACAGTGCTTTATTTAATTCATTACTTTTACAATAAATTATTTAACATTGAAATCCTTCACTTCGAAGTTGTTGCAAGAAAGCATCATCAGAAACACTTTTAGCTCCCAATTTTAAAGCTTTTCCGCCACCTTTTGAAGAAGCTGCAGCAGAAACGGCAGGAGTTTTTGGAATATATGATGAAGCAGGTTCAGCCGATGCAAAGCTGTGTGAAATGATTGCAGTTGCAGATGAAATTTCTCGGCCACCACCTTTTCCCATATTACGTTCTTGATTCTTTTTAAGTTCTTTAGCACGTTGATGTCCCTTGCTGATAGCATCACGCATTTGAGCCTACAAATTTTTTACGTTTATTAAAAATCTAGAAGTAAAAGAAAACGTACATTAAGAATTCGTTTATGAACACGTTCTTCATGTGAATCCATTTCAGTATAGGTACGAATCATAGCAAGATTAACATTTTCACGATACCCTAAAATGTGTGAAATAAGGTTGTTCATTTCCCGGGAAATGTAAAAAAAGAGAGTTACAGTATTCCAAGCTACAGTAATATTGTACCGAAATTAACCTTATAACCTAAAAAAGGACTGTCAAATACTAAAATTAATCATTTTTGACTATTTACAATGTTTTTATTGAATATTTATCCCGTTTTTAAATGTTTAATGCAAAAACATAAAATATTACTGTAGATTTCCAGGGAAATGAAAAACATTTTCCGCAAAAAAACGGGAGATCTCCCGGGAGAGGGAAATGCCCAACCGTAGAATGAAACAATATTAAAAGAAATTAGGCAACAAAGACCTTACCAAGTGCAACAATTTCATCAAAAGCAAAAATGAGTTCAGATGCCTTGTTAATAATTTCAGCTTCATCATAGCTCCGACAATACTCCGGTATAACTCGAGAGAAAAGACGCAAAGCTTCAAGATCTTCCAAGATATTTGAATTTTTGGTTGTTACCAATACAACGTAAATATCATCCAAGGGTTGATAAACATATCGAACACTATCAGTTTCCACAAAAGTATGTTGACGTTGTGCTAAAAAATAAATTTTTGTAAAACATGCTCAATAATATCTTAAAATAAAAATACTTACAAGAATCAGTTCCAACCAACTTTGAAAAAGCATCCAACAAGCCTTCAACTCTTGATTTTGACATTTCATTTACAAATTGCCGAGCAACCAATTTTTTACCAGTTTTGGTAATGATAGAAGCCATAAGAAGAACCATTTTTGATTAATGTTTTTATGAAGATTTAAGCGGAATTAGAATTTTAATGGTAAGCAAAAACTTCAATAAATAGATAAAATTTGGGTCAGAAGACACTTCGAGGAATGCGGCCAAAAATGGGGCAAAATGTATTGCAAATGCCAATGCTGTTAGACAAAAATTTTTAAATTTTTTCAATTTAAAATAAATAAATAAAATATCGTAACACTTTTTAAAAGTATTACTGCCTTTATAGTTTTTATATCATGCTTTCATTGTATTGCTTTTTCGTTTATCAAAGATTTAACAAAGTTAATTATATGTACATCTTTTTAACATGATTTTTTGTAAAAGATAAGTACCAAAATTCAGAGGTAAATCGTCAAAATTCAGTTGTCTTTCGTTTTTAACAATTAACTAGTAACAATATACAAATAATTTTTTTATTAGGTGTGCGAGTAGCTGTTCTGTATTTTTAGATAAAAAATAAATTTCATATTATATGAAGTACGGTAATGATGTCAAAAATGGTTTAAGAAAAAAGAAAGGATTTTTGAAAATTTATGAAAATTAACTCTAATGTAACATTGATCGCTTTAGAAAATGTCAGATACTATTATTTTTATTTATAACGTCGGTCACTCAATGCTCCCATTGAATCTTCATTCAAAATGCATTTTAATATGCTGCTGCAACAAAGTAGTTTCAACAACCATAAACAAAATGCTACATTTTTCATAGTTGCACTTGCAATCACGCATTTTCTTTTCATTTTTTAAAATTTTTTAGTTTTGAAAAAAAGCTGAACACTTTCATTTTTCAAACTTTTGGTTTTTACTTTTGCAGGAAAAATAATAATAATTAATTTTCAACTTTTTGAAAAAGAAAAATGTCAAAGCCTCGTTCAATAATTAATTTTTATTTTGATGTTGTTTCACCTTATTCATATCTTGGATTTGAAGTAAGTTTCTCTTTAAACTAATATGTTTTAATATTTTTAATTTTTAGACAATTCTACGATATGAAAAGCATCTTCCTGCAAAACTCAATTTTATTCCATTCTTTTTGGGTGCAACAATTGTAAAATCTGGAAATCGTGCAAATGCTGCTGTTCCTTCAAAGGGGGAATACATGAAACATGATTTAGAAACAGCAAATCGGTATTGGGGACTTTCAATGAAATGGCCTTCTGTAAGTATATTTTTCTTTCTTTTATGAATATTTACAGTAATATATTCTGTTTTAGAATTTTGAAGAACGAATTATCAAACAAGGAAGTGTAAAACCTCAAAGATTTTTAACAGCTTTAAAACTTGAAAAACCTGAATATTTGGTACCAGCAGCAAGGGAATTTGCTTCACGTGTTTGGGTCAAAGATCAACCAATTTATGAAGATGAAAATGTTAAAGAAGTAAATTATTTGTAATCGTTAAAGAAATAGATTTTAATATTTTGTTTTAGGTATGCTCAAAATTATCAATTGCAGATTCTGAAAAACTGATAGAACTTTCAAAAAGTGATTCAATAAAAAAAGAATATCAAAAAGCAACCGATGAAGCAATGAATTCTGGAGCATTTGGAGCTCCATGGATTGTTTTGAAGCAAGAAGGAAAAGAAGATTTAAAATTTTGGGGCTCTGATAGGTTGCATTATATTTGTAATGAATTAGGAGTTGAATTTAAAGGACCATTAAAAGGGTGAAATTGTTTTTATTTATGATTTGATTGTGATTAAAAAATGTGATACTGTAATAAATTAATTATTTGGTTTGCAGTTGTTTTTATTTTAAAGAGGGTTTTCAATGCCAAAATGTATTACCGTAATTTGGAGTAATATAAATTACTTTGTGAAACATTTTATTTTCTCTATTTCGAAATACAAATTTGCCAAATGAAAAATTCTCGTCCGATTATAAATTTTTACTTTGATGTAATTTCGCAATATTCATTTATTGGATTTGAGGCATGTTTTGAATACTGTAGTTTTGTGTATACAATTACCGTATCTTTAATTTTAGTCAATTCTTCAATATGAAAAATATTTACCAGCGAAAATAAATTTTATTCCATTCTTTTTGAGTGCCACAATTGCTGGAACGAAAAATCGTCCAAATATTGCATGCCCTGCTAAATTACCGTACATGCAACAAGATATTCAAATAGCATCCCGATTTTGGGGTCTTTCAATGAAATGGCCAAAAATAAGTTTCATTTGTCACAAATGATTTGTGACGTTAAAATTTGACTTAATTGAAAACAAAAATACAACATTAATTTTGAGGTTTAACAGTTACAGTAATACATTTTGTTTTAGAATTTTGAAGAACGGATTTTTAAACTTGGAAGCAGTCTTCGCAGCAAATGGACAGTTGGTGTCCATTCCAATGGACACCCGTCCATTCGAATGGAAAAAATTTTTTTCAATTTTTTTTATCAATTATCATTAAAAAGTGTCTAAAAATTCCAGAAATAATGTTTTTTTGTGTTTAAACTCAAGTTTTGGTCATTCCAGTCCAATGGATACAGTGTCCATTCGACTGGACAAGGTGTCCATTCGAATGGACAAGATGTCCAGTCCAATGGACATGTGTCCATTCGAATGGACACTATATCCATTTGACTGGACATGGTGTTTATTGCAATGGACAATGATATTTTATGCTTGTAAACATTATTTATCATAGTTATATTGTTATTTTAAATACAATAAACGTGATTTTGTTGTGCATTGAAGAACTTAACCAATATATGAATTTTTTTGGTTTTTTTGGTGATACGAAATTAAACGTTTCTTAATTTGCATATCAAATAATTGAAAATTCTATTTTTTTCAATTTAGAAACATTTTGCATCCATATCATACTATTTATGGAGAAAAAAACAACTAATTTTCACAAAAATGCATATTCTTGTCAAATGCTTTAAAAAAAGAAAAAATCACGTATATAATGCCTAAAATGACATTATTACATCAGTAAATAGTGTTTACAAGCATAAAATATCATTGTCCATTGCAATAAACACCATGTCCAGTCAAATGGATATAGTGTCCATTCGAATGGACACATGTCCATTGGACTGGACATCTTGTCCATTCGAATGGACACCTTGTCCAGTCGAATGGACACTGTATCCATTGGACTGGAATGACCAAAACTTGAGTTTAAACACAAAAAAACATTATTTCTGGAATTTTTAGACACTTTTTAATGATAATTGATTAAAAAAATTGAAAAAAATTTTTTCCATTCGAATGGACGGGTGTCCATTGGAATGGACACCAACTGTCCATTTGCTGCGAAGACTGCTTGGAAGTATAAAACCTCAAAGATTTTTAACAGCTTTAAAAATTGAAAAACCTGAATATTTGGTCCCTGCAGCAAAAGAATTTGCTGCCCGATCTTGGACCTTTGATCTTCCAATTCATGAGGAAGATAATATTCGAGAAGTAATATTTTTCATTAGTTACAACATCTTAGAATCTTAAATTACAGGTTTGCTCGAAACTATCAATTCCAGATTCTGAAAAACTGATAGAACTTTCAAAAAGTGATTCAATAAAAAAAGAATATCAAAAAGCAACCGATGAAGCAATGAATTCTGGAGCATTTGGAGCTCCATGGATTGTTTTGAAGCAAGAAGGAAAAGAAGATTTAAAATTTTGGGGCTCTGATCGGTTACATTATATTTGTAATGAATTAGGAGTTGAATTTAAGGGACCATTAAAAGGGTAAAATTGGTTTGCTAAAAAAATTAGAATGATAAAAATATTTTTTTCAACAATTTCAACTTTTTTGTAGAAAAATGTAATTTTGACTGCGATAAAATAAATAAAATATTACAAATTTAACATTGTTGGCATCCTCAAGATTTTCTCTATCCAACAATATAAAAATTTTATAAACTTTTATGAAAAAATTTCATCAAAAAAGCATAAAACGCCTTTGCATTTTGCATCAAAAAATCATCCCTTTCCTTTCTTTTGAATTAAAAACGTCAGTGGTCGCCGGGTGTTGTGGCGGACACTTGTAAAGCAGTTTCTTGCTGGCATGGTTTGGCGGATGAACTGAGAGGTGGAGTTCTACGGTTAGCCCAAACTGCGGTGACGCGTCCGTCCGTGTCAAGCATTGCGTCAACAGGGTTGCATTGAGGGAGCTCGATATACCCCGGTTGTTCAAAGAGAGATGAACCGTCCCAGGACCCAAACCTTTTTGATAAAATTTAAATTTTTTTAATAATATAACTGATTTAACATTGAACGAACGTTTGTTTAACATTTTAGATGGCAACAAGAGATGAATTTGTGACACAACCAATTCATAATATTTGTAAAAATAAACAATATTTAAATATCAACTTAAACCAAAGTCATAAATGTTTAAATTTATCTCTTATTCAATCAAATAGCAAATCGATCAGTAATAACAAAAGCTTTGGTAAACTACAACCCTGCAGTTCTTTATCGATAAGTAATAAACATTTCCATGAAAATTTAGTCCAAATTGTAAAAAGTGGTGTACGATAGAATTTTTGTTTAGCACGTTTTATAAATAGGTGGTTACCCCAAAAATCTTTAGAGAACTGCAACATCATGAAAAAAACAGATTCAAAAATTACTGTTGATGAAAAAAGAAGTTCATGCAGTAAATCATCATTTGATAAGATACATTCAAAAGCCTTTGAATTCTTTACTGTATCGGATGAAGATGAAGAAATTGGTAAAATGAAAAGATGGAAATTTGATTCTTCAAATGCCATTCCCACCAGCAGCAGCACTTTGTCTCTTCATATTGCGGCATTTAAAAACTCTATTGAATCTGATGATACTGTATCGTTTAATAAAGGGTTAAAACTGAATGAAAAATCATCGGATTTTATTGAAAAACGGGAACAAACTTTTGTTAATTCAACATTGGTTAGTAAATTAAAAGTATTTGAGTAATTTTTTAAATTTCTTGGTTACAGTATCCATTTGAATTCCAAAGACAACAAATTGGTGATGAAACTTGTCCTGCTGTTATGCAATTTACAGTATCCCAACAATTGCTTAACCCTAATAAATTGAATTCATCAAATAATAATCAAAAAGGGATTCAAAATGTAACAGGTATGCGTCATTTTTCTATCTAAAATTATTTATTGCTAAAACATATTTCAATGGGTAAAACATAAGCTACATTTATAAGTATTTAATTTTACATTTATCTTCGTATTCGTCATCTTTCGTTACAGTACATAACAAAGTATTCTAGTTTCTCGTAAAACAATATTATTACAGTAATCCTTTAACATGTATAATATTTTGGCAAAATGTTCTTAATGTAAATGCAATTTTTACCGCAATTTCACTATCGTTTCACTTTCATATTAGTCGACCCAAGAAGTTCTGATAGTGTTAAAGTTGATCGTGTTGAGAAAAATGAGCCTTCCTCTGCATTTTTTTTTTCTTTCTTTTTTTTTGTCGCAGCAAAAAAAAATAAGGCAGAGGAAGACTCATTTTTCTCAACACGAACAGCTTTAACACTATCAGAACTTCTTGGGTCGCTAAAACGATAGTGATTTTTTATAAAAAAATTTAAAATTTTGATGCAATAAAATGAAACCTTCAGAACCTGCTTCCACGAAAGCTTTTCAATGTATTGTTGTTGGTGGAGGGCATGCCGGATGTGAAGCAGCAGCGGCGGCAGCTCGTTCAGGAGCTTCAACACTTTTATTAACTCATAAACGTTCAACCATCGGTGAAATGTCATGTAATCCTTCATTTGGTGGAATTGGAAAAGGGCATTTACTTCGTGAAATTGATGCCCTTGATGGAATTTGCCCAAGAATTTGTGATAAATCTGCTATCACATATCAAGCTCTCAATCGTGGCGCCGGTCCTGCTGTTCTTGGACTTCGGGCTCAAATTGATCGAAAACTTTATAAAAAATTTATGCAAAAAGTTTGTAATTTTCTTTCTTTACAAATTTATATGCTTCATTAATATTTTAGGAAATTCTTGAAGAAATTCCAAATCTTGAAGTTTATGAAGGTGCTGTTGAGGATTTGCTTCTGGAAAATCCGACATCTTCAAATGGAATTCCAAAAGTAAAAGGCGTAATTCTTGCTGATGGACAAACTATTCATTCTGATTGTGTTGTAATAACAACTGGAACATTTTTAAGTGCAGAAATTTACAAAGGAAATGTTACAACTCCAGCTGGAAGAATTGGTGATGCTGCATCTTATGGTCTTTCAAAAACCTTTTCAAATGTTGGATTTGCTCTTGGAAGACTGCGAACTGGCACACCACCAAGATTGATTGCAGATAGCATAGATTTTTCTAAATTTCAATTAATGCCTCCTGATGAAAAGCCAATCATGTTTTCATTCTTGAATAAAGAGCCATGGCTTTCACCTGAAAAGCAATTTCCAACATATTTGGGATACACGAATGATACTGTAGCAAAACTTGTAATGGAACATGTGAAAGGAAGTAAACATGTTGCAGAAGAAATAAATGGCCCAAGATATTGTCCATCATTGGAAGCAAAAGTTTTAAGGTTTGAAAATTTGAAGCATAGGGTATATTTTAATTATTGTTGTTTTATTATATTACTGTATTTTACATTTCAGTTATTCCTTGAACATGAAGGCCTTGATTCGAATATTATTTATCCACAAGGAATGTCCATGACATTTGCAGATGAAATTCAGCTTTCAATAATGCGATCAATTCCGGGACTTGAAAAATGTGAAATTGTTCAAGCTGGCTACGGTGTACATTATGATTTTGTTAATCCTCAACAGCTTAAAACTTCTCTTGAAACAAAGCTTATCAATGGTTTATTCCTTGCTGGACAGATAAATGGTACAACTGGATATGAAGAAGCTGCTGCACAAGGGCTTCTGGCTGGTTTAAATGCATCTTTGAAAGCTCAACAAAAGGATCCGCTTACATTGGATCGATCACAGGCATATTTGGGTGTGTTAATTGATGATTTAACAAGTTTGGGAACGAATGAACCATATCGAATGTTTACTTCAAGAGCAGAATTTCGATTACATCTTAGACCGGATAATGCAGATCTCCGATTAACACAACTTGGAAGAGATTATGGTGTTGTAAATGATCATCGATTTGGAATATTCTCGGAGCTAAGAGCCAGATATGAAACTTGTAAGGCCGAATTGGAAGGTATTAAATTATCTCTGCCAAAATGGTGTCAAGTTTTGGATGGATTCGATTCAAAACCAGCTTCAAAAGGTTCGTTATTTTGGATTACTGTAGAAGCTTTGGGGTCAGTTCCTTTTACTTGTTTCTAAAATTTCTGGGGCATTACGGGATGAGTCTTTTTATTACGGTAGTGAATAGATTCACACCTGCAGGGAACTTGTAGTTTTTTGTTCTTAACAGTAAACATTTTTTAGTTTTATCTGCATTTAAAATGTTATCCCGTCACAATATTGCTTTGAATGAACTTGCAAAAAAGTTTCCATCTGAACTTGGAGCCTTTTTGAATGATGAAGATCTTGCTCAAAGACTTTCAAGTGAATCTCGATATGCTTCACAACAACAAAGAATGATAAAAAAATTTGATGAAATGAGAGAGGAGTTGAAAGCAAAGCTCCCAGATTCATTGGATTATTCAAAGATGACTGAAATTAATTTGGAATGCCGTGAAAAATTGGCATCTTATCGGCCACAAAATATTGCAGCTGCTAGTCGGGTTCCTGGAATTTCTCCTGATGTCTTGATTACATTGTTACGGTATGCAAAGAAATCACCAGTTTTTTAGTTTTGTAGAAATAGATTGACTTGTATTTAATTAGGATCATAGTTTTTATTGTTGTTTTTGTTTACGTTGTTAGAATAAAATGTTGTAAAAAGGAAGAGATCTTAATGAACATATTTTAAACACGATTTTATCTGCTTTAGAAATATTTTAATTATAAAAGGTCACAAAAATTGATTGAAGTTTTAGAAACCCATTATAAAAAAATGTAACAAAGGTGTTACAGTAGGAATAATTTTTTTCTTTTTAATGTATGTAATACAATACTTTATTTAATTCCGTTCTTTTACAATAAGTTATTTAATATAAAAATAATAAATATGCAATAAAAAATTATAAGACACACAAATTATGACATATAAAAAAAGGTTATACAATTTCATATTTATCCACTACGATACCAGAATGCAAAGTATGCTCTACAGAATCACTGCCATCATGATTTGTCACATCTTCAACTTCAATTCCACAAATAAGATTTTCAGATGTAAATGTAATATTGACAGGGAAGAAATGATCACTATGTCCATTTGGAACAGAAAATTCAAGGGTTCCAGATTCAGATGAAGAATCAATGATAGGAATTGTCCATAGTAGTTGAGATTTTGAACGAACATAATCATATGAGCCATAGACTTCAGAAACGACTGGTTGAGTTGCAGGTGGAAGAGGAATTGTAATGACGACTTCAGAAAGAGTAATTTCTTTTTGCAATGTATATTCAATATTGACAGTACATCCATCAGCACTTTCACTTGGAAAAACGTTAACTAAAAATCAGAATTATTAAATTAAGCAAATTATAAATGTAAAAGCTTACGAGTTAAAGGAAGTTGTTCTTCTTCATTCAAAACATTGCGCCATTTTACAAGTCCAACATCGGTGTTCAAAGGATACGGTTTTTGGATGCTTTTAAGTTGAAGACGACTTTCTTTCTGCCAAACACTTTTATCCAAATTTGGATGAACTTGAATTTGTGTACCAGCAACTTGCTTGCATTTCATTTTCAATGTTACTGTATTGAATTCGCTTTCCGTGAGATTGAGAGAAACATTTCCAAGAATCTAAAACGTCGTAAAACTTAAAAGCAATGCCGTTATTTTAACTTACTTCAGCACTTTCAATTCCACCATTACGAGAAACGCTGGCATTCAATTTTTCTGTAGCTTGAACAAAAACAGGACTTCGATCTTCAAGAACAGCAGCAGGCTTTCCTTTATCAGCAATTGAAGTCTTTTGTAAATCAGCAACAAGTTGACCTTCACTTCGAAGTTGTTGCAAGAAAGCATCATCAGAAACAGTTTTAGCTCCCAATTTTAAAGCTTTTCCACCACCTTTTGAAGAAGCTGCAGCAGAAACGGCAGGAGTTTTTGGAATATATGATGATGTGGATGAACTTAAAGCAGGTTCAGCTGATGCAAAGCTGTGAGAATTGCTTGAACTGATTGCAGTTGCAGATGAAATTCCTCGACCACCACCTTTTCCCATATTACGTTCTTGATTCTTTTTAAGTTCTTTAGCACGTTGTTGTCCTTTGCTGATAGCATCACGCATTTGAGCCTACAAATTTTATACGATTAGAAAATTTAGAAACATTAAAAATAAAAGAAAACTTACATTAAGAATTTGTTTATGAACACGTTCTTCATGTGAATCCATTTCAGTATAGGTACGAATCATAGCAAGATTAACATTTTCACGATATCCTAAAATGTAAGAGACAATATTAAAAAAAGTCAAGCAACAAAGAGCTTACCAAGTGCAACAATTTCATCAAACGCAAAAATGAGTTCAAATGCCTTGTTAATAATTTCAGCTTCATCATTGCTTCGACAATACTCCGGAATAACTCGAGAGAAAAGACGCAAAGCTTCAAGATCTTCCAAGATATTTGAATTTTTAGTTGTTACCAATACAACGTAAATATCATCCAAGGGTTGATACACATATCGAACACTATCAGTTTCAACAAAAGTATGTTGACGTTGTGCTAAAAAATAAATTTTTGTAAAACATGCTCAATAATATCTTAAAATAAAAATACTTACAAGAATCAGTTCCAACCAACTTTGAAAAAGCATCCAACAAGCCTTCAACTCTTGATTTTGACATTTCATTTACAAATTGACGAGCAACCAATTTTTTACCAGTTTTGGTAATGATAGAAGCCATAAGAAGAACCATTTTTGATTAATGTTTTTTTGAAGATTTAAGCGGAATCAGAATTTTAATGGTAGCAAAAACTTCAATAAATAGACGAAAATTGCAACGTCATCAACGTAAAAAATTTATGCAACGCAGTTTTAAAAGTTTGTTCCATTCGTGTCAAGACTTATTTTACAACAACGTATCTTGTTTAAAATTGCTGAAGGAATTTTAAAAAAGATACGTAAAAATCGGATTTTAATTTTCTTTTTTGTGATTGCAATTTCTTAATATGAACTGACGTCATTTAAGAAATAAAATTTAAAAATTTATTAGACTATCAAATTCACTTTAGAACATAAAACATTTGTTTCAACATTTTTAAAAAAACATTTTCTAAAACATCTTCTTCGATTAATTTGTTAAATTTGGAATTTAGAGCCATAAGACATAACGATTCAATAAATAGGTAATATCATCAAAAAGTGTGTTTGGAAGGAAATTGAAACTGTGTTGATACTTATTTTTTTTATTACTGATGAATACTGTAACAACATTGCTTGCAAAGTTATTACAGTATCGTCGACATTAATGAAGCAAATAGTTTTGTTGCAAAATATTAAATTGTTTCTTCTGGATACTAGTGACCTTCACTCCGATCCAACACCTATTTTATAAATTAATTTCATTTGACTATTTTTGGTTAAAAAATATTAAGTTTGTCAAGTTTTTAGAATATTCATTCATTCTGGTTTAAAAAAGCCCTATTGTAGTATCATAATCTCTTATGTCGATCTTTGATGAATAGGAAAAATTGAACGTTTTCTTTATTTTAACCCTAATGGAAGAGCGAAGTACATATCTTCAACGATTTTATCAACTCTTCAAAAAATTAAATGTATTCCGTTTGCAAAATGCATTTGTTATATGTTTTTAGAAACCTTTAAAAATAGTTTTGACTATCATTTATTCTAACATATTTAAAACAAGTCTTTGGTATTTTAAAAGAATATTAATTTTGCAGTTAATATTTTTTGGTAATTTTTATACAGTGGCAATGCTTTGATTTTTTGATAAGGCGATTTTTGTTGAAATTGTTTCATCTGGATAATGCATCCTTGGATGAGTGTTTGTTCGCTCTTTTGGAGATGAAACTGCATTATATTCTGATCTAAAATATGGGAATTGTTTAATCTTTGTTATTGTTGAGTTAATAAAAATAAAACTTACTGGCAAATTGGAAGCATCATGAATAAAGTTTGACGATATTTGGATGATGTAATCGAATACACAAGGAATCCAACATAACAATTTATAAGGGATAATAAATCTAAGAGATCAGCGAATGACATATATACATACCCGTGAAATTGACTCGTATATATTGCTAAAAAAAGAATAAATGATATTAGTTGTTAACTGTAGAATTAAACAGAGTAATTTTTGATAAAATGGATAGGATTACTGTAGAAATAATTAATTTCAAAAACCTTTTTTGTAGCAATAGTTTGATATTATAATTGGTCATTTCCTTATTATTGTTTAAAAACTATAAAAAAACAATGCTTAAGCAAATAAAACGGATTAAAAAAATAATGAAGCTTTTTAAATCCCTTTTTTATCGGAAGTATTTTTATAGGGTGGAATTTCAAAATTGAAAGAAAACCAAAACAGAAGCCGTTTCTTGCCTACATTTTTATGCAAATTTTTGAGGTTTAAATATTTGGAATCTATCTCACTTAGATCAAAATTTATGACTTTCAACAAATTTATAAAAAAATTTGCTTACCATTAAGAATAGCAAAAATTCCCTGAGGGAGTTCTGTAATTAGGAAGACGAAAACCATTAACAAAAGCATTGTTGTGGTTCGATCAGTTGTAATTCGGCGAGGTTTTTCGCCATTGATTGGCGTCTTCAAAAGTACCCGACGTTTCATTTCATTTTCATGTAATTTTTTTAGAAGCGCAAATGTAAAAGTTAATAATAGAAAGCATGGAATCGCCTAAAAAAGTATACTGTATTTTACAGTAATTGTTTATTTGTAAGTGTAATTACTTTTAGCACGATTCCAGTTAACCATAAATTCCATTTAAAAAGTTGACAATTATTTGCTTCAAAATTTGTTGAAAATCCGATACTGTATTTTAGTTCAATGCTTTGATTTGTGTGTAATTGTTTTATTAAAGTATCAGATCTTTCATAAATTTGATGAGCCAAAAATGTTGGAATACATAATATAAAAATTGCTGCAGCAACAATCGTTGAAATTATTCTGTAAATTTTTACAATTAATTATTTAAATGCTACAGTAATTTTGCAGTAATAAGATTTCAAAAACATAGTTACAGTAACTCTTTTAAAAAATTATGGAACAGATTTTAGGGTCAATTTATAGTTTACGCAAGACCCAATTTTTTAAAATAGAATTTAATTACAGTAAAAAACATGTGATAATCTTATTCCCAGATTTTTGCCTAATCTTTTCTTTCCCTTTTTTCTTCCTCAAAAAAAAGATGGATGTCGTAAAAAAATTACGTCGTTTTTCTTTTTTTCCAAAAAAGAATTATTAAAATTTGTGTTTTAGTTTTTTTGAGTGATGTCTGAGGATGTACCCCAATGGCATAAAATATATGTGTACTTAGACATTTATATAAAATAATTTAATTTGTTCTTCTTCTTTTTTTCTCTCTTATTCTGGTTGTTAAACAAAAGAATAATAAAAAAGAACCTACATAGCTGGTTGTGGCATCATCCATTTTCGATGTCCTGCATCCATTGCAAGAAATCGGATAAATGCCATAAATACGACAAGATATATTGAAATTGCATGTAATGCAATACTCAAAACCGCATGAATTTTAAGAAATCCTGCCCATGAATATGGATAACCTTCTTCTTGCATAAAAAATTCAAATCTTGTTATATAAATCTGAAAAAGAACAAATATCATTTATATATTTATTGAAGAGGAGGAAGTTTATAGTATGAATGGGGATGAGTGAGTGAGTGTGTGCCTAATTTGAATAATTTATTCGATGACTTAGAAAAAAATGGGATCTTTAATAAATAAATTTCAGATAATTAAATTATGGTACAAATGATATCAAATTACAAGAATTACTTTGATTTTTAGAACTTATTTAAATATTAGCTATTACATGGCACAAAGATATACAAATTTGCATAATTTTATTTCCGAAAAGTTCTTTGGACAAAAAAGTATCTTGTAAATTTCACATCGTAGCCTGTTTTTTGAAATTTGCATAAAATAACAAACAGTGCTAGTAATATATTTTAAAAACTTACCAAATAACTGGTCATTGTTCCCATATCACAAAATGCAATCACCGTTAAAACAGTATGAACGGCACTTCGGCGCATTTGCCTTCGGGTTAAAACACAAATATGCAAACAATTTGCAATTAAACCAATGACACATAAAAATACAGCAATATATCGATGGAATCTACCGTATAATCTAAATATATTTATTACAATAATAATTAAAGTAATTTTTCTAACTTTCTATGATTTTCAAAAAAATTGTGTAAAAATTGCTTACGTTTTAAAACTGTATAAAGCATCAATGAATTTTACGGTATTATTATTTTCAAGATCAAAGAGGACATGATCATCACTGGATGTGCAACTCATGATGATCGGAGTGGAAGCACCAGGAATGCACACACGGGGCAGCACGAATGCTTTCTAAAAAAGATATACAGTTTAGAGAAAAATTCCTTGAGGGCATTTTATTGAAAAAGTCATAAAAAAACAGTTTTAAAGATTCGAAAATGCAAGGAAAGAAAAAATGTCGGAAAATGGTTAATAATAATAATTTTTATTTTCGGGTAAAATTTTACAAAGAAGAAAAACCCGCGAAAAAAAGAAAGCGGATAATCACTTGAATAAAGTTAACGGCATCAGAAAAAAAAGAAAGAAATTCAATGAAAAAAAACGAATACATAAAAAAAAGTGAACGTCACTGAAAGAAAAAAGAAGCAGACGCTTTAGAAAAGCTCTTTTTCGAAGGATAGAAAAAAAGAAAGGCAAAATGAGGAGGGAAGAAAAAGGAGGACATCGATGGAAGAAGTTGAAGTCGAAGCTTCGAAGTCGAAGAAGATACATAAAAAAGTGGCAATGATTGATTGCATCAGCAGTATTAATAGGGGATATAAAAAAAGTTTTGTTAGAATTTCCTCATTTTGGACTTAAAACTTGGGGAAATACTTTTTTAAAGCTTTGCAAAAAAAAGTTTGCAGCACTTTTTTTTAATTGAAAAATGAACGAAAGTCACGAAAATAAATTTTTGCGGAGAAGGAAAAACCCCTTTTTCTAATTTCAAAAATTCTATAATTCCGTGTTTCTGGCTGCAACAAAAAAGAAAGACAGGTGATTTTTGCTTTAACATTTTCTTGTAATTCAGGCACACCACCTTTTTAAAAACAAATATAGACAAAAAATAAATTTAGCGTGTGGGAGAAAAAAAAACTTTTTAAATTATTAATGTTTGTTTTAAAAATTTATTTTTATGACCTTTCACCACAAAAATGAAAAAAAAAACAGCAAAAAAAGGTTGCCATTTTGAAAAAAAAGAAGTCCTACATTTTTTGAGGATCTGGAATTTTGCCATGCTTGCTTTTTGGCATTCCCTAATCCGCCTACAAAGAAGAATGCAGGTAGCTTTTCATATTTTGAGCTTTGATATATCCTCCTTTCCCTTGAGAGAGGATATATCAAAGCTCAAATATATTTGTAAACAAAGACAAAATATTTAAGCTTAAATACAAAAAAACAAGAAAATATAAATCCTAAATATTTTTATTAAGGAAATAAAAAATTAGTATAAATTGTTTCAAATATTTAATTTTTTAAGGTTTCCGTTTAAAATTTTATAATTATATTTAAAAAATTTTTGAAACAAACAAGAAAAAATTTACTTCCAGTTTTTTTGGTTTTTTAATAAAATTTAAAAAACAACGAAAGAGATTTTTTTTAAAATATTTAAATAGAAAATTTACGTATATTTTTTTGGTTCTTTGTTTTGAATGAAAAAAAAAACATAGAGCTTGAGTGGCTGACCTTAATTTGCATAATCCTCATTTTCTCTATTTTTTTCCAGATTCAAACTTTTACTTTTGACGAAAAAACTTAGAGAAAAAACAAAAGCTTTAATTGATTTTTGGATTTATATATTTTATTTTAGAATTTCCGAGAAATCTTTTAAAAGGGCGAAAAAAAGATTTATTGGAAGTTTAAAGAATATTTTTGATTATTTTTTTGGAGTTTTCAATTAAAGTAAGCAAAATTGGAAGAAAATATATTTGTTTGACAGCTGAAATAATTTTAAATTGTTTCCGGAAAAAGTAATGAGTAACAAAGAAAAAGAAATGCAAGCAAAAATACAAAATTAATTTAAAAATACAATCAAAATGTTTTCAGAAGAATGGTATACTGTAGCTGCTGAAAGTATTTAAATACCCAAAATTATTTCTTCTTTAAGAGCAAAAATTCAAATTTACCTTTAAACTATTCTCAAAATGAAACAGAACACTGATGCTTTAATTAAGAAACTACGAAAATTGTTTGAAATCCCAATTATGAGATTACTGTAAGCAAAGCAGGAGGAAAAAGGCAATTGTTAAATTTAGAGAAAACTTTAAAAAAAATGAACACAAAACAGATTCTTTAAAACCGATTATTTTTTAATCTACCTTATGGAACCTAAAATGCTAATGGAGACATAATTGTGACTGACACCAGCAAAAACAGTTGGAACACAAACAATTTGAAAGTGTTCCATCAAATTTTTTTGGGAGGTTTGATATTTTATTAATGACAAAAAAATTTGAAAGGAAAGCAAAACTTTGAGAAATTTTTTGAAAATGCATTAGCAAAAATGAGATACAAGAAAATGGGGCCCAAAAAAAATTATTAAATATGTAAGTATAAAAAATTTACAAACTTATTTTTTTTTTAAAAATTTCAAAAATGTCACGAAAACGCGCATTGTAAAAGATTTAAATAAAAAAAAGTAAAAATGCACGGATATTTTCGGAATTTTGTTTTTTTTCGTCGAGACACGAGGAAGAATCTGTTTGACCATTCAGCTGACATCTTTTTTTTTCATATTTTTTAAACTTTAT
This sequence comes from Panagrolaimus sp. LJ2414, assembly GCA_024447195.1. Taxonomy (NCBI): domain Eukaryota; kingdom Metazoa; phylum Nematoda; class Chromadorea; order Rhabditida; family Panagrolaimidae; genus Panagrolaimus; species Panagrolaimus sp. LJ2414. The sequence goes on from JAMRXY010000018.1 coordinate 1,836,726, forward strand.
TTTTTGACAAAAAACAGATATAACTAAATTTTTTCACTTTTGTTAAATAATTTTTTTGTGGATTCTTTTTTTTTACAAATTTTTTACTCTCCTGAAAATTCATGTTTGTTTCTGACAGGGGAGGAAAAAAGGGGAAAGGAAGAAACAAGGAAGTGGAAAACGAGCATTATATTCTTCTTTTTTTCGGCATTCTTTTTTGGGAGTCCAGAATTGGACATAACCGTTTCCAAGTTTCCCTGCCAATGCCTAAAGGGTCGTTGTCTAGTTTTTTTTGTACATGGGTTGGTCCTATAGTAATAATGATATAATATAGTTTTAAAAAATTCATTCATTTTTTTGGTATCTCTTCTATCTTTCTTTCTTCCGGTTAAAAAAAAGAAGAAGAAGAAAAAGAAAGAGTAAAACAATAGAAATACAAACATTATGAATATTAATGAAGGGATGATAGTTAAACAACACAACTTTCTTTTCTCTTTTCTCTCTTTTTTGTGCCATCAAAAACATAAAGGGAAAAAGAATAAATTTTGAACAAAAGTGTTTCAAAGAAAGACTTCTACTGCATTTGATATTTGTGTTGAAACAACAACAATATCGAAAATAGACAAATTTAAACAAATTTTTTTAAAAAAGCCCCTAAAAATAGTAGTAGTAGCTATAACGTAAAATTAGTGATGCTTAAAATTATTTGAAATCTCGATGTGGAACAACAAAATGCAGAATGTTTTATGACTGAAAAAATTATATGCGGCAAAGTTTTGTTTTTTGAATTGACATTTCAAAAAACTTTTATTTTTTCTTTTTGAAACCGGAAGGCATGTCTCATAACGAAAAAGAGAGAAAAACAAAACAACAATTAAACATTGAAATTAAAAATCATAATATTTTACTCAACATACAAAACAGTCAACAACAAATAATAGAGCTGATAAAAATTGTTTAATAACAATGTCCGGATAATTCTTTCCTGATTGACTTCCAAAAGCGGTATTTTTCTTTGATCTTAATGATCAGATCAAATTATATTCTAGACTTTAAACAAAATTTGCCCAAAAAAATTCCGCAACAACTTTTCCAAAAACGTGCCAAAACTGGCACTCAAATTTTTTAGGCCTTTTTTTGAGTATCACAAAAAAGCCTATAAGGAAGCATGTTTTTTCCCGAAAAAAAAACTATGTACGTCAAAATAAAACCCATTAAACAAATCACATACAAACAAAAAAGAGCATAAAAAATTCCTTTTTTTATTTTTTAAATAAAAAGTTTAATAAGTTTATGAATGATTTTATTATTATTATATTTTTTATAGTCAAAACTGCAATGACTTTTTCATCCTTTTTAAAAAAAAAATAATTATTTCAAAGAATGTTCGGATACAAACTTTTTTTTAAAAAAAGAGAGGTAAATTTTTTAAATGGCAAAAAAAAAGATTTAATGCACTTTTTTTATTGCCCTATCGTTTTTTTTTGAAAAACCATAAAAAAGGGATTTTTTTGATTAGTCAGTTTTAGTTTTTCAAAAAAAAAGTTGAGTAATTATTTTCATGTTTGAAAGTTGGAATGGGGTATATTTTTGAAGGAGTTGAAGAAGGAGGAGGAAATTTATATTTCAAATGGAATGGGTCAGGTCAAAAAAAGTTTATAGCATTTAATTTACATGTAATATGGGATGGTTTTTGAGCAATATTATTACTAGTGAAAAGCATACGGTAATTATAAAAACATGTTTCCAAGAGCAAATTTTTTTATTTTTTAGGTTACTTGTTTTAGCTACCGTAATCATGATCTCTCTAATTTGTTTAAATTAGTTAAAACACAAACAACAGAGCTCAAATTCTTTACGTTTTTTGATACACGCAAAAATTTGAAGAGTTTCAAACACTTTTAAAAAGCTATCATTTACAAACGATAAACGTCAAAAATATCAAAAATATTAAAAAAAACAATGGTAAAACAAATATTTTTAAATGACGAACAAGTTAAAGACAATGCCGCCGTCGATGATGGCAAAAGTGAAGAAAAAAATGGGTTGAAATTTGACACCAAAAGGCGAGAAAATGAATGAAGTAAAACAAAACAAAAAACAGAAAAAGTTAAACAATTAAAAGACGACAAAAAAAGAGACGATGAAAGCGTGATATTTTTTATCCCACAAAAAATATGACTCTTCTTTCTTTTTTCTATGATTACAAAAAAACAGGTGTGTCTTTTTCTTCAAAAAAAGGATATCAACAAAAATATAATACATAAAAAAAGAAGAATAAAACAGCTGCTTCAGGGGTAGAAGAGAATGATGCGGTGAAAATGCAATTAATTCAAAGTTAAATGAGATAATTAAAAAAAAGAAGAAGAAAGTTTTTTGGACAATTTTGTTTTATCTCTGAAATTGGGTCGTTTTTGAAAGGGTTAAAAGTTTAAAAGTGATTAAAAGTTGCATAAAAAACTTAAAATGTCAAAGATTAAATTTTTATGAGGGTATTTTTTTAGAAGGCGAAGGATTTGATGACGACAAATATACCGTATCCTATTTGGAGGTTTAAACATTTTATTTCAACAAATGTCATAAAAAATGCTTAAAAAAGCAGCAACAAAGACATGTTTCAAAATTTTCCTCGAAAAAAAGTGTGATGAAATTCATTTTCCTTAAACAAACCTTCAACTTTGTACTTTCACATACAAAAAATAAATAAACAAATGTACAACATTTTTCCTACGCTTCAGTTACTTTTCTTTTCATGCCATTGCTATTGCTATTGCCTGAGGGCTTTCACCTGCAAACAAAAATCCCACCTTCTAAAAAAGGTATTATGACTGCCTTTGTCTAGCCATTCATTGTTTTTGTACTTTTTCGACAAAAAAAATTTTTTTTCATTGTTTCTAAATTTTCATTTTCAAAAGAAACAAAACTTAAAAGTTCTACTTCAAAGAATCCACCATTTTTTGAGCAAAAAATCTTTCTTCCTTGCCAACCGAAAATCAAAAAAAGAAGAAGAAGATTCTTTTGAATTTTTTTACAAGAAAAATTCAAAAATTCAAATTCATAAAAGGTTAATGAATCTTTAAAATTTTCTTGCAAAACAAAAGAAAATTTTGCTTTTTGAACTTTGTAAACTCTGAATAATGCCAGACATTAATCTGTTTTTTTTAAAAAAGACCCCCATCATTTTTTTAAAAAAACAATAAAACTAAAATTTTTTATTCACTTTTTTTAATTCTCGATACGCCATTATTTTTTTTTAAATAAAAGAAAAAGATTTTGTGATGTAATTAAAAACAAAATAAAAAGTGTAGGGGTAATCTCATCTTCTTTTCGCTTGCTTGGCAATGTTTTTGTTTTACTGACACGGAAGGTGGTGGTGGAAGAAATTGAACGTTTTTTCTATGGAAAAAACGCAGTATTCTCAATGGAGCTAACACAGATAAATAAAAAGAATAGAAAAACAGTTGGCAAAAAATATATGAAAAAAATTGAAAGGGGAATAACAGTAACAACAAAATTTATGTAGGTCATTTAAATTGGCTTTAAAAAAGATATATAAAAGTGTAATTTTAAAAAGTTTATGTCTTTTTTCATTTTTGATCTGTTTCATTCATTTTTGCAAGGATCAACTCAAAAAAAAATGAGTAACTCAGAACTTTTTCAAGATGATGATTGTCACAGACTTTTGCGATCTATGACAACTTTCTTCAATTACCTCATGAAATAAAAAAACAGCTGTTTTGACAACCACAATTTATCAACGAAATGTCATTTTCTTCTTTTTGAACGTTCATTGATTGAAACATGCTGTTTACTATCATGATAGCTATCATCCACAAAACCTTTCAATAAAAAATCATCTACCTGGAGGGGATGATATTTAGAAAATGAGTGATTAATGAGGACGATTGTTTTGAAAGAAAAAGCAAAACATAAACACTAATTTTTTATCCATGAAAAAACAAAAACTATATCTCCCCAAAGTTTCAAATTGCTAAACAAAATACACCAAAACCAGAATACAAAAAACTTATATAACAAAACTTTAGCCTTCTCTTTGGTGTAAAAGTTCAACTTGCAAACGTTCTTCCCCGCCCTCCAAAAATCCCTACGCATAATCCAAGAAAACATTTTGCAACATTTTTGTTGCTGTTCAAAAAATAATAAATATTAGTTTGAACTTTTGAAAATCAAATTTGTTCTTTGAATAAATTAAAATTCCAAACTTTTAAATAGTCGAGCTTTGGTTTGCTATTCCTTCTTTGAAATACACGTTGTTATTATTATTTTGAATCGAATTAATGAATGAAGATTCCCCAAAGGCAAATAATAATAATAAAAACAACGAAAAAATTAAAAGTCTGAACTTTTTAACACCATCAAAAAAGCAAAGTACATGACAGGAAAAAACGAACATTTTTCAAAAATTTAAAGACAAAAAATATTTTAATACCTCTTCAAATTTGAACGAAACTGTTTACACTAATAAAAAAAAATTATGTCACTGAAGAATTAAATATATTTTTTATATAAAAAAAAAACAAGCCCACGAGGTTAAATAAAAAAAGGAAGCTAAAAACCAAAACCAAAAAAGGCCTTATGTTTCTTTTTCTTTTTTTTGACAACCGGAAAAACCACTTTATTTTAATTTGGCGTGGAAAAAAATGCCACTGAAATTTTATAAAAAAAAGCTAAAAGTCTAAGAATCAAAATAAAATTTAAAAAACAAATGTCGCATTTTTTATATTTTCGAAGAAAAAATTAAATACACGGAAACAGACGGAAAATTATTTGGCATAAATCTGGTTTTACAACAATTCGCTTTTTTGCCTTGAAGGCATTTTTCAAAATAATTTTTGGATGAGGTTAAAAAAAGACAAAAAATACGTTTTTAATTTTGAAAATGGCATTTAAATAAAATTTAAACAAATGATTTGTTAATTATCAAATTTCATGGTTTTGTTTAAAAAATGGATTTCTGGAATAAAAAAAAAGTTTTAAACGTTTAAATGTAAAATTAATTTGTGCCTTCCGAGGAAATGGAATCCATAAATCTTCGAAAATTGATGAGTCCACATTTTTTTGGTTATCGTTTTTTCAATGTTTTTTAATGTTTTTTTTGAAAAGCGAATTCGAATAAATAAAAAAAAGATGAAACACGTTTTTCTTCCATTTTTTTTTATAAATGCCAATTCAATTGATGCCAGTTTTTTATTCTTTTTGTTAAAGTATGTGTTTTTTGGAAGTCATTGATCTGAATAATTGATAAAAGTGGTTGTCATTCATTTTTCAGACATCGGGAAAAAGAAAAACTGAAGTCATAAATAAAAGCTTCTGTTCATTCAATTTATTTATTCCGGGGGTTTCATTTCATGACTTCATGGAATCAGTTTTTATAAAAAAATAAATAAATGTACCGTAATGGAGTTTGAACGTAAAACCATGAACTTTAATAAAAAAAGAAGGGGCGATCTTTGACATTGTAAAAGTTGTAAATCTTTTTTAAAAAAGTGGGAAATCGTAAAACATCGTATATGGGCGACTTTCATGCTTATACAAGCATGCTAAATTTTTTATGACTCATAGATTTATGACTACATTTATATATTTTTTTTGGATGTAAAAGATATGACACTTCTTCCAGGAATAACTTTTTAGAGTTTCATAATTGTAAAAAAATTTATGGTCAAGTTCCGGAAAAAAGAAAATAAAAAGGAAACAAATGAGGGGGCATGCCTCGAGGGCATATTAAGGGTAATTTTGCTCAAACATGATTATATCTTTAAATCACTTGAACCAATGATGGAATATGATGAAAAATGCCATCTTTTATTAAATGCCATTTTAGACTAGCAGAATGCATTCAATGGTCACCTTGGAAAAATATAGAATAAAATATAAATATTTAAAAAAAACTTTCAAAAATCTGTGTTTTGCAGTTTCAAAAACCAAATTCAAAACACGGAAAAATGCCACCCATGATAAAAAAGCAATATTTATTCCTCCTTCATCAAAGCTAAAATAATTTCATAAATAGTTTATGATGGAACAAATTTCTTCAACAAGCTTATGTATATGGTTTATACATATGATGATCATATGAAAGGTACTTACTTCACATAATCTCTCTCTTTTAAAAGTGAAAGATGTCAGACTCATAAGTGACCCTTAAACTCAAACAGCAATCGGAAGTTTTTCATTTTTATGCCAAAATTTTAAGGAAGCATTTTGCAAAAGAAAAAAAGGTTCAAAAAATCAAAAATTATTATTACTCAACACGAAAGAATAGGAAATTTGAAGGGGAAAAACACGCCGGAAATTCTATCCTGTTTTTATGCAACAAAAAGTTTTACTGGTTTTTTAGGGTCACTGGGACAGCAGAAAAATTTGCATATTTTTTCTCTCCAGGATAAGTCATATAATAAGTATTAACGTTTTTTGGCAGCAGTCACCGCGGTGGCAAAAAGACCAAGCAACATATAAATGAGTTTTAAATTTAATTATTCGTTAAATATATTTTTTTTACTTCTGTTATGTGGGGCATCCATGCATGAGTGGGTTTAAATAAACATATAAGCAAGCGCGAAAAGTGTATGAGAGTAAGGAAGTAAAAATAATGCTATCATTGGAAGAAGAAGAATCAACTCAAATTCAAATAATACTGGAAAGTCAAATTGATGAGGTTGAAATCCACAAATACATGGATACATGGATATCCTTGTTTTTAATTAAAATCCCAAAAACAAAATCATATACGAAAATTTGTTTATTTTTAAAAATTTTGTGTTTTCGCTCCAATCAAATTCTTTCTTTGAAATATTTAAGCTTCCAGATTCCAATAAATGTTTATCTTTTAAAATTTCAAAAGTCCATCAAAAACATAGCCTTTCAAGAGAAATGAAAATTAATTGCAATCATAATTAAAGTTTTTGACCAAGAAAACAAAATATTATAAGTGTGTCGTCAAAAAAATGAGGAAATAAAAAATATGAAAGTTGCAGAAAGGCAAAAAACGGGGCTCAAACCCGGCTCATCCTCTCACTTTTCATTTCCCTGTAATTTTTTGTTAAAAGCTCACAAAAGTTTTCAGACAAAAAACGCAGAAGAACAAAGTTTGCAAAAAAAGCTAAAATAAATATATAAAAATTGCCGAAAAAACGCTTAAAAATTTTTGTTCTTCTTTTTTCATCATCAAAAAGAAGACGGCAAATGCCTTTCTCTTTTTTTTGTGTTTGAAAAAGTGTAAGTATAATTGAAGTGCGAAAAAAGAAGAAGAAGCAAAACAAATTCAAATAAAATAAAAAACTAGACAAAAGCCGCCAGTTTTGCCTTCGAAAAAGTTTTATCTTTTTTGAATCACTTTTTTTTCGAAGTGTTTTAAAAAATGTCTTCAATTAATTTTTTTATTTTTAAATCTTAAAAGACCAAATGAAGTGTTTCTTGGGAGTCCCGAATTGGCACATACTTTTTTGGTTTCTTTTGTAATAATTTTTGTTTGAAAAGACTAATTATCATTGTTAAAAAAATGACAAGAGAAAAGCGAAACATGAATGAAATGGGGCAGACCAAAAGCAGTGCTACAGTAACCAAAAAAAAAGAAGAAAAAGAAGAAAAAGGAACCAAAATTTGGCAAATTTAATCAAAGAAAGTGAAAAAAGGAAAAAAAGGGTTTTTTTGGATGAAAAGAAAAATAATAATTGCTGAAACATTTTTTAACAAAAGCGTGCACCTCCAAAAAGGGGGTTGAAGTTCTGAGAATTCAAAAAAACTGTGATTTATAAGTTCTGCAGAAAGATTTTAAATTTATGTGCAAAAATGTAATGTTTTATTTTTAAAAAAAGAAGAAATTTAAAAAACTTGGAAATTCAAAATTATGATTTTTACTTTGAGCTCTTATTTTGGCAAAAAACCTGCATAAACATTTCATCTGAACACAACCATACACACAACTTTTAAACTATATTAAAAAATTACTTTTAAAACTTTTACCATAAAATATCAATTTTATTAACCCAAGAATAACTGTTTTTTGATTTCTGATTAAAGTTTATTGAAAAATATTGTTTGTTGAACAACAAAAAAGTTGCAACAAACTTAAAAATAAAATTTTGATTGAATAACTTAATTAAACTTTATTTTAAGAGTTTATAAACAAAATACAAATCTCTAAATACCTTAATCTCATCGTTTTTTCATAAGAAAAACTTACAGTAATTTATTTTTTCAAATAATTTTTTTAAAAACAAAGAAAACTCACGTTTCACACTTTTTTCCTCTAGCAAAAAAAATAAAAAAAGAGACAATTTTTATTTGAAAAATAAATCTTCCGAAAAAAAGGTCACCCATGAGAATTCTAATTTCTCCAAAAATTACTCTGCTGCTCGGGATTGGATATATATTTATTTATATATTTCAGTCTTTTATTAATTAAACAAAATAAAATGTTACTATTTTGAGGAAGAGCAAGGAAAACTTTTTGTATTACTTCAAATATTTGAGTAAAAAAAGTGTAATTAAAATTATTACAGAGGGAAAAATGGGTGTATTTTGTTTGCATTTTTTGGCATAATAAAAGCAAATAAATAAATAATATTAATATTTTGGCATGGAAAAATGGCATGGATTAAAACAATCTTAATTCATACAATCATGGTGGCCTTAAATAACGATAATTTGCATAAACAAAAGATGTTTTTCTTAGAAATTTGTGTCATAATTTGTTTTTCCCAATGCGTAACAGAGATACACGGTAATTATAGAGCTGACAATTGTGAGCTAGGTGGGTTTATTTTGTTTTGTAAAATTTTTCAAACATTGAAAAACGTAATTTTTTTCTGTTTTTAAAAGTTCATTTTTGAAAATGTTATTATTTTTTAAACTTTTAAAAAACAAAACACAGATTTGATTAAATTTAAAAAAGTGTAAAAAATGCATTTTGCAATTTCGTCAATTTTTTGACAGTTTTAGTTTGAAAAAAAGCATTCTTTTTCTTATCATTTTTATCAATCTCTCTCTAACAATTGCATGGCAAAAAATTGCAGAAAAGAAGGATATAATATCGGATAACTGTCAGATAAAGTTATCATCATTGCTCCCGGGATTCCCAAAGGTGCATCGATTATCTCACATAAAAAATCTTTCAATTCACTTTTTTCTTGAAGCTGTCATTCAAGAAAATAAATGGCAGAATTTTTTGCTATGAAATCAGAAACAACAAAAAAAGCTTCCACAAAGTTAAAAAACAAAAAATGCAAACAAAAAAGGGAACAACAGAAATTTAATATTTTTCATTATTAAAAATTCAAAAATTGACCTTTTAAAAATAAACAAAATTATTTCTGCAAATTTTGGCATTTACATCACTTTTTTGTTGCACTTTTTTCAACAAAAAATTACAGTAATTCAAAACCACAGAAAAAACCCACGCCAACGTTCGCTCGTTTAAAAAAATTCCATTTTTTAGGCAAAACCAAATTCTAATTCAAACCACTTAATTACAGTAATCCTCCCCATTCAAATTAAACACAATTTTTTTGATAAGTATGTTTTTAAAAAAAAGAAAAACAAAAAGAGTGGCACTTTTGCACACAAAAAATATAAAAAAAAGAAAAATACTTTTCACACATTTGTTTTTTTTGTTATCCCCGGCATTTTTTGTTCTTCTCGTTTAAATTCAATCAAGAAAAAAAGATGATAGACTTTTTTTTGCTTTTGAGGGTTAAACATCTGTGTCCCTTTCTTTTATGTGGACACTTATATATATTTATTTTAGCAAAAAACGGCAATGCCAAAATAAAACACGTAAAACAAGAAAATTCTTTTTTAAACAAAACATTTTTTTGAACATTCGTCATTCAAAATTTTCAAAGAAAGCACATTTTTTTATTTTTGAAACATCAAAAAAATAGCTGCAAAAAATTACGACGTTTTTGCTATTTTTTTGTTTTTGAAAATTAAATGTCAAAAAGTTAAGTGAATTTTAATTTATTGAAATTAAATGTTGATTTGGATATATAAATGAATTTTACCTCCCTCAAGGGGATGAAAAAAAATATGCGGAGAGAGAAATATGTGGAAGAAAAGGGCAATAAAATTAAATTCCAAATGGTTTTAGAAAAAATAAAAAAGAAAAAAAGCATAAAATTAAACATATCAAAAAATAGCAAAACTTGAAATAGTTTAAAGTTTTGAAAAAAAAAGTCATCAGAAAAAAACGTGGTTTAAAAAGAACACGGAAGGGCTCGTTTGTTAAAAGATTTGATAGGTTTGTGTAATATTTTGATTCTACATTTAACAAGATTTTATAAAAATATGTTTAATAAACTGTAAAAGCAAAACATTGGGTCCGGATAGAATGACGAAAAAAAATGTAGCAAAATACAAGTAAACTGAATTTTTTATATTCCAAAATTTTTGGTCAGTGACATCATAACAGTTTCTATTTTTTGTTAACTTTTAAAGTTATTTTACTATTATTTTTGATTTTGTTAAGATTTCGTAGTAAACCACAGTCATTATTTTCTTTTCACACAAAAGCTATCAAATAATGAAAAAAGTTTTCTGCGCAAAATTCCAATGATTAAAGTTTAACAAAATGAACTGAATTAATGTACCATTCAAATATTCTAGCTCTTAAACTACCTTGAACTACTACATCAAATATGACTAACGAAGCTGAGTGATGTTGTACTGTAAATTCATAAAATGTTAAGAAATGAATGGAAAAAAAAAGTTGTAAAATCCAATGACCAAACATTGTTGAAATTTTTAGTTTATATTATTAACCTTAATAAAATCATAAATAAATAAAAAGTATTATTTTTAACTGCTTTGATTCATTCATTTTTGGATGAGTAAGAAGCAAATTTCATGAAAATCCAAAACTAAAACAAACATGTAGCCAATTTTTATTATTAATATTTTAAAAAAGAAGGGATTATGACAATAAAAATAAAATGTACACATGTATATGGGCGTCATACATAAATAAGGTTTTTAAAAACATGAATTAAAAGTATGAATGAGTTGAATGGGAGTTTTGATTAATGTTTTATTTTATGCAACAATTTGAAAAAGAAAGAAAGAAAAGAAATGAGTTGGCGAACTCGGGGGAACAAAAAAAAGAGAAAAGGGATTAACTTTAGCTTTAAAAGTTCAAAGTAGTTTTAGTGAATAAGGTTACGGTAGCATGGATAAAAGTTTAATGGTGATGTTATTTTTAGAAAAAAACTTTTTAATTTTATTTTAATTCAAGCTAAAACAATTTTACTTTTAAACTTTAGAAATTTAACAGTTAAAACAATTTTTGAAAAAGTGAATGTTCCGTACAGATTTCAGAGAAGTATTCTTTATTGACACATAAAAAAGTGACTGATTTAACTATTTTTCTATTTTCTTTCCAAATATTTTTTTGCAGGTGCAAAAACATTCATTTTTTCTGAATGAATTTTTTGAATTAAAACAAAAAAAACACTTTTGCACTTTCAAAACATCTTTCAATCCTTTATTCCATCTCATTTCATTTTATCCCATTAGGGACATAATGGTTTTTAAAACCTAATTTTTGAAACACCCATGTGTTTTTCTCAGATCTTTGGGTTTACAGAATCCTTTTTTTCAAGTCATGTCATCATCATCTTCTTTTTTGTCCTTTTCAAAAAAAAGCCTAAAATTGAATCAAGTTATGTCTTTTTTTTCTTGGAAAAATAATTCACACATACAGAAACCATACACAAAAAGAAGAAAGAAGTAAATTATTAAAAATAAAATAACAAAACACAATTTTGTTTCATAACAAAAGCTTTTAAAGGAAAAGAAAAGAAGAAATTGAATGTTTTTCAAAGCGGCGGGGACCCGTCACTTTTTTTTTTAAAAAGCTAATTTTTGTCTAAAAAGAGGGAGAAAGTAGACACTTTTTTAAAAATTTTGATAATTGTGTTTGAACTTTTTTTCTTTTTTAAAAATAAATATGATTTAATTTTTTCCGAAGAAAAAGGTTATGAAAAATTTGTGGAATTTACGTGCATCTTGAATGAGCAAAAAAAACAAGGGATTCTTTCACTGAAAAAAGACTTTCATGGAAATGTATTAATAGCAGTCATGATCATATTTGAAAGAAATAATTGCTATTAAAAAATAGTTAAAGTTAAAACACGAACAAGAAGGTGGCACGATTCAGCGAAGTTTTAATTCAAAATATTCGCTGCAAATGATCGGAGATGTCAGGGGTAACTTTTGTAGGAAATTCAAACGACGGAACTGCTTTTTGTGGTTAATAGATAACATTGATATGGTTTGTAAACAACACTAACAAAATTCAATATTATGCTTTTTCACACTTTTAGGAGCATTATTGTTTTCTAATTTATGATAGTTCCGTCATTTTATGGTATTTTGCCACTTTTTGATGTTCATATTTTTCGAATACCAAATCCTATCATCGGCATTCCAGATTTCGCATGGCAATTTTCGAATAGTAAACACCAATTTTATACAAGAGGTTATTACTGAAATCATGATCTCCAAAAAACCGGAAAATTCATGTTTCCTATCTTAACACACATCTCTGTAATCTTTTTACATTTATCATTTATTTCTGTTTTTACAACTTTCAACCTTTCGTCTGTCATAAATTTTATTGAACCCAGAAAAAAACGCCGCCGCCAAAGTGATATTTTTTTAAAAGAAAAGACAAAACTTAAAATGTACTTTATTGTGCTTCAGTCTTAAGTCTTTTTTTACAACCTCTACTTTTTCTCAATAAAAAATACCTACGACCTGATTGTCTATGTCTTCTTCTATTTTTCACCTGATGTTCATACAAATGTTTTTTTATCAGTCTATTCTTTGTTAAAAACTGTGTGACTGAAGATTACAGTTTTCCCGAACGAAAAAAAGAAAGAAGCGAGACAACGACATGGGTGGGCTGGGTCTACCAATGGGTGGAAATTCACAGATAAGACCATCTAAAAAACTACTACAAATACACCCATTGAAATCAAAGATATTTTTAAGTTTTGTGTTTTTGTCATTCTTAAAAAATCTTTAATCATGATGAAAATTGGAATAATTGTCGCAGTTGTTTTTTATTTTATTTTAATTGGAAATGTACAAAGTTTAAGGATATTGGTATATCAGACAGCTTTGGGAAGAAGTCATGTTCAACATATTGGATCTGTTGTTGATACTCTTGTTGAAGCTGGGCATGAAGTTGTAAGTTTTCTGTTTAATTTCATATAGGTGTACGGTAGGATTTCTGGCAGGCTGCTACAGTAACCCGGTGGTTAAAGTTATCTTTAAAAAGTGATTACTGTAACTAAACATAAGCTCAATTACAGGATCTCATAATTCAAGTTTGGAATACTCATGTAAAAATAAATGGCACTGATAAAGCAAAAAATATTTGGAGAATTGAAATGGAAGATTCGCCATGGTTTAAAATGGGTCATATGCAAAATGCCGTAACCAATGAGAGAATTTCATTCTTCGATGAAGCCTTCCTTGAAACTCGATCCACCTATTGTGATAAACTTGTTGCAGATAATCGATTAATGAAAAAATTGAAATCCCGAAAATATGATGTCCTAGTTTCAAGTTGCTGGGATGGATGTGCCTTCGGAATTGCACATATCCTTGGAATTCGTGCCACAACTGGTGTCTTTGCAACCCCATTAATGTTTTATACTTCTGCCCTTTTGGGCATCAATGGACATCCTTCATATATCACAGATGACCTATATCCAACAAAAGTTGGAGGAAAACTTTCACTCACTGATCGATGGGAAAATTTAAAATTCATTTTTCATACTTGGTTCAATTTGGATACTTTATTTCACGGTGAAGTAAGTGCTTTTGGCACTTAAAAAATGCCAATAACAAAAATTTGAATAAATTTTAGCAACAAGTTTTTTCATCTCGATATGAAAATTTTCCATCTTTGGCATATTTAATGCGAAAAATGACATATGTTTTTATTAATACCAATGAAATCCTGGATTTACCAAAACCAATCTCAAGTAAAGTACAGTACATTGGTGGAATTGCTTTAACAAAACCAAAATTATTAGAAAAGGTTGGTGATAAAATTTGCATAAAGATTTTATGATCAAAACAAAAGTTTTAGGAATTCGAACAAATTCTTTCCCTTCGACCAAATGGTACCGTAATCTTTTCATTTGGTTCAAATGCAAAATCCGGAATGTTAACAAATGAACAAAAATTGAATTTCCTTAATGCTTTTGCACGATTCCCAGAATATACTTTCCTCTGGAAATATGATGAATCAGATGAAATGATTTTAAGTAATTTTACAAATGTTGAAACAACTCAATGGCTTCCACAAACAAGTCTTTTATGTAAGCCTTTTTTACAATCAATTTTTTTAACTTGTACTTTAAAAACGTCAAAAAAAACTCATAAAAAACTATAAAAAAGGACCACCAAAGAAGTTTTTTTATTATCAGTGATAACTTTTTGACTGACTGGGAGGTCATCATTTTTGACGAATTTTGGGAGGGCGAAATATCATTGATAAGGATCATAACTTTTTTATTGTTGTCAGATATTTTTTGAATGTGTACTTTTTTGGAGGGGACGGAAAACTTTAAAGTATATTTGCACTTTTGATAATAGCAATAATATTGATTTTTAATATCAATTGAGACATACATGGTGGTCCAAAGATCTTGTTCAATTTTATGGTCATTCTTTTTTTACCTAAAATAAGAACTTAAGAAAAATCAATGTTTTGCCCCAAAATTTTTTCGAAACAAATCAAAATTTTACTTTTAGCGTTTTGAGACCAAGAATAATTCAAACATTACATTTTTTAGATGATTCCCGAGTTAAAGCTTTCATCTCCCATATGGGCCTGAATTCCTTCATTGAAGCTTCATACGCTGGAAAGCCGCTTGTTTCAATTCCACTTTTTGCCGATCAAGGTTACAACACTGAATGTGCCCAAAGAAATGGCGTCGCAATTAAATTGGATAAACGCGATCTCTCCCTTGACAAGATTACAATGGCCTTAGGGCAAATTCTTCGAAATCCAAAATACTCTGAAAAAGCTAAACAAATTTCGTCAATTTTAACTTCAAGACCCGAAAAGCCAAAAGAAAATTTTGTAAAAAGAATTGAAATGGCTGCAGCTTTCCCAGATTTAACAGATATTTTGCATATGAAAGTTTCAGAAGTAAATGTTATTGAATATTTTTGTTTGGATGTTTTTGCAATGATGTTTGCATCTGCATTTGGATCTTTGATTACTGTATTTTTTATGTTTAAATTTATGTCACAAAATAGCAGCAAAAAAGTTGTTTAATTTAATGTTTATTTTTGTTTAATTAAATAAATATGTATAAATATTATAATGAGTTTACAAAAAAATAAATGATTTTTTATTTTTCTTATTTTCTATTGACGATGAAGCTCTAAATTTAAAATTTTCAAATTTGCTTTTATCATTTTTGGCACAAAATGCCCTTGAGGTATTTGGAAAGCCACTTGCAAATACCACTATAAAATCCGATCCCCTTAAAGCCGGAGGATTGAAACAAGTTACAGAAACACCATTCCTGGTAATTCTATTTAGAAAACTGGAGTAATCTTCAAAATTTTTGCCATTGAATTCATGAATCATCCATGCCATTGAACAATTGCACATAAATGGATTATTATGAATTTTAAGATTTTCAACATTTTTCCAATTAATAAGATTTTCTGATAAAATTGATATATTACAATTATTTACTGCAAAATAATTTAATGAAGGTAATAATTTTTTGGAAATTGTAAAGAAACCAAAAGCATTTTCATGAATTTTTGATAATCTTGAATGATAATTTAGGTGGATCTCTTTAAGATAAGATAAACCACAAAAAGCACAATCTTCGATAGTTTTGAGGTCACCAGACATCATATTTAAAACTTCCAAATATGGATTATATTTAAATTGATATTTTGGGATTGTTGGAATATCAGTTGTTTGAAGAAGAAGTTTTCGAAGTTTTGTCAAAAATTTTAATGCAGATGGAACACTTTTCAATGGATTAATACTTAAATCTAATTCCTCCAAATTTCTAAAAATTTAATTTAATTTAAAAAAGGATATATCATATCCCTTCGAGGATCTTTCTTTATTAATATGCTTTTTGGCGTTTTAGCCCAATTTAAGCAAAATAGAACTCACGTAAGGTAATAAAAACAATTTTCATTCAAAGCTTGAATATATGATGATCGCAAACTTAAGATTTTTAAATTTGATGATTCAATCGGAAAGATGGCATCTGCCGCAGAAAAATTAATATTTCTGTTTTCAAACAAATCCAAGCTGATCAAATTCTGGAGTCTTGTAAATGAAATTGATGACAAATTTGTAAATTTATTGTACGAAAAATCCAGGTTTTTAAAATTGACAGCCGAATTGGAACCCCAAATTTCATCCGGAAAATTTGTTAAAAAATTTACTCCAAATTGTAGAGTTTTTAATGAAGTAAATTTTTCAAATGCACCTTTTTCAATTTTTTCCATTTTGGTGGCAGAAAAATCAATGCTTTCAATAAAATGTTCTTTTCCCGGCATAATTTTGTTCTGAAAATGTATGAATTTTATTTTAAGCCACCACTTTTTGGGGTCGATTTCAATTCTTCCAACTCCTCCAAAATCATCATTTATTTTGACGTTAAAATTTATAAAAATAATGGTTTTTAAAATTTTCACTTACAGCTCTAAGAATTTTTATCGGATTGCTCATAAACGAAAGAGATTTTACAATAAATGTTTCATTTAAAACTTTAATATTTGTATAAATTATATTATTTGACCGAAGAGGATAAGTTACACCACAACTTAACAAATTTTTTTCTTCACAAGTGCATTCTGAATCTGAAAAAAACAATCATTTTCTTCTTTGATAAAATAATAATGGTTTTGATTATTTCCAGACAAAACTAATTACATTATAAAACATATTAAGTTTTAAAACTCACAAGTTTGATTTATGCCACAAACGGTAATTACATCACCATTTATTTCTGCATCATTTAAACATGTTACTGTTTTAATTTTTACAAAAATAATGAAGATAAACAGTACCAAAAACTTGAAACTGCTCATAATGAATAAAAATAGATAAAATTAAAAGAAATGCAAAAAACACTTCATTTTTTAAGAAAAAACATTTATCTGAAGGTCAGTTTTAATAGATCGATGATGCCTTGACCTGTTCGATCAAGTCTGCAGCAAAAAAAATTTTTTTGATTAGGATCAAGAAAAATGCCGAAACTCATCAAATTTGTAAAAGGTTTGGAAAAAAAAGAATAATGTATACTAAAACTACCAAAACAAAATTGTATGATTTATTTTTTGACTGATTTGAATAATTGGTATTATTCTAATTTGACGATAATTGAATTTGAATCACAGTTGATTACATCCAGAGCAAGATGTTGTTTTTTTCTTGGCACATGTGTCTTCTTTTTGAAACTCTCCAGTTGAATACATTTATTTTGATCATTTTTATTTATTTTGTGCTTTTTCTTTCTCCTCTTTTTTATTTGTTTTGATGGGTGTAAAAAAGGCAATAAAGAAAGTTTATGAATTGTGTGATACATAAAAAACATTCATTGTGTTTGTCCCAATTAACACATTTTTTTCATTTTTTATGACGATTTGAAAACTTTGGCTTTTCAAAATCAAAGCTTAATCTTATTTTTTTTGTTAAAAAGAATGAAGCTTTGGATTATTTTAATCTTTTTTGTTTTTGTTGTTTCAAAAAAAGAAAATCGAAGAAATGAAATTTGTGCACGGAATTGCTATTTTCGAACTGTTTCCCGTGTTTCTCCAATAAATATTTTTGGACTTGTTTCAATTTTTGTTTATCATCCAAATCCAAGGCATAATTTAAAGAGATATTTCTCAGAAAAAGAAGCGTTTCAGAATCTTTGTTGGTAAATTTTAGTTTAAAGCTTTTTATTTATCATTTGAACAAGAAATTGAGTTTCCTTTTCACTGAAGGAAATTAAAATAAAAATACCGCTTTTCTGAAACCAGTCAAAACTAATCAAAATAAGGGCTAATTCTAATTTTAGGACGTATCGAAGTTTCACGAAAAAATGTTTGCAAAATTGTCGAAATAATTCTTTGAAGCGATGGCTTGAGAAAACATTTTTTACACCTTTAAACAAATATTGTGTTGATTTTTACGAAGGTATTGATTTTTAAATAACTTTGCCTAATTTTGGTTTCCTTTAGATATCATAATTAATTGGCGATGCATTTATAAACTTAAAAAATATCGACGTTTATGTGATCGAGAATGTGCCGGAACTTGTGAGTAAGTTTAATTTTACCCATATACATTTTTTTTGTCGATACATTAATTATTTCCAGTGATTAATAATAGTTAATTTAAGTCCAACATGTTTATATTTTTGTTATCGACCTGTTTCAAGACGAATTTGTAAAACTGAAACTCCCGCCAAAATGTTATTAGAAATTGCCGAACTTCGATCTCCACAACAAAATATCGTGCCACGGCATCAACCAATTTGCATCGAAGAAGCAACGACAAATTACACTTTTGTTAAACCAAAAATTAATGAATAAAATGCTTTATTTAAATTTTATTAAATTCCGGATTTATCAATTTTTACTAATGGATTTGGTAATTCTTGAATTGTTGGAATACCGTATTCTAAAATAAAAAAATTTTTTTGTTTACTTTTTGTTTTATAAAAATTACTTTCAAATTTCATTGGCATTGGAGTTGATGGATTTCTTTTTCTAAAAAAATAAAGTTTTCTTGTAAACGGATTTTGTATTTGTCAAAACTAAAATTGATAACAATAATAAAAAAGAAACAAACCTTCGGCTGCTGTCATGTTCGAATGGATTGATTGAGGGATACGGCAATGGCTTATCGGAAATTTCATGAACCAAATTAATCAGAGTTTTTTCAAGTTCATCCGCAAAATTTGTAGCTTCTGATTTGCTAATTAATGAACCTTAAACGTATAAACTTGATTTTAAAAATTTGTTGTTTCATAAAATTTAATTTCTTAAAATTTCAAAGTGCTGCTTTTGATTTTGTTTACTTTCTACTTCGAGATTCTCCTAATTTGAAAGTAAAAAAATCCAAAAAAGTAACAAACCTCTAAAATCAAGTTTTCGATCTTCATTTCGGTCTTTCCGTTCAAACATTTCTTCCGCCAATGCTTTCCCTCCTTCAATGGCATCCTTGTTCACTTGAATATTTTTGTAAACACTTGGAAGTCGCTTCATAAAACTTTCAACAAATTTATTCAATTCTATTTGATCCAAATAATAATCTTTATTTTGATCGGATTTCTATAAAAAATAACAATTTTTAATCTTGAATAAACTTATTGCACTTATTCGAAATCGAATTCTAGAAAATCAAAAAAAATAAAACTGATTTTATTAATTTAAAAAAAACTATTTGGATTTTGTCAATTAAAAATTACCTGAAAAATTACATGCAATTCTCTTAAAGAAAATTTATCAGCAGATTCACAAATATTAATTAAAATAACAAAAAATACCAACCACAAAAGTTTCATTGCAATCTTTTTGTCTGATTACTTGAAACCAAAAATAAACTTAAAATAAAAGAAGGGTAAAAATGAAGGTTAATAAAATTAAGTGATTATTAATGATTTAATGAGACCAGTTTTTTATATCACACTTTATTCATACCTGTTGAACAAGAAAGCTTTTGAATTAAAAAAGGTTAAACAAAGCCTTTGCTGCTGATGTTCTGAATCAATTTTGTTTTTGGAAAAGAAAACAGGTTTTCAGCTTTCAATTAAAGGAGAAAGTTTTATCAAGGTCTTTTCAATTACAATTTGGAATGATTGTTTTTCTTTGATTTATTTTTTGGAACATATTGGAGCTGCCCAGATGTTTACGTAACACCTGGACAACCTCCTAAAACATTGATTACAAAAACTTGTTTAAACCATGTCAACTAATTTAATTTTTTAACATTATCACTAACAACTGTTTTATTCAAATTAATTTTCACCAAATAACAAGTACAAAAGAAATTTTCTCATGGTTGCATCGGCATTTGGTTCTTTGATTACTGTATTTTTATGTTTAAATTTATGTCACAAAATGACTAAAAAGTTTTTTAATTTAATGTTTTTCTGTTTAATAAAATAAATATGGATAAATGTTTAAAATTTAACAGGAGGTGGTATTCAGGACTATTCATAATAAAAACTTTGATTTGAAAAAATTGTTTTGATTTAAGGATTTTAATTTTTTTAAAGCCTATAAACATGAAATTTCACTTTTGAAAACTAAAAAAAGTTAATGTTTTTGTTTTCAATAAATTTTTATAAATCTTGAATAAAAAAAACTTTTTTTCATTGTTTTGTGCTTCTTCATCTTCTTTTTGCTTCACCACTTAAGTATTGTTATTTTGACACATTTTTTCCTTTCGACATTTTATATCCCATCATATATCTCACCTATGTATATATCTGATGTCTAACAAGATCAAATGAAATGAAAAAAAGGTAATTTTATTATTTCGACGACGATGATTGAAAGTTAATACTTTTTGCGCAAAGGTGATGTGTGCAATCATATTCCTTTCAAAGTTGCCACACTCAAGAGCCGAAAAGAAAGAAAGAAAGCAAGCGAGAAAGAAGCTTTTTTACACGCGCCTCCCAAAAAAATAAAACATAGTCAAAAAAGCATTGAAAATGAAAAAAAAGTTGGCGAATGTGTCTAGTTTTTGATATTATTGCTGCTGCTGCTTAAGCCTTAGAAATCTCTTTCTTTCTCTTTTGTATCTCATAGAAAAGGAAGAAGAAGAAGCTAAACCGTAATCTTTCTTTTTTTTGAAGGAAAAGCAGCTGTAAAAAAACGAAGAAGGATCATAATTTTTCTTGAAGGCGACGAACAATATTCAACAATTAGCAGGATTTTTTGTTCTTTAACACAAATTTTATTCCATCTTTATTCGTTAGCTTTCTTCTTCTTCAAGAGGTCAAGTGTGAGTGACCGTATTGTTTTTTTGGTTGAAAAAAGAAAGCGGAAATCCTTGTTCTTCCATTTCATTCAAATAAAACCGATACAAATTCATTTTTAATCGTTTGAAACAAAAGTCAGCTTAAAAGGCGGTTCTTTGATTTTCTGTAAAACCCAAAAATTTTTAGAAACAACAAAAATCAAGAATGAATTTATCGTCGGGAGCTGCGGCGGCCGGATTTAGTCAGGAACAGCTTTTACATATTTGGGGTAAGTCTAATTCATAAAAATTATTCAGTTTTCTTAGATTTCAATTTTCATACTGTAGAATTTTTAGGTACAAAAGCTATGAAAAGATTTAATTATGATCCAAGAAATTCTGGGCCTGAATCGGTGTCTCCGAAGCCTGCCAGCGGGGTTGGAACAAAGCCAAAGGTTTGTTTCTTCAAAATTTTGAGAATACCGTACCCAAAAGTCATAACAATAGTTTGAGTTTTTTTAAAAAATTTATAAAAAGATAACGTAACTTGTAAAACTACAATAGAAATTGTGTTGTTAGTTTTAAGTCATTGAAAATTTACATAACTCTTATTTTGAACTCAATGGATACTGTAGTTCTAAAAGTTATTTTTTTAAATATCCCTGTTCAAGCTTTCTTTTGATTTTTGTTTAACTATAACATTGCTTTTTTAAAACCTGATTTTTCATTGTTTTCGAAAAAATCTTTTTTCTCTTCCGCTTTGGTATTACTGTAACTCTACCCTCTCTTTTAAACAATCACTTTTTACTTTTCCTTTCCTCTCAATTTTTTCCCACAATTATCAAATTTTATAATTTTTAAGGTTGCCACTCCGCAAGTCGTAGCTAAAATAGAACAATACAAACGCGATAGTCCAACAATTTTTGCATGGGAAATCCGAGAAAAATTAATAAAAGAAGGTAAACTTCATATTTTATTGTTTTTTTGTGATTTGTAATTATTTTGATTTAATTATTTGTTTAGGTATTTGTGAACAAGCTCCAAGTGTTTCATCCATTAATCGAATTCTAAGAACCCGTGCCGCTGAAAGAACTGCCGAAGAATTATCCCTGATAATCAATCAAGCAGCAGCTGCATCAGTCCCACATCCCCCGATTAGATTCCCAAATTTGATGCCACCAGTTTCAAGTGCCGCATTATTTTTTGGCGGTGCAGGTCCCAATGCCCCGCCCCAACCTCCCAGAGGAAATCCATTTTATGGGCAACTTTTGGGAATGCCACCACAATTTTTTGGAGCCCAAGCTTTACTTGCCGCAATTGGAGCTGAACGACCCCCTGGAGTTTTTATGGGCCAACCGATTCCGGCCATGCCAAGTCAAGATGAAATGTTGTTAAACAATTCTCGGCGAAGCTCTCGAAGTACTTTTTCACAAGGTTTGTGTCCATTTAAAAATAATTCATTATAAATAGTTACAGTATACTTTTTTATAGATCAATTGGATATTTTGGAGAATGCCTTTGTAAGTAATAATTATCCAAATCAAGAAGAACGACAAGAATTGGTTCAAAGAACTCAACTTCCTGAAGCAAGAATACAAGTAAGGAATTTACGGTTCCTAGAAAAAAGCAAAAATTTGCATATTTTTTAGGTTTGGTTCTCAAATCGAAGAGCAAAATTAAGAAGATGCCAGCATGAAGAGTTACTGTATTCTCCAACAGAATCCCCCCAAAAATCAGAAAAAAGTCGGAAACGTCCAAGTTCAACTGAATCGGCGGAAGAGGCTTCTGAAGCAAAAAAAAGTAAAAAAGATGATGGAATTAAATTTCGGCCATATGTTTAAATTAATTTTTTTATAATTTAATAAACAAAAAATAAATTAATCTTTTGTTTGGATATCATTGGCACAATAAGTACATATATGTATCATCAGCCTTCCTTTATAATTTCTGTACCGTAAGTCACAAGATTACGGTAAAACAAAATTAATTAATCAGTTTAATTTTGACTAACAATCGGAAAAATTAATGTTCCAAAAAATTATTAATTAGAAATTAGTTTATTTTATTTAATGCCTAAAACAATTAGCTCCAAAACTTTAATCTAAAATGGCATATTTGCATAATCTTTTGGATTACTGTAATCTATGTCTTTGCTAAATTCTTTAGTCAGGCAAAAAAAATGCGCAGATATATCTCTTTGCCAATTAGTCGTCGTTTCTCATAGCCTTTATAATTAATCTTATTGCTTGATTAAATCATTTATTCATTCGTTATTGCTCCACCCATTTTACAGTAATTCCCCCTTTAAAACGATCTTAAACTCCCGAAAATATTTCTTTCTTTAAAGAGTCTCTCTCTGTTACAAGAATCTCTTAACTTTTTTCTTTTTCTTTTGAAAGATGAAACCGTTAAAATTCAAGGATTAACAAAAATTCAAATAACATAAAAGAAAGAAGAAGCAAAAAGGTGATGCGCAGATACATATACATATATTATCGGGAACTAAATCTCGAGCCGCTAAAACTCAATTCTATTGCGTGCAACAACAAAAAAGAAAAAGATAAGCACTTGAAATTGAAAAAAAAAGATGTGTTTTTACAAGACGAACAATAAGCAAGCAGCAGCAACGAGTCAGTCAAGTACTGCTGATCGTCGTCGGCCCGGTATTGTTGTTTCTTTTTTGGTGGTGGTGAAAGTGTTGGACAAGGCAAAAAAAGAGAAGGAGAAGAAGCATCGTTTTTTGAAGTATTTGAGAGAGAAAAAATGTGTTGCAAAAAAAATGAAAGAAAAGAGACTCTACTTCGATGATGGCGATGATACACACTTAACACACACATAAAAGAAAAAGACAAGTGGGAGAAAGAGAAAGAGAGACAGAAAGGATGTCGGAATGATCAAAGAGGTCATTCCGACACCTTTTTTGTGCTTAATATTTTTTGAACTTTTAAACTTTAATATTTTTATGATCACATTTCAGAAAAAATGTTTTAAATAAAATAAATTAAATTGAAATAAAAAGTTAATCTTTTTTGGCTATGGTAATATTCCACCAATATTTTCCATCAGAATCTCATTTTGTATAACACTGTAAAAAGTTTCCATAATTTTTGGATCAACGGCACAAGTGTTCCTAAAAAATGGTACAGTAAAATTTTGATTAATTTGCATAAATTCGGTTCATTTTGGCACAAAAAGCCATCAAAAATTTTGAGATCTTAAAAAAAATGCAAATTTGCAAACAACTTATTGAATATCTCGTCTTATGCAAATTTGCATATTTCCTGCTATAGCGATAAACACTAACCTTGAATAACTGCTTTTGTTTTTGTACTTCTCTTCCAACATTGTAATGAATTTGTGTTGAGCAGCTTCATACATTTTATCCTTTTTAAATTTTCCATTCATTTTGTAATCCTTTAATTCCGTTGTTGAAAGGCTATCTTTGATGTAATCAATGTCATCCCGACAAAGTTCATCCGAAAGTTTTTCAAAGAATCGATCCTTTTTATTAAAAAATACCAAAACTCCGCAATGTCGGGTGTGATCCTAAAAAATAATATGTGTAACTCTAAAAATTTGCATAAAAGTTACATTGTTTAAAAGGGCATCCATGAATGCGGCAGATTCATCGAGCAAAGTTTTTTCAGGATAATCTGGATGTTTGACATTGTAATCCGCGAGAGAAACAACAAAAAGGATAAAGCTTCGGTTATTTGAGTTGCTGTTTTGCCCAGTGTTCCATTTACTTAAATAGCTCAATAAACGGACCTAAAATATATAAATTTAAAAGATGAGAGATAGATTTAGTATGATATGATTTATTAAATATGGTTTATTCTAATAATTCACATGTGTATCCTTTGATCTTTAACCGCCTATGGAAAAGTATTTAACAGATCCCTATCTTTTTGGATAAGACATGTTCCCAAATGTCATCCCTCTATTATTAATTTTTTCAAAAGTTTGACCAAAGATTTATTCAACTTTTCCCATGAAAAAGGAAAAATAACGGACAATAATCAGCTTTTATTTAATGTAAAGTCCATTTTAGTCTTTTTTCTCTTAGTTTTTATCACTGATAATAAACAAAAAAAGATGCAAACAATCAACTATGTTTTGTATCACTATCGATTGGTTTTGTTTCAAAAAGTTGTCAACCAAAGAACGTAAACGAGAGATTTTTTAAAGATCACAATAAGCTCTAATTTTATTCCAATGTCACTTTTTCAGGAAAAAAAGCCCTCAGGGTATGTTTGATAAGGCACCTACCCTTTCTGAAGCTTGTCCACCGGCATCATAAATTTCAATTTTAGTTTTATTTAACATAAAATAATATCGATGCACTTCAACCGTCGGCAAACGACTATGAATTTTATCATTCTCGGAGGGGATATAACTGGTATAAAACACTTCCTAAAATTTAAAAACAATTAGAATGTCACAAAAAAAACTGCCCAAACCTTTAACTTTGTTTCATTCAAAAAATAACTTAAACCATCAAAAGGTTTTCGCTCAGCTTCATTAATTTGAATTTTATTTTTCATTGACAAAGCTTTCACAAAAGCAGGATCATTAAGAAGATTAATTAAATGTTCCCGAAATAGATCAGACATTTCGACTGATGGAATCTCTGATTTATTTGCATATAAATGTTCCAAAGATTTTGCAAAAACTTCGAGCTCTTCACTTTCAAATTTATCACCATTTTTTGAAACTTGTTTTATAAAAATATCAAAAGCATTGATAATATTTTCACGAATTTTATTCTTCCAAACTTCATCATCACATTCAATTTCATCCTTTTTTTCACTCCAATCTTCATTACAGTATTTATAATTTGAATTTGTTGTGCAAAGATATTTTAAATGCCGGATAATCGTTGATTTTCCTGCAGATCCCATTCCAGCCATAAAAAATCGTACAACTTTATCATTTTTTGATTTGGATTCCTTCTAAACATTGAATGTAAAAATTTAAAAATGGCACTCCTTTTCAAAGGGTACAAAAAACAAGTTAGGTATATTTTTGACCGGAAATGGGTGCAATTAAATGTTATACTTTTTGTTTACATTCATTAATTTTTTGATAATAAAAAAAATCAATAAAGTACTAGAAAAACAAAGAACACAAAATGTACAGAACAATTAATAATTTAAAATTTAGAAATGTTCTTAAAGGGAGTGTCGCAGTCAGTTTTTTTTATTTTTTTTTGACGGACGGCGACGACAAACGACGCATTCTTCATCATTGCTTTTTCGTGTTAAAACCACTTTTGGCTATATCAGGCAACATTTTTCTACACTGACTGCGACACTGCCTTTAACAAATGTTTATCCTTTTTTGATACGCTAAATTCAGTTTTGATTGAAAAATTATGTAGCCAAAAGAATACTGTAATTTCTGGTTTAGTACTAATTAGTCTGTATTAAATGGAAACAGTGTTTTCGGTTTTCAAAAATACCACCGACAATTCCGAAGGCGGCGTGAAAAAAAACTAAATTGAAATTTGAGATAAAAAGGCAAACAAATAAAAGTGTTTTAAAAAAGTTTTTAACTGTAATTATATTATTATTATTATATTATTAACCGTATTTGCCACTAATGGTTTTTATATTTCGTAAACTTCAATTATAAAAAAACTTTAAAACGGCAAAATCAAGTTTTTAAATTTTTAAAACAAAAAATTTGATGATTTTCAGTTTTGATTCAAATATGCTTTTTAATATTTGGATCACAATTGAACATCTTTTTTCGTTCCATTAAAAACTTACATGTTTGTTTCGAAGTCCATCAGGCGATTTATCTCGGCTCCCACAGATTCCCATATTATTTTTTATTCTTCAACAGTTTTAAAAAACACAAAACGTTTTCACTTTCTTCTGCTAATATTTTTTTATTGAAGAAAAATAAAAGGGAAATTTTGATAGCAAAAAATGAATATTACTTTTTTTTACAACGGATACTCTATTTTTCATAGCCTTTTCCATAAATTTCTTTTTCTTTATCAATGCTGCTTTTTGTTCTCTTTTTTGGGGGAAGAAGAAGAAATAAACACAACAAAGATGACTCCATTTTTATAAGGTTGTCTTTTTCGTCGTCCATAAAAATGTAACAATGTGTAAAAATTTATGTTAATTAATTTCGTTTTGAGGGGTTCAAAAACAACCATTTCATTTATAAAACATAAAATTACTGTAATTCTCTCTGATTCAGAAAAGCTAAGTTTTTATTCAGAACAGGATAATCAAAGTAAAAGTGAAACTTCCAAACAAATTATGTCATTCATTAAAAATGAATCACTTTTTCATTGAAAGCAGAAAGGAACAAAAATGCTTTGAAGAATTTTCGGGTTAATCAAAAATGAAAAGAATTTAAAGTATTTCAATAAAATGTAGCAAAAACAGGAAAGCCAAAGTCCTGTACAAATAAATTCTATAAACAACCACAAAAAAATAAAATAATTCACCGTTTATTTGAAATAATAATAAACAACAATAAAAATTGATAAAAAGAAATTTTACAATACAACAATAATAATAATAAAAAAATCAACATTCTAATACTGTAGTATACAGTAATACACGAAAGAAAATCAAAAACAACAACTGGTTCTTTCCTAATTTGCATAAAACCCGAGATTCTGTTTTTCAAAGCACGCTGAAAAATAAAGTTTAACCAATTTCACCAAAACAAGAAAAAAGCGATACCTTCAAATTTATCAAAATCAATTTTTGTTGAATCAAAACTAGCAGCAAATTGCTTGTAGATCATCCAAATTCTTTTCAAATATTTGTCATAAACCTAAAACAAATAACTGAATATTGTTAAATAAATTATTAGAAAAACTTACTTCAACATAATCTTTATAACAAGTTGCAACACCATCAATATCTCCAATAAATTCTTCATGAAAAGCAAGTTCAATAATTTCTGGGACACAGTATTCATAGCTTTCAATAAGATTAATTCCAAGATAAGTTGGAGTAATTTGATGAGTTTCTTCATTAATATTGATAAGACCAGTTTTTTGAAGAATCATCAAATGTCTTGGAAGTTGTAAATTTTCATCCATTCGTTCAGCTACTTGATATTCAGCAAGTAACTTTGGTGATGGGGTTTCTTTAACTTCGATATTGCACAAAAACTTATTTCCAACAACAAAATTTGATGAAATATCATCTTCACCTTCCAAAGTTTTAACATTCAATTTAGGTAAAACTTTTGTGAATCCAGCATCCCCAACCTTGAGGCATGAATATTCAAATTTGCAATCATCAATTCCAAAAACCGTTGTTTCTTTGAAATATGTGTATTTTGGCGTAAAAGATGCCAAAAATCGACAACAAATGAATGAATAAACTAAGGCTTCATTTGGTGCCATTAACATACTTGATGGGAACTTCTCTGTTGGCATAATTGGTGGTTGATTGCCATCACTGGTACCAGCCTTCAAGGCATCTTCAACATTCAAAGGCATATCCGGAGGAATAACTGGAACTCCATAATTTGGTGAAACACGACGTGGAAAAGTTCGAAGAAAATAAGTGAGACAATCACCAATATTCTTTGGATATTTCGTTGATTTTGTTTTTGGATTTGTGATAAAAGCTTTGGCATACAATTTTTGAGCGATGTTATCAATTTCTAATAAACTAATATTAAAATTCTTTGACATGAATTGAAAAAGTTCGGAAGTATTTAAGCCAGGCAAGGGACCACTTGAACATGGACGAGAGACAGGATCAGCAATAACTTCACAATATTTTTCATCCTAAAATTGCAAATTTTTATACAAGCAAATACTACAAATATTACAGTACCATTAATCTTTGGCATACTTCTTCTGCACTTTGACGATTACTAAATTTTTTGGAATCCATTGTTGCAGTAATTTTTTGATTGTTAATATCCATTGTTAATTGAAGAGTATATTGTTGTGCATACTTTTCCTTGACTTTGAATTGTTCAACAATAGTTGCCAATGCAACATTTGTGCCAATTGAAAATGGCAAATCACGAATATTTGAACTTGGAAAGCGGTACTAAAATTTTAAATTTAAAAAATTATAATCGGAATTTAAAGTAAATTTAGCTTACTCGAAGAGTCTTCTTTTGATGTCCAGCAAAACTTTTTGCCATGATGAGATCCAACTTCTTTTCAGCATCAATTGCCAAGAATTTGTAAAAATCTGGCTTATCCAATCTTTGCATGGCAGCTTTAATTTCAGGTACAGAAAAGAATCGTGCTCTAAAAACCAATCAACAATAACTATAAATTTTATAAGAAATCTTTACCGATAAATAACATCCATTACAGATCCACATGGTGGCTTCTTCATAACATGTCTTACAGTATCAATAACTTCAAAGCTTAAAGCTTCACCATCGAGATCATTATCAAATAATAAAACCAATGCATCACTGCCTTTTGCAACATCTTCCAACATAAATGGTAAATTCTTTTTGAAGTCATTGTTAATTTCAGGCTTTTCAACAATATTCAAAGTAAATGCTTGTGAAGGTTCTCTAATTTGTGTATCAAAATCTTGGGCATAAAGATGTCCCATTGTTGCAACCAACCAAACATGAGCATCAGAACCAAAGAATCTTGTAGAGAATTCAAAGACACAGATAAAGCCTGATCGATCTTCTGAAAAACCAAATATAAGAATTAAAAGAGCTTAAGTTAAAATTAAAAAAGTAAGTAGGCTGAGACCGGACGAACATTCTAATAATCTCTTTTGTAGATAGTTTGTAATTAGTTCACTCACCATTATTATCATATTCATTAGTATTCGGTCGAAGGGTGCCATCTAAAATCATAAACTATATTATATTTATCAAAATACAATTCCAATCATACCATTGTAATATCGCTTTGATTTAAAATTGTTATCTGACAAAGTTTTGGCCAATTCATGTGCCATTGCAACCTGTTTCGCAACCATTAAAACTTCAACTTGACGCTAAAAATATTTAGATATATTTCTAACACTGATAAAATGCTAAAAACTTACACCTTGAATATAATTAAAATGTGCTGCATATTCTTGTTTCTTATAAGAATCATAATGGGCAACAGACCAAAATCCATGTTTTAAAAGATTATCCTCCAACACTTGTTTACCACCTCGACATCCATTTGGTAAATCATCATTACTCTATAAAAAGTAAAAGTATTAAAGTTATTTATTAATAAAAATTACTCACTTGTCTTGTTGACCAATTTTCATCAAACATTTTTGGATTAATAAATAGATACAACTATTAGCTAATGTATGTATAAAAATCTAAAAATGAAAGATTTTAAACTATTTTTCTCTAAAAAGGTAGGGGAACAACGACAACTTTTTTTTCCAACAAATTTGTAAATGAAGAACAAAAAAAATACGGCGCAATTTTCATCTTTTTATTCCCCTGATGTTGCTGATGAAAATCAAAAAAGTCGACGACGACGACTGCTGCTTTTTACTATTTTTTATTTTTATTAAAGGGCATCTTCGTTGTTGTAAACAATGTTTGGTGTTGTTGCTTTATGCTTTTTTGATGCACATTTGCATTCAATTTTTTGTCAAAGTTCTTTTTCTTTGATATTCAAAAGGACGGAAAGAAAATCTTTGTTAAAGCGCCAAAAAAAGATTCTCTTTGTCCTTAAAATTTCAATTTTATAAGATACTTACCTTAAAGTTTACAATAAAGAAGAAATAAATGAATAAAGATGAATCATGTTGTTGAAGTTCCACCAAATAATTTTAGACTCCAAAATTTGTAATATCGAAAAATATGAATGCTAAAATGCACATTGCCAAAATAGTTAAAAAATATTGTCAAGTTTAAAATCGAGCACAAATTTTGCAAATTTTAAATTCTTGTCATTTAAAATTAGCTCTATTTACATAGCCTGTTTTATTTCTAGCTGCTCCGATTTTGAAACAAATTAATTATAATTAAAATCTTAATTTAATCTTTGAAAAAGAGAAAGTACAAAAATTTTGATTTTGACTATCTAAAAGCATAAAGTTATTAAATTACAGTACTTATTTGCGAATTACAACGATTCTTTTTCTTTCTTTTTTTAGAACTGAAATGGAAGGTTATAAAACTTGTTCAAATAAATAAAAAATATTGGGCTTTAAAATAAAACTTTTAATACATCTAACGTCACAACATTATCGAGAACACAATTTATAAACAGATAAGATACTGTAAATAGGAAAACGTTATATTTCTAATCGAAAAATTCTGTTTATTATATTTTCAAAGCTTAATTCTATTTACTTTCAAAGAGAATAAAAATTTTAAAAAAAATTTATTAAACAAAATTAAATAATTAATAGACAAGTAATCACAGGATTAATGGAATTCAAAATAATGAGGATATTTTTCCCAGATATTGATAAACAAAGGAATCGGATATTCACTGAATTCAAGTTCTTTGCGATTTGAATTATCACCAATCAATAATGCCATTTTGTAACTAAAACAAAAAACGTAGTAAGAATTACAGTAACCAAAAACACAAAAAAAAACTTACAATGTTGCCATAACAAAAAATTGTCGTCTTTCAAAAGTTTGACCAAATAAGCACGCTTGTCGAAAACATTCAAAAACATCAATTTGTTGCAAAAATGCTCTCCAAACAGTTACATCATATTCAAATTCGCCATTTTTTCCACCAATTTCTTTTGTTGAAACAGATACAATAAATCTCAAAAAATCCCCATTTTTCAAATTCTTCAACCATGCTTCAGATTCTGATGGAGCAGAAAGTTTGAATTTTGATGACTGAACAAGCTTATTACGGTATCCATGGGAATAAAGTTCATTGTTTGCTTTTATCCTGAAAAAAAGCAATCATGATAAATTGTGTTTGACAAAAAAAGATATTGTTAGAAATATGAAAAACTTACACAACTTGAAGAAATTTTTGTGTTCGATTTCCAGCAAATGGTTCTTCTAAAGCTTCTTGAAGTAATTTATCAACAGATTTTGGACCTTCAATTTGTTCTGAGGTTTTGAATTTTTGGGTCAAAAATTGGATAATTGAATGTTCTTTGTTTGTTGATTTCGCAACAGGCAACATTGTATCATTACTTTCAAAATCAGCTTTGATCAACCATGAACAATCACTTTGAACCACAGTTTCTATCTTGCTTGTATTCTTCTTCAAAGAATGTGGTCCTTCAACTTCCATCCAAGTTGTTTCACCAATTTTTGCAACTCCAGAAACAGAATCATTTCTGTCCGATTCCAAAGAAAATGAAGGTCGGCCATTGAATGTTTGCTTTCTTTTTTGTCGAATCACAAAAATTCCAATCAAACTTGTAAAAGCAAATAAAACAAAACAGACACAAATTCCTCCAAAAATAAATGCCATTAAATAAACAATTAAAAAATCAATTAATATTGGAGATGAAGTTGTTGATTGAAAAACAATATCAGTTGAGCGAGAAACTTTCATTGGAATTACAGAAGTTGAAGAATGAATTGTTTTAGAAATATTTCTTCTAAAATTAAAAAATCGAAATCTATATTATAAAAGAAAAAACATACGGTACAAATGTTTGAAAGACTAAACCAGAATCAGGGAAACGAAAAGGCGCTCCACAAAACAATCCATTTGTCTGACGTCCAGATTGTTGATATCCAGAATGTCCGGGCAATGGAATGTATTTCAATCCGCCCATAGACCCAACAGCGTCTAGTATTTTATTAATCCAATAACCATTAATCAGACTTAAAATAACATGCATTGTTCGATAACCAGTCTTGAGTTTGAAGAAGCTGTCGTATACTTACCCTCAGGTATATCGTCGTATATTGGAATATCCCGTATATCTGCTGAAAAAGTTTTAAATGTTAAAAACAACTACAGAGAAAAAATTTAACATTATACTGGAGTTGGAGAACAAAGTGAAAAGTACAAAACACCGATCGACTGTACATTAATAATATGTATCGTTTTATTTCAAAACTTACTTCTATAAGTGGTTTTATAATTTCTTCTAACAAGAGCCGCAGCAGTTAAATTCACGCTACAATCTTCATATCTATCAACTCGATCATTTGGATCACTGACAGTATTCCCCAAAAACACTCTAAAACAAATCAAGAAAAATTAGTTCAAATTATAACATTTAAAACTTGCATATCTCTATCACACTTGGCATATTCAGAATCAGGTGGAGCACACCATTCAGCAACAAAATCATCAAAACCGATATCCTTTCGAGCAATCACAAATTCAATTGAAAGTCCATTTGGTGGAGTTACAAGCAAAATTGTACCATTGAATTTAAAAAATGATCGCAAATTGGAAGGAATTTCTTCATTTGCCCATGCAATTGATGTTCTTTCATTTTCTTCATACAATGTACTTCTAGTAAATCCAATATTGCCATGAGATAGCCTTAAAAATAGGATTAGAAAAAGTATGATCAACATTTTGCTAAAAAAAATTTCGAAAAGTATGTTAAACAAAAGAAGAGAGATTCAAATAAATTAACATAAACAACAACGAAGATACTCAGAGAAGAACGACGAATAAATTTTAAAAGAGTTAAATGAATGGATCCTGCAAAAAATTGAATTAAAAGCCAACAGTTAACTGATAAGTTTCTGCATTGCAAGGTCCATCTTAGAAGTGTTTTTGTAATTCCTTAATTCAAAAAAATTTAAAATTGCACAAAATATTTTTCGTTTAAAAAGCCATTACCGTGTCCAACAAAAGAACAATGAATAATTCTAGAAAATGTATGCAAATTCTTTGTCCCTCAAAAAGCTTATATAAGCTTGCGCTTTTATTTTTACTCTTTTACTTCAACTTTATTTTCGTTCTTTATATAAGCTTTTATTTTTACTTCAACTTTATTTTGAGCAAACTCCTTTGCTATCAATTGTTGTTGAAGGCCAGTAAAGTTTCTTTACTGCCAGAGGCACCAGCTTGTGAAGAAGAAATGCTCTTCAACCACAGATGAATTGTCGAGAGAGAGATTGAAAGTGTGTTTGTTTTTTAGAAATAAAAGTATAAAAAAATGAACAAAAAAATAAAGTGAGAAAGGGTTTTTATAGACATTTGAGGAGAATGTAAATGATGATTTGTATATTATGCAAATTATTGTGATTGTGGACTTTCTCCACAGCTTGTGGAGAAGAAATGCTCTTTCCACAGATGAATTGTATTGAGAGAGAGATAAATATAAAACGTTTATCACCACACAAAATAATATAAAAGAATGCATACAAAAAGAAAGACAAAAAGGGTTTTTATAGACATTTGATGAGAATGAATTACTCATTTGTGGAATATGCAAATTGCGGACTTCCTCCGCAACATTCCCGGCCCCAGAGATACTTTGAAGGTTGTGATAAATTTTAAAGGAGATTTTGATTGTCGGCTTCCCGATTATTTTGTTGTGGAACTGTTACTTGTAAAGCTTCTTCAATTGGATATAAATGATTTATTGCTCTTTTTGTAGTAAACCCATCAGTATATTCAATTTTTGCTGATCGAATTTCTTTATCAGAGCTTTTGATCAATTCAATAATTTTTGCAACTTTCCATAATCCTCGAGGGATATCAGGTTCATATACTAAAACAGTTTCATTCAGTAAAGGTTGTCGTTGAACTGCTCCACGACGTTGTTTATGTTCATTTACATTTCTTTCACGTAAATAATTCAAATAATCTTTATTCCAAAGATTCCAAAATTTATCAAGATATTCCACAGTTTTTCTGTAATGCTCTGCAAGCCGTGGTGTCATCTTATTAGAGCATTTCTTCTCCCAAAAATTGAGTGTGGCCGGGAGTGGCTTCCAGCACAAGACGAAAAACTTGTCGAGCAATTCGATAAACCATGGGGTCCAAATATTAGGTAAGTCAATAATTCCGTTCGCCTGTTTGACCAGCTGGCATTTTAAAACTAACTGAACAACCTGGGATGAAATTTTGCATACGGGTAGCCTAGATAATTCTACGATGGGGCTTAAAAGGATTTTTTGTGGAATTGGAATTTTCATGGAATTTTCAGGGATTTTCGCGGCGAAACCAGAATTTTCGGGATTTTCGACGGGAAAACATCGAATTTGGAAGTTTAAAGCATCAATATGGCCTGTACGGATAGCCAAGACACTGTTCTTATTGGGTTTAAGGGTTTTGGAATTTTTAGGAGTGTTCTGGAATTTTCGTGGAATTTTTAATGCTAAGGGTACTGTAACTCGGGATTTTCAAGAAAAATTTCTTCTGTAACAATCCAATATCATTGGAAATGATAAAAAAAATTTATTCATTGATTACTGAACACAATAGTATCAATCAGAATGCACAAAAACGGTTTTACAGAATTTTTCACCTTCATGAAAAGATTACGGTAGGTTCATTAACTTCAGATGCTTCCAAATCGCCAAATTTGCATAATTATGCAAAAATCTTTTGAAGGACACTTCAACACACTCCCTGACATCGATTCTAATCAAAAAAATCAAAAAATAAAATTTTGACTTTTTTCGACTTTTTCACGTGGTCCCCCCTTAGGGCCAAAAATTCTTCATTTGGGGTACCACGTGAAAAAGTCGAAAAAAGTCAAAATTTTATTTTTTGATTTTTTTGATTAGAATCGATGTCAGGGAGTGTGTTGAAGTGTCCTTCAAAAGATTTTTGCATAATTATGCAAATTTGGCGATTTGGAAGCATCTGAAGTTAATGAACCTACCGTAATCTTTTCATGAAGGTGAAAAATTCTGTAAAACCGTTTTTGTGCATTCTGATTGATACTATTGTGTTCAGTAATCAATGAATAAATTTTTTTTATCATTTCCAATGATATTGGATTGTTACAGAAGAAATTTTTCTTGAAAATCCCGAGTTACAGTACCCTTAGCATTAAAAATTCCACGAAAATTCCAGAACACTCCTAAAAATTCCAAAACCCTTAAACCCAATAAGAACAGTGTCTTGGCTATCCGTACAGGCCATATTGATGCTTTAAACTTCCAAATTCGATGTTTTCCCGTCGAAAATCCCGAAAATTCTGGTTTCGCCGCGAAAATCCCTGAAAATTCCATGAAAATTCCAATTCCACAAAAAATCCTTTTAAGCCCCATCGTAGAATTATCTAGGCTACCCGTATGCAAAATTTCATCCCAGGTTGTTCAGTTAGTTTTAAAATGCCAGCTGGTCAAACAGGCGAACGGAATTATTGACTTACCTAATAATTCAACAACTCCATATGAACTTCAAGAAGTTAAAATCTCATACATCTCTTCGAGCAAAGAAATTGAATCTTGGAAAGATAAACCTCCAGAATGTAACTGGGAAGCCCATACATTAACACCTTCAACAGAACTGTGAGGCCGGGAGTGTTGTGGAGAAAGTCCACAATCAGAATAATTTACATAATATGCAAAACGTCATTTACTTTCTCCTCGAATGTCTATAAAAACCCTTTCTCTCTTTCTTTTGTTGTTCATTCTTTCACAGGTCGATTTTTTTTAAAAAACGGCCATCGCAAAAAAAGAGAAAATATTTTCCACACGGGAGCATCGAATTTTTGCTTTTAATTTTTTACTGATTTTTAAGCAAACTTTAGGAATTAATTCCCAAGCCAAATGACTTTCTAAACGTTTTTTCTGTATTGCTAATCGTTCTCAGCACCATCGAGAACCTTAATTAGGATGGAGAAAGTGTAAAAGTTTGTCTGTCGCATTTTCTTGCGTATCAAAGTTCACATATTCAACGTATAAATTAGGGATAAAAACATGATTAAAAGTATTAATCAATGTTTGTAACACTTATAACAATGTTCAGCATAGAAAATAGGATATGTTAGGATATTTAAATGTGTTTTTAAGACAAATTTTAGCTGAATTGCATGTTGTGTTGGTTGCTTACCAAAGTATCACAATTTCCCAAAATAAGTATTTTTGTGCTAATAACCTTTATTTTACCACCAACAACCTATTTTAAGACTTATGTAATGATATGCCAACGTTTTGATATATAAAAATTGAGTTTTAACAAGGTTTTGGTGTTGGAGGTGTTTACCTGGGTGTTGTAAACCGCCAAATTTTAAAAGTGTTTAATTGCATTTTTCTGTAGCTTAAACCTTTCCTGGGTGCTCATAGAAGTATATTATGGGTTTTATTATAGTTTCTGACTTCAAATGTATGTATTGCAGTGGTTTAAATAGAACATGAATATATGCAAAAACGTATATGTGAGATATCTCGGTTTGTAGAAAGTTTTACACTTTCTCCATCCTAATTAAGGTTCTCAATGGTGCTGAGAACGATTAGCAATACAGAAAAAATGTTTAGAAAGTCATTTGGCTTGGGAATTAATTCCTAAAGTTTGCTTAAAAATCAGTAAAAAATTAAAAGCAAAAATTCGATGCTCCCGTGTGGAAAATATTTTCTCTTTTTTTGCGATGGCCGTTTTTTAAAAAAAATCGACCTGTGCTTTTATACTTTTTATTTCTAATAAACACACACACTTTATTCTCTCTCTCTCAAACAGGAAAAATGACACTTAGTTCCGCGACACTTAGTTCCCGGACAGTTAGTTCCGGAACTAAGTGTCGCTGCGACCCTTAGTTCCCGACACTTAGTTCCATGTAACACTTAGTTCCCGACGGTTAGTTCCGTTATATATAAAAGTATCATTCACAGCATACTAAAATTAGCTTTAAATAATTAACAATACTAAATATGGATTACTCTTCGGTTACTTAAGGTAATTTTATATTATAGATGAGAAGTTTTTTAAATTTTTTTTAAAATTTTCAAGGCAAGTTTTTCTAATAAAAAGCATCACGAAAAATGGAAAATTTTATGATTTTAATAACTGCAAAAATTTTATGAGTCTTGGGTTTTGAATATGCAATGGAATCTCATTATATCGCCTATCAAGGGGCGGTGAAAAAAAGAAGTTATAACGAGGTTCGACTGTACCCCCCAAAATCCTAACAACTAAATCCTATCTGATGTGCCAGGATTAGAAAACCATCAGTTCGAAAAAAGCTTTGGATTTGTGTTAACCATCTAATTCGTTTAATTTAAAAGTACCGTATCCTTGATGATAGCACGTTAAAAAATTATATTTGTTTCTGACTATTAATTCTGAAGACTCAAATATTAGTGCAATGAAGAAGCCTTAATCATTAAAGCGACACAAATAAAATAAAGCCCAAAATAGGGCCGTTGGAATACAAAATTTAGACATCAGCAAAGTTGAGAATAAACTCCTGAGCAGCCACCAAAGCCACAAAACTAATAATGAATGATGAAAAAATATGCTTTATAGTTTACTTTAAAATAAAATTATACCTTTTTAAAATTTATTATTTTACAATTGATATTTTTACAAATAGCGGAACTAACCGTCGGGAACTAAGTGTTATATGGAACTAAGTGTCGGGAACTAAGTGTCGCAGCGACACTTAGTTCCGGAACTAACTGTCCGGGAACTAAGTGTCGCGGAACTAAGGATTATACTTTCTCTCAAACATACAAACATATTTCATCTGTGGAAAGAGCAATTCTTCTCCACAAGCTGGTGCCTCTGGCAGTAAAGAAACTTTACTGGCCTTCAACAACAATTGATAGCAAAGGAGTTTGCTCATCTTATTTGGCAGCAAAGAAATTTTGCTAGCTTTTCAACAACAAAACTGTGATAGCAAAGAAGGTTTGCTGATCGCCTCTGGCAGTAAAGAAGTTTACTAGCCTTCAAACAAACAAACTTTTATAAAAACGTCGTAGCAAAGAAATTTTGCTGATCACTTCTGGCAACAAAGAAGATTTGTTGACCATATACTTTATTAATATTGCAAATTACTGTGGATTACAGTAACCTCAATGATCAATGTCTGAGAACATTAAAACCGATCTTCATCAAGCTCTTCAACGTGGAACAAATCGATTGCAAGAATTTAATGAATCTTGGGCTCGATTTACTCGCCCTTGGAATACAACAGCAAGAACAAAATTCAAAGAAATATTAAATGATATGAATTTGTCTCTTAATGAATTTGATAGCTATTACAAACAATGGCAAAAGCTCATTCGTGAAATGGATGACAAAGAAAAAGCAACAGCTGAAGAACAAATTCTTATTCAATGGGAAGATAAACCTGAATATGATGATTTGATCTATGATTTATCCACGGCTGTAGAAGAGGTCAAAGCATTCATGGAATTAAAATTGAGTGGTGATTTTCAAGGAGAAGTTCCTACAAATAACATTCCACCACTTATTACAGAACAAGGTATGTCTTTATTAAAAGATCCTTTATCCCCTGATACTGCAAAGACTGAAGCAGTTATCACTGTTTGTTGTGCTGAAACAAACAAGATAAATACAAAATACAAGGAGAAAATCCAAGTATCAGATGCCATAGCATCAAAACCATTATTGGTGGAAACCATGAATCCTATGATTCAAAAAGAAAATTCTGATTGTTCAACAACAATTATTCCTATTATATCTGCTGGTCGACCAAAGAAAACTTCCAAAGGAACACAAGCAATTGAGAAATCAAATGCTTCTTTCATTACTAAAGCTGATTGCCAGAAAATTGCATCAGTTCCAGCTATCAACGAAAATGAAACAAGATATGTTCCATCTACTGGTTCTGAATTCCAACGTCAAAATAAGTATGATCGACCACCATCTCCAAATGTTCAACAACAAACACCAAATCTTGATAAAGAACCAAGTGAAAAACTTGATCAAGTTATACCAATACTTATCAGACCTTTTAGCTCAAGAGAAATCTTTGAACATTCAACACTTGTACCTGAAAAATCTTCATCAAGTGGAAAACTTGAGAAAGTTAAACCGAAAATTGTAAATCAAATTGGTCCTTTTGATCCAAGAGCAGTCTTTGATCATTCCATTGTTGGAGAAAAAGATATCCCAAAAATTGAGTGTGGCCGGGAGTGGCTTCCAGCACAAGACGAAAAACTTGTCGAGCAATTCGATAAACAACGGGGTCCAAATAATTTAACAACTCCATATAAGCTTCAAGACGTTAAAATCTCATACATCTCTTCGAGTAAAGAAATTGAATGTTGGAAGGATAAACCACCTGAATGTAATTGGGAAGCCAATACATTAACACCTTCAACAGAACTGTGAGGCTGGGAGTGTTGTGGAGAAAGTCCACAATTAGAATAATTTACATAATATACAAATGAACATTTACATTCTCTTCAAATGTCTATAAAAACCCTTTCTCACTTTCTTTTGTTGTGCATTTCTTTTATATTATTTTGTGTGGTGATAAACGTTCTTTTTTTATCTCTCTCTCAATACAATTCATCTGTGGGAAGAGCACTTCTTCTCCACATTCTTCAATAAAGTCGTCTCCTCCCCAGTTGTTCTTCTTTCGTGCTTCTGGGATAAAGATGGTCAAGATTTTTCTGCTCGTGTTTGTTATTGCTTCTTTGCTCCAATCTTCCTCGAATTCTCCTCCTCTCAATGGTCAAATGATTGGTGATTATCTTTCTGGAAATGATACATCTTTCTTTATCGTTGGTAACGATACTCCAATTCCTGAAAATCTCCAATCTCATTTCGGATATGACGGTCAAAGCTTATTGGTTAAGAAGTCTTCAACTGATACAACATTGGAATTTATCATTGTCTACAAAAATGTCCTCAATCCAATCGTAGAGTGGTGTCGTCCAGCTTCCTGTAATGATAAGTAAGTTTTTCGTTTGTAATTGATCTATTAATTTAATTTTTATTTTTAGGTTCACATTGTGTTTTGATAAAGAGTGCTCGGATGGTTCATCATTTTCATTCTCATATGGCTCTAAACCGTTATTTTCATTTAATGGTGCCAAAAATGAAATTAAAGAAGGATGTGTTCAAGTTCGTCTAAATGATGGTGGTAGTATTGATCTTATTCCTAATACTGGTGTTTCATCTTCAGCACCATTTCAAATTGGTGATCGTCCGCTACCTCAAAATGACACTCTTATGCAAGCCTATGTTCGTATGAATGGTTCAACATGTGGTTATTCTGTAAAATTCCCAAATGCTTCATTACTCTTCACTGAACTTGACGAAACTTCTTCAACTTCCTCCTCGGCTCAAACTTCACCGTAAGCTTTTTTTGTACATTATAAATTTTTTTAAAATATCGATTAATTTTTAGATTTACAAATGTAACGGACGAAACTTCGAATGGTACAACAGCAGGAATGGCAACAACGACTGAAGCGGCTTCTGGAATGTCATGGCAAGAAATTGTCGCAATTTGCGGCTCCATCTTTGGTGTCATTGTTATTCTCGCGGTACTTGGTCTCGTCCTTTATTGTTGTCGCCGAAAGAATACAAACAAGAAAAAGAAGGCTAAAGCTGGTGCCAAGAAGATTGTCAAGTCAGGTCCATCGAAATCAATGGAATCTGTTGCTGTTCCATTACCTCCTGCTCCTTCCACGTCAACTGCTGTACCTGCTCCAACAAGTACTTTACCTGCTGCTCCATCAACAACAACAAAACCTGCTGCACCTGCTACTCCAACAAAAAGTACCGTATCTGCTCCTGCCAAAATTACTGTACCCAATACTCCTGCAAAAACTGTACCTGCTGATGTATCTCCAAAGGTCAAAACGGATGTCACTCAACCGTCTGCAAGTGTTGCAACTGCATGTGATAAGATTAATCAACCTGGTGTTCTCAAGCTTGAACGATTCCCAGATGATCCAATCAAAACTGCTGAAGAAAAGACAAAAGAACCTGCTGATGAAGAATTTTCATTGATGCAAACTGCATTTCCACCAATTCGTGTTGACAAAGAAGCAGCCTTCACAAAGCTTGTTGCTCTTGATTTTTATTGGAAATTGACTTGTCCTCCAAAGAAGACTGCAAAGCCAAATATTATTCCATTTTTGACGCAGAAACTCTTCGATCCTGCCTATATTCCATCTCAATATACGGCTGATTACCTCCTTCAACATGCTCTTTTTCAACCTGATAATGAAGATCGCACAAAAGGGTTGTTGAATGCTGTGTAAGTTTTTTTTATCTTTTTGAATGATTAATTATATTGATTTTTTAGCATCCAAGCAAATAATCAACTCTATGATCTTGGCTTCCGTCGCAAAACCTCTCGAACTGCTCCAAATGTCAAAGATCAATATTATGTTACTTGTTCAAAGAAGGCTGAGCAATGGTTAAAGAAATTGAGTGATGCTGACTTTCTCCACTTTATCGTCAAATGCTGTGAAAAAAGAATTGATGGAAAAGATGGAGAATATGAAGAAAATGAAGACCTCTGGAAGGGTTATCTCTACAAGTCTGATGTTCCTGAAACATTCCGGCAAGCATGTCTCTATGGTCAATCATTCAAGCGTCGAGAATTCTTCATGTTGGCCACTTTGTAAGTTTATAAAATTTATTTTGGATACTGTATTAATATTTTAACTTTTTCAGCTACAAAATGGGTGAACTCATCAAAATGATGCCGGATCCTAAAGTTTTGCTCCGAATGGGATATCCAATTCCACTTCTTCTTGATATTCTTTATGAACATCCACAACGCTTTATGGTTAAATATGATGATGATTGGATGAAGCCGGAATGAACAAAGCTGTTGGTTGTCTTGGTCCTGGTGGTGATATTGCTATGATCCTCGTCAAATTTGGTTTTATCTCGTACCTTTTTTATTATTTTTGTTTTGCATTTTTATAAATAAAGTTTAGAAACAGTAATTTTGTCTTTTGGCTGTGAGGGAAATTGTTGAATAAGTTGGATCATTTTTATAATTTTTTGTCTTGTGAATTTCTTAATACTTAGCCGATTTTAAGACTATTAGTATTTTTAGTCGGACATAAATGATTAATTTAATGGTACGTAGAAAACAATTAGATTAAAGCTTTCTCTTTTTCTCAAAACAATCTGGATTCCTTTTTACAGATAGTATACTGTAGATTATCACATTATGAAAAGATAATCTTCGTGACGTTTGTACACATTTTTTAACAATCTCTATCGTTCAAACAAAAAACAAGCAAGTATCATTTATATTTTAAAAAGAACAAGACAATAAAAACAAGACAATAAGAAAAAGCATTTAAGTTTAATTATAACCAGCAAAAACATTTGAATCACG
Organism: Panagrolaimus sp. LJ2414; assembly: GCA_024447195.1. NCBI lineage: Eukaryota > Metazoa > Nematoda > Chromadorea > Rhabditida > Panagrolaimidae > Panagrolaimus > Panagrolaimus sp. LJ2414. Next base: position 1,879,794 of record JAMRXY010000018.1, read on the forward strand.
ACATTGCTTTAAAAATCCATAGGCTTTTGCAGCAGCAGCCAAATCTTTGAATTCACAGCTAACAGATTTTTGAATAAAATTACGATCTCGAGCAACAAACGAAATTTTCTTGCAATCTCTTTGATAATTTGAATCATTTTCAATGTAATGCGGAAAGATTTTTTCATTTTCGCCATTCTTGAATGCAACTTCATAAATACCTTCTTCATCAACAACAGAAATCACAAGTTTGACATTTTCTTGAACATCTTGAGAACTCTAAAATCATTGAGACATAATTAGTATATAATAGATCAGTACAAATAAAAAAGAAGACATACAGTTTTAGAAAAGATAGATTTTTGTGGTTCACCAAGAATAAGATTGCATTCTGATTCGAACAAAACTTCTGGTTCATCGCAATAATAGTCTTCATATTCTTCTTCGTCATCCCCTTCTTCCTCCTCTTGATCAACAAAAGAATCAACTAATTCAGGAAAAGAAAATGCGACAGAAGATGCTTCTGGAATGCTGTCTGTTGTCAAATTTGGAACTAAAATAATACTCTTCATTGAAGAAAAAGACACACAAAGAAAAATAAATTAACAGTAATACAGTACAAAGAAATCAAAAAAGAAAAGAATTATTTACGCACGTGATTCAACTTGAGTAGCATGAAATCCACCAGAAATTTCGTTGAACAAAATCTTGAATTCATCATAGACAGCTTCTTCACGGAATCGAACATAGAAAACGGTAGAAGCTCCAGATTCAGTATTTTCAGAGAAATCCTAAAAATATTATGAATAAAAAATCACTGTCAAAATGTAATCACTCACAATGCAACTAAAAATGCCAACACCATTGTTTCCAGTTTTATCAGCAACATTCATGCCACGGGTGATACGGAAATTGGCACAAATTTTGTGAACTTGTTCACGACGCATTACAACTCGATAGGTTTTCTTAGCAGGATCATGCAAAACTTTGATATCCCCGATTCCACGTTCTTTCACTTCTTTGGTTTCAGAATTAAAGATATAAAGTTTACAGCGATTCTTAAATAGAACTTGTTCAGATTCTTCACCGGTGACAACATCAACTTTATCGGGAAGGGGAACAACAGGTTCATAATGGACATCTGGAACATATTCTTCTGGATTTTCGTGTTCTTTTTCAGCTTCAGCTGCATTGGCATTTTTGGCAAAGGTCTAAAATATGCGTAATAATTAAAGGGAAATTTATTAAAATAGCTTACAGATGATCCAATTGCCCCAAATGAATTATTTGTTGAATCAGTCTTTTTGTCAAGGAAGCTTGTTCTACTTGCAAATGATGACAATGATAAAGGAGTTTTGTTAACAGATGAAGAGGTAGGGCCGCCAAAAAGGGATTTTGTTTGAGTTCCACCATTTTTAGCACCAAAAGGACTTCCTGTTGCTGGAGTTGCAAAAGGACTTGTTGGAGTTGCAGATTGCGGAGGAGCAAATGAAAATGTAATTGGTTTAGCTGTACCAAATAAACTTTTGCTTTCAGCAGGCTTTGATTCAATTGATGGAGCTTCAGCTATAAAATAAAACAATTATTAAAAATATTATTGTACCAATTCTTACTTTTAGCTGGTGATGGTGCAGAAGGTTTTACAGCAAACGACGGTTTTTGAGCTTTTGTGGCACCAAAGCCAAATGAAGTATTTGCAGCCGAGAACGTTTGGGCTATAAAATGATAATGTTATTAAAGATAACTTCATGAAAAATAATACCTTTAGCTGGTGATGAAACAGCTGGTGTTACACCAAACAAAGGTTTTTGAGCATTTGTAACACCAAAGCTGAATGAAGTATTTGCAGCAGGAGCAAAATTTGTAGGCTTGAATGATGGAGCAGCTGCAGATTTTTCAATGCCATCTTTACCAGTACCACATGAAATGCAAACATTTTCACTTGGTTTATTGACGACATAACATATTGTACAATCCCATTCACCTGCTTTCTTATTAAATCTATCACCGAAACCTTGTGTCTTTACTTCTGCTTCTTTCTTCGCTTCAACAACTGGAACAAAAGATTTCTTCTTCTTCGGTGTTAAAGCTTCTTTTTCTTCCGATGCAACAACTCGACCACTCAAAGTATCCTAAAATCGTAAAATGTAAAAGTGATGCGAATCAATAAAAACAACATACACAAGATTGTTGGATTTCACGAGATTCAACAGGCTTTGATTCAGATGACTGATCTTGAGCTAAAAAAATGCCACCGTTATTAAAGAAAAGTTTATGCCAATTCATACTTTTAGCGGGCGGTGGTGCAGAAGGTGTGGCACCGAATAATGGTTTTTGAGCACCTGTGATATCTTGTGGCTTTGCTTCTGGTTCTTTCTTTTTTTCAACATGTTCAGGAGCACGTTTTTCCTTTGCTGATGAAGCTTCTTTAATTGCACCTTCCAAGGCCCCAACACGATCACTCAAAGCATCCTAAAATCATAATTGTGTAAAAGTGTTGTTAATCAATAAAAAGTAGCATACAAAAGATTGTTGAATTTCACGAGAAGAAAGTTGCATTTCACCAATTCGATTAGCAAGATTATCCTAAAAATGTGTTAATAGTTAAAACATGCAATAAGAAGAACACCAAAAAAACCTACAATCTTTTCAATCATCATTGTAAGCAGCATAGTTTGAAGAGAAACATTATTTGGATTAGAGTTGGAACTCATAGCGATCAAGTTTTAGCTGAAAAAGAAAGAATTTGATGAATAATAATAATTTAGACAGATTTAGATAAATAAGAACATGCAAAAAAAGAAATGTAAAACGCGCTAATTTCATGAAATAAAACTAAAAAACAAACGTCGACAAAAATGGGAGAACCAAAAATATTTGCAGCGCGGCAATTTGCAAGAAAATGAAATTTTGCAAAATTTCTTTCAAAATTCACAGCAAAAGACGTCACCCAATATGCAACACATCTCCAGCCAATATGCGCACAAAAAAGAGCAAAACTAATATGCGCGTTTGTATAATAATAAAAACATATATGCGTTGCAGAAAAAAGCGCTAAATTTAAATTCTTTGGTTTGAACTTAGAAAAAAATGCAATGTTGTGTTTTTCAGCGTATTATAATGAAATATAAATGTGCCTCTTTGAAAAATTTCGCAAACTAGAAAATATTTATCGTTGCATCGTTTTTCTTTCTGTCCTGACTTCCCTTTTTGACGGATATTCCCAAACATTTCTATTAAAACATCCCCCCAAAAGTAGAAAGAGTGTGTCAGCAGTGTTTTATTGATTTGTCTTTCCTTGTCAAATTTTCGAAAATATTTTCAGGTTTCAATGTTTTAAAAAATCAGCAACTTTGTAATTTTTGTTTAAATTTTTGTTAAAAAATCTTCAGCATATTCACTGTTGGATATTTTTGACTATTTAACTACCATTATTAAGATTAAAAACTAGTTTCAGATGACAGCAAAAGATCGCTGTTTACAAGGCAAACATGATTTTGTTGTTGGTGACAGCACAAATAATCGATATGATAATGTCAACCTCAATCAAAAGCATCAATGCTCACCCGCTGAAATTGTTCATTTAAATAATTTTTCAAATAACACCAAAAAAGTTCAAACTTACGGTAAAGTATATTACAAGGCTGCAGTATTTTTTGTTAAAAAATTTTGTTAATGAGACCACGTCTTTTACTTCGTCTATTATTTACAGTAAGATTATCCTTTATCGAATATGTAAAAATACAAGAGTTCAACAATTATGATTGCATTAAAAAAAACTGCAGCCTCACTAAAATTATCAGATTTAACTCGCGATACAACCAACAGTAAATCTTTACTTTCATGGAGAAAATCTGAAAAGAAGTTGCCATCCGAATATTTAAATCTTCATTTTGGCTCTGATAAAAATGAATCAAAGAAAGGACAGGATAATCCAATCAAAAGCAACAAAAATGCTAGCACCCTTTCCCTTCATATTGCAGCATATGAAAATTCAATTGAAGCTGGGGATACTGTAACAACATCATCGCCATTTGATGGAAAAGATAAAACATTGAAAAATACAAATCTTGGTTTTGTTTGTTCAACAACAACAGTTATTCAAGTACTGTATTTAACATATAATTTTATACATATGTTCTAAAATTGAAATATTCTTTCAGAATCCATTTGAATTTCCAAGGCAGCAAGGCGATCAAGAAACGGATCCTGCCATTATGCATTTTACAGCATCCCAACAATTGCTTGGCGCTAATCAATTGGGCTCATCAAATCAATCCCCATCTGGTTACAGTAATACAGTTAGTATATTCTTTTACTTAAAAACTAGGGAAAGAAAGGAATGTATAAAATTTCGAGCTAAAAAATTTAAGGTTAAAAGACCTCGATTAGTGTCTCCACAACAAGGTTATCCTGGTGCTTTGCAACCAAGGACAATTCGTGTATTACGTCCAACCGGTTATCCTGCCTTAATTAGAACATCTGCCCCATTCAGATTTCCATCGACCCCTCCATCAAGCAGAGGTTTAAGACCATCAAAAGTTCCACCAACGCCACAGTCTTTGGCCCATTCTAATACTGTTGCTGGTGATGAAGGTACACTTGATGCTTCCCAACAAATAGAAGCTCCGATAACAACATCCTCTGATACCGTAGTAACTTCTTTACAAAAACAAGTAAAAATTGCTATTTGCAACCTCACTTTTAATTATAAATTTTTAATTATAAATTTTAGGTACATCAATTGGATAATCAATTAAAGAAGTCTCTTGCCGATAATGCATCCTTGAGAACTGATATGTTGAAATTAAATGAAAAATGTGATACCCAGCATAAAGAAATTCAAAGTATTCGTGAACAGCTTGATAAAATTGTTGCTGCTGCCAATAATCGTCGAACAACAACAACATCAGTTAGTGATTGGTGATCGGATACCGTATCATTACGTGGTTTTTTTGTGGACGTTACAGTATCCGATTACTATTGTTTTTTTTTAATTTTAAGATCTAACTAGCTATAATTTTTAAGGATTCAATATTCAGTGCCACCCAAGAATTTTTGGAAGCAGAAGTACAAGTTAAATTTCTTAATGCTGTTAGTGTATTTGCGGTAAAAGATTTTGTAACAATAAATTTGGAAGGAAAAAAGATTGAAGAAGTAGCAAAGATTCTTGCTGTTCAAATGTTTGCAGCAGTAAGACTTTTTACACTTTATAGCTTAACATAACTCATATCAACCTTGTAGATGATTCCAGAAGGCTTAACTTACAGTAATTTTTCAATTGCCGCTGACCCTATGAATGGAAATATTTCAATTCCTTTAATGTTATTTGAAGATTTAGCTGACAAAATCATAACATTGACTCAAGAAGACCCTGAAAGTGGCTTAAAGGATGTTATCATCAAAAAGATCATTTTTGGCTTAAATGATAAAATGTATGTTTTTCAGTCTCAGAATTCCTGCTCAAAAACTCTCCAACCCCTTTGAGAATTAGTTTATATATAAAAAATTTAAACCAAATTATTTTTAGTATCCGAACACGAAAAGAAGCAAAATCTGCTGCAAAGAAATCTGGAGCTGAAGTGTTTAATGCTGAAGAACGAGCAACAGATGAAATGTGTGATGCTGAAGAAAGAGCACCAGATAGTGAATTTTAAAATTCTTTGATTTAAAAGTTTTCTTAACTTTTGATCCATTTTTGTAAAATTATGCTTTCAATAAAATTATATTCTCAATTTTATTGTCAATTTGATACAGTAATGTTACAGGTCAACAAGAGGAAATAAACAGATAAGCCCAGATAAGAAAATTTTGCATTTATTTAAAAATTTATTGAATATAATCCTTGATACTTTCCCTAGTTTCTTAAAATATTGTTATTACTTTTTTACTTTTTATTTTAAGATTCAAAAATGTCAGAGAAGAGCGCCACCAACCAGAGCACAACAATTTGCTCAGATCCGTAAAAAACCAACATTTTTATCTGCAGCAAAAAATGCAACTACTTCAGTAAATTTCGGAACCTTTGAAACCTTGGATACAGATTTTGATGATTTATATCATCCCGATGAAAATATGGTAGTTCAAGAAGATAATCATATTCAACAACAACCTTTAACAAGTAGATTTTTAAAATATTTTTTTTGCAAAAGTCTCTAAATTGTTTCAGATAGACAGGTACAAAAATCTGTAATTACGGCATTTGCAGTAAAAGAAGACATGGGAAAAGCGTCTGTTGAAAGATTAACACAAATGATGCATGTTTTATTCAATGAAAGATTAGAAATTACGTCAGAAGATATTCACAAAGAAAAATCGATATGGACCATGCCATTTCTTTTACGAGAAGCAATTTACTGTATTAATAAAAATAAAGATAAACAAGAATGTGGTAAAGGATTACCAAATCTTATGTCTTTATGCCCATGTGGTGCACCAAAGAGTGAAAAAGCTATAATTTCTACTTCTTGTATAATTCCACAAATTTTATTGATTATAAAAAAACATGAAAATGAATTATTCAAAGAAAGGTAAAAAATAAATTTTTTTAGCAATTTTAAAATATAGGTTCTTAGGCGTACTACCGAGAATCGGCGTGATTTGATGGATTATATTGAAGCATATGCATATGATCCATCCCATTTACATCTATATTTGATCATAAATACGGATGGTGTGGTTCCGAAACAAAGTTCAAGGTGAGAGTAAATATCTGTTTTAATTTCAAAAATGGAATTATTAAGGAAGCCGTTCTTTCCGATCATGCTTATGGTCAAAAATCTTCCAGCTGCTCTCCGATCATCATTTAAAAATCTTTTAATTGCTGCTATTATCCATGGTCCGAAGTCACCATCGGAATTTATCTGGAATGTTACTTTGTCATCACTTGAAAGTGAATTATTAAAATTAAAGGATGGAATTGATTATCGCCATTCAAATGGAAATACCGTAAAAATAACTGCTTCAATTTCAGATGTAATTGTTGATCAGATCGTTAGTAATATTAATTTTTATATAGTTAATTTTTATAACTGAATTCAGGCTTCACAAAATATTTATCAACATGCAAGTCATAGTTCCAATGGTTATGCTTGTACAACATGTGAAACATCGTCTGTTCGAATTGATAAGGCTCAAAGATATCCTTTGCAATCTGCAGAACTTCGGGATGGAACACATGGTATTGGATTACCTGTTGTTAGTTCAGCTTTTAATAGAATTGCTCCAATGAATCTTGTTAGATTGGATGGGTTACATGTACTAGACGAAGGTTTATGCAAAACTCTATTAAATTTGTTATGGGATAAATACAAAACCATGGATTTAATTCGCCGTGAAGTAAATCGATGTATGTTAGCAAATGGAAGCACTTCTTTTTCGTATTCAACAAGTTTTAAAAATTTGAATGCTCATCAGCTTCGACTCATGTTTTCCTTAGCAGTTCCAATTTTATGTTTACATGAAACAAAGAGCAAACAAATTCAAGTTGCTTATATTTTTTGGTTACTATGTCGGATTCTTTATTCAAAATATTTAAATTTAAGCATTATTAATAATGTTGCTCCTTTATTTGAAAAGCTTGGACGTGCAATGGAAAGCACATTTGGCAGCAAATTTAAAACCATTAAGGGACATGTTAGTTTATTCGCTTTTCAACAGATTCAGAATAATAATAATAATTTTAGCGTTTTTTTGGACATGGCGGAGAAGAATTGTTGAAAAGCGGAACTCCTGCCGATTTTTCTGCTTCACCTTTCGAAGCAGCAAATCGGTTATTAAAGCTATTATTTGATCCCTACAATACTCGTGGTTTCCAAAGAGATCTTATTAAAAAGTAAGAAGATATTTTAATAGCGTTGCAGACAAAATATTATATTATATTTTCCAGGTTTTTGGAGCATATTTTAATTGAACCAAAAATGGAAGAGTTGGCGAAAAAGTTAGATTTGGATCCTTCATCTTTCGCAGAACTTTTTGAAACAAAAGCAAAAGTACCTTTTGGAAAATGCGTTCCTTATAAAGGCCCACTTCTTCCACTTATGGAACCCGAAGATACCGTATTTTTCTCAGCTTACCGAAACGGTATTTCTCACAAGTTCAATCCCAACGATGAACAATTCTCATATTTCAAGGCCCTTTGTGATGGTAGTGGAGCTTGTTTTAAAGCCGTAATTGGAATTCAAAGAAATGGCGAAAAATTTTTATTGGCAAAGAAAATTGAAGTTGCTAACCCTATGCCTTTAAATATATTCGATCCTCAGCTTAAACCAATTGCAGAAATTCTTTCAGAATACCAGTCTTTTATGTTTCAGTTTAAAAAAGAAGAGGATAATTATTCGTTGATTCCGGTAAAAAATATTTTATCTTTTATTTTGTTCATTCAATTTTCACAACTAAGATTATTATTTGATGTTAGTGAACGTTTTAATAAAACTTAATATTGATATTTATCTAATGAGGTAAACACATTGAAAACAATAATTTTTGCCTGAAACTTAACTACTACGGTATTTTTATTTACCTCGACTGATTTTTACAATTTCTAATTATTACTGAGTCAAAAATATTATAAACTTTGTTATTTTTTTGTCTTTTTTTTATGTGTAAATTAATTATTCAATTCAATTAATTTTGCAAAGAATATTGATAAAATTTCAATTAAAAATTTCTTTCTTTTTTTGTCAAAAGAGATGCAGAAAAGAGAGTGAAGAGAGAGCGCCTCTTTGGTTGTCTGCCGGCCGAGTGAACTTCGTTCTCTCTTCTTTTCGCTGGTGCGTATAAAAGCATGCATTTTTTTCTCTTTCTTTAGTTTTTTTAAAACTCCGGTTTAGGTCGTGTGGCTTGGATTTATTTACCCTGCTCCGCTAAACCGTAATAAATTTTGGATTATGTTTGCTTTATGCAAATCAGCCTTCGGGCTGACTTGCATAATATCCAAGCTATGACAGCTAGGATATTTAAATTTTGGATATTTGCTGATGATTATCAGTGGCAGAAAAAAAAATAGTTTAAAAAATTCACTTTTTTTTTTCTGCGGTCAATTTGCAAAAAATTGGTCCCACCACGAAAACAGCGCATATATGCACCACATAAAGACTCAAAATCATTCATTTGCCGTTAGTGGCTGGAGATGTGTTGCATAATGGGCGACTTCGTTTGCTGTGATATAATTGATTGCCAAAATCAATCGCGTCAAAAACACTTTTCTCTCTTGTCCAAAAAAAGTTAAAAATTATTTTCTACATTTTTTTGCAAAAAAAGAAAACAAAAAAATTAAGTTATTTGATTTTCGTTCTCAAATAAAGTAACCAATTTTATTTTATTTTTTTTTTTGAAAAATTTTTGAATTTTGTATTTATCAAAGCTTTCAAGATAAATTTAAACATAGGGGGTGGAATTTCTTTAACTTTACCTTTACATGCAAGTTTAGTTCCCAAGAGAAATTTTGGTGATGAAGTTTCAACAGTTTTAACTTTGAATTTAGGTAAAACTTTCGTAAATGTCATGGAAGTTGTAAATTTCCATCCATTCGTTCAGCTAATTGATATTCAGCGAGTAACTTTGGTGATGGGGTTTCTTTAACTTCGATATTGCACAAAAATTTATTTCCAACATTAAAATTTGAAGAAAGATCATCTTCACCTTCCAAAGTTTTAACCTTCAATTTAGGTAAAACTTTAGTGAATCCAACATCTCCAGCCTTAAGGCATGAATATTCAAATTTGCAATCATCAATTCCAAAAACCGTTGTTTCTTTGAAATATGTGTATTTTGGCATAAAAGATGCCAAAAATCGACAGCAAATAAATGAATTTAAACGGTTAATTTTAAATTATTCATTTTGGACTCTTTGTATTTCAATAGTTTTGGATTAATAAAACCAGTTTTTTTAATTCCGGCATTTTCCCTGATACATATTGGAATTTTAAAGTATTTTGAAAGTTATTACAGTACTTTTAAGACTAGGGCATTCTTAATTGCACTTTGTGAAATAACAATGGGTTCTTTTTTCGATAATTAATGGGGTTTTAATCATTCTTAAAAGATTTGTATACTTTAAAATGGCAATATTGTCTATGTTTTTTTGCCACAGCTATCACCTGCGGGCATATGATTAATACTATAACTTCCAAAACAACATGCATAATGAACAATTTTTAACACCCAAAATTCATTGGAAGAAATTTCTCGTCAAATAAGTGATTTCGATAATTAAAAGTTTTTCGGGCATTTGAAAAAAATTCAAACTTGCGAAATTGCGTCAAAAATGAATCTGTATTTTTGGTAACCTTTTTGAAAGTAAAAATATTTTTTAATACCCAAAAGTTTCAGGTAAAATATGAATTCGGGTGGCTCATTATTTAAAAAAATGTGGCTTTAATATTTTTAATAAAACAAAGTCAAAAAATGATCAACTTTTTCAAGACGATTATTTCAGTAATTTTGCTAGTTCTTCTTTTCATATAGTTCTTCAATTTTAAAATGAAACTAAATAAATCTTGTAATTGGATGTTGATTTTTGCAAATTTCGAGAAGAGCAAAATCAAAATTGTGAGACTTCTTTTGAAAATATGAACCTGCAAAATATCAATAATAAATCAATTTTGTACGGTAGTTGAAGATGGAGCAATAAAAATTTTGTTATTTTTTCTTTTAATTAAATCAAAAATAAATTTTCGAAATGGGAATCCAAAATACATTGTTAAAATAGAATCCATAAAAAACTGTGTTCCAAAAACGCATGAAAGAAAAACAAAAGCGGTGTAAGAATGTGGATTTGGAAAAACCAAAGTTGTAAAAAAAGAAGGTTAATACTGTAGCTTCCAAAACAACATGCATAATGAACAATTTTTAACACCCAAAATTCATTGGAAGAAATTTCTCGTCAAAAAACTGATTTCGATAATTAAAAGTTTTTCCAACATTCTTTAAAAAAATACAAACGTGCGCTTTGCGTCAAAAATGAATCTGTATTTTTGGTAACCTTTTTGAAAGTAAAAATATTTTTTAATACCCAAAAGTTTCAGGTAAAATATGAATTCGGGTGGCTCATTATTTAAAAAAATGTGGCTTTAATATAAATTCTGGAATGATTTGGCAACAAAGCAAATATTATTTTTAAACATACTAATATCTTGTTTTTTAAAAATTCAAATTTTAAAATTAAGTAAATTGATACTTACTAAAAAACATTTTTTTAGACAAATTCATATCAAATAGTCAAAGCAGCAAAATACAAACAAGGATTCAAAAAAATATACAAGCAAATACCTTTTTTTTTAAATTTGGGTGCCCACACAAATTTTTTTAAAATTTATGCAAAGCTCATTTTTCTTCACCTTTGCAGAACTATGAGTTTGCACGGAATGAAAAAATTACTGATTATAGGACGTTTTTTGTAACATTTGAGAATTTTTGGCGATATTTGGCATTAGGAAAAATTTTTTGTCTCAGAATCGGCTGAAAATGTGTTCCTAGGGTAATTTTGGTCCAGGAATTCGAATTTCGTCATAATATTTGACATTTTTCAGGTGGATTCTGAGATTCAGAATCCAGGACCCAGAATCTGGATTCTGAAGGCATGTTTTCAGAAAATCTCAAAAATGATACTATTCGAAAGCCCTGAATGTTTTGAGTCAGGAAAATGCAAAAGCATTCATATTTGACCCTTTTTAATGGTTTTATGCCCCCGGGAAGTTCAAAAATGGCCTAAAATTACGGTAATTGGACTCCAGAATCCACTTTTACAACTTACCCAAAGCCCATTCATATTTTTTTATAAACTTTAACTAGTTGGGCATCGAAAAATACCATAATCTTGAAAAACTAGGGGGATCTGAAAAAATTTTTACTGTGCTACTTTTGTCGACTTCAACGAAATTCAATATCTCCAACATAAACAAAAATTCATAACATTTGAAAAAGGTTATCAATCACCTTCCGGTGACTTTTATGATCAAATATAATGTATTTGGGACATTTGTGAAGGGTTTCAGTCCACCTATATCAAATCCCTACATTTGGGATCAACTTAAAATATCTGTATTTTACCAAAAATAACACCAAAATACAAAAAATCGCAAAACTGATTTTTTGATCTAAAATATTTTTTCTTGTGGTTTATATATTTAAAGTACATGTTTCTGCAATAGATAAACGCATAAACAACGATATTTGGACCAATATGGATTTTTTACGAATTTTTTAAAATACCTCATTTTTGGTCATTTTTTCATGATTTTCAAAATTTCATTTTGAGTGTTTACCATGAAATATATGCTAAATAAAAATTTTGTGCAAAGTTTCAATCCCAAAAACCCAGTACCAACCACATAGGGATAATTAAAAAATTGTGATAACATTGCTAAAATAAAATTTGATCCCAAATATTTAGTAAAGGTGTTAGTGGGTTGAAACTTTGCACAAAATTTTTATTTAGTATATATTTCATGGTAAACACTCAAAAAAATTCATATCTAACATTTTTCATGAAATTCGAAAATCGTGAATAATGACCAAAAATGAGGTATTTTAAAAAATTCGTAAAAAATCCATATTGGTCCAAATATCGTTGTTTATGCGTTTATCTATTGCAGAAACATGTACTTTAAATATATAAACCACAAGAAAAAATATTTTAGATCAAAAAATCAGTTTTGCGATTTTTTGTATTTTGGTGTTATTTTTGGTAAAATACAGATATTTTAAGTTGATCCCAAATGTAGGGATTTGATATAGGTGGACTGAAACCCTTCACAAATGTCCCAAATACATTATATTTGATCATAAAAGTCACCGGAAGGTGATTGATAACCTTTTTCAAATGTTATGAATTTTTGTTTATGTTGGAGATATTGAATTTCGTTGAAGTCGACAAAAGTAGCACAGTAAAAATTTTTTCAGATCCCCCTAGTTTTTCAAGATTATGGTATTTTTCGATGCCCAACTAGTTAAAGTTTATAAAAAAATATGAATGGGCTTTGGGTAAGTTGTAAAAGTGGATTCTGGAGTCCAATTACCGTAATTTTAGGCCATTTTTGAACTTCCCGGGGGCATAAAACCATTAAAAAGGGTCAAATATGAATGCTTTTGCATTTTCCTGACTCAAAACATTCAGGGCTTTCGAATAGTATCATTTTTGAGATTTTCTGAAAACATGCCTTCAGAATCCAGATTCTGGGTCCTGGATTCTGAATCTCAGAATCCACCTGAAAAATGTCAAATATTATGACGAAATTCGAATTCCTGGACCAAAATTACCCTAGGAACACATTTTCAGCCGATTCTGAGACAAAAAATTTTTCCTAATGCCAAGAAATTCTCGATTGTTACAAAAAACGTCCTTTATGCAAAAAGAAGTAATAATCTGATAAAACGCCCCAATAATTCCTGTATAATTTGTTTAAAAAATGAGTATAAAAGGGATTGCAAATATAAAAAGAGTTATATTTTAGCTCAGATTGATTATTTCATTATCTGAACAATCATGACTACTTCTTCCACATCGTCACATTCTTCTTTCATTCAATTTATTATTCTTTTGATTACTGTATCAGTAATTATGGGACAAACACCTTCTTCTTCCCCAACATGTGGAAATAGTAATCTTCAAATGACTCCAAGTCTTCGACAAAAAATTCTTGATGCCATGAATGATGCTCGAAATGCTTTAAAAACTGAACCAATTTTGCTTTATAACGGCGAATACGCTTTACCTGCTGCAGAAATGCCTGATTTGGTATATATATTTTAATATACCTTTAATATTTTAAATATTATTTCAGACATGGAGTTGTGAAATAGAAGAAGAAATACATCAATATTTACAAAATCAATGTGATAGTGTCCCAGTTCCTTGGGATGGAATAAGTTCCCCAAATGCCTTTCCTCAACCAGATTATACATGGAGTTATTTCGGAATGGATATCACCGATCCAGAAAGCTTTATTCAAAGCGGTCTTAATTTATATCCAAAGTTTTTAATTAATACAAACGACTTTTTATCCCGTTCCCCAGTTTTTACTGGAACACACGGATCATGGGGAATTAATATTTTTAATGCTAACGCTGAAACAGTTGGATGTGCAATTTATGAATGTGATGTTCGAGATAAACCCCATAATGCATATCCTGCAAATTTTACATATCAAATTATGTGCTCAGTTGATCCAAAAATTCAATTTGGAGAAGAACTATATCAAGTTTCAGCTCCAAATTACATTCCACCTTCACAAGATGTCATTTGCCCAAAAAATGGCATTTTTGATATTGAACTTCGAGAAATTCTCATGAATAAAATTAATGAAATTCGTTCAGAGATCTCAGCTGGAAGTTATCAACTTGTAAATCTTGAAACTGCTTTACAAGCATCAAACATGAATAATTTGGTATGCATTTGATGATGACAAGTTTTGTATTACTGTACACACATTTTACATTCATCTTTTTTTAAGGCTTGGAGTTGTGACGAAGAAGCCGCGATTGCCGCAGAACCTCGTACATGCGATACTAGCACATTTTATGATCCAGCAAAAGAATTTCAAAAGATTATTCATCCAACAACTTTTTGGATTAATAATCAAGATATCAAAGCATTTGTTACTCAATTGAAGAATGAATTCTTTGAATCAAATCCAAATTTTAACTTTCTTTCTCAATATTCAACTTATTCCGTTGAATATCCGGCTGCATTTGCTTTGAGTGATCAAGCCACCACATTTGCGTGTAACGTTAAATATTGTAACTTCAATTCTGGCTTTCATCCTGATTTTCATTTCATTTGTCGCGCAAAACCTGAAACTCAAATGAACACTCCTATTTATCAAACCATCTAATCAATGTATTTTTCTCTCGAATAAAAAAATGTCATTTGTTTCTTACGGTAAATTAAATGTTTTAATAATAAAAATGTTGAATATTATTTATTTTACTTTAATTTTGCTACAACCTACAATCAAATCAAAAAAATAGGAATCAGTGGACACCGATTTTCGAAAATTTAGTTAGTCTTGTAAAATTGAAAAACATTGTATTTTGTAATTTTTACAGGAGGAACATAGGAGGAACACATTTACATATTTTGAGATCTGTCGAAAATCGCGTTTTTTGTCTCAAAATGAGGGTTTTTAATTACCCTAAAAAACTGGGTTACTTTGAGTATATGGTGTTTGTATGTTAGAAATGGTTCGTAGACATACTAATAATAACTATTTTAGTTTTTATTAAAGTTTTCCATTCACCTGGACCAAATTCTTCAGTTACTACTTTTTGAACTATTGAACAATTTGGACACAATAATATGTTATCTTAACATTTCAGAGATTTTATCCCCAAAATATGCCAGGTTTTCGACCTTACCTTATAAAAACCTGTCCGGCGTCACTTGGAGTCGGCGCCTCCATTATGGGAAAATAGGTAACACTGATATTACTGTACATGGAGTAGAATGTTTACAACATAATACACCTCCATTTGAAGCAAAGTTTAGCAGTTGTGATTAGAGTTAATCTCGACAACAATGATAAAGAAATTATTTTTCTTGATTCATATTGCTGAGTCGTCGAAATAGCGCAATTCTTTGGTTATGAATCGTTCCTCTCTGAAGGCAATGCTATGATTCAGTGTTAAACAAGGCTAATTGTAGTACTAGCGTTATATTTGTAAAGGATAATTATTATTTTTTACTAGAGTTATTTATAAATTGAAGGAAAACATATATTATAAAATACAAATATAACTATACAGAGCGATGTTTGTACTGAAACGTGCATGCAGGGGTCAAAAATAAAAAATCGCATTCTTTGATAATTGAAGAGTACCAAAGAGGTACCATTCAAAACACTTTGACGAGCTAAGTTCAAAAAGTTTGGTTTGAAAATTCTGTTTACTAAAAGTTTTAAAGTAGATGAACTCATATGACCTCTATTTTTTCTTACAGGTATGGTAAAGCCTAAGGCCTAAATACATTGGAGTTGACAACTGTAAAAATTTTACAAGACTAACTAAATTTTCGAAAATCGGTGCCCACTGATTCCTATTTTTTTGATTTGATTGTAGGTTGTTGCAAAATTAAAGTAAAATAAATAATATTCAACATTTTTATTATTAAAACATTTAATTTACCGTAAGAAACAAATGACATTTTTTTATTCGAGAGAAAAATACATTGATTAGATGGTTTGATAAATAGGAGTGTTCATTTGAGTTTCAGGTTTTGCGCGACAAATGAAATGAAAATCAGGATGAAAGCCAGAATTGAAGTTACAATATTTAACGTTACACGCAAATGTGGTGGCTTGATCACTCAAAGCAAATGCAGCCGGATATTCAACGGAATAAGTTGAATATTGAGAAAGAAAGTTAAAATTTGGATTTGATTCAAAGAATTCATTCTTCAATTGAGTAACAAATGCTTTGATATCTTGATTATTAATCCAAAAAGTTGTTGGATGAATAATCTTTTGAAATTCTTTTGCTGGATCATAAAATGTGCTAGTATCGCATGTACGAGGTTCTGCGGCAATCGCGGCTTCTTCGTCACAACTCCAAGCCTTAAAAAAAGATGAATGTAAAATGTGTGTACAGTAATACAAAACTTGTCATCATCAAATGCATACCAAATTATTCATGTTTGATGCTTGTAAAGCAGTTTCAAGATTTACAAGTTGATAACTTCCAGCTGAGATCTCTGAACGAATTTCATTAATTTTATTCATGAGAATTTCTCGAAGTTCAATATCAAAAATGCCATTTTTTGGGCAAATGACATCTTGTGAAGGTGGAATGTAATTTGGAGCTGAAACTTGATATAGTTCTTCTCCAAATTGAATTTTTGGATCAACTGAGCACATAATTTGATATGTAAAATTTGCAGGATATGCATTATGGGGTTTATCTCGAACATCACATTCATAAATTGCACATCCAACTGTTTCAGCGTTAGCATTAAAAATATTAATTCCCCATGATCCGTGTGTTCCAGTAAAGACTGGGGAACGGGATAAAAAGTCGTTTGTATTAATTAAAAACTTTGGATATAAATTAAGACCGCTTTGAATAAAGCTTTCTGGATCGGTGATATCCATTCCGAAATAACTCCATGTATAATCTGGTTGAGGAAAGGCATTTGGGGAACTTATTCCATCCCAAGGAACTGGGACACTATCACATTGATTTTGTAAATATTGATGTATTTCTTCTTCTATTTCACAACTCCATGTCTGAAATAATATTTAAAATATTAAAGGTATATTAAAATATATATACCAAATCAGGCATTTCTGCAGCAGGTAAAGCATATTCGCCGTTATAAAGCAAAATTGGTTCAGTTTTTAAAGCATTTCGAGCATCATTCATGGCATCAAGAATTTTTTGTCGAAGACTTGGAGTCATTTGAAGATTACTATTTCCACATGTTGGGGAAGAAGAAGGTGTTTGTCCCATAATTACTGATACAGTAATCAAAAGAATAATAAATTGAATGAAAGAAGAATGTGACGATGTGGAAGAAGTAGTCATGATTGTTCAGATAATGAAATAATCAATCTGAGCTAAAATATAACTCTTTTTATATTTGCAATCCCTTTTATACTCATTTTTTAAACAAATTATACA
Organism: Panagrolaimus sp. LJ2414; assembly: GCA_024447195.1. Lineage (NCBI taxonomy): Eukaryota > Metazoa > Nematoda > Chromadorea > Rhabditida > Panagrolaimidae > Panagrolaimus > Panagrolaimus sp. LJ2414. Next base: position 1,897,386 of record JAMRXY010000018.1, read on the forward strand.
GGAATTATTGGGGCGTTTTATCAGATTATTACTTCGTTTTGCATAATCAGTAATTTTTTCATTCCGTGCAAACTCATAGTTCCGCAAAGGTGAAGAAAAATGAGCTTTGCATAAATTTAAAAAAATTTTGTGTGGGCACCCAAACAAAATTAAAAAAAGGTATTTGCTTGTATATTTTTTTGAATCCTTGTTTGTATTTTGCTGCTTTGACAATTTTATATGAATTTGTCAAATTAATATTTTTTAGTAAGTACCAATTTACTTAATTTTTAAAATTTGATTTTTAAAAAACAAGATATTAGTTTGTTTAAAAATAATATTTGCTTTGTTGCCAAAGCATTCCAAAATTTATATTAAACCCACAATTTTTTAAATGAGCTACCCGAATTCATATTTTACCTTAAACTTTTGGGTATTAAAAAATATTTTTCCTTTCAAAAAGGTCACTAAAAATACAAATTTATTTTTGACGCAAAGCGCACGTTTGTATTTTTTTAAAGAATGTTGGAAAAACTTTTAATTATCGAAATCAGTTTTTTGACGAGAAATTTCTTCCAATGAATTTTGGGTGTTAAAAATTGTTCATTATGCATGTTGTTTTGGAAGCTACAGTATTAACCTTCTTTTTTTACAACTTTTGTTTTTCAAGTTCCACATTTTTCCACCGCTTCTGTCAATCTTTCGTGTGTTTTTGGAACACACTTTTTTGTGGATTCTATTTTAACAATGTATTTTGGATCCCCATTTCGAAAATTTATTTTTGATTTAATTAAAAGAAAAAATAACAAAATTTTTATTGCTCCATCTTCAACTACCGTACAAAATTGATTTATTATTGATATTTTGCAAGTTCATATTTTCAAAAGAAGTCTCACAATTTTGATTTCGCTCTTCTCGAAATTTGCAAAAATCAACATCCAATTACAAGATTTATTTAGTTTCATTTTAAAATTGAACAAATATATGAAAAAAAGAACTAGCAAAATTACTGAAATAATCGTCTTGAAAAAGTTGATCATTTTTTGACTTTATTTATTAAAAAAAACAAATATAATAGAAAAACAACAAAACAATCATTTCTCAAATAATGCATACTGTAACATTATTAAAATTGCGTTAATTAAATGTTCAGAAAGGAAGAAACCAAGGAAGTGAATTAACGTTGATGGAATCGGGTACCTCGGCTTTCAGTTGAAGAAATATTATTTTTACGAGCATTTGGAGGTGGTAATTCATTGAAACATTCTAAAAAATTACAGTATTATAGAATCGAATCCAAAATATTTTTAACTGGCCTTTAAATTCATCAAGATCCTCTTCCAATGGATCAAAACCATCACCAAATTGTTGATAAATCTTCCAAATCTTTTTAAAATTTCGATCAAAAAAAGATTTAAAATATATAATTTATCTTTTAAATATTTTTATTGAAAAAAACATACTTCAACAAAATCTTTGTCGCCTGTGGCAATTCCATTGATATCTTTAATGAAAGAAGCTCGAAATTCAGGGTCAAGTGCTTCGGAAATGCAAGATTTATAATATTCTGTAAGAAGAATACCAAGTTTTGTTGGAGTAATTTCACGAGTTTTTTCATCAATTTCAACGTAAGCTGTTTTTTGAAGGGTTGAAATATGAACTGGAACAGTACCATCTGTGCCAACGCTATTCGATACCATGTCTTCAATCAACCCATATTCAGCAAGTAACTTCGGGGGTGGAATTTCTTTAACTTCAACTTTACATGCAAATTTATTTCCCAAAATGAATTTTGATGTTGAAGTTTCAACAGTATCAACTTTTAATTTAGGTAAAACTTTTGTGAATCCAGCATCCCCAGCCTTAAAGCATGAATATTCAAATTTGCAATTATCAATTCCAAAAACAGTTGTTTCTTTGAAATATGTGTATTTTGGCATAAAAGATGCTAAAAATCGACAACAAATAAATGAATAAACTAAGGCTTCTTTCGATGATAATCTTTGAATATTTGGACATTTGAAGGTTGGAAGAATTGGTGGATGATCACCTTTATCAATTCCAGTAGACATTGCAGCTTCAATATTCAAAGGCATATTTGATTGAATTCCGGAAACTCCAAAACTTGGCGAAACACGATGCGTAAAAGTTGGAAGAACATCAAGAATAAGTTCTCGAACCATTAAAGGATATTTTGTTGATTCTGTTCGAGGATAAGTGATAAAGGCCCGATCATAAAGACATTGAATGATATATGCAACCTCAGAAGATCCTAAGCCATAATATTTTGACATGCAAATTAAAAGTTCAAAAGTATTTAAGCCTGGCAAAGGTTCAATTGAATGTTGAACGGAAATAGTTTCAGCAAGAACTTCACAAAATTCGAATGTCTAAAAAATAAAAAAATTTAAACATCAAATTGCATACAGTAATCATACCTTCAACTTTTGGAACAATTCTTCAGCAAGTTCTCGATCAGTAAAGACTTCAGAATCCAATGTTGCAACAATTTCGCCATTTTCTGTTGTAATTGATGCTTCAATACAGTATTCTTGAACATAACTTTGTTGGGCTTTAAATTTATCAACGACTAAAGCCAATGCAATGGATTGACAAGGTCCAAATGGCAAATCATTAATATTATGATGAGGTAATTCAAACTGAAAAAAGGATACTGTAGCAGTTGAAAATGGAAACGAATATTGAATTTTTTAATCCTGTCAATTACAAACTTCAAAGGCGGCATACTTCTTTGTTCTTTCAAAATGGCACCGAGTTAGTGCCACCAAAACTAACACGACAGAAAACTTACTCGAAGAGTGCTCTTTTGAAGTCGAGTAAGAGATTTGCCAAAAATAAGATCCAAAATATGTTGAGCTGTCATTGCTAAAAATCCTCGAAAATTTGGGCGATCCAATTTTTCCATGGCTTCATTTGCTTCTTGGGCACATGAAAATTTAGCTCTAAAATATTACAATTTTCTTTATGCAAATATTTTATAGGAAGGATATTACCGATAAATGATATCCATTACAGTACCACCAGGTGGAATCCGTAAAACATCCTTTACAGTATTAATTACTTCAAATCCAATTGCTTCACCTTCTAAATCATTGTCAAGAAGTAGAACAACGGCATCCGCATCTTCCGCAATCTTTTCCAATAAAATTGGTAAACATTTTTGTTGATTTTTTGGAACATCATAGATTCTAGAATAGAAAGCTTCTTCTGAACTTTTTAATTTTCCGCCAAAATCATGTGAATAAATATGCCCTGAAGTGGCAACCATCCAGACACACGCTTCAAACCCGTAAAAATTGTATTTGAATTCAAAGACATCCAAAAATGGCGGCTTTTCTTCGGGAAGTGTGTAATTTTTCATGACTTCAATCGGAGGATCAAAACCAAGACCTAATAATAAGTACAGTATCATGAAGTTAAAAATACTGTCTCCAAAATTAAAATATGGTTTTTACCTTTATAAAACCGTCTTCGAGTAAAGTTATTTTTGCTCAAAATTCTTGCTAATCCTTCTGCCATTGCATTCTTTTCAGCGACCATCAAAATTCCCATTTCCCGATCTTTGATATAATTGAAGAATCTCATGTACATTTGTTTTTGGTATAAATCAGCATCCGCCATTGATTTAAATTCAAATCGATCAAAAAGTGAATCCAGAATCGATTGTCCATTATGATGATTTTCTGGTAAATTATCACGAATATCATTACCATCACCATTGTCATTATCAGCATTCTTAAAATTTATTAATAAAATTTAATTTTACAAAATTAATAACCATACGGTATTATTGTGCCAATTTCTTCTACAACCGCTTGATTCCATTTTTAATTAATATTCACAATTTAAGGTATAATAATTAATAAAAGACCCAAAATAAAGTTTTTATTTGAATTTGTAAATGAAAAAGAAAAAAACTTTGGGAAAAATGTTTGGTCTATTTTAAAATGTCAGAATTACAAAATCGCCGATCTATAAAAAAGTTGCCGCACCTTTTTTCCTATGTTGCCAGTTTTTACATTTTTGTGTCTCTCTTTTTTTCGATTTATTTTGGAAAAACGAACATTTTTAAATGGGCATTTTTGTTAAAAGCTTGTGCCTTTTTTCGAAATTATTTAAAAATTTCAAAAAACTGATTTAATAAAACTATCAATAATATTTTTGCAATAAATTGTCAAACTTTATCATTGTTTATTTGTCATGGTTGTTAAATACCATACTACTGAATGTCACGATTCACAGCAGAATCCTCATGATCCAACTTTATGCAACAACAAAGCACACAGAAATCGATAAAAATAGTTAAATCATCTTTACTTTGGGCCTCACTAAACGGTGGATGGACGGGTCCAGTGGAGTGGACGTCTAAACGGTGGATGGATTGCTAAACGGTGGATGGATTTTTTTGATTTTTGGGTTTAAAAAAATTCAAGTTTTCTTGTTTCTACCGTACTCTCATCGGAATCCTTCCGGATTCTTTCCCCCAAAAATTGCAGATTAAAAAAATGAGAGTACGGTAGAAACAAAAAAACTTGAATTTTTTTAAACCCAAAAATCAAAAAAATCCATCCACCGTTTAGCAATCCATCCACCGTTTAGACGTCCACTCCACTGGACCCGTCCATCCACCGTTTAGTGAGGCCCCTTTACTTTTACTTTTTTTAAAAACAACTTTAAATTTTCAAATGATGTTGGTAAACAAAATTTTTACTTTATTGATATTCATTTGGGTGGCATGAAAATTTGAATCTGACTACAGTAATCTTTTAAAATGGCATCTTTAAAAATAAATATTTAATTGTCGTGAAGTGACAATATTGAATGTATATCCCTTTTACGCTTGTAAAAAAGGAAAATCTGATCAAGTTAGATTTTAATAAGTGATCTAAACAAATGTTTTACGTTCCATTATTTTTGATTAATAATGCATTTAAAAAAGCTCAACTTTTTTTGTTTCATTTTAATTTAATTTACTTAATTTTTATGAATATAGATGTGTCGAACAGTTCAACAACAATAACCAATTTATCATATTTGACATTTAACCTCACTTTTTTGGGTCTTTATATTTACTTTAAACACACAAATTTTTGTGTCGTCAACATTGTTTCCTTGGCTATCATCGTTTGTTTTCTGACTTTTTGGCTCAAAAAATAAAAATGGACATTTGAAAAAAAGGAAAAAAACGTGTTGGCTTCCTTTTCTCTTTTTTTGCGGGTTATTTTTTGTGGTGGAAAAAATTTGAAAGAAAAAGAAGCTTTGTTGAAAAGAGAGAAAGAGACACAGCAAGCATAAAAGAAATGTCATATAAAATATGACGAGAAGAAAAAAGCAGGGAAAAGAAGAATGGCACAAAGAGACAAAAATGCAAAATATGGGGTGTGTATTTCTTCTCCTTCCATCTCTTTTTCTTCGTTCCAACCCGTTCCCTTTTTTTCCCAGTGTTGCTTTTTATGATTATTTATTATTTTTCATAACTATTTTTCTGCAACAAAAAAAAATAACACAAAAATCATTGCAAATTATTTATGTTTAGCTTAAAAAAATCATGAGCAATACTGTTCTTCTTTTTTTTGGGAAAACTTTCGATTTTCTTTTTAAAAATCATTCGATTATTTATTTCTTTTTTTGATTTTCAAATTGCTTCTTTTTTCTTTGTGTTTATTTATTTCAAAAACTGCGGATAATAAATTTATGCAAAAGTTATGATGCTCAAATTTTAGTCTAGTTCAAAAAATTTATCGAACATTTGAAAAAGTGACCTTTGATTTTTCTTTGTAAAAAAGCAAAGATCCGTTTTTCTTTGTCAAAATAGATCTTTTATTCAATTCTTAATTGGCTTGAACTTTAAATTTGATATTTTAAAAAAGCTTTTGTTTAATTGTTTAAAAACTTTTTGAAAATCACATGTTTCTGGTTGCCAACTATTTTTGTATGAAATTACGGTAGTTGCTTTTCAATAGGTTTTCGTTCAAATTTTTATTTTGATTGCTTCTAAAAATTTTTTTCCCGAACAAAACAAAAGTGGTTAAAAAAAGAAAAAAGTTTATAATAACAATGTTATACCTGACCCTTTTGATCAATCCAGAGACGATTCTCTGACTCCTACCGGTATATTTTTCTTTGATCTTTATGAACAAATCATTTCCGATTCCAACTACAGAAAATCGTGAATAAAATTAACAGACGACGAAAGTACAAAGTTGAACATTTTTGATTTTTTTGCTGCAAAAAAGAAGCAGGAGCAAAAACGGGGATGGGGTGATAAGCTTTTAAGCGCGAGAATAAAATAAAACGCAAAGCAAATAAAAAAATTCTGACGTTTCAGCTATTTGATTGACTGTTGGAATTTTTTAGGATTGATCGATTTTTGCAAACATACAAATAAAAAAAAGTTTTACATTGTTTTTCACAGTTTGATTGTTCTTGTTGAAATATTTCCTGGTTTTAAACTTTTTTTTTCAGATTTTTGTTTTACATTATTTCATTCATTTTGAGGATTTTTAAAAAAATTTTAATCGGACCATTTTTTGAAATTGTAATTCAATATTCTCTTTTTTGCATTTTGACCTCTGTGGTTTTGTTTAAATTTAGGCCATTTTTGTCTCAAAGCTTACATTTTCTTCTTGTGTTTTATCATTGTTTCGATTATGACGTTGGAGCTGAAACCTATGGCTTAAAAAATGTATTCGAAATTTTAACGTCTTGAAAAACTTTATTTCATTCCTATTTTAGTTTTTATTGTATTAAAGATTTTAATTAACAATTCTTTTTCTGAAGAAATTTCTTTAAATTTTAATCTAAAAGATCTGTCTCATCTATAATAGATGATCTATTTAAAAAAAAATTATTTCAATGTTGATCGAAATTAACTTTACTTAAAATTTATCTCAACAAAACTTTGATTTTAATCAGTTAAAACTTGACAATTTTTTTGTTTTTCTTTCAAAATTTGATGACTTCAAAACATATGATAATACAGATCATACTCGTATTATGATTCCTAGTTCACCAGCCCCCTATTTCCCATCATTTTTTGTCTGCTACAACATTTATCGTTATGAAAATATTATAATTTTTTTGCTGGTTCTTCCCTCTTTTTTTTGTTTCCATTATCTCTTACATAACATTCACGACATCGTCGACGTTACTATTATTTGAATTTTTTTTCACGTGTTTGACCGCAAAAAGGATCCATGAAATAAAAAGTAGCCTCAATGAAAGAATTTTGAAAATTGCAGTCACTTTTGTGTTCCGAAAAAGTGACAAAAAGAAGAAAAAAAGGCGGGATTGAATTTTGCATTTATTATTTATGTTTGATAATATAAATATTAGTTTTTTGTCTATCTCAAATTCCCTCTTTTTTCAGTTTTTCAAATTCGATTCCATTCAAGTGGCAGAACCATCATCACCATTATTATCGGCTATCAGTAATATCAGTTTAACAATAATTAAACCCAAATTATTTATTATTCAAAATGACCCGAGTATCAACGGAAGGTTTGCTGCAGCTTTTTACAGCTGTAATATTATTCGGGTCGATGTTTGTTCCAATAAAAAAGTATAATGCTGGTGATGGATTTTTTGCACAATGGATTATGTCAATTTCAATATTGCTTGTTGGATTTTGTGTTTTTGCATCTCAATCTTTTGCAACCTTTTATCCAATGGCCATGTTAGGTGGAGCTTTTTGGTGTCTTGGTAATCTTAATTTATTTTAATGGTTAAAAAAAGACAAAAAATATTTTAGGAAATATGATGGCAATTCCAATAATTAAAAGACTTGGAATGGCATTGGGAATATTAATTTGGAATTCAACGAATTGCCTTTTTGGTTGGGCAATTGGAACTTTTGGAGGTTTTGGAATTGAGCCTCGACCTGCTTCTATTCCATGGTTATCGTATTCTGGTTTAGTCCTCATTTTTATTGGGTAAGGATTTTAGGATAAAATTTATTTGGCAGGATACCGTAATCCTAGAATCACTACTTTTTGCTAAAAAGATGCATTAAAAATTTTGATCAACAAACTTTTATCGTTACAAAATGTTAATAGATAGTTATCATGATACTGTAGCCTAAAAAATTATAATAGACAGTTTCTCAAGATACTGTAGCCTACCGGATTTTGATGAAGAGAACAAAATAGATCAAGAAAAACTAAACTTTTTCTGAGTCGATTTGTTTTGAATCAGGATTCAGTCGATCAGTGCTAAACATGGCATTTATAATTCTCACATGCCAATAATCATGTCTTTTTGCTAATTTTGCGACATTTTTTAGTGGAATTATGTTTGCATTTGTCAAAAACAAGCCTGCACCAAAGCCATCAAATGATAAAAAAGTAATCAATCCCTTTTTTTTTCATCATTCCCCCAAAAGTTAATCTTTTCATTTTTAGGCCACCTATCAGCTTTATAAATTATCAGATGGTGATAACAATGAAAAGGTTCCAATTGATGATAAAGAACTTGCAATTTTACCAATGAATCCTGAAACCTCGACTTCTTCTTTAAGCGAAGAAACAGATTTAATTTCAAATAATTCTTCAAAAATTTTGTAAGCATCTTTTTTGGATCCATCAAATTTTTAATCAATTAAATATTTTTTAGTGGAATAATAATGGCATTAATTTCTGGAGCTTTGTATGGCATAAATTTGGCCCCAGTTATCTATATTCAAGATAACCATAATACTTTTATTGATGCTCCAAAAGATGGCCTACCGTATGCTTTTAGTCATTTCTTTGGGGCTTTTATTACAAGTACCCTTGGATTTGTTATTTATGCAATTGTTAAGTAAGTTTTGGCTGGATTTGATATATCCGGATCATGCATATTCAATATCCTCATGACACATAAATTTTTAGAAAGAATAAACCTGAAATAAATCCAAGTATCCCAATTCCGGCTTTAATCTCAGGTCTAATTTGGGCTGTTGCAATGTGCTGCCTTCTGAGTGCTACTTCCCAACTATCAGCTTCAATAAGTTATCCAATTTCTGCAATGCTTCCGGGATGTGTGGCAGCATGTTGGAGTATAATATATTTTAAAGAAATTGAAGGCGGCAAAAATCTTATTTTAATGATCGTTGCAATCTTAATTACAGTATCCGGAGCAGTCTGTATCGGAGCATCAAAATAATTACAACAACTTTTTAAATCTACTGTAGCTTTTTTAAAAAGCAATAACCTTTCACTTATTTCTTGTTGTTGAAAATTTTAAAAGTATTATTTAACTTTTTGTTAAAGTTTTAAAGAATTTTCAACTGTTTTCCTTTCATATCTGCTTAGTGTAGATATATAAAATCCCAATTTAAAAAGAGCTTTAATAATAAATTAACTTTATCTAACAAAACAAAAACATCACCGATGAAAAACATACATAAATTTGCAATCATGTACCCTAATTAACAAAAAAAAATCCTAGAATGAGATCTTAAAGATGTTAGTTATTAAAAGAAAACAAAAGTGTACATAACCCATAGAAAAACTTAACTATAACATGTTAATCCTATTCAAACAATATGATTTAATCAGAAATTTCAACGATATCAATCTTTTCTTTGGAAGTATTGTGTTGCATGTAAGAGATGTACATGTTCCAGAAGATTGAACAAAATTGAACCATAACAACTCGAAAGTGAATTGGAACGACTGTTAGATTCACGAGTTGGATGAATGGCCAAAACTTGTAATTTGTTGCAAGAACAGCTGGAACAATATTGGAAGCTTTTTCGACAGCAGTTTTAACATTTCGATGTTCAAATAAATTAAGATTGAATAAAATAAGTGAAGAGAAGAATGGTGCACCAATTGCTTGATCCAATGCAGTACGCTTTAATGCAAGCTTCCATTTTGGTCCAACAGCTGGAAAAGTTCTTTCAATAATTTGATACCATTTGTAAGTTAATGGAGCCTAAAGTATGATGTGTGTGAGGTTAATGTTATACGGAGCCCAAAAAGATGTAGTTCAACGTCTTGTCTGATTAGAGACTTCATAAGCAACAAAAAACTTACTATACAAAAAGAAACAATAGCAGCAAATCCAGCAGCACGTTTGAAGTTAATTGTATCACGTTTTTCTACTAATTTTTGACATAAGATATCACTTGTACCAGCAAGTGCACCTAAAATTAACTACTATTAACATAATAAAGTAAACAAATGTGAACTTTGATCCCTAAAAGTTCCCCTAAAGTCCAAAAAGATCTTACCTGAAGCAGTAATTTGAAGAAAGAAGCTTTTCTTTGCAGCTAATGGTCGAAGAATATTTGCCATTAAAAATGAGTTTGAACCGTGTCGAAGTGAATTTGCAGCAGCTGAAATTGCAATAGGCATCGTTTGAAATAATAAAATTATTATTCAAGAGTTTATGGAGAAGAACAAAAACTGAACACCAAAAAATATATGAAAAGGGTTTTTTGTTGTTTTTAACAAAGATTATATAGGAAATATAAAAACAACTTACAGATCTTTCAAAATTAACCGACGAAAATTCAGTAAACAGCATTATTTTTTGTTGTCAACAAAAAACAACATCAACAAAAAAAATATTGCTGCTTCTTTTTCTTTAGAAATTTTAAAAAAGTAGGCGTTTTTGGCAAAATGAGAGTGAATGAAAGCACACAAAGTTTAATGTTTTTTCTCGAAAAATGAAAAATTCGATCGTTGAATTTGATAGTTTTGTTTTTGAACATTGAACATCTATTTTTTTCAGTTTTTTGTTGTTTTTGTTTCTTCTCCGGTTTTGAGGAAGTTTCCTCTTGAATTTATGATCTTTCAAGTTTAGCTCTCTTATCTGTAAGGTGTAAAAAAGTATGTTTTAATGTCGGATGTTTTGACATGTTCAAAAGGTATTTTTTATAAGCAGCATCTTTCATCTTAGCCGATTGTTAGGGCATTATCTTTTTTAATTCAGCTAGTCATAACAACGAAAATTTGTTATTTGTTCAAAGTAGAAAATATTTTGTTGTTTTTTTGTCTGAGAGTAATAATTCGAAGAATTTAAAATAACAATATTAACTTTGTTACCTTTGCTTGTTTTGTTTATCGGTTTGGGAAAGGATTTTTCAGTCAAGGTAATCTTTGAAGTTTAGCTTTCAACTATTTGTGAGGTGCAAAAAATGGTTTGATAAGCTTAAAAATAGTATTTGCTTTTGCACCTATCATTTTGCTACAGTATGTTTGAATGTCGCTTAATTTATTCAATTAACAGTTTTTATTTTTAGTTTAGATGGTACCTTGCATTTTTAAATTTTAACCATATGTGATCATAAAAAATTTTTATGGAATTTTTATTTAAAAATAACAGAATTAACTTTGTTTTATTCAATTAAACTTCTACGGTACAAATATAATTATTTTACTTGTGATTTCTTTTAAGGCATAAACTTTAATAAATTTAATCTACTTTATTCGCTTTAAAGAATAGTCGCCATCCCAGTAATATTTGATTTGACACGGTTTTTTACTTTTAATAATTTGTCCAATTTGTAAAATCGACAAAATTCATGACGAAATGCTTTGCTAAAAACGATGATGATTTGTAGTTAGCGTTTAATAAAATTTAATTCAAACCTTAGAACAAAAAGCATAATAAGTCCAGGATAGTGCCAAACAATATATAAAATATTAGTTAAATATCTCCAAAATATAAAACTTGCTGTGTCTTCAATAGATGCAGAAAAAACTTGGAAGCCACAAAAAATGATTAAAAATGATGAAGAAAAAATTGAGAAAAAAAGTAATTTTTGTTCAGTTGCAGCTTGTTTTGTTATTATTGCAGCTTTTTGATAAAATTTGATTATCCCATAAGAGATTATTCCAATAATAAATGATGCAACAGCATGTACTGTATTTGTTATTGACATAATATTCATGTCTTTGTCCATAAATTTAAGGCATTCTGGATTATAGGTATGAAGACGGCAATGAAAATCAGCAAAAAATGTGTAACCATTGACAAGAATGGGATAAAGGAAAAGAAGAATACAAACAAAAATTATAAACTTTTTTGACCAAAGATTATTGTAATATTTTACAAAGACAAGGGCAGTGAATCGATTAATTGCCAATACAGTATTCCAAAATGTTAAAAAATATAAAAAATACCATTGTGACAGATTGGCTGTAATATTTACATATTCAATTTGGTAATAGGTTAGCTCCATGCATGTTTTTACAATGGCATATATCAAATCCATCCAACATCCCAAAAGGAAAATTATAAAAAATCCAGATGATAAAGAAGCATTTCTTTTAAAAATTTGATAATTCAGTGGTAAAATTACGATAATTTCAAAGACAATTCCAAGAATTAAAAGTACAATTAAGATGACTACAGTAATCCGCATTTTTAGTTCTTTTGAAAGAAGAATAAAAATTTGAACGTATTGTTCTTCAGCAATTTCTTGCATCTTTTTTGGGAATATCTAAAAATGAAATATATTCAAAAAGCATATTACATTATTTATATTTATAGTTAAACAAAAATAAAGCGTTGGTTGGCGGAAGATTTTTAAAAGTTTTACCACTTGCAACAAATTATTTGTTACATAAAAAAGATAAAAGAACAAGAATTTTTTAAATTTTAGAATTTCCTGTGGCACAATTATGTGATATAATTTATGTCTCAAATATACTTAAACTAAAACATTAAATTTAAAAACTTTATTATATTTTAGTGAAATTCACTTCCTAATTACGGTAATTTTTAAAATTTTGTTATAAAATCGTAAATTTTGATTATTAAATTTTGCAAAAAACGGATGTAAATTCTGATGTTTAAAAAAGTAAATGTCAAAATGAAAAAAAGTTTTTATATATAATTTTAATAAATTCTAACACGTATGCTAGAAAAATATCAAATAGCTTCATTAAACTTCTTCTTTTACTTTCTATTCACAAAAATAAAAAAGAAAATGAAACAAAAATGCCCACTCAAATACTCAAAAACTTTGAACACAAAAATGTTTTGATTACAAAATTTGTGGCCAACCTTGTAAATTCAATTTTTTGAATGTTTTTGAAGTCCCCGACAGGCAAAAGTTAAACGAACAAACAAAATATCACAGACTATTAAAAGAAAAAAAATACATTCCACCCCTTCCGGAAATTTGATTACGGCATAAAAACTATATTTAAATTGATCATGCTTTTTTGCCATTGGAGTTTTTATAATTTTTTGCTCTTTTACATGTTTTCTTCAATAAAATGCATTTCTGTTTGAATTGAATTATGCTGTTTTGATACTGTAAAAGTAAACCAAACAAGCTTTTTAAAAACAGATCTTTAAATTTTTAAAAAAAATTAGCGTCACTTTTGTATATCAAAAATCACATATGCCATTGTAAAAACTTAGTATTTTTTGTATTTTTTAACATTTTGGAATACTGTATTAGCAATTAATTGATTCACTGCCCTTGTTTTTGTAAAATATTACAGTAATCTTTGGTCAAAAAAGTTTATCATTTTTGTTTGTATTCTTCTTTTTCTTTATCCCATTCTTGTCAATGGTTATACATTTTTTGTTGATTTACATTGTCGTCTTCATACTTATAATCCAGAATGCCTTAAATTTATGGACAAGGTTATAAATAGTATGCATTTAAAGTTGTACAAAAATCGCATTCATTTCGCTTTCAGCAAATACAAAAGACACAAATAAATTTAGAAAATTTCATTTGTCTTTTTCGTTTTTTTACAAAAAATTAGATTTAACCCTAAATTAAATCAAAATGAATGTAAAACAAATATTCAAAATATTTCGAAACAATAAAGCACAAAATTTTGTGTATTTTATTTCAAAAAATTTATATTTGCACTTGAAAAAGAAAAAATGGGAATATTTGTTTTTTGTGGTAAATTTATTCCGGAAATTTTTAATATTTTTGAAACAATAGATTTTTCCTTTTTTTGTGTAACCTTTCACCTGTTTGAAAGTTAAACAAATCTGTTCTCTCAATTAATTTTGGGAACATCATGCTCACAAGAAAATGAAGAAAGGAATCATTTAAAAGGATGTCAAATTATCGAAAAAATCACATTTTAAGCATTTTATATTGCTTTAAACATGTTTGGCGGAGTTTTTGTCGCTGTTTTTGGAATGCTTGTGGCATCCACTTTTGCCCAACAATGCCCTGCAGGGCAAACTCTTGTTGGACGTAAGAAATATTACCGTAATTAGCTACAGTAATCTGATACTAATATATACTTTTTAAGCATGTCTTATGGGAGATTGTCCAGCTGGTTCTACTTGTAATACTCCAACAGAGATGTGTTGCAGTGCTGCCCCTCCACCAACTACAACCACCACCACAACAACTACAACGACAACCACTCGAATCCCAACCACAACAACAACCATCCCAAATGGTGGATGTGCTGATACTGCAACAAATTGTGTTGCAAATTCAAATTTATGCGGAAATCCAACATACTTTGATTTAATGACACAAAAATGTCCAAGAACTTGTGGAAGATGTGCTTGTAAGTATCAAGGTTACGGTAATTGAGACCACACTTGGGCAGATGCGTATGGAAAAATTTTGAAAAATCCGCGACCCTAAAAATCGCAAAGGGTTATTTTTCCGAAAATTGTTTCGATTTTTTAATCCAAAGGGTCCCCTCTTTGGATTTCTGTCGCCGCAACCGCGACCCTCTTCTCAACCCTTCCGCGACCCGCGACCCTGTGTATGGAATCCATACACGGCCATACACAGTGCCCAAGTGTGATTGAGACAACCACATAACTTTTTTAAGGTGCTGACACAATCACAAATTGCAACACATATACGGCATATTGCCAAAATCCATTATACAATGATTTAATGAATCAAAAATGCCAACGAACATGTAATCGTTGTGGGGTTGTTGTTGCTCCAACAGTACCAGCTTGTAAGTCATTTTTAGAACAAAATGAACATTTTGTAAAAACTTTTTTAAGGCCGGGATCTTGGAAGTGATTGTGTTGGAAAGGGATATCTCTGCAACAATACCCAATATTACACTCTTATGACCCAACAATGCCCTGCAACCTGTAATCGATGCCCCGTTGGATAAATTTTAACATCGACAAATACAATTTATTTGTTTAAAAACAAAAATACATACAAAAATTTTCAAAAAATTACAAAAATTAATTTAAATAGAATAAATACTAATAGCATTAATAAAGTTATACACAACTTTCAATACAGTCTTCTTCCAAAAAAATATTACAGTTTTAAGTTACCACTACCGTACCAACTTTATTCTTCTTCAATTTCCGCTGCTATAAATCAATAATCAAAATCAATAACGAAATATTTTTAGAAAATACTAACGGTATTCATAGTTCGATTATTGTTATTGTTTGCGGTTGAAGAAGTTGTAGTTTTAACATTAGAAATATTGGTTGTTTCTTTTCGGGAAAGAAATGTCCACCAATCATTTCTTATTCGTTTTCCAATTAAAAGTAATGCAATCGGAACAGAAAGATTCGAAACATTCTGGCACCACATAAAATTTTGAAATGCAAAATTATTCAAATCTGCGTTTTCGATGTACGTGGCAATGAACATCATCAACTGCAAAATACACATAAACATTTGGGCTGCTAAAGCTATCATCGCTTGGCCTAAAATTATTGTTGTTTAGATTGAAATATTTACATAAAAAGGCTACCCAAAAATCGAATTTCTTGATAAACTTTTGAAGTTTGTGCAGAATTATTCTTCAAAAGCATTTTGTATTTAATTGCAGTTGCAATTTGTAACACAAAACTGAACACAGATGAAAAGAAGCAAAGTGTGGCAGAATAGGTATTAATAAACATCTAAAATAATTTTAACTTTTTTGTTTATCAAATAAAACTTTTTGTGTTTAATTTACGGTGGATAATTTGACAAACTTATTTTACTGATTGAATAACCATGATCAGGGACACATGAACTAAAAGTTGGTCTCATATGGATTGCACATGTTTCATTGTTCCTGATCAGAGTTGTAGAATCAATAAACTATTCTGTATGGTCCGCTGCATTTAATAAAGTTACAGTACCCATTTAAATGTTGTTTGTGTCTTGAAGCGAATATTTGTATTTTCAAAAATGAGTTAAAGTTACAATTTTGTGTTGCAGCAAACATCTTTTTTTCATTCATTGTTTTTTAAAAGTTAATTTTTATATTTTTTAAGGTCACGTTTTTTACTTTTTGTTTATTGTTTGAAAAAGTACAACTTTAAGATTATGGTAAGCATATATTTTGTGTTTTGAATCTTTTTCTATAAAATTTATTTGTATTTTTTAGCATCAAAACCGTCAAGCAGCAGCTGGCAGAGGATCAGACAATCCCGAAGAACAACAACGTCTATCTGAATTTGCAGCATCAGGAGCAAGAAGAAGAAAACGAAAAAGAAAAGTATCTGAATCATATAACTATTGTGAACTTCTTGGTGTTGGTACTGTACCGGAGCAAGTCCCAGAAAATTGGTGTAAATGTAATACATGTCCAACTCAAGAAATTTCTCCAAGAGATGCAATTTGTTGTGCCGATATTCGTGAATCGGAAACTGAATTATCTGAAAATTGGTTGGATTTTATTGGTGAACATCATGAAGGCTGTTTTTCAACACATCCAAAAATTCAGAATCTCATTAACAACAAGGAAGAACTTGATTCATTTATGATTATTGATGAAATTCGAAAAGAACAAATTCGTGAAGCAGGTGGACACGATCCAATTTCGGGATATTTCTACAGAGGAAAACAAGCAGGATATCGGTATGCTTGTTATCGAAAAATTACAATGCTTGTTCATGGACGTTTTGGGGCTGAAAATTATGTTACAACTCCTGCATGTGTTGTTGAAGCGGTTCGAAGAATTTATCCATCTGCAACAAATCAATCAATTGAAACTTCTAATGAACCAAATAATCCTGCTGCAAGTGCTCAAAATAATGAACCAGAAGTTATTACTTTGTAAAATTATTGTTTAAGTATAAGTTTTTTGTTTTTATGTACATTCTTTTAATGAAATGATATGAATAAACTATGATGTTAACTTTTACTTTGGGCAATTATTCTATTATGGTTGAAGGATGTCAACATGTTATGATTTACATGTAGAATATTTATTTGATTTGAACGAAAGAAGCAAAAAGGAAACTGTATTCTTACTTCCTTATTGTACCTATTTGAATGTATTTTTGATTGATTCCAAAAACAGCTTATTATCTTAGATATTTACAAGTCATCATTTTCGACCCTAAACTTATCTTCAGAAACAAAGTTGCAACAAAAAACGAATTTCTGTAATTAATTTTAATCAAAATTTTTTAAAGAAAATCTACATTTTTTAGTCTTTGAAAAGAGTCAAAAATTCTTGAAACGAATTTGTAAAAGCGGTTATAAATTTTTTTGAGTGTTTTTTTGGAGAAAATTTTTAAAACTGTGTTCGCGATTTTGACAATTAATTTTGTTTTTATATTTTTATTATACACATTCTGTATCTTTTTAGACTTCTCACATACATTTTATTAACCTGTTTAACCATGGATGAACGCTTCCGAGCAAATCAACGTACTCCCCAACATTCCGTTGGTCGGAATAGCATTTTTGGTCGTCAATCATTGTTTAATAATCCAACAACTGGCAGAAATTCTATGAGACCGTAAGTTTTTTTTTATTTTCGAACTTGTGGGGGACAAGCATAGTGCTTTTTGGAAGACCTAAGAAACCTTTGGGTTAAATCCTCGTCCACCTTTACTCGATACTTATAACTTTCCTTATTTAGATCAGATGTTGGAAGATTCAGCTATGCGAATGTTCAAGCAAGTGCAATCAAAAAGAATATGGCTCAACAAATGACAAATGCAGTAAAGAAAGTACCAGCCAGAAATGTTCGAGATCGTGCACATATTGAAGAACAGAAACAAATTATTCGTGATTTCTTGGAAGATAAGAATAGCCATATTGATGCAAAATGTCTTACTTCTCCTACTGCTAGCCATTTTCAAGCATTGTTTGAATTTATTTATGCATTTCTTGATCCGGATTATCATGTTAATCCTGGTACAATTAAGGATGAGGTTAGTTCATTAACATTTTTATCTGTTCAGCAGATCCATAGAACTTTGCTGGTCCCCTTTGATATGTTTCTGTCTCAACCTTTCCTGCAGCCAGACGAAAATATTATCTAACATTCACTTTTTAGTTTCCTGAAATTATGAAGAGCCTTAAGTATCCTGTGCCTATTAAAGTCAGCACTATGCAAGCTCTTTCATCTGGAACTTCATGGCCTTACATTCTTGATGCTCTTGGATATCTTGTTACCTTTGTTAATGTAAGTTTTTGTAATAAATACAGTTTGTTTGGACTAACAGTATTTTTTAGAAAGTTGATAATATGAATGTTATGGCCTTAATTGAAGATGACACTCGAAATGCATCTCGTCGATTTGTAAGTTTTTTATAAATTCTTATATCATTTAGTAGCTACCTTTTTTAGTTCTCTTACGATTACTTTACCAAATGTTTCAATAAGCAAAAATCTGAACAACTATGTGAAGATGGTTTTAAAGTTGAATATGATGAACTTCGACAAGCTGTAATGCAAGAAGAAAATGTTGAAGAATGTGAAGAACTTGCAAAAGAAAAGCTTGCTTTGGAAGAAGAATTGGATGAACTTAAAAAAGTGTCTGTCGAAGATCAATGCATTGAACTTGAAGAAGAAGAAAAGACCCTTCAAAAAGATGTCAAAAGTTTGATCATGTATCTTGAAGATGCAAAAGAATGTCATCAATCTCGTCTTAAAGATGATGAAAATATTCAAACTGCACTTGATGACAAAGAAGCAGCATTGAAGAAGGTTCAAGATGAAATTAATGCAAAGCGTGAAAAGATTAATAATCAACCAGTTTCTGCTCTACAAGCTCGTGAAGCATCAACTAAATTGGCAGCTGTTCGAGAACGATACAAACTTGCTCGTGCTGATTATAAGAAGTATCAAGAAGAACCAACAAAACTTCAAGGAATCCTTTTCAAGCTTCTTTCATCCATTCGTGAACGCATTGCAGTACTTGGTGGAAAAATTTCTGAAGTTGCAGAAGATTTTTATTCTCGTGATGAATTTAGTCGGCATGGATTCTTTGATCTTGGTATTGATCGTCCAATGGATATTGATGCTGTAAAAGAACGTCTTCAATATTTTTGTGAAATGCATAAAAAGCTTTTGGATAGAATGGCTGAAGATATGGAACAAAAACGTCTTCAAGTTAAATGTAATAAAGAAGCCTCAGCTGAATATGAACGAAATATTGAACGAGCTAAACTTTCAACAAAGAAATATGTACAAGATGGACATGCAAAGATCAAAGAAATGCAACGACGTAACAATGATCTTAAATATGAAATCAATGATTTAGAAATTCAAGCAAGTACTTTGAATGAAAAGCAAAAACTTGCTGATGAACAACTTCAAAAGGTTCATAAAGAATTGCAAAAGCTTCAAATTCAAATTGGTGAAGTTCAAGTCTTGTATGGCAGACGAAAGAAAGAATTAAGTGAAGAATTTGGTAAGATGGAAGATGACTATATTGATAAGGTCGAAAATGAAGTTCAAAAACATATGGAAATTCGGGTATGTTTTGTTGGTTGCTTTTGATTTGCGGGATAATTTTTTGCATATTTTTTAGGCAATTCAAAAGGAACAAGATGCTAAAATTGATGCTTTGGTTGAACAACGAACTGATTTAGCTAAACGAATTTATGCAATCTCGGATGAAAATGATACTTCTAAATAATCTTAACAATCTTGATACTCATTGTTTATTTCACGCCTTTTATTTGTATTATTGTACTGTAATTTCTACAGCTGAATAAACTTTCATGTTACTGTATATTGTAATTTTTTTGCACATTTATCTGTTTTTAAAACGAACCTTGACTTCTTTAGATTCAAAATAAGCAGGCCAAAGTCGTCCAGTTGGATCTCGAACAAAATTTGCATCAAACCAAAATCTCGGAAGAATGAATGGTATTGTAATAAATGGGATAAACCATATACAGTATTTTCCAAATCTTTCAATGTTGTGATGTCCTTTTGCCAATGTCATCATGACAGCCCAAAATCGGTTAATTGCAATTCCACAATGAATATAACATTGTGTAAAAAGGGTATAAGATGATAGCTGATATAAAGCAGATGCGGCAATTCGATTTTCAACAAATAAAAATTCAAAAGCTGGAACACCCGGAAAATTCAAAGCATAAATTGTACCAATCTCGGCTACCGTATCAATAATTGTAAGCATCAAAAACAAAGTGAAGAAAGATGTATCATAAAATTTCTTTCTTATCATTTTTGCATATGCAATAAAAACGATAACACTGATTTGAAAGATAATAAATGGAGTTACGACCAAACTTAAAATCAAAACTTTAACACTTTCTGAAGCTGCCATTTTTTTAGAAAAAAAAAACAATTGTTTGAAAGGAAAAAAACGTTGGCGGCTTAAATACTGTCTTTTTCTTTCGCCTTCGTCCTTCGAAAATAAAAAATTTGAATCCGGACAAAATAAAAAAAATAGTATTTTTCGCAACAATTTTTGACTCCAATTTTTTAAAAAGGATAAATACAAAAAATTTTAACAAAAAAACGGCGGGGAAGTTGCATTTCTGAAAAGTCAAAAAAAAACAATGGAAAAAACGCAACAACTTTGTTTCTTTAATTTTTAACTTTACCTTTTAAAAAACATTTAATTAAAAATTTATAAAAAACAAAAATGAAGAAAAATCTAAAAGGTTAAAATGTCACACAAAAGTACAACAGTAATATTTTTTTGAGAACCGGTACACAACTATTTAAATTTTACTGTTTTTACATCCTGTTTGATGCAATGAAGATTACTGTAACTGTCTATTAAATGTGTAAGACAAATTACGATAATTATGATAATTTTTATGTACACAGTGTGATAAAGATTTTGTGACAAAAGCACTTTGAAAAGCTTTGAAGTTTAATTTATTAGCTAAGTTTTATATTTTTCGTTTACTGTAATTACTTGTTTATTTTAAAAACGTATTTTACATTAACATTATTTTTATTCAAATTTATTATCTTATTGTTTTCATCGTTGATGATTTTGAGATTTGGATTACGGTAGTGCCCTTTTCTCGTAAACAAGGAAACATTTCAAAAATTCTTCTTTGAATAGTTGCATTAAATGTCAGGTAAATTGCTGCAGGGATACCTAAAAATATGATTATTATCGCTAAATAGAATAAATGTTTTTATAATATTTCTACGGTAACTTTACATCATAGTAATTTTTAACACAAAATTTAATCAATACATTTAAAATTAATTATAGAATACACCCGAAACAAAAAATCAGCAACTTACCATTTGCTAATAAAAATGAATACTGTAATCCGGTGTAATACGGGGATGGCATATTTACAAATCTTCCAAGAAGATATCCATTGCTGACACAAAATAATGAAGCAGAAATAAGAAAAATTTGGCCAAAAACTAGTGTCTTTAAATTTTTATTTTATGCAAATTTTGTTTTAAAAAAAATTACAAACCTGTCGTCCGAAAGTTTGTAAACTTGTTTTTCGAATTTTCATGTACATTAAAATCCCAAAAATACTGTAAATAATAATTACAGAAACTGAACAGGAGATATTATTTAAAATAATTGTGAATCCAGTGTATTCGTACCAGAAAGCAGCATTTGAAAACTGTAATAATATTATTAAATATCCCAAAATCTTTATTAATTAATTAATCAATAAATTAAACAAAACCTACAGTTTTATCATTAACTCCATGTGGATCTTGCATCATGGCAAATACTCCAGGATCAAAGATATCATGAGGACCAACAAATAAATCTTGCCCACTCCAAACAATTGGACCTAACATCCAAACAAGGCATTTTTTGCCTTTAAATAATTTTGCCGCTAAACTTTCATCGAATGCTTCAATGCATCGATTGAATGCCAGAAGTACGGTGGCTGTACTTTGAAACTTCCAAGCCCATGCCGTAAAACAACCAGCCCAATATGCCAAATATGGCCAATGACAAAATGAATTCCCTGTAAGACTTACAAGTCCCGCCCATAAACCTGTGTACAAACTGGTATTTAAATCACACAATGCAAGAAGTAACATTAATTTGTAACATGAATTCTTTAATAATTCTTTATTGCAGATAACAAAGATACAGGGGAGATAAAGAATCTAAAAATTTGCATAAATCTGACATTAAAAGTGATATAGAAAAATTACACGTACCCAAACAACAATAAAAGTAATAATAAAAACAGCTCCTCGAATTGGGACTGCTGCTTTTGTTTCTTTTGAAGAATCAAATGTTGAACAATTATAAAGTTTATCATAATCTGAAGAAAAAAATAATAATGCCATTTTTGTTTAAAAAATTATTTCTGAAGTATTAGAAGTAGTTTATCTAAAAAGTAGTTTTTTTGAATAACATAAAAATTTTGTTACAATCCTTCATAAAAATACATGGCTACAATAAAGGTGGAGTTAAATGATGGCAAAAAAATTTAGTTCACTATGTAAACTCATAATTATAAATGGGCATAAAATTAATTGCATACTGTCAAAATACACACGTTTTAGGACTCTTAAAATTACTACTTTAAAAAGACTTTAAGTACACATTTTTTACCACATAAAAATTTATTAAAGTAGATGTAGCTACAGTAAACAGAGCAGAAGCAAGAACATTAAAAATAAGATATTTAAATTATTATGCTAAACAGGAAATTGTAGAAATCTAAAGCTAAGCCCCCTCACTTTTGTATTTTTGTGACAGGTGAAAATGTGAATTTTGATGCCTCAAAGGCTATTATTATAAAACACAAAAAAACTTTTCTTTCTTTGAAATTTAAATCTAATTTTGTAATTTATAATTACGATTTTTGCTGTACTCTTTTCAAAGTTTTAACACATTTTACCATTGGGATTTCCATTTTTATGTAAACGCAAAATCTGGGAAAAGATTCTGAAGCAAGTTGAATGAGTAGCTATTATCCTTTTTTAAAACGCTTTCAAGATTCGATGTATTTCAGCGACGATTACTGTAATTGAATTTTGAAAGATGCCGGTTGCATGCTACAGTAGTTTTGACAATTTTCACATAAACAATTATCTTGGTTACCGTAATCTAATTTTTTGTTTAGCAAAGTTTATTACTAATTTAATTTAATAAACGATACATTTTTAATTGTTTTGTGTGATTCAATGAAATCCCTCAATTTCAAATAGCTGCCAAATTTTATGGATCAAGAACAGAATTTTTAATAAAAAATTACCATTAAAAATTAATTTTTACCAAGGTTGATTCAAAAGGAGTTTAAAATATTTTTCTGAGAATTCTTCATTTGTACTACTTCCCGAAAAATTAATTCGCGGAATTTTATAGTTATGAATTTCGGAATCAACAATTTCATTAATGATTTTGCGAAGGCGATTTGTGTAAGTTTCAGAAAGATGATCACAAAAATGAAGGATCAGTTTTGTATGTTTATTTGTCTAAAAAATGTCAGAAATTTGATATTTATAAGCCCTCAGTGGTTGTCCATTTTTGAAGAGGAGTGAAAGTTTAAATTTTTGAGTTTGATCAATTTAAAAAGATTACCTTTGCATAAGCAAAAAGAGCTTCGATATCAAAAGATTCAGTAATATTTTCCACAAAAAATATATCAAGTTTTAAAAAGTGAGGAAGTCGTAATAATTCTTGAACAGTCTTGGGTGTAATAATATTCAAAATATGATCTTCGAAACGACTAAAATATGTTTATTTTTAAATTTCTCGTGTCTATTTAAACTTACAAAACTTTTACTTTTGGAACAGCAGCAACAAGATCTTCCACGACAACAATTGATCCATTATCGTTTTTTATTGTAATCTTTTCACAGGCAAAATCTTTAACATTTGAAGCAAGAAAAATATATTCCTTTAAAGAAATATTTTGTTTTCGAATTATTATCTTTTTAACTTCACATCTATAAATTTTTGGAATAATAGATGACATAAAATTGTAAACATTTTCATCTTCACATCGTAGACCATTTACATAAAGATTATCGGTAATCCAAAGTTGACATAATATATTCTCCAAATTTATCAATGTATTACCATAGTTAAAATAAATATTCCATTTAAGTGTTTTAATTTTGTAAAAACAAGATAAACTTGTAACAATGAGAAGAGGATTTGTAACAAAAAAATATTTACAGCTTTGAATCGTCTTTTTATATCCTTTGGCACTTGCGGGATTTTTTGTTATATAATAAATTAAAGAATCTGGAAATGGAAATTCTTGTCTTCGAACGGTTTGATAAAAGAGAGTTCGTTTTGAGGGAATTTTGGCATTTGAGAATGTTGGATCAGATGAATCCATGATATTTAGCTTCAAATCAGTTTTCTACTTAAGAAGAATGGGAGTAATAATAATAATAATATAGTACAAATTGTTAAAGAGATACTTCATAAAATATCTCTTTAATCAAATTTCAATGAATCACGAAAAAAAATTAGACCAAGAAAAAATTTAGTAATGAAAAGGAACATTTTGTTAAAAATGGCGCGAATTGTAAAAGCAACTGCCCTTTTTTTGAAAAATCAAATATTTTTCTTTTACTGATATTTTAAATATGAAAATTTTTTGCAAATTATTATTTAGTCACAAAAAATTATCAAATTTTCAGTGTTTTTCCAGGCCCAAAATTTTTTAGATTTGGTGTACTTCAGTGACAATTACTGTAATTACATTTTGAAAGACCTTGGTTACAGGCTACAGTAGTTTTGACAATTTTCAAATAAACATATCCTGTTTAATTCTGCTGTTGAATACCGTAATCAAACACTTTTGGTTCTTTTAGGTTCTGTTTAGCAAAATTTATTACTGATTTTTTGTAAGAAATAAACATTAAAAATTTTAATTGTTTTGCGTGAGTGTTTCGACGAAAAACCATTTTTCCAAGAAAATAAAAGTAATTTTGCAAAATTGAAATAAGGAAATGAATAAATTTCTTGGTATGCTTGTAATTACTGCTAAAATATAATTATCCGTGCAATTTTTTGTTTTCTGGAATGTCTCATAAATTTAATGTTTACTTTCAAGAAACATTCCAGAAAAATGTAATCTTTATTAAAAAAATAATTGCTTTGATTTCTTGAATTTGAACGAAAAAAATTGGAATTTGTTGGTTCTTTTGGATGCCATTTTATTGCTGAAGTAGAAAAAAATGTTGGTAAAAATAGCTTTCTTAAATATTCAATATACTGTAGTTTTACATACCTGGAATGCCATGGCATTTTAAACTTGAAACAATACTCCACCCTTTTAATACATTTTTTTAAACAATTTTTGGGAATCCAAATTATCCAAAAATACCTGTAAAAATTTAGCCATCCAAAAATAATACGCATACATTGTTTAAAGCCAGCAAAAAATAATATTTGCATAAAAATTTATGCATGACTTGAAAATTTAGTAAAAAAAATACCTATGAAAATAGCTTTGACCAAAAAAAGGGGAGAATGTCTATGAATGATACCAAAATTTTATATATATTTTTTGAATTTTAAATTTTAAAGTTTTTGTCCTTTTTAAAAGAGTCATTGGTCCGTTCAAAAATATTTTGCAGTGTTGCTTCTTCTTCTTTTTTCTTCCTTCTTTTATCTCCCAATTTCTATTGAAAAAAAAAGTATGAAAAGAGAAGGTTAAAAATTCATCGAGAAGGATAAAAAGCTCCTGCTTTCATTCTTTCTTTTTTTTCATCAACCCGGAGGGCATTTTCAACAACAACTTTTCGTTTTTTGAACAAATAACTTTTTTTCTAACTGAATAAAAAATGAAGTAAGTTTTTGAGCGAGAATATAAAAAAATGGGGAACAAAAAAACGAAGGTTCCTTTTTTGTATTTTTTTTTTCAATTCAAAAATATAAAATTTGTTAATTTTATTTTTTTTGTAAAAAGTTTTTTGCACTTTTATTCTTCTTCCTTTTAAAAAAAACTTTGACAGACAAGGATTTCTTTGTGGCATTTTTGAATTTCGTGTAAAAGCTGTTTTTTGATTTTTGAGTTTGAGTCTAACGGAATTTGAATAAACTTTGGGTTTAATTTTTTGCAGCAAAATTTAGTGATTTATCAGAGATTAAAAATGGTGCCGACAAAAATATTATAAGATCATAATTTTGCGATTTTGGGTTGGAAGTGATTATTTATTTTTGTTGGACATATCCCCTCAGGGGTTGAACCTTAATCAAACCTGAAAAATTACTGTTACTCTATCTTTGAATTTAAGCTTACCATTTCCTTATTTTCTTATCCCCATTTATTTCCAATCAATGAAAAAAGTGATAATTGTTTTTGGTTTTGCTTGCGTAATTTCTTTTAACTTTTAAACATATTTTTAATCACAATTCCAATGTGCTTCCATTTAAATATTTTTCAATAGGAATAATTTAAACGAGACACTTTTTTGAATAAATTTGAATCTCGAATGTTTGTTAAAAGTTCTGTTAAAATAAGTACCATATAAAATTTTATTTAATAAATATTTTCTTGACATTTTTGTAGTCGTTTTCTTTTATTTTTCAAACAAGCAAATGAGAGAAAAAATCGATTAATTTTATATTTAATGTGAAAATTCATATGCTTTTCCAAGTTGTTTTTGGGTAAGTTTGACAACATCATTCCGGTACCTGTGGAAAAGAAAGATATCACCTTTCCCACAAGATTGTGTTTTAAATTTTTTGAGAATTATTTTTTGCAACCATTTCTATCCAAAAACTTTTTACAAATTCTACTGTTTTCGCTTCTTTCCCAATTTTTTAAAAAGAAAGAAAGCTATAAAATTTCACGGATCTTTGAAAATAAAAATTCATTTGCAAACAATCTTTTCTTCTTTCTTGCTTTATTTACAAATTCAGAATAAAAAAAGGATAGAAGACATTTTACCCTTCCTCAGAATCCTCTTATTTCTTCTTTTTATTCTATTCTTTCAAAGGGTAAATTAGTTCCTGAATCTTATATGTTTGTGTTTTTTGTCAGTCTTTTTTTTCTCACCCCCTCTTATTTTAAAAATCACATCATTCGTTCGTTCATTTTATTTCATTTTGAAATTATGCTTCAGATGGCACAAATACCCTTAGGGGAAGAAGATTGATTCAATGTTTTAGTATTAATAAACCGAATTTAATAGTTTGTACGTTTAAGTGTTGATTCTAACTGTCATATACTTAACGATATTTTTGGAATTTTCGATTAAAGGAGCCTGGTCAGCCAATACAACTCACTCAACAGAGGGAGCAGAGAAAAAAAGATTTCTTTTTCTTGTCAGAGAAAAGAAATAGCGCAGCACGTTGCCTGATTTTGCTCCCTGCTGCAAACGAGAGACTTAATTGGCTGACCAGGCTCCTTTAAATACAGTATCCTGTGGTGAATAAATTTACAAAATTTAAATGTATTCTATTATTGTATTTTTTAAGCTTTAATTTTTTTTAGTTTGCAACATTTTTGCTCAGTTTTTGGCTTCATTTCTCACGCTTTAATTCTGTAAATATAAAACCAAAGACTATCAAAAAATTACTATTTTTCAAAAACATACAAATCGTATTTTTATCTCCTCCTCCCAAAAAAAGCTGATTGAAAAGCTTTTTAATTGCATTTTTTGAGTCTTATGTTTCTTTCCTTCTTTTTTTCTTGGAGCCAAAAAGCAAATAACCAATTTTTTTCTGAGATTGTTTTTATATAAAATTTCTAAATAAAACAATATTTGATACACTTTTTGGCATTTTTATTTTTTTTCATTGGAATTCCAAAATTTGGAATTCCAAATAAAAATCTCTGTTTCACGGTTTTCTTTTTGTCGTTCAAGTGGTTTTTAAAAAATTAAAAATAAAAATTTTTGTTTAAAAAATGTTGCGGATTTTTTATTGGCATCAAATTTCAATCGTTGTTTAGATTCGGTTGTTTTTTTTTGTTTTTTTGCAAAATTAAAAAATATTTTTAGCATAAAAAAAGTTTTAATTAATAATTTTTGGTTTTTGGGGAGATATGCCTATTTACAGAAGTGACGTGCAAGGATTGTAAAAAAACTTTTAAACCCTTGAGGGCATTTGTTAGAGAGCAATTTGTTTTGAAATTTAATGATGATCACTGAATTTTGAACTTTAAGTTTTTCTTGTTTAGTTTTATCAATAAACATCTGATTACTTCACCCTAAAATACCTTTTTTTTAAATTTAATTTGAACATTTTTAAAGTTAAACAAAAGCTCTATCAAGTACTGTAATATTTGTATGCAGTAATATATGATATAATAATTTATATTTTTATTTATTATTATTACTGATATAAAAACCTTTGACAATAGCAAATATTAATAACAAATGAGTATTTCTAAATTGTGAAAAACACAAAAAATTGTATTTAATTTTTTTTCAAAGGTTGACCTTACTTGAAAAAAACTTTTATCAATGTTTTCATTACACAATTAGGAAACTGGGGGTTTTAAATATTTTTTTCCAGCAGATCATTTACAACATTTTTAGTTTGTTTCTTGTAATATAAAATTTTCTGATTAACTCCAAAATATTCACACATTTTTTCAAACTTCTGTTTTTTGCTTTTAATTTAAAAAAACTAACATAAAACCTTCAAGAATTTTAAATGAATATTACTCATTTTTTAAAACTTTTTCTTATGATTTGAGTCAATTTATTTTTTATTAAGAAAAACATAAAAAAAATGTTGGCAATTTTTAATTGCTTCATAAATTATAAATAAGCTAAAAAATCCTACATTTAAAAATACGAAGATATATCTTTGGAGGATAAAAGATTGCTCAAACTCTTTTCGGAATTCAGATTTCTAAAAATCAAATGATTTTGAATAAGTTTACTTAATTTGATTAATAAATACAATAAAATTAACAAACCATTTTTTAGAGCTCATAAAAATTCCTGTTTTTCTGTTTTTACGCCTTCTTTTTTCTTTCTTTTTTTCGGCACCGCCGCGGGCAGGCAGTCCTACAAAAAAGCAAAAAATGCCGTAATTTTTTGGCTCGTGTTTCTTTTTTCCATTCTCCACTTTTTTTATTTTATGGCTTCAACCAAAACCAAAAAAGCGCAACATCATTTTTTTGTTTCTGAAAAGAAAAAAGGAATTTTAAGAGTCGAAAGACACTCAATTAGCGAAACCAACTAATTTCTTTTTGTTTTGTGAGAAAAAAGAAAAAGAAAAAACGTAAGAAATATATAAAAAAAAGTGTTCCGGAAATTGCAGCTGCCGCTGTCGCCGTCGGCATCCGACAAAGTTTTTGAAATTTTCCTTTTTTTTGTCCCTCCTTCTTTTTTATGAAAGTGCGCAATATTTTTCAATCAAAAAATTTCTTTGAATTACGAATCCGAAAAATAATTACTACTTTCGGATATACCGTATACCAGAAAAATAGTGTATTTATAAATATTGAAAAAATCTTTTTAGTTTTTTTAATTAACATTCTCTGGAGGCGTATTTCCAAGGAGAATTATTTGATTTTAAGAAATGTCAGACAACCTTTGATTTTACTTTGTTTTTGTTAATAATAGTTTTTCTTTGTTGCTTTGTTTAATGTGTTTTTTATTCTATTTTTAATAAAAGTTAGTTGGACCTTTGGGAATTTATAAAAAGGTGAGGTGTGGGAGTATAAAAATGGCTTTAGTTTTACCTTTTTATTCACAGTTTTGTTAGTTCGTTAAGAATTGTTTGAATAATTTTAGTTTACTGTTTTTAGGTCAGATTTTAAAAGATTTTTTATTTTTTATTTATGTATTAAATATTTACGGTATTAATACTGTATCGAAGCAAAATAAAAAAGATCGAGTACGTTGGGATGCAACGTGGATTTAATAAATCCTTATTGTTTGACTGATACTGTATTAATACCGTAGAAATTTAATACAAATAAAAGTGAAAAATCAACAACATTTTCAGATCTGACCTAAAAAACAGTAAACTAAAAATTATTCCTAAAATTTAGACCGTAAATAAATATCCCAGCTTTTTCAAATTCCAGTTAAACAAGTCTATATTTTTCAATGCTGCTTTTTATAAAACTCGATTACGGTATCTCTAAAACTCATTCATCAAATTTTTAATGCAAAACATCTTTTTTTGAAGCTTTTGAATAACCAGTCCATTTTTAAAAATTTTTTTGATTTAATAACTTCCATTTACATTTGTGTTTCCTCTCAAATATTCTCTCTTTTGTTCATCATCAAAACTCAATTGCCAAAAAATATTTGACATAAATGAGGCGCCCCAATTTTTTTTACATTCTTCTTCTCAAAGATTCATCTTCATTCCATCAAACAAACAAATATAAACATATTAAAAAATGCCATAAGATTTTGTTTGATGAAAAACAGTTTTGGCAAATTTCAAAAAAAACAACATTTTTTGCAATTTTTTGCATCTTTAATTTTTATTCATTCATACCTTTCTTCTTTATAAAAAGTAGTCTGAGATATCATACATATTTTGGTTTTAAAAAATTCATTGACGTAAATATTATTTATGTTTATTTATACATATATTTTTTTAATATTATCGAAGCCGCCTTCCCTCTTAATAAATTCGAATCTCGTCACTTCTCAATTTTCAGCTCATTTAGAAAAAGAAGGAGAAAAATGTAAAAACTCTTATTTTTCGCTGTTGCTTAATATTGTTATTTTTTATGAGATTTTTTGGTTATGCTTTTTTTAATTGCGTCATGAGACCAAGCAAGCTTTTAAAAATTGTACCTATTATACATATGGATGTATATTTGAATATGTGTGTGAAACAGTAAAAAAAAAGAGTATTTCGCTACAGGTTTATGAGAATTTTAAAGACTAAATAGTTTTTAATTTTTTAAAGTTTTTGGATTTATTTGAATTGGTGGTTTTTTTGAATGAGACGTCGCTCTTTTTTCTGACTAAACATGAAAATCAGGGATTCGGTTGAGCTAAATTTCAGATCATTCTTTTTCTTCAACAGGGCCGAAAGAAAAAAACAGCTTCAATGAATCCCTGATTTTCAGGTTTAGTTAGAAAAAGAAGTTTAGACGAGGTTCAACACCTTCTTAAACTACCGTAACATTACCAATGCCCTCAAGGTCCCAATTTCAAACTTGACGAACTAAGATTTTTAAGAGCTGTTTAATCCCAATGAGGGGTCAAAATCTTCCCCTTTTAGTGAAATGTTTATTCAACATTTTTGTCTCATTTGTATCTCTCTCATCTGGAATCCATATGTTCGTGTATCACACTTTTTTGTCTCCCCTTTTAAAAATAGCTCATTTAAATCTCATTGTTTGCAGATAAAAAAATAAAACAAAAGTGTTTATATTTTTTGACAGCTTGAGTGTGTGAGCTCAGCAATGCATTCTGACACTTTGTTACTTACAACCCTTTCAACTTCAACATTATTTTCAACAACTCCAATTTATTCGTCAATGTCCGAACAGCCCTCCGGCGGTGGCATAGATGAAGATGATTCAGAATTTTATTCTTGTGAAGTAATATATTCTCCTGATCATCGATGGTACTTTGTTGCCGTTGCTGGAACCCTTCTTTCAATTGTTTCATTTATTTGTAATTTTTTAATTGCAATTATCCTTCTCCAGAAAAGGTATTCACATTTCTTCTTTTTGGGACTTTTAGCAGCATCTGATACATTTTTATCAATTTGTTATGCGCCAGTTATTGCAATGGATGTCATTAAAAATCGATTACAGGTTTGATTTTAGCGACAATGTTTTAATTAGAAGACTGTTTTGATGTATCAGTTTTGTGAAAAATTTGCATACACCTTGAAATCCCTGATTTACCTAAAGTTGCACAAACATGTTTGTGATATTTTAGACAAATCAGGGATTTCAAATTTTACAAAAAACATTTTAAGCTCTTTTAAAAAAATGTTAAAACTATTGAAGTAATCTGATTCTCGAACAACAACAACAACATTATTCATAATTTCTTATTAGAATGCCAAAACAAGCTTTGAACGACAAGTTATCGAATTTTTATGCTTTCTAATTTTTTAGTGTTAAAAACAAACAAATGACAAATTTGACACTTTTTTTTAAAAAAAAGAGAGACTTTTTTACATGTGCTTTACAGCAGCACTTAAAAAAGAAAGAGGACAGAAGCGGCAGCAACGTTTATGAACGGCATTCAAAGAAAAATTAAAGATCATTAAAGCACTTATTTTAAATTATTTATTGAATTAAAGAAAAGTGTTTCTCAGCAAAAAGAAAAAAATCTCACGAATACATTCTTTTAAAAAAAGATTTAAAACACAATGTTTTCAAAGTGGTGATTACAGTATACTTTGATATTATAAAAGCGCGTATGGGAATTACAGTATCCTATATTTGAAAATTGTGCAATTGCAATTTTTTCGGAGAATGCTGAAAATAATTTCTAACAATGAATATTCTAAAAAAAACCTACGGCATTTTTGCATGTTTAATAAAACCCAAAAAGTGCAACCGCCCTCTAAATGGCACCTAAATGCCATTTTTATAATGCTTCCATTTTTAATAAAAAAAGACTGCAACCTTTTTGTTGCTGCAAAAAAACCAAAAAGTTAAATTAAAACTCATACATAAATATTAAATTAGACTATCTCTATTTTTTTCTAAACCATTTTAACGTTTTGCAGATTTTATGGTTGACACGACTTTATTGGCACTATGTTTTTCCACTGCTGAGTTTGTGCCATGTTTCAATGACCTTTTCATCTTTGATGATTATTCTGGCAACAATTGAAAGATATTTAATTACTGTAAAATCACCAAATTTAAATTATTGGCGGCAACATCGTGGTGGTTTGGCTTGGCTTTGTATGGGAATTGCGTTGGTCCTTCGGGGCACAGAAATATTTGAATATACTTTTAATCGAAGAGAAAATTGCACTGAATCACATACAGAATTTGAACCAATTTTAACGGATTTAGTTACGGATTACGTGTATGGAACCCTTTTTCGATTTTATTTAAGAAATATTTTTACTGTTTTTGTTCCCTTCTTTTTATTGGCATATTTAAATTTGAATATTGTAAATACCCTAAGGAAGCAACATCGCTCTGCAGCAATGTTTCGATTTGGTTCTTCTGAACATAAGGTAAGCAGAAAAAGAAATTTGCATAAAAATATTGGATCTTAAAAGATTTTACAGTAACTATTATTTTAAAACAATGAAAAGTATACTGTAGATTCCTAATCTGCATCGTTT
This sequence comes from Panagrolaimus sp. LJ2414, assembly GCA_024447195.1. Classification (NCBI taxonomy): domain Eukaryota; kingdom Metazoa; phylum Nematoda; class Chromadorea; order Rhabditida; family Panagrolaimidae; genus Panagrolaimus; species Panagrolaimus sp. LJ2414. The sequence goes on from JAMRXY010000018.1 coordinate 1,930,667, forward strand.
AACAATGGCATTTACCTTAAATTCAAAAAAAAATTATTCAATGCCTTTTTTCAGCTCAAAATCCGTTCTGCCACTCGATTGTTAGTGCTGGTCGTATTTTCATATTTAATTGCAAACGTTTTAAACGTATTTATCACAGCATGGGAATACATTGATTTTAAAAGTACACAAACGGAAGTTGCTTTTGAGGCAAGTATCATTATCACTCTTTAAGCAAATTTTTAACCACATATTTCAGATTTACGAGGTTCTAACAGATGTCATCAGCGTATTATATGTTTTTACATGCGCATCTCGATTATTCATTTATCTTTTATGTAATCAAGAAATTCGAAATGCATTCTATGAATCTTTATGCCCTCAAGGTCTTACCCTTCTAACAAATGAACCCCAAAACGAGTATAAACCACAAGTTGATAAAGCTGCTGTTTCAATGTATATTTTTTTCTCATTAAAAGATACTGTAGATCTACAGTAACTAAATTTTTAGACAACGATCTCAACTTGGCACAGAATTTGATCGACTGGCAATTGCAATTGTTTCACCTCGAATTTCCAATGCTTCCTCAACTCAACATCATGTCACTGAACTTCTACTTAAAGAATCTCGAAAACACCAACAACAACGAAATGGAAATTATCATTCAATTGAAAATTCAATAATTATCGAAAATCCATTAGCTGATATGGATGATGAAAATATTCCATTTTGTGATGATTAAATACACATATAATTGTTGTTTAAATTATAATTAATAAATACATATCTCTTTTTATAGCAAAAAATGGTTTAATAAGATACATACAGTAACCAAAAATATTTCAATGAAATCCATCAAACATTAAATCCCATTTGTAACTCAAACAACGATATTTTAAAGAAATTTTTATTGTAATAATAATAATAAACAAGTTGAATAAAAAACAAGAAATCAGTAAAGAAAAGATAATCCTCACATCTGCTTTTTCAGCCAAAGATAGATGTTAGAGATCTAATATAAATAAAAAAGAGGAAACAACCACTGCCGCAACATGGGGGGGTGATGAGGGTGACGCGTCACCCGACAGAAATGCTAAATTTACACTGAAAAATTAAATTCATACTAGGACAAATCAATTTTTTTAAAATTTTTATTCGCGCGTCACCCCAGCGTCACCCGACCACGTTGCGGCACTGGAAACAACAATTGGGGAAATAAAATAGTTTATAAAAGAAGATGAAATACGGATAACAAATGATGATAAAATCCCAAAAATAAAGTAAACATACATCTTTATGGTGAAGGTGAACGACGACGAGTTCCAAGTGGGATCATATTTCCGCCAGTTCCACGTCTTGGAGGACTTCTGCGTTTTGGAGATGATCGTCGAGGAGATCGACGTCCAGGTGAAGGTGGTGATCGACGGAATCTTCTTGGAGGTGATCGACCACGAATAGGAGATCTTGAACGACGAACTGGGGATCTTGAACGACGACCTCCACCAAAGCCTCGTCTTGGAGAGGGACGACGTGGTGAACGTCGGGGTGATCGTCGACGAGGAGATCGTCCTCGAATTGGTGATCTAGCACGTTGTACATTTTGTCGGGGAGGCGTTGGAGGTACCCATTCACAGCTTATTGTAAGTCCATCAATTTGACCACCATCCATATGTTTCAAAGCTTTCTCGGCATCATCATGCTTTTCATAAATAATTGTAGCATCACCACGACAAAAAGTTGGATGATGATAATTTGTTGGTAATCGAGTATCTTTGATTGTTCCATATAATCCAAAAATTTCCATTACATGTTCTTTGGTAACATTTCGAGATAAATTTCTGACAGTAATTCGAGTTTGAGGTTCTGGTTCTTTTTTTGAGGGTGAAGGAGATCTTCGTTTATCATTTCGTGGAGAAGCAGAGCGACGTCGAGGTGATGAGCCTTTTCCACGAGCAGGAGATCGACGTCCACGAGATCGTGCGGATGAAGCGGAAGATGAGGTGGCAGAGCTGGTAGAACTTCCACTGCTTGAACTTGCTGATGAACTTGATGACGACGAACTACTTGATCGAGATCGTCGAACCATTGTTTACTAAAAATTTAAAAAGTTGCAGATATTTAAAAACAACACATACAAATTGTAAAAAACAGTGAAAGGATTTGGCTCAGAAAATTGCAAGAATGATTCTAATGTCGCGAATACAATGTTAATGGAGATATTAGGAACAAAGAGAAACAGTTTTTAGAAATTTGTTGACAACAATTTTGAACACTATATGAAACAATGACAGAATTTGACTTTAAAAAATTGTACGAATATTCTAATGTCGCGGATATAATGTTAGCGAAGATATTAAGGATAAATTAAAACAGATTTTACAAAATCTTTAACAAAAATATAAAAAATTAATTTTGAAACTTTCAAAAGACGCTGCTGCAGCTGCGCAGTTTTATAATTTTTGTGCATGTTTCATTCAATCGTGTCAAGAGAATTTAATAAATTTCAACCGGAGTTTTTTTTCAAGTAAAAAAATTATTGTTTTTTCTTGGATTCAATTTTTTGGATTTTTATAGATACTGAAGTCCTTTATTAAAATTTATACATATATTTTCTAAAACCATGCTTCATAGAAACATATCTCTATAGAGTAATATATTACAAATTATAAAGTTATAAAATATTAAACAGTTATACAACAAAAAATCTAAACATTTTTAAGCCCATAAATTTTTTAAATCTCTAAAATGTGTTTCAACAGTTGCATTTCCGGGGAGTCTTTTTCCAAAGGGATTGGTTACGGTATTTAGGATTGTTGAAGAAACTCTATTCTTTAAAGAACTGGATTTGTTGAGCATTAAACATCGAGCACTGATAATTAAAAATGATAAATTATATGCCTAAAATGGGATTTAAAAAATGAAGAAAAGTCGCGTAAAACAATTGCTTACCAAATGAAAGATTGAAAATGGTGCCGTATAACTGTAAATGGATCGCATTAAAATTGTTGCCAATGATCCAAAGGGGGCAATTGAAGTAAAAATAACAATGGGTGGAAAGATAAATGTTAAAACTTTTACATTTTCAAATATCTAAAATTAGAATAATTTATTTTAGGGTCGGGATTACGGTAGTATGTTAAAAAAAGTATGTGAAAGTACAAACCTGATGCCGCTGTTTTAAGGGAACTTGATAAACAGATATTTGATACATTCGTTTATTGACTAAATGTAAAATTGAACAAACTACAAGAGTAATAATATGTTCAGTGAATACAAAATAATATGTAAAACTGTTATATTGCAGCCATCTTGGGACATAAACAGCTAAAAAAAATTTTTAATTAATTTTAATTTGACACCAAAAAATGACTCAAAAAAAAGTAAGAAAATGACTCACTTAACACGAGGTAAAGTAAATACAAAATTCCAATTGCATATGAGCAAGCAGTCAAAAGATAGAATAAACTAAGCTTTGTTGAAAGATTGTAACTTTGAAAGTATACGGTAGCAATAATTCGTTCAATGACAATCGCGAAAAAAGCATTCCGAACCATTTGTGAAGCAAATCCAACAATAAATTTGAATACCGAAAATTCAAATGGAAATTCAGTTTTAAAAATTAAATAATAAATGCAGCAATAAATTGATGCTAAATTTATTACTGCTGCAAATGGAAAACAGCAATACTGTAGGTATAGCCTAAAAAATGGTAGTTATTGATCTGTAAAATTTAAAATGAGGTTTTAATTAAAGAATTTTCGTTTTAGATTTAATTGTAAAAAATTAGATGTAAATGTCATAAGTGAAAGTACTGTAACTGTTGTAAAATGGTAAAAATCTGTCACTTGACTTTAAACAGCAAAAACAAAATATTGGACATTTTTATGGATGTTTTTGCAGATGTGTCGTAAATTTACTGTCATACTTAGGCTGTAAATTTGCTATGTGACATAGCAAATTTACAATACATTGAACTCATGACAGGTGCACATACAGTATGCTATATTACGTATATCCAAGTATATACCCAAAAAATATTCGAATACGAGTCGTATAATTTGAATATTGCAAAATTCACCTGTACCTCAACCCATTTTTGTTCTATTTTAGTATCTTTTAACACGGAAACAGATTAAAGCTATTTCAAAATTTAGGTAAAAATTGTAAAATTACGGTAGCTTTCGAAAAAGATGCTTTTTGAGTTTTTTGTTTTCCAAAAAAATTTTTATGTGCAAAAAAAAACAAATTAAATCAGCACTTTTAGAAAATTGAATTTATTTATTTTGTAGCTTTCAAAAATCGTTGAAAAGATTTTTGATGATCCCAAGCAAAAAAAAAGCAGAAACTAACCGTAAACCTCTTGGAAGAATTTGCATACCACTTTTTCGGGCTTTTATTACCCCAACTGTAACAATCAAAGCCCACAAAGATATGATTAAATTTATGATATAACAAACAATATAGAAATCCATCTTTTTGTTGTAATAAAAAACAGAATTTAACAAGATACTAGCTTAGCAGGAAGAAGAAGAATAAGTATAAGTACAAAATAATAACAATAATTAATAATATTCACAGACCGTAAATGAAGAAAAAAGTATTAAAAATCGTAAAAAGTCATGCGGTATTTTATATGACCCAATTTTCTGCTTAAATAATTTTTCAAATTTTGAAGAAGAAGAAAAAATGCAAAACACATTTAATTTTTAACCAAAAAATATTCTTTTTTTTTATTTTTAGTCCAACCCAGAAATATATTTTTTGAAACGTCTGGTAAATTTTAAAAAGAAATAATTAACGTTTTACACTTTAAAAAATATATTTAAGATTTGTAAAATTTTTACAGGCACCGTAAAATTTCAGAGAAAAACTGCGTTAAAAAATGCCAAAAATAAAACAGCGAATAAGAGCAAAGTTTTTTCTTTTTTAAAAAGACTTAATTCAATTTTGTAGCAGATGGAAAATTTTATTATTATTAATCACAGATATTTTGGTTAAAAGTGTGAAAATTGAAATTAAACAAAAACAAAAGAAGGAATGAGAAATAAAATGAATACGTAAAATGTTTTTTTGTTTTTACCATTTTTGGGCATGTACAGTAATACCAAGCATGCCTTCAGGCATATTTCCAAAATGATTCATTCATTAATATTTAATTAATTAATGTTGTTGTTGGGGTAGTAATAGTAGCCAAATACGGTTGAACAATTCTTCATTACTTAAAAGTGGAGTGATGTTTATTTAAATATCTAAATCGTAATTAATTTAATTAAAAATCGTAATGAAATTAATTGTGTTATGTTTACAACAGTGGCCTAAAATGTTTGGTCACGCATGCAGGAGCTTACTGTAGCCAAGGTTCATTGACATATTTGATATTTTGTGGGGGAATATTTATTTAGTTTGTATGGATTGGCCCTTGTTTAACTCTTTTAAAGTTGCAGTAAATCAAAAAAATATTTTTACAATTTTGAGGAGGCACTGATTCGAACCTTCACACCCTTTACCGGAGTTCAGTCTGTGGCACAATTTCTGTGGGAGTAATTGTAATTACAATTAGAAAGTTTTTATGTTATAATTTATGGCGTAAACCTGTTTGTTAAACAGGGCATACTTTTTTCAACAGCAATGATATTTAATTTTGCAAAAAAGTATAATGTTTTATAAAAACTATTTCTAAACTTTAAAAGGAATACTGTAGGTATTGTGTACTTCACTGAAAAAAAAACACTTACATAAATTGAGTTATTACATAAAATTTTGTAAGAAATCTGCACGTTAAACCAATGTAAAGCATTTTTTTACACTTTCGTACACTATCTGTACGAAAGTGTAAAAAAGTGCTTTACATATCCCTTGCGTGCAGATTTATTACGTATATGTAATAAAAATCGTATGTTTCAAAAACATAATGGGGTATTACATAAACGTAAGAAGAATTTGTACGTAAACGTAATGGAAGTTGTACAAAAACGTAATGGAAGTTGTACAAAAACGTAATGGAAGTTGTACAAAAACGTAATGGAAGTTGTACATAAACGTAATGGAAGTTGTACATAAACGTAATGGAAGTTGTACATAAACGTAATAGAAGTTGTATGCAAAATATCAACTGCCACCGATAAAATTTTTTTCCCGGCGATTTGAGACATTTGCAACATTTTTGGTTTTTATGCAAATTTTTGCATCTACTCATCCCAAAATCTTACCCCTATTTAACCCTATATCTATTATTTCAATCCCCTGCAAAAACCCCCAATTACAAAGTAAATTCAAAAAAAAAAGATTTATTAAACAAGGTAACACAAAAACAAAAAAAAACGGTTACAAATTACAAAATAGGAGAATAGGGTTCATGAACAGGAGCAAAATCACGATCAAGGAATCCAATTGTAACAGATCTGCCGAAGGTATTGGTGGTCCAGAAATTGAACATTTGAAGGGTTCTTTCGAAATTTGCAACATATCCAGCATGACTTCGGCGGAAATGAAGGCTCAAAAGGACATCAAGGATGGAATCACCAGGAGTCAAGGTTACGATGGTTGCACGAGAGTGATCATCGATGAGCATTTCAGAGAGGCGCTGAAAGAAAGACATATATGTAATACAAGTTTAAAAAGAAATATGAGTTTACCTTGACTTGGGCAGCAAAGGCTTTTCTTTTGCAGAAATCAGAGACGACGAGGTAAACCTTCTTGAAACAAGGACGACAGACGCGCTTGCGCATATAAAGGTCACCATAAAGAGCCATAACATTTTCAATCAAGGTTGAGTTGGAGGTAAGCCGGGAATCGAACCTAAAATGGAGACATAAGTATGAAACTTTTAAAATTGTATTGATAAAACTTACATGAATTCGGTGACATTTGGAGGAATAAATCTTGCAAAATCTCCAAGCCATCCACGACCAAGGTAGCGTTGATTCAAAATATTAAGGGTAGTAATATTGGTGAAGGCAGGAACAAGGCGTCGAAGTTCTTCAGTTTACAAAGTACCGGAAATCGAAACCAATGTCGTTGAGCGGGCGAATTCTGTCCAAAGATGCACATCAACATCAGTAACATGTTGTCGCTTGTTTGCAAAAACCAAGACAAGGTGACGGTAGGCTTTTCCTTCTCTTAAAAGATCAGCAAGGTCACCAGGATTTGGAGCGATATCGATTTCTTCACGGGTATCCATTTTTGCTGTTGTACGATCTGGACGGAAGGCTAATCTGTAAACTGTGGCGACTGCAGCGGTTGCTTTGAAACGTTCCATTTGTCGAAGGTCTTCATCAGAAAGGTGACCGTTGAGATGCAAGGTTCCAACAGGTTCATTATTTGGAGCATATGCTGTCAAATCCTAAAAACAGTTAAAAATTATTTTGAAAAGTGATATCATTGTCATATACCGTTGAAAAGGCTGAAGGTGAAGGTGTTGCAAACAAGGGTTGTACAGAACAGCAACTTGTTCGAGCAGCAGCAACAGGATGACTTGGAGCAGCAACAGGAGGATGAGTTGGAGCAGCAACAGGAGGATGACTTGTTGGAGCAGCAACACGAGGATGACTTGGAGTAGCAACAGAAGGTTCAGCACTTGCAGCAGCAACAGGAGGATGAACCGAAGGAGGAAGGCTTCGAGCAGCAGCAACAGGTGATTCACCCGGAGAAGCAAGTTGGCCACCAGCACCAGGGTTCTAAAAGTATCAACAAATTAAAAAAACAAAGAAGTAATAAATGAATTACCAAATTCAATTGAAATCCAGCAGGTGCCGGGACGAGCATGATAACCCCGGTTTCGGGGTTAACGAACTCAGCATATTGGCCCGAGGGCGTAGCATCAGAAGTAGCAGACATATCTGACTACAGTACAAATATATATAAAAGGTAACAAGAGGGAACGACAAGTATTAAACCGGAAAAACGGATAAATATAAAAGGAGCACAAAAATAAAAGATAAAAAGTTTATTAAATTTTTACAAAAAAAAGTACAAAATTTAAGGTTACGGTGAAGTTAAAAAGGGCTGCAGCGACCCATTGGATGACGGCTCCAGGAATCATCAGAATCATAGGCATCATATGGATCATAGGGATCATGTTGAACAGGAGGAATGAGGAAGCCAACCAAGTAACGACGGGTGCCAATTAATTGGTACATATCATAAAGGGATCCATTGACTTGGCGATGTTGAAATGCTCGGCGGATGCCCCAGTATTGCAAGGAATTGACGATGGTATCTCCAGGAGTTGAAGTTGTGAACAAGGTTACGGATGCTCCTGGTTCAGTCAATGATTCAAGGCGCTAAAAAATAAAGTTATTATTACAGGTAAAAAAATAAAAATAAAACTCACATGGAAGAATTGTTGAAAGGTTCCAGCACTTGGGAAACAATTTCCAGAAAGAACAAGGAGGTTATACAAGGAGCCAGGATTTACACGCATCTGTGCAACAGTTGTAACAAGGTCACCTTCACGGAAGCATGTTGTTCCAAAACTAAAACAAAAGTATTAAAATCTGAATATAACAGTTTTATAATGCTTACGATAGGCGCCGAACAGCATTAGGAACCATGTTAAGGGCATCAATAGCAGGCATTTCAATTCGAACTTCATGTGGAAGGAAGACAAGGCTTTCCAAAGTTGGCGGGAGCTGAGGAAGTATCTTCTTGATCAAATCAGCAGAAATCCATCGATCAATTGTGATTGCCTTGCAATGTTGCAAAAAGGAGGTCCAACCAATCATTTGGATTTCTTCACGATGATCCTTTGTCATGGAGGAAAGAGAGAAGGTATCCGGGGCATAAACTTTACGAAGATGAGCTCCAAGGGTTCGTCTTTGAATACGTTGTCGGTTGCCATCGGTATCCATAACAAGCGTATGTTGAGGATGCATTTCCATTTTGCGGATTCGAGCATTGGAAGTAGCTGATCCAAAAAATTGGGTTCCAGAGATCAAGGGATCTTGACGATATCCATCGAAGCTATCATGCATAGGATTTGGATCATGTTGATTCATGGATGACAATGTGTGAGGTAGCGGGACTCTTTCGTCTAAAAAAATAACAATAATCATTTGAGTTGTAAAAAATTAAAAAAACTCTTACAGGTTGCACTTTGACCAAATCCACCAGGACCACGACTTTGACCAAATCCACCACTTGGACCACGATTTTGACCAAATCCACCACTTGGACCACGATTTTGACCAAATCCACCACGACTTTGATTAAATCCACCAGGACCACGACTTTGACCAAATCCACCAGGACCACGACTTTGACCAAATCCACCACCAGGACCTTGACTTTGACCAAATCCACCACCAGGACCTTGACTTTGACCAAATCCACCACCAGGACGACTTTGATTGAATCCACCAGGGTTTCGGTCACTACTTAAGCCTTGTTCAAAGGCTGTATTATATCGAGATCGAGAATCAGGTGTCGATGATTGCGGTTGATTTAGTCTTCTTGCTTCAGTAAAGGAATCTGCATATTGTTGAGGTTGGCAATCCGATGTTGAGGCTTCAGGTTCAAAATCATTCCATTCATAATGGGAACTTCTGGGAATCCATTGGTCTAAAATACACAGGCTTTAAAATATTCAAGTATGTATTTTGTATAAACTTACAGCAGAGGAAGCAACAGGAGGTTCAGCATGTGGAGCAGCAACAGGAGGTTCAGCACTTGGAGCAGGTGGCATAAAACGGGCAAGGCGGGCATTCCGAGTTTCTTCCATTCGACGACGCATTTCATCAGGTCCATACTAAAAAAATGAAAATAGATATATACTACAATGACAATGACAAAAAACTAACCTGGGCTTCCAAGGTGGCGAGAGCAAGAGCTCCATCGCTCAAAACAGGAGCATCAACTGGAGCAGAAGCAGCAACTGGAGCAGAAGCAGGTGCTGGAGCAGAAGCAGGTGCTGGAGCAGAAGCAGGTGCTGGAGCAGAAGCAGGTGCTGGAGCAGAAGCAGGTGCTGGAGCAGAAGCAGGTGCTGGAGCAGAAGCAGGAACAGTAGAATGAGTAGGTGCCGGAGCAGAAGCAGGTGCTGGAGCAGAAGCAGGAACAGTAGAATGAGTAGGTGCCGGAGCAGAAGCAGGTGCTGGAGCAGAAGCAACTGCAGAGGCATTAGCATTAGTAGTAGTAGCAGCAGGTGAAGACATTGTACGTCGAACACTAAAAGAGAAAATTGAAGTAATGAAGGCAAAAAGTGATAACATTTTTGTTTATATATAAACGCGGAGGAAAAAAAAGATGAATGGGTTGCATAAATCAAAAAAGATATGCATATCTTTAACAAATAAACATAAACGGGAAGATGTAGTTACGTATAAGGGAAAAAGATATGCAACAAATAAAAGCACGAAAAAAGTTTGGGAAAAAAATAAATATGAAAAAACTTAGAAAACAAATAAATATTTAAAAAATGAGAGAGATAGAAAAAACCGCAAATTGCAGTTGAAATAAAATGAAGAATGAACAAGTTCCTTTTTCCTTTTATTTCTCTCTTCAACTTTTTTTTCGAGAGTGTTCTTCAGGGTTTTCGTTGCGCGACAATTGTGTGTACCAATTGTGCGTACCAATTGTGCGTACCAATTCTGCGTCTCTCTCTCTTTTGCGCGGTTTTTTTTAAATCTTTTCCTTTTTTAAATTTTTTTAAAATTTCTTCTAAGTCTTTTTTTAAAGTCTTTTCTGATTAAAAAATATGGGTACTCGTGCTCCAGAATTCTGGATATCCACTGATGAAATGATTGACGAAGGCCTTCCTGAAATGGTGGATTATTTCAGATTTAATAAGGCCGCGGATAATGTCCCCTTTTTCTGTGTAATATCTTTTTTCTATGTTTATATTCTTAACTAAAATTGTTTTGCATTTTTTCAGATCCACACAGACGAAACCTTTTTGAACATGCTCTCCTTGGATCACCTTGAATGGCCGCAAGAAATGGATATGGCACCTACAACTTCAAGAATAAAAAGAAGGATGCCTGGGATCTATAAAATGACAAAAGCTGAAATGGAACCTGAATCATGTCTTAATGAAAATGGAGAAGAATTGCCACCTTTAACTGGAAAAGAGACGTTGCTGCTGCATCTTCGAAAGATGAAACAACAAACTTTGGACTATACTTTGGATGAAGAAAGGTTCCGAAAGCTCGCCTCCCGCACAAACCTTGAAAAGCAAAAATTGTTCGTCTACAAAGAAAATGTCGCCTTTTCCGTTCTCAACCTTATTGCTGAATCGAATCCTGCATATCCTCAAAAATGGAACTTTGATAATATCCCGGGACCCTTGAAAGCCTTTTGCTCGGTTATAATTTTTTATCTTAATGTTTTGTATATGATTATATTATTTTTAGGGAAATGGAGGCCTCAATGAAATCCTTGGAGTTTCTTCGGCGATGATTTATGCTGGAACAACTGGAACCTTTTCTGCCTGGCATGTTGAAGATCTCGATTATTCATCTGCAAGTCTTATGTTTCCTGATTCTGCGGGAAAAGTAAGTTGCATTTGTATATCTTCAAGAATTATTATTTATGAATAATGTTTTAGGTATGGATCGGCGTTCATCCTGAAGATCAACACAGGCTCGACACCTTCATTTCAACCAAGTTTAGAAAAGGTTGTGCTTCCCCACTTCTTCACAAAGACTTGATCCTTGATATTGATCTCCTTAACAGCCTTGGCATCCGTTGGTACTATTTTGTTCAACATCCTGGTGATATTATCGTAACGAATCCTGCGGCATGTTTTCCAATTTTTTGCTTTTTTCACTGTTTAATGTTTTATTTTCAGGGCCCTCATCAAGTGATTAACCTTGGCTACAATCTCTGTGAATCAACAAATTTTTATGTCTCCCGCCACCTTGTTGCTGCTAGAAGACGTTTTGCATGTAATTGTGAATCCCGGCTTAAAATTTATGATGCTGATGCCTGGAAGCGGTTGGCCACCTTTGTATACAGTGGTGAATTTCAATTTCTTTGTAAATCCAATGGTATTCCTGTCCCGTCTCCTGATGAAGTTGCCTCTCAAATTTTGGAAGAAATAAAGAAACTTAATGAAATAACTGCTTCCCAACCTGCTGAACAACGAATCCCCAATACCACTCTTACGATTGCTGATGTCCTTAAAGCTTTTACACAACAACATCAATCTTTTAATCCCGACGGCGAACGAGATATTCCTGCAACAGCTTCCTGTGAAATTTCTGAAACATCACTTCTGGACGTAACCTCTTTAATGCTACCTTCAACTGAAAATCGTGAACCTTCTCCTAATCAAGCTTTGGAACTTGGCAAGAATCCTGAAAGTTTACAAAAGGTAAGAGTTTATTCTGTTAACAAAATATTTCATCGAACAATATTTTTTAGAATCCTGAATCACCGGAGCCTCATTCAAGTATGTTTTTTTCGAATTATGAACAAGCTTCGCCCTTGTTGTTCGAAACAAGCCAACATTCCCTGTCACCTCCTCATTCTCAAAGAAAAAGAACCATTCCTGCTGAACTTTTTGAAAATCCAGACAAAAAAGCTCGGAGATTTGATGCAAGGGCAGATTTCTGGTCTCAGCTAAGATTTGAAGAAGGACAACGAGAAAGATTTAATTCTTCTCCTTCACCATCGACTCCTATAACTTCGGCTCCTTCAACTCCCCCACCATCGACTCCTCCACCATCGACTCCTCCGCCTTCAACTCCTCCGTCAACTTTGGCTGTTACAAGTGCTGAACCTTCTGCTGCTGCTGCAAATCCTTCTTCAACTTCGGCACCTTCATCTACTCGAAAACCTGATCTCCGAATACAAAATGCTCAAAAAATTAGAAAAAATCGAAAAATTTATGAAGATTATGATGAATCCCGTACCGCAGCCCGTGATACATATGAAAAGAAAACAAAGAGACCCGCAAGAAAAGGTTCATCGACGTCCTGTTGGTTCAAGGATTACGTTCAACGGGCAACGAGAAAAATCGAAACCGCCCAGAAAAAGATTGCTGAATATGCTGCTCGTGGAAGTCAACCTGGTAACTGTAATTGGCAAATGAAACTCGAAAACGCCACTGAAATTAAAAGAAACCTGGAACGCCGGCGCCTTCTTCACAATGTTTTGAAGACAATGTACAACTACTGCTCTGAAGATTTACAAGAACGCCTTAATGAAGGTTACCTTGAAAAGGAAATTTTCCGAGATTTTGTTTATTTTCATTCTGAAGCCAACAAAGAACTCCTTCGTGCATCCTTGGAAGCCCATAACGCCGATTTTTCATATTGGGAAGATGTCCTTCAAAATGAAGAAGCCTGGAATAAAGAATTTGGCATCGACAGAAAATACCGTATTCCTTGTGTTGAATTCAGCAAACTCAAAATTGATCTCCTTGATTTTCTATAATTTGTTCACCTTGTAACCTTTAAATAAAGCTCTTTTTTAATTCAAATGTCCTTCGAATCCTCAACGGTAGGCTTCCGTTTAATTCCTTTTGTTGTTAATAAGTGTGTTAATTTTAAGTACTTTTTAGATGTTCGTTTGCCATCTATGCGATTATGTCAGCTGCAACCGAAAAGATTTACTCGGCCATCTCCGATGGATACATTTACGCATTGCCGATCTCCTATGTGTTATTTGTGATGTAAATTATACTTCAATTGGAAGTTTTCGGCGACACCTTTCGACAAAGCATCCTCTTGGAAACATTTATGCTCCATTCCTTCCACCAAATTATGAATATCCTCCAATTGCTGCTCCACAGCCTGCAGTTGTTCCTGCTCCGATACCTGAACCTCCACCACAAGAACAAATTGCTATGGATATAGATATGGACATGCATCTTGATGAAATGGACCCCATTGCGGAGGAGGAAGATCCTCCTGCAACATCACGTGATGATGCATTTGAAGCTTCTTTGATACCTTTTATGGATTCCCTTTTTAACAAATGGTTAGAATTTGTAAGCCATCCTGACTCTACGGTTAAATCAGCTGATCTTTTATGTAATATGATAATGGATTCCGCCAAAGATGCCTTTCATCTCACTCAGCCATTGATGCCACCAGATTTCTTCATTGATGGAATGACAAGAGATGCATTTAAACCCTTTTCATCAGAATATCGACGAAGAAGATACCTTGAAACTCGAGGCTTGTATACGAAACCTGAAGAATATTTAATCAATATTGAACATGTTACTGCTGGTACTCCTCGAGGTGATGCTCTTCGTGAAAGAAGAAACATGGTTGCTGTTATTCCAATTGAAAAAACTCTTGTTGATATTTTGTCAATAGAAACAATTGCTGATGCCCTTGTAATGCCCTCCGAGTTTACGAATAGTCCTGATTTATGTCATCCTTTTGCTGGTAGAAGAGCACAAAACCTTTTTACTGTAAGTTTTTTATACAATTGATATTTAAACTTTTGAAGTAATTATATTTTGTTTTTAGGAAATTGGTGAAGATTGCCTCCTCATTGAACTCTACATGGATGAATTTACGACAACCTGTCCAATTGGAAATACTTCAACAGTATATAAAATGGCTGCCTTTTATTTCCGCCTCCTGAATCTTCCATTGGATATGTTGTCTCTATTGGATCATATCATGCTTGCTTCTCTCGCTCATGCTGTCGATGTGATGAGTGACCTTCAAGAAATTATTAAAGTAACCCTGCTTCATCAACTCAAAAAACTCGAAACAGAAGGCATCACAATTCGATACCGTGGAACAGAAAGAAACTTCAAAGTTATTCTGTATCGCCTTGCTGCAGACAACCTTGGATTCCATCAATTTGTTGGCCTTACAAGATGCTTTAGTGGTAACAATCCTTGTTGGATGTGTACTGAAACAGCCGAAACTTTAAGAACTGTTTGGACATTGAATCCTCAAAAACTTCGAACCCGCCGACAATATGATCGCCTTACCACAACTGGAACTCCTCAACAACGGCTTCAGTATGGAATCACCGCACCCTGTTGCCTCAATGAACTTCGATATTTTCATTGTATGGAAAACTTCAGCGTAGATTATATGCATGACCTTCATGAAGGACATTTCTTGCGCTTTCTTCCCAGAATTTTTCGCGATGCTATGGCTGCTGGTGTAACATTGGATTCAATTAATAATGCAATTGCTGCTTTTGGAGCTGTAGCAGAAGATGGAAGCAACCCCCTTCGACCGATCTACCTTCCCGTGAATCCGCCTCCTAACGGTGATACTCTTGGTGGCTACACAGCAAAAACTTCAGGAACCCTTGTTCGATTTCTGCCTCTAATTTTGAAATGTGCTAGAATTCGCCTCCAGTCTCCTTCATGGCAAGTTTTTATGAAACTTCAACGAATCATCGATATCATATATGCTCCAAAGGTTACTGCAGCAACGATTACCTTATTAGATACCCTGATCCAACATTACCTTCGTGATTACATTGCTATGGGTGGAAAAATGACAGTGAAACCTCACAAATTGTTGCATTATAAATCTGTTATGGAAGAAATGGGGCCTCTTCGTCATCTTGCAACATTTCGATATGAAGGCAAACATCGTAATACAACTGCTTATGCTCACGTTAACCGATGCTTCAGAAACCTCCAAACAACCCTTGCTGACAAAAATGAGCTTAGATTTGCTCACATCCTATTGCAAATGAAAGCTCGTAGGTTACGGTGAAGTTAAAAAGGGCTGCAGCGACCCATTGGATGACGGCTCCAGGAATCATCAGAATCATAGGCATCATATGGATCATAGGGATCATGTTGAACAGGAGGAATGAGGAAGCCAACCAAGTAACGACGGGTGCCAATTAATTGGTACATATCATAAAGGGATCCATTGACTTGGCGATGTTGAAATGCTCGGCGGATGCCCCAGTATTGCAAGGAATTGACGATGGTATCTCCAGGAGTTGAAGTTGTGAACAAGGTTACGGATGCTCCTGGTTCAGTCAATGATTCAAGGCGCTAAAAAATAAAGTTATTATTACAGGTAAAAAAATAAAAATAAAACTCACATGGAAGAATTGTTGAAAGGTTCCAGCACTTGGGAAACAATTTCCAGAAAGAACAAGGAGGTTATACAAGGAGCCAGGATTTACACGCATCTGTGCAACAGTTGTAACAAGGTCACCTTCACGGAAGCATGTTGTTCCAAAACTAAAACAAAAGTATTAAAATCTGAATATAACAGTTTTATAATGCTTACGATAGGCGCCGAACAGCATTAGGAACCATGTTAAGGGCATCAATAGCAGGCATTTCAATTCGAACTTCATGTGGAAGGAAGACAAGGCTTTCCAAAGTTGGCGGGAGCTGAGGAAGTATCTTCTTGATCAAATCAGCAGAAATCCATCGATCAATTGTGATTGCCTTGCAATGTTGCAAAAAGGAGGTCCAACCAATCATTTGGATTTCTTCACGATGATCCTTTGTCATGGAGGAAAGAGAGAAGGTATCCGGGGCATAAACTTTACGAAGATGAGCTCCAAGGGTTCGTCTTTGAATACGTTGTCGGTTGCCATCGGTATCCATAACAAGCGTATGTTGAGGATGCATTTCCATTTTGCGGATTCGAGCATTGGAAGTAGCTGATCCAAAAAATTGGGTTCCAGAGATCAAGGGATCTTGACGATATCCATCGAAGCTATCATGCATAGGATTTGGATCATGTTGATTCATGGATGACAATGTGTGAGGTAGCGGGACTCTTTCGTCTAAAAAAATAACAATAATCATTTGAGTTGTAAAAAATTAAAAAAACTCTTACAGGTTGCACTTTGACCAAATCCACCAGGACCACGACTTTGACCAAATCCACCACTTGGACCACGATTTTGACCAAATCCACCACTTGGACCACGATTTTGACCAAATCCACCACGACTTTGATTAAATCCACCAGGACCACGACTTTGACCAAATCCACCAGGACCACGACTTTGACCAAATCCACCACCAGGACCTTGACTTTGACCAAATCCACCACCAGGACCTTGACTTTGACCAAATCCACCACCAGGACGACTTTGATTGAATCCACCAGGGTTTCGGTCACTACTTAAGCCTTGTTCAAAGGCTGTATTATATCGAGATCGAGAATCAGGTGTCGATGATTGCGGTTGATTTAGTCTTCTTGCTTCAGTAAAGGAATCTGCATATTGTTGAGGTTGGCAATCCGATGTTGAGGCTTCAGGTTCAAAATCATTCCATTCATAATGGGAACTTCTGGGAATCCATTGGTCTAAAATACACAGGCTTTAAAATATTCAAGTATGTATTTTGTATAAACTTACAGCAGAGGAAGCAACAGGAGGTTCAGCATGTGGAGCAGCAACAGGAGGTTCAGCACTTGGAGCAGGTGGCATAAAACGGGCAAGGCGGGCATTCCGAGTTTCTTCCATTCGACGACGCATTTCATCAGGTCCATACTAAAAAAATGAAAATAGATATATACTACAATGACAATGACAAAAAACTAACCTGGGCTTCCAAGGTGGCGAGAGCAAGAGCTCCATCGCTCAAAACAGGAGCATCAACTGGAGCAGAAGCAGCAACTGGAGCAGAAGCAGGTGCTGGAGCAGAAGCAGGTGCTGGAGCAGAAGCAGGTGCTGGAGCAGAAGCAGGTGCTGGAGCAGAAGCAGGTGCTGGAGCAGAAGCAGGTGCTGGAGCAGAAGCAGGAACAGTAGAATGAGTAGGTGCCGGAGCAGAAGCAGGTGCTGGAGCAGAAGCAGGAACAGTAGAATGAGTAGGTGCCGGAGCAGAAGCAGGTGCTGGAGCAGAAGCAACTGCAGAGGCATTAGCATTAGTAGTAGTAGCAGCAGGTGAAGACATTGTACGTCGAACACTAAAAGAGAAAATTGAAGTAATGAAGGCAAAAAGTGATAACATTTTTGTTTATATATAAACGCGGAGGAAAAAAAAGATGAATGGGTTGCATAAATCAAAAAAGATATGCATATCTTTAACAAATAAACATAAACGGGAAGATGTAGTTACGTATAAGGGAAAAAGATATGCAACAAATAAAAGCACGAAAAAAGTTTGGGAAAAAAATAAATATGAAAAAACTTAGAAAACAAATAAATATTTAAAAAATGAGAGAGATAGAAAAAACCGCAAATTGCAGTTGAAATAAAATGAAGAATGAACAAGTTCCTTTTTCCTTTTATTTCTCTCTTCAACTTTTTTTTCGAGAGTGTTCTTCAGGGTTTTCGTTGCGCGACAATTGTGTGTACCAATTGTGCGTACCAATTGTGCGTACCAATTCTGCGTCTCTCTCTCTTTTGCGCGGTTTTTTTTAAATCTTTTCCTTTTTTAAATTTTTTTAAAATTTCTTCTAAGTCTTTTTTTAAAGTCTTTTCTGATTAAAAAATATGGGTACTCGTGCTCCAGAATTCTGGATATCCACTGATGAAATGATTGACGAAGGCCTTCCTGAAATGGTGGATTATTTCAGATTTAATAAGGCCGCGGATAATGTCCCCTTTTTCTGTGTAATATCTTTTTTCTATGTTTATATTCTTAACTAAAATTGTTTTGCATTTTTTCAGATCCACACAGACGAAACCTTTTTGAACATGCTCTCCTTGGATCACCTTGAATGGCCGCAAGAAATGGATATGGCACCTACAACTTCAAGAATAAAAAGAAGGATGCCTGGGATCTATAAAATGACAAAAGCTGAAATGGAACCTGAATCATGTCTTAATGAAAATGGAGAAGAATTGCCACCTTTAACTGGAAAAGAGACGTTGCTGCTGCATCTTCGAAAGATGAAACAACAAACTTTGGACTATACTTTGGATGAAGAAAGGTTCCGAAAGCTCGCCTCCCGCACAAACCTTGAAAAGCAAAAATTGTTCGTCTACAAAGAAAATGTCGCCTTTTCCGTTCTCAACCTTATTGCTGAATCGAATCCTGCATATCCTCAAAAATGGAACTTTGATAATATCCCGGGACCCTTGAAAGCCTTTTGCTCGGTTATAATTTTTTATCTTAATGTTTTGTATATGATTATATTATTTTTAGGGAAATGGAGGCCTCAATGAAATCCTTGGAGTTTCTTCGGCGATGATTTATGCTGGAACAACTGGAACCTTTTCTGCCTGGCATGTTGAAGATCTCGATTATTCATCTGCAAGTCTTATGTTTCCTGATTCTGCGGGAAAAGTAAGTTGCATTTGTATATCTTCAAGAATTATTATTTATGAATAATGTTTTAGGTATGGATCGGCGTTCATCCTGAAGATCAACACAGGCTCGACACCTTCATTTCAACCAAGTTTAGAAAAGGTTGTGCTTCCCCACTTCTTCACAAAGACTTGATCCTTGATATTGATCTCCTTAACAGCCTTGGCATCCGTTGGTACTATTTTGTTCAACATCCTGGTGATATTATCGTAACGAATCCTGCGGCATGTTTTCCAATTTTTTGCTTTTTTCACTGTTTAATGTTTTATTTTCAGGGCCCTCATCAAGTGATTAACCTTGGCTACAATCTCTGTGAATCAACAAATTTTTATGTCTCCCGCCACCTTGTTGCTGCTAGAAGACGTTTTGCATGTAATTGTGAATCCCGGCTTAAAATTTATGATGCTGATGCCTGGAAGCGGTTGGCCACCTTTGTATACAGTGGTGAATTTCAATTTCTTTGTAAATCCAATGGTATTCCTGTCCCGTCTCCTGATGAAGTTGCCTCTCAAATTTTGGAAGAAATAAAGAAACTTAATGAAATAACTGCTTCCCAACCTGCTGAACAACGAATCCCCAATACCACTCTTACGATTGCTGATGTCCTTAAAGCTTTTACACAACAACATCAATCTTTTAATCCCGACGGCGAACGAGATATTCCTGCAACAGCTTCCTGTGAAATTTCTGAAACATCACTTCTGGACGTAACCTCTTTAATGCTACCTTCAACTGAAAATCGTGAACCTTCTCCTAATCAAGCTTTGGAACTTGGCAAGAATCCTGAAAGTTTACAAAAGGTAAGAGTTTATTCTGTTAACAAAATATTTCATCGAACAATATTTTTTAGAATCCTGAATCACCGGAGCCTCATTCAAGTATGTTTTTTTCGAATTATGAACAAGCTTCGCCCTTGTTGTTCGAAACAAGCCAACATTCCCTGTCACCTCCTCATTCTCAAAGAAAAAGAACCATTCCTGCTGAACTTTTTGAAAATCCAGACAAAAAAGCTCGGAGATTTGATGCAAGGGCAGATTTCTGGTCTCAGCTAAGATTTGAAGAAGGACAACGAGAAAGATTTAATTCTTCTCCTTCACCATCGACTCCTATAACTTCGGCTCCTTCAACTCCCCCACCATCGACTCCTCCACCATCGACTCCTCCGCCTTCAACTCCTCCGTCAACTTTGGCTGTTACAAGTGCTGAACCTTCTGCTGCTGCTGCAAATCCTTCTTCAACTTCGGCACCTTCATCTACTCGAAAACCTGATCTCCGAATACAAAATGCTCAAAAAATTAGAAAAAATCGAAAAATTTATGAAGATTATGATGAATCCCGTACCGCAGCCCGTGATACATATGAAAAGAAAACAAAGAGACCCGCAAGAAAAGGTTCATCGACGTCCTGTTGGTTCAAGGATTACGTTCAACGGGCAACGAGAAAAATCGAAACCGCCCAGAAAAAGATTGCTGAATATGCTGCTCGTGGAAGTCAACCTGGTAACTGTAATTGGCAAATGAAACTCGAAAACGCCACTGAAATTAAAAGAAACCTGGAACGCCGGCGCCTTCTTCACAATGTTTTGAAGACAATGTACAACTACTGCTCTGAAGATTTACAAGAACGCCTTAATGAAGGTTACCTTGAAAAGGAAATTTTCCGAGATTTTGTTTATTTTCATTCTGAAGCCAACAAAGAACTCCTTCGTGCATCCTTGGAAGCCCATAACGCCGATTTTTCATATTGGGAAGATGTCCTTCAAAATGAAGAAGCCTGGAATAAAGAATTTGGCATCGACAGAAAATACCGTATTCCTTGTGTTGAATTCAGCAAACTCAAAATTGATCTCCTTGATTTTCTATAATTTGTTCACCTTGTAACCTTTAAATAAAGCTCTTTTTTAATTCAAATGTCCTTCGAATCCTCAACGGTAGGCTTCCGTTTAATTCCTTTTGTTGTTAATAAGTGTGTTAATTTTAAGTACTTTTTAGATGTTCGTTTGCCATCTATGCGATTATGTCAGCTGCAACCGAAAAGATTTACTCGGCCATCTCCGATGGATACATTTACGCATTGCCGATCTCCTATGTGTTATTTGTGATGTAAATTATACTTCAATTGGAAGTTTTCGGCGACACCTTTCGACAAAGCATCCTCTTGGAAACATTTATGCTCCATTCCTTCCACCAAATTATGAATATCCTCCAATTGCTGCTCCACAGCCTGCAGTTGTTCCTGCTCCGATACCTGAACCTCCACCACAAGAACAAATTGCTATGGATATAGATATGGACATGCATCTTGATGAAATGGACCCCATTGCGGAGGAGGAAGATCCTCCTGCAACATCACGTGATGATGCATTTGAAGCTTCTTTGATACCTTTTATGGATTCCCTTTTTAACAAATGGTTAGAATTTGTAAGCCATCCTGACTCTACGGTTAAATCAGCTGATCTTTTATGTAATATGATAATGGATTCCGCCAAAGATGCCTTTCATCTCACTCAGCCATTGATGCCACCAGATTTCTTCATTGATGGAATGACAAGAGATGCATTTAAACCCTTTTCATCAGAATATCGACGAAGAAGATACCTTGAAACTCGAGGCTTGTATACGAAACCTGAAGAATATTTAATCAATATTGAACATGTTACTGCTGGTACTCCTCGAGGTGATGCTCTTCGTGAAAGAAGAAACATGGTTGCTGTTATTCCAATTGAAAAAACTCTTGTTGATATTTTGTCAATAGAAACAATTGCTGATGCCCTTGTAATGCCCTCCGAGTTTACGAATAGTCCTGATTTATGTCATCCTTTTGCTGGTAGAAGAGCACAAAACCTTTTTACTGTAAGTTTTTTATACAATTGATATTTAAACTTTTGAAGTAATTATATTTTGTTTTTAGGAAATTGGTGAAGATTGCCTCCTCATTGAACTCTACATGGATGAATTTACGACAACCTGTCCAATTGGAAATACTTCAACAGTATATAAAATGGCTGCCTTTTATTTCCGCCTCCTGAATCTTCCATTGGATATGTTGTCTCTATTGGATCATATCATGCTTGCTTCTCTCGCTCATGCTGTCGATGTGATGAGTGACCTTCAAGAAATTATTAAAGTAACCCTGCTTCATCAACTCAAAAAACTCGAAACAGAAGGCATCACAATTCGATACCGTGGAACAGAAAGAAACTTCAAAGTTATTCTGTATCGCCTTGCTGCAGACAACCTTGGATTCCATCAATTTGTTGGCCTTACAAGATGCTTTAGTGGTAACAATCCTTGTTGGATGTGTACTGAAACAGCCGAAACTTTAAGAACTGTTTGGACATTGAATCCTCAAAAACTTCGAACCCGCCGACAATATGATCGCCTTACCACAACTGGAACTCCTCAACAACGGCTTCAGTATGGAATCACCGCACCCTGTTGCCTCAATGAACTTCGATATTTTCATTGTATGGAAAACTTCAGCGTAGATTATATGCATGACCTTCATGAAGGACATTTCTTGCGCTTTCTTCCCAGAATTTTTCGCGATGCTATGGCTGCTGGTGTAACATTGGATTCAATTAATAATGCAATTGCTGCTTTTGGAGCTGTAGCAGAAGATGGAAGCAACCCCCTTCGACCGATCTACCTTCCCGTGAATCCGCCTCCTAACGGTGATACTCTTGGTGGCTACACAGCAAAAACTTCAGGAACCCTTGTTCGATTTCTGCCTCTAATTTTGAAATGTGCTAGAATTCGCCTCCAGTCTCCTTCATGGCAAGTTTTTATGAAACTTCAACGAATCATCGATATCATATATGCTCCAAAGG
This sequence comes from Panagrolaimus sp. LJ2414, assembly GCA_024447195.1. Classification (NCBI taxonomy): domain Eukaryota; kingdom Metazoa; phylum Nematoda; class Chromadorea; order Rhabditida; family Panagrolaimidae; genus Panagrolaimus; species Panagrolaimus sp. LJ2414. The sequence goes on from JAMRXY010000018.1 coordinate 1,953,629, forward strand.
TTACTGCAGCAACGATTACCTTATTAGATACCCTGATCCAACATTACCTTCGTGATTACATTGCTATGGGTGGAAAAATGACAGTGAAACCTCACAAATTGTTGCATTATAAATCTGTTATGGAAGAAATGGGGCCTCTTCGTCATCTTGCAACATTTCGATATGAAGGCAAACATCGTAATACAACTGCTTATGCTCACGTTAACCGATGCTTCAGAAACCTCCAAACAACCCTTGCTGACAAAAATGAGCTTAGATTTGCTCACATCCTATTGCAAATGAAAGCTCGTAAGTTTTCACAATAAATTAATTCTTTATACTAAAATTAATTTTTTTAGCTGATTACCTTCAAAGTCGCCGACAAACCCGAAGCCTTGCTAAATTTAAAAAGCATTTGGCAGTTGTTTATGGTCAAAATCCTGATACCCGAGAACCTATTTTCGGCCAAATCTTTAATTTTGATGTCAGTCGTAATCGCCTTTCTTTGAAAATCATGGTCGTCGAAGAGTTTGATGAATTGACTCATTGTTATGTCGTCACAGAAACCCAAAATGTCATAGAAGTGGACGTTGATACCTTGATTTGTCCGGAACCTGTATCTGTTTATCGAAAAACGCGAAATTATATTCGGATGCCTTATTATTTGCCTTAAAAAGTAAGTCTTTCTTTATTCCCTCTTTAAAATTTAAAAATTGCGCACTTTTCAAATTTCGCGCCAAATTTTTTTAACACTCAGTGCGTAGACAGTTTTCCCACCAATACCTACGAACGCCAAAAGTTTGTCATCGTTTTTTGCACAACTCCATTTTTACACCATTTCTCCGACATTGTTTTTTCCCTCTGATTTTTTTTCTATTTCTTTAAATTTTATTAACTTTTTTTCAATTTTTAGTGTATCAACATGCAACTTACTGCATTCATCACTGTCAACGGCTCTAAGCCATCTCGTGTTGTTTATCCCTTTACCTTTGAAAAGGGTAAAGTCGCTGATCTCTGCATCTTTGCTGCTACCAAAACTTCGTCGCCTCCTGATTCCTCTTTCAAAGTAACCTTTAAGGAATCTGGTCCACTTGGGGAACCTTTACATTGGAACGTCGCTTCAGATGTTGATCTCCTTGATGGTGCAGAAATGTATATCACCATTGGTACGTTTTTTAAAGTATCTGCTTTACTCTGAAAGTATAAATTTTGTGCTTTTTAGAACCTCCTTCAGATGATGGAACATCCTTTCGGCTTTCAATTGAAAATCCTGCTGCTGCTGCTGCCAATTCTCAAGCACACTCTTCGACTCCTGGTGCATCACAAACCTTTTTGGATACAAGCATTGGATCATTCTTTGATGAATCATCGAATCCTTCATCCTCTTCAACTCAACGTTCATCAGTCGCTGTACCTATCTCAATAGTAACCCCTGTAAGTTTGTTTACAGCTAACTTGTTCTAAATCGTTCTATCCCTTTTGAAGACCAGCCATGGTACTGCTGCTGACCCTCCATTGCCTAATTTTTCTCCAACAGCCATCCTTACGTCTGTTTATTACAACCGACGACAAGAGATACAAGATGCCTATGATGCTCTGAAGCCTACGGAACCTGTTTGTATCAAAAGCGTAAGTTCTTTGTTTGTACGTGCCAAAGTTTGCTCAATCATTTCAGATTGATGTCCATATTTTCTTTGAACATCCTCTTCGAAAAGCTGGCCTATTTGTTCTCTTGAATCCTCATGAACATACCAGAGAAGCAATTGCTGCTGCTAAAGTCGTCTGCAAAAGAGCATTGGTTGAACTGCTTGTTAAAGCACATCGAATCGTTTTCAAATAAAAATGGAAGTTTTGTGAGACGCTTGGCAAAGTGTTTCACCTCGAGAAATCAACATTTTTTGTCGAGAGAATTTTAAAAAACGAATGCCAAAATGTCTCAAAAAAATTCCACTTCGTTTCGATGTGAAAGCCTATCCAGAGTAAGTATTTTTTTATTTTGTCAATCAAACATTGCATTTGTTTTTTAGTGCCGCCTGTTCTGCTGATGCAGTTAAACCTGCAACCTCATTTTGGGCAGAAGCAACTGGAAATACCTGGTTTTCTGATCTTCGAGCTTCCAATGGATCCCACCTTATCATGAATTCCTTCCGTCAACGCCAAAGACGTACCCTTGATGTTGATAATCCTAAAAACCCATCGAGTCCTGCTGCTAAAAAGCGAAAGCTCATCCAACATATCGATCCTCAAGATCTTGATGCTGCTGCAGTCGCCCTTTCTCGTGCTTCAAATGCCAAGCAAACAAAAGAACTTGTCATTCAAACTGCGTAGGTTTTTTATTGTTATATTGAAAATATTAAACACTACTTTTAGCCAACTTCGTTGCTCCTGGCTTCAAAATTTGGAACATGATAATGCCATGCAGATTCCTGAAACCTTCATGAAGAAGTTTCCTTGTTTTATGGCAAATGCATCCTTGGTAGGTCTTCCCTTTTCAAGTTCTTATATTTTAATACTCTGTGCTTACAGCTCCATGAAGATTATAAATGTAATATGCAGCTCCGCAATCTTCCCGTCGCTGCATTTGATGAAGCCTTCAAGAAGAAGATTCCTGCAATATTCGCTCTTGCAAAATCACATCTCCTTCTTCCATCAGATACCCCATGTCCAACTGACTCCGATGCTGATGCCTGGCTTGCTTGCAAGCTCTTGATCAACCTTGTTCCAAAATATTGCAAGAAAAACAAATGTTGTAAACCAGAACGCCTTTTCCTTGAAGCCTGGGTATGTTTAGAAGTGTCATCATAGTTTTATATTTTCAATATTTTCAGGATTCTTCACATCTCAATACCATGCATCAACAACGACATGAAATGAAACAAACTGCACCTATGATCTATGTCATCACAACCTATCCTTCCACCATGAATGCCTACTATGTTGCAACGGATGACATTGCTCTTAAGGTTAGTATTCTTTATAATTTCTGGATTTAATACTATATGTTTAGGTTCCTGGATGCTTCCTTGATGCCCTTCAAAGCCTTATGGAACTTCATTACGTCTTCGATCTTTCTTATGCCAAAGAATTGAAACCTTTCTTCACTTTATTGGAAAAAATGGCTGGAGTCAATACCAATCGAGCTTTTTTCATCCTTAGTGACCTCCTTTTTGACTTAAATCGTGAAGCCGGTAAGTTTTTCTTGATCGATAATAAGCTTTTACCGACTACATTTTTTTCATATTCAATCGAAGAAGCTGCTTTGTATTCTCCTGCAGCCGATGCCTCTGTCGAAGAACCTCCAATTGAAGCCTCTGAACCTCCACTTGAAGTCCATGAACCTCCACTTGAAGCCTATGAACCTCCATTTGATGCTGATGGTCGCCTTCAATCTCCTGAACCTGGTGAAATTCTTTAAAACCCGAACCCTTGATTTTGTAATGTTTTTTTTTTATTTTTATTGTTTCGTTATGTTGTTTTATATGTTTTTTGATAAAGTTTTTGATGAAATTTTGTGTGTGATTTATGGGGAAGGGGATATTAGGTAGGGTCAAGGGTAGTAGGGGGATGGGTAGATGCAAAAATTTGCATAAAAACCAAAAATGTTGCAAATGCCTCAAATCGCCGGCAAAAAAATTTTTATCGGTGGCAGTTGATAATTTGCATACAATTGCTATTACGTTTATGTACAACTGTTATTACATTTTTGTAAAACTGATATTACATTTTTGTAAAACTGATATTACGTTTACGTACTAATTAAGCTGTACGTTTACGTAAAGCTTTACTACGTTTTCGTACAACTTCTGTACGTATTCGTACAACTGCTGTACGTTTTCGTAATCAAAAATCCTATGTTTTTGTAAAGAAATCTTTACGTTTGCGTAAAGATTTCTTTACATAATCAATTCGTGCAGATTTTTTACGTCTATGTAATGGATCGGCAATGTTTTTTTTTGTAATAAAATATGCTACGTATATGTAATAAAATACGACGTATACGTAAGTGTTTTTTTTTCAGTGTTGAATTTACAAACATTTTAATCTTTTTTTTAAATTTATTAAAAACCAATCTAATTTTCAATTTCTTTAAAAAGCTTTTTTTTTAATGATTAAACTTTAAATTTATTTCAAACATTTCGAATATTTAAATTTTAAAATGTTCTGAGTAAAAAACATTTATTTTTAAAACTTCAAAATTGAAAAATTTAATAAATCAAAACATATTTTTGTTACAATCGAGGAGAAAAAGAATTCTGTGAAGTTGGAGAAATTGAATTTATAAAAATTGGACCAATTACCGGAGTTCGACCAAGTAATTTTGAGATAATTGTTAAAGCAATTTTTTGTGAAATTCTTCGATATGGACCCACAAATAGCATTGTCCCAAGATATGACAACCAACCATGTGATACCATTATTACATTAAAGCATATTCCAATAAGCAAAGATTCTCCACCTGTCCATAAAAATACCGTATACCCAAAAAGGGGAAAAACATAAAAAACAAGCATCATAAAAGTTTTAAAAATGAAAGCTTTGAACATCATCACTTCGGAGCGATATGTTTGAATGCTGACAATGTTTCGAGTGGATTTTAGAATATTAAATAAAAGTACGGTATAAAATAAGCCTAACAATAACAAAAATAGAGAAGACCCAACTTCCAAAAATCCAAGGATATATGAAAGTGGATTTAAATCTGCGACAAATGTTAAATAAAGGGTAGAATCATACTGTAGCAATCTTGAAGCGATTGTTGAATTGATACTGTAACTTCTAAATTTGCCAGGATCATTAACACAGAATGGTACAAGAATTGCAGCAATCAAAATCAAAAATGTCAAATATGAAAGATAAAAAATTGCAAGTCTTTTTGGAGTTTTTGAAAAAAAACTCAACCATGAATCCGGTTTTAAATTTGAAAATTGAAAAATTACCAATGAAATTGTACAAAGTTGAGAATTTGTTAATATAATAAGGGATAATTGAAATATTATCACATTTACTGTTGTACCATAATACTGTAGTTTACCAGTAATAAGACCACCAAAAAATTTTGGTGTTAAAATTGGCGCCCAGAAACAATACAAAATTGAATTTGAGAATGTCGTGGTTCCACAAATAAAAAGCATCGCTTTGTAAATGTAATTTAATTTAATTTTTGCAAAAAAGAAAAAATATATTACAAATGGATACAAAAAAGATATTAAAAAGAAGTTTAAAAATAAGAAATATTGATAAATTTGAATAAATGTTGTTTCTTCAATGCCAAAGAAGTAGGTCACAGGTTTCGGCATTTTGGAATCCATATTTTTTTGTGTGTAAATTTTTTAGCAAAAAATATGAACACTTCAAAAATATAAAAAATGAAAGTAGTTGTAAATTTTCAAATAATATTTTTCAGCAATATAAATCTTCACGTCAAAGCTTGGAAAAAAGTAATATTAATAAAAATGCACCTGTCTTTCTTTGAAAACCAATGGTATTTTCTTGTGATTTTTGGAAAAGTGAATATTTTTTTAATAAAAAGTTAAAAGTTCAGTCATGGCTTTTACTGTATATTTTGGATATTATGAACGATTTATTTACATTAATATTTGATTATTCCAACATAAAATGGAATTATGTATTTGTACTGCACTTGTGTTTTACCATTTTTTTGTTATTTATTTTATGAACAAGGTTTTCAATAAAATGTTAACATGTTTAACATATTTCGAAAAAATATTAATCCCCGTGCGTGCCCAACCCAGGCGCTACCAATTGGAAGGCAATGGGCACACTCACATGAGCTCTCCGCTCGAGTGGAAGGTTCCCGAAAGGGGGTGGTCCACCACCGGGTTGCGCCGGCAAGGATCTTAGATCCGGACACCTAAATGCTAAGTGCAGATGCTGGAAAGTCGCGCCAGCATCGGCCCCCCACGACCTTTGGTCTGATTATGGGGTTCTTTAACCTTTTATAACACATCCTGAACATTTGAAATCAATAAGATCACCCTTACCGTAATTTTAAGGCCAAAATTTTGTAATTTTTTCGTTGTTTTTCTTTCCTTAACATTCAATACGGTTATGTAATGAAACCAATAAAATTATATGAACATTTGCTCTTTATTTTTTGTCATGACAAATTTTAAAAACAATTTATCATTTTACGAAATTTTAAATTGCTTTAAAACTTCTCTCTATTTTTCTTGTAAAATCATGATTTCCAAAAGTCAGATGACTGTCTTAAAAGCTTGAAAATAAATAATAGTAGTTATCACTTTCATTAAGTCTTTATTTATTTATTGTTGGTCATTTTAAATAAAAAATACAAAAAACACATTTCAAAATATCTTTCAATGCATACAAAATTACATTCGTTTATTTTTATTAATCAATCTTAAAAATCATTCAAGCATAATATAAAAAATATATGTTATTTTTGTTAAAATTCTTACACGTATTTTAATTTTGCAGTTACAATATCAAATATACAGTATTCTACAGTTTTGTAAATATTTCAACGATTAGTTTTAAAAATGTGAAGATTGGAAATTTCCTTTCAAGATATTTTTAGGCTTGCAAAAAACATTGAATTTTTTTTTAAAAAACGTCATTGAAACATTTTTTTTAAAGTAATTGTAGTTTTTTTCGTTTCTTGGCTTCTTCTTTTTTTTGAAAAATGAATGAAAAACAGGGACGGCTTTTTTGCAACATTGAAGCCCAAAAAAAGAAGAGACACAAACAGATTCACTGTCTTTTTCTGTCACTGTTTTTCAAAAAAAATGAAATTCCATTTTTGGCACCCGTTTTATTTTACTCCTTTTTTTGTCTGCTTTCTTTTTTGCCAATAAAAGGGTTGAAGCAAAGAGAAAAAGAAAGAAAGCAGAAGCTGCAGCAGCAGCCCCATCACGAAAAAAATCTTCTAAAAAGGACTGCTGTCATTTTTTTTCTTCAAAGGCGTAAAATGGGTTATATTTTTATATTTTTTGAATCCCGACCACACCAAAATCCCTTCCGTTTCTCTTCTTTACTTCTTTTGGCAATGAAAAGAAATGAAAAAAAAGAAAGCAGAGTTAACTTAAAATAAAGGAAGAAAGAAGAGATGCATGAAGCTGCTGCTGAAGGGGTATGCTTCTGTTTTTGCTTAGTTGTCGTTGTCCAATTTCTTCTAAAAGAGTCGTCCCCTAGTCTTTATTTTTTTTTGAAGGCAGCTTTTGCGCAATAATAAAAAAAGTATGTCATTCGTGTTTTTTTAAAAGAAGCAAAAAAATGCCTTTAGTCATGAGAATAAAAATTAAGAATTGTTACAATTTTGAGGTTAAAAGTTTAACATTTTTAATGTTGCTTAATTTGAAATTATGTCATTATTTACTTAATGTTTGTCTAGACTTTATTTTTGAATTTCATGATTGCTTCTATCGTTGATATGTATGTAGTTTAGAAATCATTAAAAATTTAATTATTATTCCCAAAGGTGAAAAAGAAAGTTTTGCAAAAAAGGTCGATGATTAACTTTTAAAAAACCACCGTGATAAAAAAGGGTATTATTTTTATGAGTTTAAAACTTAAAAAAGATATAAACTAGGTTTTTAATTTTTTAGCCAGATTTGCATAAAAAGTTCTTCTGGAATTTAAAAAAAACATGACCCAAAAAGCCTTCTGAAAATTCTCTGCATTTTTTTCAAGCTTTTTTTATTAAAACTTTCGAATAAAGTAACTTTTAAGTTTTTGAAATTTCATAAATTACAACGGGCATTAAAAATACGCATATACGCATTTTTTAAGATTTGTTTACTAATGTCATATTTTTTTCTTTACTGGTTTTTTTGCAAAGTACTTTTAAACAGCGTCAACAAAAAATAATACTTAACAAGCTTCTAAATTAGCTTTTTTGTCGAAATAAAAATTGTTACAATTTTTTCTGTTTTTAAAGCACACACAACTGTGTAATAATATTCTCCTCATTTTTGTTAATAATTTTTATATATTTTTTTTAAAAAGCTGAACTGAAGCAGACAATTCCTTTTTTCTTTTCTTTAAAAAACACGAATTTTTTAAAATCATTTGCATTTTTTATTATCTTCTTTTTCTTTTCTTTCTTCTTTTTTTACCTTTCAAAAATTGTATGTGTTTTTTTCCGATTCCTCTCTTTTTTTGTCTCCCCCAAAAAATACGAATATATTTTTGCCGAAAAAAACTCAACATTCTCTTTATATTTTTTTACTCTTCAAACATTCATTCAAACAAAAGCAAGAAACATTTCTCCCTTCTTTCATGTATTTTTTTTTGTCCCTTTAAAAAATGCGATATAAAAAACTCCGCCCAAAAATCGAAATAAAAATTTATTCTGGAGCAAAGAAAAATCGAATGCCGTCGTGGGAACAAAACTGCTCCTCTTCTTCCTTGCTTCTTTTTTGCTAGCTTCAACAACAACGAAAAAAAGGCATCTTCTTCCGGAAGAAAAAAAGAGGAGACATTCCTCCGGGTTTCTTTTTTTTTTTGAAAAGTCCTCCTCTGTGTTGTGTTTTTGAAAACTAAAATAAAATATTTTTCTTCCCTTTTTTAGCTTTTTTTTCCTATATTACTAAATTGCTGTTGTAGAAAGAAAAAAGGAAGACAGAAAAAAATTCTATTTTTATTGGAAAAATATTTTTAAACGCTTCTTTTTCTCTGTTTTTGTTTTTTTGTTTAAAGTAAATCTGGGTACCATTTGGTGGTACTGGCATTTATTTTTTACTTACGGCTACGGATGTATGTTAAGTGGTTTAAAGTTTTATTATTTTTAAATGTTTAGCAAAAAAGTGCCAAAAATTTAAAGTTGCTTGAGGGGCCAAAATATGATATAACTGTTAAAAACTATGAAATTCTTGGTAGTTACACAATTTTAAAAAGTGGCAAAAATAATATAGTTTTGTATGAAAATCAATTTTATCCCTATTTTACTTTTACTTTAAATTTTTTAGTTATTGAATTTGTATTTTTTCAATTCTAAACTTTGCTCCTTTTTAGCAATAAATAATTTAGTACAAATACGGCTTCAAATGACGCGTTTAAAAAAAATCAATATTTAAATTATTTTTTTTTTAAAAATAACATTTTTAAAGTTTTTGACAAAAATTAAAGTTCTTGAAACAGTCTTTTCTGTATTACTGTAGAAATTTGAGAATCATTTAACACAAAGATAATGTTTCCATGTTTCTAAATATATTTTCCATTATAAACATTTTACCATCAAAGTATATCATCTGGTAGACAAAACAATAAACATCTTATTTCCTAATATATGTTTCTATTTATCGATACCCTTTCATGTCTCAAAAAATTGAGACCTTTCTTCTCTATCAGAAAAGCTGCTTCTTCTATTTCCTCTCCATTAAGCTGTCAAAAAAAAGTTTATTGTCAAAATTTTTGTTTTTTCAAGAGAAATTTTTTACGTGTATTTTCTTTTGAAATTTATTCGTTTTTCTTTTAATATTTTTATTGACTCTTTTAAAATATTTTAGAATCCCTTTTTCAAAAAACGACATTTAAACAACACTTTTTTCTTTAAATTTATCAAAAAAGAAGAAAAAGAAGATAAAAGATGGCTGCCGCTCCACCTGCCCCTGGTGCCGCTGGAGGTGGGCAATCAACAGATCAAAATTTTGATTTTATGTTTAAATTATTGATTATTGGAAATTCATCAGTTGGAAAAACGAGTTTCCTATTTCGATATTGTGATGATTCTTTCACTTCTGCATTTGTATCCACAGTTGGAATTGATTTTAAAGTTAAAACTGTATTTCGCGGGGATAAAAGGGTTAAACTACAAATTTGGGTATGTTAATTTTTTAAGACTTCAATAACGATTGAAAAGTTGAAATGAAACTTGGGGAAACAATTTTTTGAAGGATGAATATTTATAACAGTGATTTTAAATTTTCTGAAAAACACTTAAAAATTTTATTTATAAAATATTACTGTAAAAATGTTATACCCCCAAATAAAGTGTTATATTTTTTTAAAGAGATGATTTTTAATAACATAAAATTATACATTTCGAGAAAACTTTTCTTTCTTCCAAGCTTGTATAATACTATTTATGCAAATTATTAAACCCTCCCTTAATCCATTAAAGAATTTTTCCAATCCTGTAAATCCAAAATTTGTTGCTCAAAATCACTAATTTGCTAAATAACAATTAACATAAATCATTACAATTTTATAGGACACTGCCGGGCAAGAACGATACCGTACCATTACAACCGCGTATTATCGTGGTGCAATGGGCTTTATTTTAATGTATGATATTACAAATGAAGAATCCTTCAACAGTGTTCAAGATTGGTGTACACAAATTAAAACATATTCTTGGGAAAATGCTCAAGTAGTTTTAGTTGGAAATAAATGTGATATGGATGATGAAAGAGTTGTCAGCTATGAACGGGGCCGACAATTATCTGATCAACTTGGTATGCAAATTTATTAATTCGCATAAAATTTAAGATGCCTCAAGGGTTATTTTGACATTTGAATAAGTTGGGAAAACATTTCTGTTTAATTTATGTAATAAGTTATTGTACAGTAATACTCAAGAGCTCGTTTAAAATTTTTTACAGCTGCAGGGTAGAAAAATTTACATAATGTTCGGTTTTGCCTTTAGATCGAAAAAAAATTTCAAGCTCCTGAGTGTCACAGTTATGTCACATCAAAATTAAGGCAAATTTTGGGCAAAATGTCCAATACAAATTTGCATAAACACTTAAGAATTGATTCTTATTTTTTGCAGGCTTGGAATTCTTTGAAACTTCTGCAAAAGAAAATATCAATGTGAAAGCAGTTTTTGAGAAGCTTGTTGAAATAATTTGTAACAAAATGGCTGAATCTCTTGACTCTGATCAACAACAAAATCAACCAAAGGGTCAACGCTTGGATGCTCCAACAACTCAAAAACCTGCCGGACAACAATGTAATTGTTAAACACATTCAAAAAATAGAAGAAAAACAAGCAAATTCAAGCAAGCAAATGCAAAACAGTCATTTTTAATTATTTTGTTTTTAATTATCGATTAGTGTATTTTTCGTCGTTCTTTTTAAATCATTGGAAGTTAAGAATTTTATCGTTAAAAAAACTTTAAACAAGTCAGTGTTCTTTTCTTACAGTAATAATTTTATTTTAAATTTTAACAAAAAAAGAGTCCATTAAAATTTTCTTTAACAATTTTGCTTTATTTCTTAAATTTCTCAGGACTGCTTTAAAAATTAAAATTCTCTCTCTCTATTTTTTCCTACTGTACATTTAGATTTCACTTATAATTTATATAAATGTTTAAAAAAAAGTTTTAATTTATATTATAAAAGTTTTTTAAAATAAATTTTGTTTAACAATTTATTACTGTAAAACATGCACCAAATATGTATGGGTTAAACAAGATCAAAGGAATACATAATTTTGTATATGAAAAATACAATAAACAGTAATAATAGCGGTTAAATGATAAGAGATAATTTATTCATGCTCTTTTTCAGTTGTTCCAATGAGCTTTGATTCAAGATCCGCAAGGCTAATCGCTTTTCCAGCAACAACAGCTTTCCGCTTTCGATATGTCTTTTTATTGAATTTTTTTGTTGTGCCATGAAAGATTGAATCAAGTGGAACCTAAAACATGATAAAGATTACTGTAACAATACGATTGTACCCAAAAATCACAACTTTGATTTTTGTAGATTCATTTTTAAAAAACTTACATGAAGTTGTTCATTTGGTGATAAAGTATCAGAATGTGAAAGGGCAGGACTTAAAGAATTTGTTGGAGATAAATCAAAGCTATTTGGAGAGACGACATGTTTCATTGAAGATTTTTTATCAAGTTTTAGAGGTGAAATTCCAGATGGAAGAAAAACATTATCATCATCTAAAGTTGAAGAAATACCTTCAAAGAAATCATCAGATTGTTGAAAATGTTGATGATATTGCTGTTGTTGTTGATATTGATTATGATTATGTTGATGCTTTTTATTATCTTTGACATTTTCAGATTGCACTAAAAAAGAGTACTGTATTCAGATTTGTTCAAATTGGAAAAAAAGCAAACTTTGAGGAGTTGAAAATGGAAAAACTCGAATTAGCGGTAACCAAGTTGGAGCAGGATTTTGTTGATATGAAGATGGAGGACTAAAGTTATTCTAAAAAAAGGAAAGTTTTTATGGGATAGAACAGGTAAAATTAATATTGATTGTATACCTGTGAACTTGATGATGATAATTTTCTTCCCATTGCCAATGCTTTATGTTGTTCAATTTCATTTTGTTTGTATCGAATTGCTGTCATTGCCTAAAACATTAAAAACATGTGAAAAGTGTATGTCAAGATTTAAAAAATCAAAAGATTATTTTCAGATGCCATCTTCAGATTCCTGAATAATTTTGAAAATTTCGAAAAACGAAAAAAATTAGTTTACGATTTAAGGAATCTGAAGATGGAATCTGAAAATTAGCCAATATGAGTTTTAAAAAAAGTTGATTACCAAAGAAGTTTCTTGTACTGCATGAAACATGGATGGTACATACATTTTATTTTCATGAACAATAACATCCTATAAAAATTTATTGATACAGAAAATTTTTAAAGATTCAGAAGTTTTGAAACATGTTAACTAATTTATTGATTAAATAAATCCTAGAGAGGATCATTAAGATAAATCATTTGCTCCTAATGTTCCAGATCTTTTGATTACCTACATCTCACTTGAAAAACTCAATGGTGTAGTTTAAGTCTAAGCCTACATTATCCTTTTAAACAAATTTCAAAGCTTTAAGATTACGGTAGTTAAAAAAATATTTACCAAACCCCCATAATTATTGAGATTTTGATGATGATGATTATTATTGTGATAATGATGAGAACGATGACCACCACCACCATTTTGATGATAATGATTTTTAGGATGGCTATTTCGGCCATGATGTTGAGAATGTTGACTATTACTTTTTGATGAAATTGGATATCCCTCCGGGGATGATGCTGATGCATTTGGATTAAATAATTTTTGGGATGCTTTAAATTGTGAAACCTCTGGTTTTATACCAATTTCAGATTGTTGTTGCCTTGGAAATTCAAATGAATTCTAAAAAATTTGCATATTGTTGGAACTCAACTTGTTTGATGTTACTTGAGTGGCAAAATTTGAATTAACAAAGGTTTGTTTTTCATCTTTCAATAATGAATCAGATTTATCATTTCCATGTTTATCCATGAATGAATCAGAGCCAGAAAAGCCTTCAATAAAATTTTCATATGCTGCAATATGAAGGGAAAGGGTGCTGCGACTTTTTTTGCTGGCAGCACTTTCAAAATCATTATTCTTTCCATCTTTTTTCTTTTCTTTTTCCCCATTTGATTGAATATTGTATTTTGATGATGGCATATTCAAAGAAGAAAATGAAGTACTTTTTCTTTGTGAATCATTATTTTTGTGGGAAAAATCTACCGATACTTTTTTCAAAGCGGCTGCTGTCCTTTTACACTTTAAAATCATCGAAAATAGAGAAGCAATGTCCTTTTCGCAAAAAAATTTGAATGCATCGGGAAAAAATATGACCAAGTTTTCTGGCGCCTTTTTTAAAAAAACGAAAATAAATTTGTAAAAAAACTAAAAAAAGGACAGCAGCCTTTTTATTCATTTTTATACCGTAATTTGTAGCTTTTTTGTTTTCGAATGTTTTGGAATGCTTTAAAAATGAATCAGAATCTCCAGATATCAAACATTTATGATTTTGATTTAAATTAAGGTTACCGTATTGATCACTGGAGCTGCTATCACGAGCAAACAATTTTTTCTTCGATGAAGAAAAACACTTATCTTTTGTTGTCATCTAGAATTATACAAATTCTTTGATTCAAAAGACTTTGAAGCTTCTAAAAAATTTTAAATTATGCTTCACGACGACGTCATCAGTCACAAAAAAAGGAAAGGAGATGAGCAATCGCATAAGTTTTATGCACCTTACACGGCGGTAAAGATCAAAGGTTGGCAATGACTAAAGAAAAAAGAGAGAGAGAAAAATTTTGATGACGTCTTCATCCTTGAACAGAATGTTACAAGACGGAACAAAAACGGATTTAAAAAAGGAGTCGGATTTCATACAACTTCTTTTCTTACGAAAATTATTGAAAATCAGGAAAATGCATTGTTTTTCCCTGATTATCAGTATCTTTCATAAGAAAATAAGTTGTATGAAATACTTTAACACAAACTTCGAAAATCCTTTTAAAATCAAAACCCAACAAAATTACAACTTTTTATAAATAAAACGCAACTCTCTCCAGCTCAAACTAAAATTTTAAAAATGCAATAGCATTCATTTCAAAAATGATGAAATACTTTTTTTTGATCACGACGAAAGTTGATCATTTCATTTTTTTCTTTAACACTGCCATGGGATAAGGATGGTGCATTTTGTGTAAAATCAAAATAAAAAAGCTTCATCATCACAAGACTGATGCAATTTAAAAAATCAAAACATCGCATGTGTGCGATCGCAAAAATTTTGATGTAACATTTTCAGCATCAAAAAAACAACATAAAAAAGTTCCGTTCTTTTTCAACGGCAAAAACGACAAAAAAATTTGCTGTGTTGTTTTATTTAAAAATTTTTAAAAAGCAACGTTTAATGAAAATGAGATCGAAAAAAAGATAAACGGTAAAAAGATGAAGAAATTTTTGATCGCATTTTTTTTACACAATTTAACTGCTTTCAGTTATTAAAAATTAAAGTTACAGTATTTTTTTCTGTTTACTCATAAACATTGCAAAAAAAACAGTGCTTGCGGTTGTGCATCTAACAATTAAAATTTCCAAACAGATTGTAATCCAAAATTAAAATCAACAATTGTCAAATTAATAAAAAAAATCATATCTGTATTAATGACTTCGATTTGAATACAGTAATCAATTCAAAATGTACTGTAGCACAATATTGCAAATAACTTTTTTTAATAAAGTATAAAAGTATTTTTGCTCTGGTTTTTACAAAGCATTTATCCACATGAATCATTTTAAAACTGTTCTTTAAAATGAGTAATTGCTTTTTTGGGGTTTTTGATTTTCGATTTCATTGTTGAACATTGAAAAACAAAAACTGAACCTCCTCCTCCTCCATTTTCAATGCATTATTCTCAACACGAAAAAAAATCTCTGCTGAAAAACAAAAATAAAAAGTGCTTCGTTGGAGAATCTTTTCTACTTTTTACTAAAAAAAACTATACTAATTTATTTGTATTTATTTATATCAAATTAATATTTTATTTTATTTAATTCTTCTAAAAGAACTTACATCAACAACTCAAATGAAATCTTACAATTAGAAATATATATATGTAATATATACAACTACTAACCAAAAACTCAAAACCAAAGAAAGCCATCATCAACTGATTTTATTAAAATGTTTGGATTAAATTGTTCTGTAAGTTTTTTTTATCTTTTCTTTCTTCTTTCTGTTAAGTGATTAAATTTTGATTTTTTTTTTTTTGATTCATATTTATATATGTATTTTTATTGCTCCTCTTTGTTATTACTCACCCCACCTTTATTTGGCCCTTATCAGTGCGTAACATAAAGATGGTCATAAATTCCATATATTTTTCTTTCTCATGCTTAAACACGTCTTCTGCATTGTATTATTTATTGATTTCCTCAATATAAAATTTTTCACATGCATTGAAAAAAAATTTATTGAATGTCTTAGTCATCATCTTCCTAGCTTTCATTTTTTGTTGTTGTCAAATATTATAACAGCGTTTGATACATCAATTTTTGTGTGTGAATAATGGAACCTCCACGTCCCCAACTTGTCTCTAAACCTCAACAATTATTTCGATCTGTTTTTCCATCAAATATTGGACAAAATTTTGCTGGTATTAGAGGATTGTATAATGAAGATTTAAGTAATTTACCAGAAGATTTTAATGGAATCGATGATGGAGCTTCAACAGTTCGAACCACATCCTCATGGTTAAGTGAACCTCGAACTTCTGCATTTATATTAGATTCTCTTGATTTACAGGTAAGAGAAAGAATCAAATGATGATTTTAAGGATGCATAGAAATATTTTTTACTCTGAATTCTTTGAGAAAATGAGAAAGATAATCCTTTTCTTCTTCTGCTGCTATACCCTTTTTTCATCTTTGATAGGTTTCGTTTACTTGATGATAAAGTCTTTTAGAGAGAAATTCATGTATTTGTTTATTAAACTTGTCTGCAAATGATTCATCAATCTTTTTTTCGAGCACTGAAACTTAATCTTTGAGGCATTTAAAAAGAGTTCTACCATATGATTTCCTTTCCTTGCTGTCTATACATTTCTATTCTTTAAAAATGATCATATTTAACTTATTAACCTCATTTTTCTTTTCTTTCCATTTTTCAATGATAAATCGAGTGTAACTATTTTATTAAGAAAAAAAGCGTAAGATGAGAAACAACCGTTTTGTCAGAAGTAAAAGTGTGTATGTCCGAAAAGAAATTCCTTTTCTTCGACAAAAATATGCGTACTATTTTTTTCTGATTTTTCTAACGTTTTTAACGTACCCCCAACAAAATCAATGTACACATTTTTGCGCACTTAATCGAGTGAGCGCTTACCACCAATCTCCGTTATATCTATCTACTTCTTTGTGTCTCCTCTGTTTTTCAACGTTTTTGCTACCACAAAGAAAAATTCTTTGTGCTTTTTAAACATTTTTTTTGTAAAGAATTGAAAAAAGAAGCACGAGGAAGATGCTTCTTCTTTCTTGTACAAGTTAACACTCATTACTCTTCTTCTTTTTTGGGATTCTTTTTGAAAAAAACGTACATCTTTGCTATAGCCTTTTTTAAACGTTGATTCATACCTTTGTTTTTGTTAAACCGGAAACAATTTTTGCTCTTCGTAGATTTTTTATGACTGACCAAAAAAATCTTTGTTCGACATTTTTTTGTTTGAACACAGTTCCATTTATGCATCGATTGAAATGTTTGTTTTTTACCTTTAACTTCTCTTTTGCATTTTTTTCTTTCGCAGACGAATATCGGTTGATTCACTGTCTTTTTTAATACCAAAAAAGGAATTTAATAGTATTAAAATGATCTTTAAAAATAGCAAAACTCTAGGTCTGTATCATTGTTAAGCTGTTTTTTTAAAAATTCATCCTCTCCTTTTTCCCAATGATACCTTAAAATAAACAAATGCTTAAATTTTCAAAGGTTTGTTTTTACTGTATTTTTCTAAAAAATAAATCTTCTGAAATCTATAACTCTTACAGTAATCATTTCATTACCATATCCTTTTTCAGAAACTGGATCCCGAAGCAATTTTTACAAAACAAGAACGGATTGGCCGTGGAAGCTTCGGTGAAGTCTTCAAGGGAATTGATAATCGAAATGGCGAGGTTTGTTTTTTTAATGTGTATTCTTTTAATATTTTACATACTGTATTCTTTAAGGTTGTTGCAATTAAAATAATTGATCTCGAACAAGCTGAAGATGAAATTGAAGATATTCAACAAGAAATTATGGTTTTATCACAATGTGAATCTATTTATGTAACAAAATATTATGGTTCTTACCTCAAGGTAAATTATTCTGTTTAATTTTACATATTAATAAATAAAAGAAATTTTAAGGGCTCAAAATTATGGATTATTATGGAATATTTGGGAGGTGGTTCAGCATTGGATTTAACGAAAGCAGGAAAACTTGATGAAATGCATATTGCTGTTATTATTCGAGAAATTTTAAAAGGTCTTGAATATTTACATGGAGAAAGAAAAATTCATCGAGATATAAAAGCTGCAAATGTATTGTTAAGTGAACAAGGTGATGTAAAAGTTGCTGATTTTGGTGTTGCTGGACAGCTAACTGAAACTGTTAAAAAACGTAAGTGCCTTTATTTGAAATAAATTTTTTCAAAATTTTCAATCATGTAACACTTCTAATGTCATTCACTTTTAATACAGTAACACCTTCTAATGCTATTCATTTTCAGGTATGACCTTTGTCGGCACCCCATTTTGGATGTCTCCCGAAGTTATTCGTCAAGCTTCTTATGATTTTAAAGCAGATATTTGGAGTCTTGGAATTACAGCAATTGAATTAGCAAATGGTGAACCCCCACACTCCGATTTACATCCAATGCGTGTTCTATTTTTGATACCAAAAAATCCTCCACCTCAACTTACGGGTAATCAATGGAGTCGAACATTTAAAGAATTTGTTGAATTATGTTTGAATAAAGAACCTGATAATGTAAGATTATTGTTTTATTCACTTTTTCACTGTTTGAATTAAATTATATTTTTTAGCGTCCAACTGCAAAAGAATTGTTAAAGCATCAATTTATTCGAAAAGCTAAAAAGAATTCAATTTTATGTGAATTGATTGAACGAGCTGTTGAATATAAAGCAAGAGCAGGTCCAAGCTCCGATTCAGATCAAGATGATGATGCTGAATCTCAATCAAGTGGTGATGGATGGGAATATCCAACAATTCGAGCTCCAACAAGTGAAAGTACAATTAAGCATATGCCTTCAAATAATGGTGACAATGATAATGATGAATTTGCAGATACAATTCGGTTTGTTTTTATCACTTTATAAATGCCTCTGTTACCGTATACTTTTTTTGTAGAGCTCCTCGAAGTAATGGCCGACCTGCTTTAACACAAAATACTCAAGAAGATATTTCACCAAATGGAACAATTCGTGGACCATCATCGAATAATCCAAATGGTCATAATTTAAGTCCAACTGTGGTTGCTATTTCACAACAGCTTCGACAGTCATCACTTCGGTTTGTTTTCTTTAAAGTTGATTTCGTTCCTTAAATTACTGTAGTATTTTAGATCAAATGGAAGTAATGGATCATATGAAGAACGGCAAATGCCTTCAACACATTCCCCTCAACGGGCACAATCTTATCATTCTCATTCAACTACAACAGCTTCAGCAGCACAAAATGCACCAACATCAATTTCAGTTGGATCACCACCTCGTTCGCCACCTACCGTAATTCATCATCGTTCATCAAGTTCTACTTCAAAGCCATCTGCATCAATGCCACCAAATACTCCTGCAACTCGATCACCAAATATGAATGATTTTCGTTCTGCATCTTCTCATGTTGCCAGTTATCAACAGCAGCAACAACCCAAAGAACCTCAACAACAACGGCAACATTATATTCGACATCAATCTCGTGGTAGTGCAGATTCAGGTGGAAATGGAGCTGCAGCAAGAAAGGCAAATGGTTATCCACAAGTTCCATCACATGGTTCATCAACAACAAGTATTGAAATTCTCAATAATACAACAACAACTTCTTCACCATCGTCAGCTCCACGTGATCGTCGACAAGCACCGTCCCGGCCACCTACAGGTTCTTTGGAATGTGCAGTCTTACCTGCCTTGGATAAACTTTCTCGAACTCGACATGGTGGTGCTACAGATCTTCAAGCTTTAGCAACTGCTTTCCGTCGAGCTGAACAAATGAGTCCTGGATTATGTGATCATTTAATTACTGAATTAATTACCACATTAGCATATCCACAAGTTTCAAATTCTGAATTAAGAACTTCCATTGATCGTCTTACAACTTCAAGGTAATTGTTTATATATAATACTGTAGTCGATTAATAAATGTAATTTTAGACATGGTTTACGCTCAAATGGTCATCATTCAGAAGGTTCTCAATAAATTAAAAAACAGCCATATTTATTCACTTTTTTCTTCACTTCAGCAACATGAGTACTCTGCCTTTTTATTTTGTAAAACTTTTTATATCATTTTTGTATGTTTTTTTAATTGATTTACTTTGCAAATTTGAAACAGATTGAATAAAAAAATTTAACACACAAACCATTTTTGAAAAATGATACTGTAATTTTTGCAAAAAGTAAAAAAAGGTAATTAATTCCTGACACGAAACAAAAATGTTTATTTTTTGGAAAAAATTTTGTTGTTTGAAAAAATCAGGATAACTTTCTTGTGTTTTTTCAAAAGCATTGGTTTTTTAAATGAAAGACGACTGTCATCAACAAGCTTCATCAAGTTCTTCTTCTTTGTCTTGCAGTCCGGGCCATTAGTCCAGCAATTGTGTATAGCACATATATATCTTGGCCAACATGTTGAGAACGACCATAATTACGTGCATATAGCTACTATATGCATGTGTGTATGCAATGCGGTTGTTGTTTACGTTTTTTTATGTCCTCGACTTTGTTGTTGTTTTATTTTTTGCACACAAACTAAACTAACTAAAAGAAAATAAATAGATAGGGAAAGCTCCCCCAACCATTTGACACAACAACGAAACCTCGACTTCTCCTTCTTTTTTCTACTGCATTTTTGCATTTTTTCTTTTATTTTCCGTGTTTATTGTATTGATTGATTATCATTTTTGCAAAAACTATCATAAAAAAGTTTTTTTTAGTTTTTATCAATTAAATTATCATCTTTTATAAACGGTGTACGCAAAAATGGCTGAAAAGAATCCTGATTTAAATCAACAAATGGATCCTGAAATTCAACTTAGACAAGCTTCTCAAGATTATGAAAAAGGTTTGTTTATTGAAGTGATATGATTCTAAAGTTTACAAACGAAATTTTTAGGTGTTCCTGTTCTTCGTCGTGGAATTCGTGCTGTTTTCATTGGTCCTGAACGTTCTGGAAAAGCTGAACAAGTATGTTGCTTTTAGCATTATATATTTGATTATGAAACATAAATGTGTTTGTAACTTGTTAACCTACTTATTTCAGGGCGCTAAATTAGCAAAAAAGTATTGTGTTTGCTATCTCAATACTAAACAATTATTGAAGGAAGAAGCTAAAAATGGTGAACCTGATGCACCAACTGTTCTTAAAGTTTTGGAAAAGAATCTTGATTCTGCTGCTTGCAAAACTGGTTTTATCATTGATGGATTTCCTCGTAATATCAGTGAAGCTCAAAAGGTCAGTGTTTTTTTAAAACATTGAAGAAAAAGCAAATGTTTACCACTTTTTTACTCTCTTTTGCAAAAAGAGAGTAAAATTTTTGTTGTCTTGTTTATCTGCCACTTGTTTTTTGCGAAAAACTTTTACATGGCTTTACCTAAAAATTTGTTTAATGGTTTAAAAGATTAAAAAACATTGAACTTTGCTTCATCTTGGATTTTGGATGCTTTTTCAATTTGTTAATGCTTTCATATTTCAGTTTGATGAATTCTTGGCTAAACGTAAAACTGTTCTTGATACTGTTGTTGAATTTGGTGCTCCTGATAGATGGTTATTTACTGGTCTTCTCAATTCAAAAAATCAAGTTGGCAAATATTATTCAAAGAAAGATTCTTACACCAAAGTTGATTCAACCAAGCCATTTTCTCAAGTCGGCTCCAAAATTGATGAATTATTTGCAAAGTAAGTTTTTTTGAACTTCTTATTAAATTTTTCTAATATTTCTTCTTTTTTAGATATGTCACAAATGATAAGAAAGGGCTCTACTACAATAATGCCTAGATTCTCTTCAAACGTATATTTTCTTCGGTTTAGTTGATTTAATTAATACACTTTTTTATTGTGTAAGGAAAAGATGTAGCCTTTTTCTTTGTTTTTCTTAGATACGGTAAAGTGTAAATATTATTATTATTTCGGTTTTGCGTTTTTTCACATGACTTTTTCTTGCTGGTAGTATGAATGAAACTTTTTATATAGACTTTTGCAAACTTTACTCGGAACAAACAACTTCATTATTTGTTGTTTTTTCAATCCAGTCACAAAATTTGGAAACATCAGTATATTTTCCTGCAATTTTTTTGTTTTTCTTGTTATAAGTGATAGTGTTAACTTGCCATGATCAATAACTTTTTTCACATTTCCTGTGGCTGTCAAACTTCCTCCAGAAGTCAATCCAACTTGAAACCATTGCATTGAATCTTTGTCCAAAATCATCAAAGGACCTCCGCTATCGCCTCCTAATGTACCACTTTGTTCACCACCAGCACAAATTTCAGTTTCTTCCTGAATATCAGATGGTACTAAAAAGGTTTATTTGTTTTAATTTACAAAATTGTTGAAATTACTTACATTGATCTGGATCGGTACAATTACAAGTGCAAAGCGTGCTATCGATTACTGTAAGGGTAACTGCATATAATTCATCGGGGACATTAGCGATAATACTGTGACTTTGATTTATTACTGTAACAGTTTTATCAAAGATGCCATAAAATATTAAAATGATACGTACCATCAGCACCTGGAGGTAAGGAAACTTTTAATTGATGAAAAACGTATCCAAACCCAGCTATAACAGCTTTATCACCAATTTTTGGTCTTAAACTTCGACTTAAACAAATACTGCTTACATTTTCATTAAATTCAATTGGGGTATTTAACTGTAATTTATTGAGTTGAACATGATAAAATTCATGATTTCTAAAATATTAACCTTAATTAAAGCAATATCCTTTCCGAAATAATCATGTCCATCTGTTTGAAAAACTGCTGTTGAAGTTTGTGAAACTTGTTCTGGTCGATTTGTGCTACCGTAATACACTGACACAACATCATAATTAATTGTGCAATGTTTTGCAGTTAAAATCCAATTTTCAGAAATGATTGAACCCGTACAACCCATGTCAAGAAAAACTGTCCATGGAAATGCTCCAGATGGCATTGCCGTGCCTCCAATAATCTAAAAGTAATTAATTTATGAATGAATTTTAAAATTTATTTGAGATCTGAGAAAAAAAATCATACCCTATTAGTGCCATATGGTACCTTGAATTGAAGTTTCTTGCTGGGATTATCAAATACACTTCCAAATAAGTTTGTCGCAGATCCGATGCCACAAATTTGAGCTTCAACAGAGATGATGACAGTTGTGAAACAAAAAAGAAACAGCTTCATAACTTTAAAATTTGTTAAAAATAATGTGTAGCAAAAATTGCTTTAAAACTGTGATATTCTACTTATTAAAAATGTTGAACAAAACTTTTAAAAGCGTCTAAAATTTTTAACAAAAAATATGATTTTAATTTTGATGTTGGCTGTTAAAAGCTTTTATTAAATTTTATAATTCAATGTGTGAGAAATATAGAATTGCTTTATTTTGTTATATATTACATCATCATCATCATCATTTTTTATACTGTAATTAAATTAATACCAATCAACAATTTTTCGATTAAAAACTAAAACCCCATCTGGAGCATTGGAATCTGCAGCCAAATAAGCAGGAGTATCGGCACCTTCTTGAATTGTTAATTCTCCTTTGAATAATGTCATCGGTGTATTCACATACCCAGGACAACACTAAAATTTTAAGATTTTGTTTTTATAAAAATTAAAAATTTATTGTTAAAAAAATCTTACAGCAAAAAACTTGATTCCTTTATCTTTAAAAATTTTACTGTGTAAAACAGTTAAAGCAATTTCAGCAGCTTTTGAAACTCGATAAGGAGATTCATGAAATCCATTTTTTGTGCAAGTATCTTCTTTAACACATCTAAAATTACTTAAAATTTTACAATTTGGATACTGTAACTTTTACTGACCCCATATAAAAATCAATAACTTCTTCAATTTCTTCATGACTGGAGGCATTTTTAAGTTTTTGAGCATATTTAGGATTGTAAGTTTGAACTTTTCCAAGTTGACTGCAAATATTTACAACTCTTCCCCCAACTTTTATCAGTGGCAACAAATTTAAAGTTATTTGTTTTGTGCCAAAATAATTTACATTCATTGAAAGCCATCCTTTTTCAACTTTTTCTTCCAAAGTTTTTATATTTTCTAAATAAAAGCCAACACCGGCATTATTTACCAAACAATCAATTGTGCCATGGCATTCTTTGAGGAATGCCGTAAATTCCTGGCATGATTCAGCTGAAGTTACATCCAGCTGATGCCATCGAAGTTCAGATTTTCTGGAATCTCCAAGACTTTTTGTTAATGATTCAACAGCGCCTTTTCCATCTGATTCTTCCAAAGCTGTGATATAAATTATTCCATTTTCAATGTTTGAAGCAAGGTTTTCAACAATACCGTAACCAAGTCCTGTAAAAAGTAAAGTTTGATTTTATTCAAATTTATTGACGCTTACCTCGATTGGCACCAGTTACAACAAAAACTTGATTGAATTTTGGAGTTTCAGATTCAACGAAAATTTGTGGCATTTTTCAAAATAAATTTGCATATGACTGTTACAGTATGACAATGAATAGATGTGTGAATTACCTGAAATAGTTTCTTTTAATCGAATCTGAATTTGTCTCATCAAACAAGATACAAAGTACGAAAAAGATGGGAAAAAGTAAGTTATGGTATTCAACACAATCCCAGAAGAAACTATTTATAGGAATTTTTCAACGTCAAAAAATGCAGCATCCAAAGGTTGCAAATTTTTGTTTTTATCTTTGATGCTGATTAAAGGATTAAAATGGAATTGCAACAGATAAGACATCACTTTTTGATCAACCTTCATATGCAAGAATTTAAATTAGATGATTCAGAATGATCAAAATCATGTGATAAAACAAAACAAATTTAACAGGGTAAAAGTATGAAAATGATCTTTTTCAAAAAAGCTTTTCGTCATCTTTGTAACAAAGACTTTGTTTCTCCTTAATTTTTTCATCCATAAAATTTTTGTCTTCTTCAACAATGTTTTTTATGACCCTTTTGCAGCAAACTATCATTGATATTATGATAAGAAAAAGTTGTCGTCTTCATTTTTTGTTCAATAATTTGCTATTTTTGCATCTTTTAAATCAATGAATAAAACTAGCTTGTTTCAAAGTGATTAACGTTGATCAGAGATCTTTTATTATTAGAAGAATTTTGCAAAGTTGAATTTTAAAAGATCTCTTTTTGTAGTCAAAATTCTTCCTCATTAATTGCATCAAAGAACCAAAAAAAATTTATCAGAAAAGTTTTAAATTTTATTTAAACATGCCAAATCCGATTATTGTCGTCACAGGGGCAAATAAAGGTTAGTTTTTCTTTTCAGAAAAGAAAACAATTCGTTCTTTTAGGAATTGGTTACGGTATTGTTGAAAAACTTGCATCAGTCGTTGATGGAGCTATCATTTATTTAACAGGTTATTCAGTTTTTTGAGATTACCTGTTAATCTCAAAGAATTGAGATTAACAGGTGTTCAATAATTTATTAATTGGATAAGCCTTATCAGGAACAATAAAGAGGATGAAGCTTGTCTCGTACGGATTCCACACGAGATTATGCTACAATATCCCTTAACATGGTTTTCCAATCAATAAATTATTTAATATTCATACCGTAACTATTACCAATTAATTGAATGATTATTTAAGCCCGAAATGAAGAACGAGGCATAGCAGCCATTGAAAAGTTAAAGCAAAGTTTGGCCAATACCGCAAAATCCGAGATCAAATTTCACCAGCTTGATGTTGAAGATAATTTATCATGCCAAAACTTTGCTTCATATCTTTCAAAGGCTCATGGAAAAATTGATATTTTGATTAACAATGCCGGAATTGCTTTACCAAATGCATCCCCAGAAGAACAAGCAAAATCTTCTATTAGCATAAATTATTACGGTACAAAAAGGATAACCACAAATTTGCTGCCACTTTTACATTCTGGATCAAAAGTAATAAATATTTGTAGTCAAAAAGGTATTATGAAAGGGATATATGCCCAGAGGCATATTGAAAAGTTGAAGAATGCTTCCGAGGAAAAAGAAATTGATGAATTTGTTCAAGAATATATACGGTAAGATTTTAAAACATATTTTGGAAGAAAATGAAAGTTTGTTGTCTTAAAAGGACATCAGAATTCAAGATGATCCTTTTATGCTAATTTTGGAATATTGGGGTCAGAGAGTCTGATTCTGTAGAGACTTTAGGAGTTTATAGGCAAGTTTTTGACCTTGGGTTTACCATATGCAAATTCGGTAATTTTAACGCCTTTGAAGCAGCGCTTAAATCTTGTTATCGACAATGGCCATTTATAAGTTATAAATTATAACTTTTCGAAAAAATTTGCTACAGTAATCTTTATTCCACCGGTTTTAAATTAAAATATTCAAACACATAAAATGACAGAGAAAAGTTTACAAATAAAAAAGTGAATAGTTTTTTGATTTATTGAGAGACTTCAGAATGTGGAGGATCTGATCGTACACCATGTTGATTTGAATATTCCCATCCACTTGTTAGACATTCGGCATCCTCGTCATGATGAGTAATTGTAGTCTGACCAGCTTTTGCTTTGAATTCAACAGCTTGTTCAATCAGTTCACATAAAATCGAATTGCTTCCAGCATTTTGAATAAATTGATGCTCCAATAATTCTTTTGCAGTTGGACGCTAAAAATTTATTATTTAAATCATACATTCTAATATTTGATAAAGCTTACATTATCAGGTTCTTTATTTAAACATAATTCAACAAATTCTTTGAATGTTCGACTCCATTGATTACCCGTAAGTTGAGGTGGAGGATTTTTTGGTATCAAAAATAACACTCGCATTGGATGTAAATCAGAATGTGGCGGTTCACCATTTGCTAATTCAATTGCTGTAATTCCAAGACTCCAAATATCTGCTTTAAAATCATAAGAAGCATGTTGGATAACTTCGGGAGACATCCAAAACGGAGTGCCGACAAAGGTCATACCTAAAAATTGAATTTAGTAAATCCAATAAATCTAGTGATAATGGTTTCATCTGATATTTAGCCTTATCGAATCTCAAAAAAGAAACCTACATTTATGAACAGTTTCAGTCAATTGTCCAGCAACCCCAAAATCAGCAACTTTTACATCACCTTGTTCACTTAACAATACATTCGCAGCTTTTATATCCCGATGAATTTTTCTTTCTCCATGTAAATATTCAAGACCTTTTAAAATTTCTCGAATAATAACAGCAATATGCATTTCATCAAGTTTTCCAGCTTTCGTTAAATCCAATGCTGAACCACCTCCCAAATATTCCATAATAATCCATAATTTTGAACCCTTAAAATTTCCTTTATTTATTAATATTTAATTAAATAAGATAATATACCTTGAGGTAAGAACCATAATATTTAGTTACATAGGTGGATTCACATTGTGATAAAACCATAATTTCTTGTTGGATATCTTCAATTTCATCTTTTGCTTGTTCGAGATCAATAATTTTTATTGCAACAAGCTAATATACGGTAATTAATAATACGAATTAGTATAAATCTAAAAACAAACCTCGCCATGTCGATTATCAATTCCCTTGAAGACTTTACCGAAGCTTCCACGACCAATTCGTTCTTGTTTAGTAAAAATTGCTTCAGGATCCAGCTGCTAAAAAAGGATACTGTAATGTTGTAAAAATGCAACTCTAAAACCCTTATAGATAATACCAACCTTTTGATCATCGTCTTTTTCATCTTGCTTCTTTTTGTCAATGTTTTCTTTAACGCTTTGCTTTTCTTTTTCACCAGCAACAGCAGCATCTTCTTTCTTGAAATAAACATATAGCCTTTTGGTTCCAGTTGGTTCACCTTCATGATCTTGCCAAAATTGCCGAGCTGTTTTTTGTTCATCTCCAATTTTGATGTAATAAACTTCAACAAAATGTTTGCCATTTTTAGGGATAGTTTTATCACCATTTATGAAATTGAATGTCACCTAAAACAACAAAAACATATTTTTTTTTAGGGCATAATTTGTTATCTACTGTGTCATATTGAAACAGTATCCTCTCTCTAATAAATCATATACACATAACAAAATATAAAACTTACATTAACAAAAATTGAATCACCATTTTGAAGGATGCCAAGTGGAGGACGAAGTCGAAAAAGTTCATTGTTGGTGCATTTAACTTTGAAAGCGCAACGATCCTTGCTTTTGTTGGTTAACTTGAGTGTTGTTTGGACGGGTTCTTCCCCAAAATTCTTTGATGTAATTGTAAATCGTTCAGTTGGATCCAAAGTTAATGCAAAATTATCCATGATTTTGCTTTATACGTATTTTTTGTTGCTGAAAAAAGTCGAGAACGATAGAAAAGTAAATCAGTTAATGACAAAAAGCTCGACTGATTAAAAAAATGCATGCAAAAGTCATCAAAGAAATGTTATGAAACGTATTATTGTTTTATGCAAATTACACTTTTCATTGAAAAGTTTAAAAAGCTTATAATTACTGTATTTAGGGCTGCAAAAGATAACACCCGAAAAGAACATGGTTTCCCAGAAAGTGGATATGCCATTTCAAAAACTGCTGCAATTGCTTTAACATTTTTACACCATCGCCAGTACAGTAATCGCGGAATTAAATTTAATGCTGTAAGATTTTTTGTATACCGTAATTAGATCTAACATAATACTTAATTTTAGTGTTGCCCCGGATATGTTAATACAGATATGACAAATAATCAACAATTTTTATCAATCGAAAAAGGAATTGATACTCCTGTTTATCTTGCTACAGAATCAGATGTTCCCTCTGGAACATTTATGTATCTTCGAAAAAATATTGATTGGTATTAATTGAAAAAATTATGTTGTTTGGTACTTTAATGGATTCAATGTATTTTGCTTTCACGAAAATTAAAAAGAATAAAATTTCTATGATATTTGGATGTAAGTACTGTAGTTTTGCAAAGTCGAATTTTAAATACCAAAAAACAATCGAAGGGTCAAAAAGCATACTGTAGTTCTCAAAATCAAAAATATTAGTTAAACTGGAAGCTGTCACAGATTGAAATGGCATGGCAGAAAATATAACAAACTGAACAAAACCTTTATAACAAATAAAGCAAATACGAAAAAGTGAAAAACAATAAAGCAAATACAAAAAGGTAAAAAACAATACAGCAAATAGTTAGGAAAAATAGGTAAAAAATACAAAAGTTAAAAATTACAAACACGTTTTCATTTGAAAATAATCAAAAATTTCATTTTATTCAATTTCAACATTTTATTGAACCATATCAGCAAATTTTTTTGCATCAGATTCTTCATTTTCTGCATCTCCATTTGACATATATGTTTTCATGAATTCTGGCATTTTCCCTTGAACATTCTGAAACAAATAATTGTATATTATTCTTAACTAAAAAAATCTCCAAACTTACAGCTGCAATTTGTTTCAAGGTAACAAGTGGATAATCATCAGTATTCTTCATATCCACAAAAGTAATCGCTGCTCCGCGATTTCCATTTCTTCCGGTTCTTCCGCATCGATGAACCCAATTATTATATTCCAAGGGGACATCATAATTAATCACAAATTCAACATTATCAATATCCGTTCCACGAGTTAACATATTCGTGGCAATTAAAATTCGGCATTTTCCATCAATAAATTCTTGCAAAAACTTGTCATTTTCATTTTTACCACGTTTTCCATGAACTGGAACAGCTGGAATTCCATAACAACATAATCGATGTGCCATTAAATCAGCAACAATATTTCTTTTGACGAAAACGATAACTTTTTTCGTGTTATTCGGTGCATCGAAAAGCTTGTATTGAACAAAATGAACAAAAGCATCAAATGGATTTCGAAGTTCATTCTTTCCATAATCTCCAATGATAGCTTTTCCTTGGCCAGCTCCAGTAATCCGCGACCAAGATTTTGTGTCAATTTGCCAAAACAAAGTTCGAACAGATGAAGGAACTTTATTCATTTTTCCTCCACAAAATCCAAAATAATTAGCTTCATCATATAAAGAGAAAACAGACGGAGCAAAAGTTGCCGAATACATAAATGTTGAAAATTTCTAAAAATGAAAAGAAAATATATATATACGGTCCAAAGAACTTCAACCGGAGGAAACACATGGAGCAAGTGTCATTTGGAAATTAGCAAGGCCTTTGATCTTTTCCCGCCAGCAGAAAAAAAGATCAAAGACTTCCCTTAGAAATACATGTATGCCCCTCCAAACAGTGTTCCAATATTTTCGGAACATCGCCGCCGCCACCGGCAAAAATTGAGTTATCGCCGCCGCCAGCGGCAACCCTTTGATCTTCGGAAAATCCCTTTGAACTTTTCAATTTATCGCCGCTGCCAAGCTGCCGGCGGTGGCGGCAAGTAAACACTACCTCCAAAATAAAACCCAACTGATGCCCTTGCCCGATTCCCCCTCCTGAGTCGAAACAACACTTCAAAAAAGTAAACATACCTTGGGGCATTCATCTTTTAACTTTTCAAGAATTTGCAAAAAATCTTTTGATGTTGCCATTTGATCACATTCATCAATAACCAAATACTGCAAATCATTCATATCAATCTTTATTCCTTTCTTTCCTTCTTCTTCCGGTAAATCCAAATGATTCCGAAATCTTCCAATAGAGCAGATTCCAATATCAAAGTTATTTTCTCGAAGATATCTTGTAGAACCAGAAATAAGTTTTACCTTGATTCCAGTACCAACGGTAAGCTTCAAAGCAGTTTGAAAAATATTCGTCACAAGTGGCATTGAATGTCCAAAAATCAAGACCATTGGTTTTCTTGATTTCGAAGGATTTGCTTTAATCCGATCCAAGCATTTTTGAATCAGTGGAGCCAAGTATGCAATCGTTTTTCCAGATCCCGTGGAACTGATACAAACGAAACCAGGAGGATTTGCAAGTCCAGTAGGTGGTGGATTAAAATATGTAACCATCAAAGTTGCGATTTGTGAAGGTCGCATTGATGTTACACCAATCTTTGAAAGATTTTCAACAAGGCGAGGATCAAAAACGCAAAATCCAGATTTTGGAATTTGTGATCCATGAACGAAATCTTTAAATGCGACATCTTCACCATCTTCATCAGCATAGAGTGAACATAAATTGTCACAAAAAGCAAAACGTATTTCATCAGAGTTAAAGTCAAATTGATGACCTTCAGAGACACCAGTGAATTTTACACCAATTCTTTGGCTTCGAGAAGCTTCTTTTTTTGGTGGTGGTTCTAAAATAAAATGTAAACAAAAACAGAGAAAAAAGATATAAACTAACTTTTAATATCATTAGCCATAAATAATAAATGATTAATACAAATAAAATTAAAATAAATCTGCTCGATGAAAAAAATAGTTTGTAAAAAGTAAGTAAAGAAAGTAAAAATTTTTGGGGAAACAAAGTAACAAATTTTTAAATTGGCGCGCGAGAGAACTCGTTCAGTGTCGTTTTGCCAAAAAAGTTGAACAATTTGAATTTGTTGAGAAATTTTTGCAAAATGTATGATTTTTAAGATTTTTTAAGGATTGTTTTTTAAATGAATTGTTTAAGATTATTCATTTTATCAATTATATCTGCTTTGTATAAAAAGCTTAAATGCATTGTTAATGAAAACATTTTATCTCAAATACAATTTCTTTATTCCCATCGAGTCCCAAATGTTCCAAAACTTTTTCTCTTTACAATATTACTATTACTATTATTACTTATATAACTAATGTTATCTGTATTAATAATTTCTTCCACGACTTCAATCTCTTCTTTTTCTTCTTCATGAAATGGCATTGTATTTAATAAAATTTGTGTTACAATTACTCCTTTTTCTAAAATTATTGATTTATTAATTGAATTTTAATTATTAAAATAATTACCGTTAAAATTTGTTAAAAATTTAGGTAGCCTGCTTGGATATATAAAAATACAATAAATAATAAATCCAGCAATTAATAAACCGATACCGTATATCCCAACTTGATATTCCTGAAATCATTGTTACTGTACTTCTTACTGTAATAAGAAAACGTACATCTTTAACTGGGATCACCAAAAGTGAAATACAAATCATAAAAAATATAATTGGAACAAAAATTGGATTTCTAAATGCATCTTTTGGCACAGGGAAATGTTTAAATCTCATATAAATTAGGGCCATTTGGACTACGGTACGTTGCATCCAAACTGCATACGTCATATAATTTAAAACTTGCTCCAGATTTCCAAGAAATGATATTCCTATTGTTACACAGACCTAAAAAGTGTGTAATCAAAAAATGTGACATCTTGTTGTCACGTTTGTGTTACAGTAGTAAAACCGTGACAATCTTTAAAGACATAAGAATGTGATAACTAATAATGTACTAAATTTAAAGAGAAAAGTCCCATTTCAGTGACATGAAAATGTCACAAATTTAAGATTCTGTAACATCAAACTTATGTAACTTCAAGTTTAAAATCTATATTTTACCTCAACAATAACAGCCGCCCGAGGGCTCATTGAAATTGGATGAACGCATTTAAATGCCGCAGGCATAATTCCAGCTTTTGATCCAGCAAATAAATATCGGCTTGAAGTGAATACGGTAGAATTCATTGATCCAAGCAATAAAATAGCAATCAAAAATGGAATGGCATAATAAAATGAACCCAATGTTTTTTCTGCAAAATCCTAAATTTCATTTCAAACATTTAAAATAAATATACGGTACTAACCACGGCTACAGTATCCGAAGCTTTAAATTCTTCAATTGTTAAAACCGAGAAATATGCTAAATTCATTGAAATATAAACGATTGCGGAAATTCCAATTCCTGCAAAAACTGCCAAAGGCATTGTTCGACGAGGATTTTGTATTTCTTCGGTGCCAAAATTTAAAACATCAAATCCATCATATGCAAATAAACCATTGTAAAGCCCCAAAACTATGTCATCCGGATTCGTTGAAGTTCCATTGAAACTGTTGTGAAAGTTTTTGGTTTCACCTTAAAAATATAAAATTAATGCATTTAAGAAAATTAAAAAATGTGTTAAAAATGTTGTTTAATTTTAACCAAAATGAAAGCATGCACTTTTTTGGTCTTGTTTCATTTTTAAAGATTTAAAAAAACGGTAGTTTCTTTTTAGTCAAAAATTAATCAAAAAGTGTTTTGCAATTTACGATTGAAAATGAAATCAGCCGTTCGAAACAAAATATTTTTAGCAGCCTAAAATTACACGATAGAAAAACATTTTTGTTTATTTTTAATTCTAAACTCTTTCATTATTTTTTATCGTGTAATTTCGATTTTCAAAATAGATAATATGAAGAGAGTTTGCAATAAACACAAAACAAACATATTTTTTGTCTTGTAATTTCTTGAAAAAAAACTCGATATTTTCGTAAACAACAGTTGAAAAAAATGGTATAAAAAAGAAGCAGTTTTATTCATTTTTATAGTTTATCATTTTGTTTAATTTTGTTCTTTTAGCAAAAACAGTTTTAGTTCTAATTATTTTGTTTGATTTTAGAATCTTTTGACGCTTCTATAATTATCGATTGAAAAACATGGATCGTGATAGTGACAGCTTTGACAGTATCGATTATCCCGAAGATTCAAGTGGTGACTGGTATTGGGATTCAAATTCAAATGATTCATAAATTTATCCACCGTAAGAAATGATCAAAAACGTTACTTAAAAATGCTCGCTTACAACTAATTTGGTTATTTAATATTTTTATTACAGTATTTTTATGATATTTTAATTATCCTTATTTTACCACAATTTTGTAAAAAATAAATTTTTGTAATCTAAAGGCCCTGAAGAGATTTCACAAATCCCATATATTTAATTTTTAAAAATAAAAAACTCAAACCTTTTACAACTAAAAACCAAAAGCCAGTTCCAATAATAATTAGAATAACAATAAATTTAACGATTGTTGCAAGAATTTGAAATTTTCCCGCAAATTTTTTGAGCGAAAATAAATTCAAAAATGCCAGAGGGAGTAAAGCTGTAAATCCAACGATTCTTGGAAGATTTCCGGAAGTCGATAAATTCTTTTCAAATGCCACATTTATTCCTTTAACAAAATATTCCCCAAATGCCATTGTATGAATTGCCAAAATTGCCGGGTAGGTTAGGGTAGTGGCAACAAATAAAAATGCTGAAGCAATTGGGTGCCATCCAACATGAGAGAGGTATGCAAAATCACATCCAGATTTTCGAATTGAAGTTCCTAATTCAATGTAAACAAGGGCACCAAATATCGCAATAAATGCCCCGAGGGTCCACATTATCAGTGATAGTCCAACACTTCCGGAATGTTGAAGGACAGAAGTTGGGGAGACAAAAATACCTTAAATTTGGAATATCTTATATCTTACAACATTTTATGCTAATTTTTACCTGATCCAATGATATCCCCAACACAATAAGCAATAGCTTCAACAAGTCCAATTTTATTGCCATCATTGGAATGCATATTTTTTTTCAAATTTAAAGACCCAAAAATAAAAGGAACTAAAAATCAAAAAACATCAAAAAAAAACAAGGAAATTCATTTTTTTGCAACAAAGAAAAATGAAGCTGAACATGTATTATTTCATTTCATTTGAGAAAAGCAATGATAAGAACAAAAACAAGCAAAAAAGGTTTTTTGAAGACCAATGTTCTAAATTTATTTATTTTATTAATGATATTAATGATTTTTGCTCATTTTTGTTTGAACTTCTTAATCTTTAGAAATATTTGAATTCTCTCAAAAGTGTTGAAAGGAGGCATAAATTATTCATTAGAAAAAGCGTACTTTGGTTGAGCTTTTTACCGTTAATCATGGTGTGTTTTGGTTTGAGTCTTCCTCGTTGAAGTTATAATGTTGAATCAAAAAAAATTTAGATTTTTTTAAATGGTTAAATTAAATTTTTTAGCAATGATAAAAATTTAAAAAAATTTAATTTTGGTCAATATTTGCCTAACATTATAAAAAATTATGACACAATTTTGTACACGTTTTTGTGGACAGTCATATTTTTTAAAAACATCAGAGACAAAAAAATTTGGACTTCCCTTTTCAAAAAAAGGAAAACAAACAATTTTATCCTTTTCTCACAGCAGCAACGTCAATTTGAGTATTAACAGGATTTAAAAACATGAAACTGTTCGTGAATTATGATCTTTTTGTGAACCCTCAGTTTAAAAAAACCGTATATAAGAAACCCAAAAAATAGAAAAATATCATTCACTTCAACGTTGAATATTACTACTACTAAAAATGTTCAAAGCTATTTTTGCTATTGTTTTTGTTGTGGCTGCTGTTTCAGCTGGACCAATGATGGGACCTCCTGGAGGCCCTGGGGGTATGATGGGTGGACCTGGGGGACCAGGTGGTCCATTAAAAGAACTTGAAAGTGGATTAAGTGAAGAACAAAAACAACAACTTCAAGCTATTTTCAAGAATGAATCTGCCACAAAACAACAAACGAAAGACAGCCTTAAATCTTTCTTTGATGGAATTGGCGGAGATGCTGCTGTAAGTTTTTTACATCATTGCCTCAGGGGCGATGAGTACTGTATCAATATATTTTAGACCAAATTCAATGAAATGCAAACAAAAATGGATTCAATGAAAAGCGAAATGGAATCAAAGGCTTCAGAAGCCACTTCAAATCTTTCAGATGCCGCTAAACAATTGACCACCCAAATGAAGACTATCCATGACAATATGTCCCTTACCCCTGCCCAAGAACGTGATAAAATTAAAGCACTTTTTGATGGAGCTTCTGATGAAGTTAAAAATGAACTTAAATCTGCCCAAGCTCAATTCATGCCTCCAGGCATGATGGGTGGTCCAGGAGGTCCTGGAGGATTCCCTCATTTCCGAACAACTCCATCTGCTTAAAAACTGCAAAAAACCTTGTGAATATCTTTATTTATTACTCATAAATTTAATTTAATTTTGTAATAAAGTTTTTAAAAATCAAATTTACCCAACCTTCATTTCCTTTTAAATGACAAATTTATTGATTTAAATAATCTTTGTAAAAAAATTTATATTTATAAAAATTTACTGTAACTTACATAAAAAAAATACAGTTTTGAATACAATATTTGAAACAAGAATAAATCATATTACAAAAGTTTAAAAATATTTAATACCAATCCGTTGGTTTTCGAAGATAAACAAAGCAACCATCTGGAGCATTTGGATCAGTAGCGAGATAGGTTGGAGTATCAGCACCTAAAATATTAAGTAACGAAACAATGTTATATGAAAGAGATACTGTAACTGACCTTCTTGAATTGTTAAATGTCCGTTATGATTTGTCATATCGGTATTAACATATCCTGGACAACACTAAAAAATTAAACATTACTATTAATATACACACTTTTACAGTATGCAAAAAATCTTACAGCATAAAATTTGATTCCTTTATTACTGTATTGACGACCATGCAATAATGTTAAAGCAATTGCGGCAGCTTTTGAAACTCGATATGAACTTTCTGGAAAGCCATGTTCTTTTCGGGTGTTATCTTTTGCAGCTCTAATAATACCGTAATTATTTACCAAAAACACATTAAAGAATTAAAATCTTACTGTGTATATTCTTTAACAAATTCATTGATTTCTTTTTCATCCGAAGCATTCTTCAATTTATCAATATGCTTTTGATCAAAATGATTTTTCATAATTCCCATTTGTGAGCAAACATTTACAACACGGCCCCCAGGGCGAATAATTGGAATTAAATAAGATGAAACTAATTTTGTGCCGTAATAATTGATTCCAATTGTAACTTTTGCTTGCTCTTCTGCAGATTCTTTTGCATCAAAACCAAAAGCGAATCCTGCGTTATTCACGAGAACGTCAATTCCATCATGGCTCTTTTTGAGGAAATCCGCAAGGGCTTGACATGAAGATGGATCTTCGATATCCAATTGATGAAAACGAATTTCACTTTTCATATTAGATGCAAGGCTTTGTTCCAACTGTTGAAGAGCAGCTTTTCCACGATTTTCATCTCGAGCTAAAAAGAATTGAAAGGTAATTTTTAAAATTTGGGATTTAAAGAAAAAATTACCTGTTAAATAAGTGATTGCTCCATCAACAGTTGATGCTAACTTTTCAACAATACCGTAACCAATTCCTATAATATAAGATTGTGATTAGAAATGAGGTTATTCGAAAGGGTTGTTTCAATTTCGAAGATCTTATATCCGTTAAAAATGAACATGACAAATACCATTTTCAGATTGTAGAAGTATTGTATCCAAATCTAATCAATTTAAACATACCTTTATTTGCACCAGTAACAACAAAAATTTTTTGAGACATGCTTCACAATTTTTTGAGTTTCTGCAGTACCTAAAAATGTCAAATATAACAAGTACATATATTTTAATGAAAGGCAAGAAACAAATCTATTTTTTAAAAATGTAAACAACGAAAATAAACTACAGAGAAAAAACGGAGTGAGAAAAAAACAAGCGTGTAGACTCCTTGTTATCTGTGATATCCGTTTTTATTACGGAAATTCTTATCAAATGATTATAGAAAAACTATTTTTTTACGAGTACTCGATTTAATTCAAAGTTCGAAACATACACAAAATCAACACACACAAAAATGAAAGAAAACCTAACATTCGATTGCAATAAATAAAAAAAAATCCACAACAACAAAAAAGAGAGAGAAAAACGCAATTTGAAAAAATCAACACATTTGAAGTGGGACTGCTGCATTTTTATGCAATTGTTTGTTTGTGTTTTTGTTGTTGAAAATGTCATCCAACACAAAATATAAAATATCAAATTTTTGCTGATTTATTTTTGGTTATTTTGCGTTGAATTTTTTAGATGAAAGATTTATTAAATGAAATATAAAATCTGCAGATCTTTTTTTATGGTATATAATAAAAATTTAAAGGAATTTTCGATTGATTTCGGTCATCAATTTTTGTGGTGAAAAAGTTTCAGCCTTCTGAAATCTTTCTTTAAAGTTAAAAAAAGTTTTTTTCAATTTTCAAATCGCAGCAAGTTGCATTGATTGAAAATATGACACACAAATACTGTAATTACAGTAATCTTTGATAAAGAAAATTTAAAAGCAAAATACAAAAGTGTTAAATTTAATTCATTTTTTAAACGGTTTCAAAAGAGCAAAAATATTGAACACAAAATTTTATAAACGTTTTTGAAGCTTGCGTTTTCTGAATTTTAAAAAAGCATTCAATTTTGCATTTCTGAAGTTTGTGTTTTTCTTCTTCTTTCAAAGGTCTCCTGCAATTTTGCTTTTAAAATTTTATCTTACCCTTGAATGAATCTATTATATCCATTTTTTGCAAAGAAAATAATAATAAAAAAAGACATGACATAAAAGAAAAAAATCCATTCATTTTTACATCATTTTTTTCTTGAACAATTTGGACTCCAAAAACTTTTTTTTGGGACCACGTGAACACGTTTATGGAATGCCAGTTTTAGCTTCTTTCGTTTTTCAGAGTTCACTTCTCGAGGTCGATATTATTAGATTTGGTTCTTCCATTTTTATATTTTTTAAAAATTGAATTGCATCATTTTTTAAAAACCTGATTATTATCAATTTGTTAGTTCCGGTTTATTCAAATTTCTAAGAAGAATCGTGTAAATAATTGTTTCGGTATTTGTAGTTTTCTCTCTATATTTTTACGTATTCTTTTTTAGTAGGTATTAATTAATTACCCAATCATTGCCTAAAAGTGCAGACCAAAAAAAGGTAAAAAGTATTGAACAAAAGTTGTAGTAAAAAGGATGCCATTAAAATGTCGAAAAGTTTTAAAAGGCAATTAAACTTCTCATAAGCTTCCTTTTTGACTGAACTTGAAAATCAGGGATTCATTGAAGGTGCTTTGCGCCACTTTTTACAGTTTCAGCCAATCCCCAGTTTTCAATTTTGGCCACCCTTTGTCCAAAATTAAAAATAAATTTTTATATTTTCCATGACACAGAAAATATAAAAATTGAAATGTCTATTTATTAAAATTTAAATATTTTTCTAAACAGTACATTATTTATCTTCTTCTCGTGATTGAACTCCAAGAACCTTCATTTCCTTTCTTTTTCCTTTGTTTGCGATGTTTGAAGAAGAAAACTGAAACTGACTTATGGGAAATTAGATTATATTTTGGGGGGCCATAATATTTCCTGTTTCTGTCCTGAAATTTTGTTGGTTTTGTAATTCTGCCTTCTTGAGTAAACTCATAAATATTAAACATTACTTAGAAAAGCATTTTTTCATAAGACAAAGATCTCTACCGTAACCTTTGAATTAGGTTTCGTAGTATTTTTCTTCTTCCTTTTTTCACTTGAATTGTTTTTTAGGCATTTATTTTTTTAAATTGAAAAAATTGTGACGTTTTTAAAATTAATAGGTTTTAATAAATCTAATCAACCGTTTGCTTTAAAAATTCTGGAATACTGTTTTTTCATAATTTCAATTTCAATTATAGTTTTTTGTTTCAGGGAAAAATGACGATGATAAAGATAATTTATGTTCATGATTCAAAATCATGAACATGAATTTTACTCCATCCGGAACACATTTTTCAATATCTTTAAAAAAGCAGCACTTAAAAAACTATCGTCATTTTTCAAGGACCCGTTTTTTGAAAATAGATATTTATAACGGATGTTGTAGGTGTTCATTACATAAAATTTTTAAATAAATTTCTTCCAGAAAAACAAATTTATTTTTTTCGCATTGTTACGAACATAAAAAAATTGGTATCAAAACCTATTTAAATTTTTTTCGTTCGTTCGAATTTCTTTTCTTCTTCAACAACTGTTTTCTGCTTCTTCTTTTCTTTTTTGGCAATAACCACTTCAGAAAGAAGAAAAAAAGAAGCCCAAAAACTTCCTGGATTAAATGCTATAAAAAGAATAATAAAAACGTTAAGGTCAAAAAAGAAGAATAAAAAGAACACATACGTAATCATCATCGCCTTTTTTTTAGGCCAAAGATTTTCGTATTTATTATTTTTACATAGCTATTTTAAGGGCAAAAAATTTAAGTCACTCTTCATAACCTTTTTTTTAAAGAAAAAAATTGTGAGCAATAATTTTTCTTTCTTTAATCCTTTATTTTGCTTCTCTCTTTTTTGGAGTTGGACTCTAATGAACCTCGAAACCCGACAAAAAAGAACTAACATCATTTTTTGGGTAAACTTTGTTTTTCAAGCTATTGTTTTTGTTCAAAGAAAACAAAAAATTAGTTTTTTAAAAAGTTTTGTCGCAACTTTTTTTCTTTTGTTTGAACCCCCAGACTTTTACCCTAAAATGTGATTATTAAGTTTGTGGCAGATTAGTGGAAGATTTGTAGCTTTAACAGAATCCATTGTTTTTTAAACTGATATTCTTTGTTTTTTCTTCTTCCTCGTGATGTAAGAATTTTTGAAGACTTCTTCTTCTTCTTTTTCCAAGCCCATGTGATAAAACTGACTGATTTTGTTTTAAACAAAAAAAAAGAGGCGTAAAAGCGTTTTTTTAAGTGTCATATTCTTTGCTAGAAAATTGTTAGGTTAGTGACCGGAAAGATACACAAAGCAGTTAGCAGTAATAATAATAGGGGGCTTTTTCATGGTAAAATAATTATTACGTGTTTGTATGAAGGCATTTGTAATGGATGAAGAGGTTTAATTTTGTGTTGTTTATTTAATGTTGAATTAAAAGCAAATTTTATTTTGAAGACGTTGATTAACTCTATTTCTTGAAATTTTACGTTTTTTATTACCGTAATCTATTTTTACGCTTTTGCTTTTAATAAAAAAATCGATAAAGGTTTATTTTTAACATTTTTGTTTGAAATAATGCCAGTGGCAAAGTTCAACAAATGTCACCTTTTTAGATATTTTAAAATTTGCGTGAAATCATTTTATAGCGTAAACTTTCAAAAATCGTAATCTTTCAAGCGTCTATAATTTTAGAAAATATCTGTGTTTTTTGATGTTTTTGTTTTTTGACTTTATTGACCTGGTTTTTTTAAAAAGTCTACAAAGTATCAAAAGGTTGGCAAAAATTTGTGTTAACCTTTTCTATCTCCCAAAAGTGCCATTGTTGGATGATGATCTTGTTGACCCCTCTCTCTCGAGAGAGATCTCCATTTGTGTTTTCATTATTTTAACTTTTCATATTTTCATATTCAAAAAATTTAAACCCAAAATTAACTCCCCCTGGCTTCAAAGAATCCGTCTTCCAAGATTAAGCATTTCAAAGAAGAATTTTCTCGATTAATATAAAATTTTTGACAATCGTTTAATTTTTT
The DNA here is from genome assembly GCA_024447195.1 of Panagrolaimus sp. LJ2414. Taxonomy (NCBI): domain Eukaryota; kingdom Metazoa; phylum Nematoda; class Chromadorea; order Rhabditida; family Panagrolaimidae; genus Panagrolaimus; species Panagrolaimus sp. LJ2414. The sequence goes on from JAMRXY010000018.1 coordinate 1,994,559, forward strand.
CTCGAGAGACTTTTGCAAATTGCAATTATTCAAAAATGAAGAGAGATAAATAAGTAGCTTCTCTTCCATGGATTCGGCAAAGACTTGAAAAATGGAACATTCTGGATTCGTGAAGTGTGTGTGTGTTTTGAAGTCACAAAAACAAAAACTAAAAAATTCATTCAAGTTTTTCAAAATTTTTTGGAATATTTTGTTGAAAAAAAAATTCCTTTGATGTTTGTAAAACTATCTTTTTTGATCTTTTACACTTGAGATTACTGTAGTTCAATTTTTAAAAAATATTAGAAATAAGGTTTCTTGATTCTTAAGAAACCTTATTTTTGACATTTATTAAGAATTTTTAAGAATGTTGTTTTGTTTTGACGAGATTAAACTTTTAGAAATATTTTTCGAATAATTTTCATTGCAAGTTTTATTCTTAAAATCATTTTTTAACTGTCACTGTTTGAAAAAAATATATATAATTTATTACTAAAATTCAGAATAAAAAACAAACTTCTTAAAACTGCTTCAAAACATTGTTTTTTAAGGTTTCTGCAAAAAAATATAATAATTTTGTTTTGGTTTAAAAATTTTAAAGCCCAAAACAATTTTGCTTTTTATTTTTAGCAATTTTAGTTTTAAAAAGTTTTTTTTTAAAACGTTTAACTTCAATTTAGTATTTATTCTTTGTTGTTCGGGAGCTACAATTGTTCTGTTTTTACTTTTTGTGAAAAAAAAATTTATAAAAAACAAATTTAAATGTTTTGTTTGTTGTTTGAAGCCCTGAGGCTAGCCTCCACTTTCTCATTCTTACTAAGTTCTTTTTTCTTTTCCCATGGGTGTTGTAATGTGTTTGTTGAGATAATATTTATTAATCAACACACAAAAAACCACACACCTTTCTTGTTTTATATTTAAAGATATTTTTGTAGTCGGTTAAATAATAATGAGCAAATTTTAGTGTATTAATACAACCAAAATTTTGTTTGCTTTTTTTCAATGTTTAGATTTTTAATTTTTACAGTATGGTTGTTTTTGAATGAAGGTCAAACAAAAAAAGACGGCGTAAAAATGTGTGCCTTTGTTTGAAAATGACTTTTGAGGTGTTAAATTTTAAAAAGCTTTGTAATTTGTTGTTACAAAAAATTACGTCCTTTTCTTAAATTTAAGCTTTTTTAAAACAAAAATTTAAAAGAAAAAAGGTTCTTTTAAAGAAGGATTACATAAAATCCAAATTTTTCTATTTATTGTGAAGTGATAAAAAAACACTTCACTTCCCTAATCCTCATTATATCCATAATATCCCAAGATATATGAGATCTCACACGTCAACTGTAAATTTAGCGTTTCCTTTTTTAAATCTCTAAAAATGAAAATCAATCAAGCGCATTAAAATTTTAAGCTTTTATCTTTGCTTTTTTTTCCTTTCTCTATCTTTTTTTGTCTGTAAAAAACTCCTCATTTAAAAAAAAGGCATCATCATTTTTAGAAAGAATTCAAAATTCTAAGTACTTCAAAAATGAGGGCCGCGTATTTGCTTTTTAATTTTTACGTCAAAGAATGGAACGTTCTTTTCCCTTTTTTTTGTGCCGAATTTTATCAATTATTTATTTCTTTTGTTTCTGCAAAAACAATGACATTTTTTAAATTTTAATGTTTCAGGTTTTTTTGTCATTGTTTAAAAAAGAATGAAAACTAGTGGATTACGGTAGTAATATTTGTGTATTAATATTGGAGCAAAAATGTTTGAAAATACAACAATCAGCCCTGAAGCAGATCCTGCTGAATGCGGATTAGAGCCACATGATTTCCTAGAGGTAAGAGTTCTAAAATAATGGATTTGGATAATCTAACATATGCAAATTTGTAGATTAAATTTTTCATGGTCAGTGTAATTGGAACTCTGATAGGGTTGTTTGGAATTTTTGGAAATATTTCTACAGTAATAATTCTAACTCGACCTTCAATGAGATCCCCGAATAACATGTTCCTCACAGCTTTGGCGATCTTTGATTCATGTCTAATTATTACGGCATTTTCAATTTATGGCATTGAATATATTATTGAATATTTTGAAGCCTTAAATTTGTATATTGCATGGTTGACATACCTAAGATTTGCATTTGCTTTATCCCATATCTCCCAAACTGGATCAGTTTATGTCACCCTTGCGGTGACCCTTGAACGATTCCTTGCTGTTTGTTATCCCCGACAATCAAAAAGATTTTGTACCAGCCGATTCGCAGCTTTTACCATTCTTGGCGTTACATGCTTCTCAATTTTATTTAATTCAACAAAATTTTTTGAACTTGAAGTTTTTCGAAATGATTTATGTGCCTCGCAAGGAATCAATTGGCAAGCGTATATCCTTCTTCCATCCCAACTTTCCAAAAATCCATTATATGGAAAATTTTATTCTTTATGGATGACCCAAATTATTATGGTTTTTCTTCCATTTTTAATGCTGCTTATTTTAAATTCCATTATTGCATATACAATCAAAAAATCTCTTAAAAGATTGGTAAATAAAAATAAAAAATTACAGTAAGTTTCATTTTGTACTTTGTTAATTAATGGAATGTGGAAGTAGTCATGGGATTTCTTTTGTAAATAATATTTTTGTATTTTAAAAATGTTCTAAAAATGTGTTAAAACATTGTGACTGGAAACTCATGATTTGAAAAAAAATGAGTGGTGTAACATTTAAGTTTCAAAAAATAACTTTTAAATGAATAATAGCTCCTAAAAGTGCCTCAGGGGATTCAGAAACCATTGTAGCCTTCCCTTGATAGTTTATTAAAAGTGCCAAAAAAGCACAAATGTTTTTGTAACTCAATTTGTAACACATTTTTTCGCCTCCGTATTTTATGATTTTTGTCTTAAATGCCCTAAGGGATTTAATGCCTTGGGGCATTTGCAAGTACCGTAATCCTAACAAAGTTATGCTACGATTTTGGGTTCACAGAAATTACTCAAACTGCAAATAAATGAGTTACCGTAATCTGTTAGAATATTTTTTCAAATAATTTTTATTTTTAAAATGCTCAAAAATAAAATTGTTTCAACATTTACCGTAATCATTTTTGTTACTACTAAAATGTGTCTAAACAACAATGTCAATCTACCGTAATCTCTATAAATCTAAATATTTCAGATTATCAGAACTACGAACAAAATCTCGTGAAGCTTCAATTGTTTTGGTTGTAATTGTGTTGATATTTTTATTATGCAATTTTTGGGGATTCTTCATGACCCTTTTGGAACATTTGGTCGGAGTTGATTATCTCATTGATGAACACAAAACTTTTTATACCTTTTCCCGGGAAGCTACAAACTTCCTTGCAATTGTAAATAGCTCAATTAATTTTGTTATTTATATTATTTTTGGAAAAGATTTTAGGTAAGATTTTATTTTTAGATTAATTTTTTGACGTAAAGAACTGTCAAAGGATTACTGTAGCTTCAATTTTTATTCTTTGACTTTTATCATTTAAGTCAAAGAATTTATTAAAGTTTTATTAGCTACGAAAAAAAAGAATAATTTGCGAAAAGATTTAATACGTAATTATTTTTTGCAGACGAGAGCTTGTACTTATTTATGGCTGCGGATTACCAAATTTAACGTTTGATGAAACAAAGCCACAGCAATGCTCACTTTGGAAACGAATTACTTCAACTCATCTTCGATCCCTTAAAGAACCTATCTCCTTCTTAGGATTAAGAATTCTAAAATTGACAAGTTTTGCAAGAAATTTTACAAGTGTAAGTTTTTTTAAGATTACTGTAAATCAAGTACTGTAGCTTACAGTAACCAAAAATTGATACCAGATTACGGTTACTGCAACTACAGTATTTCCGTAGATTCTATATCAGTGATACCGTATCCTCTATTACTGTAACCATTTTCTTTAAATCTCAATTTTTTAGTCAGAAATGACATCTCGCTCAGAAGAAAGTGATGCCTCAACCCATCGAGTTTCAACAAGCAGTACAACAACACTTTCAACAACCGAAAATGTCGAATTTTTACTAAAACCTACAAAAAGTTATCTTCAAGTGCCTTCTGTAAATATTCCTGTAACCGTTTTAACCTATGATTCTGATTCCGATTCAGATTCATTAGTTGGAATTCATTTTGTATAAATTTTATGTAAAATGTTAAATAAAGTTTTGATTACTGTATTTGTTTGATAAGCAAGGGATTTAAATAAGGTTATGGAAGATTTAAATAAATTTGCAATCACGAATTGTCCGGACAATTTAAAAAATTCTTGAAACGAAAATTAATGAGCGCGAAAAAAGAAAACCAAGCAAACACAAAAACGCAGTTTTTCCCGCTTTTAAAAAAACTCTTCTTTGCTGTGATTGTTTTTGCTATAAAATTTAAATTAATTATATTAAATTAAATTAAAAATGTCTTACATGCTTCAGCAAGATGATTATAAAGAAAACGAAAGTTGTTCAACTGGTTTGTTGTTCATCTTTAGTTAAATATATCCCCAAATATCCCATATTTTAGATTCATTGGATTCCTTTGAAAAAATCCCTCCACCACAAGGTGTAAATTGTTTACGAACAATTAATACAACAGAAATCTTGGATTATCTAACACCAAAAGATGAACCAAATACCCGAAAATATCCAGCAATTTCAGTTGCTCGATGCCCAAAAGAGCTTTCACTTGTTTGTTCTTCTTTCTTTGGATTTCAGATATCCCTATTTAACTCTGCTGTTTTTTATAGGAATGCTTACCAGGTCTTTACAATATTGTAAGCTGTAATTTTCGAGAAAATGAAACGCAAAAAGAAGGCAGAGTATTTTTTGCATGTCCGAATAGTCGTGAAAGATTTTTAGCTGATTGGGAAACCAAATATTCAAGCTTTTTTCCAAATGTTAAAGTTTGTGCTTCCAATATTTGCATATTTGAGGTGTTTAAAAAGGGATAAAATTTAGATTCAAACATTGGAAAATTTTGGTAAACTTACTTGGCAGCTTCCAATTAAACGTTTCACATTCCCTGATAAATTTCCATATCCACTTTTTCATCGACTTGCTTGTTGCTTTGGGGATCTTCCAGATAATGTGGATATCAAAAATATGGTAATTTTTGTTTTGGTTGTCGTTAATCTTAATCCTAATTTTATCCCCCATTCCAGGATGTAACCTTCATTCAAAAAGATTCATGGCTTTTTGAACGACATGGTCCACATTTTATTTGTGTTGGAAATCCTGAAAAGCAAAAAGAAATTGAAGCTAAAATTCTTGAAGATTCTGCCCCGATTACGGTAGAACGACCATGCATGGGTTCATGTGTTGCAATTCGATCCCCAAAATATCCTGCTGCTCGAGGAGTAATTTATTCACGTCGATTAAATTTTGCTAATATTTATCTCGTTGATTACGGTATCTCTGAAGAATTCCCTGATTCTTGTTTATCTTCAATAAGCCCGGAAATGATGGAAATTCCATTTTTGGCAGTTCCATGTAAATTGGCAATCTCAGAACCAATTGAACCTTGCCAAGTTAAAGAAGTCTTTGAAAAAGCTAAAGCCGAAGAAAATATTCAAATTAAAAAAGTTTGGTATCGCGGCTTCTTTAATGTTGTTGATGCTTTTAAAGGTAATCCTTTTAATCCATCTTCAAAAACATCAAAAGATACAATAAAATTGTAGATAATTCAAGTTGCCTCGTTGAAATGTTAAATTTTACAAAGCCTAAAAAACCCACAATTTTCCAAGTTTACGATAGAGATGATATTTTAGCATTTAAAAATGATAAAAGAGCAAAAGTAAGATTTTGCAATTATTATTACTTACAAATACCGTAATTTAATAATTAATTTATAGGCATTTGTCAATGCATTGGATCAATTGACATACATTGAATCTCAAGCTCTTTACAAATCTTCTCGTAAACAAAAATAATTTCAATTGTTTTTCGCTTTTTTGTATCACCTTTTTTGATTTGATTTTTCTTATTTGTTCAAAAAAATAAAATGATTTTGAAAAAATCATGCAAAAACTTATTTCACAACTGTTAATCATCAGATTTACTTGAACATTTAAAAAAACAATTGCATTTACATCACTTCCATCACGACTTTCAAAAAAAACTATCTAAAATCCACGTCATCAAACATTTCTCTTCTTCTGTATCACGGCTGCTGTGCGATACCGATATTTTAAAAATTTTGACCGATAGCGATATTCCGATACCTTTTGTGTAAATCTGATAAAAGTTTTTTGATTTTTTATAATGATATATTTCTGTTTTGGTCGTTAAAAAGATTAATATCGCGAACATTTTGTTAGGGAAATAGTTTTTCAAATAGAAAGAAAGAAAAAAATGTTGTTAGTTATTTTGAGCAAAAATATTGTCCCAGAAAAACCCGATACCGATACTCCGATATCGATACCGGAGAAAAGACGACCAACACCGATATCCGGTACTGATATTCCGATACGGTATTTAAGTATCGCACAGCCCTGTTGTGCATTATTAATAAATTTGTAGTATTGATTGATTTTTAAATTTTTGAGGAAACATTTACAAAGAAAAACAAAAAGTATTTCGAAATTTTTCAATTGCCCTTTTTCGGAGCATCTGTGGAGCGACGCCGAATATTTTGTTTCCCGCCTTTCTTGTATCCCTTTTTTCAGGAACATTCGTTTCGAAATCTTCGTGATAATTGTTATTTTTTGTTTGTTACTGTTTTTTTAGCAAGTCAGCGGCTGCAGCATCTGAGTCGCCGCTTCTCAAACCTCGTCATTTGTACATTTTTTTCTTGTTCGGTTTCGGTCGCGTTTCATTTTTTCTCTTATTATTTTTTAAATTAATAGTTTTGGGTCATTGTTTTTGTATTTATTTTTTAGTTTATGACTTTGCTTTGATTAAATACTTATTGAATTCGTTGGTTTTTGTAAAGCAATGATAAAAATAAATGTACCGGATAAAATGTAAACATGATAATTTTTAACTCTTTGTTTCTTAAGTCTTGTGCGTCCGCGTTCACAAAAGATGCGTCACTTCTTTAATTTCCCGCCTTTTGGTTGTTCTTGACGCCTAAATTTTATCTTGAAACAGAAAAGAATACAAAACAACAGTATTTTTGTTTTAGAATAAAATTCAGGCATCAATAAAAAGGTATTAAAATGCCCATTTCTTTTAAGGAACATTCGTTTCAAAATATCATAATTGCCGCGCCTTTTCTGCAACAAAAAACTTTTGTTATTGTTCGTTACCATTTTTTATCGCAGCAGCTGTTTCTGAAAATTTGTTTCTTTGAGTCATTGCCTCATTTGCAAAAATTTTCCGGCTGGTTTTTGGTTGCGTTTCATTTTTTCTCCTTCTAATTTTTTTTATTTAATAATTTCGGGTCATAGTTTTTGTATTTTTCTTTTCTAATTTTTTTCAATCGCATTATTCTTTGCTTCCAATAATCTTCGTGTATGCCCTTCTAGGCATTTGTGTAATCTTTAATTAACGTCTTTTATTTTTTCAGCTCTAACATTGGTTACTAATATGGCTCGAACCAAGCAAACTGCACGTAAATCAACTGGAGGCAAGTTTTTTCTTTTCATATATCGATTCAATATCTAATTACTATTTATTTTAGGCAAAGCTCCTCGAAAGCAATTGGCAACAAAAGCTGCACGTAAATCCGCTCCTCAAAGCGGTGGTGTTAAGAAACCTCATCGGTATCGTCCTGGAACTGTTGCTCTTCGAGAAATTCGTCGTTACCAAAAGTCAACTGAATTGCTTATTCGCAAACTTCCTTTCCAACGTTTGGTTCGTGAAATTGCTCAAGGTATTTTTTATTTTATAAATATTTTTCGGTTAGATTACTAATTGTTATTTTTTTCAGATTTCAAAACTGATCTTCGTTTTCAATCCGCTGCAATCGGTGCTTTGCAAGTAAGTTCTTTACCTATGAATATATCCATCTTTTAATACTTTAATTTATTTTAGGAAGCTGCTGAGGCTTATCTTGTTGGACTCTTTGAAGATACTAATCTCTGTGCCATTCATGCTAAGCGTGTGACAATCATGCCAAAGGACATTCAACTTGCTCGTCGAATTCGTGGTGAACGTGCTTAATCTCTTTTTGGAAAATTTTTTTTTATATTATCATGATTACTCTTTTGTATTTATCCTGTTGAATCTCTTTTGATTAATAAACTTTTGTGTTATTGAAACTTTGTGTTGGGAGAGGGGTTTGGGTTTTTAGATTTACTAAGATAAGTATGTGATTAAGTGAAACAAGCTTTGATCTTAGATTACAAATTATAGTCAATTTTGTATCCACTTATTGTTCTTGTTATAGCAAAATAGACAGTAAATATTTAAAACAACACTTTATAAAAGCTTATACAACGTAAACAGTAGTGATAAATAAATTATCAAACACCAAAATTTGAGACCAAAATCAGTAAAGAATAAAACATGACCAAATAAACATAAATGCAAACAAAGTGATAACAAAATAATAATAACTTAAACTCGAAAGACAACAAAAAAATAGTCATGCAAAATAAAATTTATGGAACAAACGCATCAAGCAATTGCATCAACTCCAAAGGAAGTGTTGTTCGATCAAATAAATCCGTATATTTTTCAATTTTTTGAGTTAATGCAGCTCCAAGAGATTCTAATTGTGGAATTGACCAATTATTTGTACGATTAATGGCCTAAAAATGCAAGCGATTATGATAATTAATAAGATAATAGACTTACAGTAATAACAACTTTTTCCATTTCATCCTTGTCAAGAACAAAAACAGCTTCAATAGGTTTTTCAACAGCAACAGCAGATTCTTGTGAAACAAATTCCATTGGAGTTTCAGAATTTGTATTAACCTCTGGTAAAGTGTCAGATTTAACACTTGGTACATCATTTGAAGCTTCATTATTTGGATCAGCATTTTTGGCTTCTTCATTTTCTTCTTCTTGAACTTTTGCTGCTGATGCATCTTCAACAGTTTCCATAGGTTCATCTTTAGAATTTTCAACATGTTGTTCTTCAGTTTCCTTATTCATTGGTTCTTCTTCTTCTTTAAAACCATTCATAATACTTTGACGGGTACGACGTTGAAGTTGAACAACTTGAGAAGCAGATTTAGAATTTTCCTTTGCACTTTTTGCTTCATCAATCATTTTTTTCATTTCTTCAAGCTTTTCAACAAAATCATCATCAAGTTCTTCTTCAAATAATGCTTCAGTGATATCAAGTAGAGCAAAAGCATTATTTCGAATTAATCGACCTTTGATATCTGTTTCAGGATTATATTCAATTGCATTATGTCGAATTAAACAAATATCGTCAACAAATTCTTGCTTATTCTTGTATTCATTTCGATTGAGTTTTGCCATCATTTCAGTTAAACAAAGAGGATTCTTAATGATTTCATAGTAGTCCTCAGCTTCTTCAATATCCACAGGTGAATTAAAGATATTAAAACGACGATCCCGAATAAGTTTTGAAAGAAGATCACGTAAAAAGATTCGAAAATGTCGAAGGGCATTTTCATATTTTTCTTCGACAACTTTAAGTTCGGCAGCAGAAAGTTTTCTTGTTGGTAATGTGATAACAGCTTTTGGGATTGGTGGATAATCATCAGCTGAAAAATTTGGTTATTTAGATAGACAATAAACAAATAATTTCATACCATTAAATTTAACAGGTTCAACCAAAGATTTGGAAACAATTTCTCGAAAATATTCTTCTCTTTGTTTTTCGGATGGTGGATTAATTTCAAAGAGATTAGAAAATCCAAAAAGATTTTTGATATCATCTGAACAAGTATCAAATGGTTGACGAAGAGTTGCAATCATGAGCAAAGCTGTAAAACCAACAAAAGATTCCAATCGTGAAACAAGCATATTCCAGGATCCAGAAGGAAGAGAAGTTTGTAAAACATCAATATCTGGTAAAAGGAGTACGGTAGGGGTACCATTTGATGTTGATCGAATGGCAGCATGTAAAATTTGATTTAAAGATTCTTCAGGATTTACAGATGAAAAAAGTGTTACACATGAAACTGAATGCATTACAAGATGATCAAGTCGATTTGCAATTACAGGAAGATAATAATGTGTTTGACCTTGATTACCGTTTCCATGAATTAAAAATCGAGCAGCTTGAACACTTGGGGGAGTTTCTAAAGCTCGGACAACTTTTTCCAAATCAGTTTTATAAAGATTGTCAATATTTTGAGGCTTTAAATATCCAAATGGAATACGTTTTTCAAAAATTTCGTGAATTCCAGAATCCATCAAACAACCCAGTCGTGGATTGAGTTGCTTCGAAACACTGAAACTGATTTTGCATTACTGTATCTAAGAGAAAAAAAGCTTACATTGAAACATCTCTTCGACATGCAGGAACGATATTTCTCATTGCAATAGAAAAATGTTCTTGATTAATTTTGATGAGATTTGGATTAACAGCAAGTTTATCAGATGTTAAATAGATATGAGGGAATTTGCCTCGAATTGCAACAAGTACAGCTTCAGTACAAAGGGATCGCAAATCTGCACCACAGTATCCCGAAGTTTTTTCGGAAAGCCATTCCATTTCTGCTTCACTTGGACGATTTTCATCATTCCATGCTTTTGTATGAATATCCAAAATCGATCTTCTTGCAGTTTTATCAGGCAAAGAAAAACGAAGTTCACGATCGAATCTTCCCGGACGTCTTAGGGCAGGATCAATAGAATCAAGTCTATTTGTTGCCCCAATTACAACAACTTCACCTCTTGCATCAAGACCATCCATCAAAGCAAGTAATGTCGAAACAATTGAACTATGAATCTGATCTTGTCTTGAAGATCTAACTGGTGCTAATCCTGAAATAAAAACAGATATTTAAAATAATTTAAAAACATAATGTTTACCATCAATTTCATCGAAGAAAATAATCGATGGACGCATACTGTATGCTTGATCAAAAAGTAGCCGTAATTGTCGTTCAGATTCACCAATCCATTTACTTAAACAATCAGCACCTTTTCGCATAAAGAATGCAACTTTTCGATCACCATTTGAACATTCGTTTGCAAGAGCACGCGCAATGAGGGTTTTGCCAGTTCCTGGAGGACCATAAAATAATATACCTAAAAAATATGGGTTACTGTAATTAACAAAGCAGAACAAGGAATACCTTTAGGTGGAGTAATTTTAAATTTCTCAAAAAGTTCTGGATAAATCAAAGGGAAGAGAACTGTTTCTTTCAATGATTGAAGATGAGAAGTAAGACCTCCAACTTGATCAAAGCCAACAGCTTTATCAATACCCATTGGATCAATATCTGTACAAGAATTTCCACCAACTTGATTAATTTGTCGAAGTCTTTCTTTAACCAAATGTTTTGACCCGCTTAAATCTTTGTCTGTCATGTTAATAGGAAGTAAATTTTGCCGACTTTGATTCATTGATCGCATAAGGCGTCGTTGAAATTTTGCTTCATCTTTTGCATCCCGTTTTGCATTGGTTAATTCTTCATCAGAGGAAGAAGTTGAAGAAGAAGAATATCGACGCTTTCGTTTTTCACGTAAATTCCGTCGATTACCCGTACCATTAACAAATCGTTGACGAGAGAACATTACTGGTGCAGCTTTTCTAAATGGACGACGATGATCAGCATATCGATCAACAGGTGTTCGCTTTTCACGTAAATGATATTGACGAGGTTCTGCAGTACTTTCTCCATCTGATGCTTCTTCATCATGTTCTTCATCTTTAACATCCTCATCTTCTTCTTCATTTTCCTCTTCCTTGCTTTCGATTGTGACATGACGTGGACGACCACGTTTACGTACAGGATGTTCTTCAACGTTTCCTAAAAATCATATTTGTAAAACACGGATGATACACAACAAAGGATTTTACCATTCTCTTTTTCAGTTGTACCATTTAACTGACTATCGAACTCTTCATTATTCTTTTGGAAGCGTGAACTTCGTCGTGGTGTTGGTTTTATTTGAACATCAACTTCTTCATCATCATCCAAATGATTACGACCTTTTGCAATTTTTTCTTCAACAAATTCATCCTCGTCATCATCGTCAATTCTTCTTCGCTTTGCAGATTTCTGCCGTAACGGAGTCAATTCTTCTGCATCCGAATAATTTGCATTTTCATTAACATATTCGGTTACTCGACAACGTCGAAGTGGATATGAATGTTGATAAGAATCGGTATCGGGGGTATGTTTGCGATTTCGAAGTTTTCTAGGTGAACTTTGAAAATCGTCTAATCGAGTTGAAGATTGATTTTCACTTAAACTTTGATAAACAGAATGGCGCGGACCAGGTTTACGTGAACGACCCATATCTTAATACTTCAAATTATTACCGTAATCACAAACAACAAAAATATAAAAACCGTTTACAACAGTTATCGAAGAAAAAAATGAAACAACAACAACAAATCTTTTATTAATAAAATCTCTCTCTATAAAGCTTTTAAGGATATTATAATAAATTTGTAAAATCTTTTTAAATCTATCACACAAACAAATACATGGAATAAAGAAGGTTAAGAGGAAAGTTGACTATAGAAAAAGACGAAGATAAATATATGCTGCCTGAATTGAGTTGATAATTTTCTGAATAAATAAGTTATTTGCAAAGATAAACATTTCTCTAGCCAAACGCCTAAAAGCGTAACAGTCAGTAAACTTGAAAATCAAAGGAAACACTTATGTCACATACCGTATACACGTTATCTATCAACAAAAAAGAAGAAGATTCATTTCACCGAAGATTAATACAAACAAAAAATACTTTGAAAGAAGCAAACTAATACTTTTGAAGACGATCAATCGATTAATTAAAGCCACCACCACCTTGATTATGCGGATACATGTAATTATTATAATTGTTGTACGCAGAATTTGGAGGAAAAGTAAAATATGGATTCTGATATTGCTGTTGTTGAAGCAGAGGTTGAGGTTGCTGTTGCTGCATTTGTTGTTGTTGATGCTGCTGATAAGATTGTTGTGGCTGTTGATGTTGCTGCTGCTGCATCATATAAGGAGAATTCAGAGATTGTTCATACATCGATGTTTGTGGAAATGAAGAATTAAACATTGAAGTAGGAATCGAAGTTTGAGGCATTGAAACTTGTGGAGGATAATTATATTGTTGTTGTTGAATAGGTGCTGATAAAGGATACGATGGACCAGGTTGTGCAGCAGAGGTGAAAACCTCAAAATTAAAAAAAATTATACATTTATGGTCACAAAAAATGCAAAAAAAAATTATTCAAGTTCAATTACATCGTTAATAATTGGTGGAGGTCGAGTTGGTTGTGCACGTGGTAGACTGTTAAATTGAAAGAGATTATTTCTTGTTTGTTGAATTGGTGCCGTATTTGAATGAACTTGAACCGATACAGTTTGAGGTTGTTGAAATGTTAAAGCTGACAGAGCATTTGGTTTAAACAATGCATGAAAGGCACTTCCAGGATTATTAAATGCTGGTTGCTGACTAAAAATGACAAGATTTATCAATGGAGCTGCTCTGCCTCTACACTTACAATTTCTTTGCTGCAACTTTACACAAGAAATCACTCGCAGTATACACCAACACTAAAAAAGGTAACAATTAAATTAAGCATCAAAATAAGAACAGAAAATTACCAGGATGATCTTTTGGTTTAGTCTTCCATTGAGTGGTAACAAATGTGGCAATCCTCGAATCAAGCATTTCAATAAATATTACAGTAATGTTTGAATCTGCAGTTGGAAAAGGTTTAACTTGTTTGATTGATTCTGTAGATACTCCGAGAAGTGTATCCATGTATTTCGTTGTTGCAACTTCAGATAAAGAAACCTTCTTCATAAAAATTACGACCAAACCTAAAAAGTTAAGTAATGGTTAATACTTTCATAATATAAAAATAAACTTACATTTGCTGATTGTATCTGTAATCGTCAGTTGTGTCGACATCGAATTCGATGCCGGCCTTGTTCCCATCATTTGTGTCTTTTTGAAATGGTTTAATGCGTCACTAAGGGTAATATTCCTGAAAATAAAAAATTTATTAAAATTATATATAAAAATTGAAGATAAAAAGATGAGTTAAATAAAAGAAAATTAAACACTTAAAACCTCACATTTAGAAAGTAATAAACAGTCGAAAGTAGAGATGAGATCTTATGACAAAATGTTTGTATTATTAATGCTGCTGGTTAATACGTAAAATAATGTGAGTAAAGTAACTTCGTTGAGGGGTTAAATAGTAAGCTGCAGCTGCTGTAAATATAAAAATTTGAAGCCAACAGGAAACAAACAATGCTGTTAGAACAAAGATGGGGAATTTTAACGCGCGAAAACGATGCTGCAACACCGACGACAACGGCCGTGTAGAAAAAAGAGCGGCATTTTATTCGCTCTAAGAATTTCCTTCATTTTAGTTTTGAACATTAAAAACTTACAATTAAAATATTTATAATTTAAAAACTGCGTTAATCTAATTGAATATTACTGAAATTATTAAAAAACAAAAAAGTGAAAGTTTCTGGATTCAAAAAAAGAAAAGAATTACAAAAAATCAGTTAAGAGAAAAAGTTTATATCATAAAGTTTACTGTAACCGTAACCATTAAGATTAGGGTAAGATTTTTAACACATGAGTGATTACTTATTACAATTACTTTAAAAATATAATTTAATTTTAAATTATTCGAAATTCAAAGATTAAAGGTTTCAAAAAAACAATGCACAAAAGTATTTTTTAAACTGTTTATTTTTGTATTACTTTTGGCAAAATGTCGCTGCTTTCAAATAAGCTTTTTCATTTTTTTTGCTGCTGCTTGAAACTTGAATTTCTTTAACGTTTTTTTAAAAATCTATCCAACACTTTTTTTCCGTTAGTATCGTTTAGTGTTTCTGTTTTTTGATTTATATTTTATTTATTATCTTCTTTCGAAATGGTTTATCGACGAAATGATTCTGAAAGAAGAAAGCGAAAAGAGCCTTCAGAAGTTCCACCTACTCCAACTACAGTTTGCTATTGGTATGATTCCTAAAACTAGAAAAATTAATAATAATTAATAAATATTTTTAGTGAAGGAAAACGTGAACTTGGAACATTAGAACTTCATTGCTCAGTTTGTCGCCGATGGTTTCATCAAACATGTTTAAGAGATTTGAAAGAATTGTAAGCCTAAATCGTGACTTTGATATTTAAATACTTTAAATGGTTATTTTAGCTACGGTCTTCCTTTCATGGTATGCTACGTTTTTCGATGCCAAGACTGTGCCAATGATAGCAAAGAATCATGGACTCCAAAGCAGACAAGTTAGATCTATTTTAATATATCCTTTTTGTAGCTGATTTCTTTTTAGATTTTGCTCATATGACGGTTATGGCTTTAAGTAATATGACATACAATTACTTTGCTGAAAAAGATGAATACAAGAATGACGTCTTTCAAGCGAGTAAAGATAACGTAAAATATTTTCATCTTGAAAAGGATATTGTTCCATTCTTTGAAGAAAATTGGGAATCTCTTACGAATATACCTCGTCGAGTTAAGAATTCATGGCATCAAACTTTGCAAAAAACTTTAGCCAAAGAAACTGAACTTTTTGCAATGAATCCTGAAAATGAAATGGAATTTGCTTTAAATGAACGGAATTTGATGGATATTGGACCGCTGCTTGAAAGTATTCGAAAAGTTCGTTAACTCTAATAATCTATTGTTCGTTAATAAATTAATTGTTTTAGCTTGGACGTAGACCACCAGCTTCCCAACCTATTCCTGCTGCCGATAGTGATAAAGATGATTCAGAATCCGGACCAAAGACTCGTGGAGCTGCTAAACGAAGAGCTGAGTCATCATCTCGAAATTCATCAATGACCCCTACTAAAAGTGAATCAACTCCAAAACCTTCTGCAGTTGTTGAAACTAAAAGTGATAAGCCAATGGGACTTCTTAAAAAGTACTGTATTTATAATTTTGCTTTGAAATATAATAATGCTGTTTCAGAGGAACTTTGGATGCAAATGCCGTTGTTGAGGGCTCTGATGGTTCAATCAATTTTCCATTCAATCGTGAAGGAATGCAATACTTTTATGCTGAAAAAGATCCACATGTTAAAGAAAAAGATCTTTTTGACAAGGTTGATGCCGAAAGCGCTGAACATATACCACCGCATATTTACCGATGGCAAATTCCAAAAGAAGTTGTCCTTTCCAACAATGACCGAGGACATCAAATGAAAATGCTTGATGATCGTCTTACTGTTACCGGGGAAGCAGGATATTGTGTTGCCCGAGCAACTCATTCTGTGATGTATGGAAAATGGTATTATGAAGTTGAAGTCCTTGAACAACCACCATCATCACATACTCGAATTGGTTGGGGACAAGCATATGGTATGATTTGCGAATATTAAAGTAATGGAACATCTTTAAAATTTTCAGCTCATTTACAAGCTTGCCTTGGCTACAGTAAATTCAGTTACAGTTGGAGATCTTTGAAAGGCACCAAATTTCATGATGCATATGGTAAAACATACTGTAAAGGTGGTTACGGTAAAGGTGATGTTCTTGGATGTCTTATTGAACTTCCGGATCGTGAAGATTTTCAAAATCCAGCTGAAGCATGTCGCCTACCACCAACAAAGAAGAATACTGCTTTACTCAATTTCAAGGGTCATATATTTTTTGAAGAGAAGGAAGAAATTGAAGAAACTTTAAAAGATTTACATCCTCTTCCTGGTTCAAAGGTAAATTTGTTTTTTTCATGTTATTTAAACTAATATTTTGTTTTTAGGTCACTTTCTTCAAGAATGGAAAATGCTGTGGTGTTGCTTTTGAGGATTTATATGAAGGTGCATATTATCCTGCAGTTTCAATCTATTTGGATGCTTCACTTAAATGTAATTTTGGTCCATCTTTCAAATATCCCCCACCTTCAGACGTTAGACCAATGAGTGATCGAGCCCAAGAAATGGCCGTTGAACTTGCACTTGCTGATGTCCTTTATCTCACTGAAAAATCTGATGACTTGGTCAAAGAGACAAAGGCAAGATTAAGCAATCTTGGAATTAATAATGATGCTTGAACCTTTCTTGCCAAATTTTTATAATGTTATTGGATCTTTGAAACTATTGTAAACTTATAAAAATTGTTTGTACATTCTTTTTTTTAAATTATTTTTGGTTATTTTGTATTTTTTGTATGTACTTCACTTTTGCAGTAATTTTGAATAAATTAACTTATTGATGAAGATTTTTAATGTTTTTTAAATGTTTGAATCAATTTATTGCATACCTTTTTGAAAAATAAGTTATTGTGTTGTTTTGAAAAAAAAACGGATACTGTAGTTTCCTCATTACTATTGGATCATTAAAATTTATATTTCTCTTATCGCTTTTTGATGTCTCTCAAACATTATTTTTTTGTTCAAATCATGCTTTCACAAAGTTGCACAACGGTTGCACCTTTTTGTATTGCTTTTTAAAGCCCCGATTTTAGTGCTCATTTTTTATAATTCCTTTTTCTTTAACTTTTCTTTCTATTTTTCAGGATGGATTTATCATCTGCTCATGAAGCGGTGCTTGTGAGATCCGAGAAGCTTGATGAAGATACTCCAGAAGTTCGAGGATATGATTTTAATGAAGGAATAAATTATGAAAAACTTTTGGATTCTTATCTAACAACTGGATTTCAAGCAACAAATGTTGGACTTGCTATTAAAGTATGTTATTTTTTGTAAAATGGTGGTAGTATATATTAATGTTTATTTTTAGGAAATAAATAAAATGATTACTGCAAGGAATGAAGATCCGCCGTTTTTAGAAGATGTTGATCCATGCTTTCCATATCCAGAAGGTCGAAAACGTCCAGCTTGCACAATTTTTCTTGGCTTTACTTCAAATCTTGTTAGTTCAGGACTTCGTGAAAATATTAGATTCTTGGTTCAACATAATTTGGTTGATTGCATTGTAACATCTGCTGGTGGAGTTGAAGAAGATTTAATCAAATGTTTAAGTCCTACTTTCCTTGGTAAATTTTATTCGTTGTTTTTGACATTACCGTAATAATTAAATTTTAGGTGATTTTAGTCTTCCTGGAAAAATGCTTCGTCAAAAAGGCCTTAATCGAATTGGAAATTTACTTGTTCCAAATGATAACTATTGTCAATTTGAGGAATGGTTGATGCCAGTTCTTGACAAATGTTTAGCTGAACAAGAATCCGGAACACAATGGACTCCTTCAAAAATTATTTCAAGACTCGGAAAAGAAATTGGCAATGAAGATTCTATTTGTTATTGGGCCTACGAAAATAATATTCCAATTTTCTGTCCGGCTTTAACTGATGGCTCCTTAGGGGATATGCTTTATTTTCATTCTGTTAAAAATTCACCTGGAATTAAATTGGATATCGTTGAAGTTAGTCTTACTTTTGCAATACAAAATTATATTGTTTTTGAATTTTAGGATTTGCGGCACATCAATACAATGGCTGTTAAATCATATAAAAGTGGAGTCATTATTCTTGGAGGAGGAATTGTTAAGCATCATATCAATAACGCAAATTTAATGAGAAATGGTTCTGATTTTACTGTATTTGTTAACACTGGCCAAGTAAGTTTTATATTTTTATATGGGGTATTGCACGATTACCGTCAACTTATAAGAAAATAATAGTGAAAAACAAAAAATTTTGTTTAATAATTATTATTTATTAAACTTTAATTTGTGTATCATAAAAATGTCTTTTGATGTTGCTTTTTCGGAAGATTTCAAAGTAGAATTACGGTAGTGAAGATCGTGCATGACATAAAAAATGTTGTGTTATAAATCTTCTTTAAATTTTCGTTAATATTGTTCATCTTTGATTTAAATTTTGTGCAAATCATATTTTTATAGGAATTTGATGGAAGTGATTCTGGTGCTCGTCCGGATGAAGCTGTTAGCTGGGGCAAAGTCAGAAGTGAATCAAAAGCTGTCAAAGTTTATGCCGATGCAACATTAATTTTTCCATTACTTGTTGCAAAAACATTTGCAAAATATCAAGTCGTTCCATAAGTTTCTGCGTTTTTATATAGGAGAGAACACTTATATTTCTGTCTGTTTTATTTGTTAATGTTGTTGATTTTTAATAAAGAAATTTTTTATTTTAAAAATTGGATTAGCCCTAAATGTTTGCAATCGATATCATTCATATCATATGAAATCGCACTTTTTGGTTACTGTAATAATTCAATCACCTTTTATATAGTTTTGTGAATCTAGTAGAATATAAAAAGGCTCATTTTTGCGTATCTTCTTTTTGAATCAAAATAATTTACGAACAGTAAAATGAATCCTTCAAAAAAAAAATCTCGGTTACGGTAGAAAATCTCGGTTACGGTATGTAAAATCGTATTAATTCAATAGAATACTTAGATAACAAAACTTAATTACCGCATGCGCATACACGATACTAATAATACAAAAAATGAGATAAAATAAAAGACAACGCAACTGTATTTGGCTCCGTGATTTTGTTTTCCTTCTTACTTGAACGAAATGACTACATTTTCTCTCTTTTATTTCTTAAAGTTTTGCTAGTTTCAAAATTCTTAAGGTATTAGAAAACTTGTCGAAGCATTTACCGTAATCCTACCTACATTATTCCAAAACATATATTTCAGAAAAACAAAAAAGTACATGGTTTTAAAATTTAAAAAGCTTTTTTTTATACAGTATCTTTGTCAAACAGAACAAAATCTGACAAAAGATCGGGTGGCCTTTAAATTTGCATAACTTCCTCCCCGAGAGAAAGAAGAAAAAGGGGCAACTGATATAAAAAAAATTGTTTTTCTGAAAGTATCAAAGCATCGAACAAGAAATACATAAATTTTTCGAAAATGATTTTTGTTTCCTTTTTTGTAAAATTTGAGCCATCCCGGTTGTCTTTTATCAGTCATTATTCTATCACAGAAGTTGAAGGAAAATTTTAGATCCGTTAATTTCTATTATGCAAATTTCGAATTTTTTATTCTCTTTTTGTTGCAAATGTGTTGAAAACATCCATCAAGAAATTCATTTTTCACTCAAACAATCGTCTTTCGCAACCCATTTGGAGGGAGTTAATTTGTCAGCAATCATCTTTGTCAAACTTCCAAGAAGAAGAAATGGATTTGATTCCTGATCATGATCGTCGTAAACCTGCTTTTCGTGAAAAGTTTCTTTATTATCTCAAGAAGAATTCCAATCCCAAATTATTGTTGAAACTGATGAAAGTCTCAAGATATTTTTGGTTCCGTGAATTTCCTTTTTTGGTCATCAAAGATCTTACAAATATCTTTGAAGAATGGCAATATTTTCTATTTGAAAAAAATTGGTATTTTGTTAATAATTTGCAAGATATTGATTTGAATAAGCTTGAAAAGCCTCTTTGGATTACGAATAAATTTGAAATTCGTAATAATTATTTTAAAAAAACTGGTATTGCATCTCAACTTATCCCTAAGCTTGCTGTTTGTCAACTCAAAGAATTGTTTCTTGATAATCAAATTTTCACAATGACTGAATTCAAATTCTTGGTTGCTTCAAAATCTGTTGAACAATTTACTTTTTATTATAGTCAAGTAAAATATGCAGATGAAAGCATTGTTCCTTTTGATGAATGCGTTAAATTAATGCCAAATTTAAAGTATTTTTTATGGTAAGGACTTTTTTTAAATTTTACTTTGTAAATAATTAATTAGGATTTTTTAGGCTGAGTTCTGATGAAATGCCTTTTAAAGTAACTGAACATACAACTAAAAATCTCATTGCTTATCTCAATCCTTCAATTTTGACTCGATTTGAATTATTTGGCATCACAGAAGCGTTTGATTTTAATTTATTTGTTGAATTTATGCATGTAAGTTTATTTCATTAGGAAATTCCATATTTAATTGTTTTTTATTTTTAGAAACATCCATCAATTCGCTTTGAACTTGATTTCGAAGGCCCACCAATTTCTGATACTTACTCTAAAATGCTTCAAGATTATGTTAATAAATTGGTTGAATCTGGTGAATACAAAACACGTCGAATTGGGGTTTATTTTCGAGGTCAAAATGAAAAATATGAAACAATTTTGGAAGAGCATTATCATTCATGAATTAATATTATGTACTGATATCAATCATGATTTGACTTATTTTGTGGTGTGTGATTGGCAAATAAAGTTTTGATATACTGTATAACAATTGAATCGTTTATTTATAAGGAACTTGAATTTGTTAGCTTTCAACAAATCGTAGTTTTTAGTTTGTTTTATCCAACAATCGTTTCAACAAAATTTTATATGTATGATAATTTGTATATAGTTAATATTGGGGTACTGTAATAACACTATTAAACGAGAATTTCGTGTGACAAAATTAAAGTAATATTACTGTAAAAATAAGCTATTTTAATTCACTTTAATTTAGCTATTTAATAATAATACAAAATATAGATCTGAATAAATTTGAAGCACAAAAATATTCTGTTCTATTCCTTAATAACTCTTTTTTCCTGTTTCAAGCTAATCAGTTAATAGGGTTATTAACATTTTTTGATTCTAAATTAACAAATATGAACAAAATCCGCCACATGCAAAAAATTTTAAAGCCCATACTTTTCAAAAATATTTTTCATTTCTTCTCTATGAAGCAATTGATCAACATCTTCAAAAAGGTGAAGAGCTTTTTGCACGCCATAATCTTGAAAAGCATTTTTAATGCCTTCATTTGGAAGTTTATCTGCAATTGCCAGGAATAACATGTGAATGATTGCAATTGAAAAGAATGCTTGTGAAAGAAAACAAAAATTATATGCTTTTTTAAGTTTTTCAATTGTATACGGTACTTCTCGCTGGGACCTAAATTCCTTTGTTAAACATTCATGATAAAATTCGACAGCAAAAGTTTCAGCTTGTCGTCGAACAACTCCATCACAACAATGCGTTAAAAATCGAGCAAGATCTGACATTGGTGATCCTGAAATGATGAAAGATGGGGATTTGATATATCTTCTCTCATCAAAGCAAAAAAACCTTCATGAATAATTTGCCAATCGATGAATGCTGCCAACTCATTTTGGATATTTCCTTCTTCATCGATTTTCCACATAATATTTCCTGAATGCATATCTCCATGAACTAAAACGGGTGCCATTCCAAGATCGATGTAGGATTGTTTGCTGGAATAAAGCGAAAATTCTTTGTTCGTATAAAATTTTTGTAATCTTTCAATAAATGGTGCAAAAGCTTCTAAAAAAGGGTTCCAATTGTGTTTCAATAATTTCAGGGTGTTTCAAAAAAGTATAATTCTTTTTTTAAAACAAAGACAAGAAGCTGTCCTGAATTAAGGTTGGTGCCAACAGATACTTGGTTGGAAGGGGTACTTGACCTTACAGTTCGAGGTATACTGTACTTTCGCTTCAAAAGCTCCAGAAGTTCAAAATTTGAAAGCACCATTTTTGAGGATTTTTTTTCAAATTTTGAACTTCTGAATCTCCCAAAGCAAAAGTACGGTATACTTCATACTGTAGGATCAAGTACCCCCTTCCTTTCAAGTCTCTGTTGACATCTGCTATATGTCATGGCAACCCCTTGTCTTTGTTTAAAAAAAGAAATTAATTTTTTTTAAACATCCTGTACAATTTTAAAAATTTCACCTTCTCGTTTACTGTTGCTTATCATTCGATTTAGCATACCATTAATATGATCTGTAATACCTGCCATAACTTCTTGATTTTTCATGAATTTCCCTTGCCACAATTTCGGGTCAGCCGTAAGAATTTTATAATGCATATGAGCCAAATGCCGAATAACACGTTTAACCTGGGTAAGATTAATATTTTCAAAATATGAAATTGTTTTTCCTCGAAGGGTCAAATCTTCCATATGCAAAACACCTTCCTTTTTGCCAAATTTGTATTCCAAAGTTTTGTAAACTTTTGGGCATGGAATGTCGAGAATTGGAGCAAGAATATTGAAAAAATCACATTCCGATTTGTGCCTCTCTTCTAAAGTTGCGTGTTTTTCTTCTTCAGATCTTTGTTTTAATCCTTTTTCTGTTTCGTTGTCACACTTTTTTGTTGCTTCTTTAATCGATTCTAATCCAGGAACTTTCAGGATTGTATGATACACATCTTTGTCGGAATTAGAATCAACAAAATATACGGTACATCGAAGAATAACAGAAAGAAAGCCTTTTCCGCCTGAGACATCGTAAAAAGTTACCTGCAATTAAAGTTTCTTTAATATGCAAATTTTATTCACGTAAGGATCTTTTTTTGGGTCTCGTAACGAAAATAAGTTTAAATGGTTTTGTCTCCACAAAAGGACCCTGATTTTCAAGTTCGTGTTGCCTGAAAAGCAGGGATCAATAAATATGTAAACCATTGCCTACCTTAAATAAAATTTGCATAACTTACATTTTTAACCGCCCGATCACCATGAAGCTTTTGATAAATTTCGTCATTGTTCCTTAAAGAATCCAACAACCATTCAATATTTAAAGTTTCACTGTAAATCGGTTTTTTAACATCCACAATGTCTGGAATTGACGGCATATTTTGGAATGTTTGTTCGAATATGGTGAGAATTATTTTTTACTCTTTTTTGTACTTTCGAAAAAATTAATGTAAAACAAAATTGTGTCCATCGAATAAAAAACAGACAAAAAATAATTGATTTCAAATTGTCGTTACAAAAGTGACAAAGAAAAACACACGTTTTGTATGTTGGTTTTTGATTGGGTCCAGTCGGTCCAAGTTTCATTTCACTGAGCAAATATGTCATAGAATTGTTTCGCATCAAACATAAAATTATTTTTACAAAATAAAAATACAGTATAAAAAATTACATTTAAATATTTGTGAATTTAAAGATGCAAAAACATAACCTCACATAACTTGAGCTTAAAAATACATTTTTTTGCAAATAAAACTTAACTAAATGAGCTACTTAGATTTCAAACATCGGTTGAAATTTCTTTCTTTTTTATCGTATCTGGGTCATTGTCATCTTTTTATTCGGCATATTTCTTTGGAATATTTAATAGCACCATTCGATCCGTCTTTAAAATCCAGCTATTCAGCGTTACCGTAATCACAGCAATCACCACATTCCAAGTCCATCTCGGACCAAATTCAATGTAAAGGGTTCTGTAATAAATGTGTACGGTATTATATAAACCTACAGTATCCGAATAAGAGAATTACCTCATAGCAATAGGGCCAATTAATCGGGCACTTGAGCCGGCAATCTGAAGCCTTGTTGAGCTGCTTGTGGACGAGGGCCAATAATCTTTGAGAAATGTGTATTCATGGAAATATTCAAATTTAAGAATAAAATTCCAACAAGGATCACAAGAAAAAATGTCATAATGGACTGTCCAGACGTTACGTAACAGGGTTTATGGGTGGATGGGGGTAAGCCAAATGTTACACGGCTTTGATGTTGCCGGCAAAAAGCTTTGATGTTTTGTTACCTAATAAGAAAAACCTACAGTATCCGAATAAAATTTCGAATTGGGGCAATAAAAAATTTATTTTTTAAGTTAAACTTTTTGAAATTTTAACAGTAAAATTTGGGTCATCCCGTTTGTGTTTCCTCCTTTTGTAGCTTTCATTCTACACTGAAAAAAAAAGTGGTACGTTGCTAAAATTGGTACGTTGCTATTTTGACGAATTCGTACCAAAAAATGGTACGTTAGTGGAAAGATAAACGATTTCACACGAAAACGTACCATTTTATCGGTACGATGAAGCGAACGTAGTAATTTATGACGATTTCGTACCATAAATCACTTGTTCCCAAAACATAATGCAGTGGTACGAATACGTACCATTCAAGGGTACGAATTCGTACCACGTATGGGTACAACAACGTACCATGAATGGTACAAAAACGTACCATCAATGGTACAAAAACGTACCAAAATGAGGTACGTGTAAAAAACAACTACCACCGATAAAAATCGTTTTTTGGCGTTTTGGCGACTTTTTGAATTTTTTTGATTTTTTCTCTATTTTTGCCCAAAAATGAAACCCAATCAAGCTCAACCATAATACCCGTTTTTCGTGTAAAAAATCCGACAAGTACTTAAAAAAAACAACATTTTATTAAGGTTTCACAAAAAAGGACACATCAAACAAAAGGTTACAAAAAAGGACACATTAATAATTTTAAAGCTTCACCATTTTATTTTCAGGAACAGGAGAAACTTTAGGATCAAGGAAGCCAAAGGTGACAGTTTTTCCAAAAACGGTTGTAGTCCAAAAATCGAACTTTTGATAGAATTTATCATAGTTCATAAGGTATCCAGCATGTCCACGTTTGAATTCAAGAGCAAGGAGGAGTTCAAGGATTGTATCATCTCCAGGAGTCATGGTATAAACAACGGCTGCAGAGGATTCATCATCAATGAGCATTTCAGAAAGGCGCTAAAACAAAAGTTGATAAATGTGCATTTCTTTTACAGAAGTCATTAACAATGAGGGTAAGGCTTCTGAAGCAAGGTTCTCGGTCACGTTGACGCATGAAGAGGTCTCCATAAAAGGCCATAACATTTTCAATCAAGGTTGCATTTGAGGTACGGCGGCTATCAAATCTACAAACAAAAGAAGTTAATTTGAAAGGTAAAGACGAATACAAAACTTACAAAAAACGGGTAACATTGCGTGGAATGAATCTGGAGAAATCATTAAGGTATCCACTGGTAATGAAATGTTGAGCTCCATTATTCAAGGTGTTAATGTTCTGAAAGGCAGGAACAAGGTGGCGAAGTTCTTCAGGATACAGGCTTCCAGAAACGGTTACCAAAGTTGTTGAAGGAGTAAAGGCAGTCCAAAGGTCAGGATCAACGGAGGTGATATTCTTTCTTCCAGTAGTCCAAACAAGGATCAAATGAGTTGAAGCTCTTCCTGCACGCAAAAAATCAGCAAGGGATACTATTCCAGCAGGAAACTGTACATCTTCACGGGTATCCATTTTAGCAGTGTTTATTTGAGGACCAAAAACAATACGGCATACTTTGGAATCACGAGAGGTGTCTTTAAGACAGGTATGAAGTCGAAAGAGTTGGTGGAAGATTCTTTATTTGTCAACCTCAAACTTGGGTAATTAAACCTTGATAATTATTACAAAAGAAAAGAGAAAAAGGACGCGGAAAAATATCGAGCTTTCTTTCACGCAAAAGTGAAACAAGAATGAAAAGAAAGAAGCAAAAAAGAGGAAAGTTAAGTTTTGCAATTGAATCATTTGCTCGTTGGGCAAATGATTCAATCGAAGAACGAAGAGAACAATAACAAAAGTAAAGCTGAAAATACGAGAATAAAAAATCGTAAAATCGTAACATCGTAGTGAATGCCGATTCGGCACACTCCCGACGAAAAAGAAGAAGTGAATGTCAGGAGATGCAAATCAAAAAATAAAGAGAAATGATTTAACAAATAAGATAAGGATTAAAGCTAGAAATAATAATAATAAAAAATTTGCACATAAATAAAACAAATTTAAAATTGAGTACTTTATTTGCCTTCAGGGCCCCTCCCGACGCAAAAAAAATTTGGTTGGTTGTATCGAAAGATGTCTGTTTCTGGAACAGTTGTTGTTGTTTGTGTGACATGTACTGGATTGGGAATTGTGGCTTTTATTGTGTCATCATTACATCATGTTGATGAAAAATTTCGATTGATTTATCAAATAGCTTATCAGGTGGTTGTAAAGGTTGTTCATTATCTGTTTGATCAGCATTTGTAGTTCTTGATCGACATAGGAAAAGGTTAATTTTTTCAACAGGTTGTTGTTTAGGCGAAAGTTGGAATTCTGGAGTTGTGATATCCATGTAATCTTGTAGTTGATTTTCAACTAAATGAGCGGTTTCAGCAGTGGCATAAATTGTATTATCTTCATAGATGTCTGATTTGGATTCTTTAAGATCACTACCATATGATATTAATGAATGATTATCACTATCATAAAATTCAGTTTTACCATTTTTGGTGCATTCTGTATCAGTTTCATTTAAGGTATCAATGCTGGTATCAGTTTCATGTGAATAATTGGCTTTATTGGGGTCAGATTCATTATTTGTTGGAGTTGAAAAACGAGGATTGGCTGTTACCATTGGATCAAATTTGCTAAGATTTGGTTCAGAAGTTGACTTTGTCATTGCACTTTTAGCAGCAGGTTGAAGGGAAATGACATTGCAGCGATATATTTGATGATATTCATCATTATCTGATTCAGATTCAGATTCATAAAGATCAGTGGAATGTACTTGATTTACTTGTATGCTTGAATGATGTTGGCGTTCATTGTTAATTGATTGACTGCAATTTTGAGAGCAGAGGACAGCATGGTGTTGTCCGTCGCATTTTAAACATGAATAATTTGGAGGACATTGATGATTGCGGGACCATGAACGTAGACAAATGAAACATCTTTTAAGGTCTTTGAGCCGAATCTGTCGTTCAGCAACAGTTGTATATTCGTCACATTGGTATGTCCGATGATTGCCATCACAAAATAAGCATGGAAGATATGTGGGAACAGGATCAGTGGTTTCATCAAGGCTTTCATTAGAATCGCTTAGTTTTTCACTATCATTATCAGAATCACTGAAGTGGTCATTTTCGCAGTGATTGGAATGGACATGTCCATAATTGTCGGAATGGATATTTTCATTATCATTGTAATAATGGTACGCATTTTGATGGTACTCATAACTGCTATTTTCTTCATAATCATCATCTTGATAAGAATGATGCAATTTTTCAACAGCAAAAGTATTGTATTCTGGTGGATTTTGATCAAATAAATGATTAGTCATTTCTTGTTGTTCAATATAAATATCAAAAGCTGACATAACTTGTGTTGCATCGCTGTGTTGATTTGGATGTAATTCTTTCAAAACTTTTCGAAGAACTGCATTTGGAAATTTTTTGAAAATTTTTCGAACATGAGAAGTGTTATTAATGCTTTCATTGAGCAATAACAGTTGTTGATTGATTCTTGTTATTGTATTCCAAGTTGTACGTAGGCTGGAAACGTGAGCATCAGCTGAATGGAGATCATCTAGTTCATTGTATAATGAAGTTTTTAGCTTTGTGGCATTTCCAAATTGTTTATCCAGTGTTTGCAAAACTATGGGATAGTTTTCTGATGTAACATTGTATCCGCTTATTGCATTATAAGCTTTATCTCGAAGTAGATTTCGAAGATGTTGGAGCTTTAGGACGGCAGGGATGGGTTTTGCATCAATGGTTGTCATGAAAATTTGTTTAAAGTTGGGGTACTCATGCAAAGTACCGTCAAAGGTTTTCATTTTAAGTTCAGGCAGGCGTACATATTGATCAACATTAGATCCAGGAGGGGTTTGATAACGAAGCTGTGAAGCAACATGTTGCTGAACAGGAGGAGGTGCATATGGATATGGAGGTACGGTTGCATTGGGTGGATTAAATCCGATATGATGAACATTGTGACCGGATAAGAAGGATTGTTGTTGACTTTGTTGGGAGATGTTGGTTGATAATGAGAATGCAGAAGGTTCATTTGGAGTTGAAAAGAGTAAAGATGCTGCTGGAGAGAAATAATGTGGTACGGTAGCAGTTGGATTTTGTCCTGGAGATGCTGCATTTGAGTGAGAATGTTGTTGATTTGCAAAAATGAGATGATGTGGTGGATGAGCATATGGATCAAATTGTTGTGTTGTTTGATGTGGAGCTGTACCGGTAACTGCTGGAACTTGAGTTGGTGTAGTTGTACCAGTTGGGGTAAAAAATAACGGAGTTGCAGTAACATGGGGATCAGGAATTTGAAGGGCAGTAAATTGGTTGAGAGCTTGTGGAGTTGCAGGATTTGTATGATAAAGAGATGAAGTTGTCCGAATTGGAGAAACAGATTGGGTTGTTGACAGTACAGATTCTGGATGAATTGGACGAGCTGGAGATTGTACCGTTAAATTTTGATAGGCTTGATTTGGTGCAGAATAAAATGCTGGCGAACTTGCAACAGTAGACCATGTTAAGGTAGTTTGGGGTAATAAATGATTGGTGGATGTTGGAAGTGACACGGTAGTTGCCAGAGGGGTTGGAGAACGAAATTGCATTGGAATTTGAGATAAATTTGGACTTACAGGAAGTGTTGAATTTACCGAAACTGCAAGGGATTGAGCAGTTCTGTGAAGCTGTTCTTTAATTTTTGTAATTTCATAAAGAACTGATTGACCAAGAGAAATATGAATGGATGGACCATTTGGATCAAAGCAAGATGAATTAAAAAGTTGTTGTTCAGTGGCTTGGTCATAAATTGGAAGATCAGCAATTGATTTCTTCCATTTTTCAATAAAGAATGTTGTTGTTTCAATTGCTTTTTGGAGATTTTGATTTAGCTTTGATAGTTGTTCCAAAAAGTCATTTAAACGAAGTTTCAAATGCTCTTCGTTTATGGGATGTTGATGAAAGGATATGGTTGATTGTAGAGTATTAAACTCTTTCAAATGATAACTGATGTGAGAGACAATTACGCCAAGTTGTTGACGAATTTCTTCACGTGCCAAAAAATGCATGCTTTAAGACGATGATAGACAAATACAGTGGTATTGTCCAAATAGTAAGATCACAATTTTTGATGCAATTGGATCAGGTTGATCAACGAAATAATGATGAATTTGCCAAACGAAATTGAACAAATCACGACGAACCAAGGTTAATATTGATATGCAAACACGCTGGTGCTGCCACGTACGTTAAAACACCACAGAGGGTAATCAAATTGAAAATTGTACCGGTGTTGATGTTGTCTCGAGAGGTGGTTTCAGGAACAGCAGGATTGGCCAAATCCTGCTGTGTGGCTTGAGCCCCCAAATGTCTTTAAGACAGGTATGAAGTCGAAAGAGTTGGTGGAAGATTCTTTATTTGTCAACCTCAAACTTGGGTAATTAAACCTTGATAATTATTACAAAAGAAAAGAGAAAAAGGACGCGGAAAAATATCGAGCTTTCTTTCACGCAAAAGTGAAACAAGAATGAAAAGAAAGAAGCAAAAAAGAGGAAAGTTAAGTTTTGCAATTGAATCATTTGCTCGTTGGGCAAATGATTCAATCGAAGAACGAAGAGAACAATAACAAAAGTAAAGCTGAAAATACGAGAATAAAAAATCGTAAAATCGTAACATCGTAGTGAATGCCGATTCGGCACAAGAGGTAGCACAGAATTTTTCCATTTTTTCAAGGGTTCCAGGTTGCATTGGGGCAATACGATGCATTTAAGCAATTGGTCCACCACTTGGAGCATTTCGAACCTAAAAATTGTAAAAAAATCAATAACAGCTATATTAGTTCTTAACATACTTGGATAGTTGGAAATTGACCAGCAGCCGGTTGTGCAGGAGCAGCTTGAGGAGTTGGTTGTGCAGGGGCAGCTTGAGGAGTTAGTTGGTTGAGATGGAGCAACTTGAGGAGTTGATTGAGGAGGAGCAGCAACTGTAGAAGCAAACAGAGGATGCGGTCGAGGAGGAGCAGCAACTGGAGGAGCAGCAACTGGAGGAGCAGCAACTGGAGGAACAACAAGAGGAACCGGTTGACGAGGAGCAGCAACTTCAGGTTGACGAGGAGGAACAACAAATTGTGGTTGAGGGACCGGTGAAAGAAGAGCGGCATTCTAAAAGTGAAAAGTAATGAGAGAAACATAATAAAAAAAACTTACATCCGCCACAAGGAATCCAGCAGGTGCTGGGATGAACATAATAGCCCCTGTACCACGAGGAACAGAGACACTGTAGCCACCACGAGAAACTG
Organism: Panagrolaimus sp. LJ2414; assembly: GCA_024447195.1. Classification (NCBI taxonomy): domain Eukaryota; kingdom Metazoa; phylum Nematoda; class Chromadorea; order Rhabditida; family Panagrolaimidae; genus Panagrolaimus; species Panagrolaimus sp. LJ2414. Next base: position 2,025,328 of record JAMRXY010000018.1, read on the forward strand.
GAGTAGGGAATCCACCACATGAATTAAAGATATGTGCACGAGGACCAGGACGACAAATTGTTGCAAAAGATGATGAAGGTTGACTTGCAGGATTCGAAGGAGGAGCTGGAACTTGCAAAGGAGCATCAGTGGGAATGGAGTAGGTATCCCAATCGTCATCGACATTTGGCAACTAAAAAAAAGTGTAATAACTTTAAACATATATAAAAGCTTACATTTTGCACTTGAATCACAGGAGGTCCTGCAACTGAAGGAGCCGGTTGAGTAGCAGCAGCAGCAACTGAAGAAGCCGGAGGATTTGCAGCAGCAGCAACTGGAGGAGCCGGAGGATTTGCAGCAAATTGTGATGAAGGAGGCAAAGGAGGAACAGAAGGATCAGGTAGACCAGCAGCTCGAGCAGTTCTTGTGTTTGAACAAAATCAACAGCACCTTGCTGACCACACTAAAATATAAACAAGAGTTAATTACGACTAGAAAAGATATAAAAAACATACGGCTTCAACCAAAAATGAAAAGGCAAGTTCGACGTCACTCATAGGATTCAGTGCAGCAGGAGGATTAGCATTTCAAGATAACCATTGCATGATTACCAATACCAGGATTAGATGATGCTGGACCACCAGAAGAAGGACTAGGAAGTTGAGACATAGCAGGATTAATTAGCTCGGCGGTTATCTAAAATCAAAAAATAAAGAACTAAGAGATATTGAACATTTTCATTTAGATACAAAGAAAGCGCACGAGATAATTAATAACACTAACACGATTACATACTTAAAAAAACTTAGAAAAAAATGAAACAAAGTAGAGAGTAAAAACTTAGAAAAAAAACAAAAAAACTCGAGGGAAAAAACCGCAGCACGCAACCCAAAAAACAACAGCAAATGCTACTTGTTTTTTTTTCTTTCACGAAAGTCCACAAAGTTTTACGAACGTTTTCGAAAATCTTGATCAGGCAATTTCGCGTCAAGAATTTTTTTATTTTTCTACTGCGATTTTTTGTTGCAGTTTTTTAGAAATGTTTTTCCTCCGTTGTTTGTTTCTACGAATATTATCTTTTTCTGTGTATTTTTTCTTATTATAATCCCGCTTTTATTTATATCTAGAAATAAAGATGAACATTATACCGGATATTTTTTTACGGATAAAAGTCATTCTTTTTAAAATATTTTGACATGCTTTTAAAAATCAGATGTTGTTTTCTTTTTAAAATAACAAAGTTTTTCTATTACCTTTAAATTCCGCGCCAACAATCTACGCAGTGACGCTCAGCCGACGCTGCCTACTTTCCCCAACTGCAGCAGATGTGTGTCTTTTTAATAATAACGCAACACTATTTTTGACATTTTCTTCGCGCATTTTTTTCAATTCTATCTATTTTTTCTTTTTTTACAAGTTTATTTTTTAGTGCTACAAAGTGCCACTTATGGCACCTTCAACAGCCGTGTCATCTCGACTATGCCTTCGATACCGCCGTGTTGGCGATGTTTGCTGCTGTCAAATGCTCTTGTCACCTTAGATGTTCCTGCAATGCTTACTTAAAGAATCTAGCCGATCTTGTTTTATGAAATGTTCCTGATGTTCTTGCCCTTAAAGACGGGCCTTAAATGCGTATCACAATTGGTGAGGTTTTGTTATTAATTCTATATGTACTTTTTGTAAGTCTTTTTTAGATCCTCTGCTGCTAAAAGGTTCTCCACTTTATTCTTTTACTCGTCCAGCCTTTTCCAAAACATTACCTTGGTCTTTCATTATGCTTTGGATACCCGCCTTAAACCCTTAACTGACGAGTCATCATTGCTATCCTCATGGTTCCACTCAACGGCCACTTCCTCCTCTATTACAACCGCCGTAACCTCTGTAAGTTTTTTTCGCGTACATTTTGCCCTTTTACTCTACTTTGTCTTCGCTTAGGAAAACCTTGCTGATGATGTCACCTTCATGAATGAAATCAATGTCCTTTTTGGTGCACCTTGATATTGTCAGCCTGCTTCTGTCAGCGTTTATGCCTCCTGCCCTGAACCTGTTTCGATTTCAGAAGATTCAAAAATTACATAAGAATGCCTTATTTGTTTCCTTAATTAGTAAGTTCCCTTTGTTTCTATCTCTTTAAAAAATTTTCCAAGTATTTTATTGTTTTTTGAATTTCGCGCCAAAAATCTACGCAGTGACACTCAGCCGACGCAGCCTGCCTTACCCATTCGCAGCTGATGTTGTCTTTTTCTCAAACGCATTTTATTTTTTTCGACATTTTGTTCGAGCAAATTTTCTTAATTTTCTTCAAAATTATTTTTTTAATTTTTAGTGTCTGAATATGCAACTTATCGCCTATGTTACCGTCAACGGGGATATTCCCACTCGTGTCATGCTCGGCTATGTCTTTGATATTGGCACTATTGCCGATCTTTGCTCATACGCTGCTGCCAAATGCTCCTTGGGTGTTCCTTCAAAGTTTCCTTGAAGAGTTCTGGTGATGGTGTTTTATGGAACGTTCCTGATGATGTTGTCTTTAAAGATGGTTCTGAAATGCATATCACAATCGGTAAGATTTTCTTTCGTCCTGTATATATTTGACACATTTTTCTCAGATCCTCCGGTCACTGTTAGCATTCCTACACTTTGGTCTCCTGCTCGTCCAACTTTCTCGCAATCCCTATAAACACTTTCGACACCTGGTATTTCGCAAAATTCTTTGGGAAGCAGTCTTCTCTCCTTTACCGGAGAATCATCAGTGCCATCATCCTCTTCAAATAGCTGCTCATTTCCTACTGCAACTGCAACCGCTGTAACCTTTGTAAGTTTTTTTGTTTATACCTAACTCTTTTACTCTATTTTACCTTTGCCTAGAAAAATCCTGTGAGCTTTATGAATCAACTTAATGCCCTTGCTGCTGAACCTGCATCCTCAACTGTTCCCGAACCTGCTCAACTCAACCCAAATGCTCTTGTCGTTTCTGAATATTAAAGCCATCGCTAAGAAGTTGAACAGGCATACGCCGAAATGAAACCTGATGAAGCCGTTTTGGTCAATAAAGTAAGCATTTTGTCCATCACATTTTTTGTATTTAGTTTGTCATTTTTTATGTTGATGTTTTTAGCTTTCTTGATCGACCTCTCCGAAAATGTGGCGCCTCAAAGTAAGCTCTTTATTCATTCTGTTGTTGCATATACTTTTATATTTACATTTTTTAGGTCAATGGAACCTTTTGCGATGCCCTGCAAAGCCTCATGGAACTTCATTACGTTTTTATCTCGCCTATTCAAAAGAATTGAAACATTTCTTTCTTTTGTAAGAAAACGTGGCAAACCTTGGACTCAATTGTGCATGTCAACCCTTAATGATCTTTACTATGATTTGAGAACGGAAGCAGGTAAGTTTTTTAGTTTCTATTTTGCTTTGCTAATTTTTCCATTGTTTTTAGAATCAATCAATGAAGCCTAAATGTGTTCTCCTCCTTCAAATCAAACTCCTGTAACCTCTCCTCCTTCAAGTCAAGCTCCTGGTGATATTACTGATGATGTAGATGACCTCCTTAAATAAATGATCCCTTATTTTGATCCTTGTTTCGTAAGCCTTTTTGTTGTTCTTTGTTTTTTTTATTTTTTGCAATAGTTTTGCAATAAAGTAATGTTATTGTTAATATTGTGTATATTTGGGGTGGGGTTCAATGGTAATAGGTGTGGGAAGGGTATTGGGATATGTAAAATGGCACGATTTGCAAAAAATTTGCAAATCGTGCAAAAAAGCCAAAAAACGAGTTTTATCGGTGGAAGTTGTTTTTTACACGTACATCATTTTGGTACGTTTTCGTACCGTTGATGGTACGTTTTTGTACCGTTGATGGTACGTTTTTGTACCGTTGATGGTACGTCTTTGTACCGTTGATGGTACGTTTTTGTACCGTTGATGGTACGTTTTTGTACTCAGATGTGGTACGAATTAGTACCATCAATGGTACGAATTCGAGTGATATAACACGTTTTCGTGTGAAATCAATAGTACGCTTTTGTACCATAAAATGGTACGAAATCGTAACATTTGTGGTACGTTCCCAGATCGTAGTGCTGTGGTACGATTTCGTACCAAAAATCACCCAGTGCCTTCACGGGTTATCGAATGGTACGAAAACGTACCAAAATCACTCGAAAACGTACCACTTTTTTTCTTATCAAACATCTTAATCCTTCTATTTTGACATACTTTGAATTATCGAGCATTCCCGAAACATTCAATTTTGCATTGTTTGTTGAATTTATGGATGCAAGTTTTCTTTTTTATTCAGTTTTGAGTAATCTTTATTTCTAGAAATGCATACTGTAAATCAACATTCTCTTTTATGAAAGCCTGTTTTTTTAGACGTTATTGGACGACGATATTCAATATATAAAATACAATATTATTTTCAATTTTATAAAAATTAATTAAAAAATTAATGGATGAAAGTATTGGAGTAAGATTCTAAAAATTTTTGTCTTTAACATTTTATTTTCATTTCTAATAATTTGTTGTGATAGCAAAAAAATTTGTGACGTTGCTTTCTTCCGTCTGTCAACAAGCCAAACCCAACACAAATCTCTTTCATCTCTTAATAAATGACCCGTTGATTACTCTGAATACGGAGATTCTTTGTTGAATAATTAATTGTCTCTTTTTTTAAAAAAACTTTGTTATCGATGTTTACCAATATTTTTTCTTTTCATTTTGTTAAATCTTCGTTTTTTCTATTTATAAATTTTGTTCGAAAAAAACACGTTTATGTCTAAAAAATACACTCACAACGTTCCACCTTTTGGTTACTGTAATTATTCAGAAAAAGAACTAAACTAACGCAAAGTATGAATCAGTTGATTAAAATTTACAATGTAAAGTTGTCAAAAATTCATGGTTAAGACTTAAAAAACAATAAAAAATGTTTGATTTGTTGCAAAAATATTTTAAAACAAAATTATTCAACTATTTTCTATTTTTTTGTTGACTTCAAAGCGATTACACATAAAAAAAGGATAAAATCCAACTTTGACGAAGATGTGTTAAAATTTAAAAATACCGCACTTGTAAGTGTTCTTGACAAGAAAAATGTTAACACCTTTTTTACCTTTTTTGGAGTCGCTGCTGCAGTGTTAAAAATATTTTTTTCTTTAACTTTTGTTCAAAGTTTTTTCTTTTTTTAGCGACTTCATTATCTTTTGAAAGATGGATAGTCCTGTAAATGAACAACGGGTGACAGCTGCGGTTGCTTTGAAAAACAAATTTGCTGCATTTTGTTCAGACGGTAAGAAGATTCACATAAATATATTATGTATGATGATTAGAGATTGACTTTCAGATGAAGGTGGTGATGCTTCTGAAATTGTAAACAAAACTGCTTCAATTAAGAAAGTTGAAAAACCTTCTGCTAAAAAAGGGCCTCAACAATCTAAAGCAACATCTTCTGCTACTTCTACAAGTAAACAACCAAAGCCTGCTACTACTGCTCCAAGTAGACAACCAAAGTCTGATAAGTCTCAAACTGTAACAACAGGTATACTTCTTTGCTTTAGATTTTCTCTTGAGGAATAATATTATGTTGTTGGTTTTTGTAGCTCAAAAAGAAGGCGGTGCCGCAACTCGTGGTCATGGTCGTGGAAATAATGGTCGTGAAGGAAGAACAGAAAATGATGAAAATCGTCGTCGTCGTCCCCTTCCTCAAAAACGAGGAGGTGAAAGTGATCCTGTTGGTGAAGGTGATGAAAAGGTTAACGGTAAGGGAATTTCATACATTTTGATTATTTTAAAAAAAACTTTCTTTTGTAGTTGGCCGTGATCAAAATCGTGGTGATCGTGGAACTCGTCGTCCATATCGTGGAGCTGATCGCGGTGGTGCTCGTGGCGGTACTCGTAGTGATCGTACTGGTCACAATGACGCTCCTAAGAAAGATGGACATGGTAAAGGAAATTGGGGAACTGAACAAGATGAACTTCAAGGTGAAACTGAACCACTTGGTGAAACAATTGGCGACAAGCCTGCTCAAGAAGATAATGCTGATAAGAATGACTCTGGCGTTGAAATGGAAGAAGAAAAGCCAGTTGGTATTACTTTTCAAGAATGGAAGGAAAAGAACAAAACTGTTGAAAGCGAAAGCTTTAATATCCGTAAACCAAATGAAGACAAAAAACTTAACTTGGCTCCATTGAAGAAATCTGAAGATGAGAATAAGGATAGCGAAGAATCTATTGTTCTGGTAAGACGAATAATAATCCAGATATCAAATAATTCAATTATTTTTTTAGCGTCGTGAACCTCGTGAAAAGCATATTGATATTTCCGTAAACTTTGCATCAGTTGATCGTGGATTCAGTGGTAATCGTGGAAATCGGGATGGATTCCGTGGACGTGGAGATCGAAATGATCGTGGTGGAGAACGTCGTGGTGATCATCAAGAACGTGGTGGTGAACGTCAAGAACGTGGGCCTCGAGGTGGTCATCGTGGTGGAAACCAATTCAATCTTGTCAACGATCAATTCCCTGCTCTTGGTGGTGGTCGTTAAAAAGATCTTTTTGCACTGACTTTTATTAATTATTGTCCTGTTGCTTTCTCTCCATCAAATACTCGACTTTGTTTTTTCGGCCTATTCTTTTTGTTTGTTATATTTTTTTTATTTTATAAAAAAGTAGTTTTTAATAAAATATCTTAGTTTTCTTTGTTTAAGAATATTTCTAATTTGATTAATGTCGGCGAATACAAAATATCCTATCATGGTACCGATAAGGGAGGACGATGTTGTAAGTTAATTTTAAAACAAGATAATGGAAACTAGCAGTCATAATTTTTGAAATGATTAAACACAGATTTTGTAAGAAAAGGGAAATCCGGCATGATAAAAGAATGAGAATTATTTAATATAGATTCTACGCAGGACCATAACTCTACCTAATTGAACAGGGACAATTATATATATATATCCAAAATTCCAATTCCACCTTTAAGCAGTGTTTTCGCGCCGCCACTGGCGGTGGTAATCCGAAAAGTTCAAAGAGATTTGCCGAAGATCAAAGGATGCCGCTGGCGGCGGCGTCGGCGGTGGTAAATCAATGTTTGCCCGGCGGCGGCGGTGTTTGACCAAAAACACAAACACTGCCTTTAAGCAACTGGATAAAATGTTGATCGATTTCTTTGGTGTGTAACTTTTAATCCCATAAACATTTTCTTTTATTAAAAGAACTCTCGTAGCCATTGTTAGAATCTTTTTTCCAAATTAAAATATTTCCATGATTTCACTTTTTTAGAAGATTAGTCCTCGTCCACATGCAGCTCAACAAGGCTGGCTTCAAGTTGCTGGTTCAAGTGCTCGATTAATTGGCCCTATCGCTAAGAGGTGAGAGTATTATTCGGATCCTGTAGACACCGTAAACTTCTATGACAGTACTCATTACATTGAATTTTGGCTAAGATAGAATTGGAATGTCGTGGTTGCAGTGATTACGGTAACGTCAAGAAGCTGGATTTTAAAAAGCAAAGTAAACCTAATGTATCATTAAATATTCCAACGGAATATGCCGAATAACTAGATGACAAAGACCCAAATATGATTTAAAAGAAACTTAATCCAACTACTTTTTGAAATTTAAGTAGTTTATTTTGTCTTTACTTATATATGAAACATGAATTAATAAAGTTTTTCAAACTCAAAGTGTTTGAGATTATTTTATTAAAAACTACTTTTTTATAAAATAAAAAAAATATAACAAACAAAAAGAATAGGCCGAAAAAACAAAGTCGAGTATTTGATGGAGAGAAAGCAACAGGACAATAATTAATAAAAGTCAGTGCAAAAAGATCTTTTTAACGACCACCACCAAGAGCAGGGAATTGATCGTTGACAAGATTGAATTGGTTTCCACCACGATGACCACCTCGAGGCCCACGTTCTTGACGTTCACCACCACGTTCTTGATGATCACCACGACGTTCTCCACCACGATCATTTCGATCTCCACGTCCACGGAATCCATCCCGATTTCCACGATTACCACTGAATCCACGATCAACTGATGCAAAGTTTACGGAAATATCAATATGCTTTTCACGAGGTTCACGACGCTAAAAAAATAATTGAATTATTTGATATCTGGATTATTATTCGTCTTACCAGAACAATAGATTCTTCGCTATCCTTATTCTCATCTTCAGATTTCTTCAATGGAGCCAAGTTAAGTTTTTTGTCTTCATTTGGTTTACGGATATTAAAGCTTTCGCTTTCAACAGTTTTGTTCTTTTCCTTCCATTCTTGAAAAGTAATACCAACTGGCTTTTCTTCTTCCATTTCAACGCCAGAGTCATTCTTATCAGCATTATCTTCTTGAGCAGGCTTGTCGCCAATTGTTTCACCAAGTGGTTCAGTTTCACCTTGAAGTTCATCTTGTTCAGTTCCCCAATTTCCTTTACCATGTCCATCTTTCTTAGGAGCGTCATTGTGACCAGTACGATCACTACGAGTACCGCCACGAGCACCACCGCGATCAGCTCCACGATATGGACGACGAGTTCCACGATCACCACGATTTTGATCACGGCCAACTACAAAAGAAAGTTTTTTTTAAAATAATCAAAATGTATGAAATTCCCTTACCGTTAACCTTTTCATCACCTTCACCAACAGGATCACTTTCACCTCCTCGTTTTTGAGGAAGGGGACGACGACGACGATTTTCATCATTTTCTGTTCTTCCTTCACGACCATTATTTCCACGACCATGACCACGAGTTGCGGCACCGCCTTCTTTTTGAGCTACAAAAACCAACAACATAATATTATTCCTCAAGAGAAAATCTAAAGCAAAGAAGTATACCTGTTGTTACAGTTTGAGACTTATCAGACTTTGGTTGTCTACTTGGAGCAGTAGTAGCAGGCTTTGGTTGTTTACTTGTAGAAGTAGCAGAAGATGTTGCTTTAGATTGTTGAGGCCCTTTTTTAGCAGAAGGTTTTTCAACTTTCTTAATTGAAGCAGTTTTGTTTACAATTTCAGAAGCATCACCACCTTCATCTGAAAGTCAATCTCTAATCATCATACATAATATATTTATGTGAATCTTCTTACCGTCTGAACAAAATGCAGCAAATTTGTTTTTCAAAGCAACCGCAGCTGTCACCCGTTGTTCATTTACAGGACTATCCATCTTTCAAAAGATAATGAAGTCGCTAAAAAAAGAAAAAACTTTGAACAAAAGTTAAAGAAAAAAATATTTTTAACACTGCAGCAGCGACTCCAAAAAAGGTAAAAAAGGTGTTAACATTTTTCTTGTCAAGAACACTTACAAGTGCGGTATTTTTAAATTTTAACACATCTTCGTCAAAGTTGGATTTTATCCTTTTTTTATGTGTAATCGCTTTGAAGTCAACAAAAAAATAGAAAATAGTTGAATAATTTTGTTTTAAAATATTTTTGCAACAAATCAAACATTTTTTATTGTTTTTTAAGTCTTAACCATGAATTTTTGACAACTTTACATTGTAAATTTTAATCAACTGATTCATACTTTGCGTTAGTTTAGTTCTTTTTCTGAATAATTACAGTAACCAAAAGGTGGAACGTTGTGAGTGTATTTTTTAGACATAAACGTGTTTTTTTCGAACAAAATTTATAAATAGAAAAAACGAAGATTTAACAAAATGAAAAGAAAAAATATTGGTAAACATCGATAACAAAGTTTTTTTAAAAAAAGAGACAATTAATTATTCAACAAAGAATCTCCGTATTCAGAGTAATCAACGGGTCTTTTATTCTTTCGAACACGTCCATTTCGGCTGCTGCTGCCACCATTTCCATCTTCGTGATTTTCAACACTGCTATTATTATCATCATTTGGAGGTGGAGAATCTGAAGTTTGAAAAACATCATCCATATTAATTGATGATGTGCTTTGTGCAGCAACTGCTTGTTCTTCTTCTTCCGCTTCTTCTTCTTCATCATTTTCGACAGAAGGTGGAGGTTGTTGTTCTTCTTCTTCATAAACTTCTTCTTCCTCTTCTTGATAATATCTTGATGGAGGTTTTCTTTTCTTAGGTGGAACAGCTTTTCGACTACATGCTTTACATAACCATCCAACACGAGATTCAACTTCAACAGGTGTACATTGTATATGATATTGATTGAGACAATTATCACATACTACAGAATCTTCTGCTTGAGTCTTCTTTCGACAAACTGGACATTTAACCTAAAATTATTGATTGAAAAATATTCTCAAACTAATTTAAAAATCTTACTGAATTTTTGATAGAAATCCATTGAACGGCAGAATCAAATAAAGTAATAAAAAGGGCCAAAGAAGACAAAGAAATGCAATCAATAATTGCTTGCTGCCATCCAACAAATGCTTTTGTTGCTATAATTGTTTGAGTATATTTTTCCTTTTCAATAATGGTAAACGGTGGTTTAATAAATTTTTGTCGAATTGCATGAATAACTTTGATGAATGCAAGAATGAGTTGATTTACTTCAGTATTTTCAAGTTCTTTCAATTCTTCGGTCGTCAAAATTCCTTCTTCTTCAAAGCAATGAACCTTCAAATCATTTTCAGTCATGTAAGGTTTTAAATCTTCGCCATTGTTTAAAGCTTTCAAAAAGTTTTCACTTGTTTGATTTTCATTGAATTCAAATTCTCCAAGAGCATGAAGATCAATTTTAGAGATCATATCAGTTATCATTTTTTGAACTTCTGTTAACAATGGATTATCTTGAAATTCTTCAACTTGATTCAGTTCCGGAATTCCCATAAATTCTGCAGCAGATGAATAAATTTTCTTTGCATTTTTCTTTTTCTTCGAAATGTTATTGCTGCTGCCGTTGCTTGTTGAGTCGGGAGTTTTTGATTTTGAAGAAGAGCGAGTTACTCGTTCTGGTTCAGATTTATCCAAGCCATTTTCCATTGGAATATCTTCTGAATGACCATTTGTTAAAGCTGCTTTTGCATCTTCTTTAATTTCTTCATTCAATCCATACATACGATTTTCTTTTAATTCATTTGCAGATTCTTGAAGCAAAGCAGCTAATTGATCAACAGCTGGTTTCAACCATTGCTTAAAAGTAGTCAGTTGTTCAACAAGTTCAATTTCACGAAATCCTCGAGGATTGCATGCATTTATAAGCTCATCAATATTATCTTCACTTCCAAGATACAACCATTTTGGACGATTTTTTAAATGAACCGGACAATTTTCAGCCGAACCCGTGCAACCCATTACAGAGATAATTGCTTCTGGATCATCAGGATTTGATCTCATTGGAGTTGGTACACCACATTCACCAGGATCATCAACATTTTCAACAAGAATAATTGGGTATTGATCGAAGTAATGATAAGATCTAAATGCTCGATCTCTTCCAAGAAAACCACTCCCAATTTTACCTAAAAATTTCAGGGCTACAGTATATTCTATAGAATTCAAATTATAAAACTTACAAAAAGTTTCATAATTTTCTAAAGCGAGTTCATCAAGTTTGTCAGAAACAAAAGTCTTTTGAATATCACGAAAATCTCGAATTTCCTCAGCTGTAAATTCTTCATATGGGAAGTTTGCCAAGAAGAGTTCTTTTACATCATCCGGATTTACACCACGACGATTTTCATTGACTGCTTTCAAATATGCTCGAAGTTTGACAATATTTTTTTCTTTTGAATTTTTAGGTATTTGTGCTTCTTCTGCTGCATATGCTGCTATCCGAGATGCCTTTTCTCGTTCTTGATCCCAAAGTTTAAGATTTTTAATTTGTTTTTTGAGATCTGGAAGTTTAACAATTCGATTTTCTTGTAAATCTCGAAGAGATGCAAATGTAAGGAGCTGATCCCGTAAAATATCAATTAAAGTTACACGTTCATCAAAAGTTAAATCAAAAATAGAAAGCTAAAATAGAAAATTACGGTAATGAAATGCATGCTTGGAACCTACAGTATCCAATTTTTCAGCAATGCTTGGATCTTTAAAAAGATGAGCATAAACAGGATCATCAAAGCATTGAATTCCACCTCGATTTGTTGCTCGTGATTGATAAACTGATCCCATTGGGCAATATCCAGAAGTGATAAGATTAAGACGTAAAACTTCAGAAATTGTTGTCCAATTTATTGTTAAATACGGTGGAGCAGTAGTATGTAAAGTTCGATATCTTTCATGAAGTTTATTCAACTCCATAATTCTTGCACCATGCTTTTTATTGTTGAAAACTGCATACGTTTCATTTGACATTTCATTATCAACTCGAGGATTCTAAAAATTAACAAAATATATTTATTTCTACAGTACAATATCAAGAACTTACTGCTTCATCACCATCTTCCTTTTCAATACAGTATGCTCGTATTTTTATAAGTGCAGTTAAAACTTTAACTAAAGAATCATTTCTTCCACCTTTTTGATATAAAGCATTGATGCAATCTTTCAAAGTTATTTCAATTCCTTCAAAGAAATTTGAAAAAGTGTTGAAGAATTGTGACATTGATAAAACTTTTGCAAAGGAATCTGGAGTCAAATATGATGGCAATTCAAGAGTTTTAAATTCTGGTAATGGCTGAAATATAAATTTTAAAACAGAAGATACAGTAATCAAGTTAAAGGGATACCGTAATTGTTTACGATTTTGTAAATCCCCGACCAAAATCAATCAAAAGCCTTACCTTCAAATCATCACAATAAAGATCATCTCGTGGACGCTTTTGTGCAGCAAGAGCTTCTTTCTCCAACTTTTTACGATCTTTTTCACGTTCAATTTTTTCTTCTTTTGCACTTTTTATTGCTTCTTTCAATTCATCAACTTCAGCATCAGTTAAAACTCGCTGAGTTTGTTCCCATTTTGGTAAATCTTCAATATTCAAACTTTTTGCTTGTTCAAAGGTATCTTTAAGAGAATCTTGTTGTTGTTGAACCTATAGAAATAGGAATGAAATACTGCATTAACAACTACAAAACATACTTCTTTCTTAATTTTGCCGCCAGTACTTTTTGAAACACGTGATCTTTTAGCAACAACTGGACTCTTGGATGGTGATTCAGCCTTTCGTTTATCTAGAAATATGTTAATTATTACTTGAATAATATAAAAAGCAACTCACTTTCATTAACATTTCCAAAAGGTCTTCTTCGTTCAGTTTTTTCAAAATCTGGTAATGGACCAGTAAAGAATTCTTCCCAATTTCGTCCAGTAAGATGATACTGTTCAATTGTACTTTTTGATAAAATTACTTTATTTCCTCGAACTTCTGTCAACTTTTTCATAAATAAACGCATTTTAACTCTTGATCCAACAGCTTTTGGACGAGATAAAGCAGAGTATTCAATATCAGCTACAGTATCATCTTCGTCATTTTCAAGAGCAATAAATGAATATGTATAACATTCTGGTGGAGGCATTTCAGGATCTTCTGGCTTAATTACAGTTTTCTTTTTACCAGAAACTGCAGCATTTCCTTGATCTTCATCATCAGAATGATGTTCAGGTTTCTTCGGAGATTCTTTTTTATCCTTTTTAGCTGTTGATGCTTTAGATGGATCATAATTAACCGCAACAATTCTGCCTTTATGTCGTTGAGTTTCTGATTGTTGATACCAAACTGTTTCACCAATAAAATATCGATCCCTTGAAACAACATATACATCATTAATAAGATCATCACATCGTCCACGATAGCAATAATTATGTGCAAGCCATAGTAAAGGAACTGCAAGAGCTTTGGGGAAACTATCTTCAACAGCTTTCTACAAAAAATATGGGATTAGAACTTGTATGAAGTAATTTAGGGGTAAAATTTGCTTACTACAGCTTCTCGTTCACTTTCTTTTGCTTCTTCAAATGTTAAACCAGATTTACCAGTAACCTAAAAATGAAAGAAATAGATATTTCAAGCTTTAAACAGTGTAAACAAACCGCGCAAGTCCAACACATTGAATTCATTTGAATATATCGATCAAAAAAGTCACTGAAAAGATCAATATATAGTTTTAGTTACGTAATAATAGCAAAACTTACTCATAATTGTTAAAAACTTCATTTGTAGATTCAATATACCAAACTTTATCAGAATCTTTGATAGAAGGATCAGGTTTACGCCGCCGAAACGGCATTTTATTAAAGACCGGCATCTTTTGTAGAAGATATAACAATGTTTTATACCTAAAAATATTGTTAAATATGTATTTTTAAAAGCAATAAATATAAATATATTCACGAGAAAGAAAGCAAAAACGACCAACAACAAAACAAGAAGAAGGAAAAATTATGTGAGTGCAAAAATGAAAGCAGAAACAACAAAAAGAAAGACGAGACGCGAGCTGCATTTATATATTTCTTTAGTAGTAGTAGAAGAAAGTAAAATAGTAAAATGGTGCATGTGCATATACAAATTCTTATAACAACAATATCCACATTTAAGATACCACAAAATTACATAAATCTAAACATAACAAAACTCTACAACAAAAAAGGATAGGAAAAATATGGCGCGCAAAATCCATGACAATCATTGAAAAACACTAAAGAAAAAGAATAGAGATTGTTGCAACAGGCTTTCTCTTTTACGAAAGACTTGAACGTGTGTTCCTAATATAAAAACATTTATATATTGATTTTAAAAAGCCCTAAACTTTTAAGACCATTTAAAAAGCTTTCCTTTGCTGCTAAATTCTACACCTACAGTAATGAACTATGGTATTTTGATGAAATATATCGATAATCTTCAAGAAAATAATCTAGAATAGACTTTTCTATAAATGATTCATACAAAAGTTTGAGCCTAACAAATCTAAAAGCTCCAACAAAATTAAAACTTTAATATCCGACAAAGTAATAATCCTAAGAAGTACAGTAAAACTAAGAAAAAATTGCAAAAAAGAATCCACAAAAATTGATAATAAGAAGAAAGATATCTTTAAATTTCAACATTGAGACTTGATGATTTTGTTTTCTCTTTTTTCTAACTCAATGCAAAAAAAGAACCCAACACACAGAGCAGCCAGCCTCACATATATTTTTATTCTCAAACATCAAAATTTGGTCGTCAATGAATTTAAAGGTTTGCCTTTCTCTTGAATCTCGAAATGCTATTTTTAATGTTTCATTAATTTTGTATTGAATCTATTATTCTACACTTATTGCTTCAATTACTTTAACTTTTTTAAAAGTTGTTTGCTTTTAAATTTCAAGGTTACTTTTAGAAGCAAGATTTAAAAGATGAAAGGAAAAAATTGTTGTGCACATAGTCGTTGGGTCACGTTTTGATAAAAGCTGATTTATTTGAATTTAAATTACTGTAACTAAAAGCAATCAAAGAAGTAATTTAATCAGTTTTATTTAATAACAACAAAACAGTAGCTTACCTGATTGTTTAACAAACTAGACTACAGTATCGGAATTGCTCAAAGAATACTGTAGCAAGGAAAAAACTTTACCTTCTTCAACATCCATAATTAATGTCATATTTTTTGTTACAGACTGTTTTAAAAACGTCTTCGGAAAATATCTACATAAAATTTGAAAATTCAAACATTAGTTTGGAAATAATTGCAACCTTTCGGGTGAATTACGGTAATCTACACAATCCAGAATTTCCAAGCATTTTTGGATATTTTACATCTTACATTACATCCTCTTTTCAATAAAAAACAAAAATTTTTAATCAACAAAGTTTATTATCAAAATCAACAACAACTTTAACAAATAGAAAAGTTAAAACAGAACAACAAAAATCTATTGTCTCCACAATTTTAGCACACAATCTTTGCCGCCACTGACAACTCTCTCGCCATCAGGAGACCAATCAACTGCAAAAACATCTGCACCATGACCAGGCAAATCAAGTAAAAACTTTTTAACTCGAATATCCCAAATTTTCAATGTTGAATCAGCTGATCCAGAAACCAATAGACGACTATCACTTGACCATGAAATTTGATAAACTGATTGAACATGTCCTCGTAAAGATGTTAAAAATTTTCCTGTTCTTCCATCCCAAAGTTTAATTGATTTATCGAAGGAAGCAGAGGCGATAATTCGAGTATCAGGAGAAAATAAGACTTGATTGACGAGTTGTTGATGCCCAGTTAAACGAGCAATTGGTTGCTTCTTTGAAACAGGTTCCCATAAAAACATTGTAAAGTCATCTGATCCAGAAACGAGGAGTTCAACACCTGCAACAGCTTTTGCAGCATTGTATCGAGCAAGAGCAATTTCTTGTACCTAAAAAGTAATGATAAGATCAACATCAAACATTTATGAAATACCTTATCGTCGCCAGGATATTCGCATTTCTTTTCAGGTTCAAAACATCCCGTTCGAAGAGCATAATCAACATTCAAAGCCAAAGTATTGATCCAATGTGCATGACCAGTTAATGAACGGCACATAACTCCATCTGAAGCTCTCCAGACTTTCACAGTTCTATCTTGTGCTCCAGTGTAGATTAAGCCTTCTCCACCCCATCGAATACAAGTAACTGAAGCAGTATGACCAGAAAGGGTTCGTTCAGTTATCCCTCTTACAGTATCCCATATTCGAATATTTCCATCCTTTCCTGCACTAGCAAGTAATCGACATGTTGGATCATTGTGTAGCGGAGCCCATGCAAGGCTTGTAATC
This sequence comes from Panagrolaimus sp. LJ2414, assembly GCA_024447195.1. Lineage (NCBI taxonomy): Eukaryota > Metazoa > Nematoda > Chromadorea > Rhabditida > Panagrolaimidae > Panagrolaimus > Panagrolaimus sp. LJ2414. The sequence continues at coordinate 2,041,937 of JAMRXY010000018.1, forward strand.
CATTGTTTATGACCAGTTAACTTTTTTCCAATTTGTTCTCCAGTATTTGGATCCCACAAACATATCTAGAAAAACAAACATGTAACACACAATGCTTAAACTAAAAACAAACCTCTCCGTTTTTGCATGCTGATGCAAGTTTCTTTCCATTTGGACTCCAAGCAATGCACAATACCCAATTATTATGACCCTTGCAAGTATTTTTTGGTAATTCAGTATGTAAATCCCATAATCGAACAGTTTTATCACCAGATCCACTAGCAAGATATTGACCATCAGGACTAAATTGAACACTAATAACAGGTTCACTATGTCCAGGTAAGCTGGAGGTACATCTTGTAACAGGTCGAACACGAAAAATCGCTTGTGGTAGATACACCAAATTTACTCCCTATAAATGTTACATAACTTTTTATATAGAAATTTGATACAGTAGCATACCTTTTCAACATCAAGATCTTCTTTTAGGGATGAAGCAATACTTTCAATGATATCAATACCTTCTGAAGTTCGAAATGCAATTGGAATAGGATCATCTTCTTTCTCCAAAAATTGATTTGCAAGTGATTCAAGTTCTTCTGAAGTTGTAGAAGTTGGAAGAACAACTGGATTACCCAATTCTTCACCATTTTCAGCAAAAAGCCGAACACAAATCCGAGATTGTGAATCTGAAGCCATTTTTTAAAACTTTGAAAAATTTCAAGGAAACTTTTTTGATCGAAGATAATTTTTATACGTTTCAGTGACATTTTGCCAAAAATCAAATAATCAAAAACTTTTTTGAATTTTGATGAACAATGAAAAAGACAAAAATTAGGTATTTTTAAACTGTTCTCAAAAAAACTTGATAAATGTTCAACGAAAATTTTTCTGATCTGTTATATTGTAATATATTGTAATTCATTTAACACGCGCATTTGAACATTACAAGAACTAATATTAATAAAATAGTTTATACGGTGTATACTGTACATATAAATACTTTTGAAGAAACATAATTAATTCTTCTGCTTTACAAAAGTTTAAAAAAATATAAAATAAAAAATATTCTACTTCTATTATTCTGTAAAATGGACCTCAATGGAGATTGCTTATTTTTTCATAGCTTTTTATATTAGGGATTACTGTATTGAGCATTGTGTCAATGTTTTTAAATGTGTACAAAGAGTTGTATTATTCAGTTTACAGTTGTTAAACAAGAAATTGTTAAAACTTTTTTAGCCAGTTTTTTTCGACTTTGTATTAAATTTTTTATCCTTTTCATGATCAAAAATAAGAAAAAAAATAAATTTTATCAATAAAAATACATTTTTTGTTCCGTGTTTTTGCAAAAACATAATTTTCAAAAAACAATGTGCATTTTCAAACTGGATGCAGTATTGATTGTAACAAAACTGTAAAAACGAACACAGCCACCATTATCAAATTTGACGATCATCACAAATAACTATAACTTATACTTAACAATGATCGCATCAACTGATCTTCATCGTAAAATCTATTTATTTATTTTACCAAAAACAGTCATTCAATAAATACCAAAAATAGTTCGTATATGGTAAATAAAATAATAAAAAAGTTTTTGTAGTTTTTATAAATGAATCATTTTATGAATACCGTAATCTTAAGCTTTTTAAAAAACGGATGTATTTATTTTTTTAACTTTTAAATTTTTATTTTTCAAAAGAAATAAATAATTTCGACATTTATCAGATTTGATTATTTTAAAGAATGCTCAAGGACGACTTTCAAAACCCCCAAATTTCTTTTTGCAAATAATTTTTGAACCTTTGATGTTTCGATAAAAAAAACTGTAAAAAAAGATTTTTGAAATGTAGTTGACGAAACAGCCACAACAGCGACTACGACAAACAAAACTGCAAATAAAAAGTTGTGTTGCAAAAATGACGTATTTTGTTCTAGAATATTTTTTATTATCACCAAAAACGTGGTTATTTTTTCTTTAAATGAAATCTTTCGGCATTAAAATTTTCATTGTTCATTGCTTATTGTTTGAGTGAATAATTTTTTTGATTACAGTACCCCGTTTTTAATATTTTTATTTATGGTTTTCTTTGGTATATTTTTAAAAAGCTTTTTGCTTTTTTATTTTTTTATGATTTGTTTTTACATTTTTAAAGAAATATTAACGATTACAGTAATCCATGTTTTCTGAAATCTAAAAAAACAACATCTTCTTTTGCAAAGAATTTTACTTTCTTTTCAGTTTTTGAAATTTGTGCAAAATAAAAGTTTTCTTTTAATAAATTTTTTAAAAAATTGTGTAGTTTCAACTTTTTTATAACAGTCATTAAAAATTCTATTCAAAGATATTGAAAATGTCGTCAAATATGTGTGTAACCTTTATACTTTGAAAAGCTGCATTTTGAAATGAAGTCTTTATTTGGCTTTCATATTTGACGGCACAAATTTGGTTTAAATTTTGTTCTTTCATTTAATAACTTTTTCTTTATGTTTTTAAAAGTTTAAAGATGGAGGCTTGTTTTTTTTTCTTATTGCTTCTGAGTAACATAACTATTCTAGAATGGACATTTATAACTTATTTTTGTTGCTTATTTTTTATGTTAAAATATAAAAGCAATTATATTTGTTAGAAGCGTCGGGAAAAGTATGAGTAATTTTTGTTTCTGGCATGTTTTTAAAATTTTTTATAAATTTATGCTTCATTTTATAAAAGTAGTCTTTTATAGTTGACACATTTAAAGTTCTCCATTAAAGAAGATCTTTCAACTTTACTCAAAGTTGTTTATCTCATTAAAAACTAATTATTTGCTGGAATGTAAAAGTTGTAATTATGGAATAGAATTTTCATAGAATTAGCTTAAAAATGTTAAAAAAAAATAATACCAACCTAAAAATTACAAAAATCTAATATTTTTGCTAAATTTTAGATTGTGAAGTGCTATCATTATAAGCTACCGTAATATTACTTTTTTTTAAATATTACGCTATTATTTATTTTAAAAAGCTGTTATTTGAAAGGATTTGCACTGATGATAAAAAAAATGTCAACCCTTTATTGACCTTAAATGCTTTTTAAAATTTATGTTTTTTAGATAATTCTTTGCCGTCGAGAACTCCAAATTCCATAAGAAAAAATGATAACTTCAAATTTGTAACTCTCTCGAAAAAAAGCACATTATCAAAGTAATTTCCCTTTTCCTTGAGATGCTTATGAATTAAATAATTATATTAGTTCAAATAAAAAACTGATAAAATCACAAGTTTTTTGAAAGCGTTGATTATTTTTTGGTTTCAACAAGCTTTTTATTATTACGGTATTTTTTCATTTTAGAAATGTTAGATTACTGTATAATTTTTTTCCCTCATTTTTTATTCACTCAAAACCTGCTATAATTTTAATAAATTGAATTTTTTCTAAAAAAATTTTCTGCAAGCATTTAATAAAAAAATAATCATAAATTATGTCATTCTTAGGTTGACTGTAAAATACTACTAACACATATTTTTACAGTAATTTTCTGAATAAGTTAATTAATTATACCAGAAAACTCTTCAAATTTTTTAATTACATGTATTTGTGAGATAAGTCAAAGAATGATGATGCTTAACCATGCACGTATGTTTTACTTGTGTGAGTTATACAGATTTCGGTTATTATTTTGTTCAAAACGAAAGTATCAATTAAAATAATTATTTTATGCATTTAAAAGCCCGCCCCTTTGAAAATGTATAATTTTTTTAATGGCAATGTTAATCCCTTTTTCTCTTCTTCTTCCTCTTATTTGTATCAAAAACCATCTAAGATGGACCATCTTATTTTTATACTTCTCAATTTTTCTAATAATAACATAATCAAAAAATATTAGGTAAAAAAGATGGGTTTAAATTTTTGAAAAATGAACAAAAACGTTTTTTTGAAAAAATAACAGTAAATTTCGAAAGTTCTTTAATCGTTGATGCGGTTTTTGTTTGCAAAAAAAGAAAATTCTACATTTTGCAATTAATTAATTTTTATTATTTTACTCATTTCTGTTTTTCATGGGAATTTTCCAAATTTTACTTTGAGATTAAATTATGTGTGATATTATTAAGGCTTTTTTGTATCATTTATTAGTTTTTCTAAATCATTGTATTTTTACGTTTCCTAAAATTTTGAACTTTGAAATCAAAATTTTAATAATCGAATTTCGATTACGGTATTACATTTATTTTCACTAAAGAAATCGGTTTCTTAATAATTTCAACAGTTTTGTGTTAGTGTTCAAGGATTACTGTAAATTACGTCATGTTTTGAAATTCTTACTTACAAAATAGTTCTACAAAATTACATCGCAAAGAACGTTAACAATTTTTGAACTACCTAGCTAGTGGTTACAGTAGATTATAGTATTATTGTTATTAAAAAATGATCATTTTTGAAACACAAATTAAACGTAAAAAATTTATATCATCATTTTTCAAGATATAATAACTACAGTAATTTTATGTATTTTATTTCCTCATACATATTTTACCAAATTAAATTTTTAGGATATCAAAATTGAGGAGGTTCTTTAGCAATTTTACCTTTTCTTTTTTTCTTTCTTATTTAATCACGTATATTTATTTAATGGTTAGTATATCTCAAAAGAAGGAAAAAAAAGTATTTTATTTTTTAATAACTAAAAAATATATATGTATGTGTCCCTATATAAAATAATATATATTTTTTTAATACGAGCCATCATAATTTTTCTTTGGTCTTTTTTGGTTACTCTTTTTTTTTGTTTCCTTCCTGTTGCTGCTGCTGCTTTCTACTTGCTGCTGCTGCTGCCAACCGACTTCTTTCTATCATAAAATCTAAAATAAAATCTAAAAAAGCAGCGTGTTTTTTGACTTTTTTTAAAACATTTCAACGTTTTTAAATTTCAAAAAATATTTAAAAATTTAATTTTGTAATTTTTTCACAAAATTTCAGCTGCCAAAATAATAATATAAATGCTTGAACACTGCCGTGTTTGCAACGATCAAAATGCTTCGAAACACTATGGAAGCTTTTGTTGCAGGTTTGTTTTATATCAGTTTTTATCAATCATTTTTAATCAATTTCATTCATTTTTTCAGTGGATGTAAAGGATTTTTCAGGTTAGTTTTTTCTTCTTTTTTTTGTTTTTTTGTCAATCGATTCTTCTTTTTTAGTCGTCTATGTTTTTTGATCAGTTGTACTTTTTTTGTAGCTTCTAATTTTTTAATGGCTAGACTCATGTTACTTTTATAAATAGTTTTAACAAAGTAATAAAAATTAAACATTATTAACTGCCATTGTTGGAAAAATCCAGAAAAAACACTGTAATTTTTTAAAATTTAATTACTGTAATTCTGTTACAGAATTTCTGTACAAACATTCTGTGGAAGACCCAATATTTATGATTTCCAATTTTTTCGAATGTTTTTTAAAGGACGTTTTTTGTAACATTTGAGAATTTTTGGCGAAATTTGGCATTAGGAAAAATTTTTTGTCTCAGAATTGGCTGAAAATGTGTTCCTAGGGTAATTTTGGTCCAGGAATTCGAATTTCGTCATAATATTTGAGATTCTTCAGGTGGATTCTGAGATTCAGAATCTGTGACCCAGAATCTGGATTCAGAAGCCATGTTTTCAAAAAATCTCAAAAATGATACTATTTGAGAGCCATGGACGTATTTAGTCAGGAAAATGCAAAAGTATTCATATTTGACCCTTTTAAATGGTTTTATGCCCCTGAAAAGTTCAAAAATGGCCTAAAATTACGGTAATTGGGCTCCAAAATTCACTTTTACAGTTTACGCAACGGTCATTCATATTTTTTTATAAACTTCAACAAGTTGGGCATCGAAAAATACCATAATCTTAAAAAATTAGGTGGATCCGGAAAAATTTTTACTGTGCTACTTTTGTCGACTTCAACAAAATTCAATATCTCCAACATAAACAAAAATTCATAACATTTGAAAAAGGCTATCAATCACCTTCCGGTGACTTTTATGATGAAATATAATGTATAGGGGACATTTCTGAAGGGTTTCAGCCCCCATATATCAAATCTCTACATTTGGGATCAACTTAAAATATCTGTTTTTTACCAAAATTAACACCAAAATACAAAAAATCGCAAAACTGATTTTTTGGTCTAAATTCTTTTTTCTTGTGGTTTATATATTTAAAATACATGTTTCTGCAATAGATAAACGCATAAACAACGATATTTGGACCAATATGGATTTTTTACGAATTTTTAAAAATACCTCATTTTTGGTCATTTTTCGTGATTTTAAATTTTCGTGAAACATTTAAGATATGAGCATTTTTGAGTGTTTACCATAAAATATATGCTAAATAAAAATTTTGGGCAAAGTTTCAATACACTAACACCTATATTGTATATTTGGGATGAAATTTTATTTTAGCAATGTTATCACAATTTTTTAATTATCCCTATGTGGTTGGTACTGGGTTTTTGGGGTTGAAACTTTGCCCAAAATTTTTATTTAGCATATATTTTATGGTAAACACTCAAAAATGCTCATATCTTAAATGTTTCACGAAAATTTAAAATCACGAAAAATGACCAAAAATGAGGTATTTTTAAAAATTCGTAAAAAATCCATATTGGTCCAAATATCGTTGTTTATGCGTTTATCTATTGCAGAAACATGTATTTTAAATATATAAACCACAAGAAAAAAGAATTTAGACCAAAAAATCAGTTTTGCGATTTTTTGTATTTTGGTGTTAATTTTGGTAAAAAACAGATATTTTAAGTTGATCCCAAATGTAGAGATTTGATATATGGGGGCTGAAACCCTTCAGAAATGTCCCCTATACATTATATTTCATCATAAAAGTCACCGGAAGGTGATTGATAGCCTTTTTCAAATGTTATGAATTTTTGTTTATGTTGGAGATATTGAATTTTGTTGAAGTCGACAAAAGTAGCACAGTAAAAATTTTTCCGGATCCACCTAATTTTTTAAGATTATGGTATTTTTCGATGCCCAACTTGTTGAAGTTTATAAAAAAATATGAATGACCGTTGCGTAAACTGTAAAAGTGAATTTTGGAGCCCAATTACCGTAATTTTAGGCCATTTTTGAACTTTTCAGGGGCATAAAACCATTTAAAAGGGTCAAATATGAATACTTTTGCATTTTCCTGACTAAATACGTCCATGGCTCTCAAATAGTATCATTTTTGAGATTTTTTGAAAACATGGCTTCTGAATCCAGATTCTGGGTCACAGATTCTGAATCTCAGAATCCACCTGAAGAATCTCAAATATTATGACGAAATTCGAATTCCTGGACCAAAATTACCCTAGGAACACATTTTCAGCCAATTCTGAGACAAAAAATTTTTCCTAATGCCAAGAAATTCTCGATTGTTACAAAAAACGTCCTTTAATTAGTTTTTTTAATTCAAGCTTCTAAAACTTCCAAACTTTGTTGAAAATCTTACCATCATCATCTCGAAAATTCCCTTCTTAACAAAACACATTTTATACCTTCCTCATGATTTTAGACTTGTTTTTTGTTTTATTTTTCTTGTACCTGGGAATTTGTACTTTTCATCAAAAAAAGTATTCTTTAATCCTTGTTAAAAGCTATTCTTTTTCTATGATGTTCTTTGTTACTCTTTCATTCTACGTCATACTGTACTTTTTGCCACAATTACTTCAGAAATGTTCTTTCCTGCTTCATTATACTTTTTTTCTAAAATTTTTTTACTCATTCATTTGAAGTGACTAATCCATGCACAAACAATAACTTTTTTAAATTTTATATTTATTGTCATTATTACTGCTGCCCACTTACAAGCATTTACTGTAACATTGAAAATTGTATTTAAAAAAGAACTTTTTTTTAGAAGGACAATAAAATTTAAAAGAATTTATCGATGCCAGTATTCCAAGAATTGTACAATTTCACCTGGTAAATTATATATTATTAGTAACCAATAATGAAATTTGTATGATTTTAGAGTATCGAAATAGTTGTCGAGCATGTCGATTCGAAAAATGTTTGGAATCTGGATTGGATCCAAATAGTAAGTTTTATTTATTTAATAAAATTAATGAAAATGGTTTTATTTCTTTTAAAATTGAATTTAAATGAGATATCAGACAGAGGATAAAATTTAAATAATGCCGGAAATCCGGAACAATAAAAATTGACAAGGTTGACCTTTTAAGGTCTACATTTTAAAGATCTCTTTTTGTCCGACCGTCGTCGTTCTTAAAATAAATTGCCAACAAATTAATAAAATTTTCAAATTATCTTTGATTTCCATAAATTTTTTATTTAAATTTTCAGTGGTCCATGATGATCGGGGAATTGTGAATCCCAAAACTTTCAAAGCTGAAATGGAAGCAAAAACTGCAAAGCACAAAAAGATAAAACAAGAAATTCTGGATTCAGATGCCCCAGAAGAAAAGCCATCCTCGTCATCCCTGAAATTTGAAGGTTTACGATTTAGTGATTGTGACGATGGATCTTATGCTTTAACACGATATGATAATGTAAAAACAAGATTTGAAAAAGAATGTCAAAAATGGCATGAATTAATTGTGACAACGAGCAAACGAATGGTAAGATTTAATAGGATACTGTATGGCATACTGTAATTGACAATAAATTGCAGTTTAAAGCAAGCAGTGGACCTTTAGGAGCAGTTAGAATTATTCCTGAATTTGATAAATCTAATGCAATTTCAATCTCAAATTATTTTGTTTTGGTTGAAAAGTAAGATTTTTACCAATTACAGTATTCTATTTACACCAGCTACTGTAATCTACGATATTGAACGTTTCATAGTTTTTTTGAAAAGTTTTTTTTATTGTTAAAAATTTGCGTTTTTACTGATCAAATGGATTCAGAAACCCTTTACAATATTTTGCATCTACAGTATCCTTATTCTGTAAAGTTATTTTAGACTTTGTGATGAATATTTTGATTCCAATGCTGTTCACACAATTTCGCCTCAATCTGAATATTCACATTCCACAGAAATTTGTGCTTCAAAAGCTTTATCCGAACCTCGAGAGATCTCAGCACGAACAAAAGTAATTACCAAAACTTACCATAACCTACCGTACCCCAAAACAAACGATAATCATTTTTAAGATTGATTGGACAGGTCGTTTCTTTATTACCCCATTTGCATTTAAAAGAATTTGGTGCCGAATTGTTTCTCTTTATATGGATTGGACAAGTCATATCCCAGAATTACGAGAGTTAACAATTGCCGATCAAATTCGATTGGTTATGGATCGATGCGTTCCTTGCATTGATGTTCTCCTAGGGTATCGTGGAATGCAAAATAACATCAAAGGATTGGTCCTTTCTGGGGGGACATACTTTCCTCGAGATAAAAGTGAACAAGATCTCATTGATTCAGAGTAGGATAACTTTTTGATAATTTAATTATTGATTTTATGCTTATTAATTTTAGTTTAAAACCATATTTAACATTATTAGCAAATTGGATTTATGATGAATTTACAGTACCTGCCAGAGATATGGTTTTAACTCCAACCGAATATGCATTGTTAAGGTTGTTGATATTTTTCGTTCCAGGTTTGTACCTAAAATTACCGTAACCTACAGTAACCATCCTATAACTTATACATTCTTTTTAGTCCCCGGCCTTTCCCCTCAAGGAAAAGAAATTGTTCGAAAAGCAAATAATTTTTATCGAGAAATTTTGGCTCAACAAATTAAAAATCATTTAAATACCTCTTCAATGGATCAAATTCTTAATCGAATGGGTGATGTCATGAAATTTTTATCTGTTATTGAAACAGCAAAAAATCTTGAAGATGAAGGTTTCTCTGTCATGACCCTTTTCAATATCGCAAATATGCAGGGTGAACTTCCATATGAAGTACATATCAGAAAAGGTTTTACAAGTTAATTACCATTTAATTAGATAATAGGAAAAACATAGATAAATATTTTCATTACCGTAACTTTATTCAAAACTTAAGAGATTACGGTACTATCAGTCTTAGACAAAAAGTGACAGTACCATATTATCATTACAGCAATAAAATAAAGTTACGGTAATGTATGTGTTGCTCTTTCTTTCTTTCATACTGTAATAAAACATATCACACAAACTTTTAATTTTTTGTAATAATTTAACGCTTGTTTTTTTTGATAGCAATAAACATATCTTTTTACAATTCCAGTTATGAAAAATAAAGCCACTTTTATTAACTGTAACAAAGTGGTTAAACAAAGAGATTCAGAACCTTTGTTTTTTATCATGTTCTCTAAAAAACAGAATCTAAATTAACGAATATGTTACAGTATCCCAAAAAATGCATTAATATATATTAAAAGTTAACCAATTTTGGTTAACTTTAATACTTTCGTTCAACTTCAACAATTTTAAAATTTTTCCATTTTCGGTCAGTGTTACAACGATTATTAGTGCACCTCATATGTTATTATTGTTTTAATAACATTACTAGAGACCGGCAGGGAACTCTTTTCTTTTCTCTTTTTCCTTTTTTTCTTCGTTACCGTAACAAAAAAACGAATTTGCGCATACTTTTTTTTATAAATTAACTATTTATCCTACCAGACGTATTTTTTTTACTCTGATTCAGAATATGCCACTTATGAAAAAGTTTTGTCTGCGAAAAATACCCAAAATTTGCATTTTTAGGTGTTTTTTAATTATTAAATCTTAATTAAACGAAATTAAGCTTAGCGATTTATACCATCAGATAGCCCTTGAAAAACTGCATCTCCAGTAAAAAGGAAAATCACAGGAAATCACAGGAAAAAATATGGCATCAAACGCAGAGCTAGAATTCGCTAAAAAATAACAAAAAAAGTTGCAAAAAAAGTGCAAAAACATTTTTCTCTCGACAAAAATGAACGCACCACGAAAGTTTGGAAGAGAAAAAAGTGTTCCTTTTTCTTTTTTTCGACGAAAAGTTTTTGTTTTGTACTAGTTTTAATTGCTATTTTCGGCATTTTAATGATTTTTAATAATTTTTTTAATTTTATTTTCGGCTTAATCAGGTTAAAAAATACCTAAATCACGCAAAAAAGTATTTTTTCACGAACTTTTTTATATGAGCTGCCGGTCTCTAAACATTACAACAGTTTTTTTTCATAAAAAAATTTTGTATTTTCAAGTTTACAGTATTTCGAAAAACAATATTCTCCAAAGTTCTTCAACAAAACGTCAGCAGTAGAATGTTTGGCATTCTGTGTCTAACATTTTTTTAATTCCCGCGTTCATAAGAAAAATTTCCTAACAATTTTTTGAACTTTTTTCGATCAAAAAATGTCTGTTACAGAAGCCTTAACCTTTGAAGGTTGTAATCTATTTCGACAGCGGATTGTTTATTCCATTTTAAGTGGTCGTAGAATTGAAGTTAATGAAATTCGACCACATGATGAATCGCCTGGTGTTAAAGGTTAGCCTTGTTTACCATTATTATTTTAAATGTTATGTTATTTATTTCTAGATCATGAAGTAAAACTTTTGTCTTTAATTGAAAAAGTTACAAATGGTACTCGAGTGAATATTAGTCGAACAGGAACAACTGTTCGATTTGATCCTGGAATGATTCATGGTGGTACAATTGAATTCGATTGTGGTACTTCGAGATGTATCAGTTATTTTTTGGAAGCTTTGGTATATTTGGCTCCATTCTGTAAAAGTCCACTGAATGTGACGTTACATGGCATCACAAATATTTACAATGAAATTTCTGTTGATGCTATTCGAGCTACTTGGTTGCCTGTTTTTAATAAGTTTATCTTGAATGATGAAAACTTGGCTATTAAAGTTTGTTTATTTCGTTGCTAACTTTCTCTATCATGATATTTTAGATCAAATCACGTGGCTTTTCTCCAGATGGAGGTGGAGTAATTACTTTTACAGCTCCAATTGTTCAAAAGCTTCGACCTACTTTGGTATGTTTTGGGCTACACATACATATTTCTTCTCACATTAAAACATTTTAGCGTGAAAAACCTGGTAAAGTATGGAAATTTCGTGGTCTTGCATATGTATGTAAAGTCTCACCTTCATTAGCTCAACGAATGATTCAATCTGCAAAGAAGACGCTTCGAGATTATATTGCTGATGTTTACATTACTGTAGATCAAAGGAAAGGTGCTGTTGGTGGAAATTCTCCTGGCTTTGGTCTATTTTTAACTGCGGAAACTACTGAAGGCGTATTCTATCATGGTGAAGCAATGTCTGTCCCCAAAGATACTGCAGAAAATCAGCTGATTCCAGAAGAAGTTGGAGAAAAGGCAGCAATTGCTTTATTGGAAGAAATCTTTCGGGTAATTACTGTACTATCTTTATCTTTTAACTAACTAAAGCTTTTTTAGGGCGGATGTTGTGATTTAACAGCTCAACCATTAGCAGCTACATTTATGACTTTAGGTGAAAAAGATGTCTCGAAATTTTTATTTGGTCCTCTTTCAACTTATACGTAAGCTTATGTTTGAAGTACGTACAATTTTAACATTTTTCTTTTTCAGCATTCATACTCTTCGAAATTTGCGGCTTTTCTTTGAACAAACTTTCAAGATTGATGAATACTGGAAGTTGCATCCGGAAGACGAAGAAGCTGAAGAAACAAAACGTATTGGTTCTCGTGAAAAAGCATTGGTCACTGGTGTTGGTGTGGGGTACTCCAATTTGAATAAAATTATCCTTTAATTTTGTTGTTCTTGTTGTTATTTTCTTGTTGAATTTGTTAGAGTTGTTTATTAAACTATTAATTTTACTTTCAATTCAATGAGTACTTTTTGACTGGTAAAACTTGACCATTTATTTTATTTATAATAGTATTCATTTTTCTTTTATATCAATCACTGTTATTAGATGCTCAATGGAAAACTCGGTATTCAACAACGCTCATCTACCTCAAATTTTTCTTCATCTTGAAGTTCTAAAAAATGTCGATGAACTTTGGCCCGAAGGAATGCCATTTCGAGATGTCTTTGTCTTTCATATGCCTGTTACAAGAAAACTACTAAGTTATTTGGAAGAATTCAACACGAAGCCTGTCCCGGAATGGATGTATTTGGCATATCCAGAAGCCAAACAACTTTTACAAATTCGTGATCCGTATATAGTTTTGCAAATGGATTTGGCAACAATTATGAAGTTAGAAAATGTGTTGAATCCGAATGCTATACCGTATCCTGTTTCTATTTGGTTAAAACAGATTGAAGAAGCAAGAAAAAAATTTCAAACTATTGAGATATTGAAGAAAGATATGATTGCTTTTACTGTTCCTGGATTTTACTGTAATTCGACTTTAACTGTACAATTGTCACCTAATTTTCCATTTGAATCACCAACTTTGGAAGGAAATTTTCTTGATGTGATGACTAATAATAATTGGGTAGCTAATAAAACGTTAGTTGTTTTTATTGAACGTACAAACATTAATCCATTTGTTTTGTTTCAGAACTCTGAAAGTGTTTTTTCAACGTTATACAGAACATATTCAATCCTTTGAAGAAGTATTTGAATACGTTTCTTCAATATGTGTACCTGGAGCGCGTGTAATTTTAATCAATGATAATGGTGAACCATTCGGAATGAATCAAATGCAGGATTTGCAAATTAAGCAAAACAGATTTTTGGAATTGTTTTGTAAGTTTCCTGCTCCTTCGCTTGAAATGGTAGAAATATATGCTGAAGTTGTAATAAATATTGATTCATTTGATCCACATAAAATTACTATTTTACCAAAAAATCTTCGCTTAGTAGCTGATGGAACGCTTTGGAGAAAAGACAATTCTTTAGAACAAAATTTGTATGATTGTGTAATTGGAGAAAAAGTGCCAATGTTTGAATAAATTATTTGTTTTTGTTTTTTTTGATTAGTTTTCTGTTTCCTAAAGGTTTTCATTTCCTTGAATTATTTTTGTTTTTGTATACGGTAACTATGAAAATGTTTGTATTGTAGTATGGCTTCTACTAACGTTATTGGTCAAATTCGAAATTTACCAGATTCTGTAATTGATCAAGAGATTATTACATTCCCATTTCAAATTGATTTTGCCGGTGAAGCTGATCTTGATACATATCTACAGCCAGAAGAGAATGAAAATGGTGTTGTGAGTGGAACATTTCGAGGTCGACCATTATTTGGTGAAAAAGTTGTACCTCCTGAAAACTTTGATACTGTTACAGTAACAACTGAACTTCGTCCAACTGGTATTTTATTTTTATATTGTTACATAACTGATTAATTAATTATAGGTCAAACTCTTGTAAATGTTACTGGAACAGTTAAGAATATTCTCTCCTATGAATATGATCGCCAACCAAGTAAATATACTCGACTTCAAAAAGCTATGGCCCGTTGTGAAAATAATGATTGGCAAAAAGATAACTTCCTTCCTGAACTTGAATCGAATGAAGTTGCTCTAAACTTTATTCACTCATTACAGTATCCTGATCTCTTTGAAAATGAAGACGATGAAGCAACTTCAAAAGGCGAACAATTTTATGCTTGGATGGAAGTTATGGGTTTAAAAGGTCTCAAGAAACAAACCGAAGCAAAAGAAAATGCTGAAGTTATTGAAGAATAATTATTTATACGGGTGTTTTTTTTGTTACTTTTGTATTTTATCATTTTTGTATAAAAATTTGTATTTTGAATTATGTTTGAGTATACTGTACTGGTTATCTTCCAGTTTGTACCTTTTTAATCTCTTGTTTTTCAATTTTTATTTCAATAATATTGTTTTAAAGGTTTTTGCAATGAAATTTTATACGATATTTATACTGTTGATATGTTTTGTATTCCCGGTAATGTCTGAAATTCTGTCCATTATTGCTGGTAGCAGTCTAGTCGCCAGTCTAGGCGTTGGTCTGGGATGGATTGGTTGGCATAAATGTATTTTCGATTGTTGTAGTGAATTAAAATCTGTAGATGAAATTGGTAAGGTTTATAACGAGCTTTATGACAACAATTAATGATCATTTTTAGAAACAAATTTAACAACGCTATTCTCTGAAAAGCTTTATGGTCAACATATTGCCATTCCAGCTATCAAAAATGCAATAATCAATCATTTAAAAACAAAGTAATTTTTAGTTTCAGCATACATATTTTTGTACTTAATTTAATTTCAGGGAACCTCGAAAAGCTTTAACACTTGCATTACATGGTATTACTGGAACTGGAAAGAATTATATGGCTTCAATGATTGCAAAATCGTTATTTACGAAAGGAATGAGCTCTCGAAATGTTCATGTAATTAATGGTAATCGACATTTTTATGATGATAAAGAAATTCATGATTTTAAAAATGGTTTAATACATTGGATTCAAGGAAATTTAACTTCATGCTCGCATTCACTTTTTATCTTTGATGAAGTTGATAAACTTCCGTCCCAAGTTATTGATGCAATCAAACCTTTCATTGATCACAATATCAAAATTACAAATGCTGATCCAAGACGTGCAATTTTTATGTTCCTCTCGAATACTGGTTCAGAAGTTATTAGTCAACATGCCTTGAAATATGCTCAACAAGGAAAAGCAAGAGAATCAATTGGACTTATTGAAATGCAAGAAATTGTTGAAGCATCTGCTTTCAATCAAGGTGAAGGTGGTCTCAAGAATAGTGAAATAATTGGAAAGCATTTAATTGATTATTTTGTTCCATTCCTTCCTCTTACAAGAACTCATGTCTTATTATGTATTCGAGATTATGCAAAACAAGAAGGTGTACCGCTTACTCAAGAACAAGAAGAAAAAATTGCTGATGGTTTAACGTATTTTCCAAGAACGGGTGGTAATGCTGGAATATTTTCTTCATCTGGATGTAAGTTTATTTGAAATTTTGGAGATCTTTTTTGTATATTTGATATGCATTAACAACACGTTTTTCGCAATCTTAAAACAAAATTTACGAAAAAGATTTTTGTAGAATTCAGAAATTTAATGATTTAACCGTTTAATACCGTATCCACTCTTTTAGGTAAACATGTCGCAAATCGAGTGAATTTAGAAAAGTTTCAATTTTAATTTGAATCAACGAAGCAGTTAATTTGCTTGCCTGTGAATGGATAAAAACTGGTATTTGTATGTATATTATTTTGCTTTAGATTGCTTTAGAATTTTGTACTGTTTTTGTTTATATTAAAAAAAGAGTTTGTATCACAGATTTTATATTATTATTATTATGTATTTAATAAAAAATTCTTAGGAAATTTGGCAAGTTGGACAAAAATAAATGTACAAAAAATACCTGATAAAGAATTAATTAAAGATATAAAATTCTTAATTTACAAACAGCATTGATTCGATCGAAAAAAAGATTTAAACGACCATTCCAGGTCGAGAATTTGAATTTGGGATATTTGTTTCCATTGTTGGTCTTGCAGAAGTTCCATCTGCTTCAATCACCAAACTTGAAAGGTTTCTTAATTGACCATTTGGGCATGCCCGATAAATTAGAATTGCATAATACCCATAAGCAAGACCAGATAATAAAGAGAATCCAGTTGCAAAAAGATATGTAATAAAAACACCAAAACGATATTTTAATCCTTCAAAAATACAAATGGCACAAACAAGGGTTGAAATTCCAAAGAAGAGCATGAAAAATAGGGATACCAAAAAGTCCTAAAAGTTGGGGGTTTTAGAAATACATTGAATATAATGATTTATAACTGTAGCTAAAGCTACAATTATAGGGGGAAATTTAGTTTTTAATCCAGGGATATATAAATATCAACTGATAAGATTATGTATGCTGATAGTGCTTATTCTAATTTTTGTTCTTAACTTTTCCAACGTTGCAGCAAACTGGCTGTGAATACAATTAGCATCAGTGTCGCTGCAACTTCGACTCACGAGTTGATGATTCGACACGTGATTCAGAGTCAGTGTCACCAAAAATGAAAAAGCACAACAATGATCAGAATCGTGATTGTATTATCTATAACACAAAAATAAACTTGCCATTAAAGCAAATGGAATAAAAAGTTGTCCGGCACCTTGATTGAAAGAAAAAACTTTTTTATGTACTCCAAGAACATAACAAATCCATGTAATTAAAGAATACAGAAATGCATTCCACCCAGAAAATAGTGCAATTCCAACACCATTAAATATAAATGCACCCAAATATAATGTTATTAATAAACCCAATGGTGCCACCTAAAACAAATATTATTACTTCAGGAGATATATATTATATCTAAATAGATATTTTACCCAATGAATTGTTTTTAGCACTCCAAACGGCCATCCTTGTGGAAAGGATTTATCAAATTCTAATGGCATTTTTGTGTGTTTGTTTAAGTTTTACTAAAAAATATATAAAAAGTTAGAAAATTAAAACTAGTTTTTTGCGACAAAACAAAAAAATCAAAGGTGTATAAAAAATTTGTAAAAAAACGACCCTGAAAAATTAAATTAATTTTGTGCAAAAGAATGCAGGAAAAAAAGATCTAAAAAAGATATAATCGATCAATGACGTGACAGATTGGCACATCCTGCCACAAGCAAAGAAAGAAAAGAAGGCCAACGAAAAATGAACATAAAATAAAAAATTTGAGTCAATTTCATTTTTTTTTGTTATATTTCAAATAGCAAGAAAAAGAAGGGATAGCTTTTTTAATGTTTTTTAAAGAAGAGAAAAGAGAAAGTTATAAGTTATAACTGGAATGAAATACATTCGATGATGACTAAGAAAGTGAAAAAATGGAGGTGGAAGAAGAAGACAAAGTGAAAAAAAGGTATGTATCTCTGTCTATCTATCTATAGAAAGGAGAGTGAAAATACGAACACATACACTTTAAAAATGTTCAGGTTAAAAAAAATAATGCTCAAAATATTTTTCTAAAAACAAAGGAAACGAAAGGAAAGAGAAAAATGGATTGTTAGAAATAAAATGTGACACTTTTCTTCCTGTCTTTAAAATCGCGCAATCTTGGAAATGGTGGTGGAAAAAAGAGAAGGACGCAATTATTAGAAAAATGAAATTAAAATTCAAAATTGTGTTCGTAAAATATTTTAAAATGGGTTTTATGGATTCAAATAGGTCTTTCAAAATTTATTCAAGGATGTTGAAAGAGTTTCTAGAAAAAAATAAATTAAAGCCAAAAGACTTTCATTTTCTAGTTTTGAAATGTCACTAAAATGAAATAGAAGAAAAAATACAGTATGTTTTTGCAACACAAATAACTTTTTTAGTTACTGTAACTTTGTTTTCGATCAAAAAATTACTGTATTCACGTTGGAATCATTCCCACTGTTTTTTGTCAGTGTTGGCGTTGTGTCCGTAGTCATTTTAAGGGATATCTTTTTTAATCAATTAAATTTATAAAAAAACTCTCTGTTACGAGATCAGCATTTTCCTGCTGATTCTAAATATATAAAATTCATCCAATAAAAGTTCGGTTTAAGCTCAGGATTTTTGAAAATAGGTTTGTATGGAAAAATCCGTTTTTTTGGGCATTTTGGCTTATATCTGTTTACTGAGTTTTGTTATTAAAAAAAGCTCTCTGTTACGAGATAGAGCTTTTTCTGCTGATTCCGAATATACAAAAATTAAAACATAAAAACCTAAGATGACTTCAGAATTTTTTGTGGAAGCAGGCAATTCTTGACTGAACGTTTGATTCCAACGTGTATTAGAATTCCAAAAATTTTTGAAAAATTTCACCAAAAAAATGATGAAACCAATAATTTTTTTTGTCTTTTTTTGGGGTGAATAAGCTTTTTGTGCTCCAAAAAAGAGTGATTCAAAAAAGGAAAGTTTTTGGAGAAGAGCAAAAATGTTGCAAAAAAATGTTTTAAAATATCACGAACTTTAAGCAAAACATGAAAGGAAAGAAAAGAATTAAAACATTTGTCAAAAAAAGAAGAAAAAAATGCATGGGTTTAAAAAAAATATCAAACGTAACAATCAAAAAAAGAGAAATTTGTTACATGCATGGTTTTTTATTATCACGCCCAAAAATTTAAAACCGGTTTCGAGACAAAAATAAATTGTTAAAATTTTGACTTCAAAACGGAGAAAATTAGAAGGAAATAAATAATCCAATCAATTAATTTAAAATTAATTTAAAATAAGGCATGGGGGAATTTTTGTAAAAACGTCCATAAAAAAGAGCCAAGCCGACTAAATTCAAAGGTTTCAAGTTTATAAAAACATCTAAATTGAATATTTTAATTGGATATGGTGTTAACTATTTTTAGAAATATACGGTACAATTACAGTAAAATTGTGAAACTAATAAAACTGCAATTTATAAAAAACAACTTTTCATTCAAACTATATTGGATTTGAAAAGAATAATGTTTCCTTCGTTTTCCAAATGTAAAACTTTTTTCAAAAAAAAAGATCCTTGAAAAACAACAAAAAAACCATTATCGGCATGTCTTTAACGAGTTTTTACGAAAGTATTCATTTGCATATTCACTTTAACCAAAACATTTATTCATTCTTTTTTTGACCCAATGTGTTAAGTACCTGCCGTTTTCAAGGTTAAAATTTCTTCATTTAAACCCATTTATTTTAGCAACATTTTTGTTTATAAACTCGAAAAAATACCATTTATTTTTTACAAACAAAAACTACAGTAACGCATTCACAAAACAAATTTATGCAAATTTTCTAAAACATGTTTGTTGCTTCATTTTTTTTATTGCTTTTGAACGAAATGCTCTCATTCATTAAATTTTTATCATTCAACTTCTTCGAAAAAAATTGCTTGCTTGAACAATGTCTGAACTGTTTGATATTTTTACAACAGATGTCGAAGTTGTGAAACCTCCAAATGAATATCTTGAACATATTGAATATCTTTGGATTATTTGTGTTTGTGTTACACCTTTTGCAATTGGTGTTGCAATTTTGACTGGATTTGCAATAAATCGTTCCCGAAAAGCTCAAGTCAAACTTGAAATTGCCATTGAAGCATTGATCGCCTCCTCCTGCACAAATCCAGAACATCAACTTCGTCGATCAGCACTTCTTAATAAATGTGGATTTCCATCTGTTGAATTGAATGATACAAATATTTCTACAGCTGCTTCCCTTCAAGATGATACAACTGGAATGACAAATGTTAATGAATATGGTAAGTCTTTAATATTTTATAATGTGTTACAGTATCCTTACTGGTATACTGTATCAACTACTGTATCCACTTATAAAATCAATAACTAATAATAACAACACATTTTTTTGCAGATGTTCTTGCTGAACAACTTCGTCGAATTCAAGCTGCTCCAATTCCTGAAAAGAATAATAATGAACAATCTGGTACCTCCTCAACTCAATCATCAAAACGTTAAAATTTATTTATTTATCTTTCTATTGTCTGTTTTTTAAATGTAATATAATGTAAATGTTGGAAGAAGTATGATAGTAATAAATACGTATTTACAAATTTGGTAAAAATATTTATTTGTAGTTATTAGAATATTTGTTTGAATAGGTATACTGTATAAGTTTTAATACATAAATTGTAACAATGAAGATAGTCATTAAGCAAACTAGTTCGAGATCATTCACTTACAACTTAATTATTGTTATCGAAAGTGCAAATTTGAGCAACTATCGATTTGCCTACTTGTGTAAAAAATTTCAGAACCCAATACATTTTTATATAAATTGAACAAAAGTCAAAGTAAAAACAGAAACAAAGCAACAACAATTTTTTTAGAGATTGATATCTTCTTGACGTTCTCCATCTTTATCAATGATAACAAGATTAAAACCATCCAAATTGGTTCCCAAACGTTTTTGTGATTCTATAATGCATTGTTTTAAGGCATTCATTGCTTCTTCAAGGGTCATGTCTTAAATATTAATTAATTAATTTTTCAATTTTTAGTGTTTTTTATAGTTTCTAATTACACATAATATACAGTAAATAAAAATATATTATGTTTAACTAAATGTAAGGCTATTTACCTGGTTGATAAAGGGTATCCATGACAGAAAGATGAATGGGCCCAAAGGAAACAAAATTCTTATTTTCAATTGCCCCTCCACTAGAATCGATACAACTAAGCCAAGTTTTGCCTTCTTTATCATCAAATCCGCCAAGGATGACTTCAACTTGTAACTGATTTTCAGATTTAAAGCCATCAGCAAAGGATTTTTGTAACAAATGATGGGCTGCTGATGGACCAAGTTCATAATCGTAACGAATTTTATGTAGCCGGAAATTGCTTTGAATTTCTTCACGGAATTTTGTGACATCACATGCTTTTCCCAAACAGCTCATATAAAGTTTATCACCAAGTTTAATTGTTTTTTCGTCATCTAAAAATTATAAAATCATCATTTAAAATTACAAATTTATATGTTAAACCTTTTGAGATGATCATTCCATTTTCAAAAACAGTTTTGTCAGATGCAAGAATGACAAATTTATCAGTTTTACAACCAATTGTAAAATGTTTACCAGACATGATTCAGAAAATTTTTATTAAAAATTAGTAAAAAATATAATTTATATGAAGAGCTTTGGTAGAGGTAATTTGAAGGATAGATTAATTAATGAACGCAATAAAAAAGACTGTTTACAATTTTTTCAAATATACCAGGTATAGCCCTATTTTGACCTTTGATTAATAAAAATACCCTACGGATTTATCAGATCGATAAATTTTCCCTAACAAACCACTTGAAACATTGAATAAGAAAAATACGAGTCTAGCTTATATAAAATTATTTCTACAATCAATTAATATTAAAAAAGATTACGGTATTTTTAACTGACAAAAAAAGTGAAAGATGTTAAATTTTTTTGAGACAAAACTTTTTTTGTCACAAAAGTATGCATTTGCAAAAAACAACATGAATCTTAATAATCAATGTCAAATCAAAAATACAGTATCCATTTATTTATCAAATAATAATTTACAAGAGTTCACTTCAAAATTACTTTAGTAAATAAATTGTAATAAAAAGTAATAAGAGTTTCCCGAAAAACCAGAGAATTGTCACGAAAGAGTTGATTTTCCTTATTTCTTGTCTAAAATGTTTCAGTATTATATTTTGATTATATCAAATACAATTACTGTAAGCTATTCCAGTGGTCTCGTGGTGTAGGGCACGTCTGCCTAACACGCAGAAGGTCGGTGGTTCGAGCCCGCCCGAGATCATGTATTTTTTTTTTATTTTATCTATTTTTGATTGAGTCAAGCTTGTTAGATTCATTTCGGGTTCCACATTGGGCTAACGAAGGTCTTAGCACGAAAGTTTTTTGTCGTGGTGTGTCACTTGGACCCGATGATTTTGGTCAAATATTTGTAATATATTTTATTTTTTTTGATCTTATAATTTTTTTCTCAAAAAATGCTACAAAATGACATATCACATGTGCCATTTGAATCACGGGAAGTACAGAATGTGTAGTAGTGGTGCATACTCATCTAACTTTTTTGAAGCCGTCTTCTATCAGATTTTCCTCATTTTTGGTGCAAATAATAGCCAACATATCAGAGCTGTTAAGTACGGTTCATTTTTCAATTTTATACACAATTGTTAAAATGCCATCAAAAATAGTGCAAAACTCGTAATTTTCGAGCTAATCACGATTAGTATATTTTACAATTAATGCTTATTTTAACTCACACTACGTTTCTCTATCATTATCACGCATTTACAGAATGTATAATAAAGAATGCAGCGTTTAACTACGATTTAAAGTTTTTCATATATGTAGAGTATCCAGAACAAGCTTACAACTATATTACTAAAAATTTTAAATCGTAGTTAAACGCTGCATTCTTTATTATACATTCTGTAAATGCGTGATAATGATAGAGAAACGTAGTGTGAGTTAAAATAAGCATTAATTGTAAAATATACTAATCGTGATTAGCTCGAAAATTACGAGTTTTGCACTATTTTTGATGGCATTTTAACAATTGTGTATAAAATTGAAAAATGAACCGTACTTAGCAGCTCTGATATGTTGGCTATTATTTGCACCAAAAATGAGGAAAATCTGATAGAAGACGGCTTCAAAAAAGTTAGATGAGTATGCACCACTACTACACATTTTGTACTTCCCGTGCTTCAAATGGCACATGTGATACATAATTTTGTAGCATTTTTTGAGAAAAAAATTATAAGATCAAAAAAAATAAAATATATTACAAATATTTGACCAAAATCATCGGGTCCAAGTGACACACCACGAAAAAAAACTTTCGTGCTAAGACATTCGTTAGTCCAATGTGGGGTTCATCTAGTCATCTTTAAAAGTAATTTTCTATGATTTTTGTCATGGTTGTTCCAAAATGCATTTGATTATACAAAGAATTTAATGCCACACTTTTTATGGATAATATCAATGGCAAGAAAGTTCGTTTTTATTTCTTACAATTGAGCAACTTGAAATTGAGCAAGTAATATAAAAAAACAAAATAATTTAACAGCAATTGAATTTTTGAAGCTTATATTTGCATAACTGTTTCTTTATTACTTACCAAAAATAAGTACAGTCGAACCTCGTTATTACGTGCCTCGTTATTACGTTGACCTCGATCTTACGTTGTTTTTCGGCGGTCCCTTCAACAAATTATAAGGGAAATGAACCTCGTTATTACGTTTTTCAATTTTTTCGGAAAATTTTACGAAGCAAATTGTTAACTTTCATATGTGACAAGTGTTCCAATGGTAAAAGAAGCAAAGAAAAAATTACTTATTCATACATGAGCAATGTTTGCCTGATTCCGATTCTTGATTCTTTTGTAAGAATCGATGGAATCAGAATCGGGAACTAGAATCGATTCTCATGTTAGGATCGATTCTTGTCAATGGAATCGGAATTGGAATTGGAAAAATAAATGGAATTGATTCCAAAAAAGAATCGGAAAAAATGGATCGGGAAAATGCTGAACGTGAGTGATACAGAAAAAGTATCTTTGCTTGTCATGGGAAAACCTTGAAGCCTAATTCAAAAATGCAAAGTTGTCATTGGAATACGATCCAAATAAGAAAAGTTTTGTATATGGAACACTTAAAAAGATGTTTAAACTAAAATGGATCGGTTCTTATCATAAATGTTGTTTTAATTTGTTATTGTTTACGTTTGTTAATCAATTTTAATCAAAAATTGCAAAAATTTTTCCAAAATACTCTGAACCTCGATCTTACGTTGACCTCGTTGTTACGTTGTTTTTCGCGGTCCCTTGAACAACGTAATAACGAGGTTCGACTGTATTATAATTATTTTGTTGATGCATTTTTTTAAAGGGAGCGGACCAGATAGAATAAGTTTATTTTTTTCAACACACGTCCTCCCACCCTGAAAGCTTCAACATTTCGACATGTGTTGAAAATAATAAACTTATTCTATCTGGTCCGCTCCCTTTAATGAATAAAATGTTATTGTAAGAATAAGACAAAGATAAAAAAGATACATGATCTCGGGATGACCATTTATTAAGATATATTTCAATGGCAAAAATGCAATTTTGTAAAGTTATAATGTTTAAAAGGAATTTTAAAATGTTTTTGTTTTGGACTTGTTTCGATTAAGAAAAAAAACAAATTTCAAGTTTATAGACTACATAAAGGGGAAGTTTATTTTGTTTCTACCCCATTCTGTTTTTAAGAGTCTTTTTTTAGGAGTTGTTGTCAAAGTTATACGTTTTTTATGAACAAAAAACACAAGTGGCATTTATTTGATTTTTTTTGTTTTAACAAAATTCAGATGTTTGCAATAATATTTTTTTATTACTTAAAAAATAGATCAAAGGCAATTATTTTCAGCTGTTTATCATAAAAATAATAATTATTTAGATAAACTGAAATATCATATATTTTCACTTTGTAAAACAAAATGATGGCATCATTTTTAAATGACAAAAACAGCTGTTTTGAACATTATATTAAAGGCATTCAGATGTCTTTGACAGGATTTTCATTTTTTTGTTGTTGGCTTCATTTAAGAGTATACTGTAGTCATTTCCATCATGTTGAATACACTCAAAATAGAAAATGCCATCATTTGGTTGAAATTTAATTTCCACCAACGCCTCCCAAAATTACTTTTTTTTGTTGTTTTGATTTTTTTTCAAAAAAGCAAAAAAGGTCATAACATATTTTAAAAGTAGTTTTTAAATTGACTTTTTCTTCTTCTGAAAAAACAAAAAGTGTAAAAGTGACTGAAAATGACATTGAGCAAAGAGTTTTTTTCGACGACAAAAAAATTTGAGAAAAAGTTCATTTTCAGGAGGAGCTGCTTTGAGGGGTTTTGAGGAGGGAGGGGCACGACAACAACAACAACAACAACTACAAGAACAAGAATAACTTTGAATGAGAAGGGCCGATGAAAAAGGGGGCAGGAAATGGGTTTTCTTTCGTTTTCTGTGTCTCTATTTTTTTCCACAAGCAAAAAAAACATTGCCTTTTTTCTTCAAAAAATCCTACATTTTGAAGCTTCTGTTTTTTCTCGAGGCTTCTCCTTGCTCATTTTCTTCTTCTTTTTTCTTTTTAAGTTAAATATATATATAAAATATATGTATATAAATATATACGCTTCAATGAATTGCTTCTGCTTTTTCTATCTTTTTGAAACATTGCTTCTTCTTATTCCAAGTTCCAACCCCCTTTTTTCTTCTTTGCTTTCACTTGAAAAAAGACGGCGGCAATGTTTCAGATGATGATGAAAAAAAGCGAAGAAGTAGAATTATTTTTTACTGATGAAAAACAAAATAAAGAAAAGAAAAAAAAAACTAACAAAAAAGAATACTCAAAAAAATATGAGGAGAGGTTAATATTAAAAACGAGAGTTATTATTGCTTTTTTTTTGGGTAGAAAAAAGGACTCTGTAAAAAAATGGAGAAGCTTATAATTATTTTTTTTCTTTTGTGTTTTTAAAGGTTTTTCTCTTTTTTTGTGGAATATTGTTTTTTTGGCATTTCTTCGAAATAATTTTCAAAGTCATACTGTTATTATATTTTTTTGTTCTAAAATGACCTTTATTGTCAGAAATTTAGGATAATTTTCGTTTTTTTCAATTTTTTGGGATACTTTTTAATTGTTGGTTACAGTACGATTTGACGTTTAAAATTGTCGAAGTAAGACTTTTATGGAATTACTGTAATTTAGAATCTTGAGCAATCTTTGCTTTTTGAAATGTGAATTTCTAAATTTAAAGGTACAAAAGTTTTGAAATATCAAATTCGATGACTCCATTCATTTCAGCTTATGCCGATTAAATTTTAACCTTGAAAATATACAATGTTTCACAATAATATTCAATTTTTTCCAACCAATTCTGATCATAACAGAATGTTTGCTTTGTTTCTTAAATTTCCATGAAAAAAGTAAAAATGTAGTAATCCAATAACTGTGGTAATCTTTTGCCTTTTTATTTTTATTCAAAAAAGATTAAATGTTTGAAAGAAAAGAATAGAATCGTGTAAAAATTACATGCTTTTTTTTGTTTAAAATTTCTAAAAAAGTTATGAGTAAAAAATGGATTAAAAAATTTAGTTTTGCTTTTAATCTGTTTGAAATTTTTTATTAAAATAAATAATTGCAAAGGCATTTTTATAGTTTTGCGGTATATAAATTTACATTGAAAGAATTTATTATAAAATGTTTTAAAAAGTTTATCTTATCTTCAAGAACAATTTTATACCGTAACCCTTTATTTGATTTAATTTCAAAAATTGTATGCTAATTTCTGTTTCTGAATCCGGACGTCCTTCATTAGTTCACTTCATTAAATGTATTTGTGTTTTTTGAATAACCAAAAAACTTGGTTCGTTCCGTTTTCTTTTTTTGCCTGATGAGGTCTCCCTACTTTTATTTATCGTCCATTTTACAGACCTTGTACAACAATAAAATATACGGGGTGGATGGATCCCTTAGAGTCTACAATTAATGGAATTCTAAATTTTTGAAAAGAGCAATTACATACTTTTTTATTGGACTTTGAACACTGAAATAAAAAAAAGAACTAAATAAAAAATGAAGGGCAAAGTTTTTTTCTTTTTTTTGCAGAAGGAAGAAGAAAAATAGTTGAAATTACTTAATCCATCTTTTTCTTTTTAAAAGTCTAGGATCAGAATTTTAAATAACTTTTAAGAAGGACAAAAGGGTATTTTTTGTTTAAGAATGTCTATGTCACGTCACTTCTAGGTGGTTGCGAATGTTGGAATTCTTCTTTAAAAAATTGTGTTTAATTATCGGATATACTGTAATTTGTTATATTTAAAATTTTATGTAGAATTTTTAAGAATTAATAAGGTTACTGTAATTAACTGGAGTGATTTTTTTATTATTGAACCTATTTTTGTAATTTTTTGAAAATTCTGTTAAAAATTTTAATTACAGTAATTTAGAATCTTCAAAAATTTGTAAAAGTTCAATTTTCATGACAAGTTGGAATTATCTTGGTTTTTATCATGTTTACATTAATCATCAAAATTCAATCATGCCGTTGTTCAGTTCATTTTTAACAACCCCTTTTCCCTCTCCTGATTGCTCCACCCTTAAAGAAGAAAAACAGCTATAAAATAATAAAAAAAACTTTATTTAAAAAAAAACAAAACATACGTTTTTTACACGCTCATTTTTCGTTTTTCCCTCCTTCATCATCATATTTTTTTCCCAAAAAATGAAGGAGAGCTTTTTTTGAGTAGCCAAAATTTGAGTTGTTGTTATTCATTTTTTTGCTGTTGTCTACCAATGTTCTTTTTTTCTGAAGATTTATTTCTTCTTTTTGTTCAAAACCGCCTCCAAAAAGAATGCCCTTCAATAATGTTTAGTTTTTCTTCCCCTCCTTTTTCTTAAATTTTCTTTCTTTAACAAAAATTTAAACATTCTTTTTTTTTCTTTTGTGTTGCAATTAAAAGAAAAAAAAACTTTCTTCGGCATCTTTTTTTCAATTGAATCTTGTTAGTTAAAAAATAAAAAAAGATGAAAACTAACAACCATCAAAAGCCTCCATCCGAAGAAAGATGAAGAAAGATGAAAGGGATAAAGTAAATATCTTTTTTCTTAAGCCATTGCCAGAAGCTTATATATTCCTTCTGGCAAAGATTAAGCTTCTTTTTTTTGTTCAAAAAAGAACATGAGAAAATTACTACCACTTGAAATGTGAGAAGATTTCTCATTTTTTTACCGAATTTTTCAAATTCCACTTTTGTTTTCCTCAAAAAAATGCCATGGCATATTGGTGCCAAAAAAGAACGATTTAACACAAGATTTTTTCTTTCCTTTTCAAAAACAAAAGCAACAAATCCCCGGCTTTTTTGCTTTTGTTTCGGGCATATATTTTTCTCAAGAGACTATTTCGCCTCTCATTTTTATTTGCCATTTTTGTTGCATTTCTTTTTTTGAAGGGGGGTTATTTTTTAAAAACTACTTTTTTATTAAATTGTCAAACTTTTTTCAAGCATTTTTATTGACAGGAGATGGAACACTTTTTGCTTGCATATTTTTTTCGCATTTTTGTTGGCATTTTGGTGGTGGGTCTTCAAAAGATTGATTCACTCTCTGACTGCTTTTTTTTCGATATTTTTCCACATTTTTTGATTCAAAGTTCTTGAAGTGCCATTTGCAGCTGCTGCCATTCTTGAAAAAAAATGTTGAAGTGATAAAAAAGGGTTGAGAAGTGTTAAAATCATGTTTTTTGATGAATTTTTCAAGCAATCATTTTTTCCCACTGAAAATGATGAATCTGAAGTGAAGATTCTTGAAGAAGAATGATTTTACTTTTTCTTTTGCCACCAATGAAGAAGAAGAAAAAGTAATGCATTGAAAATTGCATTCCCCCCCCCCCTTTTTTTCATTGCATTTTGACTTAACTTTGAACGAATCTTTTTTAAAGTTGCTTGACTGACTGATAGAGAGAGAATTGAGTGACCACCTTCCGGAGGTTTAGAATAAAAAAAGATTTTTTACTTCCTTTAATGGGGGAAGCCATTTTTTTCTTTTTTCTTCTTCCTCTTCATCGACGACAACAACGACGTATCCGTCTTTACCAGCTTTTTCTTGCTTTTTTGACTTTTTCTAAAAAACATTCATTTTTTATTTGGATTTTTTTAAAAATGCCATTTTTCTTAAAATTCCTACATTTTTTCTATTTTTTACAGTAATTTGTACATTCCGATCTCGACCAGGATTAATAGCTTAATTTTGATTGCCTCTGCCTAAAGAAAGCCAAAAAAGAGATTTATGACTTCCACTTTTTTGCCCTCCCTAAAATATTTCCGGAGATAAAATTTAAGTCGATTAATGTCTTCCCAAACACGTGTTCTTTTTTTATTTTTTTGAAAGAAGCAATTTTTATAATAATTTTATTATTTTAAATTTTTAGTGTTTTTTTAAAAGTAGCCGTTATTATTATTAATGTTGTTTTTGTTATAATTTTATTATTATTATAATTAATGAAATGAGAATGGATCAATCATCTGAGATTGTGCAATTGAATATTGGTGGAACTCCATATACCACAACATTTCGAACTTTGTGCAGAGAATCTGATTCAATTTTTCCTCAAATTTTATCAGAAAATACAAACTTTGATAAATTTGAATCTGCAATTTCTCGACTTTCGGATGGCACAATTTTTATTGATCGAGATGGTGAAATTTTTATATATATTTTGGAATATCTTCGAAGTGGAAAACTTATTTTACCAGATAATTTTAAAGAAACCGCCCGATTCCGGGAAGAAGTTCTCTTCTATCAATTAACAGATTTAAATAAAATTTTAACACCGTATTATAATTTAAAATATCCAACAAAATCTTTGAATAATGGAGTAACCGCGACGGCATTAGGGGAAACAGGTATGTTTTTATTTAAATTTTTTAGAGTTAATATTTGAGCAGGGTTCTGAATTTTTGATGGATTCTGAAATTTACTCCGGATTCTGAAGTCAAAGTCATAAAAAAACTAATTTTAGTTTTGTGTTTTGTTTATAAAATTCCAAATCTCTCTTTTTCTTTAAACTGAAAACACAAATGCCAAAAATTTTGAGAGAAAAACAAAACAAACTTCTTTTTTTGATTTCCGTTTTGTTTTATATTTTTCTAAAGAAAAAAGATGATGAATTTTCTGTTTTTTTCGATGATGCGGGAAATTACATTTTTTCATTTCCGATGAAATAAAATGAATTTTTTTTCAAGAATTAATGCTTCAGGCAATCCTTTATGTCGCCTACTTTTTCTTCTTAAAAAATTTAAGCTGTTTTTAAAAAAATGTCGAAAAATTGCAAAAAAAATAATAATCTGAGAAAGAGCATTTTGATTTACCCTTGAAATATCAAATTTTTATTTATCGGAAATTGATTCATCTTTTTTTAATTTAGTCATCACTGAATAATCGAATTTGCTATTGTTTTGCAGTGATTTTTTGAGAAAAATGGAGTTTTTGGAAAAGACCAAAGTACCAAAAAACTGTTTTAACTATAGAAATATGAATATTTTAAAAATAGAATGTCCAAATTTTTTATGCATTGTTTAAACATTTTGCCCCCTCAAAAATGAGTGGCTTTTGCAATTGTTAAATTTATATTAAAATTCATAAATTATTTATTTGAGAATACATAATCTAATATTTTAAATAAAACACTTCTAAAACCATGTCAAAGTTTGGGGAAGATACTTGTTATGGCAAATCAGTTACAGTAATACATAACAAACCTCAAAAATTAAAAAAAAACTTTTTAAATAAGAATTATGCTAATTTTTAGGAGGATTCCTAACACTTGGATATCGAGGAACATTCGCATTTGGTCGAGATGGACAAGCAGGTACAGGTCGGCATTTGAGGTATCCAAAATTCTTCAAATTTTATTTTAGATGTTAAATTTCGAAAATTGCATCGAATATTAGTTTGTGGAAAAGCAGCCCTTTGTCGGGAAGTTTTTGGTGATACTTTAAATGAATCCCGGGATCCTGGAGGAGAAGGAGCAGAAAGATATACGTCAAGGCTATATTTGAAACATCAATGCTTTGAAAAAGCTTGTGATACTTTAGCCGAAAAAGGTTTTAAAATGATTGCTAGTTGTTCTTCTGGGGCGAATGGCCTTGCACCAACTCCACATCCAATGTTATCCGCACAAATGAGTAATACCCAACAGGTATGTATCTTCATATTGTAACTATCATTGTGATACTGTAATTGTAAATGCATAAATGATGTGTTACTGTAGAAGCTTTTCGTTGTGAGACTATTCAATTCAATAAAATCAATTTTTAGGATTTTATGAATCAACGGAATAGTGGTGACCTAGAAGAACAACGATGGGCCCATTACACCGAATATGTCTTCTATCGAGAACCCCAAATTCTATCCAATTAAATTTAATTTTCAAGCTTTAAAAAATTTGTATGCAAGAAATTTAAAAATTTTTTCAATGAAAAGCATTTTTTCTTTTTTAACAAAAAATGGAAGCAATTAAAAAATGCTTTTGTTTAATTTTTTTTTAAAACATTTTTTTTGTAAATTTTTTGGTGCTAATTTTGTAGAACAAATGTAAATTTGAATTTGAATAATTAAATAAAAAAGAATTTTCGCTAGGGAATTGTTTTTTTAGAAGTGAAGAGTCTCCACTGGAGACTTTCTTATCAGAGTTAATCATTAGAGACAATCAACAAAAGAAAAACAAAGAATGTTTATTTGATTCATTGTCAAAAAATTTGTTGATGTAAAATAAACAACAATTTTTTTTGTCTAAAATGTAAAAAAGATTGTCACAAAATTTAGGAATTGTTTTAAAACAAAAAAATACAACTGTTTTATGTTTTAAAATATTAAAACATTTCTTAATCCATTTTTTTCTTGACGCAAACAATTATATAATTATGCAATAAGATTTTCACAGGATTTGCAAAGCTTAGTTTTCAAAATAAACACCTCAAAGTTGGCGTTTACTTAATCCTCAAAAAAATTTGTGTTTCGGAACACTCAAAAAGTCACTGGTTTTTGTTATTATTTATTTTTTTGAAAATAAAAAAAGAAGATTACAAAGATTTATCACGCAAATAAACTCTCACACACAAAAAATTGAGGATAAAGAAAAATAAACCTCTCTCGCAAGAGGAACACAACCGATCATCTTTTAAAATAACAAAAATCTGCTTTTTTTGTCAGAGATCAAAAATTTTGAAGTTTTTTTTGAAATCCAATTTTAAAAACAGGGATGATTTTTTCAAAGTTTAGTTTTTGGCAATGAAAAAATATTTGTACATTTGTTCCTATTTTTTGTTTTTGCCTAAAAAGATAAAAAAAAGTTTGAAAGAGACAAAGAATGCAGACACACGTGGTTTTTGTTTATTTCACAAAGGTTGCAAAGGAGAAAGAAAAAAATAAAACAACAAAAAACATGTAAACAAGTGACTCTTCTTCTTCTTTTTCGTCGATGTGGAGAAATAACAGCTGAAAATCGGAGAGCCGCGTTGAAAAACAACTCGAAAGGGGCGGTTTTTGTTGTTTTTTGATCAACTATTTACTATTGATTCAACCAAGGGAAAGCAAGGAAAGAAAGAGTCGTAAACAAATTTCATAAACACCTTTTTTGCGCCATATAAAAGAGCCCTGACTTTTCTTTCAAAAGCTTCAAAAAAAAGAATTATTTTTGTGAAAAAGAATATTTTGTTTTAAAAAAACCCTACTTTAAAAATGGCTGGAATTACTGAAAACGTTAAAGAAATGCTCAATACAGTTGCAGAAAAATCTTCAGAATTTAAAGATTACGCAACTGGAGCAGAATTGCAAACTGCTGAAACTCCTGACATGGTTGAAGATGCAAAGGCAAAAGCTTCTGATATGGCTGATGCTGCCCGGGATAAGGCTTCTGAATTAAAAGATGCTGCTTCCAATAAAGCTTCTGAATTAGCTGATAAAGCATCTGAAATGAAAGATTCTGCAGCTAGCAAGGCTTCTGAAATGAAGGATTCTGCTGCTGATAAGGCTTCTGAAATGTATGAAGGCGCAAAACAAAAGGCTTCTGATCTTGCTGGAGCAGCCAAAGATAAAGCTGAAGAAAATACAAGTAAGTCAAATTATTAAAGCCCCTTCTAAACATTATGCAAATTTCTATCTCTGTTACAGGTGAAGAAACCAAAGAAAAAGCCCGAGATATGGCCGATAAAGCTGGCTCAAAGCTTGAAGAAGTTGGACATAAAGTTCGCGAACAACAAGATGCCATCTAAATCTTGATTAAAATGATCTATTAAGTGCCATAAAATCTCTTTCAAATTTGAAATTATTTCTCTTACTATTATCATGTATATAATATTATGACTACTACTTTTATTATTAATACGGTAAATGAGTTTTATCTCTCTCTTTTTTGTTGTTTGTAAATAATAAATTTTATTAGTTTTTAAATGTTTCATAATCATATTTTTTGATTGATTACAAAAAAAGTTTTTAAACCTTTCATCATTAGCATTCTTAGAATAACAAATAGAGAAAAAATGTGACATATATTTTTGTTGCAAAGAAATTTGTTGTTTTTGATTTCTTTCAAAATGCATTTTTTCGATGATTTTTTTTAATGGCGTTGAAAATTCGATCGATTGAAACTACCCCATTTTTTGAGCTGAAATTTACGTAGCATCGGTGGTTCAGTGGTAGAATGCTCGGCGGCCCGGGTTCGATTCGCGGTCGATGCAATCTTTTTTTTGGCATTTTTGAAAAATCAATATTTATTTCGATTTGATGCAATTACGGTAACAAACATCGAACTAGTATTTCCAATTTGCCTATTCAAAAACATATTTTTTAAGATAACTTTTGTTCTTTTGTTGAGTGCGAAAAGAACAATTGCATGAATGCAATTAATTATTGCAGCCATTGAATTGACGCAAATATGGGTTACGGTAGACCAAAATGGATTTCCTTTTGAAAGTTTTGGTAAATTTTTAAAGGCTTGATTTTGAAGAATCAAAACAGCAGAAATGATTAAACTTTGAATTAAAATTCTAATTTCTGATTTTCGTCTGTGATTAATTGAAGGAATGGAAGTTGGACGGAAACGTTTCAAAAAGTTAAATCTTAGGTCAGCAAAAATAATGAAGTATAGGATTAACATAATCCATGGTACATAAAATACAAAGCCTTCAGCAATCTGAAAATGAGAATGATTAGTATCAGTGATAAGAATGATGTAATTACAGGTTGAAGAATGGCAATACTCCACCATGGTCTTAATTTAATATCCCAACATGTAATGTAATAAACAAAATCTATAAATAGTTAATTAAGCTTTTATGTAAATTTGTGTAAATTTGCTATTTTAGTATACTGTAGTTACTGTAACCACCTTACCATTTACGGCATCAAAAGAAGTAAAACATCCTCCAATTGTAATTAAAATAATATAAATTCCAAGGATTGTCCAATTAATTCCAACAGTAATATAAATATTTGGTAATGAAAAAAATATTTCATTAATTTTTGGAAAAATAAATAACAGAAATCTGTTTACGGTAAGGATAAAAACGAATAAAAGCATTCCATAAAATGATAAACGATCCAATAAAGCAACAGCATTTGTAAAAGAGGTTGAATAAATCTATAAAAAAATTTTGAGATTAAATAAAAATGGGATAAATACAGTACCTGATAACCAGCTACAGTGGTTGGAATTGCAATGATAAGTTTATTCGCAAGGGCAATAAAATCACAAATTAACAATTGCCAAGTTAAAATAAAAAATGATAACTTTTTAAATTCTGAATGTCCCTAAAATTAACAAAAATTTAAAATAATGATACTGTATGAAATTCCAACATGTTTAAACAAAACTATTAAATTTACATAATTCTACAGTACCTTTATCAAAGCATAAACCAGTAATAAATTGATAATTCCAGCAAAAATTAATAAAAATGCAAATAAAATTCCACCAAAAATTCTCAGAGATGTTTCCATTTATTAGTTTAATTTAACGAATATCAAAAATAATTTCAGAAAAAATGGTGACGACTTGAAAGTTGTTGTAAATTGGCAAGGATCGTAAACTTGACGAAACAAGGATGTAAAAAATAAGAAAAAATTACCACTTTCAATGTTAAATAACAATTTTAGTTTTAAATAAGCTCTTTAGGTATTTATTAATACAAGGTTGAGTTGCCAAATTTCATAATTTACAGTTTGAAATTCTATTTTTTGTGTTAAATGAAGCAGAAAAAATAGTTTAAAGTCCAAAAATTGAATAATGCGTAATTTTTTTAATTCTCACAAGTTTTAAATTAAAATATTAATTTATAAAAGTTGAAAACAATGGCCCATGAGTGTGTAAAAGAATGTCATGATGGAGGTAAAAATACAGAATTTTATAATTAAAAAAGTGGATGTCGTGAATATGATTACGGTAGCATAAAATGAAAATTGGCGATATTAATAATAATAATAAACGAATCTTAACAGATTTTTAAATAAAGGTTTTTTTACAGATAGTTAAAATAAAAGTATTTATTTATGAATTTTGGCAAAACTATTTTTTAACAATTCTGTTTTTGATAATTTTTGGCACTTTTGAAAGTGCAGCAGGTGTCTTTTTTTTTAAATTTTGGTACCTTATGTTAATTTCCACAATAAATTATCCCTCTATTTATAGTTTTTTAAATAAAAAAATAAACTGTTACAGACTATTCAATTTGCCAAAAAGCCATTTATTCTTTATGTTTTAAATTTTATTACTTCCTGCTCTTTTGTAAAAAATGAAACATGAAGTAAAAAATTAAATTGTCAATTGTAAAAGGCCTCCCCACCCAATATACCAAGAAACCAAGAAAAAGAATTTGACTTTTTTAGACATCCTTTTATTATTAATTGACTAACTGTTGCAGTTTTGAAATGAAAGTTTTTACACAGAGATCATCATAGTTTATAATTCAAAGAATTGCGAAACGACTATGACTTGATTTTTCTTTCCTCTTTTCTCATTAGAATACTGTAATAGGTTTTTGTCAGTTTAAAGAATACTGAAATAAATTGCTAAAAAACAAATTTTTTATTGGATATATTTAATGTTAAAAAATACAGATTGCGTTTCATTCGATATTCAAATTAGCAGATTTTAGGCATTTTGTGACTGAATGCAATTTTAACTGAAGAATTCAGGCAAAAATAAATGCCGTTTTGGATTTATGCCAATTTAGCAACTTAATGGATATCTTGTACTTTTATGTGTGTTAAAGATGTTAACCGGAAGGATACGGTATACTTTTAAATATTTTTTGTGAAAAATTATCCATACAAAATGCTTTCAACACTTGTCATGTTTCATTATTATTAAAATTGATTAAATCACGAAAAAGGCCCTTTAATTTACATCATATTTTATTCCTTTCCTTCCATTATGAATGTACTTTCTCAAATCAATAAGTACGTTAAATTTAAGAAAGAAAAAGGAGTTTGTGTCTACTCTTTTTCTTGTGAAAAAAGAGGTACATACACGTACACATACATCATAGATCGATTAAATATTATATTTGAGCACACGAAAAACTCTTCTTGGTTCATTTAATTTTGTGTTTGATTCTGCATGTTTGGTGCATTAAAAGTTTACAACAACACAGATAAAGCACAAAATGTTTTGTGTTCAACACAAAATTTGATTATGTCTGAAAAATTGTATAAAAGTGTAGACAAATTTTTCACAATTCTTCATTAAATTTTTTTGTTAGTTTATATATTTCTAAATCAGGGCTGCAGATTTGGTACAACTTTCTTTTAAATAAAAAGTAAGTTCAAAGTTTAAATTATCCATATTTTGGTAGATTTGTTTTGTGGTGACTTTATTTTTTGTTGATAAGACGTAATAAAAACAAGCATATTTTCATGTTTTTAAAGGTCTCAAAATTTGAGTGTTGTATCTTTGGCAAACGTTGATAAAAAAATATTCTTTTGGGAAAATTAAAAACCGTTTGGACCAAAAATAATGTTAAAAATTAAATAATTTATGTTTTAACAATTTTAATATTTTAGAAAAATAATGGCAAAAGAAGCTCGAAAGCCGCCTTTTGCGAATAATCCTTCTTCTTCATCTTCTTCTTCCACCTCCTCTTCGACCCCAGCCACCCCAACATCGGCCTTTCTATGGATAATTCCAGCTATTGCCTTTGGGCTTTTTATTTCAAAATTATTTCCATCTCCTTCAGCTGGATGTGATTTTGGTCCTGCATATAATTCCACACAACTTTATACCCTTCAAAAATCTCCAGAAGGTGATTCAATTTTTAAGATTGCTGTTGTCACAGATCTTGATCAAAGCAGTAAACATGCAACAAAAAAGAATACTTGGATATCATATTTTAAAACTGGTGATTTAAAAATTACCAAAGATCTCTCAAAAGCTACCGTACACTGGCAATCAGATGAAGAGACAATTGTTTTATCATCTCAAATATCCGCTGGGGGAAGAGGAATGGAGTTATCTGATTTAGCAGTCTTTGATGGGAATCTAATTTCATGTGATGATCGGATTGGACTTGTTTATAAAATTGAAAATAATTATAAAGATGTAATTCCATGGATATTCTTAACTGATGGTCCTGGAAATGTTACAAAGGGGCTAAAGGCTGAATGGATGACCGTAAAAGATAATCATTTATGGGTTGGTGGACTTGGAAAAGAATGGACCACAACAGATGGAGTATTTGTGAATTATCATCCAATGTATGTAAAAAGAATTGGACATAATGGTGATATTCAACACATTGATTGGATTGAAAATTTTAAAAAACTTCGAAGAGCTTTGGGCATTGAATGGCCGGGATATATGATTCATGAAGCTGTACAATGGAGTGAAATTCATCGAAAATGGTTCTTCATGCCAAGGTTAGTATCTACCTGTTATGGCTTTATGCTATGCTATTTGAATATTCAGGTTTAAAATTAGGAACACTTCTTTATACACTAATCTTAAGCTTAAGTAATCCAAAATAACAACAAACCTTTACTATATATCAGTATTCCTATCATAGCTAAATCCCTCCAAATCCAAAATTTGCATATCCTAATATATATCTCTTCCCTTTTTAGACGTGCCTCCCATGAACCTTACACTGAAGCCACAGATGAATATGCCGGCACAGATATCCTTTTAATTGCCGATGAAAATTTTAATCATATTGAAGTGAAACATATCGGATCCAAAGGAACCGGATATCGTGGTTTCGCGGCATTTGCCTTTGTTCCTGGATTTTCGGATAACCTAATTGCTGCTATAAAATCTGAAGAAAAAGATGGCATTCCAGTTGCATCATATCTTACTGTATTTAGACTTTCGGATGGACATGTTCTTCTTGATGAAGAACCTCTAAAAGGTGCTCATAAATTTGAAGGAATTGCTTTTATTTAAATTTTTAAAATTCATAGATTTTTTACAAAAATTGTCAGGGTATCTTTTTTACTTTTTTTCTGTGATTTCACTTAAACGTGTAACATTAAAATTTTTGTTTCTTTGTTTTTTAAAAAGACTAATAAAATGATAGATTTTTATTTTATTGATTGTTTCCAAAC
This sequence comes from Panagrolaimus sp. LJ2414, assembly GCA_024447195.1. Taxonomy (NCBI): domain Eukaryota; kingdom Metazoa; phylum Nematoda; class Chromadorea; order Rhabditida; family Panagrolaimidae; genus Panagrolaimus; species Panagrolaimus sp. LJ2414. The sequence goes on from JAMRXY010000018.1 coordinate 2,080,420, forward strand.
TTCAGAATCCAAGATAGAAATTGATTTTGCATGATCGAAGATATCAGCAATCGATGATTCAGTGGTAAATTGCTCGCCTGCCACTGAACATCTGCCATGGGTTCGATATTTGTCGATGCAATCCCTTTTTTTTTGTCATTTTTTTAACATTCAAAAACAACCAAAAATTATTTTTTGTTAGAAGGTCAAGAAATTGTGTGTTATCAAATGTTTCAAAAACACAAAAAGTGATAAACTTCTTTGAAAAAGGAAAAAATCAATGAAAATTCAATAACATTCAAGCCCCAAAAACATCAAATTAAGATGAAGGAAGGCAACGCAGATTGTAGTCCCCCAAAAATAATGTTTTCTAGTTTGCGCATTCGTGTTGGGGGACGTTTGATAAGACAACAACACAAAATAAAAAATCATCGTTGAATTGAATGAATATACTTGAAAAGAAAGAGAAAGACAGAAAAAGTTGGCAATACAAAAAAATGGTGGTTCTTGAATAAAAACATGTTCCTTCACTACAGTTGCTGTATTTTTACTTTCTTTGACTATAATCGTGGTTAATAAAAATCAAAACTTGACAAAGAAAAAGTTATTGGAAAAAGTGTTTCAAACTTTTGTATCAAATTTGTTCAAATTTTTAATTCAATTTGTTTTAATTTTAGTTTAAATTTCAGACTTCCAAGAAAAAAAAACATGACTGGCGGAAATCGTGAACCTTCGGATGAAGCGTTTGCAAGATTTAAACAAAATCATCCTGTAAGTTTTTTCATCGGATTTAATGTATCCCATATTTTTATTGATTGATTACTATTTAGCGTCGACAAGTTATCACCACTTCTAATGGTGCCCCAATTGGAAATAAGAGTACTGTAATGACCGTTGGTCCTCGGGGTCCAATGCTTATGCAAGATGTCGTTTACATGGATGAAATGGCTCATTTTGATCGGGAACGAATTCCTGAAAGGTTTGACGATGAAAAAATTTGCATAAATATCATTAGCTAACATTTCAGAGTTGTTCATGCAAAAGGTGGCGGCGCCCATGGATATTTTGAAGTCACCCATGACATTTCAAAATACTCAAAAGCTGCACTCTTTAGTGAAATCGGAAAACGAACTCCAATGTTTATTCGATTTTCAACTGTAGGAGGTGAGAATGGCTCTGCAGATACTGCCCGGGATCCTCGAGGTTTCGCAATGAAATTTTACACCGAAGAAGGAAATTGGGATTTAGTTGGAAATAATACTCCAATTTTTTTCATTCGAGATCCAATTCTTTTCCCAAATTTTATTCATACCCAAAAACGTCATCCTCAAACGTAAGCTTTGATGAGATTACGGTATTTTTATGCAAATTTTTTTCCAATTTTAGACATTTAAAAGATCCAAATATGATTTGGGATTTCTGGACTTTAAGACCTGAAAGCATTCATCAAGTTATGTTTTTATTTTCTGATCGTGGAACTCCTGGTAAGATTAATTTTTAAAAAAGGGATACTGTAATTAATACAGTAATTTTTAGATGGATATCGTCATATGAATGGATACGGTAGTCATACGTTTAAACTTGTCAATAAAAAAGGTGAAGCTGTTTACTGTAAATTCCATGCAAAGGTACACTTTTTGTATTGACTGATAATTATTGTAATTATGCAAATTTTTTAGACAGCACAAAAAATTAAGAATCTCCCCGTTGCAGAAGCTGATAGACTTGCAGGTGCTGATCCAGATTACTCAATTCGGGATCTCTTTAATTCAATTGAAAAAGGAGATTATCCCCAATGGGATTTCTTCATTCAAGTGATGACCTTTGACCAAGCTGAAAAGGCTAAAGTTAATCCCTTTGATGTCACAAAAGTTTGGCCACATGGTGAATATCCACTTATCTCTGTAGGAAAATTTGTACTTAATCGAAATCCAACAAATTATTTTGCTGAAGTTGAACAAGCTGCTTTCTGCCCTGCGCATGTTGTTCCGGGAATTGAATTTAGCCCAGATAAAATGTTGCAAGGTCGACTCTTCTCCTACACCGATACCCATTTCCATCGCCTCGGGCCAAATTATATCCAACTTCCAATTAATTGCCCTTATCGTGCAAAGGCACATAACACTCAACGGGATGGTGCCATGGCCCTAGGGGATAATCATGGAGATTATCCAAATCATTTCCCAAATTCCTTTAATGGATATGTTGAAAGACCAGATGCCAAAGAATCTGTTTGGCATACTGCAGGGGATGTTAATCGGCATGATGCATTTGAAGATGATAATTACTCACAACCTCGAGATTTCTGGCTTAAAGTTTTGGATGATGGTTCTCGGCAACGTCTGGTTGATAATATCGTTGGAATGGTCAAAAATTGTTATCCTGATATTCAGGAACGTGTTGTTGAAGTTTATGGTCGGGTACATCCTGATTTTAAGAAGAAACTCTCCGAGGGTCTTAACAAAGCTAAACATCAAGCACATATGTAATTTTTTTAGAGATTGATTTTTTTACGTTTAAACATTTTCGTCATTTATAATATCCATTCATTATTTGTGTGTAAAATAAAATATTTAAAAATCTTTTACATTAGAAAATTGCACTTGAAACACAATGGGGTATTCGAAAATTTTTTTTGATATTTGATTCTGAAGATGCTTTTTTGAGATTTTATATCATCACACTTTGCTGTGAATTTAAAACATATCGGATATCTTCGATCAAGATTAACTATATTGAAACTTTTCGTGTTACAAATATTCTCCTTGTAATTATAAATTTCAAAATTTTGTTGATCTTGAAAAAATAAAGAAAGCCTATTAAATTTAAAAACAAAAAGTTTAACAAAAAGTTTTGACGCCCAAATTCCCTATTCTTGTTGATATCCAATGTTTCTTATCAGTTTCAAACATAAGCTTTAAATAAAAATAAAATCCTTGAAACAATCATACTGTCTAAAACTAATAATCATGTTAAACACCTTAAAAAGGTAATAATTATATTCTTTTTCAAAAAGTCATAAATATTTTCATTGACTGATTTGATTCTAACAAAACTTCAACATCACTTTTTACAGCAACCTACCTTATCATTTTTGAGTTAAAAAGCTTTGTACTTTTTTCTTTTCTTTCTTTGTTCGGAGCTTCTTTAAAATCAATAAATTCAAAGCATTTTTTGTTGTTCAAGTTGTTGCTAAAAAAAGTATAATTATTCAAACAAACATATGTGTTTTTATTGTTGGATATGTTCACCTCGAAATCCTTCGGATCCAGAAGATGGTTATTACAGTATGACGATTTGTTGTTTTTCAAAAAATATTTTACCTTCAATTATTTGGCTTTTTTCAATTCGATTCATTTTTGATTTAATTTTTACAATAATTTTTGCAATTTTTGAAATTCCACTTTTTATTATTTTAACTTTAATTGTTGGAATTGGATTAATTTTGGCAATTTTGGGATTTAAACTAAAATTAATTTGGATTTATTATTGTTTTGGTTTTCTTACTGTAAGTAGCATACCGTAATAATATTACTGTAGCAATATTATTGTAGTAGTGTTATTACTGTAGCCTTGTTTAATATTTTAGATAATATTATTAATTCTTGATCTTGGAAGTCTTTCATATATTATTTATGCCATATCAGAAGGGAATGGATGGTTATACAATTACGCCCACAAACATATCAGTTCAAAAAGTGATGAATCATTGTTTACTATCAGTGATCGAAAATACAGTACGATTTTACATGTTTAATATTTTTTGTGATTAATCCTTTTTTTAGCTGCAACAGATATAATCCTAATAATATTTGCAATATTTTTGTTATTTTCATTTTTACATGATTTAACAAATCTTTTAATGATTAATCGATCGATACAATTTTTAAAAAGATTTCCAACAAATTTAAATAAAAATAAAAATCAAAGAATCTCAAATCAGATGGATTCTGTAGGAAGGAGAAATGGATTTAATGGACAGCAATCGAATGGTGAAAGATATGCAAAAAGGCCATCTAATTTATCCATAGTAAGATTTATTTTGGACGAATTGTACCTTGACTCTTTTGGTTGATGGCAGAGGCTAATTTGCCACAGGCATTATCCAACTGGATTTTAACTATCTTTAAAAATAAATTGTCCCTTTTTTTAGCCATCAATTGTTGCGCCACATATTGAAGCAACTCCAAGATTATCATATATTGAAATATCTCATGAACCCATAACGCCCAGGGTTACAACAATACCGTATAATCAGGCACCCCACCATCAAGTTCATGAAGAACAGCAACAATACCAACAACCAAAACATCAGGTCCATGAACAAGAACAACATCAATACCAACACCTACAGCATCAACAGTCTCAAGAACGTCCAAATGCTTTGATAAATGGTGGATATAGTTTTATTGAAACAATTCCTTCAAGACGAACAATCTCAAATGCTGCAGCTGCAACTTCAACTCCGGGTTATGAAGTTCCAAATTATTCAACAGAATACTCGACTCTTGAAAGATCCAAATTTGAAGTTGAAGAAGAAGATAACAGAATTCAAGAACAAGATTTGCGATCTCCATTTGCAAACCCAAAAAAAGATTCAAAGAATGAAAAATCACAGGTTTGAATGTATAACAAAAAATATACTGTAACACAAATAATTAATTATAGCCTCTTCAACCTAATGAAGTTCCACCAATTCCACCCAAAAGTGTAACTCTAAGTTCACGATCACAAAATTCTGAATCAAGTTCTTTCATTTACGAAAATGTAGTAATTAGTAATTTGGAACAAAATCATATTCCAAGTTCACCGTTTATTTCAATTGCAGTTAATCCTTTAAATCTTCAAAGAACAAAAAATATGGATTCCCTTCAAGAATCTGATGGTTCATCGGATTCAAGCTTTAATGAACATCCATCAACATGGGATAGAAGGGATAATGGTGGTTTTGTTGAACGTGAAAATCAAGTGAACGAAGGTCAAACACGATATTCAAATTATAATGTACCACATGGACAAGTTTTGACTGCTAACTTACAGTCATCATCGAGGACAGGGGTTACAAATACGAGAGTAATTTCAGAAAGTCAGAGATATCAAGATCAAACACGATATTCAAATATTAACCCCCAATTATCACAAGAACAAGTACATGAAAGTGTTAATCAACAATCATCAACAACTTGGACATCACAAGTTAATGTAATTTCTGTGACCCATGAATCTCATCAAAACGGAGAAAAAAATAATCAAGGCCAAATAATTTATTCAAATATTCCTCCAGAATTACCTCGACCAAGACAAATATTACCTAATAGTGAAAGTTCAAACGATGATGTTGTTGAACAAGTAAATCCTAATGAGATTGAAGAAGATAAGAATGATGACACAATTTCTTTTACCTCAAATGATAGCAATGATGTGGTATCATTTTGGAGTCATCATCCATCAACCCGTCGTCGAAGAGCTTCCAAAGATTTACTAAATGAAAGAGGTTTCCTTTCTGATAGTTCTGCGGAAGAAGAAAGAATACCAAAAATATTGCCAGCAGCGACAAAAAAGGCACAACCATTAAAAAGCTTTGGACTTACGCAAATTTTGCAACTTGAAAAAAGAGAGGTTCCAGCTACTATAGACAGTGATACTGTAATAAATGCAGAAAATGTCAATGAACAAGAAGAAACTGGAAAAATGAGATCTGATAGTTTAATATTTGCATTGGAATCAATAAAAGTTATGGAAGAAGAAGAAAAAACTGAAAATCAGAATATTAAAACTGAAGCTACAACAGAAAGATATTCTAATAAAATGGAACATGTGGTTGAATACGGTATTAATGAAACAGTTACACATTCACGTTATGCAAATACTGTAACTAACAATGATCGATATGAAATTACTGTAGCCGATACCCCTTCAACTTCTGAAACAATGTTAAAAAGAGAATCTATGTTTTTTCAACCAAATGAAATTCCGAAACCCGAAACCTATGAAACTCCACCAACACATTTAAAGCGAAATTTTGAATCAAAATCAGAAATAAAAATGACCCCAGAAACTCCGATTATCCCTTCAACCTCAAACTTTTTTGACGCCTGGGGAAAAGCAACTGACAAAAATTCAGATGAGCCAAAAACTACAGTACCCTTAAAACTTAAACTTCCAAAAATAGGCGAATCTTTTGATGGTCAAAATTTTGTTGAAGTTGAAAAATCAGAATCTGAAACGGATTCAACCATGACCTTTTCACCGTCATCTGATGAAGAGGATTCTGAAAGTGATTTTGAAGCAAGATTTGAAAAACTCAAACATAAACTTCAAATTCATTTGCCACAAATTTTAAACAATGACAAGCAAAATGTTGCGGAAGAAGGTGAAGCAAACATCAGCAGCAGCAACGATACTGTAGCCAATGTTGAACCAATTTCTTCTTCAAATCATGAAGAAAAGAAACCTCCGCCGTTTAAATTTAAACGCCTTCCTTTGATTGGAAGTGCACCGGAAAGTTCGCCATCAACAGCAGGAGAAATATTCAGCACTCCACCAACAACTCCAATTAATCAAGTTTGAATGATTAATAAACAGATAAAGCATTAACCAAATAATTTTAGAATTCATCAACAAATTTACCACAACAATTACCACCCCTTCCCCGAAGTTTGCCACCATCTACAGTATCCCATTTTAATTAATAATTCAAATATCGCATAAAAAAGCTCAATTCAAACATATCGTAAACATTTCTACAATAAAAAAAACTTCATTGATCCTTGAAAATTTAGTTTAATAAAATCTAATCAGTAAATAAACGATGAAAAAATGTTATTTCAAATTTCTGTATTTTAAACACGAACCAATATGATAAAACAGCACAAAAGCATTTGATGCTATTTTGCTCTATGGGATTTTAATGCTTCCAAGAAAGCAATTTTACTATAACAAATACAACGTATCATACTCAACACAACTAATTAATAAAAAGCTATTATGGTTTTTTACATTCCTTAATTTGGATCAAGTTGAAGTTCAAAATTTCATCTTTACTCGGGGCATTTTTTACCTTTGCGCCAAAAAAAATAAAAGCAAAAAAAATTTTCAACATTTTTTTTAAATTTTTAACCCAGCTTTGCAGAAATTATTCAATCCATTATTTTTAATATTGTCGCGGATATTTTATTCTTGTGTAAGATTTTAAACTTATTAAAACTCGATGTATTAACTTTAACCATTTTTTTTTTCAGGGATCATCATCAAATATTTTTTGTTGAAGAAGGACCGGCATTTTTGCCGGATTAACCAAACGAAACAATTCCTTTCTTTCGATATTCATCATTCATTTTTTTGTTGCTGATTTTCAGCTCATTTATTTGTAAGTTTTTTTTCTTCTATGATTTAATATTAGATGTCTACCAAAATGTTAGTTAGTTTTAATGAAGCTTTTTATTGTCAAAAGAAAAATGCAGGTGTTTTGTATCTTTTCTGTTTTTGACGTCTTCATATAAAAAACCTGTTTTTCAACATGATGTTGAAAGAGCAAGTTTTTGATATCCAAATACGGCATCGCTTTCTCCATCTACTTTTTAAAGTACATGTAGAAAGCAATGAAAAGAAAGAATTGATTTTTTGGTTTTGTTTAGGATTTTTAAATATGCTTTCATTTTTAGGCCATTGTAGTCCTCAAGAAAGACGAATAAGAAGGAACTCAATAAAGTCTCTTTCACCAGAATATGACGAAATTGCTACAACCGACGAAATTGAAGATATATTTTCATCACCCGAAACGATGGAAGAAATTGAAGAAGAAATTTTACAAAATTCAACAAAAATAACCGATTCTTCTTCTCTCATTAACTCCTCATCCTCTTCTTCCTCCACATCAAATTTATATGGTGATGATTTTGGTGATCCAGTTTTTATTGCAAAATCTTGTCCTCCGGAAAGTGCTAGCAGCTATTGTCGAAATGGTGGAACTTGTTTTGCTCAATATCATACTCAAGAACATTTTATTCTTTTTTGCAAGTAAGTATTACCTTTTTGAAGGGGTTGTTTGGGTACCGTACTTTAAAGCGGAAATATGTAATTTATCACACTTTGACTTTGTTCTTTTTTTGATTACTGTATCTTCTCTTTTTTATAGATGTGCACCTGGTTGGGATGGTCGTCAATGTCAGCATACTTACAATCCAAAATTATATGAATCGGCTCAAGTTGCTGCAGATGTTCAAAATGCAAGTGTTATTTCTTATATTATTGTAATTCTTGTTGGCCTTATTGCATTTTCTGGTCTTGTTTTTCTTTCGAGAGCGTGAGTTTGCGTTTTTTTATTTATTAACAGAAAATCATCACTCACATTTAAAACAACTGAAACTTTAGCTTTAACAATTATCATTAATTTTCTTTTCGTACATACTGTAGTTTTTTGATTGATGGTTTTCTGTTATTACAAGTTCCAATGTTTTTTTATGGTCAAGACGTTTTTTAGTTTTCATTGACGTAAAATAAAAAAGAATGTAATTTTAGTTTTTGCAAAGCTCATGATCTCCGTGATTATATGTATTCTGAGTCTTCAATTGATCCAACAACAATGACCCCGGTTCAAATATTTCCTTTCTCTCAACGATCTTCCCCTTCTTCATCATCATCGTCTAATCAACAACAACTTTCAATCCCTTTTAATTTCAATACAGTATCCCATCAACAACAGCAACATCAAGTTCAACAAGAACGAAATTCTCAGATAACGCTAAATTATTATAACCATTTTCCATATCCTTAACTTTGTAGTAAATTTGTAATTCTTTTCAAAATTTTTAACTGTTGTATAAATATATTGTGTATCTGGTATATATCTGTTATTGTTGAATTTAATTGTTTATATTATATTACCGTAATATTCTGATTTTGTTTGACAGTTAATTGTTGAAAGCAATTCTATGAATTTTTTAAAGAAAAAAATATATCCCGTAACAGTTCAGCTAGATTATAGTAAATTTTTTGAGGAAGTAATAATATTTAGATTCTGAATTAAATTTTAGAATGGTCGTTCATTAATTTTTTGATGTGATGAGAAGACGGTACTGCAAAATTCTGAGGTTTAACAAATTTTTAAAAAAGTCATCGTTTGCTAATTGAAAGTTCTCTGTTTATAGGCTATAAATTATAGCTACAAAATATCAATGATTATGAAGGATTCAAAAAAACGACTTTTAAGTAATTTTATATGAATGTCTATCTATTTTCATACATCCATAATACTGTATACCCCGGGTTTAAAAAAAAAAAAATCAAATGCATCTGAAATGCCAGTTAAATCAAAGTAAGTCAAATTAGAAAAATCAAGATAATCAATAAGATTTCTTGTTGTTCTGGAAGTTATTTTTAAGGTATCACCATGATGCCTAAAAAGTTATGATTCATCTAATTTTTTTTGGAAAATTTTATTAAACACTCACCATGAAAAATATGTTAAATTTGGCATTAATTTAACGACTTTATCAACCGCAACAATGCTTCCATCTTGATATTTTACTTGACTTTCATCAAAAACAAACTTTTCAACAGATTTTGAAGCGACCAAAAATTTGAATTCATTCATTGTAAGAATTTGTTTTTCAAGATTCAATTCTTTCAGTTCACAAACACCTAATTTTGGGATCAATTCAGATGCAATACTTTGATTAGGTGATTCTACAGAATCTCGAATAATTTCTAATCGGTTGTTAATTGAAGGCATTTCAAGACGATCCAAATCAATTGGTTGATAATTACTATAATACGGTAGATCTTCAATTGATCCAAGAGGAAGATATCGCCATGTTTGATGCATATTTGTAAGACCTTTGATGACCAAAAAAGGAAATTCACGGAAGCAGAAATATCTCGAAGCTTTCATCAATTTGAGCAATAATCTCGGTTTGGCATTTCTCTTGACATAATACATAAGTGGTCCAGGTAATCCAATTTTTTCGTAATCAAAAACCAAATTCATAATCCAGATAAGTGTTTGTAATAATTGACGACGAATAAAAGAAATCATTTTGTCTTCCAGCCGATAATCAGTGTGTTTGAATGAATGATTTTTTTGTTGCAGAAACGTTTTATCAGTTTTTGCAAAAAGAGAGTAAAAACTAAAAATTTGCATAATAAATATCCTACTCAGTGCTATTTGACTTGTACCCCATATCATCAACCGCAACAATGCTTCCATCTTGATATTTTAAGTTTTACTGATGAATAAAGTTCTTCATATCTTTTGATTGGTTTTTGAATACTGTAAATGGTTTAAGATAACCATGCCATTTTTCAAAACTTTTGAAACACTATATTGATTAGGAAGAAAGTTGTGATATTGATCTTTTAATCCTGTTAAAATAATTTTGAAAAAATTAATGGTTGACAACATATTTTGAAATCTTCGTGTACGTTTTTTTGTTAAGGAATGCTGTGATCTAATCTAATATCCGTTGCAGTAACGATCTGTAAATTTCCTCAGAAACTAGTTTTTGGTTTTCACATTTTCTTCCAAAAGAACTTTAATTTAAAATTTTCACTTAAGTATTTTGTTTACTGTAATCCTTCAAAGATTTGTTTCTTTTTCAAATATCTTTAATTATCTCGTAATACGAAAATAAAGTGATATATTATTTTAGAAAATTTATTTGTCATCACTGCAGTGGCCACTGATGAATTACCGTAATGAGAAATAAGTTCTGCAAAGGTTTACAAAAATTTTGAAAGACGTTTAGAGATATTTGAATCGATAACTTATTTCAAATCTACAACAAGTAAAAATTTTATTATTCAAAAATTTTTTAATTTCTTTGTCACAAATATTTTTAACAACACAATTTCACTACAACGCGTTTTCCACACTTTTAATCATGCGCTGCGTCTCTTCTTTTCTCTGTTCTTTTTTTAACTCTGTCGTGAAAGAAAAAAAAAGAACAGAGAAAAGAAGAGACGCAGCGCATGATTAAAAGTGTGGAAAACGCGTTGTAGTGCAATTTGCATGCTTTTTATTTTAAGTGTTTCTTCAACATTTTCTCATTTTTGATCTACAGTATCCCAAAATAAAACCGTATCATGGTTGTTCAGATTAACAAACAAATAATAAATGTAATTTCAAAATCCTGTTAATAAAATTCATTTGTTTCTTTCTTATTTTCAAAGTAAATCAAAGACAGAAATTCCTTGAAAAAACAACAACATTTTTAAAAAAGCATAAAAAGATAAAAGGTCATAAAAAAGCGATGTTTTTGCCTAAAAACAAAAGGTCGTTATTCATAAATAAGAAGAAATGTCCGTATTTGGTTAATATTTTAGAAGAGTGGAGTCCCTTTTTTGATGCCTTTAAAAAGAGACACGGATCTTGCGCAAAAGCATCTGTTACATTTTTTTCAAGAAGAAATTTTTGCAGGAGTTGATTTCTTCTGTTAACATGTTGGTTGTGGTTACAAATGGATGGATGGTGTGTCGGCATCTTTGATGCTTTTTCGATCGCCTTTTGCAGCAATTTTTTTCTGATTTCCTTTTTGGGACAAAAAATGCTAACAGCAACAAAACGAAAACGGATTTCAAAAAAATCGTTAGAAAAAATAATTTTTAATAATCGCAGCCGCTTTTTGGCTGTCAAAAAATTTGTCTTAATAAAATAAAAATAAAATTGTTTTTGAAAAAAATTCAACATTTTGGAGATTTAGGCTAAAGAAAATCAGAAGTTGATGGTAAAAGTGATGGATATGCCCTAAGGCAATGTCATAAATAAGGTTTTTAGGGGTGGCATTTGAGGATTGTGCATCTTCAAAATTCTAGGATACATACTTTTAATGTTGGATTTTTTCTAGCTATTTACCTTCCCTGCATCCTTGCCTAAAGGGAACTTTTGTCATTTCTTAACTAACAAACGTGTATGATTTTTTTTTATTCTTTATCTGGACTACATTTTGGCGATCCTTAAAATTTTTTCACCCAATATTAACAATGTTTACTTTATTCATGCCAAAAAATTTGTTTTCTGATTTTTTCAACCCCAAAATCCTAATTTTGCTGTTTTGAACTTCCGCAAATTTTACCTTTGGGCATTTTCAACGTTTTGCCAAAAAAAGTATGCAAAAAACATTGAACTTTTTCTTCAACATTTTTTCTTCAGCTTTCAACTTTTTTTTCCATCATCACTTATTTACCTTCCATCTTTCTTGCTATTCACCGACGATTCCGCTTCTCTTCTTCTTCAAACTAACAACAACGACAACTGCAATCATCATCAAATTATTCAATCCATTATTTTTAATATTGTCGCGGATATTCTATTTTTGTGTAAGTTTTTTAAACTTATTAAACTCAATGTATTAATTTTACTCTTTTTTTCAGGGATCATCATCAAATATTTTTTGTTGAAGAAGGACCGGCATTTTTGCCGGATTAACCAAACGAAACAATTCCTTTCTTTCGATATTCATCATTCATTTTTTTGTTGCTGATTTTCAGCTCATTTATTTGTAAGTTTTTTTCTTCTATGATTTATTAGATGCCAGATATTAGATGTCTACCAAATGTTAGTTATTTTTTATGAAGCTTTTTTTATATGTTGAAAGGTGTCAGAAGAAATGCAGGTGTTTTGTATTTTTTTTGGTGCTGTTGAAAAGCAAGTTTTTTATAGACAACCAAATATGGCATCATCGCTTTCTGTCTTTGCTTTAAAGAAGAAAAAGGAGTTGATCTTTTAATTTTTGGATTGTGGATTTTTAAAAAAATGCCAGGTGGTAAAAGCGCAGAAAAAAAAACTTATAAAAAATAACAATATTTTCGGCGAAGATTGTGTTGAATCACTCTCTCTCTCTATTTTTTAGAAGGAAAGGAAAAAAACAAATTTTTCTTTTCAATTTTTATATTTTTTTGATTCAAAAAATACATATAAAAGAATATCGTCACATTTGGTGGCGGCAGTCAAAGGAAGGAGAAGAATAGAAAAAAAGAAAGGCAATGAGACGTATCACTTTTTACCTCCCCTATATTTTCGTCTTTAAAAGCTTTATTAGTTTTTTATTGAAAGAAACTTTTTTTTTCAGGGGTCTCATTTTCATTCATTTGTGTTCAATTATATTTTTTCTGTGTTCGCTTTTCGATGCCTGTATTTTTCGTAATCCATTGTTTTTGATTTTTGAGGAAAACTACCATGTTGCATTTTTCTCTCTCTCACTTTTGATACTTTTGCGCTTTTTAATCTTGTTCAATGCATATTTGCCGAACTTTTTTTTATGTCTTTTTCCCTTCTAAATTCACACCTTCATTTCTTTTTTGGTGAGAGGTACTTTGAATTAATTTATATAAATCCTTTGCACTTTTCTTTCCTTTCCTGTTCAAAGCTGCAATCAAAAAATGAACGATAAATTGCAAATTAGTTTTTTCCAAATCGCGCATGAAATAACAACAAACAAAAACACACCCTTCTCAATTTCCTCTTTTGTTTAAACTTCTTTTTTTATTTTCATTGAAATTGGCCTCCAACAAAACAATATATGTGCCGGATTACATATGTAAAAAAACCTTCGACACTAATTTTTTCCATCTTTCAACCTTCTCTCGTTTCTTTTTCTAATTGGCGCGCGCCGTTTTGCTTGAATTCTTTCGACCTTTTTATGTTTCTTACTTCAAAAAACTATGTCTTCAATTTTCTTCATTCATGAATACCTAAAAAATTTATTCATTTACATTTTCAGCATTTGGTCATTCTGTTATGGACAAAGCTTATTTTCGAAGTTATATTCGGAGGTGTACGTTTATTTTTATCTTCATATTCTTTATGAATATACTGTAATTGATTTTTTAGATGCCTGTTCACCTCAAGAAATCCGAACTGCTCTAAGAATTTCGCTAAAAGCTTCTTCACCAGAATATGACGAAATTGAAGATATATTTTCATCACCCGAAACGATGGAAGAAATTGAAGAAGAAATTTTACAAAATTCAACAAAAATAACCGATTCTTCTTCTCTCATTAACTCCTCATCCTCTTCTTCCTCCACATCAAATTTATATGGTGATGATTTTGGTGATCCAGTTTTTATTGCAAAATCTTGTCCTCCGGAAAGTGCTAGCAGCTATTGTCGAAATGGTGGAACTTGTTTTGCTCAATATCATACTCAAGAACATTTTATTCTTTTTTGCAAGTAAGTATTACCTTTTTGAAGGGGTTGTTTGGGTACCGTACTTTAAAGCGGAAATATGTAATTTATCACACTTTGACTTTGTTCTTTTTTTGATTACTGTATCTTCTCTTTTTTATAGATGTGCACCTGGTTGGGATGGTCGTCAATGTCAGCATACTTACAATCCAAAATTATATGAATCGGCTCAAGTTGCTGCAGATGTTCAAAATGCAAGTGTTATTTCTTATATTATTGTAATTCTTGTTGGCCTTATTGCATTTTCTGGTCTTGTTTTTCTTTCGAGAGCGTGAGTTTGCGTTTTTTTATTTATTAACAGAAAATCATCACTCACATTTAAAACAACTGAAACTTTAGCTTTAACAATTATCATTAATTTTCTTTTCGTACATACTGTAGTTTTTTGATTGATGGTTTTCTGTTATTACAAGTTCCAATGTTTTTTTATGGTCAAGACGTTTTTTAGTTTTCATCGACGTAAAATAAAAAAGAATGTAATTTTAGTTTTTGCAAAGCTCATGATCTCCGTGATTATATGTATTCTGAGTCTTCAATTGATCCAACAACAATGACCCCGGTTCAAATATTTCCTTTCTCTCAACGATCTTCCCCTTCTTCATCATCATCGTCTAATCAACAACAACTTTCAATCCCTTTTAATTTCAATACAGTATCCCATCAACAACAGCAACATCAAGTTCAACAAGAACGAAATTCTCAGATAACGCTAAATTATTATAACCATTTTCCATATCCTTAACTTTGTAGTAAATTTGTAATTCTTTTCAAAATTTTTAACTGTTGTATAAATATATTGTGTATCTGGTATATATCTGTTATTGTTGAATTTAATTGTTTATATTATATTACCGTAATATTCTGATTTTGTTTGACAGTTAATTGTTGAAAGCAATTCTATGAATTTTTTAAAGAAAAAAATATATCCCGTAACAGTTCAGCTAGATTATAGTAAATTTTTTGAGGAAGTAATAATATTTAGATTCTGAATTAAATTTTAGAATGGTCGTTCATTAATTTTTTGATGTGATGAGAAGACGGTACTGCAAAATTCTGAGGTTTAACAAATTTTTAAAAAAGTCATCGTTTGCTAATTGAAAGTTCTCTGTTTATAGGCTATAAATTATAGCTACAAAATATCAATGATTTTGAAGGATTCAAAAAAACGACTTTTAAGTAATTTTATATAAATGTCTATCTATTTTCATACATCCATAATACTGTATACCCCGGGTTTGTTTAAATATGTAAACTAGAATAGTTATCCAAATGATTATTTATTTAAAGTTCCACAAAAATTAGTAAGTCAATTCTACAATATCACAAGAATATTCATATCACGATAATATTGTAAAAGTGAAATAAAATCATATTAGAATTCCAGCCCGTCGTAAAATTTTTCTTGCATCATGTCATATTGATCTTCATCTTGTTCTGGAAAAGCAATGAAAATTCGACGTATTTTGTATTCTCCAGTTTCAACCAATCTATCAGTATAAGCTTTAAGCATATCAGTGTAAGCATCAGACATAGGGGAACCATTAAAAGCAAGAGCAAGACTTACTGATGGATATTTCTAAAATTGAAAATCAATTAAAGTTGAATCTTACGAAAACAAAAACTTACATTCATATGTTCAATAAATAAATTAAAATCAAATGCATCTGAAATGCCAGTTAAATCAAAGTAAGTCAAATTAGAAAAATCAAGATAATCAATAAGATTTCTTGTTGTTCTGGAAGTTATTTTTAAGGTATCACCATGATGCCTAAAAAGTTATGATTCATCTAATTTTTTTTTGGAAAATTTTATTAAACACTCACCATGAAAAATATGTTAAATTTGGCATTAATTTAACGACTTTATCAACCGCAACAATGCTTCCATCTTGATATTTTACTTGACTTTCATCAAAAACAAACTTTTCAACAGATTTTGAAGCGACCAAAAATTTGAATTCATTCATTGTAAGAATTTGTTTTTCAAGATTCAATTCTTTCAGTTCACAAACACCTAATTTTGGGATCAATTCAGATGCAATTCTTAGATTAGGTGATTGTACAGAATCTCGAATAATTTCTAATCGGTTGTTAATTGAAGGCATTTCAAGACGATCCAAATCAATTGGTTGATAATTACTATAATACGGTAGATCTTCAATTGATCCAAGAGGAAGATATCGCCATGTTTGATTTGAATTGAAATTTTGAATCAAAATCAGAAATAAAAATGACCCCAGAAACTCCGATTATCCCTTCAACCTCAAACTTTTTTGACGCCTGGGGAAAAGCAACTGACAAAAATTCAGATGAGCCAAAAACTACAGTACCCTTAAAACTTAAACTTCCAAAAAAAAAATAGGCGAATCTTTTGATGGTCAAAATTTTGTTGAAGTTGAAAAATCAGAATCTGAAACGGATTCAACCATGACCTTTTCACCGTCATCTGATGAAGAGGATTCTGAAAGTGATTTTGAAGCAAGATTTGAAAAACTCAAACATAAACTTCAAATTCATTTGCCACAAATTTTAAACAATGACAAGCAAAATGTTGCGGAAGAAGGTGAAGCAAACATCAGCAGCAGCAACGATACTGTAGCCAATGTTGAACCAATTTCTTCTTCAAATCATGAAGAAAAGAAACCTCCGCCGTTTAAATTTAAACGCCTTCCTTTGATTGGAAGTGCACCGGAAAGTTCGCCATCAACAGCAGGAGAAATATTCAGCACTCCACCAACAATACGTTAAAATTGATGGATCAAGATAATCAATAAGATTTCTTGCTGTAGCTCAATTCAAACATATCGTAAACATTTCTACAATAAAAAAAAACTTCATTGATCCTTGAAAATTTAGTTTAATAAAATCTAATCAGTAAATAAACGATGAAAAAATGTTATTTCAAATTTCTGTATTTTAAACACGAACCAATATGATAAAACAGCACAAAAGCATTTGATGCTATTTTGCTCTATGGGATTTTAATGCTTCCAAGAAAGCAATTTTACTATAACAAATACAACGTATCATACTCAACACAACTAATTAATAAAAAGCTATTATGGTTTTTTACATTCCTTAATTTGGATCAAGTTGAAGTTCAAAATTTCATCTTTACTCGGGGCATTTTTTACCTTTGCGCCAAAAAAAATAAAAGCAAAAAAAACTTTCAACATTTTTTTTAAATTTTTAACCCAGCTTTGCAGAAATTATTCAATCCATTATTTTTAATATTGTCGCGGATATTTTATTCTTGTGTAAGATTTTAAACTTATTAAAACTCGATGTATTAACTTTAACCATTTTTTTTTCAGGGATCATCATCAAATATTTTTTGTTGAAGAAGGACCGGCATTTTTGCCGGATTAACCAACCGAAACAATTCCTTTCTTTCGATATTCATCATTCATTTTTTTGTTGCTGATTTTCAGCTCATTTATTTGTAAGTTTTTTTTCTTCTATGATTTAATATTAGATGTCTACCAAAATGTTAGTTAGTTTTAATGAAGCTTTTTATTGTCAAAAGAAAAATGCAGGTGTTTTGTATCTTTTCTGTTTTTGACGTCTTCATATAAAAAACCTGTTTTTCAACATGATGTTGAAAGAGCAAGTTTTATATATCCAAATACGGCATCGCTTTCTCCATCTACTTTTTAAAGTACATGTAGAAAGCAATGAAAAGAAAGAATTGATTTTTTGGTTTTGTTTAGGATTTTTAAATATGCTTTCATTTTTAGGCCATTGTAGTCCTCAAGAAAGACGAATAAGAAGGAACTCAATAAAGTCTCTTTCACCAGAATATGACGAAATTGCTACAACCGACGAAATTGAAGATATATTTTCATCACCCGAAACGATGGAAGAAATTGAAGAAGAAATTTTACAAAATTCAACAAAAATAACCGATTCTTCTTCTCTCATTAACTCCTCATCCTCTTCTTCCTCCACATCAAATTTATATGGTGATGATTTTGGTGATCCAGTTTTTATTGCAAAATCTTGTCCTCCGGAAAGTGCTAGCAGCTATTGTCGAAATGGTGGAACTTGTTTTGCTCAATATCATACTCAAGAACATTTTATTCTTTTTTGCAAGTAAGTATTACCTTTTTGAAGGGGTTGTTTGGGTACCGTACTTTAAAGCGGAAATATGTAATTTATCACACTTTGACTTTGTTCTTTTTTTGATTACTGTATCTTCTCTTTTTTATAGATGTGCACCTGGTTGGGATGGTCGTCAATGTCAGCATACTTACAATCCAAAATTATATGAATCGGCTCAAGTTGCTGCAGATGTTCAAAATGCAAGTGTTATTTCTTATATTATTGTAATTCTTGTTGGCCTTATTGCATTTTCTGGTCTTGTTTTTCTTTCGAGAGCGTGAGTTTGCGTTTTTTTATTTATTAACAGAAAATCATCACTCACATTTAAAACAACTGAAACTTTAGCTTTAACAATTATCATTAATTTTCTTTTCGTACATACTGTAGTTTTTTGATTGATGGTTTTCTGTTATTACAAGTTCCAATGTTTTTTTATGGTCAAGACGTTTTTTAGTTTTCATTGACGTAAAATAAAAAAGAATGTAATTTTAGTTTTTGCAAAGCTCATGATCTCCGTGATTATATGTATTCTGAGTCTTCAATTGATCCAACAACAATGACCCCGGTTCAAATATTTCCTTTCTCTCAACGATCTTCCCCTTCTTCATCATCATCGTCTAATCAACAACAACTTTCAATCCCTTTTAATTTCAATACAGTATCCCATCAACAACAGCAACATCAAGTTCAACAAGAACGAAATTCTCAGATAACGCTAAATTATTATAACCATTTTCCATATCCTTAACTTTGTAGTAAATTTGTAATTCTTTTCAAAATTTTTAACTGTTGTATAAATATATTGTGTATCTGGTATATATCTGTTATTGTTGAATTTAATTGTTTATATTATATTACCGTAATATTCTGATTTTGTTTGACAGTTAATTGTTGAAAGCAATTCTATGAATTTTTTAAAGAAAAAAATATATCCCGTAACAGTTCAGCTAGATTATAGTAAATTTTTTGAGGAAGTAATAATATTTAGATTCTGAATTAAATTTTAGAATGGTCGTTCATTAATTTTTTGATGTGATGAGAAGACGGTACTGCAAAATTCTGAGGTTTAACAAATTTTTAAAAAAGTCATCGTTTGCTAATTGAAAGTTCTCTGTTTATAGGCTATAAATTATAGCTACAAAACATCAATTCATAATCCAGATAAGTGTTTGTAATAATTGACGACGAATAAAAGAAATCATTTTGTCTTCCAGCCGATAATCAGTGTGTTTGAAACTTTGAATGAATGATTTTTTTGTTGCGGAAATGTTTAATCAGTTTTTGCAAAAAGAGAGTAAAAACTAAAAATTTGCATAATAAATATCCTACTCAGTGCTATTTGACTTGTACCCCATATCCACAATTTACAAAATTTGCATAGAAGAAAGAAGCAATAAAAAAATGAAAAGATTACGGTGGAACTATTCAAACCACGGAAACAGTAGCAGGAAAATATCTGATGTTACTTTTAAGGTATCACTATAATTTTTTTTCATATAAAATATATCTGCGATATTTCTATGATCTTTTAGATAAAAATTTAATTCAATCACGGCGGAATTTTTTCCCTGTATTTTGGAAATAAGCGCTTTTTTCGATCGGTGCGTACTCAGATGCTTTACTTCCAATTAAGATAATTCAAACTAGGATCATAGGTATGAATATTGGGAACATTTTAGAAAAGAAATTAAGTAAAAATATGCATTTTTAAAAAAATTCTAACAAAAATTAATTTCAGCAAAAAACTTGATTGCGCACCTTTTTCGGGGCATAACTCTTGCAGTATGCATCCAATCAACATGAGTCAAACTAGAATTGTAGATAACATGTTGGAGAAGATATTGGGAAAGTTTTATGCAAAAATATTAAAAACTAAAAAAGTTCTAACAAAAGTTTAGGCAAATTTTTTTCTATTTCCGAAAAATTCCGCCGTGTCAATGCAGAAAAACGTTTTTCATAATTTTGAATACGAAAGATTTGGTTTCCGACTACTGTAAACAAATTTTTTGCTGCTATTTTTTGAGTCTTTCAAGCTAGTCAATGAATTTCTTGCCAAAAGTGATTAAAACTGGAGAGAAAAATTCGAACCACGTAAAATCCCACAAACTTTTTTAAAAGTTTTTTACTTGCATATTAAATAAAACTTTTGCTAATAGCGGCAAAAGATCAAAGAATTTTTTAAATTTGAAGACGTGCATAATACTGAAACCAGCTGTTGATCAATTAGCTGCGCTGTTTCAAGAATCTGCAAATGAATTAAAAGAAAATCGTATAAATGGATTGAATGAAGAAATTAAAGAAGATGCAAAAGCAGCTTTAACAAATGGTCATTCAGAAGATATTCCAATGGAAAATGGCTTAGATAAATCTGAACCAGAACGAGTAACTCGTTCTTCTTCAAAATCAAAAACTCCCGATTCAACAAGCAATGGCAGCAGCAATAACATTTCAAAGAAAAAGAAAAATGCAAAGAAAATTTATTCATCTGCAGCAGAATTTATGGGAATTCCAGAACTGAATCAAGTTGAAGAGTTTCAAGATAATCCGATGTTAACTGAAGTTCAAAAAATGATTACTGATATGATCTCTAAAATTGATCTTCATGCTCTTGGAGAATTAGAATTCAATGAAAATCAAACAAGTGAAACCTTTTTGAAAGCTTTAAACAATGGCGAAGATTTGAAGCCTTACATGACTGAAAATGATTTGAAGGTTCATTGTTTTGAAGAAGAAGGAATTTTGACGGCCGAAGAATTCAAAGAACTTGAAAATACTGAAGTGAATCAACTCATTCTTGCATTCATCAAAGTTATTCATGCAATTCGACAAAAATTTATTAAACCACCGTTTACCATTATTGAAAAGCAAAAATATACTCAAACAATTATAGCAACAAGAGCATTCGTTGTATGGCAACAAGCAATTATTGACTGCAATTCTTTGTCTTCTTTGGCCCTTTTTATTACTTTATTTGATTCTGCAGTTCAATGGATTTCAATCAAAAATTCAGTAAGATTTTTAAATTAGTTTGATTTTGGGAATACTTTTAATCAATAATTTTAGGTCAAATGTCCAGTTTGTCGAAAGAAGACTCAAGCAGAAGATTCTGTAGTATGTGATAATTGTCTCAATCAATATCATATACAATGTACACCAGTTGAAGTTGAATCTCGTGTTGGATGGTTATGTAAAGCATGTAGTCGAAAAGCTGCTCCACCAAAGAAAAGAAAACCTCCATCAAGATATTATCAAGAAGAGGAAGAAGAAGTTTATGAAGATGAAGAGCAACAACCTCCACCTTCTGTCGAAAATGATGAAGAAGAAGAAGCGGAAGAAGAACAAGCAGTTGCTGCACAAAGCACATCATCAATTAATATGGATGATGTTTTTCAAACTTCAGATTCTCCACCTCCAAATGATGATAATAATAGCAGTGTTGAAAATCATAAAGATGGAAATGGTGGCAGCAGCAGCCGAAATGGACGTGTTCGAAAGAATAAAAGACCCGTTGATTACTCTGAATACGGAGATTCTTTGTTGAATAATTAATTGTCTCTTTTTTTTAAAAAACTTTGTTATCGATGTTTACCAATATTTTTTCTTTTCATTTTGTTAAATCTTCGTTTTTTCTAATTTTGTTCGAAAAAAAACACGTTTATGTCTAAAAAATACACTCACAACGTTCCACCTTTTGGCTACTGTAATTATTTAGAAAAAGAACTAAAGTAACGCAAAGTATGAATCAGTTGATTAAAATTTACAATGTAAAGTTGTCAAAAATTCGTGGTTAAGACTTAAAAAACAATAAAAAATGTTTGATTTGTTGCAAAAATATTTTAAAACAAAATTATTCAACTATTTTCTATTTTTTTTGTTGATTTCAAAGATGCGATTACACATAAAAAAAGAATAAAATCCAACTTTGACGAAGATGTGTTTTTAATTTAAAAATTTAAAAATGCCGCATTTGCAAGTGTTCTTGACAAGAAAAATGTTAACACCTTTTTTTACCTTTTTTGGAGTCGCTGCTGCAGTGTTAAACATTTTTTTTCTTTAACTTTTGTTAAAAGTTTTCTTTTTTTAGCGACTTCAATATCTTTTGAAAGATGGATAGTCCTGTAAATGAACAACGGGTGACAGCTGCGGTTGCTTTGAAAAACAAATTTGCTGCATTTTGTTCAGACGGTAAGAAGATTCACATAAATATATTATGTATGATGATTAGAGATTGACTTTCAGATGAAGGTGGTGATGCTTCTGAAATTGTAAACAAAACTGCTTCAATTAAGAAAGTTGAAAAACCTTCTGCTAAAAAAGGCCCTCAACAATCTAAAGCAACATCTTCTGCTACTTCTACAAGTAAACAACCAAAGCCTGCTACTACTACTGCTGCAAGTAGACAACCAAAGTCTGATAAGTCTCAAACTGTAACAACAGGTATACTTCTTTGCTTTAGATTTTCTCTTGAGGAATAATATTATGTTGTTGGTTTTTGTAGCTCAAAAAGAAGGCGGTGCCGCAACTCGTGGTCATGGTCGTGGAAATAATGGTCGTGAAAGAAGAACAGAAAATGATGAAAATCGTCGTCGTCGTCCCCTTCCTCAAAAACGAGGAGGTGAAAGTGATCCTGTTGGTGAAGGTGATGAAAAGGTTAACGGTAAGGGAATTTCATACATGTTGATTGTTTTAAAAAAACTTTCTTTTGTAGTTGGCCGTGATCAAAATCGTGGTGATCGTGGAACTCGTCGTCCATATCGTGGAGCTGATCGCGGTGGTGCTCGTGGCGGTACTCGTAGTGATCGTACTGGTCACAATGACGCTCCTAAGAAAGATGGACATGGTAAAGGAAATTGGGGAACTGAACAAGATGAACTTCAAGGTGAAACTGAACCACTTGGTGAAACAACCGGCGACAAGCCTGCTCAAGAAGATAATGCTGATAAGAATGACTCTGGCGTTGAAATGGAAGAAGAAAAGCCAATTGGTATTACTTTTCAAGAATGGAAGGAAAAGAACAAAACTGTTGAAAGCGAAAGCTTTAATATCCGTAAACCAAATGAAGACAAAAAACTTAACTTGGCTCCATTGAAGAAATCTGAAGATGAGAATAAGGATAGCGAAGAATCTATTGTTTTGGTAAGACGAATAATAATCCAGAGATCAAATAATTCAATTATTTTTTTAGCGTCGTGAACCTCGTGAAAAGCATATTGATATTTCCGTAAACTTTGCATCAGTTGATCGTGGATTCAGTGGTAATCGTGGAAATCGGGATGGATTCCGTGGTCGTGGACGTGGAGATCGAAATAATCGTGGTGGAGAACGTCGTGGTGATCATCAAGAACGTGGGCTTCGAGGTGGACAACATGGCGGAAATCAATTCAATCTTATCAACGATCAATTCCCTGCTCTTGGTCCTCAAAAACGAGGAGGTGAAAGTGATCCTGTTGGTGAAGGTGATGAAAAGGTTAACGGTGAGGGAATTTCATACATGTTGATTGTTTTAAAAAAACTTTCTTTTGTAGTTGGCCGTGATCAGAATCGTGGTGATCGTGGAACTCGTCGTCCATATCGTGGAGCTGATCGCAGTGGTGCTCGTAGTGATCTTACTGGTCACAATGATGCTCCTAAGAAAGATGGACATGGTAAAGGAAATTGGGGAACTGAACAAGATGAACTTCAAGGTGAAACTAATACCACCAAGACCTGCAGCACCCTGTCCCTTCATATTGCGGCATATGACAGTTCTATTGAAGGTGGAGATGATATATCAGAGTCAATTATTGAAGTAATTATTTCTGATAAAAAACACTATTAAAAAAGACGTTTTACAGGACCAATATGAAACTCCAAGACAACGTGATCATGAATATTTTCCAGAAGTGATGCAATTCAAGGCATCCCAAAAACTTTTGATTCCGAGTTCGCCACATGGAAGTGAGTTTATATATGGAAATACAAAATTTCAACCTAATCATTTTTTTAGCTATTTATCCTAAAACTAAAGCTGATCCAAGACCCCATATTAAATGCTTGTCGTCATCATGTGATTTTAAAACTTATTCATCAAAAGATATGGAAAGTCACTATTCGAGTTTTCCAGGTCATGATACACGAAAAAAGGTTCCAAAGGTAAGTATTTCCCAACCAAAAAAACAAAAGATACTAACAAAATACTGTTATTAAACATTATTTTTTTTTAAATTTTAAATTTCTAAAAAGATATATTAACAAAGTAAAATTGTCTAACAGGTACCCCTTCTTTTGTCGTACCATTAATTTTATTTCCGATTAACAATTTTGTTTTATTTTTAGGTTATTGAAACTGATGTAAAACATTCTTCAACACCTGGTGCAAATCGACGATTCGTTGTTGCTGGATATATTTCAAAAGATGATAGAAGCGTCATCGAAAAAAATGTTGAATTTCTTAATGAATCTGGTGGTAATGAAAATGTTGATGTAATCTTCAGCCCGCCGCGTGGATATTTATCATATGCTTCTCGACATATTTTAAATAATATTATGGTAGCTTCACAAAATATGAGAATGGTATAGTACTTTTCTATTTTACAATGACGAAACAATATAAATTTTACAGGATAATGATTTTGATGAATCGACATCTGCTAATACAGAAGCTCTCAAAGAACTTGAAATTCATTGGGTTATTCTTGGCCATTCAGAACGTCGACATGCTGGTGAAACTGATATCTTGATTGCTGAAAAGGTATGGTTTTATATTGATATGTTTTATAAGTTAATTTGATATATTTATTTTATTTATTTTTATTTTTTATTTAAAACCTTTTATCTGTCACGCAGGACGAAAGGGGACATATTATGACACCAAAAATTAGTTAAAAAAAAAATTTGATATAACATCCCAAAAAATATAAGATAATTGGAATATAAGACCTTTATTAAATGTTATAAGATTTTAAATTTAGACTGCTCATGCACTTAAAAATGGTATTAATGTTATCTTCTGTATTGGTGAAACATTGGATGAACGTGAAGCTCGAAAAGCTAAAGAAGTCAATTTTCGTCAATTACAAGCTATTGTTGAAAAGAAAGTTGACTGGTCCAAGATTGTTATTGCTTATGAACCAGTTTGGGCAAAAGGAAGAAAAACGGAAGTTGCGGTTGAAAGAATTACTGACGTTCATAAATGGATTCGTGAATTTTTGAAAGAAAAAGTTAGTGATGATGTTGCTGCTAAGACTCGCATCATTTATGGAGGTTTGTTTCTAAAAGGCATAATTACTTTCTCTGAATCGAAATCCTTTTACAGGTTCCGTTACTGCCGACAATGCTGCAGAACTTGGAAAGAAAGGTGATATTGATGGATTTTTGGTTGGTGGAGCTTCACTCAAGCCCGATTTCGTTAAAATCATTAATGCTCGTGGTTAATTTCTTTTTTTATCTTTTTCTTGTATTGTTAGATTTATGTTTCAATTACTATGTTAATTACAGTATAATTTTTGTTGGTTTAAATGAAATAAATACATGAACAAAGATTGTTGTTTTTTTCTTAAATGGGAAGAATTTGAATTTCAAATACATTTAGACAAACAAGAAAAGCTATTTATGATAGGCAAAATATAACATTGTATTATTTTCTAAAACTGCACAATTAAGGATGTTTTTTCTTATTTTAGTATGGAAAAGAAAAAAACTCATCACATTTAATTTTTAATAAAAAATATTTCTGTCAGAAATTTTTAAATTTGCCGCGCGACTGTTAGAAGCGTTCCTAGTTCTTGGCCAAAAGTGCGTCATTAGAGCGGTTAAACCAGCACCCGGAGTAGACTTGCAGTTTACATACTTCGTGGAAGATTATTGTTAACTTATTCTCTATCATTTCTTTAAATTTTTTATTGAAAATTGTTTTGCATAGCTGTACACTGTTGTCACAAAATTATCAAGTTTAACAATGTCAACATTTGATACCTATCGTATCCAAGAATTTTGTATTCCAAAACCAGTGTTAAATTTTATGATGGATTCTTTGAATGAAAAAATTCTAAAAAAACTTCACAAATGTTGCAAATATTTTTACGTTAAAATGCCATATGCTGTTATTGATGTATTCGAAACGGGAAGCATATTTAGGAAAAAGTATAATGCTGGAATAGATTTTATTCATGCCCAATATCCTGTAGATGATCCCATCTTTAAAAGCTCAAGAACAAAGATATGGATATCGGAATCGTTGTTTTTGTTTCATTTGGGTGATCAAATGTCGGTATCGAAAATCATCTCCAAAATTGTTAGATGTGATATTTATACATTGCTTTTATTCTGCTATGTTACAATTGATGAATTAAAGTTATTGACAGTCTCTGGAAATATTGAAATTTTTTCCATTTATGCAGATCTGGATATTCCCAAGGATAAGCTCATCCCACCAGAACAAATTTTTCGTCTTATTCCAAAAAGTAGAGTTATTAGGTTTGTTTTTGAATGTAAAACCATTAAAAATTCGAATGATCTTTAACATCCAGCATACGTGTTTTTTAGTATTAATCAATTTACCGTAACCGAAAAAACAATGAATGAACTATTAAAACATGAACATCATACAAAAATTAGAAAACTTTGCTTTCGGATTGATCGAGAAATTGAAACGAAGTTAATTTGTGAATTTCTTGAAGTAACTTTAATCTAAAAAAGATATATCTCTTTAATAAAATATTTTAGAAAAATTTGGGCATGAAGGCCAGAGTTAATATTCGCTTTGAAAATGATGATTTCAACGAAGTTTTTGGAACAGAAATTAATCAAATGATTAGTTTATGGACTCCCAAAGAAAAAATACCAAGTACTTTCCCCAGTATCAATACGTATTGTTAATAAAGAATGATCAATTTAAAAAGTGCCCTTTTAAATTTATTTAGTTATACTTGCATATTTTTCTTTTCTATATAACTTTTCAAGTAATAATTGTTTTTTGTTTTTAATTTCGAATAAAAAATGATTAACCAAAAAAAGCCTTGGCATTTCTTTTCTTTTTTTTGTAAATAAAAATAAAAAGATAACTATCAGTACAGTTTCGTAATCTCGAATTTTTTTGGCATCAAAAATAAAGCGAGATAAATTAAAGGGATTAACTCAATCGGCTTGTAATAAATAAAATAATAATAAAATAATGATCCATGAAACACAACAAAAAACAATCATTGTCATGTTTTTTAACGAGTTTTTTACGAACGTACTCATTTGCATATTCATTTTAACTAAAACATTCATTCATTCATTCATTTTTTGACCCAATGTGTTAAGTACCTGCCGCTTTCAAGGTTAAAATTCCTTGTTTTAACACATTTATTTTAGCAACATTTTTGTTAATTCACAAACAAAAACTACAGTAACACATTCACACAACACGTTTATGCAAATTTTTAAAAACATGTTTGTTGCTTCATTTTTTATTTTATTTGAACGCTCACATTTATTTTATTTTATGTCATTCAACTTCTTCGAAAAAATTGCTTGCTTGAACAATGTCTGAACTGTTTGATATTTTTACAACAGATGTCGAAGTTGTGAAACCTCCAAATGAATATCTTGAACATATTGAATATCTTTGGATTATTTGTGTTTGTGTTACACCTTTTGCAATTAGTGTTGCAATTTTGACTGGATTTGCAATAAATCGTTCCCGAAAAGCTCAAGTCAAACTTGAAATTGCCATTGAAGCATTGATCGCCTCTTCCTGTACAAATCCAGAACATCAACTTCGTCGATCTGCTCTTCTTAATAAATGTGGATTTCCATCTGTTGAATTGAATGATACAAATATTTCTACAGCTGCTTCCCTTCAAGATGATACAACTGGAATGACAAATGTTAATGAATATGGTAAGTCTTTTATTATGTTACAGTATCCTTAATGGTATACTGTATTTGCATCTTACGTCAACAACTAATAATAACATTTATTTTTTGCAGATGTTCTTGCTGAACAACTTCGTCGAATTCAAGCTGCACCAATTCCTGAAAAGAATAATAATGAACAATCTGGTACATCCTCAACTCAATCATCAAAACGTTAAAATTTATTTATTTATCTTTCTAATATAAATATATTGTTTTTTAAGTGTAATATAATGTAAATGTTGGAAGAAGTATGATAGTAATAAATACCTATCACGGTACTGATAAGGGAGGACGATGTTGTAAGTTAATTTCAAAACAAGATAATGGAAACTAGCAGTCATAATTTTTGAAATGATTAAACACAGATTTTGTAAGAAAAGGGATTAGTATCTAAAAATCCGGCATGATAAAAGAATGAGAATTATTTAATATAGATTCTGCACAGGACCATAACTCTACAAATTGAACAAGGATAAATAAATATATCATTTTTATATCCAAAATTCCAATTCCACCTTTAAGCAACCGAATAAAATGTTGATCGATTTCTTTGGTGTGAAACTTTTAATCCTATGAACATTTTCTTATATTAATAGAACTCTCGTAGCCATTATTAGAATCTTTTTTCCAAATTAAAATTTTTCCATGATTCCACTTTTTTAGAAAGATTGGTCCTCGTCCACATGCAGCTCAACAAGGCTGGCTTCAAGTTGCTGGTTCAAGTGTTCGATTAATTGGCCCTATCGCTAAGAGGAAAAAAGAAACCTAATCCAACTACTTTTTGAAATTTAAGTAGTTAATTTTGTTTTTACTTATATATGAAGCTTAAATTTATAAAGTTTTTCAAACTCAAAGTGTTTGAGATATTAAAAACTACTTTTTTATAAAATAAAAAAAATATAACAAACAAAAAGAATAGGCCGAAAAAACAAAGTCGAGTATTTGATGGAGAGAAAGCAACAGGACAATAATTAATAAAAGTCAGTGAGATCTTTTTAACGACCACCACCAAGAGCAGGGAATTGATCATGGACAAGATTGAATTGATTTCCGCTATGTTGTCCACCTCGAAGCCCACGTTCTTGATGATCACCACGACGTTCTCCACCACGATTATTTCGATCTCCACGTCCACGACCACGGAATCCATCCCGATTTCCACGATTACCACTGAATCCACGATCAACTGATGCAAAGTTTACGGAAATATCAATATGCTTTTCACGAGGTTCACGACGCTAAAAAAATAATTGAATTATTTGATCTCTGGATTATTATTCGTCTTACCAAAACAATAGATTCTTCGCTATCCTTATTCTCATCTTCAGATTTCTTCAATGGAGCCAAGTTAAGTTTTTTGTCTTCATTTGGTTTACGGATATTAAAGCTTTCGCTTTCAACAGTTTTGTTCTTTTCCTTCCATTCTTGAAAAGTAATACCAATTGGCTTTTCTTCTTCCATTTCAACGCCAGAGTCATTCTTATCAGCATTATCTTCTTGAGCAGGCTTGTCGCCGGTTGTTTCACCAAGTGGTTCAGTTTCACCTTGAAGTTCATCTTGTTCAGTTCCCCAATTTCCTTTGCCATGTCCATCTTTCTTAGGAGCGTCATTGTGACCAGTACGATCACTACGAGTACCGCCACGAGCACCACCGCGATCAGCTCCACGATATGGACGACGAGTTCCACGATCACCACGATTTTGATCACGGCCAACTACAAAAGAAAGTTTTTTTAAAACAATCAACATGTATGAAATTCCCTTACCGTTAACCTTTTCATCACCTTCACCAACAGGATCACTTTCACCTCCTCGTTTTTGAGGAAGGGGACGACGACGACGATTTTCATCATTTTCTGTTCTTCTTTCACGACCATTATTTCCACGACCATGACCACGAGTTGCGGCACTGCCTTCTTTTTGAGCTACAAAAACCAACAACATAATATTATTCCTCAAGAGAAAATCTAAAGCAAAGAAGTATACCTGTCGTTACAGTTTGAGACTTATCAGACTTTGGTTGTCTACTTGGAGCAGTAGTAGCAGGCTTTGGTTGTTTACTTGTAGAAGTAGCAGAAGATGTTGCTTTAGATTGTTGAGGCCCTTTTTTAGCAGAAGGTTTTTCAACTTTCTTAATTGAAGTAGTTTTGTTTACAATTTCAGAAGCATCACCACCTTCATCTGAAAGTCAATCTCTAATCATCATACATAATATATTTATGTGAATCTTCTTACCGTCTGAACAAAATGCAGCAAATTTGTTTTTCAAAGCAACCGCAGCTGTCACCCGTTGTTCATTTACAGGACTATCCATCTTTCAAAAGATATTGAAGTCGCTAAAAAAAGAAAACTTTTAACAAAAGTTAAAGAAAAAAAATGTTTAACACTGCAGCAGCGACTCCAAAAAAGGTAAAAAAAGGTGTTAACATTTTTCTTGTCAAGAACACTTACAAGTGCGGTATTTTTAAATTTTAACACATCTTCGTCAAAGTTGGATTTTATCCTTTTTTTATGTGTAATCGCTTTGAAGTCAACAAAAAAATAGAAAATAGTTGAATAATTTTGTTTTAAAATATTTTTGCAACAAATCAAACATTTTTTATTGATAGTCTCGGTAGAGTCCTTGACCGGTAATCAAGACTTGGCAGGTTCGAGTTCTGCTTGGAGCATTCGTTGAGGAAAAATTTTTCGGTTATTTTTCGTATGATTTTCTGACTAATTTTAAAAAATGGAGTGTACGGAAAACCCGGACTGGGCCAACTTTTGGACTGGATTAGGATTTCCTGGACTGGACTGGGAATTCCTGGACTGGACTTGGAATTTTCAAAAAATTATTCAAAATTGTTAAACAATGATAAAATAAGTTGTTTTTACGTCCCCGATGTGTTGTTTTTAAATAATGGGATATCTGAAAAATCTGAGGCTTTCAGATGTCATGAAGTCTAAAATTCTTTATTTTTCAAACCTGGACTCGACCTTTGATTCTATCATAAAACTGTAAACTTTATATTTTATGTTGAAAATTAGTAAAAAAAAGCAATTTCGAGTTAATCTGTGGTAGAATTCGCTAAAAACATTTTTTGAAAATTTCAAGTCCAGTCCAGGAAATCCCAGTCCAGTCCAGGAAATCCTAATCCAGTCCAGAAGTTGGTCCAGTCCAGGTTTTCCGTACACTCTAAAAAATGATAAAGACCGGATTACAAATTTTTTTAGCATGGATTGCTTCTTTGAATTATTTATTGTTTGCGGTTTATTCAAAACAACTATTTTAGAAAAATGTGACATACAAAAATTCAATAATAAATTTATAATAAAACTCGTGACCTTTATAAATTTTCAAGTTCAAATTCGCTCAAAAACACATTACCTAAAATACTTTTAATTTTTTCTGCAAAAATATTTTGGTCACGTTCTACCATTTTTGGTGGCACATTTGACACTGATTATGAAGGCAAGCGTGTTTCATAAACATTAATAATTTGATCCAAGGGTTGTTGCCAATTTTTTTAAATAATTTGAAAATTGCATAAAATTTTGATCATTTTTTCAAAAGTTTTCACTTTTTCTTTCTGATTTTGATTTTCTTTTTTTGAATTTTTGAGTTCCATTTTTGTCAAACGGTCTTTTGCAGCTGAAAAAAAGTTCTTTAAAATTTGAATATTTTAATTTTTAAATTATTCAAATTTAAAAAACAACTTTTCAAAAAAAAATTTTAAAAAAGGAACCTTTTTCTCTTTGAACTTCATCCAATGCAAATCCTTTTAAAGCTAAAGCTTTTGCCAAATGGTCATTTGCTGATGACATGACACCTTCCTTAAAAGATTTGTAGCTTTCTTTGTAGGTAAAATATATGCAAACAATTAAAGGCTAAAAATATATAAAATAAATATATAATATCTAAAAATGAATATAAACAAACAATAGCAATAATTAAAGGCTGCAAAAATATTGCTGAAATTGTCAAAACAGAACCTGCAAAAATTGCTGCAACTTTTGCTTGAATAGGAACTTTTTTAAGATCCGCAAATGCTTGCGTTGCTTCTTCCAAGGCATCAATCGATGCTTCATATTCTGATTTTGCCTAAAAAAGTTATTTCTACAGTAACCAACTTTTTAAATATTAATATACACCTTTAAATACTCATTTTCTTTATCTAATAAATTTTTTTCAGAATTTATTAAGCATGATTCAATGAATTTTTGATTAACAATTAGTTCATCCAAATGTGTTTCACAATGTTTAAAAGTTGAAATGGCACTTTCATTTGTGTTTTTTACAGAATTATAAACAGTATTAAATTCAGTGTGCAATTGTTGAAGTTTTGAAGTTTCTTCGGTAATTGTGTTGTAAATTTTTGAAGGAAAATCAACGATATCATTGTTAACATTTAATAATTTCTAAAAAACATGAAATTAACACGTTTTTAAAACAGATTTTTTGCATTCGCAGGAACCGAACAAGCGTGTTTAGATTTTAAAAATTAAGACAGAAATAAAAATTCAACGAAATAAAATTTATGGAAACTCTACCTCTTTCATATTTTGCATTTGTATAATTCCATCATTAATACAATTCTGAAATTGTCCGATAACGTTTTGTTCATTTCTAAAAATCAATTTTAATACCAGAGTAATTTTTATTTAGCATTTATTACGTTTCAAACTGAATTTCATGAATCGAAGAAATAAAGCTATCAAATGAAATGACAGACATAATTTAGAATTTATCAAGAAACTTTCAATATTACTAGCTCAAAACTTCTAACTTTTTAATGAATTTAATCACACAAAATAATAAGACCACTTTTATTGTTTCATTCATTTCTGTTACACTTTAAACGACATATATTTGTACACACCCAATTTCAAGATAAAAAATACATAAGAAAGTGAAAACGTACGTATTCTTTTTTTTTAAAAAAGACTTACATTTCCTGCAAATAATTATTGAAGGCCATTATTGAGTTTCGATTGAAAATAATTTTCAGTTGTCAAAAATATGTTTGCTTTTTTTAAATTTGTTAAAGTTTTGATAAAATGATATTTCCATCTCAAATATTGTTTCATCACTGTTTCAAATTTATGCAACCTGTTTCAAGATAAAAATGAAAGCTTTCATTTTTTTCCGTTTTATAAATGCTTAAAATGTTTGACACAGCTAAAAAAATCTTTTTTTATCACAAAAAAAAATATAACACACATTTTAAAATATTCTTGGTATTGGATTTTAAACAAAACGAAAGATAGAGATGATTACTGTAACCACCGCGGTATTGGAGAATATTAGCCATTTTATCCCAATCGGGAACAGACTAGTTTTCTTCTTTATGAGAATTCATAAAACTTGTAAAGATAAGATTAGATTTTAAACTTGCTTCTTTCGTTCAAATTCGATTACATTGCCGAAATTATGGTAAAACTTTTTTTGAATGAAAAAAAACGGAATTCAAACAGTTTCAAAACTAAAAATTGATTCACTTTATTTTTACTTTTTTGCTTCATCATTTTTTGTTTTGTTTTCTTGTTTGAAACGTTAAAAAATTGTTTAAAACTTTTATGGGATTCTGATTCATCCAAAAAAATGTTTATGTAAAACAAAAGTTTTTTTTATTATAAAAATGGGTCATATTTTTATGGAAAAATCATATATTTTTTTGTTGAAATGGCGTTTTTACTTGCTGCAATTTTTTCGACTTTGGTTTTGCCTATTTTGGCAAGAAAAACAATTTATATCAATCCCGATTTCAATGAATTTATATTTCCAAATAGTTCTGCTGATTTTCCTCTTAAATTTGATCATCTTCTTTTCAATGGTTCAAGACAACTTCAATTTCAAAATCCAAATCTCACATTCAATGCATATTTTTCGATTCCGATCAATCAAAAAGATATCGCCCACGAAATTGAGCTTGCCGTAAATAATGACAGCACAATTTATAACTTAAAAGTCCAAAATGGAATTTGGTCAACTTTTAGTCTTTTACCATGTGATTATAATTATGTATTTGATTGTTGGGGTTTTTCTGTACCTTTTGAAACAGACTCAACAAGTCGATTTTTTTTAAATAATTCTGCAAGCTTCAATAACCAAAATGTAAAGTTGGACGATTATCAATGGAGAAATCATAAGTTTTATCCATTTCAAATTAGAACGGATTATTTTTTTACTTTAAAAATGGTATTCCTTTTCGAAATTTTTAAAAGATTATAGCTTTGAATAATTTTAGGTAACACCAAATATCAAACTAGCATTTCATGAAAGCCAATTTAAAGGCGAAAATCTTGAAAAGACAACCCAAGCTCCAAAGGCGAAATCATATGAAGAATATGATGATGGTTTCACGAACGAAGAACCTCCAACTACAACATCAGAATCCACTGTTTCTGCAACGACATTTACAACTCAAAATTATTCAATTTCCACAACTTCGGCATACAAAGATTCTGATGAATTTAAAACTTTTGTAACTCAAAATTTTGATTATCTTTTCATCATTGCAATTCTTTGTTTACTTCTTTTGTTTTGTTTTATGCTAAATATTCTTCTTTTCTATTTTTACAAATCCTAAAGTTCTGCTTAAAAAAATTCCAAATTTGCTGATCAAAATTATTTAAGCTTGGCTTCGACAATGTTTTTGCCTTTATTTTTAATCTTAAAAGCTTTTTTGCAAATTTTTATAAAATATTTTGATATATTTAATAATGATTTTTGAAGTAAAAGTTTGATGAGGAACAACACTTGAAACACCATAAAAATTACCAAAAGTTCAAAAGATTACTATCAATTATTGGAAATGCTGCTTTAAAAGTTTAAATATGCTTCACTAAAATATTAGTAAATCAAGCAATTTGACATTTAAAAATTCATTAATGCAGATGTAGTTCAACAATAATGAAATCTTTATTCCCAAATTCTGATGCTACAACACGGTCTCTTTTTTGCTTCTATTTTGTCCGGTTAAGTTGCGTTTTGCTTAAAATGGACCTAGAAATCTCATTTATATACCAAAAGAAAGCTAAAAGTTCACTGATTGATATAAACTGGGTGCCTAACAATATCGCTACTTCTAGCGGATTCTGGAGCGGGATTCAGAATCCCGAAAAAAATTTTTGCCCTAAAATAGAAAAAATTCTTGTTTTTGCTGGTTTTTAGCATAAAAATAGTTTATTTACTAAAATTTGCGATATTTCTAACGTTTAAGACCGAAAAATAGAAAAATAAATTTTTTTTATTTTTTAAATTTTTCATGTGGTCCCCCCTGTGCCCAAAAATCCAAAAAATTATTTTTTCGTTTTTAGGATTGAAAATGGTCGGAAATGACAGGAAATGATCAAATTAGAGTCTAAAAATAGTTTCTAACCAAAATCGAGCATTAGAAATCAATTTATTTCGAATTAGACGATGGGGCATGCAATAGCTAAAATGGTGTTTCTAACTTGTAAAACACATCCTAAACTTAAAATTTTCAGAACAGTTTTTCAATTAATGCATTTTTAAGATCAGGGCAACACAAATAGTCCAAAATATGCAATTTTTACACAAAAATTAAACATATTCAGCTCGTAAGAAAATGATCGGGGATAACGTTGGCGCAAATCTTTTGTTATTAAAAGTTTCTATAGAAATAGTACTCTTAAGACGTAGTCTGTGAATAACTCAAAAAATCCAACAAAGGGGCGGCGCAGGCGAAAAATAGATTTGCCCCAAATTCTGCCCATAAATAAAACGACCCTGGAGAAAACGATTGGGCAATCTGTTTTTGCACAAAAAAATTTCTTACGGTAGTTACAGTATATCAAAGGTTAATGCCGACGAATTTTCACTTTGATGTGAAAAATCGGCAAATTAATTTTTTGCCATTATTTTTATTTTGTATAGGTTTTCGATCATGGGGAATCCGATTAAGACACTTTTGGAAGCATCAGAATATCTGGAATACCGTTTTTTATATGACCCCTATATTTGCCCACAGAAAAAACTTTTTGCTAGTTCCCGACGGGAGGCTAATTCTTTCAGAATATGAAAGCCCAATATCTTTTACATAAAAAAAATAAAATGGGATAAAAAAATGCTCGTGTTATTAAGACGATCCATAAGCTAAAACAGATTCAATCGTGAAAATCTCCCAATAAAAAAAGGAAAAGAAAAATTTTCTTCCTTCTTTTCAATGTTTTGGCAAAGTGTTCTGGTGTCAATTGCGTGTTTCTTTTTTTGAAAGCTTTTTTTACAGGGAGATTTTCACGATTGAATCTGTTTTAGCTTATGGATCGTCTTAATAACACGAGCATTTTTTTATCCCATTTTATTTTTTTTATGTAAAAGATATTGGGCTTTCATATTCTGAAAGAATTAGCCTCCCGTCGGGAACTAGCAAAAAGTTTTTTCTGTGGGCAAATATAGGGGTCATATAAAAAACGGTATTCCAGATATTCTGATGCTTCCAAAAGTGTCTTAATCGGATTCCCCATGATCGAAAACCTATACAAAATAAAAATAATGGCAAAAAATTAATTTGCCGATTTTTCACATCAAAGTGAAAATTCGTCGGCATTAACCTTTGATATACTGTAACTACCGTAAGAAATTTTTTTGTGCAAAAACAGATTGCCCAATCGTTTTCTCCAGGGTCGTTTTACCTATGGGCAGAATTTGGGGCAAATCTATTTTTTGCCTGCGCCGCTCATTTTCGAAAGCTACACAGACTACGTCTTAAATACCAGAACAGTTTTTGGATATCTTATCTGCATTCAATTATATAGAGCTAAATTCGTTAAAAACAGCCATTTTTCATGATTTTCTAAAATGTGACGCACCTTTGTAAAACACCTTAAAAACATCTGGGATATAGTTTTTAATCATTTTTAAGCTATTTTGGACCATTTTGGGCCAAGGGCGCGTTAACCGGACGCAAAAATAGACCGTGACAAGCTTAAAAATTTTTTTTTCAAATCTTAAAGAACAATGTTTCCAAAAATACAAATGTGTTATTAAAATACTTTTAAATTGTTCCATAATGTCAAATGTCTGCTTGTAAAAAAAGAAGAATAGATTTGACAACACCAGACATCTTCAAACTTTACAAATTAAGTTAATTTACCACAAAAAATTATATTTTTTGAAAATACAAAAAAAACGTACGGGGTCGCCCTGGGGGACAAAAGGGTCAAG
This sequence comes from Panagrolaimus sp. LJ2414, assembly GCA_024447195.1. Lineage (NCBI taxonomy): Eukaryota > Metazoa > Nematoda > Chromadorea > Rhabditida > Panagrolaimidae > Panagrolaimus > Panagrolaimus sp. LJ2414. The sequence goes on from JAMRXY010000018.1 coordinate 2,117,733, forward strand.
GTGGGATAAAAACCCTACCTATCTCTTCCCAACATCCATATGGATTAATTCTAAAAGGTTTCATGACTTTATATGCTCTAAAAATCGTTTAATTACAAATCGTGCCCAATCGTGACGAATCGTGACGATTCATGACAAAAAATGACAAAAATTAGTTGAAGTTTTCGAAACCCATTGTATTAAGCATAAAAATGTACAACAAAAAAATTTTCAGACACTTTTTGAAATGTTTCAACAAAAAAATAAACAAATTATATATTTCTGTTTACAAAAATTTAAAAAAATTAAGTAATAATAAAATACGATTATTATTAATAAAAGTATCCATTAATCTTTAGTTTCTCGAAAAATATATTAGTGCTTTTTGCGCTTGAATGCCCAAAATAATAACATTAATTTATATTTTTTGTTTACATGGATGGCTGGTTCTTTACAAATTAATGTGTAAAGTAAATATTTATTTAATATATATTTGTAATATTTATGTGTAATCTCTGTATATAAAAAATTTAATTTTCTAAAATGTTAATGACATTTAAAAGTTGGCGTTAACAAAAAAAAGTAACAACGAATATTCTTGAAAATTATAAAAATTAAATGGAATTTGGGGCAGTCAAGTTTGTTACCTTTGCTGAATATTATAATACCGTCATCCTTTTTTTAGGCCAATGGCACTACCTTCAAAATATTATTTGGGTTTGGATATATCTTTGCTGATTTTACAAAGTTTATCAATTCTTGGAAATGGATTTGTTTTGATTATTTATTTAAAGTAATTTTTATTTTACCAGTATACTGTAACAGTTACAGTATACCAATTAAAATAGTTTGTAAGACCATCAAATTTTTAGGACTAAAATTTTGCGACAAAACAATGCTCTTTTGCTTATTTTTGTTTTATGTTTTATTAATTTTTTATTTGCATTAATTAGTAAGTTTTAAATTTAAAAAGCGTGAACCCATATTTCAAAATTATAGCAATCCCACATGTATCATATATAACTTCAAATTGGAATGATTCCATTTTTGATTACAACCCTCCAATAATCATATTAACAGGAATTCCAATTGTTTCTGGATTTAAATTAAATTTAATTACAACAATTGCGATTGCGATTGATCGATTACAGGTAAATATGGTATACGGTAATATTATAGAAACTGAAAATATTTTTAGGCTATTAAAGCTCCATTTTATTATCGATCTAAAAAACATGTGGCTTTTACATTGATTACTGTAGCTTTGGGGTGTTTTGGCGGGTTCTTTGATGTTGGATTTGCTTTGATTACTGCGGATTTTACTAAGCATTATTATAATTGTGGAGCATCGGGGTGCTTCTTTGATAAACTTTTTAATTCATATTGGGGTATCAGTAATATGGTATGTATTTGAAGTGTGCTGTAATAGAATTCAGATTCTGATGTCAAAATTAAACATTTTGTAATTTTAATAATAAATATTTCAGATTCTTGCAATTCTATCCCTAATTTTCACAATTTGGGTCATCATTGAATTTAATAAAATTCGAAAGCAATCAATAAATTCAGCAATTAAAGCCTCAAATGGAGCACAAAATGTTAGTTTTCTTCAACAAATTCCACTTCCAAGATTTTCGACTTTTTTATAATTTTAGGAACAGTCATTTCAGGCTCATCAACTTTCAATCGGAATTCTTTTGACCTCACTTTTATTCATATTTTTTCCAAGTATTTTTGTTGGAATTGATGAAATTTTTAAGTTGGATTTCTTTCAAAAACTTGGACCCTTTTATCTTTTTGGTCTTGTCTTGGCAGGAATTTCAAATAGTATTTTGTACATGACCTTACACACCGGAATTCGGCATGCTTTGATCTTGATGTTTTCGAAAAAACACAAAATTACATTTTTTACAACCACTCAAACTTTTACTACTGTAGCTACTTAAATTATTTACTTTTGAATTTTGTAAAAAAACAATAAAATTTTTATGTAAATTTTTGATTCATAAAATTAAGATTCCAAAAATTCGAAGGATTACAGTATGCATAATGATAGAAGCCAGTTTGCTATTGTTTCTGGCTTGTAGTTTTATTTTCAGAAGTTACAACTTGTTTTTGCCAAGCTACCGTATATTGTTTTAAAAGCCTAAAAATGTAAAAATAGGAACATAACAAAAAAATATGGTAGGTTTACAACATTTAATCTTTAGTTTTTCTTATCAAATTTCTTTCAACGAAAAAGGAAAGCAAAAAAAGAGCACAAAAATTGTTGAACAATTTGTTTAAAATAAATTGTTAATTTTAATTACAAACAAAAATGTCAAAAGTTGGATCAATTTTACTTTCAAATGGTCGAAAGTTGCCTTTGTTTGGGTTAGGAACTTGGCAAGTAAGTGTTTATTATGCATTTTTGTGTTGCAGTTTCTCGCAATATTTGCTACTTGTACATCTTTAAAAATTAATAATAAAAATTTAAGGCATCCGATGAAAAACAACTTGATGTCGCTCTTCGAACGGCTTTAGATATTGGTTATCGATATATTGATACAGCAGATTTATATCAAAATGAACATGTGATTGGAAAAGTTGTTGAAGAATATATTCGAAATGGAAAATTTAGACGTGAAGATATTTATATTACTTCAAAACTTCCAACACATGGACATCGAAATCCTGAATTCTTTATTGAACGTTCACTTCAAAGACTTCGAACGGATTACATCGATCTTTATTTAATTCATGCTCCAATGCCATATCTCTGTAATCCAGAAACTCATGAACCGAAGGAAGATGCCGATGGAAAAAGAATTGTTGATTTGGTTCCATTCAGCGAAACTTGGAAAGTCTTTGAAAAATTTTATGATGAAGGAAAGTTAAAAGCTATTGGAATTTCAAATTTTAATGAAAAACAAATTCAAGAAGTTTATGATGCAGCAAGAATTAAACCACATAATTTACAGGTAAGAAGTATTTGGAGTTTGTGTTTTAGAATTTTCAACGTTTTTTCATTTTATATTACTGTAATCACTGCTCCAGAAGCAATGATTTGAAGACAGAGTTCAGACAATGTCGAAGATGACTTCAAAGATTCTGAAGTCACAAAAACACCGTTGTTTAACCCAAAATTTTTTAGGTTGAATGCCATATTCTTTTCACTCAAAAAGAACTCTTCAATTTCTGCAAAAATTTGAATATTAGCTTCACTGCTTATGCTCCAATTGGATCCCCAGGTCGAACAACAGTTCAAAAAGGCAAAAATCTTGTTGATGAAACACCAATGAAGCATTCCCTGGTTCTAAAGCTTGCTGAAAAATACAAAAAATCACCTGCTCAAGTTTGTCCTTTTTATTTATAAAATGTTACATCGAAAACACTTTCAGATTCTAATTCGACAAATGATTCAACGTAGAATTTCAACAATCCCAAAATCAACTAATCCAGAAAGAGTTAAAGAAAATTATAATGTTTTTGATTTTCAGTTGACGGAAGAAGAAATGGCCGAATTTGATTCCATCGGACAAAATACTCGATTATTCCTTTTTGCAATGTAAGTTTTTAATAAAATTATTCAAGTGGTATTACCGTATACGTTTTAGGGGCAAAGATCATCCATGGCATCCTTGGCCCGAAGATGTCAAGAAACATCTTGAACAAGCTTAACTTGTTGGATACAGTATACTAAACGTGTACTGCTAACATATAACTTTAGAAGTAATTTATAAGTATTTATTTTTCTTTGTAATCTTAATTGTTGTATTACTGTAATTTAAATTTTGTTTTGTTTAATATCAATAAAATATTAATCTTCGGTGTTGAGCAACTACAAAGCATTCTATCATTCTTCCGAATCATTAGTTTTTTCCTAATCCATCGATGTCCAAAGAATAAACTTAAACCTCTAGTTACAGTACTCTAAAATCCTAAGTAACAGTTCATGAATAGATCAAATAACTGTAAATTTAAAAATTAATTTTATAAATAATAAACTCAACAAAAATAATAATTATAAAAATCAACAAACATTAAATTTAAATTCAAGATCATTTTCTTTTTGTTCAATAAAAACTTCAATTGATTTTGATTTCCCAACCATTTCAAATGGAAGGAAATACACTCCTTGACGATGCCCAATATTCCATTGAGGTTTATCTCCAGGGCCACAACTCGATAAAAGTCCATTTGAAACTACACAAGAATCTCGTCCATTTTCTTCTGAAGGATTCCCGAATTCAGTTTGAGTCCAAAAAACCAATGCATTTGTTTCAGAATTTTCAGGATGAATTACAGTAGTTGTCGCTTCCAATTTTGATTGAACAGAAAGTGTAAAGACTTCATTCATACATCCAGTTGAAATACTTGGATATTCAAAAAGTGAATGCTGTTCAACAATTGGATCAGCAATTTTTCGAGCTTTCTAAACGAATAAAATTTATAAAAGATGCAGTAAAATTTTGAAAGAATTTACCTGACACAGCACATCAAAATCACTCAAATCAAAGCCATCAACAGTACCAACCGGAGCCGCAATTTTCCATAAATGTTCAAATTTAACTGGAAGACAGTAAAGTTTTGACTCCTGTCAAATAAAAAAAAACGAAATTAACAGATAAAACATTAGAACTCCTTTGAAATTAGGTGTATGCAAAAAATGGTACATTCTTATTAGCTAAAATCTGAATACCCTATTTTTTAGAGCGTTACAAAAATTATCAGAATACGTAAAGATTCGAATTACTTTTTTCTGAAATTTTGAAACTTATAAAAAAATGCCGAAAGAAGGATAAACGCTGATCATTGGAATATTACTGTAAACAAAAACTAACTGTTGGCATAATTTCCATCTTAACATTCGATCCAACTTCTTTTTTTACTTCTTCAATCAAAGCAGAATATCGCAAAAATGCATGCCATGGAAGAATTGCCGTTGAGAAAAATGGTTCAGCAATTACAGTAATCTCTTGTCCAGAAAATTCATTTGCAAATTCTTTTACAGATTGAATAATTTTGATATTTTTGAGATCATTTTCTTTTGCATAACCTTCAATCATTCGAGCACTTGCATCTCCACCTTCAAAGGCATAAACTTTGGATGCTATTTGAGCAGCATACAAGCTAATCATAGAACCATCACCAAATGTTAATACTGTTTTGCCTGCACAAGCTTTATGAATCTTTCGAACAAAAGATTCATTATCGTCAAGACAATGAAGACGGAAAAAATCATATCTTGAAAATGCACAATGAAGTTGACATGAACAAAATTCTGGGCCCTCAGGGGTTTCTCCAACATTAAACCAAAGTGAATATTCATCATGGGAACAATGTAATACAAGTTCTTGATTCGGAGAAACTTCAGCTGGTTCTGGAAGATAATAAATTGCTTGCATCCAATGATCACGCCATGCTGTTTCAGAAGAAAATTGTGGTGGAATTGTTGAAATGTAATTATTTCCTTGTCCATCCATATCAATATCCCACCACATCAATACAGTATCAAAGATTGCAGTCTCTTTAAAATTAACAGTAAATTTATGAGAGAATGCTTCATTATATTTGATAGAATCTGCATCTTCAAAATTGAAACTAAAAATTTACAAGGATTACTGTATTCATGAAATAAAGAACAAACTCAAATGCAACAAAAGGTTCAGCTAAAACTTTAAACCAACTCGAATCAATTTCACCAAATTGAATATCAAAAACTGCAGCCGTGCCAGCGCAATCATCGAAGGGAGCTTTGAACCGTTTGTCAGGTAATTTTCGAAATTGTTGTAACGCTGCTGATGCAATCGGACAAATCCATATTCTTCCTAAAATAGATTACAGTAATCCGTAATGGTTTATAAAGATGATATGGTCATTTTTACTAGTCATTATACTAATATTATTATTATATCATATTCCCAAAGATGGATACTGTCATGTTAATGCTTAATCATTTTTAATCCCGATTTTATCTTCTCTTCTTTTATTTTTTGATTTTGTAGTCTTTTTAGATCAGTTTGTTCAGTTTATTCTGTTTATTATTTGTGTGCTTTTGTTTTATTCTTTTATATTTTTTATAAAATTGTATTTTAATTATTTTATATTTTGTAATAAAGTTTGACCAAAGCTCTCAATTATACTTTTACAAGTATAACAGATACCAATTATACTTCACTGAAAAAAAAGTGGAAATTCTTAAGCACTTCCCCTAAAGATTTGGTGGTTATGCTTCCCTTGATTTTCTCCTTATAGAAAAAAATTTTGTTAAAAATTTAATATTTTAATAAAAAGAAGGTCATCTTTGCTTTAAAAACAATTTAAAAATATATAAATGTTTTAATTTATGTTAGAAATTCAAATTTTAACATTTTTTGGGTACTGTAATTTTAAATTTACAAAATGGCACTTCCGGGGAATGCCGGGGAATTCTCCGGGGAATCCCATCATTTTTTCGATTCCCCGGGGAATGTACAACCCTAGAAACAAAACTTTCTCCACCATTTTGGGAAAAAAATAACATCTTTTTGGTGGAATTTTTTCCTAATTCAGAAAAGAAATGTTATCATTTTTAGTAGAAAACCGATGCTGAAAATTCTGTTCTTCAGAAATGCTTGTTCTTTGCATCTCTGTCACAAAAGAAGCCAAAAGTTAACCTCTCCTTCGAAGGCGTCGCGTATTATCGTTCAGGAAAGAAATGCAGAAAAAATCAAATACAATTTCGGGTTTTATTCCCCATCGCGTCGTGCCGTGTTCTTGTTTATTTTTGTTTTCTTTTGTATTTTCTAAAATTGTAAAAATTTGTTTACAAGCAAGGCTGTCCGGAAAAAAAATTATAATCCGGAATTCCGGAATGCCAAAAATCAGCCGGAATCACGGAATCCGGAATTCCGGACAGCCTTGTTTACAAGTTTTAATTGTTTCTCACCGATTTACTTTGTAATTATTTGCGGGTTCTCATTTTTAAATTTTTAAATAAACATCTCTTTTTGTGGTGTGCAGTGTTTGTGTTTTTGGTTAAACACCGCCGCCGCCAGCGGCATCCTTTGATCTTCAGCAAATCTCTTTGAACTTTTCGGATTACCGCCGGCAGCTTGTCGCTGCCGCCGGCGTAGGCGGCGTGAAAACACTGGTGGTGTGTATTAGTTTTTTTAACGCTTATCGGTTTTGCAAAGCGGATAAATTTTGGATATGGCTTTGGGATATCCCATTTGCCAATGCAAAAAAATAGAAAAAAGTTCAATTTTTGAAAAGCTAATCGTTTCTAACTTCCCCCCAAAGTGGTGGAAATATTTCCCCTAAATTGGTAGAAAAATTTTCACCAAAAAGGTGTTATTTTAGCTCCAAAAAATGTACTTCTTTCCCCTGTGGAAAAGTTTATTCTATTGTTTATGATAACTATTTCTCCCAATAAAATGGTAGAATTTTTTTTCACCAAATTGGTGGAAAATTTTCCACCATTTTAGTAGAAATTGTAGTACCGAATGAACATAGGAGAATTCCGAAGATCAACGCATAATTTGGTGTCTATATTTTCTACTCTTTTTTTCAAAAATTTTTGAAAAGAAAATATACCTTTTGCAGGAACAACTCGGCATCCTTTCTTTCCCAGGGTTACCAAACCTTCTTTAAAAGATCTCAGAGCTCCTTCACCAATTAATTCAGTGTCAAAAACTTCTGCAACAATTATATCTGCTTTATCTTCCACCAAATTTTCTTGAATTTCTGTTGATCGAAGATGAATTACTTTTATCTTATCATCACAACCATTCTTTTTGATAACTTTTTCAGCTGTAATTGCCATAGGATCAAACACTTCAACTGCGGTAACTTTATCAGCTCCATGTCGAACTGCCATAAGCGATAAAAGTCCTGTCCCAGTACCAATATCTGCAACATGAACATGCTTTCCTTCAGACTTCAATTTTTCAATATGGTATTTTAATCCAGCTGAATATCGGTCATTTCTATCATAATCATAAATCATATCTCCAAAATTTGATCGAGCAATTTGACTAAAAATACCTATTTTAAAATTATTTTCAAAAATCAGTCATTTAACATTATCATATCTTCATCGTCTTCAATCGATGCATCTTGTGAGCCAACTTTCCATTCCATTTGACCAGATGTTGGATTAAAATATTGATAAAACTTTGGAGGTTGGGTTTTGCTATCCCCAGAGGCATCGTCACTCCCTTGTGGAGACATACTTCTTTCTGTTGATTTGGTAGCCAGGAAAACTGGCTAAAAAGAAAATATTACTACTACCGTATATCTAATGCCCGCTTGGATTCAACACAAACAGACATCATCACAATGTAACACTTTAGTATAAGATTATTAAAAGCTGGATTAACAGAACATTGTTAATATTTAATTATTAAGGACTAAAAAGTGCCTTTAGTACTTTTTAGTCGGATTTTAGACACTAATCAGTGCGTTTTCGTGCTGGGACTTTGGAGAAAAAGACAGAGATGCAAAGTGACACTTAAGGATGGACAAGGGCCCAAATTTTAGGCCCAGGCCCAGCTTTAAAAAACTCTGTCCCGACCCTGGCCCGGTCCGCATAAAAAATTCGTTAAATTTGTCTTCCCTGTGCGTTTTTTTTGAAAACCTCGAAAACCAGGCCCAGGCCCTTGTCCATCCTTAGTGACACTCTGCAAATTTGCATGTAATTTCTCATTTTTATGAAAATTTATTAATTAAAACGTTACGGTATGAGTAAGCTTTTGAAACATGCTCGAAATTTCAATGGAAAAAACAGAACCAACCGTATCCATGAATGGCATTCGTTGTTGAACTCTTTCATCTCGAGGATTTGCAGATGAAACAGAAGAATCTGTTGCTCTGTTTGTGGTTACAGAATCACCATTCCCTTGATTAGGATTGAGCAATTTTTGGGAGGCTTTAAATTGCATGATGGCCGGATCAGTTTTATCATCTGTTTGCTGTCTTGAAAACTCAAATGTATTCTGTAAAAAAGGACAGCGATAGACTAGTTTTATTTGTTCATTATTCAAATCTTACACTAGTAACTGTTGATAAAGTCATTTGTTTAACACTTAACAAACTTTTATCAAAGTTAGATGTATCTTTTATAATTCTTTCAAATGAATCTGATGCAGCAGCTTCAACAGAATTTTCATATGCGGCAATGTGAAGGGAAAGGGTGCTACTATTTTTGTTTTTGCTGCTCAAATTCTTTCCGTTATCTTTTGATTCACTTTTGTTATCAGAAATAGAATGAATGTTTGAAAATTCAGAAGGAAAACGATTCTCAGATTTTTTCCATGAAAGTGAAGATTTGCTTTTTTGCGCATCTGGAGTTACATTTTGAAATTGTGGTGAAGCTACATTTTTTTATTGTAATAGGATCGAAATTTTTGATTTCTTTATTGTATTTTACATATCCCATAAAATGAGATCCTTATTTACAAATTTATTTATTTAATAAAAAAATGTAGCATTAAAAATGATATTACCGTAGTTTTGAACTTTTTTGATTTCATTTGAAAAACTATTTGAATGAATAAGTTCAACAGTTGAATTTTGACGCTTTTGATTAAGGTTCAGATTGCCATAACGACTATTTGAGGTATCACCAATAACAGAAAGATCATGTTTGCCTTTTAATGGCAAATAATGCCCTTTTGTTGTCATCTAAAATTACCTCTTTTTATTATCCATCAAAGGAATTCATTTGTGGCCAAAACTGTTGAAAAAATAACTTTAAAACGAGAATCATTGTTTAAAACAATAACAAAAATATTATTCTCATAGCCTGTAGAAAATGCCAGCAAATTTTATTGAAATTGCCCGATTAAATGCAACAACACTGCTTTCCAGAAAAACATGAAACCATCTGTCTTTTTTTTCGGACTATTTTAGGAGAAAAAATTAGCGAAAAAAAGTGAATGTGTAGGGCCCTGTTTGCATTGAAATAAGAATGATGCAACAATGGTGTGAAAAAGCCATTTGTAAACCACTGCAGGAAAGTTTCTGTGAAAAAAACTGAATTTACTTTTAAGTTAAAAAAAGCAAACCGACTTTGCCAATCGAACAAATGTATTCTTTTTATCATTATTTTGGTAAACATTATTATTACATAAAGATATTCAGATCTAAATAATGTTGTTCTTTAATATGAAAAAAATTGACAAAAAATTAAAACTTTTTGAATCAAATTTTTTAATTTCAATTTTTTTAAATATTTATTTGTCAGTTTATCCCGTTATGCTAATAGTGCCTAACCTGGTAAAATTTTAAATGTTTTGTTACAGTAATTCATTGCAAGTTGCAATAATAGAAAAAATTCATATCTTGAACACTCTAAAGTACAGTATACAGTTACATAAGTCTTAATAACATACGACAACAATAATGAATTCAGACATTGATCATTACTAAAACATTTATTGCAACCATTTCAAAATAAATATAACAAAAATTTTACAACAAACATGAAAAAAATATACAACCACAATTTTAAACAAAAATTCTATTCTGTTTCTTTAATTTTCTCTTCTTTTTGAAGTACTTCTTGTTCAATTTGATGACAGATTTCGTCTACTTGTTTTTCCTTCATAATCATTTTCTGAAGATCTTCTTCATTCAATTCGATATAAGAAGAAGAAGTTTGTGGACGCTTTTGAATTGCTTCACAACATTTTTTATGAATTGGCCAATCAAACTTCTGACATTCTGGTGAACAATACGGTATCTAAAATCACTCATTTAAATATTATACCAAATTCAAAACATTCAAAACAAACCTTGCAATTTGGGCAAACTTTTTTGGCTGATGAAACACCACAGGTTGAACAAAATTTTGAAGATTCTGTAAATCTTGGACCAAATAAAGCTTGTAAAATCATTTTATAACAGGATGGTCGTTTTCCAAATTCAATTTTTGAAACAGATTTTGCTAAAGTTTGAAATAATAGACTATTGTGATAAGGGAAAGCTCGAATGGCAGCCCGAAAAAGTGCTTCTTCATTCTTTCGAATTTCGTCTTCTGGTTCCATCAGAAGCAGTTTCTTTGCAAATAATAACATTAATTCTTTTGGAGTTTTGTCAGTTTCACCTGCTTTAGCATCAACAAATTTTAACAGCTCTCGAATTGTATGCAAAATAATCCAAAGTTTGATTGATTGAGGCTGTAAAGTATTACGGTAATTATTATTTCATTTATAGTTTTCCTTTAATGAAATTTCTTAAACTTACTTCATTAGGTTCTTTTGATCTTAATTGCTTTTCAAATAAAGTGTCAATAACAAAAAGCAGCTTCTTTCGATGCTCCAAAACATGTTCATTTTGTGCAATTCCAAATGTAATTTTAACGGGATGAATTTCATGAGTTTTTGTAAGATCATGAATAAATGTCACGAATTCCGGTGGATAAATTATTTCACTTTCTTTTCCTCGAGGATGTAAAATTCTTTCAATATCTCCAGCATCAATATATGAAGAAATAACGCTGACACATTCATGTTGACCAACGAATGCCGCAAGTTCAGATGCCGTTCGATTGATAGTATTTATAGCATGTGGTCGAGCACCGGCATCCAAAAGCATCTGACAAATTGCCGGATTTCCTAAAATAGATACCGTAATTAAAAACCGTAAAAGACATTTTCAAGTCATACCTGCAAGAGCGGCAAACATCAAACAAGTATATCCTTGTTCATGGGCGCGATTATCAACATTTGCACCCTTTTCAATCAAAAATCTCACCAATTCTTCTTCACCACGAAAGCAAGCTTGATCCAATGGATTCATACCACTTTTGTCAAGACAATTTATCCTAATATCTCCATTTTTTATCACTTCTTTCGCTTCATTCACTTTTCGTTGTTCAATCAAATCAAAGAGTTTTTGTTCATCCAAAGTTAAGTCTGTCATCCTCTGAAAAAAGATATTTAAAATGTAGTTTAACAATTAACGAAAATGAAACAAAAATGAGTGAAAGAAAGATCTTTTCAAAAAAAGATGTTTCAAAAAAGGAGGATGCTATTTCGAAGCACCTTAGAGAAGCACGCAAATATTAATTCATAAAAATATATAAAAGTATTTGTAACTATGGCAACAATCGAAAAAAAAACTATGACGTTCGTGACAAACCGATATTAAAGATGATATTAATAATTTACAAAAACGAAAGAAAAAAAGGGACAGATGAAGTAAAAAGATCTTTGATGATGACGAAAGTAGAATGTGACATGCAACTTTGAAAAATGATCAAACAACAAAATTTTGAAGTTTTTTAAGCAAGATTACGGTATATAATTAATATAAAAAACAGTCTAAATGGCAAAGGATAAAAATTAATACATATAAAAATATTTTAAAGACGTACTGTATTCAAATAATTAAAATTTTTTTAATTCTTTAATATACAATTCAAACATTGTATTACAGTAATCGAATTTACTGAAAACAATTAGCCAAAAAATTACCCTCAAAAATTTTTAAGAAATTGGCTAAAATCCATTACAAAAATATTTATTTTCAAAAAAATTTGCAAATATCTAAAAAATAACTGATTCGTTGCAAGAATTTTGCATTTTCAGTTCTTCACATCTCCGAAGCTCCAATTGCAATAGCTTTTTTAAATTTGCCAGTGAATAAAATTTATTAAAATATTCTTGATATTTCTTTTTTAGTTTAATAATTATATTTAAGAATTTCTACTTTAAAAGATGAGTTTTGATCCAAGTCAAAATCCAAATCGTCCTCGTCAACCTTATATGCAAGGTGGCGGAGGACCACCAGGAGGTGGTGGTGGAATGGTAAGATTCAATTAAGATTTGGTATTATTTCAAACATAATTTAAAATTGTAGAATATGCCACCAAATCAAATGAGGCAACAAATGTATAGCTCACAGCAGCAACAACAAATGCCACCTCAACAGCAACACCAGCAGCAGCAACAACAACAACAATTTCAGAATCCACAACAAATGCCTCCAGGACAAATGCCACCTGGTGGTGGACCTCCTGGAATGGGGCACCCCCAACAACAACAGCAACAACCACAATTTCGAGTTCCTCGAATAACCCCCGAAAATTTTTCACTACATTTTGAAAGACTTCCTCCCCATTATAAAGCAAGATTTAGTGATCTTACACCCGAACAAAAAATTAATCAACTCCAAAGATTTTACGAATTGAGTTTTAAAAATCGTCAAATGCAACAAATGTAAGATAAAAAATTTTAAACATATTATTTTAAAAATTTGACTTTAAAATTTTTTTCAGGAGAATGAATGCCCCAAATGCTGGCGGATTTCCTCCTCAACAGCAGCAGCAGCAACCACAACAATCTCAACAACATTCCCAGCAGCAGCAACAACCACAACAACAAAGATTTCCTGGAATGCCGCCCCAAGGAAATACCGATGTCCAAGGAGGATTTATTCCTGTTGGCCCAGATCAAAAGCCACCCACCCAACAACAACAAGTTCCGTTCCCGGGACCAGGTCCACAAGGTCAAAAACGAAAAGGTCCAAGTCCAAATGTAGCTGCTGCAGCTGCACCATTCCCAGGACCTGGACCAACAGCACAAAATCCTTCAACAATGCCAACGGGTTCATCATCCTCACAACCACCGGTTCAACCCCCACCCCAGGGTCTTCATCAATCTCAAAGTCAGCCCTCTTTCAATATTCAAGCATCCCAACCTCCACCACAAAATCCTCCAGGACCAGATTTTAAATTTGGAGGTGGACAACCAATTAAAACAGAACCCCAAATTCCTCCTCCTTCACAGCAGCAACAACAACAACAAAATCAATTTGGAGTTCCAAATTCCCAACAACAACAACTTCAACCCCCGATGCCAGGATTATCATCTTCACAAAGTCAACCGTCTTTATTAAATCAGAATAATCAACCGAAATTTGAATTTCAAAATCAGCCTCGTCCTGAATTTAGGCCTGAAATGTCTCAACAGCAGCAACAACAACAGCATCAACCAATGCAAGTTGACTTTAGTGGACCACCAAATCTTCCTCCTTCACAACAGCAACAACAGTCCCATCAGCAGCAACAATCATCACAAAATCAACAACAACAAGGATTCAATGTTCCAACAACAACCACACAATCAATGAATCAACCAATTGGACAACAACCATCGCAACAATCTATGAATCAGCAACCACCAATGCCGTCATCACAGCAGCAACAACAACATTCTTTTCAACCTCCATCTCAACAGCAGCAACAACAGCAGCAACCCTCTCAACAACAAATGTCACATCAGCCTCAACAACAACTTCTACAACCCCGACCACCCCAAGGGCAAATGCCTTCCCAATCTCAACAACAGCAACAACAAATGGGCGGACAACAACCCCAACAGCAAGCATTTGGTCAAGGCCCTTCACCAGTTGTTAATGTTCAAGATGCTGGATCCGTTGGAAGAGTTCCAACTCCTTCGAATAAATCTGGTAAGCATACTGTAGATTACTGTAATTATTTGGTTACTGTATACTATTGTACAACTTCTATTGTAACCTTTCTTTTTCAGCTCAAAGTGGTGGGAATAATATTCCACAAACAGTACTAAATTCAAAAGAATATCAAGAAACTTTATCTCGACTTAAAAAATATCGGGAAGATTGTTATCGGTTACTTCAAAGGATGAAACTTGAAGGAGATTCTGCAATTACTGGAATGCAAAAAACCATTGAAGTTATTGATGGAAAACGACCTCCAATTCAAATTGAATTAATGGAAAAATTGATCAAAAATATTATTAGTATTTCACAAAGATACGATATTTCAAATGGGCTTAGAAAAGTTGTAGATATTATAAAAGCTACTCCAACAATTGATATGTCCCAACTTGCTCCAGATCCATATGAACAATATAAACATTTGAGAATTTCTGCTCCAAAAGAGTATTATAAAGAAGCAGATGATGCTCGGAATGACCGGCAACAACAACAATACATCAAAAAGAGGATGAAATGGTTTGAAGAAAATAATTTTTGGAATGGAACTGAGCCAATACCGTATCCATGGAAGAGATCAATTCGACAATATACAAGTGAAAGGCTAGAAGAAATTAATCGAGAATTTAATGAAAAAATTTTTGCTCCTTTTGATGAACCTGCGATACCGTATATCCCAAAAGATCCAAATGAACCCAAAAAGAAGGTCACCTTCAATGCTGAAGTTGATGTCCTAATTCGAGTTGATGCACAACCAGATGATCCGGGAGAAGAAAATGAATATGATGAAAAAGAATCCGATGAATCAGATGATGATGTAATTGTTGTTGAAGGTGATGAAGAATTTGAAGCCATTGATGATGAAGAAGATAGACCAGAATATGAAAATATTGAACATTTTCAATCAATTAATAATGGAAATTATGGACAACCTGCATATTATGATATTAATGGAGAACTACAGTATGCTGCTCCTTTACAACAACAAGAAGTTGAAGAAGAAGAACAACAACAAACTCCACAACAACCTGAAGTTGAACAAAAAATTGAACCTGAAGATTCTGAAGAACTTAATCCACCACCAGCAAAAAGAATTAAAGTTGAAGAAATTGATCCAGAACTTTCTCAACAACAACAACAATATATGAATCCACCGTATGATTATAATTACGGTAGTTATGTCCTACAACCACCTCAAGTTGTAAATGTTCCAGGACCAAGTCAGAATTTTGAATTTCCATCTGGTGAACATTTTGAAGGTTATCCTCAGACGTTGGAAGATATGGAAGTGGCACAAAGTTATGAAGCATATCTTCAAAGACAGCAACAAGCAAGCTATTATGAGCATTTAGCAATGAACACTCAAATGGTTCAAGATGAACTTTATGCAAATGCAATGACCATGCCAAATGAAAATTATTATCAAGTACCACGTAAGTTACAGTATCCATAAGATTACGGTAGTTAATGTATTTTTATATTACAGTGATGGATCCACCACCCCATGAAAAAGCAGATGAGCCACCACCAGATTGCCCATATGCCTGTTGTGCCCCATATGAGATTAATTCAATCATGGGAAAACCTGCCCTTCTTCCAAAAGCTGCAGCAACAGAACTTCGAAAATTCCGTCATCGAGTTGATTACGAAAATCAGCCGCTATCTGAGCATTCACCATTTTATGCTATTATTATTAATCCAACAAAGGTATACTGTATAATATTCTACAACATTAATAAATACTCAAAATTTTAGGCCAACTCAAAAATTAAATATCCAGAACTTCGAATCAATATTCCACAGAATTATCCTGTTGAAGCAATAGATTTTAAAATTGTCAAACCTTCTTCAATTCATGGAAAATCTGCAAAATCATTTTATGAAAAACTTGAAAAACGAATGTTTGAGCGAAGACTTTGTGGTATTAGTTTACACACAATTGGAGAAGTTGTTTCTGCATTTTGTTATTGCGTTGAAATTGTACATCGAAAACGTGATATCCTTGATTTTTCACATATGAATATTATTGTATAAATTTATTTATTTATATAAATTATTTATTATGTTTTTGTTATAAATATTTTTTTAAAAAGTTGTTTTTTTACACTTTCATAAAATACTTCGTTAAAATTTTTTGCAGCTGCGTTTTTTCTTGACAAAAAAGTACAAACTTTTTAGCAGAAACAAAAATTCAAAAAATCTGAAAAACTTTTATCTTTATTTCTGATATCAATTTACAAATGTCTTTATTAGCAAAGGGTTCTCCATTGAAGCTTTTATATCATTATGATCTTCTTTGTTTACATTCATATTATGGTTATCAAGTAAGTCTTTCATTTTTTAATTTATTCAAACAACCTTTTTTTAGATTATCAAACAAAAATTACCACATTGGCTTTCTAAGAACCCTCAATTAACAGTCGAATATATTCCAATTATTGGACCAAAGCTATTTCGATGTGCATGTAAGTTTCTAAATATTTATTACTACCATATTTTTACACAATAATTTTGCTTTTCAGATGGGTCACTCTTTGATGGAATTTGTACAGAAAAACGTGAATATATTGTTAAAGAATTATATTTAATTGCTGATCTCTATAATCTTCAAAAACCAAAGAAAATGGCATGGGTAAAAATGTTATTATTTTATAGTCTTTCAATTACAGTAATATGTTATTTTTTAGAATTCAGATTTACTTGATCGTCGCTCTGTTTCTGCTTTACTCTTTTTAACACATTTAAAACGAGATAACCCAGAACTTTATGAACCCTTTTTACAAGAATTTTGGAGACAAATTTGGATTGAAGATTTGTATGTTACAAAAGTTGCGAGAATGCTAAAGGTTTGGCTTGATTACTGTAAAGTCATTTACAAAAATAATATTCAGATTGGTCGACAAATGGGTATTGAATTTCGTACCATGGATGATTTGATCTCAAAAACTGAAGAACCACAAAATGTTAAAACACTTTTAAGTTTAACAAATAAATTGACATATGTTGATGTAAGATTTACTTTTGTTGTATTTAACAACCTTTACCTCCTTCTTTTTTAGGCACTTGGTACGCCTTGGATTGAATTTGGCAATGATGAGAATCGCTTTGTCTTCAATGAAATTACGAGATTAGAAAAGATTGAACATTTTATTGATCATCCAGAATATCTTCCACTTATTCGAGAATTTCCAGAAGATCGAAAACTTAAATATGCTACACCTGCAACACCATTTATGGAGGATTATAGTTGTTAAATGTGTTTTACTTGTTTCTGAAAATATTGTTGTTGAAATAAATTTGTTAAAGCTTTTAAGATTTTCTTCGATCTTCAAAAAAATTTGTTTGGAAAAAACAAAAACTTTTTGAGTTTATTTTTTCAAACGTGAATTCTTAACACGATTGCTTGCGGCGACTTTGCTTTGACAAAAAAATTTTTATTGAAGAGATTTTTTTTTTATCAAATTTTGGATTTCTTCGGTAAAGTTTTACATTAATATTCGTTGTATTATAATTTTCAACATTTTCAAAGTAATAATTATCACACATTTCGTGTCAATACTATGCCCGATTATGATTTTTGACTTTTTCCTGTCTTTTTTTTCATTTTTTTGCGTGGTTTTATTCAACCTTTGAATGTACATGTATTGTTTGCTAAAATACCGTTTAATTTGCTACAGTTTAACCTTAATATTTTTAATTTTCAGGGGACGATGAATCTTATTCGTGTTCCACCTCCACATACAAAAATTACCCCTTGGGTACCAGAACTTATCTTTACTCCAATTTCTCGGGCTTTTGAACGTCTTGGTGTCTATTTTTACAATCGTGTCATCAGCAAAACTGAAATTGGTCTTTTTGATAAACGTTGGAATCCAAAAGTTCATGGTCCTTATTGCCATTGGCGGTATTATGGAAAACGTATGTTTAAAAATTTCTGAAACTATTAATTTTTTATCATTATAACTATTTGCAGAAGATACCAAACTTATGGATGTTAAACTTAGTGAACTTGGGGCATGGTTTGCTCGTCGTGAAAAGACTCCCTCTGCTGTTTACAACGAATTTATGCGAAATGTTTGGCGCGTTCATCATCATTATTACTCTGGTCCAGTTTATGCAAGTGTAGTTAAAACTATTTTCCGATTCATCTTTGCCTATTCCTTCCTCAATTGGTTCGTCAAGCAACATCGTTACTGGGAAGTTCAAAAAACTCTTTACCATTGGTAGATGCAATGGCGTCAAATATATCTCATTTTGAGCAGATTTCTTTTCTTTGTAATTAATGTGTAGATTTTTTATTAAGATAAGATGATGCTCGTAGTGGTTTATTTACGTTGTATTAGATAAAAATGTCAAAATTTTTTTTATTAATTCTTGTATGTGTTTGTCTGGAGATAAATTTCTAGGTCATTTTAATTTGGCGGTTCTTTTTTTGCATTTTCACATTTTTAAAATCGGTATTATGGCGATGCATTTAGCATCTCTGATTTTGTTAAAGCTTTTTTAAAATTTAAAAATGACGTTTTTTTTTGGTGATTTTTTAGAGTTTACAAATGAAAAATGTTTTTAGAATGAGTACAAGAGGTGCATTAATTGTTTTTGAAGGATTAGATCGTAGTGGGAAAACTACCCAAACTGAAAAGTTATTGAATTACTTGAATGAAAGCGGTAAAAAAGCTGTTATTCAACGTTTTCCAGGTTTTTTGAATCCTATTTACATCATGAGTAATAATGATTTGTTTTTAGATCGATCTGAACCTTTAACGGGTGCAACAATTGATAATTATCTTCGAAATGCATCTTGTATCAATCAAACAAAAGAAGCTATTCATTTGTTATTTTCTGCAAATCGTTGGTTGCTTCGTCAAAAGATTGAAGAATTATTGAAAGATGGAACCCATGTTATTGTTGATCGATATTCATTCTCTGGAATAACTTATACCCTTTCAAAAGGTGTTCCAAAACAATTTGCTTGTCCTCCAGAGCTTGGTTTACTTCGCCCTGATGCCGTTTTATATTTTGATGTTGATCCTTCGGTTACTGCAAAACGTGGAGGATTTGGTGATGAAGTTCTTGAACGTGCTGATTTTCAACAAAAAGTTCGCGAAAACATGAAAATGTTTGAAATGCAAAGTTATTGGAAGGTACCATTTTTGTTCAACTTTAATACAGTATCCATTTGTATGTTTTTAGGTAATAAATGCCAATGAAACGATCGATGAAGTTCACAAAAATGTTTGTGCCGTTGTTGATGATCTCATTCCAAAAGTGGCTTCAAAACCTGTTGAATCTCTTGAAGAAAAAGATTTGGGTCTTTAATTGATTTAAAAAAATCTAAAGTATTTTATTTATTGGGCATTTTTACTTATCTTTATTCCCTGTATTGTGAAATTTTTATCATTGCTTTTTTTGTTTCTGTAAATTCAATGACGTAATTTTCAATGAAATTTGTTTTTTAATAAATATCTTAAATTAAAAACAACCTTATTTTCAAAAAATACCGTAGTTAAAATTTTAAATTCCTTTTTTCAAACTAAATAATTTAATGTATTAAATACAGTACACCTAAAATGGATGAATAAAGAGGACTAATTAATAATATTTTAAATTGTTAATTCATCTTTGACGTTTACAGTATATCATTGGTTTTTTAAAATTCGTCTTTCTTGAGCTACTGTATTTTTTTCAATACAGTATCTTTTCAACTAAACTTAATAAAATTTGCTCTATAAACTTTTATACTTTGTGATGCGTGTTTACTTCTCCAAAGAAAGATAAAAAATCATCTTAATAATTCAGGTGTTAAAAAAAAGAAAGGTGCACGAAACTTGTTTCCTTTCAAAAACAAACCACTTTTTTGGTTTGCTTTCATTTTTTGTTAGATCAAATTTTCAGTTTTATGATTTCAAAATGCATTTTTTAATTCTCATTTGTTGCATTGGTTTGTTTTTGTATTGCTTTTAAAAGGTGCTTACTAAAATAAGTATTTTTAAATTTTAGTTCCAATTTGGAGTATTTCATTAGATACTTTAGTATGTCGTCGTCGCCCCCATTTATGTGATGACCCTTCTTCACAAGAAAAGAATCTTCCACTAACACAAAGAAATGTGCCGCCAAAGCGAGATGAAAAAGGTCCAACTGTTCCAATAAATTTCATCCGAGAAACAGACCATATCTTTCCAAAGATACCAAAAAATTTCCAAACCTGGGCAGATTACGGTGTAACACATGACGATGGCACAGGACATGGATCAGGGATTGGTCCAGGATACGGTCCAGGTACTTTCTTATCTGAAACACACAATTAATTTAAAGTAACCCTCAATATATTTTAGGCATGGGAGATGTTGCAATTAAAACCGGGGTTGGAATCGTACACCCTTATGGAAATTTAGGAATTCGAAGGGTATTCAAAAGAAATTCTGAAATTCATTATTAATTACTCTCAACTTATAGGATTTTGAAGTTGGTTGGGGAGGATCAGGAAGAATCGGTGGAATGCCAATTGGATTTGGAAATGGCTTTCAAGGAAATGGATACAGTAATAGCTTATCTGGATGGCCACATCCTCGACCTCTTAGTAATGGTGATATATGGCCACTTGGATAAAAAATTAAGAATGTAATAACAATAAAAAGAATACTGTTAAAAGTTTTTTAAACAAAACTTTCAAATTTATAAAATCTTATTAAAAAATCCTAGACAATACAAATAATACGTATAAAAAACAAAATGTGGTAAAAAGTATCAAGGATAAAAAAACCCGAGTATAAAAGCGACAGTAATTTATGTCTTAACAGATCAAAAATAAAGAATAACAAAAAATAGCAGAGATTGATTTCACGAAACTTTCATCATCAAAATATTTCATTCACCTTTGTACATGACCCATACACGTGGACTGACGATGTAACCTGAAAATCGTTAAAAATAACAACACGCAAAACAGAAAAAAAAATTCTTAAAGATATGCTTCATTCGAGTTATAAATTGACTCTATAAGCGCGCAAAAAAGCCAACAAAGCAATGGCTCCATTCCTTTTTACAGGAAATGGAAGACCATTGTTTATCCCTTTATTTACAAAAAACGAGAAAAAAATTAAAAAATGCAATCAAAAAAGAGGAAATTAAGTGTACATAAAATGATATGGTATTTCAGAGACAACGAAGAGCTAAAATGATTAATTTAATTCTTTGACATCAAAAAACAGATGCCGATTAATAACAATTCCAAAGTTTTCAGACAAACCTGAATGCGTTTCCGATGAGAGATAAGCACCATGTTCATTGAGGGTATGATTCTTTATTCCGGACCATTCAGTTTCTTTTGCATTACATATCGCACAAATATATCCATGTTCTTCTTTTCGATGTTCTTCCATAGCATTAAACCGATTACATTTATAATCACAAATCTTACATTCAAATTTGATAATTCCTGTATGAATCCGTTCATGCGTTGTCACCTGCAAAACTCATTTTAATGACATCCTTATCAATCAAAAAACTTACAGAAGTTTCACTTGTAAACAATTCATCACAAAAATGGCAGGGATAAGTCTTGGTAAATACATGAGACATTTTCTTATGCTTCCTAAGCTTCCTTGGAGTTAAGAATTTTTGATTACAGACATGACATTTAAAGCCAGAATTATAACCTCGATGAAACTTTGCACGATGATTGTAAAGCCTTGTTTCATTTGATAAATTTCTTATTGGAGTACATTCAAAGCACATATAAGTCTAAAAAAGTTAAAGGTTAGCAAACTCAAATTGGATAATCGTATTAAATACCATATCACAAAGATGATTTGGTAAATTCTCTTTTGAAGGCACACATTTGAAGCAAGTTAAGCATTGTGCAAATTCAACTGAATCTTCATGCTTCTTTTCAATATGCTTCTTTAAAGAATGTTCATTTCGATACCGTTTATCACAGAATGGACATTGAGGAGAGATTTTCTTTTTGTATACTCTTTTTGGATGATGCAGTACACCAAATTTATCAAATCGAGGTGTTATTCCATTTGTAAGTTCACCAGGCAATGGAATGCTAAAATAATGTTACAGTATATGATACTAATCGAAGCAAAAAAATACTTACCCGCTTGGATCAATATCATAATTCTGTGATTCCATTTCTTTCTGAGGTGGAATAAAACCACCACTTGTTATTTCTTCAACTCGATTTGCTTCAATTTCTTCAGCCCTCATAAGTTGCATCTCTTCTTCTTGTTGAATCAAGTATGCAATATAATCCAATGGATGTTTATCACGAAGATGCCTTTCATATAAATGCTTTTCAACAAATCTATTCTTGCATCTTTTACATCGAGTCATTTTTTGTCGAACTAATCTACGAATTTCTGCTGGATGCTTTGGACGTGCTACTGCTGCTGTTAAGATATTCATTCCATTTTGAGGTATTAAAGTAATTGGACCATGAGCTAAGGGAGGTGCTAATGAAGCAAACCGATTCTTCTTGATTCCATTTGTATGTGAAGATGATTTTCCAAGTATTTCACCACTTGCATCAAGAGCTATTCTCTGCCTTGAAGTTTCTTGTGATGGATCTTTTAACGTTTTTAATACTGCTGATAAACCAGAAATATGTCCCTGAAAAAGATATTCAACAATGTGAATTTATGTTTGTTTTGCGGCAAAACTATATTATAAACAAACCTTTTGCTTTTCAGCTTTTTCTGCGAGCATTTCAGATCGTAAAATTTCATATTTAATTTTAAGCTCGTCATAATCTGGAGAATCACACCGAAACATTCGTTATTATTACTAATATAAAGTTTTAACAGTAATTTTAATAAAAAAAGTGTTGAAATTATTTTTCAGTAATTTTTATTTTATTTTTTATTGCAAAAATTGCATCAAAAAAAAGTGCGGTGAAAAAATTCGAAGTCAGATGCGAAGGGTTTCGTTTCAAGAATTCTTTGGGCAAAGAAAAGAAAATTTTTTTCATCGTTGAAAAATATTTTTTGAGCAGCAAAAATTTGCTGGCGGGAAAGAAGATGGAATAAGAAAGGAAAAAAGAGGGTTGTTGGAAAAAAGGGGAAACACAAAATATGACTCGCATTGCTTCTTCTTCATCGTTTGTTGAACATCAGTAAAAATTGCCTTTGAAAAAAGCATGTTCTTTTTCTTGGTGGCGATGACGGCTTAAAAAGTGCCAAGCTTTCTTTACCGTAATTTTGCTTAAAGTTTATCTTTTTTTTGGAGTTCATTTTTACCATTTTTTGATCAACATTCAATTTATTTTGCATGTTTTTTTCCTTCAATATTGATTCATCATCATTTGAACATTATCTCCTCAATTTTTTATCCCGTTTCGTACTTCATTTTTTGATATCTCAAATTCTGTAATTGTTTTTGAAGTGGATCAAGAGCTAATTGTCTTTCTCTATATTGATTCATCATCTTCAATCTAAAAATTTTAGATCGTTTTTTATTTAAAGAGATAGTGAACATAAGTGTGCTGCTTATTTGGTCAAAGAAAATTTGTTTTTGACGTATTTGCTGCAATGTAAACTTTGCATTAAAGCGGGAAATAACGAAAACGAAGAAGATCCTCTTCTTTCCTCCTTCAAACATAAAGTGGTTGTTTTTCAACAAAGTTTTCTCCGATATTTTTATTAACGTTCAAAACAACGTTTTCCTTCAAATAATTTGATGATTCATTTTCAACATTTTTCTATTCGTGTTACCGTTTTCTATCAATACTGACCAATACTATTGTGGAAAATCCTTTTATCCCCATCCACCGTATTTCACCAATGTTTTTAAAAATTAGTTTTTATTCTTAAAGAAATACAGATATATAAAATGTTACAAAGTTAAAAAATATACAAGATAAAGCAAAAAAATAAATGCTCAAAACACGTTGTTTACTTCAATTCACCACGGAAACGTTCAATACCTTCTTTAAGGCCTTTGACATTTTCAATCATGAGACGAGGCTTAAAACGATCAGCAAGAGATGCAATGAGTTTAGGACCAGGAAGATTTAAATCAGCCTAAAAAAGAAAGGGATAGTTAGATACAAACATAAAACATGCTAAACTTACATGAAAGATAATAGTAAATCTTGAGCGATCTTCACCAATTTTTTCAATGACATATCCGCCAACATATTGATGAGTACGAACATGAGTCTTTGACGGAGGGAATTTTTCATGCGAAGTTCCACAAGAAGCAAAGATAATTCGTTCATTGCTTTTGACAAGCTTTACAATATCGATTGATTCACGAGAAGAAAGGGAGATACGTTTCTTGACGATATGACGAAGAAGAAAGACATCATTACTAAATTTTTCAATGCAGGTTGCATCTTCAAGCATGTCATCCCATTGAAGGCGATACTTTTCCCATGGTGCAAGAAGAGTTTCAAGTTTTTCAGGTGAAAGCTAAAAATGGAACAAGTTGTTAGTATTCGAGTTATAGAACTATTAGAAAGGCTTACATCAAGTTCACATTCAAGCATGAGCATACATTCTTTGGCATCTTTGAGATCACTTTTGCGAGAATAGATCTAAAAACATCAGCAGCGTTAATCGGGGATCATGAAGGATACGCAAAAATAAACTTACGGCAAAAGTTTCATCACCACTTGAGGTTAACGTCCAATTTTGCTTGTCTTCATAGAGTTCAATAACATCTCGAGCAGCTTTATCAGCAAGTTCACAATATTCAGCTTCAGTTAAAGTTGCAGTTTTGTCAATTGGAGCTGGAGTTCCCATAATTTCTTGTTAAACAAAAAAGTTGAGTAAAAGTGAAGGTGAGTGATAGAGAGAGAAAAATTCAAACGACAAGTTTGAACTAAACCAAAATGGTATTAATGATTTGATTTTAAAAATTGCCAAAAGACATCATCAAATTTCCGAGAGACACTTTTTCTTTCTCGCAATTTTTTTTGTTCTCATTTCGAACGCTCTCGAACAAAGGCCAAAAAAATGCGGGAGTGGACAAAATATTTTTTTTTGTGAAAAAGAATTGTTGATGGTGGACGAGAGAAAAAATAAGCTGCAATTTGTTCGGCGCAATTTTTAAAAATCATACTGATTTTTGTTGTTGAAATTGAGACTAATTTTTTATGCTGCAATAAAATTATTATAAACATTTGAGAGTAAAAGCATAGGAAAAAATGATTCATACCAATTCAAAGCACAAACTATTTTAGCTAAAATATGAATGCATTATCTAGTAATCATTCAGAGGAGAATTAATTGAATCTAACATGGGTTTATTAGTTAGATAATTATTGGTGCAATCTTTGTCTTTTCTATGTCTGTTTTTACAACTTATTCAACTCTAAAAAATCATGTTGACCTTTTTCTACGTTTACAGTTTCATTTTCATCCGTCTTCTTTATCCCCTCTTTCTTTTTCTTCTTCTCCCTTTTTATTCTTTAGCAAACAAAATAATTTCCGCTTTTCGACGACAAAAGTCCCGTAAAAATAAACGGGGAAAACGACAGCATTAAAAACAACCAAAACCGTTATAGTTGACCTCATCTCTTTTTTGTATGTTATTGAAGGTGTATGTGTATCGATATAATGCAGCAGCAGCCAACAAGAAGGTTTGTAAAAGCTAGTATTTCATATCTTGAACAGTAACCGATATCTTTGTGTTATTTTCTTTCTTCGTTTATTTTGTTTCTTATAATTTGCATTTTTCTCCAAATATTGTAAATTTTTCGTGTTGAATTCTCTGGCTTGTAATTATAATTTTTAAATGACACATAACTGTTCCAACACACAACCGATCACTTAGAATTTTGATCCGCTTCAATTCCTTCCTTTTTTGCTTTAATTTTTGTATATTTTTTCTCTCACTTTTTTGGTTCGTTTCTTTTTTTCAAATATTTTTTATATTTTCGTGTTGTTGTTGGTCACTTTCCTCCTGTCTTTTTTCATTCAATTCAAATTCAAAAAAATGCAATGTTTTTTTCTGCTATATTTTTTTCTTCGTGTTTTTATTTTACGTTTCTTTGTTTGCCTTTTTCTTTCTTGTTAGCTTTTTTTTGTATAACTTTTAAAAATGCAGTTATTTTGCAGGAATTTTCCTTCTTCATTGATGTAAAAATATGCCTGATATTGATGACTTGATTCAAAATGTGAATTCTAAGATCCTTGATTATTGCACAAATCCATCAAGCAGTCAAGCATCTATTGCTCTTGAAGAGCAACTTACTGTAAGCTTTAAAACTTTTATTATTTTTCATCTGTTCTGTTTCTAACTCTTTTGTTTTTTTCTAGCTACTTATTCGAGAAACAGCTTCAATAGATAATGCTGGACGTCTAAAACCTAATGATTCACATGTTGAACAACTTTTATTTCAAACTTATGAACTTTTATCTGCCTCTTCCACTTCTGTGACGATTCGATCAAAGCTTTTACTGTATCTCTACAATCTAAGTAAGCCTTTTTTTCATCAATTATTATTAATAATAGTTGATTTTTTAGGTCAATATAATGTAAAAATTCGCCGTTATCTTTCTGTCGATTTACAAATGTCGGGTATTGTATATCAGAATCTAAAAATTGCTTTGCAACAACAACTTGGACCTCAAAATCTTATTGATAATCTTCGATTGCTGCAAGTTTTAACATATGAAAAATCAATTGTGCTTGCTGATTGGACTTCCGATTTGCTGCAATTTTTGCTGAATGAAATTATAAGAGCAAATGGTCAAGAATGGCTTCCATATTGTGTTGCGATTTTGTGTAACCTTGTTTGCCGATCAAAAGCTATCTGTTCAAGAATAATGAAAGATCAAAAAGTTCACAAGAATTTATGTAAAAAGTTGCTGGAATTTCTGCAAAATTCTTCAAGAACTATTGTTATTTGCTCATTGACGATGGTTGGATATCTGCATGAACAAACTCGAGATGTTGTTTTTTCACCTCCACATTTGAGTGAAACATTTTTATGCATCTTCAATATTATGAAAAGCCGAGAAAATATTATGACAAGACATGTTGCAGTTGATTTGTGTCGAAGATTGATAATTTCTGATTCATCAAGTGTTAGTTTTTGCATCTGCTTTATTATCCGTTATTACAGTAAGCATTATTTTAGTTATCATTGGGACCAACTTTGGCAAATACGGCAAAAGATCTTACAACATATTCATTCTTTCCTCAAAGTGTTCGAGATTTAGCTTGTCATTTGGTACTCTTGGATGCTCGAACAGAAGAATGTATAAAGATTTATGAATTTTTTATTGCTGTATGTCAGGTGCAACAACTTCGATCTCATGTTTGTAATGCAATACTTTCAACACAACCAATTGAAAATCGACTCACAACTCCAATTTATGAAATGCTTCGAACTGCATCGTGGTCCTTTGATGATGCCATTGATCCAGAAGCTCCTATTTTGGCTTGTGAACTTTTAACTTATGTTTTGAAAGTATGTTTATTAAATATATTTATGAAATATTGTTTAATTACTGTACTTTCTAGGAAGCAGTCGATTCCAATCAACCAATTCAAAATTTTGTACCTTTGGAATCTTTGGTTGATTTAATTCGAAATAATATCAAAACAACGATTGAAACAAAATCGGAGATTGTATCTTATCAATGCAGAAGGATTACATGTGGATTACGATTAGCTGATGCAATTTCTGGTGATGAAGATGCAAGGAAAGAATTGCTTGAAAAAATTACTGCGCAACTGTGCGCTCATGTTAATGAATCTCAGATAATATCAAATCCTGTCTCATTGTATTTGAGTAAACCACCAGCTCAACGATCATCTGCAGATCTTCCAGAATGGAGGTAAGTAAATATTTATTCTAATTTTTGTTTTGTTCACCTATAACCCTTATATTTTTTTCCAGCACATATGGCGTAACAATTCCATTAGAACTTCTAAAACTTCTTGCATCCTTAAAAGATTATAACAAAGCTCATAAAGAATTATATTGGAGATCATTGAAAGATGAAAGATTAATACCTTTCCTTGCTTACTCCATCTCATACGGTAATGGATCAACCGTATATGATGCTTTAACACTTTTTACTCATTGCACACAAGTTCAAGATTACCGTATTAAACTGTGAGTTTCGCATTTTTAATGTTTGTTTTAATAGACTGTTAAATAATTTGCTTATTTTTTAGTCTAAGTGATTTGGTTGCAAGCTGTGGAAAGACAAAGACATCAAAGGACCGCAAAAGCCCAACTGAAAATGGTGCCGCTAAACGAAAATCTGTTTCAATGGATACTTCATCAGAATTCTTCAAAGATAATATTTTATCATCGACAAATGGAACACCAGCAAACAGTCAAAAAGAACTTGATGAATTGCTTGTAAAAATGAAAAATAATATGGATGTAAGTTGTTGGTGTAATGATTACTGTAATGATTACTGTTGTTATTTTTAGATTCGTGATGTTCGATTTTCTTCATTGGTACAAGTATTTGAAAATAAAATTTCACTGTTGCAAGAAAGAGAATCCTATTTGGAGCGGGAAATTACAGAATTAAGAAAGCTGAATGCAAAAACTCGATCACAAAGAGGTGCAGATATTGGAGAAAATACTGCATTCCGAGCAATTATCATTGAAATGGAACGGAAGGTGGATGAAGCGGAAACTGAAAAACTTGCTCTGCAATCCGAGAAAGAAATGTTGGCAAAAGAACTGGCGAAACTTCAGATAAATCAAAATAATATGAATGCATTGCTTGCCTCATCAAAAGCAGCGTAAGTATTTTTGTGTTTGATTCAAAGCTTGGGATTTTAAAATTTTTGATTTTTAGAATTGATGAATTGCAAAAAGAGAAGATTGTCTTGATGGGTGAAAATGATCGAGAACGTGAACTACATATTGCATTGCGAGAGAAATTCAATGAAATGCGAAATAATTTTGATAAGTAAGTTTTTTATTGCTACAGTATCCAGCATTATTAATCACTTTACTCTTGTTTTAGAGCAACAAAAGCTGCACTGGATAAACAACAAGAAAATGTTGGACTGATGAATGAATTACACGGTGCTCGTGAAGAGATTCGAAAACTGAACGAACGCTTAAGGAAAGAACAAATTGAAAAGGATAAACTGAAAGAAGAGAAAGCGGAATTGCAACGTCTCAAACAACAACTCGCAAAAATGCTCAGTTAATCCAAAAAAATAACCTTTGTATGTACATTTATTTTTTTGTAATGTCAATTTTGCATTTCCTAATTATGCCTTTTTACACCAAAGATTAACAAATTTTATGAATAAAAATATTCATTTGGACTTTTTTCTTTTGATGTTTTTACAAATTCAATGGCAATACAGTAATTTTGTTTGAAGTGTTTTTTATTCTTTGAGTTTTTCACGATAGTTTATCTTTGAAAGTTCGCGATGTCCTTTAAAGAATGAATGATTCTTTGATTCATTTAACCTCTGCAATCATGTGAATTTCCGGGTTGTTTAATTGGGTTGATGAAGTCACCAATTGTTTATTGCTGCTGCTGCTTATTCTAAGGATCCGGCTTTTGTTTTTGTCGCGAGTGCTGCCACTGCTACTGCTGCTGATTATGCATGTTCATTTGATTATGATGAATGAATAAATTTCGTGCACTTTTAAAATAATATTATTTTTTTTATCAGCTTCCATGGCTGGTGATGATGTTGAAGGGCTTGATCTTTCTCTTTCTTGAAATACGTTCGGATTAGCACATTTCTTTTTAAAAACAACTTCTTTAATGTAATTTTCAAAAATAATTTTGCAAAATTTGCTTCCAAATTTTATTTCAAAAGATCAAAAGAAGACAACTTTGACGTCATTAAATTGAATCCATTCCATTGTCACGGTCAACTAGAAAAAATGATTGATAAAAAAAGGAAGCATTGTTTACAACTTTTTTGTTCAAATTTTTTTTTGAAGTCTAGTCATTTTCATTCTCGTGACAAAATTCTTTCAAAAATATCACAGATTTTTAACCTTCAAATTTTTTTATATTTTCAGTTCCGTGTTTTTTTCTTATCTTTCAAAGATTGGTTTTTTATTTTAAATTTGTATATTTTTTAAAAAAAGAAATGTGTTTTGTGTTTTTTAATAGCACCATATAAATTATTGGCTGTTTTGTTAGCTTTGATTCCAGTGCACTTTTATCAGTTTTTTTGGATGGATGAAGTATCAAAACAACAATTATTTGAGAAAAAAGTTGTTTACTGTCATTTTTACTTTTCTTTTGTTTAAAAAAGTAATTTTTCTTTTTTTGTGGTAAAAGAATTTAACCTTGACAAAAGAACAAATTTGGTGTGGTCTTCTTCTTTTTTCTTTTGTTTTTTGATAAAATGTCAAAAAAGCTTAAGAATTAAAGGCATCATTTAAAAAAGTGTTTATGATAGCTAAAAAAAGAGTAAAAGATTAAAATGGCACCATTATTATTTATGTATAAGCATTTTTGAGATTATTCTTTGTTTTTTGTTAAATAAATAAATTACCAAAGGTTTTAAAGGTGTGGTCTTTTTTTGCTTTCTCAGACATTCAAAATGTGATGAAATAAATAAAGTTGCAGCTAAAACAATTTGATGAGAAAAAATAGTCATGATTGACACATATTTGTCTTTTTGATTATTTTTAACGGAAGTTAGATAAAAAAGATACACGAAATTCATGTTCCATCGAACATAAATATAGGGGAAATTTTTTACTGTAGAAAAAGTGTAGGGTAGCATCTTTATTGACTTTAGCAAAACAGATGGTAAACAAAAATTGAGAATTTCGTAGGCTATAAAATGATAAAGAAAAAAGAGATCAGTGATGCCATCTTTTTTTTTGCAGAAAAGTTATTTTTATATTTTTCTTTACTGTTTTAGCTGTCTGTTGTTCTTTCACCAATCTTCGACCATATTTAATTTCGATGTTTAGCAATAGATTTTCTTACGTTTTAAATTGTGAAATTTTTTAAGAAAAGGGTTTTGTGATACCTTTTTTCACAAAATCTCTTTGTTTAAGAACTCAGATAGATAGAAGTAAGTAAGCTAATGTAAATGTTCATCTCATTGTCTTGCATACCTAATTCAAGGTTGAAAGAAATTTTTTATTCATTGAGGAACTAATTTTAATATATTGTAAATTATAATGAATAAAAAGTTTTCAAATTTTGTTTGTTCATGGATTACAAATTGTAATCCATGAAAAAATAAAATTTAAAAACTTTCTAAAAACACATGTGTGAAGTAATTAAACGTGATTTTCTCCCAAAATTAATTTCGTCAAATTTTTTCCATTTTTTCAAATTCCAACTTTTTGGGATACTGTAACTAACGTCTTTCAATGAAAAATTAAGTTTTTCTGAATTTCAAAGAAATGTTTTTTTTTCTTCACGAATAATTCATTCAGACATAATATATCAAAACAAATTATTCTTAATACTTTTTCAACAATGGAATGGTTTAATTCAATTTATTTTGATTCACATTCATTTCAAGAGCAAAATTATTGTTGTAATTCATCTTAAAGTTTTTTGATCTTCTGTTCAGTTTCTATTTTATTGTTAAAATCACGATGTGTGCCCTTATTACAAAAAATATTACTGTTTCAAAACTTTACAACACCATCATTTCCTGCAAAAAAAATATATTTTTAAAAAATTACAGTTGACAGATTGCTGGTTCTTTTTATCATTGAAGAAGGAATCTTTGCCCACCTCCTTTTTTACACATTTGGCTTTATTTTTGACTATTTGAAAAAAAAGTTTTCTGTGCAACGTTGTTGATTTGGAGGAAGGGAAGGGAAGAAGAAGAACAACCCCTTCAATTTCGGGGGAGAAAAGAAGACGATGACACTGATAACAAAAATATATAAACGCTGCTTCGAAAATAAAAATTTACGCATTTTTGCCGAAATATTTTTTTTTCTTCAAAAAGCCTGAAATTA
Source organism: Panagrolaimus sp. LJ2414 (assembly GCA_024447195.1). NCBI lineage: Eukaryota > Metazoa > Nematoda > Chromadorea > Rhabditida > Panagrolaimidae > Panagrolaimus > Panagrolaimus sp. LJ2414. Next base: position 2,150,047 of record JAMRXY010000018.1, read on the forward strand.
AAATTATGTCAACGAAATATTTTTATTTTCTTTTTCAAATTCTATTTATTTTATTTTTGGGATTTGGTGCTGCTAAATTTGTAAGTTTTAATTATTTAAATTTTTAGGAAAGATTTAAATATACAGTTACCGTAATTTCAATTTACTGTTTTTCTAAGTCATGTAATTTTTGACTTTTTTCATTTAATATTTTCGATACAGTAATCTACAGTACCTCATTATAAAATATTACAGTATCCTATAGCTTCAAAATATTTTTTTAATGTTTTAATTTTTACCAATACTCAATTTTCAGATAAATTTTAAAGATGATCGCTGCCTACAATGTAAACAAATTTATGGGGATGCAAAATTAAATATTCCTCGAAGATTTTTGGCAACGACGCAAACATTTGAAAAATTTTTTCTTGGAGAATGTTACGAAATGGAGCTGAATAAAGTACCGTATTGGACATTCTGCTATGATTTGTACAATAATCACACGAAAGAATTATATAATTCTGTGACGGAAAAAATTAATGAAGATATTGTTTGTGCTAAAATAAATTATTGTTCTTAATTATTATTCAAGTGTGTTTTTGGACAACACTATGGTTGCATTACAGTAACCATTTGAGGGAATTGATTACGGTAGTAAACAAATTTACAAATCTTAAGCGTTGCCTTCACTAACAATATACGGTACTTTTTATAGCGTCTTTTTTTAAAAATGTTACAGTTTTAATTTTTTATTTCTGTTACTCATACAATGTCCCAGGGGTTACGGTAGAAAAAAATATTTAAAAATTCGTCTTGCTTTTTCCCTCTCTTTTTTTCTCATTGAATGATGAGTGTTGCCAAAACATTATTTTTCCCACCAACTTGGAAAAAATGATTTTTAACGAAATCAAACCTTTTCCAATTAGAAAAAAAAACATAGTCATACAATTATATTTTTTCGTGACATTTTACTTCATTTTTCTTTTGGCACACATTTTTCTTCTTTGAAGCCGCTGCTTTTTGCGCGAAAATGTTGTTGCATCCAAAGACATTCAATTTGTTTCTCTTTGATTTTGATGTCGGAAAAGTCATCTTTGATGTTATTGTTATGATTGTATATGAATGATTTTTTAATCAACTTTTTGTCACAAAAAAACATCACCATGATTCGACATGATTTTCATTATTATTTTTTCTTGCAGACACTGTACAAAGTTTTTCAAACAGCTGTCATCATTGCCTTTTTTTAGTTTTCTTTTTTTGATAACTGTGGCGCCAAAATTTCGATGCAGCATCATCAAAAATGACGAAATGAATGTATAAAAACAAAATAGATTTTCCCTAAAATTTTCAAAGATTGAATAAATACAACTTTTTATTCGTTCTTTAAAAAGTGTTACAGAAACAATCTTCTTAAAATTCCATCTTCGAAGCTTCAAGACATTTTGTTATACACAAATTTTTGTAACGGCCGATTGCGCATCATTGCTTTGATTGTTTCTTTCCAATTCTTTCCCTTCTTTTTTAGTCTTCTTGAAAAAAATCTTAAAAAGCTTTATCGTAATAAAAAAATAAATGTAAAACATACATTTTGAGGTTTTTGGGGGAAAAAAGAAAGGTGCTACTTTTATTTATTCATTTCCGGAATTGGCGAAAGAAGCAATATGCTTGTTTGGAAGATATTTTTACGATTTTTGCCTAAGAAGGCAAAAAAAAGAATGGCATTTTGGGTATATTAAAAAATATATATTTGCCATGCCAAGTCACGCAATCCAAAGAATTTTTGTACTCTTTTTTTTATTATCTGTTTTTGCAAAAAGAAAAATAATGAAACAAAAAATGGGATTTTAAAAAATGAACCTGGAAGTATAACGGAGAACGGACATTACAGTATCAAATGCAGGATGATGTTACTGTATAAAGTAGCTACCATATGCAAATGTAGTGGTGAAATTAGAAGAATAATAAATTAACAGAAACCTTATCCTTAAACATTATTACTCATTTCCGTTCATGTCCGTATTTTATAGTCTATAAAGACTTTGTGTTTTTTTATTGACGATTTCTGTTGATTATCAAATTATTTTTATTGTCTTTTTCACTTCCTCTTTTTTTGTTAAAATTAAAGTCCTGCAAATTTCTCAAACTCAAAGTTCATTTGATCAATTGTTGTTTCTTTTTGTTGCAAAATGTTAAAATTCAGTCCGGTTTTAAAAGCAGCAACAGGAACATCAAAATTATACAAAATTATACTTGAAATCAGATAAAAGCAATTTCTGCAAAAAATATAAAAAATAAAAACATTGTAAAACTAATCAAAATTTTGATAGTTTTACAGTGTTTTTATTTTGATACGGAAGATGTTTGTGCTTTATATTCAACATTCTCAGCAGCAGCCGAAAAATTACAGCTGATTTCAACGAAAAACGTATTTATTCAATAAAACTGCAAGATTTTTGTGTTCAAAACACTGTTTTCTTTTCTGATATGTACTTTTAAAAAGCGAGAAGAGACGAAGAAAAAATTGTTTACAACAATTTTTTTGCAAGTATATTTTCTCTATCAGCTGTTTTGGCAGCCGAATTATTTTTTGGTTGATTTATATCATCATCATAAACTGTCAGATGATTAAAAATATGGGTGCTCGTTGGTCTTCATGAAATTAAAACTTTTGAAATGCAAGAAATAGTGCCACAAAAATTTATACGGCCATTTTTTCGTGGCAGTATTGGCGTTTTGGTCGGTGCCAGTTGTTTACCACAGAGATTAAAGAGAAATTACCACTTCTACAAATGTCCGGTTCATGACTGCAAAGAAGGATTCCTTGCTACAGTATCCCAAAAAAGGCTGTTATAATTTCGATAACACCTTTTTTAAGCTTTTACCAATCAAAGCACATTTTAAGCCTTTACACATAAACATCTATTCTCGAAACACTCTATTTTCGTGATTTTTGTGACAAAAAACTTTAATACTTTTTAAGACTTTTTAAACAAAAGCCAAGAACAAAGACATGGTGATTATCGAGTTTTAATTTTTATCAAAAAAGCCATTTCTATTTTTTGCTAAACTCTGTTTTGAAAATAAATAAGCTGTTTCACCTGTAAATAATTGTTTCTGATGTTTGTACTTCTTTATACTTCTTATTTTCAAAAACCTTAAATGCAACAACTTTTGCCATGCTTTTTTCAAAAAATAAAAATATTATTATCTCATTGTAAATCCTCATTTAAAGATATTTCTTTTAATCGACTTTTTTTTCCTCTGTTTTTTCCATTTTGCGGGAAAAATAAATAAATAAATAACTCATAAAATTTTTTTAAAGCGGTAAAAATTTGTGCCATTCCATTTTCTTTCGGTACTTTCGATGGAGAAGGAAGAAAAACCTGCCTCCTTAGAAAAAAGAAGGGCATTAAAAATGTGCCATCAAGAGAAAATGAAGCCGCTGCAGCCATTTATGTATCTTTTTCTTGTTTTGCCTCGGCGAAGGTTGTTTTTAAAAGCTGTGGTGGTTGTAATGCAACAAAGCCATCACTAAAAATGCACCTGTAAAACATGCTTCCTTCCATAAAAAGTAGTAGAAGGATATAAGCATGAATGAATTGAGCAGCACAGTTATAAATATTGACTCTCAATAAAAATGCTGGTGGCTAAATTTCAATCTTTTTCATTTCCACATTTTTAGACGAAAAAAAGGAAGGAAACATTAAAAAATATCAACACATTTTGAATCTTTCCATATTTTTTTGCTTCAATAAATTTGTCACACTTTTTCTTTCAACAATAAAAAAGAGACACAATTGGATAGTTTTTTTTGTTAAAAAATTGAAAGAAAAAAAATATGGATTACGGTAGGTGGTGGCATCAAATGCAAAAGTCATCACTTCTTTTTTGTGTGTAAAAATGTCTTAGCAAAAAATGGTTTTCTTTAAAATAACAATACAGGCTTAATTTTGATGATGATGATTATTAAGCCAAATCAGGTTAAAGAAGGACAACAGAAGAACGGCTGTCAAGATATGTAGATCGGGATAAATAATAAAAAATAAATAAATAAGGAGCATGATTTTGCGCGCGCGCAAATAATCCCAATTTTAGCTGCTGCTGCTACCATATAAAATCGGAAAAGCCAACAAAAAAATAAAGGAAAAACAAAAAAGGTGAAAAGCAGTTTCAGAGATGTCATTTCTTTGTTTCTTTCTCTTTTGTTTTAAGATTAATAAAGACACAAAGTTATTGTTTTAAGGTCATTCATTACCTTTTTCCTTTTCTTCGATGTTTCAATTTCAAATCATCACCTTATTTGTCTGTCTGAATTTGGACAAACAAATACGGTGATGGAAAATGATGACAAGAATAATCTTACTGTCATCAATGAGGGGGAGCAGATTGGAATAGAGTTTATGAAAATGATACAGATTAACAACTGTCTAAAAAAGTGAAGAATTGATGGCACGTTATGGTACGGTACATTTTTGATGCAGAATCATGTATTTCAACACCGGCACCAGAATCGGTGTCGGAATTGGATCACATAAAAAATTTGAATATCTCCTTTTGTAGTTTTCTATGAATCTAAAAAGTGATACTGTGGTTTTTTTTATTTGTTTTTTTAAAAGTCATTGTTACCGTAACCTTTTTATTTTTATGGATTCTGTTAACATTAACTCCTACAAATGCATGCTATTTCTTTTTTCATGTTTTTCTTATTGTTACTTTCTTCTTTCAATTCCAAATACCTCCTATTTTTTCTTCTTTTCACTTAACCTTTACCTTTTTTTATAAATAAGCATTATTTATTTTATCCCCCAAAATAATGCAAAGAAAAAGAAAGTTTTCGCTCATTGACACTTCTTTTTTACCTTCTTCCATCATCATCTTCATCAACAGTATTGACAACAACAACAATTCATTTTTTTCAATTTGATTCCGAGAGAGTCAGTTATATTTTATTTATTTATTTACAAAAGTATTATTATTTTAAGAGAATCAAAATCATTGAAGACGACAAAACGATAATGTATAAAAAGAAGAATTGAAAAAAGTAAAGGGTGAAGATCGTGTACTGTTTCCGGCCCTCTTTTGTATTTATTTCTTCCTAAAAATGGATCCTCGCGCATTCTTCGAAGAAAAAAATTGAAAACAGAAAGAAAGAAAAGAATGAAACAAAGTGCTCCATTTTTTCCTTCTCCCTTTCAATTCTGTAAAAATGTTTGCCAAAGAAGAAGAAAACTGTTTTTGGTTGGTTGGCTGTTTTTGTTGAGCTGTTATGTTTTTGACACCACCTCCACCATCATCATCACCAAAACAAGAACTTTTTTACATTAACAATGACACCTTTTTTTTATTGTTATATTTCACTTTTTTTAACAGTAAAAACTTTGTTAACAGAAGCAAATACAAAAAATCTGTTTTTAGAAAAAAACAGATGTTTTGTTTCCTTCCTTTCTTTTTTCCCCTTCTCAAACACAAGCATCACAGCTCATCTCTTTCTTCCCTAAAAACATGGAGTACTGTAGTTTTTTTGACGACAATGTTTAATGTGACAATCGTTTGGCGTAAGCATCAAAGAAAAAAATGAAGAAGAAAAAAGTGTATGATGCCAATAGAAAAAAAACTGTGATGCCATCAACTTTTTTATTATTATTCAAAAACTGTTTTTTTGTATTTTACTTTTCCACTTTTTTTCTTTCTAAAAAATACAAATAAAGATAAAAAAGAGAGACGACAGATGATGAACTTTAAATAATTGAAAAATACAAAATAAAAGTGTGGGAAAAAATGTAATTTATTGAAGGCAGCTTTCAATAACGCAAACACACAAAAAAAGGTAATAAAGTTTATGAAAAAAAAGTGAAGAAAGGCTTCAAAGATGATGATGCTGATGATGACAAAAATTGAATAATAACTGTTAAAAAGAAATATGAAATAGTTAAAGATTCTAAAAAAAGTATTGTATTTGCGTAACATCTATAAAAATAAATTTTTGTATTTTAAAAAATATTTTCAAAAATTTAAGATTCCAAATTTGAATGACACTGAAAAAAAGGTAACAAAAATACAAATTTTATTGATCAAACCTTTGCTTTCAAGCTTTAAAAAAACAAGTTCTTAAAAGTTTTCAGAATCAGTTTAATTTTAAAAGCAAAAAGTTTTGAAACTGTCATAAATTTTTGTTTCGTAGTTCGAAGTAAAAGGTAAATGTTAAAAATTTCAGACTAGAAAATTAATTTACAATTTCACATTTTTTCTTCTTCTTCTTGAAAATACTTTTGAATGATTAATGAATTTTAAATTTGCAATAATTACAAAAACTGTTGGAATATCGAAATCCAAAAAAAAACTTGATCCCTTCGAAATTCACATTTCTTATCAAAAACTAAATGTAATTTTCTATAAAAAGTCACATGTTCAAAATATTTTTGACTCAATTCAGAAATTTTTTTGTAGCTTTCTTGGAAAAAATCATTTAAAGTAAGCATTCTGACGTGTAAATTATCACCAAATTTCGCTTCAAAACAAAAAATATATCAGAACACGTTAACAGCGGAGTAATCAAATTTTCTAACTTAATAATCGCCATTCATCATCACCATCTATTTACAGTAACATCATTCACTACAAATTTTTGATGTTGACCTAAGAGAATTTGCGTCAGATTTTGTAAATTTAATTTTCAACAAAAATAAAAATAATGAATTGACTTTATATATTTGGTACAGATTTATTTTTAGGTACATATATCTTTCTTTATCCGTCATCAAAATAAACCAAAATATACCAAAATATATGCCTATCATTTTTTCAGGTGTGTCCAAAAAATTTGCTTAACTTCTAAAATGAGAGGAAAAAGAAGTACATCATACTTTTGAAGCTTTTTGCCTTTCATGAATATTTTAGCTGCTTCTCATTTTTATTTTCTCCTCCTTTTTCGTCGTCTTCTTCTTCAATTTTTGTGTTGCCTTCTTGTTTGTTGCCCTTCCTTTTCCATTCCATCCTTTTCTTCTTATTTCCATCGTCTTCAAAGACGAGAAAAACCTTTTTTCCTTCCTTTTTTTACAATATACACATATATGTATATGTATTTATAAAAACATCAAGAAAAATTGAAGAGCTCAAGCAATGCTTTTTGCTCAAGAATAAGAAGACGATGAAGAAGAAGACGAAGTCGAAGTTGAAGTTGAAGAAGAAGGGGAGGAGAGAAGCTGCACCAAGCAGCAGCTTCTTTCTTTTTTGTGAAGACGAAGAAAGAAAAAGAAGAAGAAAAAGGTGCTCTCACTTTCCAGTTTTTTTGTCGTCGTCGTTGTCTTCGTTGCTACTCTCTCTTTGGTGGCGTTAAGAGTCGCATATATATTTATTTTTTTCATCCTTTTTCCTTTCTTTTCCCCCTCCTCTTCTTCATCTTCATCAAATACCGTATCCCTTTCGACTTCTTCGTTTTTTGCTATCAAAAAGTCGCATCCTTTTTTTTGTTGTTTAATTGCGCGAAAGTTTTTCTTTGAACTTCCAAGAAATCATGTTTTTTTTGTTGTCCTTGTTGATTTTCTCTTCTTTGGAGATGTCTCTTTGCTCAAAATTCGGTGTTCTTCCACCCTTTTCGAAGCTTTGAAACTTCGAAAAGAGAGATTTCATCGGATTTTGGATGACAGGCTTCTTCTTCTTCATTTTCGTCTTCTGATTTCCCTTTTTTTCTTCCAAAAAAATTTTGAAGAGAAACAAAAAAAGAAAGGAAAAAAGGGGGAAGCTTGATTTTTGTTTGTAAAAAAATGTTATTTTTTGACAGGAGGGATCATGGAAGGGTTATTTTTATCCGAATTTGTTATTTTTTCTTTTTTCTTCTTCTAATTTTAGCTATCAAAAAGGATTCTAAAGTTGGACTACAATTTTTTTGATGCTTAATAAATTTATGAAATCAGTTTTTAATATATTTTTAATATATTTGTAAACATCTTTCCTAATAACTTTTTCCCTGATTTTTGCCATTTAACCCGTTTTTTATTCAAAGTTGATCCATTTTATGTTTAAGCAACGGATATCTCAAATCCTCTTCCCTAATACTCACGCCAACAAAATCCGTGAAAATAAAGATTCTCATTCGTGTTTGTTTTGTTTTTCTATTATTCAAAAAAAAGCTGTCAATCAAAGTTTTGTAAATTGATGAGAGCATCCATCCGGTGATTACGTACCTATTTTTTTTTCAATTTTCAGCTTCTTCAATCTTCATTTTTACCTTCATCTTCTTCTTCATCGAAAAAGAAGCAACAAAAAAGTTTTATTGCAACTTTCAAATTTAACTTTTTGAAATAATTTTGTTAACCACCTTAAATTTTGTATTTTTTGTTGTTGGAAATGAGCATTGATGGAGATTTTTTGCGATCTGTTGAAGTTCGATCTGAGGATGCCGAATCAACAACGGCATCACTTTGGACCAAGACTTCATTAAATGAAGGACAAATTGTTGGATTAATCGATAAAGTAAGTTTTAATATTTTCTATTAATAAATTTTAAAATATAGCTGTACACCTTCTCTTTTTCTATTTTTAATATTCATCGCTTCTGCTTTTCATTTTTTCAATCTCAAAGAAGAAAAAATGATGAAGACAAGATGAATTCATTCTTTTTTTGTTGTTATTCTTGTTATGAATATCTGATGCTTCTATAATATCAAAGTAAAGTAAGCGAGAAAAGGAAAAGAGAGAGAGAGGAACGGATGAGTTCATGAATTCTCGAGTAGCCAAAAGATGAAGAAGAAGAAAGATTTTGTAAACGCTTCTTTTTTCTTTCTTGGACAATGAAAATCTTTTTTTTCTTCTTCTTTTTCGGAAAAATGGAGTTCAAATCCTAAGGGGATGAAGAGTAGATGAGATGAAAATTAAGTTTAAGAGAACTACCATAAGGGGGAGTTTTATTGTAATAATGGAAGTTTGATAGAATTTTCGGAATTTTCACTCCAAAAATTCTACCATTACCAAATTTGCATATTCTTTTGTCTTCCCTGATCCTCCCATTAAACCTCCAATTTTAATAAGCATTTTATATATTTTTTACTTATACACCTGACTGATCATCTCCCCTTCCGTTTACCTCATTAATTTTCATGTTTTTCTAAATTAAAACAAACAAAAAAGAATTTATTATGTTTCTTTTATTCTTCTTAAATTTTCTTTACGGAAACAGGTGGCGTCTTGACCTTTCCCTTCCTTAAACTCTTTCTTTGGGGACACCAATGAACCAAACTAAGGTAACCACTTAACAAGGTTTGAAACACCACCTCCTCCTTCTTATGTTTTTAAAAACATAAAGCGGTTCCTTCTTTTTTTGCACATGCAAATTCAATATTGTCCAAGAGTCAAAAGATAGAAAAAGAAGAAAAAGTAGGCATCAAAAAGCTTTTTTCATTTTACCGTAAACAAAGTTATCCTTTTTTTTTCCTTCATCTTTTATTGCTTCTTGCAACTACCTTCTTTCCTTCCTTTTAACAACATATCTTTGAGAAGGTAATCATATTTTCTATATCTTAAAATTTAATGATTGCCTATGGCAACCACCACTATTAAGTGTCTTTTTTATATGAATGTATGTCAAAAGCTATAGACAAGGTACGCAAATAACAAAAAAAAGTATTGCGTGTGTACTCTTCTTTCTTTCTACCGTAATCCTTATGAATGAAGGGAAAAAAGAGATTCATTCAAAAAGTGCATCCACAATTTAACAATTAATTAATTAGACTTAATTAAAAGATGGGCTTCTTTGTTTTTGTTGACAGTTTTTTGTGAAACTTTTTAAAAAAATTTTCATGTCTTTGTCAATCTTATGGTACCAGATGATGATGATGATGATGTTGAAGGAGGACTTGATCTCTATCGAAAACTAGACAATATAAAATATAATGAATCAGATCAAGAAAGAAAAGGGATCTCGAATTTCTTGTATTTTTGATTTGTGTACCTTTCCTTTTTCTTTGGTTTTCATTATTATTTTAAATCTTTACATCTCTCTTTTTTTCATTGTTCTTTGTCATTTTCAATATTTATTATTGTTGCAAATTGTTAGAAAGAAAGAAAAGAAGGCATATTTGCGAAATGCTGTCATCAATTCAATTCCATGAAGTCAATTAACGACACGAAAAAAAATTGAAATGCTCAAAAAAAGAAGTCAGTTTCTTATTGTTGAATGTGTCTGCGCGAAACAAACGAAAGTACATCATCCCTTTTTTTGGCTGCGATGCTTTTAAATCCGGTCACAGCTTTTTTTGTATGGAACGGAAGAGACAAGGAACAGGGAGAGGTTATGACCTTTTTACTCCTTTTATTTATAAAAAGTGGCCATATGTTGCATTTTATACGTTTATATGGTAGTAAGTAGTAGCAGAAAATTATGAAAGAAAAGTGCCATGGCAGTCAATAAATAAATTGAAAGGTAAATCATCATCATCTTCGACATCATCTTGAGTAGTAGTAAAAAAGTCAACAATATTGTTTTACAAAGGGAAAGCTTTTTTGAACAAAAAATCAAAGCAGTTCTTGAATTTGAACATTTGTAAAAAATTACATACAAGTTTTAATAACAATTAACTACTGTATTTTCGAATGTTAAAAAATTGTGCCATCAAAATATTACAGGGGATAATTTTTTAGCAGTAATAAATGATTTGAAACAGCTTTTGTTATATTTTTAAAGATGCTCAAAATTCAAGTTATACTGTATTTATAAGCTTATGACATTACAGTATTTTCACCCTTTAAAAAAACTATATATTTTCCCATCAAAATTTTTTTTCTCAAAAAGTCAAAAACTAAAAATGTTGCTTCCATTTTTATTAGCAAAAACTTCAACAATGAATCATAGTCGCAAATTTCTGTTAAACTTTGAATTTAATTTTTCTCTTTTAAAATATCATAATGAGCTCATCATCATTTCTCGTTTTTGCCTCCTCTGCTTTTTTGCTTTTTTTTCAACACTACCGTATCTTCCTCTTTTTAAAAATAGAAAACTGAAAAAAAAGAAGACACCCGGTTGGCTCGTTTCATTTAGGAAAGAAGAAGAAGAGAAAAAGCAGACGACAACAACAAACACACACACGCACTTCTTCATCACAAAATTGCATGTGTTTGTGCTTCTTCTTTTTCAAAACATTAGAAAAAAAAAAGAAGAGAGAAGACTTTTATCGTTTGTTCAGAGAGTTACTTACTTTCTTCTTTTCCTTAAAATTCTTCTTCTTTCTTTTCTGCGCACAGTCACTCTCATTCTCTAAAATGCTTGGCTCCGATTGGCTCTCACTTAAGTAAGGATCGCTTTCACACTTAACTTTCTCTTCTTTTCCATTCTGCTCTTCTTTTTCAATGATGACGATAAGAAGAAAGTGAAATACAAACTAAAATTCATGAAAAATGAAAGCAGCAAAATAAATACACATCCTATCTTCTTTTTTATAACTATTTTTAACTTAACTAACAAAATTTTCTACAAAAATGCAATTCTTCCATCAACCCCAACATCAACAACGACACCAACATTCAAAAACTTTCTGATTGTCGTCGTTGTTGCAGTTGTCGCTTGCTTGAAAGAAGGAAGAAAAACGTGGTTGACGCATTTTTTTCGTGGGGCACAATTCAAGCATGTCTTGTCTTGTCTTTTGATGCCAAGAATAGAAAAAAGAAAGAAAAATGAGTATGCGCGGGAAAGTTTCTTTTGATAAGATGAAAAAGAAAAGCGGCTGAAATTGAATCAGAAGAAAGAGAAGCACAAAACTCGAAGAAAGTATAGCGACACAAGCAAAAAAACTTCAAAGAAAAAATTGGATGATTCTTACTTTTGTAAAACAGTCTTCAACTTTTTCAATACTTTAAGAAGCACAAAGAAAGACACTCTTCAAAAAACTTTTGAACAAATCAAAAAACAATTAATTTATTCTTGTTTTTGTGATTGCTTCTTCTTCTTTTTTTATTTGATTCCATCAAAAAAGCCCAAGCAAAAAAGCTTTTGTAATATTTTCTTTAAAAATACCAATTATCGGATTTTTCTTGATTGCCATCATCAGCTTTGGCATTACCTTTTTTTTAATAATCTTTTCTTAATTTATTATTACCTTTCCCGATTAACGATATTAGCTAATACACGCACGCGTATACTGTCTCTTCCTACAAGCTGCTTTTCCCCCCATCATTTTTTAGCGTACAATTTTCCAGGTGCATTTTTTATTTTTGACAGGGAGAAAATAATATTATTTTAAAGCCACCCCAATTTTTGTTTTCAATTTGACTTTTAAACTATGCTTTTGTCTTTCCCAAACAGGGGTCCAAATAGGGTCAATCATCACTTTTTACTTACATATATGTGCTTCCTTATTATTTTTTTTCTTTACGATATAGATGATATTAAAATAATATGGCATTTAAGGATAATAAAGTGGCTTATGTAAGACGGAAGAGGAAAAAAAGTGTCTATTACAGTTTCGCGCATTTAAGATTAAGACAATAGAAAGAAGAAAAAAGATGGCACAAAGAAAAGAGGATAATTGAGATCATCGAATAGTAATAATAATAGATGGATAAAAGAAGGAAGGAAGTTATAAAAAAAAGAAAAGAGATTTAACAATGATGGTTTAAAAGTGGAAGAAGTCTTTAAAGTCCTTAAGGGCATCATCATCATAATCATTATTCTTTCAACCGGAAAAAGGGAAGACTTCAAAGATGCTGCCTATTTTTATGGCACCCATGTTTTAAGGCATCTTTGGTTTAAAAAAAATAGATTCAGGATGCTGCTATTTCTCTCCTGCTGAGTTTTGTCAGTTGTTTTCAAAAGAGAAAAAATAAGAATAAAAGGATGCCTGTAATTTGGCTTCGCTCTATTGGTCGTCGTCTTCTGCTTCATCTTCTTCTTTTTGAATGAATTCGAGAAAAAAAAGATGTCTTCCTTCCAGGTATGCGTCGTCTTCATTCTTTTGATGGTCTTTAAAAGATGGATGGGTCTTTTTTTTCTTAAACTCTTACTACCCTCTACAATCTACAATAATAATAATAATGTTGTTGTTGTCCAGCAGCAGCATTTTAAGCTGCATCCAAAAGAAGCTTCCTCCTTTTCTTTTTTACTCCATATTTTTCTTCAAAAAAAATATTCGACTACGGCCCATCTTGTGCCGTTTCCGGTAATTCGCCTTTTGTCCCTCTTTATTTCTTCTTTTTTTTCGTCTTCCAATTGTAACTGACTGACTGAAGATTTCTGTTTTGGGGAAGCAGCAGCGCAATTGACGGAAAAAATCGTCTCCGACATTTTTACCTCATTTTTTTGGAAGAAGAAGAAGAAGCTGTAAAAAAGAAAAGCAGGCAATTGATTCTTCAAAAAAAAATATAAGAAAATGGATGCAAGTTTTTAAAGAGAAAAGCCGGTTGTCATCTTTTTTTTGGATATTTTCTTTCTTCATTTTTGGCATAAAAAAAAGGTAAAACAAGCAAAAAATGAGGGAACATTTTATGAGATAAAAAAGTTTGCAAAGAAACACATTTGGATACAGTAATCCAAAAAGCAACTAAAAACATTGGCATAAATTAAAAATTTACTGTAGTGCATTGGCACCACGATGAGAACTTGATTTACTTCTTTGCCGTTTTAAATAATTCCCAGGGTTTTTGGAAAGGTCAAAAACACGATGGCACATTTCTGCTTAGTTACCGTAACATCATTAATCATGTGTAAGTTTTTTAAAATGGAACCAATGTGATTACAGTATCCAATCTTGAATAAAAACAAAACATTAAAAGATCATTTGAAACATCCCTCATCTACAGTAATCAATGCCGACTTTGTTTTTTTTCTTTTTTGTTACTGTTTTTTATTGTTTCTTCTCCAAAATTGTAACAGCCTTTTTTGAGTGATTTTTGACTGACTTTCACAAATCTTCTAAAAAGCCTTCCGCCGATTCACTTAAAAAACAAAACAAAAACAATATTCTTTTCAAATATTTCTGATTTTTTGCTACTTAAGATTTTGTCTTTTCAATCAGACTTCAAGACTGACTTGTCACGTCATTCATTCATTAGTGTTATATACCTACTTTACTTTTATTTTTTTAATGCCATTACTTTCTTTCTATTTTCTTTTTATTGCTTTGATTTTCTTCTTCTTCTTTCTATTGAAAAGCGGCATCATATTTTTGCGTTAATGCAAAAAACATACAAAAACACACTCACTTTTCTTTTTGCGTCTTAAAAATCGGCAACAACTTGCTTGCTTTTTGCTTACTTTCAAAAAAATGAAGGATTGCGCATACGCTTTTTTTAAGAGTGGAGTCTTTCAAATTTTTATATTTTTTTTGACACTTGTTCGGCTAATGCCATACTTGAAAAAGTCGGTCCAATGACTTTGAACTTTTGAAATAATAAAAATAAAAATCACAAAAAAGTACTTTTGAAAAATATGGAACTTACAAAAAAGTGAAGAAGATTTTGATTGATCAGGGATTTGAAAAATTGGAAAAAATTGGGAATATCGATTTAGTTTGAATTTTCGTTGTGTGATTAAAAAATGAGAGTAATAAATTTTTAAAACTTCAGCAATTTCTGATTACTATCATTTTTTTAAATTTAAAAATAAGAATGCAACAATAATTTAAGTATGAAATAATATTAATCTTTCATGCAATTATAAAAATCAGGGATTTGACAAATTAAGAAATAATTAAAGTTTTGCATTTTGCATTTTTCTTTTCAAGAGTGAAAGTGATAGTAACACCTTTTTGCAAACCTGTCATATTTTGATTACTATCATTTTTGAACACCTATAAAAAATTTTAATTATTTAAATGAATTTAACTTTTTAATGCGATGCTTTTATTATCCCCTTCTTCTGACATATGATAATAATATTCTTCTTTTTTTTGTTTAATACAATTTCTTCTTTTTGTACGACATATTGTTTTCGTAATTTTTTAAGGGATAAGGAAACTAATAAATTTGATAGTTTTAGATACAAAAAAAAGAGATTTTTAAGATCCCCTTTTTTGCTTCATCTTTTTGGCGGATAATATCTTTGTTAAGAGTGTTATAGTGTCTCTGAGGGAGGGTTATATCTTTCTTCTTTAAATCCTGTAAAAAAAGAAGAAATATTTTTCTATCTTGTGTGTTGTAATAGAGGGGATTGGAAGATAACGCAATCTCAAACAGATTTTTTAGCTGTGACAAAAAAGAAGGATTTTGTCATTTTTGACTTGGATTTTCTGTCACTCTTTCTTCCGCACCAAAATTTTGCTTACGTTTTTTCTTTCTTTAAAAATGATTACGGTAATATAAAAGATTAGTGATAAAAAGAAGAAAGAAAAGATTTCTTTTTATTTGAACATTCTTAAAACGAAAAATTGCGAAACTTTGGTTTTCGTTCTAAGACTTAAAAAAGTGAGAGTAATATTTTTGATTAACTTTTTCAAATTTTTGTTACTTTCAAAATTTGGTTTATTGGATTTGTTAGATTTTTAAAATAGAAAAATCTTTTGTTTTTTCGTATCTTTTTTATTCACTTTGTTATTCGCCATTCTTCTCTTTTTTTCATTTTTTAACAAACTCAAGGAAGCTTCTCTATTTCCGAAAAAAAAGAATGCAAGTATTTATGAGCTTGCCGTGAAAAACCGCAATCTTCTTCTTTTCCCTCCCAAAAAAAGTGTTATATATATTAAAAATATACATAAAATATATGAAAAGACTCCCCCAAAAAAAGGGAAAGGAAAGGTCTAATGATAATTGCATAGTGGTGGTGGGTGCCTGCAGAACACGAAAGAAGAAGAAGCAGCTTTGTGGAAATGAAAGGAGGAGATGCTAACAAAAAAATTATTTATTTTGGTTCCATTGCTTTTGTCCGTGACTGAAATAAAAAAAGATTTGAGAAGGAAAAAAAAGGAAGAAGAGGTACATAGTAGTAGTTTACATCCACACAGGTTGTAGTTGTAGTAGTCTTCGTCATGCACATCATCATTATCTTCTTTTCAACAGGTCTTTGGCATCCTCATGTTTTTTTGGCACTTTTTCTTTGCTATTGAAAGAAGATAAATGCCAAAGGCATTGAAAAGAAGATGATGAAGAAGAAGTAAAAAGGTAATGATTAATTTGAAGCTTCTTCTTTGCCATCTTTGGTGGGGATGAATGTTTAGTAAATTGGTGGTACTCTTTACATACATATATTATTATTATTCATCTTCACCATCATATTTACCATCTTCAAAAAAAACTTCAAAAAGATAGTCTTTTCTATCATCCTCTAATGACCCCCTTATATTTTGCAACACACAAAAAAAGCTTAAAGAAGCTACTCTTTTCTTCTTTCCATAGCAACAACAACAGTATCATCATCATCAACATGAACAGGAACATCACAAACATAAAAGCATCATCATAAAAATTAGGCTTCTTCTTTTTTTTCATTTTTCCCTCCTTTTTTTCTCGCCTTCCTTCTTTTCTTTTTAAGTCATACATTAAGCCAATCAAGAAAATACAAAAAACAAAAAGCGATCGGTCTTCCTTCCTTCATGCCGAAGTCGGTGTTCTTCTTTTGTTTTTTTATTTTTATTTGAAAATCAAACAAACATTATTTTTTTGAGGATGATGACCTTTTTATCTAAAATGTTGTTTTTTTTTTCTCTTTTTCCAGAAAGCATTTGTATTCTTAGTAATTTTTTTTCCTTCTTCAAGTTTCTGTGTGGCCTTTTAATCAACAAAAAAAATAACGAGAAGCACAGAAGAAAAAGAAGAAGGCAAAAAACAGGCATAAAAAAGATGTGCCGCTTTTGTTTTTGATGTTTTTTTTGCTTTCTTCTTTCTTTTTATTTCACACTCTCGAGAGAAAAGTTGAATCAAGATTTTTGTTGCTTGTTTTGATTTAATTTTTAATTAATTATTTATAATTTTTCAGGAAAGCAACAAAAACGATTCCAATGCGCTACTTTTACTTTCTTTAATTCGACCGAATGAAAACGAGTTGGATCAATCAAAAATTAATATTACTGTTCGAAAAATTGATACTACTGTAAGTTTTTAATAAACAAATTACTGGTTTTTTAAAAGATTCTATAAATTTACATATCTTCAAAAGATTTTTTACCGTATATTTCGAAATTTGTCTTTTTCGTCGCAAGACTTTTTTTCTTCCATCTTATTATCCCACATATGACAGTAAGACACACATTGGATTAAATTTCCATCAGAAAAAAAAATATAGTTACTTTTTAATTTTTTTAAATTGCATCAAAAATAAATTCTTTTTGCTTCAATGTACAACCGCACCCAGATTTTTTTAGCTCATTCTTTCAAAAAATATCATAAATATAATAATTCCCTCAAGGCTTAAAAATATGAATCTGATATCTTTACCTCATCCTGGGCACGGACAACTAAGATCCTAACAGCAATGAAGAAAAGCTTATTTTTTAAACCCCTTCGGATTGTTCCATTCCCCAAAAAATCTTGTCATTGGGCATCACCAAAAAGAGAGGTATTTTGGTGGTAGAGGTTAAATCCGTCAAGTCGAAAAAAAAGGATAAAGCGAAGATATCCTTTGCACTTCCGTTTTTTTGTCGTTGCTAGGACAAAACCCCTGAGAGAAAAAAATCAAAATGAAATGGATGAAGGTAGAAGAAGAAAATGAAGAAGAAGATGAAATACATGCATAATAATAATAATAATAACATATACATCCATCTATCCATCTATGTAAAAGCAAGCTAATAATCGCTTCGAGCCTCTTTCTTTCTTGCTTTTTCGTCATTATTTCATATTCAAATTTCGTATATCTCTGTATATCCTTCAAAAAGATGAGAAGAAAAAAGAAGAGTAACAAAAATTGAAAACGGGTAATTTTGATGCCACTTTTAAAAAAAAGAAGGAACACCTTTGAATATTCATTCATTTTTAAAAGAAGCAAAGAAAACCATTTTTCGACTTCTTATTTTTGACTGACTTTTGCATCATTTTTTTCCTTTGTTTTTGATGTTGCAGTTGTTCTTGAAAATTGAAAACTGCTAATTTTCCATGTTTTTTTAAAACACACAAAAATGTGAGCTTCTTTTTCACGAAATTGATGCTCTTCTTTTTTTGAAGAAGAAAAAATGGAATGATTCAGATTTAAATATTTATTGGCTCCCGTTTTTTTGTTCTCTCTTCTTCTTTTTTTGATGCTTTTTTGAAATTTCAATTTTTACTTATTCTACCGTAAAATTTTTACATGTTTTATAAAAAAAATTCGTGCCAAAAATTAATTATGAAATTCATAATACCTTTTTTAGACATATATTCAAACTTCTCGTGAAATTTGCCCCAACGAACGGCTAATCAGTGATAAGTGGATTATCACCACTACTGAATTTGAAGAAGGTGAAGAGAATCAAACGTCAAAAAACAATAACAACAACGAAATAATTCTTCCAAAAGAAAATAATAATATTGAAACAATGCCAGAAATTCCAAAATTATTACAAAATTCATCCACAACAATGATTTCGGCATTTTCTGAAGAATTTGTTGAAGCTGCAGAAGCCGAAGAAGATGAAGAAGTTCGAAAAAAGCGGGATGAAGAAGAGCGACAAAGAATTTTAAATCAATTTCGTAAAAAGCGTAATAATAATCATTATAATTTTGAAAAGCCTTCTTCTTCTTCATCAACAATGGCAATTCCATCAGCAACTACAACATCAATGCCATCAACGACGACGACGACAATGGCATTAAAAGATGAAAGGTAAGCTTTTGTATCCTCTTTCTTTCCTTTCCTTTTGCATCTTTTTGAGTCAAAAAAATACAAATATCTCTCTTTTTTTCTATAGTTTGTTTTATTACGGAAGAAGAAATATCTCTTTTTTTAATTCGAAGTTTATCTTTTACTTTTTTTGTTGAAGGATAAATTTCCTTGTACATCATCATGTATGTAAATAAGGATGTATTGTATAAAATATTGTGGGGGAAGAGATAAGATAAAAATAACTCAAAAAATCACGTCAAATTTAATAGTTTCTTTTGATACAAAATGACAACTTTTTACTATTGCCATTTTAGAAAAATTAAAAAAAAATTTAAATTAAGTACCTAACCCCTACGTTTGCGACATTAGAAAAGAAGCTTTTTGAGTTCAAAGGTGTACCTTTTTTCATTTCTGTTTTGTTTCAAAAATTTTCATTGACGGCATTTTTCATTAAAGAAAACAGTTTGATAAAAATTTTGAGTCTCTTTTTTAAGTTTTTTTTAATGCTTTTTAATAAATGTTGATTACGGTATCCATGTTTAGAGATCCATACCGTAATCCAACACATAGTTAAAGAATCACAAAATCCGTTCCGTCTGTTTAATTAATTTTAAAGATCATTGAAACAGTTAATCCTTATCTTTTATCCCAGTTTTGTACTTTTTAATAATCAAATTTAATCAGAAACTTTTCGTTTTTTAATCACTTTTTTGATTACAGTCTATACCGTAATCTTAATGTAGCTAAAACGTGTGCTGAAAAAATTCAAAGATTAATGTTCAAGGATTTGATTAAAATTAAAATTTAATCAAATCCTTAAACATTAAATATTTTATCACAAATTTTTATTTGATAAAATTGATTTTTAATTTATTACTTTTTTCAATCCTAAAATATCAAAAGTTGAGAAAAAAGCTACCGTAATTTAGAGGTGAAACTACAACTACTATTTTTAAAAGCTAAACCCTACCGTAACCTTTATAATAAAGGTTTTATTTTTATAATATAGTAATGGTTAATAATAAAATTGTATTTTTTAACTGCTTAAAAACAGATTTTCCATTTTCTGTTTGCCGCTTCTGGATAAAATTATTTTTGCGGATCCAAAAACATGAAAGATTAACAACCGAAAAAGAAGGGAAGAGAAAAAGAGACATCCATCGATTATGACATTTTCCTTTCAATTTTTTTCCATTTTACACGGGTTACTTCACTTTCACTTTTTTTTTATTTTCAAAAAATGCGCAATCCTTTAAAGTTTTTCTTCATAAAAAAAATTCATGCAAGTGTTCCTCCTCTGAATCGGATGGAATCCATCCCACTTTTTTGATGGACCAAAAATAAAGAAAACACGTACTTTTAAAAAATGTCATAATTTTATTTTCTAAAAAAAATTGAATAATTTTTAAAAAGTGAGAGTGATTTTTTTGGGGTTATCGCTGCTGCAAAATCGTTACTCACCAAAATTTGATGCGGCTTTTGACTGACTAAGATTAAAGATAAGAAAATTCAAGCACTTTCTCTTTTTTCAGGAAGCTTACTTCTTCTTAAAGATAGATTTAAATCATCTTTTTTTCCTTCTATATCTCTCTTATTTCCCCCTTTACTTAACTTAACTTTTTTCTTTTTGATTCCGTATCAAATCAAATCTCTTTCACTTTTTTTCCGGATGAAAGGGAAAGTGTCGCATCTTTTTTTTAATAAAAAAAAATATAAATTATACATGCATACTTGATTCTCGAAGATTTCACTTTTATTTTTAAATTAATTATATTATTTGTTTAAAACTGAGATAGTTTAAATTTTAGTTAATTTTATTTTTTGTTAGTAGTTTTAGTTTTCGATCATTACAGTATCCACTTTTGCAAATTTGCATATTGAGTTAATAAATCATTGATTTCCCCCACATAGTATTTTCAAAAATGTTTCAAAATTAATACCGGATTTAACCAATCATGTATTTGTGATCTGATGTCTTCTTCAAGGATGATTTTTGCCATGGCATTTTCAATATTTGCCAGTCATTGAAATTTTGATGCCTCTCTTTTTCAATGGCAAATATTGAATGCCATGCAACATCTTGTCCAACTTGTGTTTCAAGTATCCCTGGAAGTCATTGACACACTCTTTGACTTCCTTTCCAGGATATTTATCCTTCATGATACTCAAAATAAGACCTTAGAGTTATGCTTGACCTTTTTTGTTGTCATCATTCTTGAATCCATTTCTCCCCAATGCAAAAGAACCTTCAAAATCACCTCGTTTTCCAACACTTTCAATTTTTGTCCTTATCCTTCCTTTTACCGTATCCAATTTATTGTAGTTTAAACAAATGTTATCCCATTTTTGAGACAACCCTTTTTCAAAAAAAACAGAAAACTCCCATTTTTTTTCTGAGGTTGCAAAAAGAAAGCTTTCTGATCTTTTAAGAATTAAATCCTCTTCTTTTTTTGCTTCTTCTTCCTTTTTTAATTTTGTACTTTTCTTTTGTGAAGCTTCTTTTCTTTTCGCCTTCTTCAAAAATTTTCATCTTTTTCTTTTTCAAAGTTAATAAATGAGTACAATGTGTCCTTATTCTTCTTCAATGATTACGTAACAGTCTTCTCTTTTCTTGGAATGTGCCATATATTTTTTAAAGCCATTTCAGACCGAAGAAAATGAAGATGAAGAAGGATTTTTGGTGTGTGTTGTTGATCTTTTGGAGCTTCTTCTTCTTTCTTATAAATTTATTTAAATTTATAAAACCCAAAATAATAATAATAGTTGTTACAACACATAAATTTTTATTTTCTTTTTCACACTTTTTTT
Organism: Panagrolaimus sp. LJ2414; assembly: GCA_024447195.1. Lineage (NCBI taxonomy): Eukaryota > Metazoa > Nematoda > Chromadorea > Rhabditida > Panagrolaimidae > Panagrolaimus > Panagrolaimus sp. LJ2414. Next base: position 2,171,552 of record JAMRXY010000018.1, read on the forward strand.
CTTTTTTTTTGAAGTCAATTAATAATGTAATTTTCACTTTTTAACGCTTTTCGCAAAAAAATTTGGAATCTCCGTTAAAAATTAGAAAGTGAAAATTATTGCGTTTTTTCTTTTTTTAATTTTGAAGATTCTTCTTATCTTTTTTTTTGAAAGAAAAGAATTGCTTCCCCGTTTTTTCTCTCTCTTTCTTTCTTGTTGGCAGTTAGTTGCCCTTTTCAATTCAAAAAGTATCGGCCCACTGACCCATATTGCGCCACCACCATCCATCCATCCATCCCCACCCGCCATACATCATCATCGCCAACAGAAAAATAATTTGAAAAGTGAAAGCAGGCAGCAATTCAAAAAATCCATGCTCACGCAAAAGTAATTATAAATAAATCACTTTCACCCAATCTCTCTCTATCTTCTTTTTTTGCATAATTCACTCATCGCCGCTCGCTGGCTCGCCATTTTCACTTTTATTTAGCGGCGTGAAAAAAGAGAAGGAAATCATGTTCCGTTATCCATCCTCTCATCTCATCTCCGTCAACAAAAAGAAAGAACTTCACTTTCTCTTTTCAATAAAAAATATCCCCTTAGGGTAATAACGCGCAATGGTCATCATCATCATCATTACAATCTCTATTTATTATTGTTGTTTTTAAAAAATAATTCAAAATTTGAATTGCGTGTATCCGCAAAAAAAGAAAGAAATTCAATTTTTTTCACTTCTTCATTCCATTCGTTTTCATGATTGCAATGTTGCACACTCTGAACTTTCTACTTCTACTGCCCCCAACAGAAAGAAAAAGAGGCAACAACAGCGGGTGGTTTGCGTTGATGAACATGGAAAAAAGGAAGGAAGAAAGAGAAAAAGTGATGATGAGAGGGAAAAGTATCTGAACACATACAATATAATAGAGAAAATTGAATACCAATAAAAAAAGAACGGAATTTGAGTGAAAAGAACTGCGCAATCTCTGGAAAAGAAGAATATGTTGCAAAAAAATGAATGAAAGTACCACCTCCTTTTTTTACCCCTCTTTCTTGAATGCAGATGTTGATGCTGATGATGGAATTGATGATGATGAGGCGTGAAAATAAATAAATAAATATTATACCAGTATTCTTCTTCCCATTTCCGTTCATCATCATCAACAAATTTTTCTTTCTGTAATTGACTATAAAAAATTATTTATCTTGCCTAAAAGAAGTATAAATTAAAAAATAAGGACTCTTGCTTTTTGATGATCAACTCTTCTTCTTTTTCTTTTTTTTCATTTGCTTGGCTTCTTCTGTCTTAGAAGAAGCTACACATACAAAAAATAAGAAATTTAAGCTTCAAAATGACTCAACCAAAATAGACTAATTTTGAAATTTTACGTTTCTTCTTTTTTCAATGCCTTTTCACGATTGTTTGAACGGGCAATGATGTATGTTGCTAATCGAGAGGGAATACCGTAATCAAAAGAAGAAGAATAACTGCAATCAAAAAGGATGACGTAAATTTTTATGAGATTTGGCAAGCGATAAGGATCGGGTAATTTTACATAAAAGTTTTATAAAGAGATAGGTACTGTAGTTAAATCGTTTTTAATTGTATTATCAGGTTACTGTAGATTTTAAAAATCTTACTATAGCTCTTCTGGATTCTTAATTTTGAGTATGTCTAAATTTAAATCCAGAACGAAGCTGGTTTCTGTATCTTCGAAAAATTTGCATAATGTCTCCACTCATAGTGATTCGTGATACCCTATTTTTTCATTAAAATTTTCATTGAACTTAATAATTTCAAAATCCAAATTTTTAGTGCACTATTACCACCTTCAAAAAAAGAAGAATTCGAAGACGACGAAGAAAGCGAAACAAAGAATCATTCATCTTCATTAACCCAAGATCAACAACTAAAACTTAATTCCGCTTTTGCATCAATCAGTGCATTTGTTGCTGCAGCTGCACAAAATTATTCAAATTCCAACAACTCCAAAACTAACAATAACAACAAGGTTGGTGGAAATATCAGTGACGACGGGGACGACGAAGACGACGAAGAAGAAGAGGAGGAGGAAGAAGAAGAGGACGACGACGAAGAAGGTGAAGAGAGATTATCTCCTTCAACAACAACAACATTAAATAATTTTGAAAGAAATAAATTATTACTTACCCAACATTTATTACTTAATAATAATCATCATCATTTATTAACATCAACAAATAAGCGGGGAAGTGTTTCTCTTGTTGGTGGAGCACAACAATATCCACATCAGTGTAGTCTTTGTCCAAAAAGTTTTTCATCTGCAAGGTAAGGGATTTATTTAGATGGTGATTACGGTAATGGTAAATTATTCATTTTTAGTGGTTTAAAGCAACATTCTCATATTCATTGTACAACAAAACCATTTCGGTGTAATATTTGTAACAAAGCCTACACGCAATTTTCAAATTTGTGCCGACATCGTAAAACTCATACTGTAAGTTTTGGGTTTAGAAATTTGCTAATTTGATTAGATTACATAATGTACGGTAGTTTGCTATTGTAACAACTACAGTAACTTATCACTTCTGTATTTTACTGTAGCATAGTAAAATTTCTTATGTTAAAATTATAATATACTGATAGGTTACGGTAGTGAAATATAATGAAAACTAAATTACAGTACTTATCACTGTTAGATTACTGTAGTTTTTAGAAAGTTTGATTATAGTAGTTTTAACATGATTATAGTTTCACAAGACGGTTGGAAATTTGTTTATTTTTTAAGGATAATCTTCAATGTCCAAATTGTTCCCAAACATTACCAAATCAATCAAGCTTTATTAAACATAAAAGTATTTGCGATATGGCGACCATGTTTAAACCGTTTCCATTGTTGAATGGCACAACCCCTCAACAACAACATCCTTCCCAACTTTCGGGTACACATTCACATATCAATAATCCAGCAGCTGCGGCAGCCTTCCTGCAATCATTTAATTCTTCTCAACAACTTTCATCAACAAATAATAATCCAACAACACAAAATTCAATTTTTGCTGCTGCTTCACAAGGCCTTCATCAAGCTCATCATCAACAACAACCCCATCATCCCCTTCATTTCACCCAACAATGGGCACAATTTATGACAATGATGCAAATGCAAGCCGCTGCTGCAGCGGCAGCAGCTTCACAACATGGACATGGAGGAGGGGGTATTCCACCTCCGATGATTCCAACACATTTTCAAAATCATCCATATTTAAATTTATCTGATGCTTTGATGATGAAAATGGGAATTAATCCACCACTTTGTAATGCTGGATCTGATACTGAAAGTTCACCAGCTTCTGTGTAAGTGCTTTTTTGGGTTTTTGTTTTAGGGTTACTGTAGCTAGGTACTAAGCGACGCCAGGGGCATTTTCCACCCCAAAATGAACAAACTCCCTTTGATCTTTTGCCGCTACCTTGTTAAAGCGGCAAGAGATCAAAGGCATGTCCTCCCAAACAGTTTGTGTCCCCTCCGAAATTTTTTTCTGCTGACGTCCTTGCAGAGGGTATATGACTTACAGTAATATCATTTTATAAAATTTGCATATCTGATTTTAATATAATTTCTAACCTCCTGTTTCTTTTTAGTGAACAACGAAGTCCATCGGACCTTAAAAATTCTTCTTCACCGGTATCTTCAATTGCAACGAATGAAACTTTGCCACCAAAGAAAATCCTTTCACCCCTAGATTTAACAACCGATTTAAAATCAGATGAAATGATTTGTGTTGATGATGATATCCCCTCCTCTTCCACATCTGTGATCCAAAGTACTTCATCTCTTCACTCAAATAATAATGATGACAAGAAATCTTTTGCTGATTCAGCCAAGGACGAGCCATCTACCTCCCAGCAGTCATCACCTCGACCATCATTTTTTTCAAAAGATTCTGAACTTCCAACAATGATAAATTCATTTACGCCAAATGCATTCTTTAATATGTTTCAACGTGGACCTTTCGGGGCAAATCATAATCATCATCCACAACATCCTTCAACAGGTGGAAATAATTATATGGGACTTTTACAAGCTTTTCAACCTCCTCCATCCATGGCATCTTTGAGCCATCATCACCATGGCCATCATCATGGTCATCATCATAATTCAACATCAACAACAGCAACAACAAAAATCCCTTTAATACCAACTGGACCAAGGGGTAGCAAAGAACGATATACCTGTCGATACTGTAACAAAGTTTTCCCACGATCAGCAAATTTGACACGTCATTTACGCACTCATACTGGAGAACAACCTTATAAAGTTAGTTTTTCTTTCTTTTGCCTTTTTTTCTTTCTTGCTTGAAAACGAAGAAGAAAATATTGCTTTCTCATCACTTTTTTGGAAAATAGCAAGAGAGAAGGAAAAAATTACGATTACATCATAAAAAAAGTTTTTTCTTTAAAAAAACCATGCTTTTGAAAAAAAGCAAGAAACAACGACAGTAATTAATTACTTGTAGTCCTCCCCCTAACCCCGACCCACACATCATCAACTTCATCAACAAAAAAACAGCATCAAAAATGGCAGAATTTTCTAAAAAAACGATGCCTCTATTTTTTCGCTCATCTTTTGTTCTTCCCTTCTTTCACTTTTTTATTAACAAAAATATTCTTATTTTTTCTAATATTTTTAAAATGGAATATAAAATAAGGATGAGACGTTAGAGTTTTTTTTCTAGTTAAAGGATGGATGCTTTTTTGTTAATGAGATTACGTACGAAAAGATTCTTGTTAAACATAAAAATGTAGCAAAATTTAAACTTAAGGATTTTTGAGGGATTTACATTTTAGTTTTAAAAGAGGCAATTTTTGAAAAATCCCATTTTTGTTTTTAATAAATTTAAAATCACGACTTTACCGTAATCTGAGCAGGATGAAATAAGAATTACAGTCATAAAAAATGATTAAAATAGTTTTAAAGCTGTTGAGACATATTTTATGTTACTATATCATCTGGTTGTAATATGCAAATTTGCAAATCTTAAAACTTAGCTTCTCCATGAAGGCAGTTTAAGAAAGAACCTATTTTCACGGGAGAAACAACCCCGTTGTTTTGCAAATTTGCATATTACTTAAGCTAAAGTCATCCCAAATAGTGTTACTGTTGTTCTAGCTTAATTAAAATTTATTAAATAAGAAACTAATTTTAGTGTCATTATTGTGATCGATGCTTTTCAATTTCATCGAATCTTCAACGGCATGTCCGAAATATTCATAACAAAGAAAAACCATTCAAATGTCCACAATGTGATCGATGCTTTGGACAACAAACAAATTTAGATCGGCATGTTCGAAAGCATGAAATGCATGGCGGTCAATTGGACGATAAACAACTTTCAACAAATTCTTCAAATGCCGATAGCGGAAATGAAGCAACTTCTCCAGGCCTTTCATTTAGTGCCGCATCCCTTCTATCCCAACAAGCTCCTTTAACAGCCTTCGCCGGGCAAGTTTGTTGATTTAGAAGTGTGTAAGAACAATGTTGCTGCTTCAGAAAATTACTGTAGAAAAATATTATTGCTTGTTTAAAAATTATCTTTCATCATCTAATCAATAAAATTTCAATTCTAATTTTGCATATCTAAAAATTTATATTTCGTCTTTTTTTTTGGTACAAATCTTTCTTTCTTTTTTACATGTTTTTTGCATACTGTATCTTTTTTTGATGTCTTTGCTTTCATTTTTTTCTGCGGTTTCTATTTTTGCTCTATCAAAAATATATACTTTGCAATGATTCAATTTTCTTTTTTTACCAAATATTTTTTGAATTTTTTTTCAAAAAAATCAGTAATATGTACTATTTTTAAATTGTATTAAATGTCTAATTATATATCTTTAATATTTTACTTAGTTTGTTTGCCATTTATCTAACCATTGTTTTTTTTCTAATTCATTTTCTTTCATTTATAATTTAATTATAATTAATAGCAATATTGAAAGACATCTTTTTTTTGTGGTTTTAAAAGTTTGTGATATAAAAAATAATATTCTAAAAAAGTTTTTTTAAATAAACACGCATGTTAAATATTATCATAAATATTACTGTAAGATAATTCTTAAAAGTTAAATTACGGAATAAACATTGACAATGGGGATCAAAAAAATCTCGCGGATTAGTAAGGGATCGTTTTACAGTAAAAAGAATGATACCGTAATATATTACAGTATCTCTTTAATTACAAATTATTTTAACAAATTTTAAAAAAAAGTTATGGAATCGTAAGAATAAAAAACACATTGTTATAGTAAAATTGCTTTTTTTTTAAAATAAAAAATACCCAAATGTAGTTTTCAACAATGCTTTGCGAGATTTTTCTCAAACTCATATAAATTGGACCATGGCAATGAAAGACAAATTTTTTCTTCAATAACTTTATTGATTTCACTCTTTTTTAATACCATTTTGTACCTGCCATCGACTACTAATTGACCAATTTTTTCATTATTGTGTTTTGCACCAACATTGAAATATTCCGCTGTTGTTATTTTTTTGAGCTTGTCTTTTACGATTTTTAAAAATGGAAATTCCTGTTGATGCAAAAAATATTTGTCAGGGGTATGAAGATGCTGTAATAAATTTGTTAACAGATTTAAATGCTGCCACAACCTTATCGAAAATTAGAGAAATTTTTACAAGTTTTTATCAAAAATACACAATGGTGCCCTTGCTTTGGATTAAATGGAAAAAGTAAGACTTTTTGCAGAGATTTAGTGAGACAATAGCTTCAGAAATTCCTGTTTTAGAAGCTTTTGTATTCTGTAACAGCGACGTTTTTTGGGGGGTTTTTTTAAATTACAAAGTTACAGTATCCATCTAAAAACACAAATATATATTTTTAGGTATGAAAGAAATAATACATTTCCGGATTTTGATCAATCTCTTTCCCAAAGTTTTTATGATAAAGTAAAAAATATTGCAAAAGAAGTTTCATTTCATCATAAACATTTTAATGATAATAGAACTTGGCGGGTTTGGAATTATACTTTTTTTGGTTTAAAAATAATAACTAACTTTAGAATGGAAATTTTGAAGAAACTTTATTTTATGATTCATATTTTCGTGAAAAAGTTGCGGAAATTTCAAGACAAAAACCAACTACAACAAAACCAATCGAAAATATTTTAATATTTCCGAATGAATCGATGAAATATAGTGCCATTGTATTACATAGATATGAAAGTGAGTACCAAATAATAATCGAACAAAATATGCAAATTTTTTAGCTCAACCACTTCCATGTTCAGTACTTCGAAAATATCGAGCAGCTCAAGAAAAGCTTGAATATTTGTTCAATGATGAAACAGAGAATCTTTGGTACATGAAATTGGCAAAAGAAGAAAAAGATGTAAATTTTGTTATGAGAAGTATTGAAGATTATCTTGGAAAGCATCCATCTAAAAAAGAGATCTGGAATTTTTATATTGAATATTTGAAGAAAATTGATGTAAAAACTATGTTGACTTATTACTCTAGATACTGTAGGCTATTTATTGATGATCTTGAAGCGAAAGAAAAATATTTGAAAGAGGTTGAAAGAATTAGTAAAATTCCAGAGAATGTTTCGCCGTGGTGGATTGATTTAATTGAATTGGAGAGACAATTTATTTCGATCGAAGCTGCAAAATTGATGTTGGATAAATGCTTTGAAATGAATAAATTTGTGACAGATGAAAAATTTTTGGATTATATTTCATCATTTGGAAATGATAAACCTACAGTATACCATCCATTACCTCGGCTTCGACCTCCTTCTTTCAAATTTGATGAATTGAATGATCGATTTCTTGTGACTGAAAACCCAAAAAGCGATATGTATTTTTCTTCAGAAAATTCTCAAATTCAATTTTTTTCGGTACCATTTAATTTCATGAAATATATTCAAGCATCAAAAAATTATCCAACTTTACAAAAACTTTATCAAACCTGCAAATTCTTTTTCAACCAATCTGAAATTCCATTTTGTCATCGGTTAGGAATTTTTAATACCTGTAAGCCGACCTATTATGAACAATCTTTATTCCTTGATTTGGAGAATATAAATCATGCAGCTTTGAAAAATATTACTGTAACAAATTTGTTACAAGTTCTGGTGCCAAATGCTATGAATTCTGCTTCGGTATTACTTACACAAATTAAATGTGATATTTTAAATCTTGAACTTAAACGGCAAAATTTAACAGAGAAAGAGTTGAATTTAATTTCTGGAGAAAGAATTCAAACAGTTCGACTTGATCGGGTCAATGTGAAAAATGAAGAAAATAGAAATCTTTTTGTTGAAGAAATTGTTCAAAAATTTCCAAAAGCCTACAGATTCTTGTAAGAACCTTTCTGTTGGAGAAAAATACTTTTATGCATTCTGTAATTTATTGATGGGATTACCCTGATCAGGAATATTAAAGCAAGAAGTACAGATTCTCAAAATCGCCATTTCTGATCAGTGTTACCCTGTCATTAAATTACTAAATAATGTGCCTTTTTTATGCTAAATAAATTTTCAGGTTAGCATTTAAATCAAATATGTTTAATCCTGAAACAGCAGAAAAGCTGACAAATATTCAACGATCTCGAAGTATAATTTACTTTTCTATTGGAAATGCTCCTTCAACATTCAATGAAACATTTTTCACATTTATTACAGTAAGCATTTAATTTAATTTTAGAAAATTTAAAAAATAAAATGTTATTTTTGTAGAAATATGCTTTGCCACACTCAATTATTCGTGTTATTTATGATACTGGTGTCAACAATACATTTAAAGAAGAAATTTATGCAAAAGCTAAAGAGATTCTTCAAGATTGTAATATTTCAAATGTAAAAATAAAGTAAAATAAATAAAAATTCAATTTACTGTAATTTTTGTATTGTTATTTTAATTTCAAAAAAATAAAAGCAATTTCTTAAACAACTTTGTTCACCTTTAAAATGTACTAAACTTTAACAAAAACAAGGAATTAAATTAGAGACTGGCAGGGAACACTTTTTCCTTTTCTTTTTCCTTTTTTTTCTTCGTTACCGTAACAAAAAATTGAATTTGCGTATACTTTTTTTTACAAATTAACTATTTATCCTACCAAACGTATTTTTTTACGCTGATTCCGAATATGCCACTTTTGAAAAAGTTTTTTCTGAGAAAAATACCCAAAATTTGCATTTTTAGATGTTTTTTAATTTTTTGACCATCATCTAAGCCGATCTAAGCTTAGCGACTTATACCATTCGATAGCCCTTGAAAAACTGCATTTTAGCTTAAAAATTCAATCATGGGAAATCATGGGAAAAATTATGGCATTAATCGCAGAGCTAGATTTGTATAAAAAAGTGTTTAAAAAAAGTTGCAAAAAAGTGCAAAAACATTTTTCTCTCGACAAAAATGAACGCACCACGAAAGTTTTCACGACAAAAAAGTGTTCCCTTTTCTTTTTTTTCGACGAAGAATTTTTTCTTTTTGTAATTTTAAATCGTTATTTTCGGCATTTTAACTATTTTTAATAATTTTTTTAATCTTATTTTCGGTTTATTCAGGTTTGGAAGTACTTAGAACGAACAATAAAATAATTTTTTTCCAATTTTTATTTTTGACCAGCCTTTCCCTAAATTAAATCTCAAAAGCTACACTACTTCAAAAACTAATTAAATTCAAGCATTTCAAACATAAAAAATATTTATTATACGATTTACAAATAAAAAGAAACAAAACAACGGAAGGGTTAACAACAGAATGAGTTTCGGCCCTTAACCCCAGACTACTTGTGTTACACGTGGAGTTATAATTTAATTTAAAAAATGGATTTTGCCTTCGAAAAATGTAAAACTAATCAGGTGGGCCTCATCAGTGGAGTCCTGATCAGCTTTGTTAGTTTTAGAAGTAAAATAGAGAATGTAAAAAATAGTAACTTACTACTAAAATTATGTGTTTCAAGACACCGTCATGCATTGAAATTGTTAAAAAATCATAATTATATCCAATAATATTAATTCGTGGCTGCTCATCACTGAAACGTTTTTGCAAACTCAAACAAGCAAAAACTTTTCAAACAAAGAATAATCATAGAGTTTCATCTTAGCAAGATCAAAATCGTTATCAATCTTTTGTCCACGTTCTTGATAAAAATTCATAAATAAGATTTCCATCAATTTCACTTGCCTTTAATGAACCAAATTTTTGACGCATTGAAAATATAGTTCATTTTGTGTTCATTCCATTCAACGTAACCTTAAAGATGGATATTAATCAAATTGCGTGTTACAAAAAGGACAAAAACAACTTACATTTCCGCTATTCTGAAGATCTGGTAATTCGTGTAGATGATCAATTGGAACTATTTTTCACTTAATTTGTCCACTAAAGAATGTAAAAGTTGAGTTTCGATCAAGTTAGAGATATTAAAACTTACAAATACAATTTCTTCGAGATTTCCATACTGCCATTTTTGCTGAAAATATGAAGCAATTATTAATAAAACATTCAGTTTTAAAAATATAACGCGAAAAACACGCTTAAAGAAAAATGAATGGATTGCAAGAGGGAAAGCATTATTCGACAAAAAAGTTAATGAAAGTAAAATTTAAAAACAATAATAAATGAGAGTGCAGTAAAGACTATAATCACGGAAATAAAAAGGCAAATTAACACGGAACGTAATAGATTAATGCAAGCCAGGGTAAATAATAATATATTACTTGAAGAAAATCACCACGAAATAATAATGAAAACGCGAACGAAATGGACAAATACAAAAATAAGGCAATTGAGGAATCATACATAATTTTTGCTTTTATGTTGAAAATACTTTTGATAAATTAATTTTAATAATATATCATTTACCCTTTTAATTTAATTCCAAATTATTAGTTTCGTCAATGATGCGAAATAAAACGATGTTTAAAGAAAGCGATTCTTTTCATATATATTTTTACCGACTACAGTACACCTTCATTGACTTTTTAGAAATAAGATCGACAAAAACAATTTGCAAAAATTAAATTTTTAAATTCTTTTGTTTTGAACTTGGCAGTTCAAGTAAAGAATGAATCGCAATCATTTTTTAGATTGAGGCGGGAAGAAGATTCAATCAATCGATACAGGCAAATAAAAATGGCAGAACAAAAATGAATACAAAAATATATTTTAAACATTTAAAAAGTTAAAATTTTTTGATTATATATTTTTAGTTGATTTGAAAATTATCTTTAATCTGTCGAAATGGCTTCAAAGAGTCAACAAGCTGAAGAATTTGAGATGGAAGTTATGAATGAAGGGCGTGTGCTTCCTGGTGATGGAAATGTTGAAGCTGTTGTAAATGCCATTGATGAAGATGTTGAAGCTGCTGGTGTTGTTGTTGATGAAGATGTTGAAGCTGCTGGTGTTGTTGTTGATGAAGATGTTGAAGCTGCTGATGTCCTTGAGGAAGTCGTGGTTAATGTTGTTCGTCCCGTTGGTCAAAGTGGCAATGCTAAAGTTCAAGGAGGAGGAGGAAGAAGTGACCGAGTTGGACGGTTTCGTAGGGTATGGTATAATTTGTATTGAAAGCATTTCAAAATTTAAAATTTTCTAGGCAGTACGATGCATCCGAACATTTCAAAATCATACAACATCATTGATTGCCATTCTATATTTTGTAATTGGAGTGGTACGTCTTTTGTATTAAATTATTAAAAACGGGAGAAACACTTTAATTTAAAGCGATCGCCAGAGATACGCATCTAAGGATGTATTATAAGATTCTACGCGCATCATTCTTTAAGGGATACACAAAAAGTTAGCTACAGTATCTTTTACAACTATGTTTTATCACAATTTTTTTGCAATTTCTCAGCAGCATAAAAATCTAAATACGTCATTGAAATGAAAAGATTTCGTTTAACCTCGTTATAACGAGGTTAACATAAAACGAAAAACAAACGCATGCTTTCCCCAAAATATTATGTCAAAGCATCTTAAATCACACTATTTTAAAGGATCATTTCTTAGTATTTTTTATCCTCTCCGAATCTTGAGCAAGCGACGCGATATTCTAAAAATAAACCATCGCTGATAAAAAAAACACCGTAAACAACAAGCAAAACTTAAATTAACTTCTATCAAATGCATTTCATGTCCTTAACTTGAGAGAATGCGTAATAAACGAGGTCTTTTTTTCTTTTAGCTGCTTATTTAAAAAAAAGAAATGAATTAAAATCTTATAAGCTAGGTAGCCTAATGCAAATATAGTCTTGTTTTTAATATTACAGAAAAAAAACCTGAAATCATATATTATATAAACACTTTTTTAAACTAAATAATGTAAATTAACAATAAATCTGTTTAAAACTATAAACTTACAATTTAATTCATGCAAATTGATAAATTGATAAGAGAAATTAAAAAAAATAGAACTTGATAACGATTGTTGTTGTTTGATCCAAAAGAAAGAAGCTTAAAAAACGCGTCGACACGCGTGTTGCAAAATAAGATAGCATTTTGTTCCACGTTGCCAAAAGTTTTGTTTTGTATTTTTTATACCGTATTTTTAAAGATTATGTGCATCTTTTTTTTCTTAAACTGCAGCTTTAAAATTTAATACTTTTTTAAAATTTTTTTATATAAAATAATATCCGACATAAATTAAGAAAAGGCTATTTCTGTGTGATGACGGAATAACACAGTTAAATGATAATTGAATAAGAACATTTTTTGAAAATCATTTTTGTACTTCTTTTTGCTCTCATCAATGGCTTTGCAGAAGAAAAAAGCAATAGGGCTGAAAATTAAAGTGTTTCTCTTGTAGTAAATTAATGATAAGATTCACAAAAATAAATAAATATTTATAGGTTGCTTTGGGAGTTCAACAACATGTTGGTTTACCGGATGGTAAACCAACAGCATTATGCAATGAAACAATGGAAATGAAAAATTTGACCATTGAACTTCTTCCTTATTTGAATGGCACCCAGGATAAAAATACTACGGAAAAGCTATTGCAAATCCTCCACAACCATACTGATAAAGATCATGTGCAAAATGTATGTCGGCCTGCTTCAACTGTTGATTGGTTACCGGGATTGGCAACATTATTCACTGCTGTTTGGACAATGTCTGATTGTTTGTCATCATTTCTTACAGCAATGGTAACAATTCGATTACGTGATGCCACTGAACCAGTTTTTTTCCATTTTGTTATCATTTTTGTTTCATGAATTCATATGAAAAGATTTTAAAAAATATCATTAATCGTTTGTGAAAGCTTTCATGAAAGCAATGTCTCCTTAAAAAAAATGTAGCAAATTTATCTTTTTTCATTGTCTTCTCTGTGTAACATTGTGTTTAACTGTGTTTTATATATTTTTCATTGATTACAAAAGATGTTCTTTGTGTAAATCTTTACTATGATTTTGCGAATTCATGATTGCCATAGAAAAATCATTGTTTTGTTTAATTTTTGAATTTAAAAAATGATGTTATTCACTATTAATTTATTTGTATCCTCTGTCTTCAAATAAATTTGTATCTCTTTTCGCCTATTTTGCAAAATGTTTTTTCTTTAACGCTTATTTTTGTTCTATCTTACATACATCTTTAATCAAACCATCAATGAAGATTTATTTAAAAATTACAAGATTCAATCCTTATCTTCTACCGTACTTTTTTTGAATTTTCTAGATTTTTCTTGCTGTTGATTGAAGCAAAATAAAGAAACTGTGTTTGAAGTCATTTTTCCCATATTTTTTGTTACATTTTTTATCTAATTTGTCATCTTTGTCGTTATTTGATTTTGTTGTAGAATAAAAAAAAGGACGACAAATTATCTCGGTTAGGCCCTCACTAAAACGCGGAACGTGCTGAATTCCGGAACGTGCTACTAAAACGCGGAACGTGCTACTAAAACACGGAACGGGCCACTAAAACACGGAACGGGCCACTAAAACCCGGAACGTGCCACTAAAACCCGGAACGTGCTACTAAAACCCGGAACGTGCCGTACAAAATTTGGATTTTTGATATCCTTATCACCTGAGGTGGATTTTGATGGGGATTTTGAATGTGCCAATAATTAATTTTTGTGCCAATGCCGTCAGGGGAGTGCCAATGCCATTGGTGAAGTGCCAAATTTGCATAAATAAAATTTTTTCAGACAAAATGTGGATTATACTCAGAATTTTTTGCTGATTCTAGTGCCGTTGACAAAAATTTTTTTTGTGCCATTGCCAATGGCATGCCATGGCATGAAATTCTTTTTTGACGAGAAATCTCTCCCAAAAGGTTGTAGAAGCTCATATTTTTAGGGAAGAGTGTACAGACAGAGTAGCATCATTTGCACCCATATTTTTGGCATTTGGAACATTTCGCCAAAATGGCGATAACTTAAATTTGATTCAAGTAGGGCACAAAATTGGCATGGATTCTGAAAGCCTAGATATTTTTACACATAATAGTCGAAAAATATAGGCGTTATCTTCAAAACTGATAAAATGCCATAAATTTGAAAAATTTGAAGAATTTTTGGAAGTTAATGAAGATAAATAACGTATGAAAAATTTCTCAGCGATGATACGGTATCATCACTGAAAAAGAGCTGCAATTATAAATAAATTAAAGGGAAACGTAGAAATTAATAAAAAAAGATTATTCATCCAAATACAGTACCAAAAATGTTCTGTTACAAATGCTCATCGTTACTGTTTGTACCTGTTTGTCCAAAATACACATACATGAACTATGCATGATGCACATATAAATCATTGTAAAAAAGTTGAACAAACCAATCTTTTCAATGCCAGCCAGTGTTTTCGTGCCGCCACCGCCGGCGGCGCTGCCGGCGGCGGCGGTGGCGGCGGCGTCGGCGGCGGTAATTCAATTTTTGCCCGGCGGCGGCGGCGGCGGTGGCGGCGGTAATTTTAAAAAACACAAACACTGATGCCAGCCCACTCAATTGTTTTTCAGCATTGCCACACATTATTATTCTTAAAGTTTGTTTTTGTCAGAAAAATGTGTTTTAAAATAAATAAATTTAAATTTGAATATTTACCAAATTACCGTACCGAAACTGAAAAAGAGCTAAAGACTCAATATTTTTATTCATTGCTGCAACATGGGATCCGGCTTGGCATTTATTTGATACTTTATATTTGCAGGTATTATTTGTGGACAAAAGTTCTTGGATTTAAAGAACACAAATATCTGTTTTTTATTGGCCGATCATTTACTACACTTATTATTGTCACATTAATGTTACATGTTTTTACCATTATTCAAATTTTGAGAGATAATTGGAACAAAAGATTTTATGAAAAATATTTATATTTATCCGAAATTTTTGTGGTAAACGTTTCTTTATTTAAGGGTGTTTTTAAAAAATGTAAATATTTATTACAGCTTGTTGATTCGTCGTATATCAGACAATTGCATTTCAACTGGATAGAAAGATTTTCAGAAGATAATGATTTAAGAAAATATGCAGCATTGTTTATGTTTTTTATCGGCGATCTCTTTTATGTTGCCGTATGTGTTAATCTTTTATTATTCTTGGATCCACGACTTAAAAACAGCTATAATAAACTTGAACAATATCAAATATCTTTGAACAATTTAAATCCGACTTCAGAAGAAAAGATGAATCCGATAAATTTGTTAAAATTGATGAAACAAAAACAAAAATACTTTTCAATTTTTAAACGATTTTATTACCGTAAACTTTGTATTTTGATTAAAAAATAAATAATTCAAATATTTTTTTATAAAAATGTATGTTGAAAATGAGGATTTAAAAAAATTAACAAGAACAGGAAAATAACGTATCAAAAATTTCTCAGCGATGATACGGTATCATCACTGAAAAAGAGCTGCAATTATAAATAAATTAAAGGGAAACGTAGAAATAAATAAAAAAAAGATTATTTATCTAAATACTGTACCACAAATACTTTGTCACAAATGCACATCTGTACTGTTTTCATAAAAAAAAACCGTATCAAAAATGTTCTGTTACAAATGCACATCTTTATTGTTTGTACCTGTTTGTCCAAAAAACACATACATGCACTACGCGCAATGCTCATATAAATCATTGTATAAAAGTCTAACAAAGCAATCTTTCAAGAAAATATGCCAGAGATTTTTATGGTTTTTGGCGCAAATATGCCAGAGATTTCTATGGTTATGACATTTTTTTAGTCATCATTTTAATGTCAAATTGAGGGAAGGAATTCAGTTGTGTCTGTTGGTTTTTCAAAACATTGATAAAAAACACGTTTAAACTTTAACAATTTCAATATCGAATATGTACCGTATCACTGGACAAACACAGAAAAACGTCTAAAAAAAGAATATTTTAAATTTTCAAATTCAACATACTTTTTATTTTGGTATTTATTTATTGGCATACATTGGAAGATTTTATATTTATACAAAATTATTGAGATTTGAAGAAGAAAATTATTTTATTGGTCGGTTGTATACTGTTAGCTTAATTGTCATTTCTCTGATTTCAGATCCTTGACAGCATGTTCGATAAACTGTATCATTTAAATTGGCCCACCCGGTTTTGTGATGACAGCAATGCTCGATTTATTGCAGCATTATTTTTCTATTTTTTTTAAGTCCTATCGATTTTCCATTGTTTACCATTGTAATCGACATCTGTAACATATAAGACGGCGCTAAAGAAATCTTCCAACAACATTTTACAAAAGTATGATGTTCAAACCTCAAAAATCTCTGATGACACTTCATAAAATAAAAATTTTAAAAAACGGTTTTTAACAATTAACATTAAAAACCGAATAATTTAACTTGCTCCACCAATCGATTTAAAAATCAAAATATTTGGTTTTTTGATAAAAAGTTTTACATCTTTGAAACTTAAGCTAAAAATAAAAAAATAAAAAAGTATAAATAATATTGAAAACAATTTTGTAATTTACAAAATACTGTATTATTAAATAACAATTAATATTTTACAGTTTAGAATAATACTGTATTATTTATTTATTTATTAATAATACAGTGATTTTAATTCGACGGGACTCTTTTTTTACGGAGAAAGAGTCGACAGTCGGGGGAAAAAATGGCGTCCAATGTAAAAAAATCAACAAACAGCTCAATCGAAGAATGTGCCACCTCAACTTTAAACTAATCATAAATTGTCAAGCTATCATCTGAGTCAAATTTATTTCATCCTGAAACTGCAATAAAGCTGTTTTAATATTCAAAAATCTTAAAGTATATAATTTACTTTTTAATTTGAAATGCTCCTGCAACTTTCAACGAAACAATTTTTACTTTTATTAATTTTTTTAACCATTTTGTTAACCATAATCTTTAACCTTTAACAAAATAAAGAATTAAATCTCAAAAGCTACAGTACTTCAAAAACAGTCAAACATAAAAAATATTTATTTTACGATTTACAAATAAAAGACAACAAAGAAATAAAACAATAGAAGGGTTAATAAAAAGGTCAAGAAGTTTCGGCCCTGAACCCCAGACTACTTTTGTTAAACGTGGAGTTATAATTTTTAAAAAAGTTTTAACTTCGAAAATTATAAAACTAATCAGGTGGGCCTCATCAGTGGAGTCCTGATCAGCTTAGTGAGTTTTAGAAATTAAAAAAAGTTTAAAAGTAAAAGTAACGATAAAAATTGTATTTTACTATTAAAAATATGTGTTTTACCGTTAAACCATAAGTTCCATAACACAAGAAAGTTGCTCACTATCTTCGACGAAATTTGATAACCATGCCGAAGAAGGATTAAAGATCATTTCATAGAGTAAATCATAAAATTCTTGAATATTGAAAATGCTATCAATTTTTTCAACAAGTGCAGTTCCAGCAATTTCACTTGCTTCTTTGATTATTTCATATTGTTGTTCAGGAAGTAAATCACTAATCTTCTTATATGGCAATTGAAAAGGTTTGCCTAAAAAAGAAAGGTTGTTACATTAATCCCCAAAAGTAGCAACAAAAAAACGTACGAGTTTCAGAAACCAAAACAGAGATAATCTTTCGAGTATGAAAAAGCATGGATACCATTCCTTTCTTCCAAACCGATGGAATGAGATCAGGGATAATAACAAATCTTTGTTCAAATGGAAGATCATCAAAGAAATCTTTGTCACAATTAAAATCAGTTGCTTTATAAAGTTTTGATTTTGAAAGATCCCAAATCATAAATTCATGTTGTCGATCACTTTTTACATCACCATTATAAAGAAATTCTTCTAAGAAGCCATTGTAATGTTGCAAACCAGCTTTTCTGCAATTTGCAAACAAAGCTGGAATAAAACTTCTTGAAATATGATGAGTTTCTGGACGATCCAAATAGGTAATAATTTGACCACCAACCATTCCTTCCTAAACATGAGTATAAATAAAATAAGTGAATATAAGAAACAATTAAAGCTTACAACAACGATATGCTTCAAAGTTTTAGATAGAATCAAAAAATCAGCAGCCAAAAAAGTTGTGGCATTATCAAGATTTCGAAGTTCACGAGCTTCTTGAAAGACTTTTTCCATCATATTCGGAAATTCAGCATGTAGAAAATCTTGTAACACTTCTGCAACACTTCGAGCAACCAAACCAAGGCTAATACTTTTAAGCAGTTCTAAAAGTTTTTACGTAAGAAATTGGAATAAAAAAAGATAGAAAAAACTTACGACTAACATAAATACGACATTCAACAACATTTCGAAGGAAATGAGTAAGTTTTTGAAGATGACCTTTTACTTCAGTCTCTGAACCTTTAGAAATCTTGAATCTCATTCTGTTTTGTTTAGCTTCATCAAAATATGGAAAAAAATGTTGACTGTATTCACCCTGAAAAATAATTTTATTCAACCGAGGATATAAAAGGATAATAAAAACAAACCATAATCAAATTTTTGACGCATTGAAAGTACAGTTCATTTTGTTCTTGAAGACCCATTCCATTTAATGTAACCTTAAAAAATGTATATTAATCAAATTGTTCGTTAAAAAAGAGACAAAAACTTACATATGCATTCAAATACAGTTTCTTCGAGATTTCCATATTACCATTTCCTGAAAAAATTAAGTAATTATTGATCGATAATTTCTTCAAGTTTAAAAATATAAAGCAAAAAACAAAGTAAAAAAACGAAACGAATGGATTGCAAGAGGGAAAGCAAATTCTTCAAAAAAGCTTATGAGAGTAAATTTTAGAAACTTTAATAAACGAGAATGCATTTTTAAAAAAACGTTAAATAAATTAATTTTAATAATATACCATTTACACTTTTAATCTAATTCTAAATTATTAGTTTCATCAAGGATGCGTAATTAACGTATGTTTAAAGAAAGCCATTCTTATCACATATAATTATATTTTTAATAATTACAGTACACCATTACTTACTTTATACAACAACAGGGACTTAAAAACAATTTGCAAAGATTAAAACGAATTCTTTTAAATCATTCTCAAAAAAATTTTTGAAGCTGGCAACTGAGGTTGTCATTAAAGAGGAATTGCAATCATTTTTTAGATGAGGTAATCAATAAACATTATAGGAGAGAGCAATAATGAATACCGGTAAACAATTCGCAAAAAGAAACAAGGCAAATGAAAGATTAAAACTTTTCGTTAAACTTCAACTTTTTCTTTGTTTGGTAAGATGGAAGAATATTTCTTAAAAAAAAGGCAGAATCGAGCAGCTAGTGCTCCAACTATTGGAGCCGGATTAAATGGAGATGATGCAGAAAGTGGAAATGGCGGTGAAACTGGAGGCGTTGTTCGAAGAGAAGATCGGCGTCTGAAAAAGTTTGCAGATCGATATCATGATTTCATGAATAAGGTATTTTCATAGAGTAAAAACATATTATGATATAAATAAAAATAATTCTAGGGTATCAAAAAATTCAGAGAATACCAAATTCGACTAATCCCCTTCAATGCCCTTGGTCTTTTTGTTCTCGGATTGGTACGTTCTTTTATTTTGAGTTATATAACGGAAGAAACACTTTAATTTTTAAAATTACTTAAATTTTGTAAGGTTTCATAAACTTTTTTAAACTCAACATAACTTAAGTCACAAATTCCAGAACGGTTTGTTTGTTCACGATAGTATTAATTTCCTTGGTTTTGACAGAAGGTAATGATGATAAAATAACTTTTTTTAAATTCTTGCAGCTTTTGAACTTTTAATTGTTTTGAGGTTTCTATAATTGAATCGAATTCCACTTCCTAGTCTAATAGTATTCATTTTTTCTTCTTCTGATATTATCTATTTACAGTATTTTACGCGTTTGGTAATGCTTAGTTATAGCCGTAAAAATCGAGTTTTTAGTAAAAATTCAGAACAAAACCTCTCATTTACTTGATTATTCATTCATTTAAGGTGTACTGTTCAAGTGATAATATCCGACCGTTCTAACTGAAATTCTTCAAAGTTAATAGTTTTCCATAAATCAGTAATTTTTGAACAGTGTTATTCTAAAAATCTAGTACAAAATAATAGTGCAAAAAATTTAAATTAAAGTATACCTAAGCAATTCTGACAAAATTAATTTTTGCTTATATGACTCTTTTTGAACACTACCCAAAAACATAAAATCAAAAACTTACCAATAAGTGAGCATGTTCAACAAATAATAGAAAATTGATAGATTGTGTAGATTCATAAAAAGCAATAACTCATTTTTTTCTTGAATTGGTGGAGGAACCAGGCATTTGAATAAAATAAAATTATGAAATTCAATTCCAATTCTTTCAACAAATGCAAAGCTTGTAGGAACTTGATTTTCTCCATATGTAGTAACAGGTTTTGAATCTTCTAATGCTGACGTTGAATTTGAAGTTGTTGTTTTACCATTTGATGATGCCTCTTCAAGTGATAAAGATTTGTTACAATGTGGTTGATTTTCATCATTAATGTAAGTACCTTCTGATTCTTCTCTTTCTGCTTCAGAATCGGATGGAATATAATCAACGAATCTTTTATCTAAAGGCATAACCTTTTCAAACAAAGAATAATCATAGAGTTTCATTTTAACAAGATCAAAATCTTTCTTAATCTTTTGGCAGCGTTCTTGAAAGTAATTCATGAATAAGATATTGAATTTATAAGCATCTGAATCATCAAGTTCCATATCACAAGAAAGTTGCTCACTATCTTCGACGAAATTTGATAACCATGCCGAAGAAGGATTAAAGATCATTTCATAGAGTAAATCATAAAATTCTTGAATATTGAAAATGCTATCAATTTTTTCAACAAGTGCAGTTCCAGCAATTTCACTTGCTTCTTTGATTATTTCATATTGTTGTTCAGGAAGTAAATCACTAATCTTCTTATATGGCAATTGAAAAGGTTTGCCTAAAAAAGAAAGGTTGTTACATTAATCCCCAAAAACAGCAACAAAAAAAACGTACGAGTTTCAGAAACCAAAACAGAGATAATCTTTCGAGTATGAAAAAGCATGGATACCATTCCTTTCTTCCAAACCGATGGAATGAGATCAGGGATAATAACAAATCTTTGTTCAAACGGAAGATCATCAAAGAAATCTTTGTCATAATTAAAATCAGTTGCTTTATAAAGTTTTGATTTTGATAGATCCCAAATCATAAATTCATGTTGTCGATCACTTTTTACCTCACCACAGGATAGAATTGTAGAGTTTATTCAAGCTGAAAAGTTATTCTACAAAAAATTGATGAACAATATTTTAAACTTTAATAAACGAGAACGCAGAAAAGATAATAATCACGGAAATAAAATGAAGTTGTAAAAAGAAACGGGATTGATCTTAAAAAAGTAAAGGAGGTTCTTACGACAATACCGGAATATCTTTTGTAAAAATAAGCTTTCTACCATCTTTTTAAAAATCGTAATGTCAGAAAACTTTTGAAATAGAAAAAATGATTTGTTCACGGTTTTTGTTTGAGTGCAATGGTACATAGAGAAATGCAATTGATTACAAATTTTTGCACTACTTTTTTGATATCTTCTTTCATGAGATAGATTTTTTCAAACCACAGTTTCAATATTTTGTTAGCTAAAATATATTTTTAAATCATGAAAATATGCTTAGTACATTTTTCTAATATTTTAATTAGTCACTTTTATACTTATATGTCTAAAATACCGTATTTTAGGTCTTAAACATCATCTACTGCGAATATGTTTTTCAATTGTTACTTCAAAAAAGGTTAGAAACAACTGCTGATTATGAGTATTGAATATTAAAAGAAAAAAGGAACGATAATTAAGTCAAAACATTTGCTACGATATTATTAAATGAATCAAAACTATCAACATCCATTACATCAAAGAATCAACACAAATCATCAATAATGATATATGAAAAGCAGTGATAGAACTAATAATGTTATTCAAGTGTTGAAAAAAGTATTCAAGACAACGATTGTATCTTAAAATACTATAGATTTGATACTGTAGTTTAAGAAGATAATTATACTAAAAAATCATGTTCAACTATCCTGGATATTTTCAAGCTGCTTTCCTTTTTTTATTAGTGGGTAAGTTTGTTTTATTGTAGTAAAATATGTATATTGTACATGATGCTAATATATATTGCAAACAAAAACTAAAAATAAGAAAAAATGTTTTGTTATGGAAAAATGTTTTCGTCTCACTAATGTTAAAATATATATTAACACCTTCTTTCTCATACTGCAATTTATGCATCATTGCAATCACAATATGTATATATTAACACAATCACTACTACAATAAAACAAACATACCCACTAATAAAAAAATTTTTGAATACATAACATTATTAGTTCTATCACTGCTTTTCATATATCATTATTGATGATTTGTGTTGATTCTTTGATGTAATGGATGTTGATAGTTTTGATTCATTTAATAATATCGTAGCAAATGTTTTGACTTAATTATCGTTCCTTTTTTCTTTTAATATTCAATACTCATAATCAGCAGTTGTTTCTAACCTTTTTGAAGTAAATTGAAAGACATATTCGCAGTAGATGATGTTTAAGACCTAAAATACGGTATTTTAGACATATAAGTATAAAAGTGACTAATTAAAATATTAGAAAAATGTACTAAGCATATTTTCATGATTTAAAAATATATTTTAGCTAACAAAATATTGAAACTGTGGTTTGAAAAAATCTATCTCATGAAAGAAGATATCAAAAAAGTAGTGCAAAAATTTGTAATCAATTGCATTTCTCTACCATTACATTTTACGAAAAAACATCATTTAATCGGTGGACATGTAGCAAAGGGCATAATTCGGATAAACTTTTTAAAGAAGATAGATCCTAAGATCTCTTTTCTGTGATGGATTCTCAGCTATCATCGTTCTCCTGGGCAAGGCTGATTTTTTTTTCTACAAAAACGATATATCATGGTTTCATTTTGCCAAAGTTATCTTACAGTAAAAATGTTATGCATAATAACGTTGTTTAGTTTGCAAAAAAGATGTTTCTTTGATATGCATCCTCATGTTGTGAAAATAAAATTAATGTAAAGAAAAAGCATTTGTTCGAAGCGCCAAAGAGATTACAAGTACAAGTGCCGGGAATTCTTTTCTTTCTGATCTAACTGAACCGTATTCTCTTTTTTTAAACTTCCTTCTTTTTAAGCTCCTAAAGGTCACTTTTTAAATTTCTCTATCAAATATGTTGGATTTAAATTTGTAAGGAGTTTAATTAATCAGTCATCGCTGTTCTTTAAATAAGAATCAGTTTTCCAAAATTTTCATAACTTTTGTAAAAATATTAATGTTGGTTTCTTTGTTTGAAACATGACAAAATGCAAATATTATACATTCTATTCTTAGTGTTCTTTTTTTATTTATTCTCTGTTTATATTTTAAAGGTTTAAATTCATCGCAAAGAACGTAATCAGTTGTTGTAATTTTCTTGTGCTTACTCATATCATACGGTCATAATGCAAATTAATCCAAAAGTGTTTCTTCCGTAGTTATAGGGGTTGCTTGCATCAAAATCGAATTACTCTTTTCAGGTTGCACTTGGAATTCAAGAAAATATTGGAACACCAAACGGAGATATTCCATCATTTTGTACACAACTGAATCAGACAAAATCGACAATTGAAATTCTCTTACTTAAAATTCCAAATTCTTCAATGAATGAAGAAATCCTTCAAACGTTAAATGTATTAAAGGAACAAACTGAAAATATTACAGATGGAATGAACGAATTCAAAGTATGTGAACCCATTTCAATATCCAAATGGTTAGCAGGATTTGCAACATTGTTCATTGCCTTTTTGACAATCAGTGATACTGTAACTTCTTTTATTACTTTGGTAACAACTGTACGAGTACATGAAGATTTATTATTACAAGATCGACGCAAAATTTATTATACTCTGTTGTACACGTCGAGTTGTGGTGCAGCTGGAACTTTTCTTACCTTGTTTGGAACTGCCAAATTTTTTCACCTTTTACCGGATGGTGAGTTCTAAATTTTTACATCGAGGTTTTCCTTAAGAAACCTTTATTTATTTTTCATTTTAATGTTTCGTGTAAATACAAAATTCAATGTCATGAAAAACTTGTATTCCTTTTTAAAGTCAAAAATGCTATTCAAAAAAGATAAAAGTTATAAAATTTTTTTGTTTTTTCCAGTATAAAAAACATGAAAAAACAAAATAATGATTGGGCCTGCCTAAACATTTTAAAGATTAATTTATTTGCAAGAAATAAATATTGTACTAATTTATTCATAAAAATTAAATATAAAAATCAGTGAGAAAAAATTTGAAAAGATTACTGTAAAAAAAGAAGAAAAAACGCATATTTTTTAAACATAAAAAGCGCGTGTCTTTGTTTCTCTGTTGCCGATAGAACCCTTGTCTAAACGACGTTTTGCCAAAACAAATAAAAGCTGGAAAAATATTTATTTTTGAACGAACTTTTTGTTTGTTTCTTACAAACAATTTTTTTGGGAACAAATAAATTTTGGAATAAAAAAAGAAGAGGGAACGCACTCTTTTTTTCAAGTTTTGGAAAGATTTTCGGATCCAAGAAGATTCTGAAGTCCCACCCGAGTCCACCGTTAGGCAGGCCCATATGATTTGCACTGGTTGAAAAAAATAATCATAAAGGAAAATAGTTGAAAGAGAAAAGCAATGATCAAACAAAAAGTTAAACGTTTTTTTCGCTTCTAACTGTTTCAAACATTTTAAGTTTTTCATGATATTTCATTAAAAAAGTGTAACTTTAAATATTCAAATTATAGAACCCCCGCCACACAGATAATACTGTATTTGTACATAATATATTATATTGCCATCTGCTTTGTACATGTGAAATGGATATGGTACATTTCAACTTAAAATCATTACTGTGAAAAGTGTTACTGCATACCAGATTGGATATAATCATATTCCATGAAGAATGAAATTAATAGAACACTGCCGATCAAATCATTTAATGAAAAATAAATAAAGGTTTTTTAAAAAAGTAAACACTAAATTTTATTTTTTAGTTTACTTCGTTGCTGGTTTCGCCTTTTGTTCAATTTTTTCAGCTGTGAATGCCAATGGGAAGATCTACAAATACTGTCTTACTGCTGGGATCGATAAAACGCTAAATCTCTTGAGATTTCAAACTGGCTATGTCTGTATCTTTGCTACTTATTTTTGCTTTACAAAAACATTTGAAAAGCATGGTGAAGCAATGGGTGTCTTTGCAGGTTTTGTTACTGTTTTTCCACTTTATGCATTTTATAAGAATTTTAAAGCTAGGCCTTTATTACATCAAAATTAATGTCACGTAAATTTATGTTTTTCTAATAATATTAATAAATAATCTTTGTTTTTCTAATTTGTTATAATATAAATAAATATTTTAATTCAAAATGTAGAAGTTCTCACAATCAACTTTCTAGTTTTTTTTGAAAAAATCTCAATGAAACACAATTTCGAACACCATTTTTACTACAGAGTTCTAGTAAGCTTTGTAGATCGATTCTAAGGTTAGTAATATTCGAAGTGGTAAAATAAATACCTAAAAAGGTTTTTAAAAGTATATAATACGTGATAATTGAAACTATTTTAATCTGATCAAAAAATAAAGAAATACTTGAAATAATTTAATGAAAAATGATAAAAATGTAGAAATTCCCTCACTTTTTTGAATCAAGAGGAAATTTATTGTAAAGTTTTATTATTAAAATTAATTTTTTAAATTTACACGTTTTCTTGTAAGATCTACAGTAGTATTTAACCGGTCGACCGGCTACCGTAACACGAGGGTCAATTTTGAGGAAATATTTTTTCTTAATTTTTTTGAGGAGATTTTCTTCCTCTTGTCTAGGGGGCACAGCCGTCTCTTTTTTTTCAAAAAAAAAGAAAAACAAGTGGCAGAAAAAAAAAATCGGGGGGTGACCTTAAAAAAAGTTGTCCGAGTGGAAGAACGCGCGCGTCCAACGAGCAACAGAGAAAAAAGGTGCATGGCTCGATTACAGCCGCGGGTAAAAAAAATATTTGAGTCAGCAAAAATTTGGGTTTTTAAATAAAATAAATTAAGCAACACTGTGGTTTATATTAAAAAATTATTATTACGCCGGACACTGTATGTATTCATATTAAAATTTATGCAAAAATGTGAAAATTATTATATTTTTTGCGATTAAAATTTTTTCAATCAAAGTACAATAAATGTTTTTGGTGTAAAATAAATCTTCCATTTTCCTTAAAAAATTGTAAATTTTTTTTATTTCCGTAATCATTTTTTTTTTCTTCGACCAAACTATAATAAATGTCTTGGTTGTTTTTTTGTTTTCGTCAAAAGTCCTTCTTATAAAAAACTTGAAAGTTTATTTATTCCATATAGTTTAAATGTTAAAAAACAATTATTTAATCTTCTTCACAATCATCATCATCTTCATCCGTATTTGCTTCTTCTTGAGCTTGTGCCGTGATAATCAGGGAAGTTAAATTTCTAATTAAAATTTCTGTAGTTTTTAAAACTTTTTTTGCAGAAAATTTAAATAATGGTGAATCTGGTTCCAAGGTATTTAAATAAAGTTTGTGACAGCGAATTTGATCTTCAACTGCCTTTCTCTTTTTTGTTGCAGCCATATTATCAATAATACCATGCATTTGTTCAACAGTTGTCCAAATTCCTCCATTTTTTTGTAATTTGTTATAAGCTTCTTGAGCTTTGCGTGATTTGATTGCTGCATCTTTCTGATCCTTCTCTTTCTTTTTCAGAAGACGCTCCCAAAAAGCATCAGCAAGAGCTTTTTCATCTTCCGCTGCAGCAGCTTCAAGGGAGGAAGTTTCGCTCATTGCTTCTTTGATAATCTTTTCTCTATCGGCTTCATTTTTAGATGCAAACCAGTCAAAAGTTTTGTTTACTTTTGATTGTAATTTGACTTCTCGTCTTGCAATTCTTTTATTTGGTGCAACAGAATAATCGCTGCCCACGTAACCAAAATTTGATTCACATCGGCGATTTCCTCGAGGAACAGTTCTTAAATCTTGGGTCGTTTGATAATATTCACCGCCTTCCAAGTATGATGCAAATTTTGTTTTGCAATATGGAAGTAAAGCTGCTGAAACAGATTCAATTGCATCAGAGATAATTTCAGGATATAATGGTGTAACAATATCAAGATTCTGAAGATGGGCTTTACTTTGTGCAGTTGCTTCTTCTGCATCTTCAAAATCTTCAAATGGAGCATAACCATACAAAAATAGCATTGGCTCTTCAACAGTTCTTTCCAAAAATTCGATAAGTGATTTTGCATGTTCACTAAGGCTATTAATACTTTGGGAATTTTCAGTCAAACGAGTTAATGGACCAGTTACAAATGCATTTAAAGCTGCGAGAAGATGAAGTTGAGAATATACCAAAGGATCTTTCAAAGCAGCACCAATATCAATTTTCGCATCATGCATTTGCGTTTTATGTTCTTCATAAAATTTTATAATATCATCATATAAATAGAAGACAGCTGCACCAATGGAGAACAAAATATTGAATCTATGTCCCTTAAAATCGGGAATTTTTGCATATTTAATTTTGTAATGTTCAACATATGATCTCCAAGCTTTTGCAACATCATATTTGGAAGCAGCCCGTCCTCCCAAAAATCGAGCAAGTTCTTGGAGTAAAACAAAAATCAAAGGTTGTTTAACTTCATCATTATTTGTGTAAGTTTTTTCGTGTTCCAAAAAACTTTTTACAACAACAGGTGTCATATTTTGTAAAATGTGAAGCTGGCAGTAAAAAGAATTGACTTTAAGCAGATCAGTTTGTTGTTCATCAGTAAGTTGATCCCAATTTTCATCATTCGATGCAATCAGTTCTTTTAGTTTTGGAAGTTCATTTGCAAATTTCTTATTGGTACTAGCCTGATCGGTCATTAAGTTATTCAAATTCATAATAAACATTTCCCAATATCGACATCCTTCATCCGAATCAAGTTGTTTGACTACTTTCTTCAACAAATCAACCATCGTGGTACAAGATTTATCAATTCCTTTTAACGTTCCAAGTACATATTCCCTGGCTTGATTTGATTCATCCACCGTATAAAGAACATAATTATGCAAAATTTCAGCATTTCTAATAGTTTCATCTGTACATAATGTTGTTGGAATATTTCGTAAGGCAGATTCTTCAATTACTTCACGAAGATGTTGTAAATTTAGTGCCTTTGCAAAAAAGCTAACATGTGCTACAGTACTCGCCGATGGAACCGCATTTGGTGTCTTTCCCAACATCTTACAAATACTATTAATTGCTGGACCAACCGTTTTATCACGAATTCCAAGTGTTTGAAGCTCTGCTACTGCAAGATAAACTTCAGGCAAAAATTTTCCATTTTTCTTTAGTTCAACTACAGCACTTTCCAGATTACGTTCTTCAATTGTCTTTGTTAATTCTGCAATTTCACCTTGAAGAAGTTTAATATTTTCTGCATCAATTTTTCTTTGTTCGTTGGCATTTTTAAGTTGAATATCATAATCAACACATTTTTGATCAAATTCTTCTTTCAAAGTGTCAATTTTTGTTTGCAATTCTTGTTCCTTCTTTTCACCACTTTCTGTTAACCGTTCTAACTGCCGTTTTAAATTATACAATTCACTTTGAGTCGCAGTTAGTTTGTCTTGTCTTTTCTGTGACTTATCATTAACATTTTCCAATTCCTCTTTGGTATTTTTTAACGTTAATTCCAAGTCCCAAATTCTCCTTTTATCGGTTACATGTTTTGGAGTTATCGAAGAGCTTCTTGAAGAAGTAGGTAAATTTGAATCTGCAGCATTGAAAAAATCAGATGCAACCTTTTTCATGGAAGAACTGGAAGATTGTTTTTGAAGTTTTGGTATTGTTGGTGAATTATTATCCTGAAACTTGGATTTTTACAGAAGTTTTATTTTATCAATTTACCATTTTTAAAATTTTTGCTGGAGGAGGTTGATCTGATTCTTCTTGTTCCTTTTCGACTGGATTCGGAATTTTTTTCGGGGCACTTGAATCAATGGCGCAGATGTCATGTTCAATATCATAATATATTACAATCAAAGTATCTTTTAATGGCACTTTTGAGTTTGGATTGGTTGCAAAAAACACCTTAAAAACATTATTTTTCAGATGATGGCGTTGATAATGTTTACCTTTTTAATAATTTTGTTACCAGCTTTTGAATAATCTTCATGGATGGCACTGTAACATTGTGCTTGTGTTGAAATATTAGAAACTTTGGATTCCGTTGCTTTTAAAATATTGTCATTCAAAGTTATAATGAATTTCCTCAAATGTGTGTGGCCTTTCCATGGTGTAAGGTTATCTTTATAAACTTTTGACATATCAGTGTCTTCAGTGGGTAAGTACAATAAAACATGTCGTCCTTTTACATTAGGTACTGTAATTAATGTAGGCAACGGAAGCACATTTAAATTATTCCTGAAATATAATTTTTTGAGTAAAAGTTAAAGGGGTTCAAGGACTAACATTTTCAGCGCCGCTCCAGGGCTGAAAATGTCGTTCTTAGTAAAAATTAAGTTTTGATATTACATTTTAGATCCATTAAAAACGAGATTAAAGAAGTAATCATTTGAATATTCTTTTGTTGAACTTGATGCACCCGAATCATTTGGATTAAATAATCTTTGCGACGCTTGAAATTGCTGAACTTCTGGTGTCGTTGTTTCAACATTTTCTTGCTGTCTCGGAAATTCAAATGAGTTCGGTAAGATTTGTTTTGCAGCTTGTTGTAATAATTTTTGTTTTTCTGAATGCCGATTTTCATTAAAAGAATTATCAGCAGATTCGATGGAATTTTCGTAAGCTGCAATATCTATAAATATATTTTTAGTTATTACATTTTTAATGCAACGGTAATGTATAAATTTAACTAACGAAGTGAAAGGGTGGAACTTGAGCTATTGGATGAAATTTGATTTTTCCATCGGCTTCCCTTTTGCTTCTCTTCTTCAGCAGTATCACTTAAATTCTTCGAAATTCTCGAACAAAAATCTTTGGTTGATTTCCCACCAAATTTTTCTTTTTGTGGGCATTTGTCATATAATTTAACACAATTTTTATGATCTCTAGCTGCACTTGAAGATTGAAAAAAATGCTGATCATTGGAATGATTAGAATTTGCATTCAAGTTGAGATTTTGAAACTTTGAATCCAATGAATTTTTAAGTTTTTCAGGTCGTTCATTATTAACTTCTTCTTCTTGAACATTTCCTCCACCCAGTAGTAAATCATGCGCATGTATCGTACACCTTTTACCAATTCCATAATATTCCAATGATTCATATTCATCAAGTGGATGTCCCCCATATGATAAACTAATTTCACAATTTGGATCAATTTTACATTCTTGATAGATTTGTGATTTCAAAACAGAAATTGAAGTTTTTGGGGTAACAAAGAAAGGATGGCTTTCTGTATGGTAATCAGCAATAACTTGAAAATCTTGCGATACTCGACGATCTTCCTTTGCATCAACATTTTGGGGTTCGTTGTCGACTTTCTAAATAATAATTTTATAAAGTTACAGTATAAAAATCACATTTAACTTTTAGACTTACTGTATACAAAGAAATTGTTTTAACTTTGATAGTGGAAAAATTATGAATATTTTGATCAGCAAGACTTTCGTTGTCTTTCAACAATTTTGTACCATTGTAAAAATTGATAACGGTAGGATTTTGATGAGCGGCTAAATATTTGTAAAATCCAAGTTTTAGATCAGAGATGCGAGCATTAATATGACATTTCAACCAAACTTTTATTTTGTCTTTAACAAATAATACGGTAAATGCATGTTCATCATTTTCAACATTTGGATCAATATATCCATTATGCACAACTTTATTCAGTGCTGGTACGGTATTCGTTGCCAAATATCCAAATTTGGAAGAATTTTTGCAGCGATTCAATTTCATATGATGAAGTTTCAGATGGAGTTTATCAATCAAAGAAGAAGGTTGTTTTAGCATTTCATTTACAGTAAACCCTGCACGTTTTCGAGCTTTTCGAATCAAGTTCCTGATGGTGACATAACATCTGTGATAAAATGGGGATTTGAGGAGGAATTTTGGAGGTGAGTTTTTTGTTGAAACAAACTCATAATGTCCAGAATGATAAACTTGAACAAAATTCATGATCGGTAGTTCATCAACATCCATTGTTGGAGCTAATGCAAAAGTTGTATTACGATGGTGAAAGAATTGCGGTGAAGAATTTTTTGATTCCGGAAAATCAATAATTGGTTTGCAAGTTTCCGCAGCACCATTACTGCTTAGTAAAATTTCAGATGATGAAGATGATTGAAACTGAGGAGCTAAATTGCAAAAATGTTTTAATTAGGTTTTAAATATTATTATAAAATTGCTCACAGGTCTCAACGGCTACAGTATCATTTTTATTCTTTTTGTATCGGTCCGATTCCTTTTTGAATCGGGTGAGCCGCCGATTAGGCTGTTCTTCATAAGATTTGTAAAGATACATTAGTATGAAAGCAACCTAAAATAATAAATCTGTTAAAGTATATAATTGTCGCGTGTACCCAAAAAGATTTACGGTAACGATAATTTGAAGTGATTTCACTTCAAAAAAATTAACAAACAGTCTTTCGTTGATCTATGACAATTTTCGTCAGTTTCGATTTTCTGCAGCCGACCATTAAATAAAGCTCACACTAAAGACTAAAATGTTTTTTTTTCTATGGACCACACGGCATGGCACCTTTTTAAGATCTATTGCGTTTTTTACAGCTTATTCATCCAATTCCTTCTTCGAAAGCTTTTTCATCGCCACATTAAAACAGATGTTTTTTCTTCAAATAAAACAATAAAAAATTTTGTTTTTGTTTGTTGGGTCAAATTTCTAAACAGCGTCAAACAAGCAGGAACAAATAATTGATTAACTGTGTAAATTAAAATTTATTTATAACTGTTGAACTTTATGGATTATTGCAATAAAAATTCTTTATGTTCAAAATTTTCAGTAACATCACATTTATATCACATCAATTATAAATTATATTGTAGAAAAAAAACATTTTTTTAATGAAATAATCTTAATTTTTTTTCCCAAGAACTATTCTTGAATTAATTTAATATAATTTTCACATTTTTGCATAAATTTTTATACGTAATAATAATTTTTTAATATAAACCACAGTGTTGCTTAATTTATTTTATTTAAAAACCCAAATTTTTGCTGACTCAAATATTTTTTTTACCCGCGGCTGTAATCGAGCCATGCACCTTTTTTCTCTGTTGCTCGTTGGACGCGCGCGTTCTTCCACTCGGACAACTTTTTTTAAGGTCACCCCCCGATTTTTTTTTTCTGCCATTTGAAAATAAAATGCGCGGCGTAGAATCGCCATTATATTTCGACTTCTGAATTTAAAAAAAAACTAAATACACCATTAGATTACGAACATCTTGAGCTATCCAAATATATAAAACTTATATGCTAAATCTAAAATTTATTTTTTACGCTGTGCCCGCTACTCTTGTCTATTATTAACAAACCAAAAACACAAGCACGCGCACCCCGCGCATCGAAACGAGACCAGAAAAATGTGAGACGATGTCTGGCAAAATGTGTCAAACGTCAAACGCGTTTTGCGGGAAAATTCAAATCTTGCAAAAGAAAAAAGAACAAATTTTTTGTTTTTTCAATAGCAATTTTCACAGATTTTAGCTATTTTTACACCAAAATTAACGTTTCTTTATCATTTTTATCGTTTTAAAACATTTATTAAAGATTTATTATACACGCTTATGCTTTATAAACTATTTTTGTGTTGATTTTTAAAGAGAAATGAATAATTTATTGTAAATATTCCTTGTTTTGCCGGAAATATTATTGCCTCTGTACGCATTTAATACTTTAAACCTGTTTTTATGCTTTGTAGATTGTTTAAAAATAATAAATATTTGCAGATTCGTCTTGATTCTAAAATGTATACCAAAATTTACTATAAATTTTAACAGTAAATTATCTTTTCATATACAATGCCTTCATTTTTCCATTTTTTACGAAGTGCGACATGGCGGATGATTCCATCAGCAATTGGTGTTGCTGATTTTTATAATAATAATTCATCATCAATTACAACTCAACATAATTCTTCAGAATTCCATAATTTAAATTTGAATGAAAGCAAAAAATCTCATATCTGTCACCATCAATTTTCCAGTGAATATAAAAATAACTTCAAATTCGAAAAGCAATCAAAATCTCATTTGGCCGAAAATTTAAACAGTTTATCCAGGAGAGATAATTCTTTTTTGAATAAACTACAAGAAACAAAATTAGCTTCCTTTATTCAAACATCTTTTCCTTCAGCAGAAGTAGCATCAACAAATTATTCACCCCCTCGTCCAAGTACATCAACTTTATCTCTTCATATCAGCAAATATGAAGCTGATATTGAAGCTGAAACATCTGGAGAAGTAATATGGTTTTATTTTAGTACTGTACAATTTTATATTGTTTTTTAGAGTTTATCTGGCGACACAAATATTAACAAGCATGCGTTTAGTTTATCAGATTCATCAAAACAACTTCTAAATGTAAAAAATAAAATTCATTTTTTATTCTAATCTCACAATATATTTTGTAGGATCTTTTTGAATTTCCGAGGCAAGAAGAAAATAAAGAAGCAGCAACGCCCGAAATTCAACAATTTCAAGCCTCCCAAAAATTGTTCAACCCGAATGCCATTAGTCCGCCACCTTCACAGTCAAGGCCTTGGGTATCACCTTTCAGAAAGTACATTCCTGAGCCTGCACAAGTAATTCATAACTTGAAGACTGCAAATTCCCAGTTGGAAACACAAATCGATGAAAAGCAAACGTTGATTGAGCAATTATTACGAGAAAATCAAATGCTTAAAAATGAAAAAGAACAAAAAGAACAAGATTTATCGAAAGAAAACAGAATGCTTCAAACAAGAATTAAAGTATTGGAAAAAGAAAGGCTTTCATTCAAGTCAGAACGTGATGAACTTAAAAGTGAAATTAGCAGACAAAAGAAAAATTTTAAACAAAATGAAAAGCGTCGATCTGCAAGCCAGGATAAGAAACCTTTTGATGATTATACAGATGATGGAAAAAGAAGAATAGTAAACAGAGTTTGGGAAGAATTGATTGATCGATGGGGTGATGATACTGCAAAATATATTATTGATAAACTAAATCATCAAAAAAATGAAAAAGAGGCTAAAATGTTATCCCCTCTGGAAACTCTTCATGTTATTAAAAGATCGCAAATGACTTTTAATTCGTTCAAAATAATGATCCATGAACTTAAAACCCTTGGTATCAAAAATAATATATTTTCAAGTTATTATTCTGTTTTGAAAGAACGACAACGCATTACACAAAACTTTAAAACTGAAATTAAGAAAGTCAAAATGCGAGCAAACGCGGATTCACCATTAACTGATGTCGATGTCATTTTCCTTCAAGAGCTTGAACATAACTTTCAACAAAAAGTGGACGAAACTTGCAATGCGGGAAATTATAAACCCCGTTATTACAGAGGACAAGAAGAAATTTGGTGGTGTCTTATGGCAGATAAAGGAAAGGACATTTCAAAGCTTGTAGCCGTTTATGGCAACACAAAGAGGCCGATTAATTCCCCTTTTAATTTATTATACTTGTTGATGTATGCAATGGATGATTCACAATTTAACATCGAAGCAGCTTTTAAACTTGTTTCCAGTGGCCTCAAAGGAATTACTCATCTTATTGTAACGGAAAATGGCATTCAACGTCGGGTACCTGTTCGTTTTTTCTTTAATGGAGACTACAAAATTCAAAAAGGTGCGGGCGGAATTCGAAGTGGAAGATGTAAAAATCCTTGCGTCAAGTGCATAAGCCCGGAAGATACAACTTTTGAAAAGTTTAATATGAATGCTCCTCTAACATCACGAGAAATTAAAATTGATAAGTAAGATTTGCCTTTTAGTTTTTACTCTATTATCTGACATTTTATAGAGCCATTTGCCAAGATCACTTGCCCGTGTTTGATTGGATTCCCTATTCCCACTACATCCCTCCTCCTTTACATTCTACAATGGCATTTGCGGGATACTTTTTTGAATTAATTTTCGACATTGCAATGACCATCGATGCAAAGAATTCAGAATTTGAATCTGTTGCCAATGTTTTGAAAAGCAATCAACTTAAAATTTGGAAGAAAAGGCACGAAAGTTTAGCAGAATTAAAAGAAGAGGTTCATGCAATCCAAGATTATATAAATTGTTTTGAAGAGTTTGAACAACGACAACCCTCTGAATACCTTGAATCCTGCGGCTCCCCTTCATGTATTTCAACTATTGTTGGAGCAAATGTTCCATTTGAACCAACTGAACAATGTGATAAATGCAATGAATTGTTCCATGAATGCTGCATGTGGTACAAAAAGTGTCCTGTATGTACCTCAACAAGACCGACGCAGGATCAAAGTTTAAGCAAAATTCAAAAAGAAAAAAGTCTCGTCTTGGCAGATTTAAAAAAAATGGAGCATAAAATTGAAGCAGAAGAAAAAGAAATTAAAAAATTTATTTCTGAAAATAAGTTGGGACCTGTTGCTCAGGAAGTGGAAAAAGTACTTGAAAAAAATGGCGGCACAAAAAAGGCATTCTTTCAAGCCTATACTGGAGGTCAACTGACAACAATGGCAAGCAAAATTGACGATATCACAACCGCATTACCAGCTGAGTTAACGGAAAATGAAAGATATCAACATATTGTTACAGCTATGAAATTTTTTTATCAAATTAAGTTATTGATGATGGGAGAAAGTTTATCAGATGAAAGGATTGGCCGCATTGATGAAAAAATGCAACAATTTGTTGAACATCTAAAAACAAATCTTTCTGATCTTAAAGTTAAACATAAAGGACATTATTGGATTCTTCATGCTCCAGAATTTATTCATGAATTTGGTTTTGGTTCAATGTTTAATGAAGAAGTTGTGGAGAATGGCCATAAAGTTATTAATATTTATGACAGAAGGATCAAAACCAGAGATATCGAAAAGAGACTTCAATATTTAATGAAATGTACCCGAGAAGACAATGTCATTTTTGATAGAGTAAACTTTGAATGAATAATATTTTGACCTTGTACATAAATTGTAAATGTCTTGTCGAAAATTAGTTATATTTAACAATGATTGATATTCAACAATGATTAGTATGCATAATAAATCTTTAATAAATGTTTTAAAACGATAAAAATGATAAAGAAACGTTAATTTTGGTGTAAAAATAGCTAAAATCTGTGAAAATTGCTATTGAAAAAACAAAAAATTTGTTCTTTTTTCTTTTGCAAGATTTGAATTTTCCCGCAAAACGCGTTTGACGTTTGACACATTTTGCCAGACATCGTCTCACATTTTTCTGGTTTTTTCTTCAAAAAAATTCGATGTGCCCGAGTTTGATTTCCGTTATTCTAACCACTCGGTCATGCGCTTTCACTTACAAAAACAAATGACATTTTCTTTTTTTTTTGTTTTAAAAAATGTTAAATTTTTTACAATTTTATTAAAAATAATTGTTAAGAACATAAAAATAAATAGTTTTTTTCATTCTATTAAAGATAAATATTAATAAAAAAAACACTGAATAATTGTAAAAAAATTTTTGATTAACATTTTAAAAAGAGTGGAAAAAAGTGATTAATTTAGAAAATTTGTTGAATTTCTTATTTGATTTCCCTACTTTTATTGGCATCAGAGTTTTTGATTTCACTGCTTTTATTGACTCCAACCCAAATTAAATAAACTTTGTATATGTGCAAGTTTTTGGTGCGATTTCCCGACTTTTATTTAGTACACTGGCGTTAGGGACTGTCCAGATCTGACGTCGGGTAAAAAGTCAGAATTTTGAAACCCCCCTCCCCCCAAATTGGGTAGCGTCAGATTGGGCAAAACCCCCCCTCCCGTCAGATAAATCGTCAGATTTTCAAACAATTTTTAGAGAACAAAAACTCGAAATATTTTATTTTCTAACGAATTTTTTTTAATTTTTAGCTTTACTAATACAATATTTAAAGCATTAATTAGAAGTTTTATTGATCTATTGCAAACCATTTGCATCTTTATCATTTTCTTTGGGACCCTCTAAAAGTTTTTGCATTTAGTTTTTTTTCGCAGTTTTCAGTGAAGCCCTCAAAAATGTAACCGTAATTTAATATCTTTAAAAAGAATCGAACTATATTTAATAAATGGCAGTTAAGGTTAAAAAAAATTCCTACATAAATGTAGACTTTCAGAAGCAATGCCAAGTTGCGTTTGAAGATCATAAATTCAATATGCTTTCTGCTATTTATTAATCTCTATCAAGAAAAAAAAGAAATTGCAATTATTTATATAATATTAATACCATTTAAACTTAATAAAATATTATTCACTGATATTTTTTACTATGATAAATTATAACAAATATCGACAAAAAAGTCAGCATTTTTCTGACGTCAGATTTATTCGATAATCCCCCTCTCCCTCACGTCAGATTTCGTCAGATTTGGGAAAAACCCCCCTTCCCCTAAAACACCCGACGTCAGATCTGGACAATCCCTTATGCGACGCGAGTGTTCCCAGCATTTTTTTTCAGTCAAATGAAATTGAAAGAGAGGTATACTGTAGAAATTAAAACTTTTTTGTTAATAATTTATTTTTATCCTACCAAATGCAAAACTTTACGGAGATTCCGAAAATCTAACTTTTGAACATCATTCAAAAAATTTGATAAAATTGCATTTTTTCAAGTTTTTTTTAAAGTTGATACACTAAGCAAGTTCGAGCAGTTTTTTTGGGACCCGGCCCATTCGATGCAGAATTTTTTTCTGCATCTAATGAAAAAAACAAAGTCGTCGCATAAGAATCTTATGACAAGATAGCACAGAGAAATTTGCGCCTCAGGCCAAGTGTTATAGACGATGCGCAACGATCCGAAGGTCACAAGTTCGAATCCCCTCCGATGTTTTTTTATTCATTTTTAGTCCAAATTTTAAATTTTCATTATAAAAGTGTTTTGTAAGTTGTAGTTTTTTGTTTTTTCTCAAATTCGTCAAACATGACATAAAATAAGCAAATCTAATAGTTCATTTGAGTACAGTTGTAGTTGTGTTTGATTCGTGTTGTTTTTGAATGCCTGACGGGTTAAAAACTGTTATTGATGAAAATTTAAAATTCAGTAATCAGTAATCTTAATTTGTATTAGATGTAACTCATGCCTCTATAGAGGCATGAGCGGGTTAATAATTTCACGATTAATGAAGTTATTAGTTCAGTATTATCCCTCCCAAACTCACCCCTACAAAATCAGAGATAAAAATAAAAAGGTTTTGTTTATTCAAGTACAAATGTAGACAGTATACAAAAAAAAATTGTTAGATAAAATGTTACAAACAGAGTGTTATTCGGTTAATCCAAGCCGTTGAATCTTTACATTACTCATAACAAGCAGGGCTTCATTCATCTTCTTCAGAATGTTCACCATGAAATTCCTCAAACTTGAAGATTACGTTTATCAATTATTAGCGAAATATAAATGATATCAACAAAACTTTTATTTATTTTATCATTCATATTTCGTTAATAATAATAATACTCACAAGTCGGTGAAATTACAGCGTAACTATTGTTATAAAAAACTGAGATTCGTCCAAAAAAACACATAAATGCATATACACTGAAATAAACCGGTGACAAAAAAACTCTCACCGGTGACTTGTCGGTTATGAATTCGTCACTGATAGTGACGCAACAGTGTCGAATTCGACACTGGTGAGGGAATTTTTCTCAGCGCGGTGATGGTCGAAGTTACGAATACGTCACCGATTTTTTTCAGTGTATATCTGCATCAGAGCTGTCCGGGACTCGATTTTTTGGCCGATCCATTGATTCTGGGACGGGATGCCGGGATTTTGCAAATTACAGTGTTTTTAAAGATAGAAATGGTTTCAAAACTTTTTTTAAACGTAAAAAATGTTGTAAAAAATCTAAGTCACAAAAATTTTCGATATTAGTGGCTTTGAGATAAAACGATAAAAATAGTTTTTGATTTATACTCCATTTTTGAAGACCAAATTTAATTTCATGGTTTAAAATAAGCAAAAAAGTTGTTTTTATGAAGGTTTTGATATAAAGATTAGTCATGGAATCCCGAAAAATCCCGGCCGAAAATCCTAGATTCCGATCCGGGACAAAAATCCTGGAAAAATGGCCGGGATCCCGGACAGCCTTGATCTGTATTTATTAATATTAGGGATGTTCCATTCCCGGGAAATGGAAAAAGCGGGAAATTTCCCGGGAGAGGGAAATGCACCACCCTAATAAATATTAAAGATAAATATTAATTTTATAAATGCAGATATAAATCATTATAAAGAGTCAAACAAACCAATCTTTGAAGACAATATGCCAGAGATTTCTATGCAATTTTTGGCGCGATTTTGAGAACAGATGTTTTGCCCTTTTTTTGAGTCATCATTTTAGTGCCAAATTGAGGGAAGGAATTCAGTTGTATCTCTGGTTATTCTAAACATTAATTGCTAACAAAAATGCATTTAAAGTTTAACAATTTCAATATCGAATATGTACCGTATCACCGGACAAACACCGAAAAACGTCTAAAAAGAGGATATTTAAATTTTCAAATTCAACATACTTTTTATTTTGGTATTTATTTATTGGCATACATTGGAAGATTTTATATTTATACAAAATTATTA
The DNA here is from genome assembly GCA_024447195.1 of Panagrolaimus sp. LJ2414. Taxonomy (NCBI): domain Eukaryota; kingdom Metazoa; phylum Nematoda; class Chromadorea; order Rhabditida; family Panagrolaimidae; genus Panagrolaimus; species Panagrolaimus sp. LJ2414. The sequence continues at coordinate 2,211,756 of JAMRXY010000018.1, forward strand.
AGATTTGAAGAAGAAAATCTTTATATTGGTCGGTTGTATACGGCTACTGTAATCGTCATTTTTCTAATTTATATTTTTACAATTTTTCTAATTTTGATAGAAAAGAAAATTAAAATGTTGGAGAATTTTACAATAGAGTATTGGATCATTGTGGTAAAAACAAATTAATTTTAATGTTGAGATAAAATTTATGTTTTCAGGTTCTTGACAGCACGGTTGTAAAAATATATTATTTAAATTGGACCACCCGATTTTGTGATGATAGCGATGATCGAATCATTGCAATATTATATTTCTTTTTGTCAAATTTGAACGATTTTCCATTGTTTACCATTTTAGCCGACACCTCTCACGCATTTCAACAAATTCGAGACAGACTTGATCGACATCAAACATTTTTGAATAATTCGAAATCGAAAGATTCAGCAGCTCAAAAGAATCCGATAAACTTATTAAAATTGATGAAACAAAAACAAAAAAGTTTTTCAGTTTTTAATCATTTTTATTACCGTAAACTTTGTGTTCTGGAAAAGAAAAAATAAAAAATCTACAGTAATTTTTTGAATCATTTTGTTCACCATAAAAAGTTACTAAACTTTAGCAAAAACAAAGAATCTTAAAAGCTACAGTAGTTTAAAAACAGTCAAAAATTTTCAAACACAAAAAAGATGTTTATTATACGATTTACAAATCAGAGAAATAAAGAAATAAAACAACGGAATGGTCAATAAAAAAGGCAATGAATAAATTTTTTTAATAGAACCAAGTATTAACAATTACCGTACAAATAATAATATTGTTACATTCTTCGCGGCTGCATTGTCATTAAACTTGAGCTTCGACGCATTGCTGCTGTGACTGCAATACTCGGTTGTGCGACAAGGCCATGCCGGGGATCAATTTCAATCTTTTCAATTTGATTCAAACGAACCATTGCAGGTACACGAAATACTCTGAAAAAAGTTCAGAATTAAGCATTTTTACTCATAACCAAAATACTTACTCATATGACATTTTGTCTAGGTACTCATTTCTTCGCGAACAAACAATTGTTCTCATCTTTTTATAAGTTGCATAAAATTTATCAGCAGCATCATTAAAATTCTAAAAAGAACGTATTAAACCTTTGTAGCAAAAGATAAAAATTAAACTAACCAATTCACCAAAGCAATAGTCATTGATAACTTGTAAAACTTGCATTAAATTATCAGAGAAGTGATGACTAGTATTATAAAGTCCAGCAGAAGAATTAATATTCTTTAATAAAAGTCTTTGAGATTCTGTAATTGCATTGATGCTGTTAAGCTTTGGAGTAGTTGATTGAAAGATTTTCCATTGTTCATCACATAAAATTCCAAATACAAAATATGTATAACGTGAAATGAAATTTTGAACAAATGTAATGAATACTTGTTCAGCACGATTACTGTAGAAATCAGCAGAATCAGATTGATAACGTTTTCTATAAAAAAATGTTACAAAGATAAAAAAAGAGAAAAGGATAAAAGTCTTACTGTAATAAAAGGATATTTGCTCGAACAAGTGCAAATCGAAGACGGAAAAGTCGATTAAAATGTTCTTGAATTGGTGGTGGAACAAGGCATTTAAATAAAACAAAATTATGAAATTCAATTCCAATTCTTTCAACAAATGCAAAGCTTGCATGAACTTGATTATCTCCAGATGCAGCAACATGTTTAGGATCTTCTAATGCTGACGTTGAATTTGAAGTTGTTGTTGTTGTTTTACCATTTGATGATGCCTCTTCAAGTGATAAAGATTTATTACAATGTGGTTGATTTTCATCATTAATGTAAGTACCTTCTGATTCTTCTCTTTCTGCTTCAGAATCGGATGGAATATAATCAACGAATCTTTTATCTAAAGGCATAACCTTTTCAAACAAAGAATAATCATAGAGTTTCATTTTAACAAGATCAAAATCTTTCTTAATCTTTTGGCAGCGTTCTTGAAAGTAATTCATGAATAAAATATTGAATTTATAAGCATCTGAATCATCGAGCTCCATATCACAAGAAAGTTGCTCACTATCTTCGACGAAATTTGATAACCATGCCGAAGAAGGATTAAAGATCATTTCATAGAGTAAATCATAAAATTCTTGAATATTGAAAATGCTATCAATTTTTTCAACAAGTGCAGTTCCAGCAATTTCACTTGCTTCTTTGATTATTTCATATTGTTGTTCAGGGAGTAAATCACTAATCTTCTTATATGGCAATTGAAAAGGTTTGCCTAAAAAAGAAAGGTTGTTACATTAATCCCCAAAAACAGCAACAAAAAAACGTACGAGTTTCAGAAACCAAAACAGAGATAATCTTTCGAGTATGAAAAAGCATGGAGACCATTCCTTTCTTCCAAACCGATGGAATGAGATCAGGGATAATAACAAATCTTTGTTCAAATGGAAGATCATCAAAGAAATCTTTGTCATAATTAAAATCAGTTGCTTTATAAAGTTTTGATTTTGATAGATCCCAAATCATAAATTCATGTTGTCGATCACTTTTTACATCACCGTTATAAAGAAATTCTTCCAAGAAGCCATTGTAATGTTGCATACCAGCATTTCTGCAATTTGCAAACAAAGCTGGAATAAAACTTCTTGAAAGGTGATGAGTTTCTGGACGATCCAAGTATGTGATAATTTGACCACCAACCATTCCTTCCTAAACATGAGTAAAAGTAAAATCAATGAATTTAAGAAACAATATAAAAGCTTACAACAACGATATGCTTCAAAGTTTTAGATAGAATCAAAAAATCAGCAGCCAAAAAAGTTGTGGCATTATCAAGATTTCGAAGTTCACGAGCTTCTTGAAAGACTTTTTCCATCATATTTGGAAATTCAGTATGTAGAAAATCTTGTAACACTTCTGCAACACTTCGAGCAACCAAACCAAGGCTAATACTTTTAAGCAGTTCTAAAAGTTTTTACGTAAGAAATTGGAATAAAAAAAGACAGAAAAAACTTACGACTAACATAAATACGACATTCAACAACATTTCGAAGGAAATGAGTAAGTTTTTGAAGATGACCTTTTACTTCAGTTTCTGAACCTTTAGAAATCTTGAATCTCATTCTGTTTTGTTTAGCTTCATCAAAATATGGAAAAAAATGTTGACTGTATTCACCCTGAAAAATAATTTTATTCAACCGAGGATATAAAAGGATAATAAAAACAAACCATAATCAAATTTTTGACGCATTGAAAGTACAGTTCATTTTGTTCTTGAAGACCCATTCCATTTAATGTAACCTTAAAAAAGGTATATTAATCAAATTGTTCGTTAAAAAAGGGACAAAAACCTTACATTTTCGCTATTCTGAAGATCTGGCAATTCATGTAGATGACCAATTGGAACCATTTTTTCACTTAATTTGTCCACTAAAAAATGTAAAATATGATATTTAAGTATGTTAGAGATGTTAAAACTTACAAATACAATTTCTTCGAGATTTCCATACTGCCATTTTTGCTGAAAATATAAAGCAATTATTGATAGAAAATTTTCCTCAGTTTTTAAAAATATAAAAGCAAAAAACAAGAAAAACGTTTTAACGAATGGATTGCAAGAGGGAAAGCTTGGAAATAAAAATGGCGCCCTTTTCTTCTTCTATCATTTTTTTGAATAAATTTTTTTTTCCGCTTTGTATTTGTCGTGTTAAGACATTTTAGTAATGTTAAGCATTAATTTTTTTTGCAAAAAACGATGTTGAACATTTACCAATGATTTAAAATTAATTATCATCAGTTCTTATAAAATTAAAGATTATTAAATAATTGACTTTTTGATCTGGTTATAGCTACTTAGCAAAAATCCGACTAACACGCAAAATAACGTTGACTTTACAATTATCAGCAATACTTTGCAAAAAGATGGTTGCTAAAAGTAAAATACGATACTTTAATAATTCCACACTATTTCACAAAATCCTTAAAAGGTGCAAATGATCCATGGCAATTATGCTACTACTAATAGTATTTTACGTTTTGCAGCTTCTTTTGTTTTTGTTGTTACTAAATTAAAGATACAATCTTTGTTAGATAATTTCAGTAAAAGATAAAACTTTTTCAGCGTAAAACATGTGTTTTAAATGATGGCCATTTCTTAATTCCGATGGGTGCTTCTAAAATTTAAACATTTAAAGCTTATTTGTTAAACAAAAGGGTTGTTGTTTGCTTATGCTTTCTTTTGCAATATTTTTTAAGGAAGGTTTGATGCCTTTCAGCTGCTGCAAAAAAGACAAAAGATTAACTTTAGGAGATTCAACCAAAAGAATTTGGCTAAAATTATTCTTTGCGGGTCATTTTTCGCGCTTTTTCAATTTCTAAAATATAAATTTTATAAATCTAAAAATGTTGCAATTGTCATTTTATCATTTTCTGTTTCGACTGAATCGTTTTTCTTTTTCAATTTTTCTAAATTTTTTTTCAAGCTATGGCAAACAGAACCCCATATTATACACCATCAAGACGACCAAATACTTTTAAACCAAAAATTTCAAAAGGAACTCATGCTTACAAAATTGGAAATATACTTGGATCTGGTGCTTTTTCTACTGTATACTTTGCTCAACATAAATCAACTCAAGTTTTTACTGCTTTAAAACAAGTTCAAGTCAGTTTTCTTCACATTGTTTATCATTCTAATAATCGGTTTTTAGCTTGAAGGATTAGATGAAAAACATTTGGATTGTTGTGTAAAAGAAGTTGAATTATTGAATCGAATTAAAAGTGTAAATGTTATCAAATGTTATGAATGGTTTATGGAAAAAACTTTCATGTATATCTCTCTTGAATTGGCAAATGATGGTGATTTGGAAAACAAAATTCATGTAAGTTTTTAAAGCATGGTTATGAGAAGTTTGAAATAATTTGTTTTAGTTAATGCGTCAACATGGTCGATTATTTTCTGAACGAACAATTTGGTATTATTTTCATCAAATTTGTAATGGTGTCAAGGATATGCATCGAGTACGAATTTTACATCGAGGTTTGCAATTTCAGTTTGGAATCGGGTTTAAGCAAACATGCATTTTTAGATTTGAAACCTGCAAATGTATTTATGAATAGTCTTGGACAAATTAAAATTGGTGATCTTGGACTATCTCGTTTATTCAGTGCAAATACTCAACTTGCAAAAACGAATAATGCAACAGAATATTATAAAGCTCCTGAACGAACTCAAACTGGTGGATATCATTTTAAATCAGATATTTGGTCCTTGGGTTGTATACTCTATGAACTTTGTACTCTTCGATCTCCTTTCAATGGTGAAGTTGAAAATGCATATGCTTTGCATAAGAAAATTTGTTCTGCACAATACATTCCTATTCCTTCTGACATTTTTTCTCGTCAAGTATGTTTTTTCTTCTTTTTCGAGTGATTTTAAAAGTACTGTATTTTAGCTTCAATTCTTTGTTGATCGTTGTCTTTCTGTTGATTCCTGTGATCGACCAACTGCTGAAGAAGCTCATGAAGCTGCTCATCGAATGCATTTAATTTTTGAAAAATTAATTGTTCAACATAAGAATTCTTCCGCTGCTGTATCAAAACGTCATCATGCTAGTAGTGCTTAATTTATCTTTTTTATGATGTTTTGTATTTTCTTTTTGATTGTCAATGTAAATGTATTCTTTCTTGTATAAACTTTATTTCTTTACAAAATTGTAGCTGACAATATTATACTGTAATTATCTATTCGAAGAAATGTTAGTATTATCATTGAACCATATCCCAAAGTCTTTTAAGTTCCCGAAAATGATCATCTTGATCGCTGTTTTGGATCATCACTTTTCCAGTAACAGATCGAAGAATATTTGGTTGTTCTTCTAAATACGGTGAAATTTTTTGTGATTTTCTCCATTTCCTGAAAATTAAAGACATTATTTTAAATCATGCCAAAACTTTGAACTTACAGTATTCTTCGTATTAAATTTTGTTTAAAAGTTTTATAATCAAACAAAAAAATAAGTGGATATAAAATAGCAAAAATACTGTTCATCAAATTCCATACTGCATTTAAATTAATAATCATTTTTTGATTATTTGCTGGAAGCCAAACAATAAAAACTAATATCGCAAAAATTACAACCATAATGTTGTGAATTAACCCTAATAAAATAAAAATAAGAATTTGTTTAAGATTTTTTATATTTTCAAATGTTTGATATCGGGCAGTTAATTCAGGGCATGTTGGATTACGGTAGGATTTAGTGTTGATTCGAAATAATAAAAAGCACACCTAAAATTTAATTTTTAGGATACGGTAGATGTTAAATAACTTACAATTCCAACAGTAATTTCCATAAATATTACAAAATACACTAAAATAAAATAATCTTTAAAAACGTATCTCGGAATTAAAAGACATGGAATTGCAGCAAGTCCCTAAAATTTGCATAATATACTTTGTTAATGTTAATTAGATTTATAAAAATGTGACAAAATTATTTTTATATTACTGTTTCTATAAATATTTTGGATTCATTTAACTGTTAAAAAATAATTTACAAATTATTACTTGTTGTAATAAGTCTTACTGTATTTTTGTTACTATTTTTAAACACACCAATTTGTATCCAATTTGTACAAAAATAAAACCTACCGAAACAAACATAAAAGTTATCCAACATTTTTGTTTTCCGATATTTTCATATATATTTACAAAAAATGTTGCCAGGGAACGTTCGATTGCGATACAAGCATGAGTAATAAAATATTGGTAATTTGTTGTATCATGTACAATTTTAAACATAAATCGATATCTTTTAGATAAAAATGTTCCATTATAAAATTCATCAATTTCAATAATTAATCTAAACAATTATTATTACTACAGTATGATTACAGTAACCAACCGTGTAGCAGAAACAATAAAAATGCAAATACATTCTGTCAAACATGCAATTTTAAGATTCCAATGAATCAGGGATGGCTTTTTCAAAGATTTTGCCCAAAATAAAACAAGAATCATTCCAAAAATGTTAAATGCAAATTCTAGAGCTAAACAACCATAAATAAATGGATTCTTTCCAAAATTATGGCTTTCATGTTCTCCAAAATTTTCATAAATATAAGAAGCAATTAAAATTTGAAAAAATACAATTAAAAAACTGGATAAAATTGAGAGTACTGTAGGAATTGACATTAAATTGGCTAAAATTGGTGATTTATAAAAGCCTAAAAAATGAAATCATGAGTGTAAAAAAACAGGTGACAACTTTTCTTTCTTTTTTTGCAACAAATAAAAACACAGTTTTGTTACACGAATTTTTTTAGGATTTTATAATTGCATTTCGGATTCTTAAAATGGAATTACAAAAAGTTTTAACGAAAAACAAAGTTTAGAAATAAAATGGAAGTTAGACAAAGCAGGTGGAAATTAAAATTTATTTTTAAACATAGATTTAAAAAAATAGATGTTTGAATTGATTACAGTAATTTTTTCAGACATCAAAAAATGGTAAAAAATAACCTTTAAAGAAACTTTAAATATTAAATTCAAAAAACAATAAATTTAACTAACTTTTAAAAATCAAAGAAGACTGTTTTGGAAGCACAATTTTTTCGTACTGCCCTGCGGGCATAAACTAGGATAATAGTCTCTCCTAAATAAATTTATCTAAACATTAAAGGATAATTCAATTTTTTTCTAGATATAACTACTATATCAGCAACTTTTATTTTTAATTCGGGACAAGAGTCTTTTAACTCACTTTTTCACTTTTTTATATTAAATTAAACATCATAATTTTGGCTAAATTAAATATGAAAAAGTTCATTTAAGTAGAATAATTTCTAAAATTTGCCGCTTCAACGAAAAATTTGTAAGAAAATTTGAGGGGATTTTTAGTTTAACCATTTACGTAAGCAATTATGAGTATTATTTTTGGTGCCACAAATAGATGATAATCTTGTCATTATGAACAATAATATATTTTTAATGTAAACAAGATGGAAATTTTTTAGTTTTAATTAATTATTTAATATTATTCGTCTTCAGCTGTAGCTACAGTATCTTTTCATTATACAAAATAAATCGATAATTCACAAGATATTCAAGATATGCAAATTTACAATTTCGATTTATGCTCAAATTGATCACGAAGGAATCTTCGAAGAATTTTTCCAGCAGGAGATTTTGGAATTTCATTAATAAATTCTATGCCGCCTTTTAAATGCTTGTATGCTGCTGTCTTGACTAAAATTTAAAAATTTGCATATTTGAAACATCCACTTTAAAAGCATACCATTAACAAATTCGTGAATTTGTTGTTCGGTAAGCCTTGGATTCTTTCGAACAATAAAAGCTTTTGGAACTTCACCGGCAACAGAATCTGGAATTCCGACTACTGCAGCATCGGCGACATCATGATGGGATAAAAGAAGATCTTCCAATTCAGCTGGAGCAACTTGATATCCTTTAACTTTTATCAACTCTTTTAGCCGATCTACAACATAAATAAATCCTTCTTCATCAACTTTTGCAACATCACCTACAACAAGGGATACCGTAAAAATTTGCATATTTGAGTGTTCAGAACAAACCAGTATGATACCATCCATCATCATCAATGGCTTCAGCAGTTGCCTGAGGGCGCCCAAGATATCCCATCATTACCGTTGGGGAACGGATACAAAGCTCTCCAGTTTCTCCGATGGGGAGTTCCTTCCCTGAAGGATCAATAACTTTCATTTCAAAGTTGGATAAAAGTTTTCCAACTACATCAACCCGAGATTTTTCAGTTTCTGGGACAGGCATTGTACAGGCCATTGAACATTCGGTCATACCATAGGCTTGATCAATTCGTTTTAGACCTTTTAGTCTTTTGTATGCTTTTTCACAGATATCTACTCCAGCTGGGGCTGCACCAGTCATAACAAATTGAAGGCATGATAAATCAAATTTATCAACAATTGGGTCATTGGCAAGTAAGACAAGAATGGGAGGGACAAGGTACACAAATCGAATCTAAAAAGCATTGTTTGACGAGATGCAAACCTTATTACTGATAGCTTATCAGTGATAAGCTATTAGTGATATCTTTTCCCTACCTTGTAATCTTGAATTGATCGAAGATAAACAATTTTATCAAAATGACTTGGAACAATTCCAGTTTGTCCATTCAACATTGAAGCCATTAAAATTCCAATTCCGTAAATATGATAAAATGGCAATGATAGCAACACCGGTTCCTTATCATAATCCCAATCAGGTGCCATTTTAGGAAACACATATTTATCATAATGATTTGTAAAAATAGAAATCATTGTTGAAAAATTTGAATGATTTATCATAACACCCTTAGGGGATCCTGTTGTCCCTGAGGAGTACGGTAATAATAAAATATCACGATTAACATCAACTTCAATTAAATGATGATTTAATTGTGGAAGGGTTGAAATTACTTTAGAGTAAGGAATAATTCCAAATGGAAGTTCCGGATACGGTAAAGAACGATCCGAAACTTGAACAACAACAATTGTTTGAATATTTTTGCAATTTTTTGCTGCTTTTATTATTCGTTCAAGAGAATTATCAGCACAAAAAACTATTTTTGATTTAGAATCAATGAATTGTCTTTGAAGTTCAACTAAAAAATGATGTTTTTGGTCTCACTACGAAATCGAAATTTTAGGTAAAAATCAATAAAACTTACAATCAGTAAATAGCACACTTGCACCGCTTACACCACCACCCCTTAGGGCTGCTCCAACAATAATTTCCAAAAATTCCCATGAATTTGGAAGGACCAAAGCAGCCATATCTCCATGCCCAAAACCTTTCGCTTCCAAAAATGCCGAAACCGAAAGTGAATGTAAATATAAATTTTGATAAGTAACAAAATGCTCAGGATTTTCGGCACAAATCATTGCCTTTTTTGTTGGATTCAAAATTGAATGTCTCCAAAATGCATCCAAAAGTCGCTGCCCAAAAGGTTCAGTTTCAACTGGGATTGACGGAAATTGCGATTTATACGGCATTATTTTTGGTGTTGAAAAAGAAGTTGAAAATTTTGATAAAAATGTAAAACACAAATTCTTCTTCTTTTTTGATGGCGGTGGTTTTGATCGATGTTGATAGGAGAAAATTGGAGAGAAAAGACGTCGCGAAAAATATTGAATGACTTTCAAATGATTGAACAATTTCATCTTTTTTTTGAGTTTGATCGGAGTAATTTTATCGTCAAAAATATGGTTACAATTTTGAATGCTAATTATGCAAAATTTTGTTTACTCAATTTTGTGTTTAAATACTCAAGTTTTGTTTTTTTGCTGTCAAAAATATCTATTTTCAGCTGTCAAAATCTAAGTTGTAAATTTTTAGTTATTTTTTTGTGTTCAAACTTTTTTCTTTCGTTAAATATTGCAATCTTACCACAACCTCTGTAGTCCTTTATATACGGGCAAAAAAATGAATGATGTGAAAACAAAAAGTACAAGAAAGATAATAAAGAACAAACTACAAGAATTATTTTGTTTTTGAAAATTAAGTGCATTCACGAATCTCTTTGTTGGGATTACTGTAACATCAATCCTAAATGAATCAATAGCTTTCATTTCAAAGTTTGATAAAAGTTTTCCAACAACATCAACCCGAGGTTTTTTAGTTTCTGGGACAGGCATTGTACATGCCATTGAACATTCGATCATGCCATAGGCTTGATCAATTCTTTTTAAACCTTTTAGCCTTTTGTATGCTTTTTCACAAATATCAACCCCAGCTGGGGCTGCACCGGTTAAAACAATTTTATGAATATGCAAATTACAACTTTTTGGCAATTCTTTTGTGTTGATTAATAAAACTACAAAAATGGTTCCATCAATTTTAACCTCTAACACATTACATACCTACCCCTTACCACAAGAAAAATGAGACTACAATGTCTGTCGTCGTCGTGATGAATCGGGCCACCGCACATGTGCATAATTTTTCAAAAAAAACACTGATAAAGACAACCAAAAAAAGGTTAATTTAATTTTACCTTTTTTTCATTAAAATTCTTTGTCATTAACTAAAAAGAAACTTGTTTTCCACCAAAAATGGTTGTTTTTAAATCCCCCTTTAAACCTGCACCAATTGCAAATGAGCCATTTGGAGATTTTGTTTTGGCACAATTTTGGAGACATGCCGTTGAACAACCTGAAAAGAAGGCCATCATTTCGGCTGAAGATGAAACCTTTTCTGTAACTTATTCGGATTTGTATATTCAAAGTTTATCGGTTGCATCATTCTTGCATCAACGACATTTTGGACATGGAGATATTGCATGTTTAGTTTTACCAAATTGCTATCAATGGGTTCCAATCTTTTTGGGATGCTCTCTTCAAGGCGGTGCAGCAAGTGGTGCAAGTGTTGTCTTCACTGATTGTAAGTTTTTAAGAATAGATAATTTTAGTTTGAGATATGTTTTTTGAAAGCTTTAAATTACCAAAAATTTGCATATTTATTTGAGTTGCCACAGGACATAAAAGCACAAGGATGTTCTTTTTAACAATTTTGTTTAAAAACCTTTAACAAATATGTGAAGGCTTAAAATTTGATACCAACAACCTAATTTTTGACACTTAAAATAAACTAAAATTTGAATATCAGCAATAAATGCCCGAGGGCATGTAGTAGAATTATCTGATTGATACCTTATTATTAAAAATTTGCATAAACGATTTTCAGATGAACTCGAGCGGCAATTCATTGATTCCAAATCCAAGATTGTTTTCTGCTCCGAATCTTCTCTTGACCGAGTTCTTAAAGCTGCAAAAAATTGTCCATTAATCAATACCATTGTTATTGTTGAACAGGATCCCAGACATCCGACCAAAGATTATTCATTTGGAATTCACAAATTCAGTGATGTAATTAAAACTCCACCAATGCGAGGTGTTCCTGCAAAAGATATCGATGTAAATCGGGATATCTTATTGTTACCGTATTCCTCTGGAACAACTGGATCCCCTAAGGGTGTTATGATTAGTCATAAAAATTTCGGAACAATGTTAAATATTATTATGGCACATTTGCAAGATTATGTGGCAGAAGTTTTTAAAGGAACTTATGTAATGCAAAAAGAAACGGATCTTTTGCTACTTCCATTTTATCATATTTATGGATTTGGAGTTTTAATGAATACTTTATGTTCTGGAAAAACTGCAGTTTTGATGACACATTTTGATCCAGATGTTTTCTTTAGATCAATTGAAAAGTTTCAGGTTGGTTTTAACATTTACATAAATGGTGCCACCCCGCCTCCGGCACCAACATAGAAATCTTACATGTTTCTTGTGTTTATGCAAATTTTTACAGTATCCGTTTTTTAGGTCAGAATGTTGATGCTTGTCCCTCCAATTCTTGTTGCCCTTGCAAAACATCCGATCGCACAAAAATATAATCTTAGCTCCCTTGAAATGTGCCTCTCTGGGGCTGCCCCAGCAGGAAAAGATCTCATTGATGAAGTTCAACGTAAACATCCCTCAGTTAAACTTGTTGTTCAGGGATATGGCATGACAGAATGTTCAATGGCTTCACATCTTCCAGATTATAAAGATTTCAAGACTGGATCTTGCGGTAGAATCGCACCGTTAGGTGAAATGAAAATTTTGGATGTTGAAAGTGGAAAGGAATTGGGCGTGGATGAACGTGGAGAAATTTTACTTCGTTCACCAACTGTAATGATGGGATATCTTGGACGCCCTCAGGCAACTGCAGAAACTATTGATGATGATGGTTGGCTTCATACTGGTAAGTGTACTTATTTGCCTATTAGTGAAAGTCATTGAGTAATTTATCCATTGAGTAACAGAAAGTTCATTGAGTAATTTATCCATTCTCAAAAAATTTGCATATTTGCTTAAGAGTTGCCTCAGGGCATGTTATAGATATTAAACAGGATCTCAGGTGCAAGTGATTATGTAGATGAAACTTTCAAGACTAAAGATAGCTGGGTATCAATAAATTACGAAAAGTATTGAAAATTTGCATAAACCTTTATAATATCATTTTAGGTGATATCGGATACATCAATAAAGAAGGAGATTTATTCATTGTTGAAAGATTAAAAGAATTGATAAAAGTTAAAGGCCTTCAAGTTCCTCCTGCTGAATTGGAAGATTTACTTTTATCTCATCCACAAATTCGTGATGCTGCTGTTATCGGAGTTGCCGATGCTGCCGCCGGGGAAGTTCCAAAAGCTTATGTTGTTCGAGCCACCGAAGAACTCACCGAACGACAAGTTCAAGAATATGTTAAAGGTTTTGTTAAAAACAATTACTGGTTATGTAATTAATTAAATTTATTACAGAACGAGTTGCCCATTATAAACAACTTAAAGGCGGGGTTGAATTTATTAATGAAATTCCAAAATCTGCAGCAGGAAAAATTCTTCGAAGATTCCTTCGTGACAAAAATGCTGCAACAACTCCACAACTTTCTAAACTTTGATCAAATTATTTGTTATTATTAAAATAATATTACTGTTTTTTTTAAATTAATAGATCATTTTTATACTTTAATCAAATAAATTTTAATTATAACACTGTATTTTTGATTACAGTAATCCTGTAAAAAGCAAGAAAAGGTTACTGTATCAAAGTTCAAAGATTTCATTTGGTTTTTGTTTAAACAAAATTTTTGTTATAAAAAGATATTAAAATATTTTTGAACTTTTTACGTCACAAATTATACAATAATAAAAATCAAAATAAAATAAAGAGTATCAAAAACATATCTTGTAAAAAAAGAGGGATTTTTAAATGTTCTAGTCAAAGTTAAAACTATTATTAAAAAAACATAAATTAAATAAAAAATATAAAAAATTTTCACCAAAAAAAAAGAAAGAAAAATGACAAAAATTTACAAAAGTATTAAAAAAAATCACTGTTTTTTTATATCAAATAAAAAAAAGATTTTAAAGGTATATTAAGAATCGAGTATATTTTAACCCAAGTTGCTGCTGCTTCAAAAAAGTATTGATCAAAATAAAAATAAAATTTTTTAAAGGAAATAATCTGGAGTTCGACGAGTAACATGTGGTTCACCCCGGCGTGGAGCAGGATCAAATTGTAAAAATGAATATTTCATTTCATCATCAAGTTCAACGATGGCAGCTTGATTCCCACAACGATAACAATAATTTGGAGCTGAGAATACTGTAACAACATTTCTTTCATGGCACCAATTAAAGCCCTAAAAACAATAATCATACGATAAAAAGATTATGCAAATTTATTTTGTTTAACATACTTCCATAACAAGTTGATGTGCACGAGAGATAAGATGAATGCCATTTGCATGATTGAAGGTTTCAGAGATATCTTGCCCGAAGGTATATCCAGCCCCTCGAGGTGAAATACCCCATCCACCTCGATCATCTGGATCGGACCATAAAAGATCACACATTGGACCTTCATGTGGAACTTCTTGAATCCGTTCAAGGGATCGAATATGATCAAGAGTATCAATTGAAGGGGAAAGACCACCATGAAGACAAAAGATTTGAGATTCAACAAGTGCCGTCAAAGGAAAATAATCAAATAAATCTGTGAAATAATTCCAAACTTTCGCATTACCATATTTTCTTAAACATTCATCGTAAAACCCGTAAACTTGTGTAATTTGGCGAGATTCATGATTTCCTCGAAGAATTGTTACTCGCTTCTTGTATCGAATCTAAAAATATATTATTTGTTATGATATGCAAATTTTTATGCATGTATAAAATTACCTTTAAACAAACAAGAAGTGTAACAGTTTCAACAGAATAATATCCTCGATCAACATAATCTCCCCTAAAATATAATATCCAATTATTTAATATCCCAAAAATAAATAGCTAAAGCTTACATAAAAAGATAATTTGTGTCAGGAGATTTTCCGCCCATTTTAAACAATTCCATTAAATCATGAAATTGTCCATGAACATCTCCACAAACTGTTACCGGACATTTAACTTCTTGTACATTTGATTCATTCTTTAATATCTCCCTTGCCTTATCACATAATAATTTTACTTGTTGCTCGGAAAGTTGTTTACATTCATATAATTGTTCAATCCATTCATCAACTTCCTTTGAAAATTCTCGATCAATTACATCAGAATTTGTTGGGACTGCTGGGGTTGCATCCATACTATTTTTGTTGGGGTTGGGCTAAAATTGGGGATAGATATTAATGATTTGATTATTTAAAGAAAATTTATAGTAATATTAAACACGAATTTATATTTAAAGGGAACTAATATTTTATTAAACGAACACGATTTTGTAAGTTTAATTTAAAAAGAGACGCTCTATTTTTAAGTCTGAAATGATTATGACAATTAAACACTTATATTGATTTTAATAAATACTAGAAAATTAAATATTAACATTTAACAGAAATAAAAATATATTTCAACAAACAAAAAAGATTGGTTTCGCAAGTTTAAGTAAACAAGAAAGATAAAAAAGTTGTTTAACAGAATAAGAGTATTTCAAGTATGGCATTTTTCTGTCATTTTATATTACCATAACCTTTTACGTAAAACAAATCTTATTATATTTGGCATAAGTACAAATAGAAAAAGAAGGAAGAAAATAACAACAAAAAATCGACTAAAAGAGCAAAAAAGAATTTCAAGCTCTCCCGCCAAAGTGATGAATTTTATTTCATTTTCACTGCGTATACACAACCGACACACATAAAAACCCCATCTTTAGAGTAACACTCAGTGAAAAAATTAATGTTAAAAATCCAAGAAAATATTTCTTAAAATTATTATTACTTCTAAAATTTTGAAATTTTTGCAAGTTTTTTAATGCAAAAAAAGTAAAAAAACAAAACCCTTTTTCAACAAAAAAAACTTTTGCGATGACTTCCAATCGATATTTAAAAAGGAGGCTGGAAAAGAGAAACGAAGAAGGAAGAACAAAAATGTGTCTTTTTTGTTGCTGTTAAATAGCAGCAAAAAAACTACGGGGATGAAAAAAATAGAGAGAGAGAAAAGAGAAGAGGAACATGTGATGATGAAAGGTGTTTGTTGATAAGATAGAAATGAAAAGAAAACTTTTAAATTTTTATAGTTAGTTTTTATAGTAAATTTTTAAGAGTTATGAAATTTTGAAATTTTGTTAAATTTAAAACAGTAAAAATTATTAAAAATTTTAAAAGTTAGAGATATCTCTGTTGTTTTAGAAAAGGAACTGAGAAAACATTTTTTTTAAAATTTAGCTGCTGCTGCCCAGGCTTCACTAAATGCAAAAAGCATCTAACTTAATTTAAATGCCTCTTGCATTTAGTGCGCGTAAAATGCATTTTAAATGCGCATTTTATTTTGAATTGCATTCAATGCGCACTAACTGCATAACAAAACATTTGCCATGCATTTGGTGCGCATTCAATGCAAAATGAATGCGCACCAAATGCATGCTAAAATGCGTAGAGCACCATTTTAATGTGCAAATTAGATGCGCACTGAATGCATCACCTATGCAGCGAAGGCTGGGTGTTGCCGCAGGCTTTTCACTTTTTTTCCTTCCTTGTAACCTTTTTTTTCTGCTTTACTTTTATGTGCCACCGCTGCCGCTTTAGTTTAGTGGCCACAAACTGCACATCAAAAACATTCCTTTCTTTCTTTCCTTTCATTGACTAGGATTAAATGCTACCTTTGAAATGCCTTTGCAATTTTTTATCAAAGGTTTTTTTAATTTTAGGATTTCTTTTAATTCTTTCAAAATTAAAAAAATGTAATATTTGAAAATATTACTGAAGAAAAAAACTTTTTGGCAATAATAAAGTCTTGTTTCTTTGAAAAAAGCCTTGTTACTTTGTTCGTGTACTTGTTTTTGATCATTAAAGGGCAATACTTTTTATTCATTCACCAACAACAAAACTATTATCATAATGTTATTAATCTTCAGATATATTAAACAAAGAAAATTACAAAAGTTTTGACATAAAATAAATTAAATTACATATTTTAAAAAGTTCATGATAACGCAGTACCGTAAAACAAGACGTTAAATCATAAAATGCGCAAAATAATGTAATGTTTAAACACAGAATTAAATCATGTAAAAGAAATATGAAAATTCAGAACGTAATATAATATTATTATAGTAAACAGATTACAAACAAAACTATTTACATAAAATGTTATAAAAGTTGGGCGAATATAATAAGAGGTGGGAATTATTTGTGCAATTGAATTGATCATCATTCTGTTGAAAACGGTTATAGTTCCGTGCATTACCCCCATATGGTCGCCGTTGTCCTCGACCATTTCTCAAAAAATTAACTCATATGTCATCCATTAATGCATCCCGAGTTAATTCTAATTATACTTCTTCTTCAGTAAGTGCTTTTGCTGTGGCATCTTTCAAGGTGGCTGGAACCGGAGTCTTCTGAAGGATGTGTTTTTTGAGGTCTGGTACGAGATTTGACCGAAAAATGTCCGCATCCAACTGATCATGCATTTTTGTAGTGAAGCCTTAGCTCGGTAGAACGTTAAAGCATTTATTCAAATTCAACATAAATATACGATAATATTTACAACTATACATCAAATGAGAGCACATTGGTCACTCAACTAATGCGCTCTGTCCACATTGACTGACTTGAACTGCTTTCTGACAGTCTTTATCCTCGCGCATGACCTTTTTTAATGTTGTAGACAGTTTGCATGCAATGGAATAAATTATCGGTGACCTCGATGTTGCAAAAAATAATGCATGTCTTTCTCGTTTTCTTTCATTTTTCGAATCAAAAAACATTTTGTGTCCCAAAGAATGCCGAAAAAGAAAAAAAATGTGGTAAAATCCAGTAAAGAAGGTAATAAAATAAAATATTATTATATTATCAACGAAACATTAATAATTTTTTTGGTTACAAAAATTTGTTTAAAAAACACTGTATTAAAATGTGGAAAATGATAAAATATTTTTTGAGGCGCAAAAAATTTTAAAAAATGAACAAAAAATTCTTAGGTAAAATTGTGGGATTTAATAAAATCCAACAGTTTTAACCTATTTTATAAATAAGATTCAAATAGGTCAAATCTTGGCATTCCAAAATAATAATTACACAAATCAATTTTTGGAAAATTTTTGATCTTTTCTTCTTTTGCATATTCAACAACACATCTAATTCCATTTTCCATTTCAAGACCGTTGGCAGAATCTGGATACACAACATGGGAATCATCGGCACAATTGTGCTAAAAAACGTGTTTATTATTTTTGTAGGATGTCTTCAAATTTTGGTCCTTTGGAAATGGATAGTAACATTGTTACAGTGCTCCCTGCTACATAAAAATGATTTAAAAACTTACTAATAAATATTCAATAAAATCAAAGTAATCAATTTCACAATTTGGGAAATAAATGAAGTTGGATTTTACTGCTTTTTTATAACTCGCCAAAATTTTCCATGAATTTGGATTAATTGTTACTGTAGTTCGGAATCTAGAAATGCAAAGTTACAATTAAGGCTTATAAGTGCCCTTAGGGGTGCAAAAAATCTGATGACAAACTTACTCAATATCAAAAGCCTTTGATAAAGGTTTAAAAATTTTTTCTAATGAAATTGGATTTTTTTGAGAATCCAAAATTTTACCCTCGAATATAATTTTTTCAATATTTCCAGATTCTGTAAGAAATTCGTAATCTGAAGTTGAAATGATTTGATAAACAATTCGAAGAATCCGTAAATTTTGTAATTTAATTTTTGGGATGATATTTGAAAATATGAGTTTCTGCTGTTCATTTTTCATAAGATATGTTTCAGTTTTAACAAAAATAACATTACAAATAAACATCCTTCCAATTCTGTCATCATCATTATTAATTACATTTTCTTTATTCATCATAAAAGAGTTTTGGTAATAAGTTGTTTTACAGGCATCATGAATCATAAAAGTGTGACAAAGTGGCTTCTGAATTTTTGCAAAAAAATATTTGCAGCTTTGATAAAGTTGTTGAAGGATTTCAGGTTTGGCATTTTTGATGATGTAATTCATCAATGATGCCCTGAAGGGGAAAGTTTGGGGAGAAATATTTACATATTTAAAACAGATCGATGATGGCCTGTTTTTTATCCATGGAAATTCTTTTCTTACTGGATCATATTTTGCTTTTTCCATATATCTGCCATCTCGAAGAATGGGGACTTCTGAATTTTTAGAAAAGCCAAACGTTTCTTCATTGTTTAGAAAAAATCGATTGTAGCGATAATATACTTCATAAGCAGCCTAAAATTAGTGCCATAAAATTAAGAAAATTTGACTCAAATTATTCGAGCCTTAATTTTATGTAAAATGTATTGCATCATCATGATTCAAAGGCACAACAAATTGATTAGGATGATGCAATACTTGTGAATTTTACATACACATTTGTTACAGAAACTCCAAAAATCATATCCATAAAAATTTTTAAAAAAGCTTTAAAACTAACTTCTTCATTTTTGTCTTTCAAAAACTGAATGTAAGGTTTCCATAAATCTTTGTTTGTTGGTTCTTCAGCAATTCTTTCTTCCACATTTTGAATAATAAATCTATCATCTTGCGATTCCAGCAAATATTTAAACCACTTTCGAACATCGTCATTTGCGTTAGTAATTTTTTCAAAGACAGTCTGAGAAATTTGATACAAATGACAAATTTTTGGTGTTGTAAATGCTCCTGTTACAGTATTCACAAGTTTAAAATATTGTAAATTGTAAGAATTATAAATACCTGAATATTCTTCAAAGGATTCAAAGACTTCTTTTAACTTGGCATGAGGAAAGGATAAAAATTCGACAAGTTTTGATTTGCAATTCTTTCTTCCAAGTATTTCATAGAAACAGAAATTGCTAATTCCCTGAAATTAAACATGATTAACAGTTTTAAAAAATTTAATATCCCTGAAAATCAGGATTTTAGTCCAAAATTCTTTTATTTTAAAATAGGTACCAAAAACGTTCTTACCGTTCGAGTTTCACAAAATTCATTGTTATTCAATGATTTATCGAAAGGACGCTTCTAAAAAATGTAAAACCGTTTAGTTGATACTCACTTTAATTTATTTAGATGGTACCTTCAGGGAATCCGTTAGATAGTACCTTCTTGTTTTACAAAATTTCAAGGAATAAAAATCAAATAACGCTCGATCCATTAAGTTTTCAGAAATTTCCATGTTTCTTAAAATTAAATGTTAAAGATTTTAAGAAAATTTATTAACGTGGATGTTTAAAAAATGGGATTAGTTTTTTTAAAAGATCAAATTAGGATTTGAGCAAAGATTTTTGTTTTTTAAAGCTCAAAGTGGCAAAATAATTTTTCCAAAAATATCATACTCAATTTCTTTATCCCAAAATTCTGGTAGCAATGTTATTTCGGAATGAAGAACCAAATCACTTCTTTCTGATGCTGTAGACGTTTGAAAAAAATATAAAAATTCATAATATTTTTGTTGATATAAATCTGAGCATTTTTCTAAATTATCCATTTTTTGTTGTTATGCAACAGCAGAAAAGTTGGAGAAAACAGCTAAATATCAATTGTTTTCAGCAATTAATTAAATTGAAAAGAAATAAACAATTTTGGAGTGTACGGTAAACCTGGACTGGACCAACTTCTGGACTGGATTAGGATTTCCTGGACTGGACTTGGACTTTTCAAAAAATGTTTTTATCGAATGTTACCCCAGATTAATTCGAAATTGCTTATTTTATCAATTTTAAACATAAAATATAAAGTTTACAGTTCCATGATAGACTTAAAGGTCGAGTCCAGGTTTGAAAAATCCAAAATTCTGGACTTCATGACATCTGAAGACTTCAGATTCTTCAGAGATCTGATTTTTTTTTAAATAACCTATCGGGGACGTTAAAAACAATTTATTTTATCATTATTTAACAATAAATTTTTTTTTGAAGAATCTAGGTCCAGTCCAGGTTTTCCGTACACTCACAATTTTGAAATAAAAATTTCAACAGAAAATGTAAGTAAATTGAGAAATGAAAAAAGTTGTTTTTTTCAATCAATCAACAGGGTACAAAAACTGTATTGAAGTATGCACAATCTTGTTAAACAGTAGTGTTGTACAATTACCGATAAATTATGTTTTTTTGAAAAAAAAAAATATTTTTTTGAGAAATACAGTAGTAACAACACAGTGATCGTACAATGTTATAAAAAGTCTTTGCACTAAAATTTTCTTATTTGGTTTTGATTTTTTTAAACAATTTTTAGTAAATATTAGTTAGAAAAATTTAATAGACACAGATTAAAGAATTTAATCAATCTCAAATAAAACCATAAAAAGCTTGTATTTTCGTTTTTTATAATAGACTTAAAAGTATAATCTAAAAATATCATTTATATTTGTTTAAAAATGTACACGCGTTCCTTTAAAAAATTTATTTGCCTATCTCATAATTATCAAATGTAAAAAAAAAGTAATACTGGACTAAAAAAGTTTCTAAAAATAAAAATAATGATATTTATTTACTTTTTCTGTTTATCACCGAAAAAAGGAAAAGAACAAATTTTGATGAATTTTTTTGATGCAAATCTTTCTTCTTTTTTTAAAGTTTTTAAAATCCAAAATTTATATTGGCGGCCTAAAAATTAAAGAGGTTTTGATAAATATTATCAGTTACACATGAAAGTGTAAATATAAAATTTTAAAAATTAAAAGGCGGGCTTTTTCAGGCTTAATAAAGGTGATAACTTTATCAAGCTTAGAAAAGGTATAAAAACGGTACAAGCTTGACAGCATATTTTGTGGCATTTTTCCGTTTTGATATTTAATTGAATAAATTTAAAAGATGAAGTTGGTTTTACTTTTTGCTGTATTTTGTATATTTTTGATGCAAACATCATGGCAATTACCAGTTGTTGGGGACGATAACGAAGTTATTGCTTCTAAAGAAAAACGAGATTTCTGGAGCAGATTAAGAGATAAAGTTACTGATAAAGTAATTGATAATATTGGAAAACGATCTGTCACATTAGAAGAAGAAAGCAGTGTTGATAATTTGCATAAACTTGGAGCCGGGGGTAAAATTATTGCCTTTTGTATTTTTGATCAAATAAAAACAACTTTTTAGATAAGCAAGGAAGAAAGACTTTTATTGCTGACAATGATATTGGCAAAAAACAAAAACGCGGTTGGGGACGCCGATTGAGAGACAAAGTTCTTGGTGGCATAATTGGTTGATCTTGTCACAAAAAAGCAACAACATGGCTTTTCAAAAGCTATTTTTCTTTTATCAAAATCAATGTTTTGTGTTCATTTTAATCTTTTAAAAGGCCTTTTTTATTACAACTATTTTTTGTCTATTCCTTATTAATTTTTCATTTGTTGAAACATTTTTAAATAAAAAAATGCACTCCTACAAGGGTTTTGTCAAATCAACTACGGTAATTGAAAGATTCAACAATGTAAAGATTCATATTTTTTCATGTCTTTTTGAATGGCAAAAAACCACCTGAACTTCAAATCAACAAAAGACAAAAAAATGTCGATAGAATCTTCACAAAACAATTGGCTTGACAAAATGTTGAAGTTTGAATCTGGCGATTGTTGATGAATTGGTTGACAGAAAACAATAAAAATTAACAATGTTTAAACGATTTTGCTTAGAACTGTTATTATTGATGCAGTGCTTTGCAGTCATGGCAAATATGTCTTTAGACAATAAAATTTTCGATTGATTATTTAAGATCTTATTTTTGTTAATGATATATCATATTATTTTGTGAACATGCAGCAACTTTTACTGCTCCCACTTTTTTAAAAAATATTTTAAATATTCAAAAATGCAAGCCTACGTGTTTTTACACAGCATAAAAATTAAATATGATGAAGGATGCTTTTTTGACTGTGAATAATTTTGTACAAAAAAAAACAATTTTTGAGAACATAAAATCATGCTCGCAGTATTTTAGTACATTAAATAGCTTTTAAAAATTCTCCCATAAAATGTTTATTTTTTAATTACAGAAACTTTTAAATTCCAACAAAAAACTTTTTTAAACATTTGAACAAAGAAATTTCGATATGGATGAATAAAAATGATGGTGGTTAAAATATCGAATAGTCCATAAAAGTTTAAAAGAACTAAACAAAAATTTGGGATGTTACTGGAATACGGTACAAAAAGGAAATATACTGTAACACAGATAACACTAAATCCGTAAAGGATTGACATTCCAAAAAATTGGATGAAAGTCATTCGTAAAAGCATTTCATTGCTTTGTTGAAGCCTTCTGGAGAGTGCCACAAATTGGGGATTTCGAGAAATTTGAATATTCAAAAATAAAAGTATCAAAGCAAAAATCAAATGTGGGATTGCAATTAAGGATAAATAAATTAAAACCATTGGAATATAATTTTTTGCAGCACCAGTAAAGACAATCAAATAATTTGGGTCAAGGATACTGTAGTCGTTGAAATTTTGGTGAAGAAAGATTTCGGCATTTTTCTTTGAAAGAAAAAATGTATTTTCAAATGATGAATGAGTAACAGCAAAAAGCATAAAACCAAAAAGTGCCAAATCCGTAAACAGCAAAAATGAATAAATTCGAAAAGGAATTTTTGAAGATGGAAGATTCCGCATTGCAAAATATCGTTCCAACGACATTGCCGTACAAGAATCCATTAATGCCATCGCCAAATTAAAAACTAAAATCAACAAAATTTTGGAGAAAATTGGTGGCAAATATTTTACGGCACCAACGGGATAAAAACATGGAAATGGATGAATCCAAATTGGTGCACAAAATCCTAAACATATTCCAAGGATTAACGTGATACAAGAATACGGTATCAAATATGTTTTAAAATTTTGCATTTGTTTTGGAGTTTTTGTCATAATAATTCCAATAAGGATTACTGTAAGCAAAGCTGTTAATAAAGAAATCACATCAAAAATTGGAACAATTAATGATAAAAATGGGCCATGATAAATATCAGAAATGTTAAACTTTTCAAACATTTTTTTCTGTTAAAATGTTGCAAAAAAATTTTTAACAGAAAATTTGTAACATTGTAACACACGTAATAATAATGTTAAAAAGTAAGCTTTCTTTTGGCTATAAAAGAGACACATAAAAAGTTAACAGAACAAACGCAAATTATTTGTTTTTATTGCTTTTTTAAAAGTGTAAAAAGCAAAAACTTAATTACAGTAATGTTATTAGAAAAATTGTATTTATAAAATCAATAAATGCTCGATTATTTAAAATTTGATTAAAGGTCAATTTTGAAAATTTGCATAAATTCGATTAACTTTGTAGTTTGATTCAAAAAAGTGGCACTGCAATCTTCATGTTAAAATTTGCATAACTTTTTGATGCAATACTTTTTTCATTTGTATTTTTTTCGGATCAACATTTGAAAGAAATCTCAAAAATTCAAAGAAAAAGTCATGTTTCAAAAAGGATCAACTTCAACAACTTCTTCCACCGATTTAAAGCAAATTGATTCTGTTGAAGTTAGTGAAAAGCAAGCAGCTGATTGTCCTCGATGTAAACATTATGTAAGTTTTTAGGATTTTACCATTTTTTTAACTTTTAAATATTACTTTTTCAAATTTTAGAAAGCTCTTGAAGAAGCAATTGAATCAATTGAAGGTCCGCTGCTTCCATTTTGGAATGAAATGAAATGGCTTTTTTATGGAATACTTTGGTTTGGCCTTGGTTTTCTCTTTATTGCACTTGTATTTCGGAATTCAGTTTGTGCAGCTCTTGATCGACTTGAATATGAATTATTATCTTCTTCTTCGTAATTGTGCCTTCTTTTTGTATGTATGTATTTATCAATTCAATTAAAGTTTTATGAATAAATTTGGATTCAAATTTTCAACGTGTATTTATCAACATTGAATTACAGTAAAATTTTAACATTTATAAAGATTACTGTAATAACAAAATGGTAAATATTGATCTTTTATTAAACACTTTTCTTCTTTTTGCCGAATTTTTAAAACTTTAATGTTTGATTTGTTTTTTTAAAGAAGAAAACCAACCAAACTTTAACATTTCTGCAATTAAAAAATCGGTGATAATGACCTTCCAAAATTTGAAAGTGACCTAAATATGTCAAAATTTCAGGTTTCTGTTATTTTAATATTATGGCAACCTTATCATTTTGTTATCAATGATAAGAAAATAGAATTTTTATTAAAGTCAAAACTGTCAAGGCCGAGATCATTGACCCCTTTTTTGCTAAAACCGATAACCAAAAAAATCTCCGCCTTTTTTCGTTCCATTTTTTTAAACAAAAAGGACACCAAAAACATATAACTTTATCAAAAGTTTTGTTTAGCTTTTCTCGTTTTTATCTTTCCCTATTTTTCTGTGTTTTTGAAAGCTGAAAAAAGAAGTATAAATTGCTTTGTCTAAAAATTTAAAAGGATGAAAAAATTTTTTGAGAAACATAAACAAAAATGTTTTTTTTCAAGCAAAACTTTGGTTTAGTTTATGCTTCTTCTTTTTGAATACAGCTTCTGTTTTTCATTGTTGAGAAACAAAATACGGATGTTAGTTTGTGTGCGAAAATAGGAAGTTTTATTAGGGATTTTTAAAGCTGTTTTACGGATTTGGGTGTGTGCTTGAGAAAAATGTGTATTTTTATTGATGTAATAAAAGTAGTACAAAAGTATCAGGGTGTTCCATAAGTCTTTTCCGTTTTTCATTGTGAAGAACACTTTGCCAAGTGAGTAAAACGGAAAAAACTTATGGAACACCCTGATAGTTAATAAACTGCTTTACAAAAAATATAATTTATTCGATTTTAGTTTTTAGCTAGCTGCTTCAAAAAAGCGATAAAAGCTCCAAAAATAGAAATGTTCGATGTTTATAAATAAGTGAAATTTGCACTAGTTTTTCTCACTTACGGTAGAAAAGAGATACTGTAGTTTTGCATTCTTGAGTCGCTTTAGTTTATTTTTGTTCCTCTTTTTTGTAAACTCGTCAATAAATACTTTTTGAAAGGCTTCTCAGATTTTTGTAACCAAAAATAGCTTTATTGCTAATGAAAAACTGCTGCTGCGCAAAATTAAATATACTTCAAACAACCTTGACACCCTTTCTTCTTTTCCTTCCTCTTTTACTTTCCACCTTTTTACTTGAGCAGCAACAAACAGTTCACCGATGAAACACAACACGACGAGAAAAAACAAATCTCTTGTGTTGAAAAGAATGGAAGAAGGACAAACTGGGCAAAAAACTAAATGGACATTGAACAGCCGCCCCTTTTTTCTTCCTTCATTTTTCCCGTTGCTGACGTGGCCGAAGATTTTCCTGTGTTTTTTTTGTCTCTAAAAACCTCATTCTTCCTCATTTGAATTTTTTGTGTGGTCGTGTCCACTTTGAGTGGATATTATTATTTCACAGATTTATCTTATCCATCATTAAATTTGAGAAAAATTGTTTTTACAAATCAAACTCTAAAACTTAAAATATTGTAGGTGCCACATGGCAATAACTCGAATGTCCCTTTTTTTGTGTAACTTTTTTTTCAACATTTCTTTCCTCCTCTTATTTTTTCTATGTTGTTAAATGCCGCGTTTAAATTCGTTTTTTAAATTTATTTTATTACTTGTGTGAGTATCTCTACTATTTTACAACATCTCTAATTCATCAACAAATTTTTTTTCAGGACAATGGGTGTTGCAATCAAAGCTCTTCTTCTTCTTTCTGCCTTTATGGTAAGCTTATATCCATTTTCATTGTTGAATATCTAATGATTATAAATATTTTTAGGCTGTTCAAGCTGATACCGTTAAGGTTACCAAGAAGGTATACTTCGATATCACAATCGGAGATACTCCAGCTGGTCGAATTGTTATTGGTCTTTTTGGTGATGATGTTCCAAAGACTGCTGAAAATTTTGCTGAATTAGCTTCTGGATCTCGTGGATTTGGTTATAAAGGAAGTAAATTCCATCGGTATGTTTAAAGTTTTTGGTGGAATATGTGGTTAATATTGTTGATTGTATTTTAGGGTTATCAAAGATTTCATGATTCAAGGTGGTGACTTTACTCGTGGTGATGGAACTGGCGGAAAATCAATCTACGGCGAAAAATTCGCTGATGAAAATTTCAAACTTCAACATTACGGAGCTGGATGGCTTAGCATGGCCAATGCTGGACCAGATACTAATGGATCACAATTCTTTATTACAACTGTTAAAACTAGCTGGTACTTATCTTCTGTTTTTTAAAAAAAGATGTATCTAATTCTCTCTCATTTTTTAGGCTCGATGGTCGCCATGTTGTTTTTGGAAAAATTCTTGAAGGTATGGATGTTGTTCGAAAGATTGAAAGAACCAAAACTCGTCCTGGAGATCGTCCTGAACAAGATGTTGTTATTGCTGATTCTGGTGTTCTTCCAACTGAACCCTTCGATACTGAAAAGGCTCCAGTTGCATAAGCAAAAACATGCTTTACCTCCATCAAAAACGTGTTCGACATTTATTTTTCTTTAAGTAGTTTTTCTTTTTGATCTTTTGTTTCTTTATAATGCAGGTTTCATTTTATCTTTCTTTTTGCATTACTTTGTAATAATTTATTGCTGGTAATTTATTATTTTTTAGTAAATAAAAATGTTGTGGTACAAACACTATTTTTACATTTCATTACGGTATTTTAATATACCGTAGTTGATGAAAAAGATATACAATTAACTAATTTTTATGTTGGAGTATTTTGTGGTAAAATTGGGGTTACAGTAATATGTTTGGAGAAAATTACCTTTGAATAAAAAGATGTATATTCTTTTCGAGTGGTTTTACTGAAACGTGTTAATTGGTTTAATTAAATCTGACAAAAAGTATACCTTAAAATTAGCAATGATACACTCCCAGATAATGCAAATACATCATACATCAAAGGCATCAATGCCGCAATTATCTCCAATGTTTCTGAAGTTAAATATATCAACCGAGAAATATTATATGTTGTTCTCCAAACTTGTGCCAAGAAAACTACGCAAGATACAACTAAAAGTGGAACTTCGACAAAATTCGAGCAATTAAAAAATCAGATTAAAACTTACACAATAAATTCTTTTCATTAACACTTAAAATTGAATGTTGTTTATAAAAATAAAATTTTGAACAAGATAAAAAATTCAAGATAGCAGCAAAAGAAGTTGTTGAAATGTAAGTTGAAGTAGAAATAATAAAAAATATTTGTGAAGCTGTTGGATTTATTAAAGTTATTGAAACAGTTCCATCGGATAAAAAGCTAAATTTTACAGGTTCTGTCAGTCTTGTAAAAATTGGAAGAATCGGAACAAAAATGATAATCAATAAATATAATTTTTGATTCTTCCAAATTTTTTGATGTTGAATTGGAAACCAAATTATTGTGAATCGATTAAGGCCCATCATTGTATGACCAAGGAATTGAACATTGCTATCGAAATTCCCAAAATTAAACAGAAAATACGGTAGAATTTTGTTGCTGGCATAAAAGCCGGACAATGATGGAATTAATGCTATTCTTTGCAGGACCAAAATCTTAAAATTTGCATAATACAAAAAAAGTTTTTGAAAAACATTGTTTTCATTATTAAAAAAAAACCGTTGCAAACGCCGTCATCAGCGGCATCCTTTGATCTTCGGCAATTACCTTTGAACTTTTTGAAATACCGCCACCGGGGATAACACTTTAGAAAAAACTTACAACAAAATATGACCCTAAATCTGCGAGAATAACAACTCGAAAAATATCATAAAATGCTCCCTTGAATGCTGTTTGTCGTTTACAAAATAACAAAATTATCATTGAAATATGAAACGTATAAAAAATTATTTCAATTACTTGTAAAATTATAATAAATACCGAAACCATTTTTATTGGGTTTCTTTCAACTTTTTAAAAAAGATAATAAATGTTACATCATTTTTATTGTGTCTGAACCAGTAGTTTTTTTTTCAAAAATTTTTAATTAATTGTTGTCATGACAATACTCATTATTATTTTTAGGGTTGATTATCAAGAAGGTACTTATAGTTTTGATATAATTAAAATGCATTTTGGCGAAAATTCGGAAATGCTTAACAGAGCAAAAAAACTAATCCTTTTGAAACTTCATTTGTACTTTTGATTATGACTAATAAATTCAGATCCAAAGTTAGCCAAAAATGTAAAATGTCATTTCGGCACTTTTTATGCCGTTGAAGACAAAACCTGCATTTTTGGGACTTGAGTGTCATTTAAAATATTGTATGTATTTAATGTAGTATCAAGGTAATCGCTGAATCAGAATTTTTACCACATTTCATAAAAAAGTACAAAATTTTAGATTAGATTTGCGCTTGTTATCAGAGTATTCAAAGAACATGTGTCAGGTCATGTACTTTGAATACGTTATTGAATTTCTAAATTATTTTTTAAACCAATGATTAAAATATCACCTGCAATAAAATTATTAAAAATTAAAGTTTGTATTCAAATTTGAGAAAAAAGTGAGGTTTAAAAGCTGCCATGATTTCATATATTTGTAATCAGTCTGGCAAAATTTTTCAAGACAAAATTTTTTCTTATCATGAATTCAAATACTGAAAAATGGTTGGCATTACAATTTGGTAAAAATTTTTCACATTGTTTTATAAATTCTGAAATTCCTTTTATTACTTATGGAGATAATGGAATTACAAAAGCTATAGCAAGTTTTGACAGTCGATGTTATATTCTTAAATTTACAATTTATTCATATAATTCTCGAATTTTGTTATATTTATCAATAATTTTGATTATGGTTGTAATAGGAATTTCCATTTTTGGCACAATTAAACAATCATATAAATGGTTCATTCTTAATCAAGCTTTATGGAATTGCTTAATTTCATATGATTATTTTTGTCGAAATTGGGTTGATGTTTCATATAATTATGGAAATTTATGCTTTGAATCTTCTCCAAAATATACTGTAGGATGGTATATTTTTCAATGGTTAGCAAATAAACCCAGCTATGATGATCCATTTTCATCTTTAATGCTTTTAACAGTTTCACGATTTTTATGCATTTATTTTCCTTTAAAATTTGAAAAATTAACAAAAAATTTTCGATTATTTTTCATCATTTTTGGCCTAAACTTTTTTCTACTTTTTACAACTCTTTTTTATTCAATTTATTCAAATTTTGCTACTCCAAAATCTTTTGGTCAAACTGCATTAAATTATTTTTATGGTTTTCATATTTTTGAAGGTTTAATTTTTATTGCTTTATCAATTTTTTCTGCGATTGCTTTAGTTTTTAAAATTTTCAAGCAATCAATTTTTCAAAAAAAACATAACATCAAAGATTTTTATTCATCTCTTCGAATTGCGATTGTTTTGGCATTTCAAACAGGCATAGATGGTTTTATCTTTTTATGCAAATTTTTACAATCAGCTCCTTTAGCTTCTAATTATATTTTTGGTACAACTTTTAATACTCAAGGAATTGTAATCTCAAATTTGGTATGGCTTGATGCAAAAGCTGGCTTCGGCCTTAAAATGAATTACGAAGCAATTCTTCAACTTAAAGTTATCATTGAATCACTTTTAATTCTAATTTTTATGACTGGATATCGTGAAAATTTGATTCAATTCATTAAATGGATATATTTTAAAACTATAAGGAGAAAATCGAATCCCACTCAAAATTTTTCCCCAGTTTCTTGGGTTACAACGTCGTAATAAAATCAGAAGCCCCCAAAAGAGCTTTTAATAAAAATTGTTGACGCCATCATGCAGCATGTGATATGCTAATTATTAAAGATAAAAAAATTAAAAACTTTTTTAAAAATCTAAAGTTCATCAAAATTATATATTTGTTTCGAATAAAATTTCTTCAATTTCGTCATTATAACTTTTTCACCTGTTTTATTTGTCAATTTTTCCAACATTTTTTTACTTTTTATTTCAATTAAACCTGTAAATAAAATAAACTTATACGAAATATGTACCTTTTTATTAATTAAAAGAAGCAAAAAAGTTCCATCATTAATAATTTGAAATAAAAATTCATAGGTTTAGTCAATTAAAAAAATCTTGTTTCACACTTTTCTGCGATTTTTGATGCATTAAATTACTTCCGCAGCTTCGAGGTTTTTGCATTTGAAAAATAAATGAAATTTCCTTGTAAATCGGATTTGTGAATATTTTTTTTATGATTTTTAATCTCGATTGAAGTTGCAACCATGGCAGCAAGATTTAACTTTTTATCAAAAAAGTAAGGACTTACTATCATTCGACTATTTGTATAATGATAACATTAAAATAGCCTCAATGCCCATTTGAAGAGGTTATGGTCTGAGACCAGAGGTCCCAAACCATCGAACAGCGGCTACGAACCTGTAAAAGTTCGCAGGGTTAGCGCTTTAACCACTGCACTATTCGATGGCAAAAAAAACGATGCAAAAATGGGTCATCTAGATAACAAAAAGACTGGCAAAGAATTGCGCAAAAAAATCATCAAATTTATTAAAAAGCTAAACTATGATGAATGTAGTTTAGTATTTTTTAAAAATTCGTACCAGTGTGCTTTTTAAGTTTACTTTCTTATTGAAATTGAAAGCAAAAAAGTACCGAAATCGATAATATAAAAATACGATCATAATTTTATTTAACAATTTATAAAATAGTAAATAATTAGATTTAATATTTACTCAATGATAAAAGTAACAAAGGTTTCTTTTGTTTGTTATTATTTCAATGTTGTGAACAGCACCCAAGAGATACAATAGACCATCCCGGTGTGGAACAAAAAGCAATACCCGGTCCAGACATAAGATATCCAAGATAACAAGTCAGAAGAGCAGAAGTTCCCAGGGGATATAAGTTAGCAACTAGGGGAGCCTCCAGTATAGGTGATTTGACCATTTGCTACTGGAGAAAACGGATGACAAGAACCTAAAATCCAAAGAGTTTGTAAATTTTAATTAAGGAATTATGAAATCCGATTGTCTTAAGCTTGTAAAAAAATATCATACCACTAATTCCAACAGTACCACAAGGATCAAATTGTGATGGACTAAATCTGCCGTTGATGCAAGTGAGTTGAGTAATGCCCTTAGGACTGTAGCCTTGATCACAAGTTAGCGTAGCAATGGTACCTTGATTAAATGGACCAAAGCTTGAACCGCTTGAATATGCGATCTTTCCATTCAGAGGGGTAAATGGATTCATGCGACAAACAGAATTTGGATCAACTTGACCATTGATGATGACAATGAAAAATACAAAAATAGCAATAATTTTTGTTATCATAGATTTTTTTAGAGGTGGAAAAGATGCTGTTGTGTACAAACAAAGTAATGAGGTTTATATAGGTGTGAATCCTGGTTTAAACAAACAAAAATATTTTTATAAATTTTGCAAATTTTAAAATCAAAAACATTTATTCAGGTGTTTGATTTGTTTAATTTTTCTATTAATGATTCATATGGAACAATGATAATAATTCATGATGTCATGCAAACTTGATTCGTCAGGATGCTTTTGAATGTTTTTAAAATTCATCACTTATCACTCACAAGCTATAATTTTAAAGAAAAAAAAAAGATTTGCTGCCAGAAGTCAAGCAATTCCTACAAACTATAAAAAATTCGATATCGTCATTTTTCCGTGTTCCGCCTTTTCTTCTTTTTCAATTCCATCTTTACTTGGTAGTAGTTCGGGCAAACAGTTTTTTCAAATGTATAAATAAACAACGGCATTTTTGATTTCGGATTATGATAAAAATTATTTATAAATGATTGAATCTGATTCCAAAATAACAAAAACAATTAAAAAATTAAGACATAAGATTTTAGAAGGTTAATAAGATAATAAAAATCTTTTTCGTTGATCACCAAAATTGTGATGGATTGCGTTATCTCACTGCCAAGATCAAAAAATAAAGAAGAAAATACACTGTCAGAAAAAAATCTTTTTGGTTTATCCTCACTTGCCCAACTATTATCACACAGCTGTGTGAAACTTTGCGCACTTGCCCAACTTTTTTCAATGACACAATGCCAACTGTGTGGAAAAATTTTTTTTTGTTGATAATTATATGGCTATTAATAATATTAATTTTTTTAAGTTTATATTTTACAAGAAAAAGAAGGAATCTAGATTTAAGACTTGTAGTTCGGTTAAAAATTTTGACTGAAACTAATAATCAAATCTTCCCTCTGATTCTACTGACACAAAGTAGTAATCCCATCCAAAAACTTCAATGAGTTTTGTTTTGATAAAATTCATAAAAAACCTTTTTGTTAAAACACTTGAATTCTAACCAAACCAAACCTCTTAATTGCGAATGGAAGCAGACATTAGATTACAGTAAACGTTCAAAGGAAAAGGTTAATTTCTCTTTTCAATTCTTGTAAACTTTTTCAACAAAACATGGCATCAATAACTAATTGTAGGATAGAAAAAATAATAACGTTGTTGTAATTTTTAAAAGCCATAAAATTGTAAAAGCATTAACACTTTTTTGAAATTGAGGCATTTCGCAAAACTGTTAAATATTTGTATAATTTAATCAGTATATGCTTTAATACTTCTTGTTAGAGTATTTCTTCAGCAAATCATTGTACTGTTTATCATTTCTTTAGAAGTAAAATTAAAGAGCAATTGCAACAAATTCTACTATCCCCATTACTGTAACACTCTATCGATACTTATAAATTTTTAATTTAAGGAGTATTTGGTTACTGTATGGTTCTACTCTCGGGGTTAAATTCTTGGATCACTTTCTTTTCCTTTTAAAAATATTAAAATACTTAACATATGCTAGAGGTTAATTCAAACATTTTCTTTCAACTTTAGCAAAACCTAAAAATGGTATATTTGGAGGGATATAACATTTGATTTGCGAGCATATTTGCACTTGGACCATAATTATTTAAATTGAAGTTATTGTAAAAATCTTCCCTCTCTTCAACAACTCTGCAAATTGAAGTTATTGTAAAAATTACTATTTTTTAAAGTTTAATTAATTAAAAAAACAACCATATAACACAAAAAAGAAGCTGTGTGAAGAAATACATTTTTCCACACAGTTGGCATTGTGTCATTGAAAAAAGTTGGGCAAGTGCGCAAAGTTTCACACAGCTGTGTGATAATAGTTGGGCAAGTGCGAATAAGCCATCTTTTTTTATTGTCGGATTTGTTAATTTTTTAAACTTTTTTTTTCTTTTTTTGCGGCACCTTTTTTGTGAACATTTATTTTTACGATAGATGTTTGGTTGAATTTCCAAAAATGTTTAATTTTATCACGTAATAAATATAAGAATAAGCGAAATGTGCTAATTATGATAAATTCCACAAAATTTGACAATTTTATTCAAAAACAATACAAAAACATGAAAATAATTTCATTAAAAAAAATTTTTTTCAAAATTCCCATTTCAAAAATGGTCTTTCATTAAACGGCTTCCATTTTTGGTTAATTTTCTTTTCAACAACATCATAAAAGTTATCACTTGTTGGTGCATATAGGGTAAAATGAATTGAAGCAAATGGATGAAGATTTTGTCGAAGAAATTTCATAAACTTCCTTGTTTTTGTCATTTTAAAATGCAAGGTTAAGGATTCGATTTTATTTCCAAATTTCAGCTTTGATAATTTTATTGGAGTTTGAAAAGTGACATGACACGAAGAAATTCTAAATGAAATAACTATTTGAAAAGGATTTAAAAAATTATATTTGCATAAAATTCCTTAAAGAGGGTGGGCGGTTAAACCGGTTTTATACTTTTTAATTCTCTAGAATTTTTTTCGTTGAATTTCCTTGACGATCAGGCAAGAGAACAATAGGAAAAGACCCTGATCGTCGGAAAAATTCAACGAAAAAAACGTTAGAGAAATAAGAAAGTATCAAGCCGGCCGTATATTTTAAATTAAAAAATATCTGAAAATTCCAAAAATTTCTGCATTTTTTAGCTTCCCGGATAATTCTTAACAATGAAGCCCATTTTATAAAATTGTTTAACTTATTATTGAAAAAATACCATAAGACAACCCTATTTAATAATAAACTAACAAAATATGTCGAGCATTTGGAATTGCTTTCAAAACTTCTTCAAGGGGCATATTTTCGAATAAAACTTTTTTTGTCCCTTATTTATACTCTTTTTTCCCCTTAGAAAAAAGAGTCCCCTTACGATTACTCTTTTTTCCCCGTAGAAAAAAGAGTCCCCTTACGATTACTTTTTTTTCCCCGTAGAAAAAAGAGTCCCCTTAGCGTTACTTTTTTTTCCCCGTAGAAAAAAGAGTCCCCGTCAAATTAAACTCTATTTATTAACGCGTTATTAATAAATTAACAACAAAGTATTTTTTTAAATTGTAAAATATTAGTTGTTAAAATTAATAATACAGTACATTGTAAATTATAAAATTGTTTAAAATATTATTACTGTATTTCAATTTAGTATTTACATAATCACATGTTTTTTTAAAAGAGGATTCTGAATCCAAAAAGTTTTTTCTCCAGATTCCGCATATTGAGTAAATTATGCAAATGTTTCTATGTTTTGTCATATCTGGAACTAATTATACAGTAAATTAATGTTTAAAGTATTTCATCCCTTTAGGTTGTAACATAGAAGTCATAGACTAATATTCTGAATCAAATAAGATATTATTAGTCAAACTATATGTTTCGTCGATTGTGCAGCTCTCAAATCGAGAATCAACGGAACTTAAAAACATTTGCATAATACTCGTGATCCTCAATATGCGGAATCTGGAGAAAAAACTTTTTGGATTCAGAATCCTCTTTTAAAAAAACATGTGATTATGTAAATACTAAATTGAAATACAGTAATAATATTTTAAACAATTTTATAATTTACAATGTGCTGTATTATTAATTTTAACAACTAATATTTTACAATTTAAAAAAATACTTTGTTGTTAATTTATTAATAACGCGTTAATAAATAGAGTTTAATTTGACGGGGACTCTTTTTTCTACGGGGAAAAAAAAGTAACGCTAAGGGGACTCTTTTTTCTACGGGGAAAAAAAAGTAATCGTAAGGGGACTCTTTTTTCTACGGGGAAAAAAGAGTAATCGTAAGGGGACTCTTTTTTCTAAGGGGAAAAAAGAGTAAAAATAAGGGACAAAAAAAATAGCGTCCCATATTTTCATTATTGTCCACTTTTATCGAAGTTCCAACCAAAAACACCTTTTCCAATGTTTTTGATTCAGTTAAAAGTTTATATGCATTTGATGAAAGAGATACTAATCCTTGACAATACAAAATTTTAAGAGAAATTTTTGTGACTTTTGCCAAAATCTTCTTAAGAAACGACCCATGAAGTCTGAGTGAATAAGTCAACCATAAATTGCTTAGGGAACTTAAATTCAGTACTTGATCAGAAAGATGCAATGAATCATCGATAAAATCAATGAGATTTTCATCCTTATCATTTATGTACAAGTAATTTAATTGGTGAACAAGATTGAAGCGATATTTAAAATAAAACCATTTACAAGTATGATATAATTTTCGTAAATGTTGGTAATCGAGATTTTCCAAAATATATTTTTTGAGTAACTTTCCAAATGGCAAATCTGGTTCCACAGGATTTTTAAAGACCAGATTTTTTATTACAGTTTTGTAATCAAATGGAAGAGCATTTTCTAAAATGTAAAATTTAGACTTTTAATAAATTCATGAATTCGCGAATACTATACCTTTGTAATACGCAAATTTTGCATTTTCAACTTTTTCAGTAATATCTGTAAGCGGATAATTACCTGCAAAATCCTTGACATCATCCAGAAATCTTAAGAAATCTTTCATTTCTGTTTTTAAAGCTTTTTCCAATAAATTCATTGCAGATTTTTTCCCTTCAAAATGAAGTTCAAATTTTATTGAATCAATCCAAAATTCTGAAATTCCATCAAAAATTGAACTAATTTCTTTAATTTTTTTCTGATATTTTTCTTTCATTTTTTTATCACTGATAAAGAATCGACAATATCGGGATAGAACGGATAAAAGCGCCTATAAAATTTACATAATTTTAGTATTTATAGCAGTAATAAAAAAGGATTACTTTATTATCATTTTTATCGTTTTCCAAATATCCGATATAAGCTTTCCATAAATTTTGACACCATGGATTTTGAGATAATTGACATTCAATATTTTTAATTACAAATTCATCATTTTCTGTTTTCTTCAAAACCTCGATAAATTTCTTTCCATCATTGATTTCAACAGATTTTATTTCTTGATAAAGTTTGCATGAATGTTGATATTTTTGTAACATCTCTTTCAAGGCCGTAGGCAGAAAAAAATTTCGGAGGGGGCATTTTCGTTTCAGGGGGGGCACGCCTTTGATCTTTTGCCGCTTTAACACGGCGGCGGCAAAAGATCAAAGGATTTTCCCAATTTCGGGGGGGGCACAGGTACCGAATGCCCCCCCCCCCCTAAATACGGCCTTGATCTCTTTTGAGATTGGCTTTGCTGAAAAAGTTCGTTTTTAAAAAAGACAGTAATATTTTAATTTTTTGAAACTTACTGAATTTTTCTTGATATCTGTCAAAAGCACATAACAAATTCGAATGTGGTAAAGATATAATAAATCCAGCTTCTTTCAACTCTTCTTCCAAAGATTTATCAGAGTAATAAAAACGACCTTTTTTAAATTTTGGCCATTCATTTTCCTTAAAATTCGGATAAATTTGAGTATTTTTGGACTATAGAAAACAAACTTTTTCAGGAAAATCTTTAGCAAATCTTTTTTCTAGATCTCTAGAGTGCCATTTAAGGTTGTCATAATCTCTGCTTCTGTAGAAAATGCTAAAATAATTTTTTACGTTAATTTTTCATTTGCGAATCTAAATTTTTTTATGTTTTTTAAAAATAAACATACGATTGCCAATATTCCCAAATTTGTGGAAGAGTTGTAAATTTTTCGGCAAAACTTTGACATAATTCATTTTTGACATCAAAATTTGGGGCATTTTCTAAATTTTTGATTAAATTTTCCACTTCATTTTTGTATTTGAATGGAAGTAATTCCAAGTACTCTATTTCCAAAGTTTCGTTCATTCTTTACTTTAAATTAAAAAATTTTAAGATATGATTTTTTTTCAAAATCCACTTCTTTAATTTTGAGCAGTTTTCTCAAATTAACAGTTAAATTTGTGATGTATGCCTTTAAAGAAACAAAATAATAAAAATGCATTTTAAAGTGTTTATGCTTCTAAAATGGAAAAATGCCTTGTCATGATTGTTATGTAACAAGAATTGTTTTACATGCACTTACTTGATTGAGAATTTAAAAAAAAATAGAGTTGCATAAGTTATAATTTATAGCCTACAAGAAAGTACAGAGAGCTTATGAGAAAATTTTTTTTGTTTATTTTGCCATCGACTTGCATATAAGTGGTCAATTTTTCAAAGTTGATGAGTGACAACAAGCATTGGATGGAAACTCTTGAGCCAAAATATTGGCATTCTGAAAAACTTTGTTTTTTAAAAAAACCTGACAAAATGTAATTGAATCGAAAAATCAAACCAAAATGGGAAAAAGTTAAATTCTTTTCAACAAATTTTCAAGAAAAGAACTTGTTTTTTAGTGGAATTTTGGCATTTTTGAAACCAGTGAAGACTGATTTTTTCACTATTCTCTGCAGAAAAGTGTAGGTTTAAAAAAATATGACATTACACCTATAACGGAAATCCTAGAAAATTTGCACAACTGTCTGTCTAATTTAGGCATGCAAATGCAAAAAATAGATTCTGCGTTAAAAATGAAAATCGTTTATTTTTGAAAAAATATACGAAACATAACATAAAAAAAATAGGACATTAAATAATTATGATTTTACAACATTTTATTCAATGATAATTTCGCCATAATGTACTCCCCAACTGAAATTTGGTTTTTCTTTTTTTGGGGTCCATTTTGAAAGACATTGTTCCATTGCATTTTGATATTCTCTGTCGTCATTGTGACGATGCAAAGAAACTTCGGCATTCGATTGCAAATTCTTTTCAAGAAATTCAAAGTATAATCCTGGATTAATTTGAGGTACAAAACCGAGATCAAGAACTTCTAATTTATTTTGAAATTTTATTGAAAGAAGATTTTCGGCAGTTTTTTGTGTCAAATATGCTTTTGAAACACTAAAAACAAACAAACAAAGTTTTATTAAGTTTTGTTTTTGATAAAACATTTGTCACATTTTGTGACAGAGGAGTCACAAATGTGTGACAAATGTGTCCCTCTTTGAAAGAGACTTACGTTATTTGATGAGCATTTGGAACTGCTTCCAAAATTTTATCGATTGGAAGATTTTCTTCATTTTCCATTTTAATTTTTACTTGATTCAAATACAGTAAAACAATTGTTTTGGATTTTGTTAGAAATTCAAATTCATTTTGTGTAAACCATGTATAATATACTTTTAAATATTTCAAAGTAGCTTTTGAGATTTTCGGGAAAAGTGATAAATTTTTCCAGCAAGAATGTAATATCAAGGTGTTAGTTAACCAAAGATTATGCAAATTTATAGTTTCAATTTTGCAAAGTGAAAATGTAACAGAATCATCCACAAAATCAATATATGGAATTCTACAGGGCACTTTTTCATATTTCGGTGTATAACTTTGCTCATTAATTTCAAGTTTGTGAACAAGATTAAAGCGATATTTAAAATAAAACCATTTACAAGTTTGATATAATTTTCGTAAATGCTGGTAATCAACATTTTCCAAAATATAAGAATTAACACCGTTGTTAAATGGTAATTTTGGTTGTTTATTATTGTCCAGGTTTAAATTTTTGGCGATTGTTTTAAAATTGTATTCCCTCAGGGCATCGCTTTCTTCACCTGAAACATTAAAAACGCTATATATTATCCACTCTTGAATTAGGGGGGGGGGGATAATAATAATTTTTTCAAGCTGTAATTTACACCTTTAGGGGTCAAAAGGTTTTAATCAAAAACTTTTTTGTGTCTGGTGCAAGGGTGCTCCGAGGTTTGATATCAATAAAAATTTAACCACTGGTAAAAATTCCGGTTGCACAATATTATAAAAAAGAACCTGATGGGATTTCTTTTTTTGCATTCAATATTTTCATTTCAAAATCATTTAATTTGTGTTTCTTTGCAAAACAAAAAGCATCATCCAGAAATTTGATCAAATCTATCATTTCTGTTTTTAAAGCTTTTTCCAATAAATTCATTGCAGATTTTTTCCCTTCAAAATGAAGTTCAAATTTTATTGAATCAATCCAAAATTCTGAAATTCCATCAAAAATTGAACTAATTTCTTTAATTTTTTTCTGATATTTTTCTTTCATTTTTTTATCACTGATAAAGAATCGACAATATCGGGATAGAACGGATAAAAGCGCCTATAAAATTTACATAATTTTAGTATTTATAGCAGTAATAAAAAAGGATTACTTTATTATCATTTTTATCGTTTTCCAAATATTCGATATAAGCTTTCCATAAAGCTTGACACCATGGATTTTGAGATAATTGACATTCAATATTTTTAATTACAAATTCTTTATTTTTTGTTTTCGTCAAAATTTCCACATATTTTTTTCCGCCAGTGATATCGGTGCCGCGGATTTCTTTATAAATCTCAGCATTTTCGTTATACTTATGCAAATTTGTTGAGAGTGATTTCGTGCTAGCTGCAACCAGAAATTAGTTGTTTTATCATTTCAAAAAAAGAACTTACTGCTTAATTCATTAAAAGTTGTAAAAGCCAATGAAAGATTTGAATGTGGTAGAGACAACAAAAATTCAAGATATTCAATTTGATCTTTTAAAGTTTTTTCACTCTCTTCGAAAATTGCATTATCAAAAGATGGCCATTCAAGATTCTTAAATTAATAGTTTATTATTTTTCGGAACAAATGAAGAAAATAAAAAAATTCTTACTTGTTCTGGAAAATGTTTGAGCGAAAGGGCTTCAATTTCTTTTGCAGTTTTTGTTAAGCCTGAGCTTTCTCCTCGATCAAGTAAGTTCCATCGAACGACACTAAAACATTAAAAATTGATCAACGCATAACAAATTTACGCGATTTTTGTAATGAAAATGTAATCATTTTTTGTCACAAAAATAAAACAATCTTTTGACACAAAAATGTAAAAACACTATTTACTGTGATAAAATTAATCATGTAAAAAAATGATGAACTCAATTTACATTTTTTTTAAAAAAGAACTTACTTTAACCATATGCTCCAAATTTTTGGAATAGTTGTATATTTTTGACAAAAATTTTCGATTAAAGCATTTAATTTCTTTGTATTTTTGACCTTTTTATCCCATTTTTTATCTATCAACAATTTTACCGCTCTTTTATATTCTTTTGGAAATTTCGCCAAATATTCATCCCACGTCATGTT
This sequence comes from Panagrolaimus sp. LJ2414, assembly GCA_024447195.1. Classification (NCBI taxonomy): domain Eukaryota; kingdom Metazoa; phylum Nematoda; class Chromadorea; order Rhabditida; family Panagrolaimidae; genus Panagrolaimus; species Panagrolaimus sp. LJ2414. The sequence goes on from JAMRXY010000018.1 coordinate 2,253,121, forward strand.
TTTTTAAAACGTGTAGAATACTAAGAAATTGCTAGAAAAAATAGCAATGAATCGCTTCGATACCAAAAAACCTTAAAATTTTCGCAACCTTTTCGTATTTAAAAGTTCCAAAAAATGATTTTTAACGTCATTTTTTTATCCTGTCATTATCTACATGTCATATGGAATACGACACTACCAAAATTGATATAGAAAAGGTTTCCGTGAAAGAGGGATTTTATTAAAGTCACGATTATTCTCAACACTGACAAGTTTTATATTTCATATTTTGTGGTGTCATACTCCATATTATCTGTAGATAATAATAAGATAAACAAATAACGTTAAAAATCATTTTTTCGAACTTTTACACGCTGGAGTTTTAAAAAAACATAAAAACTGCAAATGAGAAAAAAATGGAAAAATACCAAATTGAAATTTGTTTTATTGAAAAAAGGCATAATGAGAAAATTCTTTAAGGATATTTTTGACACATGGAAAAAATTATGGACAATGAAAAGCAATCAAAAAATCAGTTTGCTTTTTTTTCGGTACACTTGTGGCATTTTTTTCTCTCAATGTAACAATGATAAGGGCATAATCATACAAACTTGATTCATCGTGATTGCCTTTATTTTCAAATATCACTCAATAGCGATGATTAAAAAAAGCTATACTTTCTGAGATAGAAAATGAGTAAGTTTGAATTTTAATTATTCTTATGTTTTTTTATTGTTGACGTTGTCAAACTTCAATAAAACAGTATTCATGCAAATTTTTTGCACGATTTTTAAACTTTTTTTTATTAAGTTTTTGCAACACCTTTGTAGTGAAAATTTTATTTTTAGGATTATTGGTTGATTGAATTTCTTAAAATTTAAAGTTTTATCATCTCAATAAGCAAAATCTTCAAAGATTAAAAAAAAGAAAGTTTATCACAAATTTTCGTATTCAATTTAAAAATACAGAAATGGATTCCCCATGCATGGGGAATCCATTTCAACCATGGGCCCATGGTTGATTACCTATTAATCCTTAAAAAAATAAGCATTAATATTTTTTTCTGATTTTTTACAATTTTTTAAAACCTGTTTTTCATGTTTTTTTAAAACCACGGGGTCGCCCCAGGGGACAAAGGGGTCAAGGAGGGCAAAAAGTTGTACCAATCCTTTCCCAAGATCCCAGTATATATATATTTAAGAAGGTTTCATGACTTTATATGCTGTAGAAATCGTTTAATTAAAAAAGGTGCCAAAAGGTGACAAAAATTTGCTGAAGTTTTCGAAACCATTTGTAATACAAATTTTTAAAAAAACAAGACAATATTTTTCTTCAAAATTATTATTAATTTGCCCATGTCAAAAGTGGTCTTTCATTAAAAGGTTTCCATTTTTCGTTAATTTTTTTTCCATGACATCATAAAAGTTATCACTTGTGTCAGCAAATATGGCTAAATTAATTGAAGCAAATGGATGAAGATTTTGTCGAAGAAATTTAATAAACTTTTTCGTTTTTGTCATTATAAAATGTAGTGTTAAGGATTCGATTTTATTTCCAAATTTCAGCTTCGATAATTTTATCGGAGTTTTAGCAGTGACATGACATTCAGTAATTCTAAAAATTTATTTCTTAGAATTTTTATCTTAGAAGAAAATCCCGGAATCTCGTCCCAGATTCTCGGATCCAGGAGAAATTTTTTTAAAATCCCGGATCCTGTCCCGGAACAAAAAGTTATTTTCGGGCTGATGAAGTTCCTTTAAAAAGTTCTGTATCTTCTTTATTCTGTTGTAAAAAATACAGTAAGACAAACTATTTAAATAAACTTACAAAATATGTCGAGCATTTGGTATTGCTTTCAAAACTTCTTCAAGGGGCATATTTTCGTCATTTTCCATTTTTATCGAAATGCAATCCAAAAATACCTTTTCCAAGGTTTTTGATTCTGTTAAAAGTTTATATTCATTTGAAAGGAAAGTCATTCTATGACAATGTAAAATTTTAAGAGAAGCTTTTGTGACTTTTGCCATCACCTTTTTAATCGAAGAAAAACTATGAATTCTCAATGAATAAGTCAGCCATAAATTGTTTAATGAACTTAAATTTAGCAATTGATCAGAAAGATGCAATGAATCATCGATGAAATCAATGAGTTTTTCGTCCGTTGAATTACGGTATCTTAATTGATGAACAAGATTGAATCGAAATTTAAAATAAAACCATTTACAAGTTTGATACAATTTTCGTAGATGTTGGTAATCGAGATTTTCCAGAATATATGTTTTGATTAATTTTCCAAATGGCAAATCTGGTTCCACAGGATTTTTAAAGACCAGATTTTTTATTACAGTTTTGTAATCAAATGGAAGAGCATTTTCTAAAATGTAACATTAAAGAGTTTAACGAATTTATTAGAAATACCTTTGCAATATGCAAATTTTGCATTTTCAACTTTTTCAATAACATGTGGATCAGAAACATCCTTAATATTTTGAAAAAATTGAACCAAATCTTTCATTTCTGTTTTTAAAGCTTTTTCCAACAAATTTATTGCAGATTTTTTTCCTTCAAAATGAAGTTCAAATTTGATGGAATCAATCCAAAATTCTGAAATTCCATCAAAAATTGAGCTTATTTCTTCGATTTTTTCCTGATATTTTTCTTTCATTTTTTTTATCACTGATAAAAAATCGACAATAACGGGATAGAACGGATAAAAGTGCCTATAAATTTTACATAATTTTAGTTTTATAGCAGTAGCAAAAAACGATTACTTTATTATCACTTTTTTCAATTTCCAAATATTCGATATAAGCCTTCCATAAATTTTGACACCATGGATTTTGAGATAATTGACATTCAATATTTTTAATTACAAATTCATCATTTTTTGTTTTCTTCAAAACCTCGATAAATTTCTGTCCATCGTTGATATCAACGAATTTTATTTCTTGATAAAGTTTGCACGAATTTTGATATTTTTGCAATACCTCATTTGAGATTAGTTTTGCTAAAAAAATGTTGTTTTCTAAAATATTTAAACATTTGAAACTTACTGAGTTTTTCTTGATATTTGTCAAAGGCACATAGCAAACTTGAATGTGGCAAAAATATAAAAAATTGAGCTTCTTTTAACTCTTCCTCCAAAGGTTTATAGTAATCATAAAGTCGACCTTTTTTAATTTTTGGCCATTCATCTTCCTTAAAAGCCGGATAAAATTTGAATATTTTACGACTATAAGAAAAACTGACTTTTTGAGGAAAATCTTTATCACATCTGCTTTCTAGATCTTTATAGTGCCATTTAAGGTTGTCATAATCTCTGCTTCTGTATAAAATGCTAAAATGATTTTGTTAAAAATTTGCTTTTTCATAAATTAAAGAATGAATTTACGATTGCCAATATTCCCAAATTTGTGGAAGAGTTGTAAATTTTTCGGCAAAACTTTGACATAATTCATTTTTGACATCAAAATTTGGGGCATTCGTTAAATTTTTTAATAAATTTTCCACTTCATTTCTATATTCAAATGGAAGTAATTCCAAGTACTCTATTTCCAAAGTTCTATCCATACTTTTTTCAAATTTTAAGGGAGATCAAAAAAAGTTTTAAAAATGCGAAAGTTCCTGAATTTCAATAACTTTCAACTTCGCGAACTTTCTTGCGAAATCACAAAAATCAGCAAATGAAAGATAAATGCAATTTTTTCAAAATCCATAAAATTAAATTTAAGCAGTTTTTTCAGAAAAATAAAAAAACGTTTCTCAAATTGGCCTTAGAAATTTTGTGAATGCCTTTAAAGAAATGAAATAAAAATTAAGTGTTTATTCATTTAATAAAGATAGAAAAATGCCTTGTCATGATTGTTATGTAAAATGAATTGTTTCTACTTGAGCAAGAATTTAAAAAAATATAAAGATTCTTATAACCTACAAGAAAAAAAGTACTGAAGGCTTATGAGAAAATATTGTTTTTTCTTTACAAAAATCAACATTTTCTCTGCTTGCAAATTTTTCACATTGGCTTTTAAGGGATCATCTTTTCAGATTTGATCAGTGACAAGAAACAAGCAAGCACTCATATTACAATTAAACTGTCAACATTAAGAAAAGTCAGGTTTTTCAGCAGCGAATGATGGTGAAAAAATCAGCTCACAAAAAAAAAAGGTTAAAGAACCCCATAATCAGACCAGAGGTCGTGGGGGGCCGATGCTGGTGCGACTTTCCAGCATCTGCACTTAGCATTTAGGTGTCCGGATCTAAGATCCTTGCCGGCGCAACCCGGTGGTGGACCACCCCCTTTCGGGAACCTTCCACTTGAGCGGAGAGCTCATATGAGTGTACCCATTGCCTTCCAATTGGTAGCGCCTGGGTTGGGCTCGCACGGGGATTCGAACCTTCCACTCTTTCGAGTCTCTGTCCGACCGAGAGTCTGTCGCTCAAACCACTCGGCCACCCGTTCGCCAAAAAAAAAATCAGCTCACAATAACTATAAAATTGACAAAATGCCACCAAAAAGATGAACTTTTCGGTTCGTTTTTTTTAATTCAAATTATTGAATTTGAATGGCAATTTGTTAATTTTAAAGCTCAAGAGTTGATATTTTCACTACATTGTGCACAGAAAAGTTGACTTTAATCACAACCACAAAAAAATTTAAATAATTTGCATATCAGATATCTTTTATTCAAGCATTTAAATGCAAAAAAATATATTTAAAAAATATATTTATTCTTTCAAAAATTCATACGAAACAAAACAAAAAATTAAGACAAAGCAAATGAAAATGATTTTATAACATTTTATCCGAAGACAATTTCTCAAAAATGTAGAGTCCAATTGAAAATAGGTCTTTCATTTTTTGGACACCATTTTAAAAGATTTTGTTCCATTGCGTTTTTAAATTCTCGAACGTTATTCGGATGATACAGATAAACTTCAGCTTTGGATTGTAAATTCTTTTCAAGAAATTCAAAATATAATCCTGGATCAATTTGTGGCTTAAACTGGAGGTCAACAACTTCAAAGTTATTTTGAAATTTTAATGAAAGAAGATTTTCGGCAGTTTTTTGTGTTAAATATGCTTTTGAAACACTGAAAACAAAGTTTACGAGTATTTATATGGTTTCATCATTGTAAAAACATTTGTAACACTTTGGTGACAACTGTGTTACATAATTTTTATCACACTTATTTTCCACTAAAATAGGAGGTCTGATAATTTATTTAAAGGAAGATATAAATTTTTAGCAAGTAATTTATGTCGACCTATTGTGACAGAGGTGTCACAAAATTGTGACAAATGTGTCACGTCTCGGTAGTCTTTGAAAGAGACTTACGTTATTTGATGAGCATTTGGAACTGCTGCCAAAATTTTATCGATTGGAAGATTTTTATCATTTTCCATTTTAATTTTTACTTCATTCAGATACAGTAAAACAATTGTTTTGGATTTTGTTAGAAATTCAAATTCATTTTGTGTAAACCATGTATAATATACTTTTAAATATTTCAAAGTAGCTTTTGAGATTTTTGGGAAAAGTGATGAAATTTTATTGCATTGAAATACTTGCAAAGTGTTTGTTAGCCAAATATTATGCAAATTTAAAGACTCGATTTTACAAGGTGACATTGCAATAGAATCATCCCTATAATCAATATATTGAATTTTACAGGGCATTTTTCCATATTTCGGTGTATGACTTTTTCCGGCAATATCAAGTTTGTGAACAAGATTAAAGCGATATTTAAAATAAAACCATTTACAAGTTTGATATAATTTTCGTAAATGTTGGTAATCAAGATTTTCCAAAATATAAAAATTTACACCTTTGTTAAATGGTAATCTTGGTAGTTTCTGATTGTCCAGGTTTAAATTTTTGGTGACCATTTTTAAATTATATTCCTTCAAGGCATCGCTTTCTAAAATTTAAAATCAGTTATCATTGATCATAAAATTCATAAATGTTTTTTTCAAGCTGTAATTTAGTAAATAGGACTCCTAGGGGTTTAGTGGCTGAGTTTTTAAATTGTCGGAAAATATGAAAAAAGTAAACAAACCTGATGGAATCTGTTTTTTTGCATTTATTATTTTCATTTCATAATCCTTTAATCTGTGTTTCTCTGCAAAACAAAAAGCATCATCCAGAAATCTCGAGAAATCTTTCATATCTGTTTTTAAAGCTTTTTGCAATAAATTCGCTGCAGATTTTTTTCCTTCAAAATGAAGTTCAAATTTGATTGAATCAATCCAAAATTCTGAAATTCCATCAAAAATTGAAGTCAATTCTTCAATTTTTTTCTGATATTTTTCTTTCATTTTTTTATCACTGATAAAGAATCGACAATATCGGGATAGAACGGATAAAAGCGCCTATAAAATGATTAATTAATTTGACAAAATTGTGATATTTATTATTTTTATTACTTTATTATCATTTTTTTCATTTTCCAAAAAATCGATATAAGCTTTCCATAAATTTTGACACCATGGATTTTGAGATAATTGACATTCAATATTTTTAATTACAAATTCTTCATTTTTTGTTTTCTTCAAAACCTCAATAAATTTCTTTCCATCATTGATATCAGTGCCTCGGATTTCTTTATAAATATCCAAATTTTTGTAATACTTATGCAAATTTGTTGGGATTGCTTTTGTATTAGCTGGAACCAATTAATTTTTACCATTTTGAAATAAAAAAAACTCACTGCTTAATTCATCAAAAGTCGTTAAAGCCAATGAAAGATTTGAATGTGGAAGAGACAATAAAAATTCAAGATATTCAATTTGATCTTTTAAAGTTTTTTCATTGTCTTTGAAAAATTCATAATCAAAAGATGGCCATTCAAGATACTTAAATTAATAGTTTATTATTTTTTGCAATGATAAATAAAAAATTTTAATTAAAAGACCTTACATGTTGTTCTGGAAAATGTTTGAACGAAAGGGCTTCAATTTCTTTTGCATTTTTTGTTAGACCTGAGCTTTCTTCTTGGTCGAAAACTCTCCATTCAACAATACTAAAACATAACAAATTTACTAAGTTTTAGTCACAAAATGTAACAATTGTTTTTGTGAAAAAATGTACATTTTGCTCAAATAAAAATCTGTTGTAAAATAGAATCTCAGAAAATTTTCTTTAAAAATAACTTACTTCATCCATGTTTTAAAAATTCTTGGAATTGTTGTATATTTTTGACAAAAATTTTCGATTAATCCATTTATCTTTTTTATATTTTTTGCTTTTTTATCCCATCTTTTAAATAACAAAAATTTCATAGCTTTTCTATATTCTTTTGGAAATTTTGCTAAATATTTTTTCATTTTTAAATAAACAAAATTATTAAAACTCCTGCAAATCTTTCAAATTGCAAAGGAGAAAAAAAATGAAAAATACCAAAGTTGAATTTGTTTTATTTTTATGAGAAACTTCTTTAAGGATATTTTTGACACATCTAAAAAATTATGGACAATCAAAAGCAATCAAAAAAATCAGGTTCGATACACATGTGGCATTTTTTTTCTCAATGTAACAATGATAAGGGCATAATCATGCAAACTTGATTCATTTTGATTCGTCATGGTCCATTTTATTTTTTTCTATTATTATCACTTATTAGAGATAATTAAAAAAAGCTAGCCTTTCTGAGATAGAAGATGAATACTTTTTACAAACTATAACAATTTCGAAATTTTCATTTTTACGTTTACTGTCTTCCTTCTTTTTTTAAATTTATTTCCATTTTTTCCGCTTTATTTGGTAGTTCGAGGTAACAACAATTTAATACGTTTTTAATGAATGAATAAACAATTACAGTTTTAATTTTAGCCTAAAAAACTTAAAATTGAACCCAAACTGTCTGGACAAAATCGAAATTTTGATCTCGCTGACCCCCGATGATGGTTTTTATTGTAACAAAAAATGTGTAAAAAATGTTGTTTGTGTAACAAAAAATCGGGCATTTATTAAAAAACATATTGAAACAAAATCATTCATGATAGCCTTACAATCGAACTTTTAACAGCTTTTAAAGTTCCAAAACTTTTTGAATAAATTATTGCAACGAGGGTACCATCAATTGCTCCCAAAAATACAGTATAAACTCCAAAATATTGTGTTAAAGAGACATCGATACTCTAAAAATATAATTACTGTTAAACAGGTAAATAATTATTAAATGTGATAATTTACCATTCGTAAAATTAAATCAATAAAAGCTGGAAAAAAGTTTAGAATTAACTCAGAAACGATAGTAAAAAAAGCGAGTCGATTAGCGCGACGTTTATTTGCTTGATCAGAATTTCGAAGGCCATGTTGCAAAACATCTTTTTGAAATCGATTTAAAACATAAAAGAAAAGTAATCCAATTATTGAATTCATGAATCCTGTGACAAGTTTGGCCCAAATTGAAAAGGCACTTCCATTAAAGCCCGCAACACACGTGACAGACCAACAAGAAGTTGAAGCTAAAAAATTGTTGTTGAAGGAGTTATGCAAATTTTTAAATTTCTTACGAGTGCCATTAATTTGAAGCCAAGCCCAGGTAAACCAAGCTGCAGTTATGCCAAGAAGGATTAGCATACAAAAAATTGAGAAACCATGAATCCATTGATGGATATAACTTTTTGACATGGCTCGAGTGATTATCACAATTCGATGAAGGAGAAGGAAAAACACAGATAGCGAGATAATGGGTAGAAAGGCCAATGCTGCAGCAGTTGTCACATAAAACACGAGAGGGTCATTCTTCTCTAAAATATGCAAATTATTAGTTACTGTACTTTCATTGTTGTGTTTTTTGCAAGTCAGCGGATTCGAACTTGAGAGAGGCTTTTGGACGATTATCCAACGTGCTAACCACTCGACTATCGAAGCATCAAACTTACTTTGCCACCACACCGAAATGATATATCCAGTATCGATGATTCCAATAAAGGATGCAATAACAATCGTAAAAAGATAAACAATAAATTGTGGAGAAATGTCATTTCTCTTCAACAGCTTAATTCTGGTATACAAAGCATACGATAACAACAAAAAAGTAACCAAATACATCAAAAACATTAAAATATTTTGAACAATTATTAAAATATCATTGTAGGGCATTGGAGCTCCCATTTTTTAAAATTTTAAAAAATGTTAAGATTCAATAAACTTTTTGAAGAATAAATTTTATTAATACTTTTTCTAGTGAATGCGTGGCAAACGTTGTTGGATGACTATTTTATTAAATTTTAGTGTGAAGAAAAAAACAATGTTTGAAATCATTCAACATTCCTTAATTGAGTTACTTGTTTAACGTGGTAAATAAACCGTAAAAGGACATTAAAGAGGAAGGCATATATGCCAAAAAGCACAAACAACAACTACATGTTCCATGTTTTTTTAAATTATTACTGCTGCATATGTTACGGTAGTGTAATTTAGGATTTCTTGTTTAAAATTATTTTTTTATGCACCTGATGATGACCATTTTTTTAAAAGTTCTTTGTTAACAATGAAAATTTTTGTAGTAAAAAGGTCAAACATTAAAGTAAAAAATTAGTACAGATAATAAGAATCAAAATCCTGGATAAGAAAAACACCACATTTTTTGAAGGCTATTTCTCAAAGGATTTCATGGAATTTGTTTTACCTGAAACTTTTCTTTAAAACATCAAAGCAGAAACACCATTTTTTGAAACAAAAATGTGACAATTGTTGTTACGTAACACAATTTCACTCACTCAAGTCATGGTACATTGCACTATTAAAAAAGTTCAAACAAAGGGATAGATATATATAAAAACTAAGAAAAATATTGACAAAACGAGGAAAACCCTTTGTTTTTGAATTTCCTAAAATCTCAAAATCATTCAAACCAAATCACAAAAACCTATCAAAAATTATGCAAACAAAAACGTAACATTCAAAAACAAACGAGAAAAATGCACAAAAAACATGTGGAAAAAGGAGGTTCAACAGCTACAAAAAAATCAAAAAATGTGTTTATGTTTTGATGCTAGAAAAATATTAGTCAAATTTATGCTAACAAGATTTTTCAACAAAGGATCAAAAATGAAATAAAAACAATTGTAAGCAGATATTTATGTTTTGATAGAATTGATATTGTTCAAAAATTATGCAAAAAAATAGTTTTAAAAATATTTTGATCCCAAAAATAGTCTGATTCGATTGGGTATAAAAGGATGTTCAAATTCTGAAAATGACATGGAACGATTTAGAAGTTTAACCCTTTTGTAAAATAAAATTTAAAAATTCAAAAAAAAGATGAAATTTTTTTCGATTGCTGTTTTTTTGGCCGTTACTGTAGGTGCCAATGCAATGTAAGTATTTCCTTCAAAAATTACTTTAAAACAACATTATTTATGTTTTAGATTCCCATATTTTATTGTTGCCGGACTTTTGGGAGCCGGAATTAAAACCGTCGAACAAATTGTGAGTTTGGAAAGTGACGAAGTTTATGTTCGAGTTGTCAACACCATGGGACCTGATGTTGAGGTTACTGCTGATTGCGCCTCAGGGGATGACACCATTGAAACTCAAGTTTTGAAGGATGGGGATTCATTTGCTTGGAAATTCTCTCCCAATTTCTTCGGAAATACCCTCTTTTATTGTAACGTCAAAACAAGTGATGGGTTTGTTTATAATAATAAGGAATATTATAATTTATGCAAATTTATAGAAAATCCAAAGGTTGGGATGTTTACAAGGGAAAACAAGACAGCAAAAATTGGTATTTACGAGGTGATGGAATTTTCACAGGAAATGAAGATGGCTCAAATCTTGAAAAGAAGGAAGATTGGTAAATTCCATCATAATTAATTTATTCAATTTGTAAATAAAATGTATTATTATTTGAAATTTCAAATATATTTATGTGTCTAAAATAAAAAAATTATTCAATTTTCATAAGAAGAGAAAAAAAAATTCAATTTTCTATTGATTCTCCAAGTTTCAAAAGTTTTAAATGATTATTTCTGACATGAATGTAAAAGTTTTTTCATTATTGTTCGTTCACTCAAGTTTCGAACAGTATTTTTTAATGATTAGCAGGTCAAAACATAATTATTAACATTAAGAGTTTGGTATAAAATTAATTCAGTCAGCATTATAGCCAAGTTAATTACGGTACAGATAAAAAAAACAATACAAGTCAAGACAGAGATAAAAATCAAAAAAACAATGCCACAGGCGTCAGCGTTTCCTTCGGGGATAAAATATTTGAAGCTTATATATAAAAAAGGAATCCCGATTCCAAAAAAGAATAAACGTTTCCAAGGTTCAACACAATTATTGGCAAAAACAATTTCTTCAGCATGTTTAATAAGGCAAGGTTTTCGAAGATTATTTTGAAGTTCAAGAGTTAAATTAAGGATATCACGGAGCTTTGTTTTTGATGCAATTAATTCATCGGTTAATTTTTTGATTCTAAGCTATTTGGATAAAGCTTGCTCATTTCAATCGTGGCATTATGGTCCTTAAAAACAGGGACATTAATATTAATATTAATGTTAGGCTTTTTAGAAATATTGAGCAATATGCCCATCATTTTTCTCTTAATTAAAATAAAACATACTTTATTAATATTTGTACAATACAGGGATGTTTTGCTATAATCATCCCAAGGCAGTAATTCTGGTGAATTACAAGGTGAACGGAACAATAATTTTTTTTCATTGACATATGTTTCATGCTCCCTGATTGTAGAAAGTATAGAATACCCGTAAGAAATTGAATAAAAAATGAAAGCAAAAACTAATATCAAAATTTTGTGTAAAAGTATTTCGGCAGCAAAAGCTTCGGCATCAAAGTCACATTTACATAATGTATGATGTGGTTTACCAGCAACCATTTTACTAATTATTTTTTTGATAAAAAGCATAAACAAATAATGCATAAATAAATGCAACAAACTCAATCAATAAAAATGCCATCCTTTTTTGCCGATTACAGCTGTCTTTGGTGGATGAAAAGAACGGCAATGGTCGTGTCTTAAGTCATCATTATTGAAGTGAATTGAGGAATGGCATATTAAAAAATGTGCACTAGTTTTTTATGACCTCAGTTTAAACAACAACAGGAAAACCCAAGTTTTTTTCAGTGTTTCCACTTTACAAAAAAAGTGACGCCAACGCCAACGCCGACGCCGGCGTTGGTGTCGATGGCGTTAACGCCGAGTGGCGCCGGGAAGCTTTTTTTCCAATTACCCAAAAATATAAAAAATTCCTTATTAACATGTTGGAAATTGGTATTTATATTAAAAAAACAACAAATTAGAGTGAAAAAAGTACTTATCAACGTTAAAAACGAAGAATCAAAAATTTTTTTGTGAAAATTTATATCTCCAGCGTCTCGGCGTCGACGCCGAGAGAGACGCCGACCACGAAAATGTGACGCCGACGCCGACGCCAACGCCGGCGTCGGTGTTGACGTCGACGCCGTGACGCCGGCGTCGGCGTTGTGGTAACACTGGTTTTTTTGCCAAAAAATGCAAATTTTCATTTAAATTATGAACTTTTATGTTTTTAAAAAAACAGAAAACTTTGTAAGAAATAATTTATTAAATATTTACTACTGTAATAAGTAAAACTAAACAAATACCATCGTAGTTAACCGTAATAATTTTGCTGTGGATAATAATAATTTTGAGGATATCGATAAACTGGTTGCTGCTGTTGAAAATATGGATTTCCAAGGCTGTTCATCGATGGTGCACTACTATGTTGGTCACTGTTGCTACCGTAATACGATGGAGAGCCATATTTAAAGAGGGTATGAATGTTTGGGCCTTCGCCATGTTCAGCAGTACCTCCTCCGTTTTGAAATAAATTAAATAAGGGACCTTGAGAATCAACTTGGATTACTAAAAACGAAGGAGTTTTAATTAAATACGACTATTTTTTAAGATTTAATAAAAAGCATAAATTTTAAAATTTCGCTTTCGGACAAAAAAAGTAATTTCAATTTTTCAATATTAATTTTATTCAAATTTATCAAGATTTCAACAGAGCTTTTGAAATCTTTAAAAAGAAAATTCTTACTTACCCAAAATTATCAAAAACAGAAGACAAATCGTCGTCAACTTTGAAATCATTGTCGTCGTCTGTTAAACTTATAAGAAAACTACCTATCAAAAAGATTATATTAATATTAAAGAGAAATACCCAAAAAAGTCTAGAAAAATAATTTAATAATTGAAAGATGATGATGGCGTAATCAAACTTTATACTTTTTTTGATGGTTCTTCTTTTGCAAAGGGTGTTTTTATTTTGATTGTTTTAAAAATTTAACTGATTCTTTTTCCACCTTGAATTTTGATTTATTTTGTACTTTCGTAGTTTTATGATTTCCCCTCCTCGAATGAACTTAAATTGATTGATAGGTTATATAAAAAAACAAGTAATTGATAAACCCACGTAAAAAAAGGTTTTACGAGAACGAAGTCATTTGCTGGACAACTACGTAGAGAATAAAATATAAAAAAATAAATTGTTAAACATGATCCCTGATTTTTGAATTGAAACGAAAATGCTTTATTTTTTTTCATAATATCATAAAATCCAAAGGTCAATTTTAAAAATTAAAAAATTAAATCAAAATATCTGCTTTTTTTAATTCTAAAAATTCTATTTTATGTTTGATCAGTGAAATTTGTTACACAAAAACAAGTTTTATAAACTTTTTTGTAGTGTCACAGAGCACAGCAGAATTGTTACAAATCATTCATAGCCTTGAAAACAACTATAAATATGTTTAAGTTTAAAGGTATATTCTTTAAACTTCCAAATAATATAGTTTCAATTGTTCAAAAATGGTTGTGTTTCAATCACCTTTTAATCCAGTTCCAGTTGCAACTGAACCATTTGGTGAAATAATTTTAACTAAAATTTGGCAGTATTCAATTAAATACCCTCGAAAAAAGGCTATTATTTGTGCCGAAAATGAAGAACAATATTTGACGTATTCAGAATTGTATCTTCAAAGTTTATCTGTTGCTTCTTTTCTTGAAGAACATAATTTTGGTCATGGAAATGTTGCAGCTTTTGTTATGCCAAATACCTTATATTTTGCTCCTCTTTATATTGGAAGTATTCTTCGAGGTGGTACAATTACTGGTGCCAGCATGTCAAATACTCATTGTAAGTTTATTTTTAAAATGTTACAGTGTAACACAAAATCAAGGTTATGCAAATTTACAAATCGATATAAAAACACTTTTTTAGATGAATTAGAACGACAATTTTCGGATGCTTCAGTAAAAATTGTATTTTGTCATAAAGATGCCCTTGATCGAGTTCTTGAAGCCACAAAAAATCTTGAAATTCAAATGATTATTGTAATTGAAGCTGATAAAAACACTAAATTCCCAAAGTCAAATATTTTTGATGTTTCTCAAATTTTTAAAGCTAAACCTTTGCAAAATTTGTCACCTATTAATATCAACATTGAAAAGGATGCTTTAATTCTACCGTATTCCAGTGGCACAACAGGACCTCCAAAAGGTGTTGTAATTACACATAAAGGTTTTGGAACACATGCAAATATTTTTAATGGCCTTATGGAAAATTATATTAAAAATGTATTCATTAAAAAGCCGTACATTTTTGATGAAGAACATGAACTTCTTCAACTTCCTTTGAATCATATGTTTGGGATGTGTGTGCTGTTTCATTGTTTGATGACAGCAAAAACCGTAGTGTTGATGAGACAATTCGAGCCAGAACCATTCTTTCAAGCAATTGAAAAATTCAAGGTTCGAATGTTAATGATTCATCCTCCGGTTTTGATAATGCTTTCAAAACATTCTTCCGTTGACAAATATGATCTGTCCAGCATAGAAATAATCTTTTCAAGTGCTGCTTCAGCTGGAAAAGACATTATGGAAGAAGTTAGAAGAAAGCATCCAAATTTACGACAAGTTACTCAATGTTATGGTGCCACAGAATGTTTAGTTGGATTCTTTCCAGAATCTGAAAATTTACCAAATGGAAGTGCTGGAAAAGTTGCCCCCTTAGGGAAGGCGAAAGTTCTTGATGTAGATACTGGAGCTGAGCTGGGTCACAATCAACCTGGGGAGATTTTATTTCTTTCACCAACTTTAACACCTGGATATCTTAACAAGCCTGAAGCTACCAAAGAATCGATTGATTCAGAAGGATGGTATCATACAGGTACTATTTAAAGGGTCCAATTTTTGAAAAAAAAACATTTTGTAGGAGATTTCGGATATATTGATGAAGATGGAAATGTATTTATCATGGAAAGATTGAAAGAAGTTTTAAAAGTTGAAGGCCTTCCAGTTAATCCTGCCGAATTGGAAGATGTCCTTTTGAGTAATTCGTCAATTGCGGATGCTGCAGTTATTGGAATTTCAAATGCTGCCGCAGGGGAAGTGCCAAAAGCTTATATTGTTCGTAAAAATGAGAACCTAAAAGAATCTGATGTTTTGGATTATGTTAAAGGTATGATTGATTGTTAAGCGATAAAAATAAAATGAAAAACCATTGTTTTAGAACGTGTTGCATATTACAAGCAGCTGACAGGTGGCGTTGAATTTGTCAAAGAAATTCCAAGAAATGCATCAGGAAAAATATTGCGTCGAGTTTTACGTGAAAGAAATCACGCCAATGCTAATGCTGCCCCTATTCTTACAGTTTATCACTTGGATAAATAAAATAATTGTCTTATTTTATGATTTTTGTTATTTTTCTCTTATTAAAAAAATATTGTAAGCTTTTCTTAGCATAATGTATTTTCATAAACTCAAAAAAAATTTAAATAAGCTTTTATTTTAAGATAAATACAAGTTTTGCAGTGAATAATAGATTAAATATTATAATACAGTATATTTACAAATGGAATAAATTAATAATGATGGAATTTACCAATCTTCCTTCTTTTCAAGATTTGAGCCATCTTCATTTCCTGTGAAAATTCCATCCCCTCGTAAATACCAGTTTTTGCTGTCTTCTTTCCCCTTGTAAACATCCCAACCTTTTGATTTTCTATAAATTTGCATAAACTATAATATTCCTTATTATTATAAACTAACCCATCACTTGTTTTGACGTTACAATAAAAGAGGGTATTTCCGAAGAAATTGGGAGAGAATTTCCATGCAAATGAATCCCCGTCCTTCAAAACTTGGGTTTCAATGGTGTCATCCCCTGAGGCGCAGTCAGCAGTAACCTCAACATCAGGTCCCATGGTGTTGACAACTCGAACATAAACTTCGTCACTTTCCAAACTCACAATTTGTTCGACGGTTTTAATTCCGGCTCCCAAAAGTCCAGCAACAATGAAATACGGGAATCTGAAACAGAAATAATGTTGTTTTTGTCCTTATTGGAACAAAACACTTACATAGCATTGGCTCCAACAATAACAGCCAAAAAAACAGCAATCGAAAAAACTTTCATCTTTTTTTGGATTTTCAAAATATTTTTTTATAGCAAAAGGTTAAACTTCTAAAATGTTCCATGTCATTTTCAGATTTTGAACATCCTTTTATACCCAATTCAATTTGGCTATTTTGAGATCAAAATATTTTTAAAACTATTTTTTTGCATAATTCTTGAATAATATCATAATAAAAATAAACTTACAATTGTTATTATTTCATTTTTAATCCTTTGTTAAGAAAAATCTGTTCAACATAAATTTCATTATTCCATCGGCAAAACATAAACACATTTTTCGATTTTTTTATAGCTGTTGTTCGACGGTTTTAATTGTGCACATTTTTAGCTTGTTTTTCAATTTTTACGTTTTTGTTTGCATAATTTTTGATAGATTTTTGTGATTTGATTTGAATGATTTTGAGACTTTAGGAAATTCAAAAACAAATGGTTTTTCCCATTTTTTCAATAATATATTTTGCTTTGTTGAAATGTTTCAATCCCTTTTTTTGAACTTTTTTAAAAGTACAACAAAAGTTTAGTTAATGAAATCGTGCCACGTAAAAACTACAGTCACGTTTCTGTTTCAAATAAATGTTGTTTATGGTTTGATGTTTAACGAAATTCTAGAATTCAGGCATTTGTGTCTTTGAAGGATTTTAAGATTTGACGAAAAATGCTTCTTTTTTTTCTCGGCTTTTTTGCTTTTAATTATGATTACGGTATTTTCAATTGTATAACTTTATTTACAATTTAAATACATGATTTGTCAAATATTTTTTACGTTTAAACCATGAATAAAATTTAAACATTTTCGTTAAAATTTTCTGTGAAAGTGTTTACCCAAAAATTTTATGTCTTGCTTTTTTTCAACAGCAAAAAATGAGTTCTATAATAGTTTGTAAAGTCTCATGGGAAATGCTCTGCCAGCTGTACTGCAAAGATGTTATTGCCAAAGTAAAAATAAATTTATTATTTTTTCAAACTCTGAAAAATACTTAAAAAACACATGTTACACAAAATTAAAATAGAGAGATGGAATGGGACTAACTAAGGCGCGCAAGTGAGAAAAAACATGACGATTTTGGCACACAAAAAATATACATTTCATAAAGGTAATAAAATATTTGATGAAAAGACGAAAGATAATTTACATAAATATCACTTTTAAAAATACGGCTCGAATCTTTTCTACTTTTTTGAATGAAAGATTTTAGATTTTCTAATATCGCAGACAGAAAGAAAAATACAGTATACAAAATTACAAAAGAAAAATAATTTGAAAAAAGAGAGAGATTCATTTTTGTACCAAAATAATTAATTTATACCCGTAAATTTTATATATTTTTTAACAAAATTAAAAGATTCTTATTGAAATTTTGTATGATATTTTTTGAATCACTTTTTATAAATTTAATGAAAGATTCTGATTGTTTTTTTTTTGTATTTAATCCAATATATTTTTGGTGGTGAGATTTTGAAGAGTCTGATCGTTTTAGGCTGAGAGATTCTGTTCTGCTTCAAGCTGTTACGGTAGTAATTATCACAGCAGTAAATTGTAGTAATTGTACAGTGTCATTAAATATGAGATTATCGTGGCTCAAATACCCTGAAATTTGAAAATGTTTAATAAATTTTGAATACTGTAATGCAGATAGGATAGGTCATAAAAGGGATTTCATATATCTCTGTGAAAGTTAGTTAAAACTGCTAAAAGCAAAAACAACCGAAAAATTATCATAAAAGTTTAAGAAGCCCACAGCATTTAAAAGATACTTGTTTTTTTTTGTTTGAAAACATTGCAACAAAAAAAGAAAAGAATTAAACCAAATTTATTATTAATAATATTATTATTACCGTAATTTTAAGAACTTAAATAAAAATAAGAAATTAAATAAAGCATAAAAATTTTAGCAAATTTAAGCTTTTTCGATGTTGAAGATTTTGGTTTAATAATTAATTATATAAAAATGCAGCAAAAAAAGGGATAACAAAGGTTTTGCAAAAAAAGTAAAATAATACAATTTAAACTCTAAAAACTTTCAAAAAAAAACCGAGATCTAATAAAGGTAGATAAAAACAACAAAATATAATTTTTAACAATTAACAAAAAAAACAATAATTTTAAAAATGGCAAGTAATAGACAACAATTAAATAAAAAAACAAATTTCTTTTTCTTTGAGCATTTTTTTGTATATATAAGAAATATGTGTTTGTTGAGATGGATAATAAATGTACAGCAGAGGTGATGAATAATGATGATGAATAAATGAGTTAAGGAAGGAAGGATAATATAAGAGGGAGATAACATTTTTAAGTAAACAATAATATGTTTAATTTAAGGGTAAATTTTAGTGCGATAAAAATCAGAAATTAACAAAATCAACAAGGATATATAAAAGGAAAAAACAACACCGTTCACAAAAAAAGTAGGATAACCGCAAACAAGGAATTTTTACAAGAGCTACAGTAATGTTGACATTATCAGAAACAATCATTTGATATTAGTGATAACAACAAAAATGATTTAAATGGAGCAGCTGGTTTAAAACATTTCTTATTTTTCGCAATTTGCAAACCCTAATTTGCCTGAATTTCAAGATAAAACATCGTTTTTTATCTCAAAATTCAGGCAAATCATGGTTTGCAAATTACAAAAAATAAGAAATATGTTGAACTATTGGCTTCATTTAAATCATTTTTGTTGTTATCACAAACATCAAATGATAGTTTCTGATAATGTCGACATTAAATAAGCACCTTTTAAAACCCTTTTTTCAAAAAACAACTGTTTTACACCAGTAACAAAGAAAAATCAAAAAGAGGAAGAGGAAGAGAGAATCAGAAACCAGGGATAAGTAATAAAAAAAACCACCGAAAAAAAAGTAAAATAGCAAAAAACAAATAAAAGCAAGCACAACACTTTTTTTCTTTTTTTCTATTCTAATATAATAGAGCTAAAAGTTGAAGTTGAAGTAGTAGTATTAGAAGTGAATATATCATCCAAAGATGGAACATTCGTTGTTTCATTGAAACTCATCACTGTTGTAGTTGTTGTTGTTGTTAAAGTTTCGTTTGTTTCCTTTTCAACATTTCGAAATTTTTCAGGAATTGGATAAGCTCTATAAAAGTAAAAATAACAAAGCAAGTTATAATTTTCTTCTCTAATTTTGTCAGATAAAAAACTAAATATTTTTTAAACTGTGCAAAAACATTTAAAAAAGTGTGTGACTAATACAGTTTTTTAAGAAATATGAATAAATTAAGCATATATTTTAAGGAAAGACAAAAGTGCAAATTTGAATCACAGCTTCAAAATTCGGGATATCTTGACCAGCTTAAATTTTATTTTCCCGGATCCAGTATGTAGTCGATGTTGTTGTTGATATGACAAGAAATTTAAAAAAAACAATATCACAGTAAATAGAAGATAATTTTGAAGAACGACGACGATTAGGAAAGAAGAAAAGTAACTGTTTTGAAAAAGTTTGGACGACGAAAGACAAAATTATTAAGCATGGACTAGGACATGTAAGTTTTAGAAAATTAAGAAATATCGAGCAAAACAAAAAAGTAACGGACGCAAATAAAAGGAAAGCAAAAGGCAAAAAATTTGAATATAAAGTTTTTATAAAAAAAACAGACAATGACACGGATATATTTTTAAATAATGCCCTGAACGAAAATACCGTAATCTTAAATAATGCTCCAAAAAATATATAAATAAATAATTATAAAAAATGTTAGCAATGAAATTAAACAAAAAAATACTTAATTGTTCTTAAACTTAGGCCATTTATAGCAAAAATAAATAAATTAAAAAATGTGTGGGGGTGCAAAATAGTAATAATAATAATAGATATGCAAATTTGTTGTTGACGCAAAATACTATATGTGGACAAAAAAAAGTAATAGCTAAACTGCTGCTGCTGCAGGTATACATGTATAGGTGCATTGAGCTTATCTAAGATATACTTTTATCCTCTTATTTGTTTTTGCAAAGGATTAGTAAAAATCTATTATTATTATTTTGCAGCAGTATTTCTAGAAGTAGTAAAATGGAAGAAATCAGAAGGTGGCAATAACCTGTTTAAGACGGTATCCTCAAATTTGGATTTTTCTTCCGCCGCTTCTTCCTCTTTTGTATGCTTTGTTTCTTTCTGATAACAAAAAGATTCAAGTGGCTTTTGAAGGAATCTTTTATCCAATTTATCAATTATTCCAGTATCAACCAACGGTTTAAGTGTATTCGAAGTTTCTGGAAATAACCTAAAAATATATATTTTTATTAAATTGAATACAAATTTATATTTAATAAAAAACACAACTGCTTTGTAATCTTTAATGTTAAAAAAGATATATATTTAAAAGCTTTTTCAAAGACGTGTTAATCCGATTTTCAAAGATTTCAATAAAGCTGAGTTATTTGTATACGTGTAAATTGTGTATGATGCAAGTAATTAGCATATTATATGGATATTAGTAATCATAGTATTAAAAAAAGACCAAAACTCACAAAACTCGAAGTTCTCGATGAAATTCATTTTCTTCCCATTTAAAGTACCCGTTTTCTAGGAAATCTTGCTCCTCAAATCTTGGAATTTCTTCTTTCACCGTTCTGCAGGTTTCTTGCTTAAAGACAAGATAATTTGCCCAAGATTCAATGCTTATCCAAATTAAATATGGTAGGGATCGTTTGGCTGTTAAATCCAATGGATTTGTTCCATTTAGAGAATCAGATCGAAGTAAAGAATTTGTTATATTTGCAAAAGTTGTAGAATTTAATATTTCTGCAACTGCAGCTTGATGTTCATCATTTGAATGAGTATCTTCGTCATTTATATTATTGCTGCTGCTTGGTATACTTATTTCGCCATTAATATTACTACTACCTTCTTTAATTGGAGCAGAATAAAGTCGTGGATGATAACATATATGCAGGATAAAAAGTACACTTGCAATTCGAAGTAATTGCATAATATTCCTTTTTATACAACTGCTATATATAAAAATTACAACAGCAAAAAAACTGGCAAAACACTTTGTTCAAGCTAATATTTATCATTCGTCGTCATTTATATCTCTCATTTAATAGATTTAATATATATTATTTTATCACATATATTGTTCGGCACAGATTTCATGGAATTAGCGCTGAAAAAATACACTATTTTAAAATTTGAACGTGATTGGAAAAAGATTATATTCAAATATGACAAAATTGCATATTAGCTGCTTTTTTAAAAAAAAATTTAAAAGTTTAAACGGAAGAAAATTTTAATTTAGAAAGAAAAGATTTTGGATAAAAACAAACACAAAAAATTTTTTTAAAAATACGAAAAAACAAGATGAGAAAAAAATGAATCAATAACAGGAAGCAAAAATGAAAAGAAAAAGAAAGCAAAGGAGAAAAAACCAGAAGGCGCCAAAATGGTCAACAACAAAAGAGTCTTAGAAAAAAACATAACAAAGATAAGTTATAATACTTTTAAACATTATATTTTGGTGTTGGGCTGTCAATCAGGGTTCTAAGAGAATTTTAAAAAGGTCGAATCCAATAAAGAAAATTTTTTAGAGCCAAAACATAATAATAATTAAAAAAATTTCAAGAGAAATTCGAATTAACATTTTTCATAGTTTTAATTAACGTATTTTTACAAATCTTAAACATGTAAAAAAATTCGATTATTCAATTAATTTCGATTGTGAATGTTTCATGGAATTGAAGTCAAACAATTACAATCGAAAAAAATTTCGATTTTTTGCATTGTTTTTAACAGGAAATAATTTAAAATTTGCACACAAACACTTTTAACTGTCGTTTAAAAAACAACATAAATTTTATGGCAAAAAAAATATTACCGAAAATACAGAAGAAAAATAAGATAAATTCAAGATTTAAAAGCAATGAAAAACAACACATTTGCTCCTTTCAAGCGTGTGTAAAACGAAAAGTCCAAAAGTTCGTGTTTAAAAATACAAAAAAAATTGTATTAAAAACAAAACACGAGATTTAAAACAAAAGTAGCAACAATATTTTTAATAATAAAAGTATTCGATTACAAGCTCGTGAAAAAAACATTGTGGTTTTTAAACAAAAAAGACGTCATCAAATAATGATTTTAAATTGAATAACAAAAGAAGAAAAGCAATGGATTTTAAGATAGCCAACGATTAAAAACAACAGCTATAATAAATAAAATCGATAAATGACATTTTGAAATTTATGCGATAGACTGACTGTTGTTTATTGGAACAAAAGTATCAGCCGAGAAAAATACCATAATAAAGTTTTAATGATAAATAGAAATTTGAATTTCGATTATAGAAAATTCCTTATTTACATCAGTAAAAATGATGTAATCATAAAAAACATAACAAAATTAAAAGCATCAGATATAGAAATATTAAATCAAGAGCTAATGTCCAAACATGAGCTCTTGATTTTCCGCGTGAGTGTTAATGAAACAGAGATATCAAGTTTTGTTATAATTTAATTTAAATAAACGAATATAATTTTCTACAGTAACTTTGAAAGATCATAAAAAACATAAGATAACATTTACTTAAAATCATTGTAAAAAATGATATAATAAAAATTAAAAGATAATATCGAAAAGAGATAAATTAGAAGTATGAAAAAAACAGAAAAACAAATTTTGTTTTTAAAGATGATCAAAGAAACTTCAAATTTTACAGTGCCACGGAAATGTTTTTGATAAAAAAAAGTACATAACAAAAATTTTAAACCATTGAAAAAAATAGAGATAATAAATCAAGATTAAGAAAAAAAGAAACTTGAATAAGTTTTGTTTTTGTCATCGTTAAAAAATGATGGAAGAAAGGAAAGACACGACGCGCAAACCCGACGACAACAAAAAAATCCGAAGCAACTCTTTTTAAATTTTGAGATCGAAGAAAAATAAGAGTAAAAATGCGCACCGAGGCTTTTCTTTCTTTGCACAGGCGGAAGAAGGAATAACAGCAGCAGCATAGCTGTCTTTGTCATCGTCACAAACATCATCGCTACCACCACCGCCTATAACAAGCCCAAGTCCAAAAGTATAAAAAGAAAATAGAGGCGGCAAACAAACACATCATTTCGGACAAACTCAAACACATACATGTATAGAAAAAAATTAAAGAACCGACCCAAAAAAATAATTATGACCGACAAACTTTTTCCCTCTAAAGAATGTAAAAAATAAAATAAAACCCACCCGAAAAAAAATATATTTGAAAGAGAGATAACAATTGACAAAAATAAAAAAAGAGGAAAGGAATTTTGTTGTTTTCAATTAAAACGGAAAAAAATGACATTAAAAATATCTTTCTCTTTTTCTCGGCTGATATTTTTAATGTTTTACACTTAAATTCAACAAATGACAATAAATTTTAGTGCTTTTTAAATTTAAAAATTCATTTTAACAAATACAAAATTTTAAAAAAAATTATTGTATTTTTTCTTTCTACTTTGGTGTTGTTGGAAGGAAAAAAAGGCGTTTTAAAAACAGTTTTTGGCCTGTTTTTCACACACACTCTTTCGAGGACACGGTATTTTTTAAAGCAAAAAAAAGAGAGAAAAACATAAAAAAATGTTTTAAAAAAACGTTAAAAACATATTTTTTTATATTTTTCAAAAAGCGTAAACAACAAAAAAAACTCTTAGGGCAGCAGCCTGCATCATTTTCAACGATAAAATAAAAAATTTGAAAAGCAAGAAAAAAGCCACCGCCACAAATGACGCAGCAAAAAAAAGGATGAAAACTGTGTATTTTTTTAAAAAGTATAAAAAACATGAAAAAAAAAGTATGACTAAAATAATTATATTTTTTGAATTAACAACCCTCAAAAACTGCTGGTGTTAGTTTTGTTGGTGGAGAAAAATATTCAAAATTGACATGGATTAAAATAAAAAATTTGAGAGAAAAAAATCTGATGTAAAAAATGTAAAAAAGAGAATCATTAGTAATAATAAAAAAATTGCCAAAACTGGAATTAAATTCTTACTTTAAAGATTACGGTAACAAATTCGTTGTGGGAGCAAGTGCTAATGGTTGATTCTTTTTTCACTGCCAAAAATATTACAATTAAAGTAAAAAACAAAGAAAAAGACAATTAATGTGAGAGAAACAAAACAATTAATTCAGAAATGAGTGCTATCACTTTTACAAAAATAAAATCAAAAAAGAGCTGATTAAAAATTGCAATTTTTAATTTGAAAAGGACAAAACAGAATTAAAATTATTGATGAATTTTTTCAACAACTGCTAAAACATATAATTTTCAAAATTAAATAAAACCTCATAAAAATTCATGGTTTTCAATAAACACCAAAAATCATGGGAAAGCAAAAATTAAAAAGAGTTTCATTAAAAATTCAATAAATTTAGGTAAACAAAAATCTTAATTAAAACATACAGTAAACAGGTGCAATATTTATCCTTCATAAAAGGATTCTTAACTTTATTTCAATCAATTAATATTAGTATTACTATAATATTACAAAATTAAATATATCAAAATGTTACAAAAATCATTACAATAATATTATATTATATAAGTATGTCAATATAAATACACAATGAGAATTTCACAAATCTTCATTTTCATTTGATTTACTTCCAGTTGCCGAGGTTCCTCCAACGTCTTCATCTTGTTTATCACCGGCAATGGCATTTCTTAAATCATCCATTGATAAAATATTGATTTGTTTTCCATTATATCTTCGAGTTGAAGGATCAAAAATTTCTTTAAAAAATCCATGGGCTAATAACTTTGGCCCACATAAACGTTCAGATGGAGAATATTGAAGAATTTGAATCATTAGTTTGATGGCATCTAGAGGAGCATTTGGTAATACCTAAAATTTAATAAATTTGCATAAAAACAAAAAATTGTAATTAAAATAAACCTTTTGAAAATTATAGATTGAACTTCGAGCAGCTTTTTCAAAAAATGGTTGAATTTCCCGTGAAGATAAAATTGTGTTATCCCGGCCTTTCATGGCTTTTACCTCTTCATCAGTTGGTTCACCAAGTGTTTCAGCAATTAAATGAAGTTGATGATCCGTTGTTGCTCCAACCCACATCACAGAACATTTCAATAATTCTCCAAGGACACAACCACAGCTCCAAACATCTAAAAATCAAAGTTAAAATTATTTTTTATTACAGTAAATCTACAAAATTTGCATAAGAACAAAAGAAACGGATAACAAAAAACATCTTTCTTTAACAAGAATGAGCACAAAAAAACAAAAAGAATAACCCATTTTTCAACGATTTGTTTTGCCCTTCAATGGAGCAGTTGGTTGAGCATAAGACGAGTGTACAAGACCGTTCACCGCAGTTCAAACCCAACAGGGGGAAAATTTTTTAAAAATTTTTTTTAACATCTTCAATTAGCTTTTCAAATGCAAATATGTAATTATTTTGCTAACTTTTTCAAAATATAAAACATGAAAAAACAAAAACTCACCAATTTCAGGACCATACATATTTGCTAAACGAAACGGATAACAAAAAACATCTTTCTGTAACAAGAATGAGCACAAAAAAAACAAAAAGAATAACCCTTTTTTCAACACTCTGCTTTGCCCTTTAATGGAGCAGTTGATTGAGCGTAAGACGAGTGTGCAAGACCCTTCACCGCAGTTCGGACCCCATAGGGGAAATTTTTTTTTTTTTTTGTTTTTTAAATATCTTTTCTAATGCAATTGTTTTGCGAAAAAAAAAGTTTTTGTTGACTTTTCAACATTAAAAAC
Source organism: Panagrolaimus sp. LJ2414 (assembly GCA_024447195.1). NCBI lineage: Eukaryota > Metazoa > Nematoda > Chromadorea > Rhabditida > Panagrolaimidae > Panagrolaimus > Panagrolaimus sp. LJ2414. The sequence continues at coordinate 2,279,269 of JAMRXY010000018.1, forward strand.
ATGAAAAAATAAAAACTCACCAATTTCAGGACCATACATATTTGCTTTAAGAATAAGCTCAGGTGCCCGATAATATCTTGTAACATGATATGCATGATTTGATTCACCAGCAGTAAAAAATTTTGATGAACCAAAATCTCCAATTTTTAATATTCCAGTATCAGGATTAACAAGGATATTCTGTGGTTTTATATCTAAAAAGTATATTCCACAAGTTAGAATATGCAAATTTATTATTGAATAGAACAAACCTCGATGAATAATTTTTTGATTTGTGAGATGGGCTTGTCCACGAAAAAGTTGCCATGTAAGTAGTTTAACTTCAACAAGATTTGGTCTTCGAGATAACATTTTTCTCATATCCCGAATATGGGTATGCAAATTTGATGGAAGAAATTCAAAAACCAAACCATAACAAGTTCGATCAGTATGACTCGATTCAAACATGTAAAGTAAATGAACAATATTTTTATGTTTATGATGATTTAATCGTCCAAAGATTCGAGCTTCAGTTAAAGTTGAATCAGCTAAAATATATGGAAACTTTATTAATGTAAAAATTTGAATAAAAATACTTACATTTAGACCAGCATTTTTTGACGGCAACACTTGCAGGATCATTATCTTTTGCATTAACAATTTTTCCACGATAAACATTACTAAACATTCCATTTGAGAATAATCGCAAATTATTCAATTTCAATGTAACCTAAAAAAAGTTCATGGATTTAATAGAAGCTGATTACAAAGTGCCAAAGTGAAAGTTTCAATTCACATGAAATAGTTTTTGGGACCAATCATGAAGATCATGGATTTTCGCTGAACTACGTACTGCCTTTATCAGGATCAAAGCTGTAAAGAGGTGGCATCATTTAGGGCACATGTTCCCCGAAAAATTCTTTGATCTTTTGCCGCTTTTGTGTTAAGGCGCAAAAGATCAAAGGGTAGACATGTCCCACTCCAAAATAGAAATGCCTACCCCAAAAAGTTTTTCTCCCTACGACCTTGATCAGGATTCCCTGAAATTCAGGCAAAACAGAAACAGAAGAGGGATATAACTTTTTTATCACCATATCAAACTCCCCAAAGAGACACATACCTTTTCATGATCCATTGTTTCTGCGAGAACTTCAGTGGAACCATAATTAGTTGAGCGGCTTCCTTTGGTGCTTGTCATTTGATAAAATTAGTAGAAAGAACCTTCTTTGAAAAAATCAGAAATCAAAAAAAGAAGAATCAGTTGTTGTCAGAAAAATGAGAGAAGACGAAGAAGGAGAGGAAGAAAGAAAATCAGCGTCAGTTCAATTGATCGTCCGACAAAAAATGAAATAAAAAGTAATGCACTTTTTGTATTTTGTGTTTGACTTTTCAAAATAAATGAAACGTTTTCATGCAAAATTTTATGCAAATTTTTGATACGATAAAAAGTATTTGAACGAAAACAGCATCGATGATTTTAAAGAATCTTTGTTTTAATTTTCTTATCAAATTGTCTCCATAGCTACTGTATCCCCTGTTAAACTAAATTTATTGCTGTATATAACGCATTTTTTTTCAACTTCGAGTAGGGTGTGTATAGTCGATTTTTCAAAGTGGTCCAAAAAAGTTGATTTTTGGTAGACAAACTCCTATAGGGTCCCTGAGCACCATACGGTGTGTGATTTTTGTTTAAACCCCCTGGGGGGATCAGGGGGATTAGCTATATCCCCCGAGGCATGAAAAATCAAAAACTGCGGATTAAGCAAAAGTAATGATTGGGGAACGTTTTTAGGACCTATATGAAACTCCTGAACAAATTTGGGGTGTTTAAATGCATTTTAAGATGCCGTTTTGGGGTCTGGAAAATTTGCATATACATATCTTGCCGCATATCTCGAAAACCATATTGCGGTATAGAAAAATGGAATAGTCCAGTAAATAACCCATAAAAAGGGCTACATATTAGTACTATAACGGCATTTTCAAAGTGAGGGGAAAATATCGAAAATGCCAAAAAACGCTTTTCCTATGTTAGTACATAGTCAAAGTTACTGTAACTTCAAAAAAGAAAATTTGTCGAATTAATTGATTTCAAAGGGTGAAAATCAAAGAATATATAAGATATTCAATTCAAAATAATTATTTAATAATTATATTGCATTAATAACTAAAATATTACCTGCTGATTATAAAAAAGTTGGAAACTTTAGATCAATCAACAAAATTTTTGTAATACAATGTAAATTTTGATGCTTTCAAAATATTATTTTTTATCATGTTTTATCCCATCAAATTCAATAAATAATACAATATTTATGCTTTTAAAAGCAGAAAAAAATAAAATACAGCAGTTGGGATCCGAACCCCAGACCTTCGGATCGCAAAAAGAGCGCGTTTCCCAGCTGAGCCATAGTCGCAGCAAAGGAAGCGCTGCAAAGTTTGACTATGTACTAACATAGGAAAAGCGTTTTTTGGCATTTTCGATATTTTCCCCTCACTTTGAAAATGCCGTTATAGTACTAATATGTAGCCCTTTTTATGGGTTATTTACTGGACTATTCCATTTTTCTATACCGCAATATGGTTTTCGAGATATGCGGCAAGATATGTATATGCAAATTTTCCAGACCCCAAAACGGCATCTTAAAATGCATTTAAACACCCCAAATTTGTTCAGGAGTTTCATATAGGTCCTAAAAACGTTCCCCAATCATTACTTTTGCTTAATCCGCAGTTTTTGATTTTTTATGCCTCGGGGGATATAGCTAATCCCCCTGATCCCCCCAGGGGGTTTAAACAAAAATCACACACCGTATGGTGCTCAGGGACCCTATAGGAGTTTGTCTACCAAAAATCAATTTTTTTGGACCACTTTGAAAAATCGACTATACACACCCTACTCGAAGTTGAAAAAAAATGCGTTTTAAATTCTACAATATACAATTGGATGCGTAAACTTTATTCCCCAAATACACCACAAAATAAATCACATTCGACACACAATATTAATCATCATAAAAACGTTCTCTCAAAATTGTATTATATTTTTCATTTGCATCAGGAAAACAAACGAAAATTCGACGCGTTTTGTATTCTCCAGATTCGACCAATTTGTTAACGTAATCTTGTAGCATAGCAGAGTAAGTATCAGAAATGGAGGTGCCTTCTCTAACATAAAAACCAAGTTTAAAGCAAATTGATGGATGTTTCTAAAAATAAGAAAAAACTAAAGTTGAAATTTCCAAATAAAATAAACTTACATGCATAAATTTGGAGAATAAAGTGAAATCAAAATCTTCTGAAATTCCACTTAATTCAAAGTAATTCAAAATTGAAGGATTAAGATAAGCAATGAGATTCTTGGCTGTTTCTTCAGTGACTTTTAAAACCGTTCCAAGAAAAACCCTAAAAACAACGGTCAACTACGTTTATATAATATAAACCCAATAAACCCTTACCATGAAAAATATTTTAAATTTGGCATGAATTTAACGACTTCATCAACTGGAACAATGCTTTCATCAGGATATTTTATTTGACCATAATGAAAAGTAAACTTTTCAACAGATTTTGAAGCAACCAAAAATTCAAATTCTGGCCATTTAAGAAATTGATTTGCGAGATATAATTCTTTGAGTTGACAAACCGCAAATTTTGGAATAAGTTCTGATCCAATACCAAGTGAATCATAAAAACGAACTTTTAATGCATTCGTAATCCAAAGAGGCTTTTCAAGATGATCCAAATCAATATCTTCATGATTGACATAATTAGGATGATATACACTTCCATCACTTTGTCCAAGAGGAAGATATAGCCATTTTTGACCAAAATTTGTAAGATTCTTGACGACCAAATAAGGAAACACACGGAAGCAGAAATAGCTTGAGACTTGCATCAATTTCAACGATAATTTTGGACGAGCATTTTTCTTGAGATAATACAGAAATTTTTCACGAAAAGCAGGTTTACGAATATCAAGATCAGGATCAGGAACCAAAGACATTTCTTTCTTCTTGGAAGTTTGACAAAGATGATTGCTCAAAATCAAGACGGCAGACAAATCAACTCCCTTCAAGTGACGATTGTTTGAGTGCAAAATGAATTTTGTTGATGGATTTTTTAACGCATTTAACAAAACAAAAGAGAATTAAAAACTCAAAATTTGCATGAAGAAATAAAATTATCGATATTCCTTTGACTTCTCTGACAGAGGTACCAAAAATAGGAAACAAAAACAACTTTCTTTCTTTTTTTTGATGTTTTGATTCTTTAATAATTTAAAAAAAACCAAAATTTAAATGTTAATTTTTAAATTAATATATTTTATATTTTTCCGCTACTTTTTAGTTAATTTTTCCACAATAAATTACTGTGCTAAAAAAAATTTTTTTTAAATAACTTTATTTTTTGAAACATTTTACTAAAATAAAATTCAATAATTTAAATTTTAACAAATATTGAAGCTATATTACTATACTATATATCCGATGATCTATCCAATGATCTTTCAGAAGATGTTGAAGTAATTGAACCAATAAAAGTTGGAATAGGTGGTAAAATATCGATTGAATTTCGGGGTAGTGATATCAGTTGTCCCCTTCTTCTTCTCGTTCCCGGAGAGGATGTTGAAGATGCAAATTCAAGGGCCACCCGATCTTTATCTGCTTTTTGTTCTGTTCTCCAAAGATACTGTATAAAAATACGCTTTTTAAAACCATATTCTTTTTCGCCTTCTGAAATATATATTTTGGTATACTGTAGGTAGGATTACGATAGGGACGGGAAATCACAAACCTTCTGTAACTGGACTAACCAAACTAATAATTCGATGAAAACTTCGACAAGTTTTCCAATAACTAAAATATCTTGAAACTCGAAATACTTTATTCAAAGGCACTTGTTCCATTCCTGCACCACGTTGCCGATGGCGATATGCACTTCGAAGTTCCCCTCGGGCCATTAACATTGTTACCTAAAATCTTTCAATTAATTACTACCGTAATTTTATGTAAATCTGTACTTGATAAAAAGTTCTAAAACAATCAGTTGAATAATATCTTGTTGCAGTTCCGGTATCCTTCCACCAAATTGAAGATTCCTTTGAAATTGTATCAAAATCCACGATATCTCCATCCACAACAAAACAATAATTTTCTGTTACCAAAGTTGGCGGGGCTTTTGAAAGGAATCGAATTGGACATTTTACAGTATTCACAAGAGCCCGTTTAACATCAAAGGGTTTTGAATCTGCGCAAAACACTGGAATTGGAGTATCATCTTTACCAATGTGATACTGTATTATTTCATTTTCAGGTGCATCGTATTCTGAAATAATTTGGATTTTTAGATTACGATATTACAGTAATAGGATTAAGAGGATATTACCATGTTCAATATCTGTGATTGCAGTGTTAACAGGTATTGGAAATTCAATAATTGATTCAGCATTTGTAAAATCATCACTACTATAAAAAGCTTTGGATTAATACTGATTTAGTAAATCCCATTTTTAAAGTAAAGCGGATATATCAAATCCGTTTATTGGATTAGCGAGGATTTATTAAATCCACTTTTTTATCTCCCCTGTTCAGATTTTGTAAAATAAACAACAACTTTATTATTATTAGAATCTTTTTTTATAACACAAAAAAAACACAAGCAAATTTAATAAAAACAAATTTTTAAAAAACAAAAAGAAATTTATCGAGGAGATTTTTTTCCTCTTGAACTGGTTGAAGAAGTTCGAGATTTTTGCTGTTTTAATCTTCCTTCACTTGCAATCGAGGTTCGACTGGTTGGTCGTCCGGATGAAGTTGGAGGGGCTGATCCGCCTCCGGGTTGTCGACGCCATGGTGCTGCACTGGATGGCCCCGCACTGCTTGTTGAAGCACTTGGTTTCATTGCCTGAATCTCAAAAATTTAAAATTTATTTTCTAAAATGGGTTTGTAAAATTACTATTTAAAATACTCAAATTAGATTACTGTAATTTAATTAATTTTTACAACTAGTTTTCATATCAACATAGCTAACTACTTTTTAACCCTTATCTCTGTTATCACTTTGACTTACTTTTTTCTTTCCTTCTGAATCTCCAACGAATCGAAGTAGCCTTTGCCTTCTTGGATCAAATTCTTTTTGAACTTTTGCTTTTTCATACGGTTTTGCATTCCTCCAAAGATACTGTACAAACAGTCTTTTATTAAATTCTGAATTTGCATTTTTGTCATCCGGGGTTACGGTATCAATCATTGTAACGATTCGATGAAAGCTTGTACAAGTTTTCCAAAAACTATAAACTCGAATAACTTTGTAAACATTTTCAAGGGGGACTTTTTCTCCCCGATGTCCCTTTGTTGATCCGACACACATTGATGCCCGAGGGGTTGTTGCTACAGAGTGGATTGTTGTGCCGGGATAACTTGCCGCAGCTGTATGAGTTGATAGAAGGGATGCCGATCTTGAGGTGGATGGCATGGTCAATGCCGTTGACACCATTGCCGAAGTTGAAGGGGGATGTTGATGGGATTGTGAATGTGGAACTGTTGTAGAGGCATTTGGGGAAGTAGATCCAGCTGCCAGTCGAGCCGTAATAATTTTACCTTTTGCTGAGATAATATTTACACGATAAAACTTTTTCATATCATCTGAATAAAAGTATTTTGTTGGCCTTGAAGTATGCCGCCACCATTGATCATCACCCATTATATCACCCATTCGGACCTTATCACTAAAGATTTGTTGTTGTTACTTTTTGTTAATCATTTCAAACTTACCCATCCACAACAAAGCAATAATTGTCACAAACCATTGCCGGAGGGACACTTTCAGACATCATACTTGAAGGTGCATTCATTAAATTTTCTAATGCCGCTTCCGTCTGTACAGTATCATGATGTACAGAATGTACTGGCATATCTTTATGATAAATAACTGGGTCATCATGTGATAATAGAGCTTCAGCTGTAACTCCAGAATCCACCAATTCAAATGCTCCAAGATCAATATCAAACATTGGTGAAAGTGTATCCGACCCGGAAGAAGATTCTGGGAAGATTGGACTAAAAAAAGGAAAAAATAAAAAAGAACTAACCTTAAAAAAAGTGCCAAAGCAAAAGTGCCAAAAAGTGATAGAAAAAAGTGTGCAGAAAACAAAACACAAAAAAGAAATACGTGAAAAAAAAAGATAGAAGAAAGTGGAAAAAAATGCCATTGAAAAAAACAAGCAGTGTGCCACCGCAAATAATAAAATTATAAAGCATTTGAAAGTGCTTTAGAAAAGTGTGTGTGTGCCAACATTTACAAAAAGTGCCAAAAAAAGTAGGACTTACCTGATGATATCTTCTTCACCTTCTTCGGGAATCATCACTTCAAGCAAATCTGCCATTGATGACATTGGCATTGGGACAGAAATTGACTCGACATACATGGGTTCAATATCTAATTCCACGGCAACCTCAGGGATAATTTGTTCAGAGAGAAGGGGTAATTGTTCAGGGGGTTGTTTAGGTGGTGATGGTAAAATAGGGATAAATGGAATTTTTGGTAGTTCTTTGGATGGAAGAATAGAATGAACAGGAATAATTGGAGATGGAACACGTGGAGGCGGTGATGGTGATAATATAACTGGTGATGGTTGAGGTATTGGTGATGGCGTTTTTGGAGGTGGTGATGGCGTTGGAAGTTTGGGTGGAGATGGGGGTGGAGGAGTTGGAGTTTTTTGAGGTGGTGGGGTAGGAGATTTGAGAACTGCAGGGGGAGTTGGAATTTTTGGGGGTGATAGAATTTGCGGGGGAGATGGGGTTGGTAAAGCAGAGGGCAGTTTTGGAGGTGGAAGTGGGGGAGGAGAAGGGGATGGAATTGGGGTTGGCAGTTTTTGTGGAGGTGATGCAGGTTTCGGAGGAGGAGGTGGTGGTGATGGAATTGGTGGAGATGGAATTGGGGAAGGTTCTTCCGGAATCACAAATGGATCTCTAAGAAATATGGAAAATCGAGATTAGAGGGTAGATAACACATAAAAACAGGGAATTCAAACAATTCCAAACAAAAAAAGTTACCAACCTTGGCTTCTCGGATTCTTCGACCATTTGAATGTATGAATCCCATTCTTCCATACATGCAAGACCGATTGTCTAAAATGGGGATTAATAGCGGATAAAATTGGTACCATGGTGACAGTAAGAAATAATAAAATTACAACATTTAAATATGATAAAACTTTTATTAATCAACCACAGATAGAATGATAGAAAAAGATAAAATTTAAAAATGCAGTTGCAACATTGAATGTGTTAGTGCACAAAAATATGAAACAATGAAAGCATGGGTTAGAAATGGGAAAAAAGCGATAACAAAAAAAGATAACAACATTGAAAGCTGATAAAATTGCAAAAGTTAAAAAATGCAAATTTGAAAGTAAAAAATTTATCGACGACGACCACCACGATGTTGTTGGGGGTGGTGGGGTTGTCTTGTAAGTTTAGTAAGGGTGGAAGTTGAAGAAGTGCTTGCGGCAACATTTGACGTACTCACGTTTCGCGGGGATACTAGAACAACCGAAGAAGCATTCGATGTAGCAGTTGAGGTTCGACGAACTTGTTCAAAGAGAGTTGCAAGGTCATTCTTCACAACATCCATTATCTGTGAAGATCGTGGCGAAACATTCAACCAATCCATTTTTCTTAAAGGATCTTTTGTTTTTGCAATTCTTTCAAGCCGTTTTCGTTTTAGCACCGGTTGAGCTGGTGGCGGTGCACCTGCTTCTTCACCCCCAAAATTTGGGGCAAGCATATGTGGCCTCCTTTCATTATATCTATAATACCAAAGTGGTCTTGAAAAGAATTGGGATCGCTTTGTTTGAGCTGTTTGAAGATTAAGTTTTGGAACATGAAGTTCAACCTTTGGCCGAAAGGCTTTGCTGAAATCTTTCGGTGATTCATAATTTGCCATTTTATTAATTGGTGTTATATGTGGACGAGGAGATTCTTGAAATCTTATTGGAGCCTCAGATCCAAAAGCCTCTAAATCATCACATTGCGCGGCAAGCTTTGACAACATGAAAGGCGGTGGAACTTCAAGCATTGCATTTGCAGTTGAAGAACGATTAGTTAAGGGTAGCAACGAAAACACAGGGGAAGAAGCATACTGTACATTGGAAGAAGCATAGGGTAAACGAAATGAAGTTTGTCGCCTTACACTTGTTGATGGAAAAGCTGATGGTGGAAGATCATCTGAAGGAGAAACTGGAAGTGAAGTTGGAGCACTACGAATCCGACGAGCACTTCGTGCAGCATTCGCTATAATATAAACATGTATAAAATGGGTACTGTAAACAGAAAAAAATGTCGCATTGAAAAAATCTTTCCTAAAGATCAAAGGCGGCATTTTCAAAATGCCAAAATCATATTTCTAAAGTGGCACTTTTTGAAAAATGCCAAATTCTTTGAGCATATAACAGATTTTCCAATGTGACACTTTTGGAATTTAATGAATAATAGTCATACCAATAGACCTGAGATCAGGAGAAGGAAGTGGAAATGAAAATTTGAAAGACTGTATTGATGGATCAGGGGAATGAAAATTTGCATACATAAATTCCCTCGCTGTCACAGAAGGTGACGTAGAAAGTGAGCAATGAAAAGAGATATCTGGACCTGATTCAATTGAAGAACCACCTCGTCGATTATTTAACCAATTTCGATACATTCTAAAATAATTTGAATATTCTACAGTAACCCTTGTATAGTAATAAACATACAAAGATCGAGCACTGGCAGATGAATTTGTAAGGGTTGTTGAAATGGTTGAAGATCGTTGTGAAGATGGACCAGAAATTAGGGTTGGAGGTGAAACTTTTTCAGCTTCAAATAATGGAAATTCATCTTCATCAACAACAACCTCAGAGAGATTCCAGGGTGTTATCAGTGTTGAATCGGATCGAAGGGAATACTTTTCTTCGGTTTGATTTACCCAGTATTGTGCAGCAGATTTGAGCGGGGGCAGAATTTTTGGGGGTGGAAGGGGTTCACTAAAATGGTAAAATTATTGATCGGATTTCATATATCCCATATAATTGCAGAAATCTTCATTATCCTTACCGATGTCGTTGATCTTCTTCTGCCATTTTTTGTATGATATGTATAATTTCTTCCCCTTGCCCTAAGGCAAGGCGACGTTCGATAAGTCGTTTACGTTTGAGCAATTGTAAAAGATCGGTATCTTGGAATTTTCGACCGAAATAGTGAATCTTTTGAATATATTGTATACCAACAAGATCAATACACATTGTTGTAACAGCAAGTCCAACACCAAGATAAATTAGCATAATAACAATATACCTTTAAGTATTAATCAATATTATTGATAATCTGATAAGTTGTGACTTACTCATGTCGATCTGGAACAAGATCACCAAATCCGATGGTGGTTAAACTAACAAATGAATAATAAAATGCATCGATGTAACTCCAAGATTCTAAAACTGCAAAAAGAACACCCCCAAAGGCAATATAAAGTAATAAAATTGCAAAGACAAGCAAAACAGGTACTTCATTTTCTTCTCCATTTAACTCATCCTCAAGTGCTTTTGTTTCATCAGGTGTTTCAGATTCATCTACAAAATCTACCATAACACCCGCTAAAATAGTATCAATTAATATGATTGGATTTCATATATCCCAAAAAATTCAAAACATGGATAAAACGCTTTCAAAAATATCTGATAAAAATGAAATTTCAATTTTCGAAGTGATTTAGTACTTCAAAAATTGAAATGGACATGTTCCTAAAAATATCCGAAAATTCAAATTTGCATACCTTTTCTTAATCTCCATAATTTCCAGCTATTTTTAATCCGTTTTTTATATTCTTTCAATTTTGTCCAAAACCATATCGTACATTCTGATAAAAATTTTCCTAAATCACCAATTGTAATAATTGCCAGAGGGGCTCCAATTAGCGCAAATATCACACATGCAATCTTTCCTGACACTGTTACCGGAACAATATTACCATACCCTATAAAATTTTAATTTATGCAAATTTTTTCATTACAATAAATTACCAATTGTTGCCATCGTTGTTGCAGCAAAGAACAAGGCCGATGACCAAGTCCACATTTTCCCACCTTTTTCGGTTGAAGATTTTGAGGATCGATGCCTTTTTAGTCGAGGATCACGAAATTGCTCTCGGGGTGTCATCCGAACATCTCCATATCGGACATATTCTTCCTTATAAGCTTTATATAAATTTTCATTAAATTTTTGTAAATGTGTCGCAACCTTCGCCACCCAATCATCCCTCAGGCGAAGCATCTCTGGTGTTAATTCATGCGGTTTCAAAGATTTCATTGAAATTTCATTTTTCTGTTCCCACATAATATCAACGAGCTCTTTTCGAAGTTTACTAATTCTTTCAACGCCATTTGATTTGAGCTAAAAAGAAGAAAAATGTAAAGAAATTTGTTAAATCGGATTGAGGGTTTTATGCAAATTAGGAGGGAAGACTGTTTGTGAAACAAAACGTTTGTATTTGAATTTCCAAAATTAGAAAAAAATATTTAATTAGTAATTTAAATTATTTCAGTTTTGTAGTTTTGGCTTTTTTTGAGTTCCAGGTTGCCTTGGATGGAATGGATAAAGATAATAACTTACGGCATCTTCATTTGGAGATTCAATTGAATGAAAGATAACAGCTCCAACTGAGGCATACCCACAAACAGCCGCAACAAGTAAAAAATGTGGTAATATTATTCGAATATACTAAAACCATGTTTTGTTTAATTAAAGGTTTTGCTTGTTTTGTGACTGTTTTTTGTCTGTAACAGTAATGTCACAGAATTGTGACATCATATTTGCTTTTTATGTAGCAACATAGACTATTGCATGTCTTCAAACAAAAAACCGTTATAACAAAGTCAACATTTAAAACTACCCTAATCAATCTCTCTCTTCTTCTTTTATAAAATGCCATCCATTTTTTAAACAAGTTTTTGGCAACAAAAAAGATAAAAAAAAGTGAGAGAAAAGCATGCATTGAAATTTTGGAGGCAAATTTATTGCGCAAAAATTTTAATTAAAAAAATTTTTTGTTTTGTCGGATATTTTTTTAAAGCCTGGAAGCATCATCGAAAAAAAAAGAAAATCGGGGCTTTTTGCATGAAAAAAATGATGCTTTCTGTTTTAAATTTTTAAAAGCACTATTGCTAAAAGTTGTTCCTTTTTTCCAAGAATAAAGTTAACAATTATCCCTGAGGAATTTTGAAAAAGAACAAAAAAGATGTTAAGAATGTAAAAAAAGAAGAAAGAAAGAAAAGTTTGATTAACTTTGTTTATTTTTACTTTGATAAAAAATAAGGTTTTCAAAAGTTCGATATAAATTTAGGATAAAAGTTTCCATCTGAGATTTTCGAAATTAATGAAACAATTTTGACATGAATTTAGGATAGAATTATTGAAATGTGTTTTAAGCGGAAAATTGTAAAATAAATTTGCATAATTTAAAAAACATCAAACCTTTTTAATTTTAGAAGAAGTATCTTGATTTTGGTCGGTATTTTCAAGGAGACCTTCGATCTCTTTGAAATTTTCGGCCATATAGGCACTTTAATATATCGGCGGAGGACGCCGTTTTTAATGGCAAATATCAAAAACCGATAATGGAAAAATATTAATTGATTAATTAAAATTGGCAGTGATGAAAATATAATATTTTTGTTGTTGTTGTAAATCGCGGTATCCGCAACAAAAATAATAATAATATTTTTTGTTGAATAAAAGGCCGCATTCGAGTTTATAAATAATATTTCACCTTTTATTCAAATTTTTCTGTTTAACAGAGGGCAACTCTCTGACAGATAAAATCAAAATAAATCTTTATCTTTGAATGTTTTCATGGCAGAAGAACGGATGGATGGATTGAAAGGGATATATAAATGAAATGATAAAAAAAATGAAGAAAGAAGAAGCTGAAACAAAGTCGTTGTTTTTTTTGCAAACTTGAAAAAAGAAAATGTTCAAAAAAAGCTGTCGGAAAAAAGCGAACACGCCAAAAAATTTATAAATATTGACAGTTGCTAGTTCAGAAAAAAAGGCATATCCATGTAATGTTAAGGGCGTAGGGAAACGAACACTCGTCAAATTAAGAATTTTAGAATTTAAGAATTTAGAGAACAAAGATTGTATTTCGAAAATGGAGAAATAGAAATTAAAAAATGTGAGACATTTATGATTTACGCAAATACGGTATCGTTTTGTTTAGTCTCAAATGAGAGTTATTTCTTTTGAAAAGAAACGCTCGATTCAAAATTTGAATAAATTTCAAATATGATATAGAACGTTAAAAAAGGTACTCAGCAACAAAGTAAAACATACATTTGTTGTCTTTCTAGAAATCTTAATAAGAAAACTTTTTAAGTTTACTATCAAATGAGAGTAACGCATTTCGCAGTTACTATCATTCACTCGTTTTTTCGAGAACAACAAAAGTAAGAAAAACTTCAAATTTTGAAGCTGAAACATGACGAAAATCAAAAATTTTAAAACTTGTTCGACTTTTTAAAAATACAGTAACCAAATATTAGAACCTGGTATTTTTGAGGTTACTCTCCATCGAAAGTAACAGTTTACTCTCACTCAACGACGTTTTAAAATAACCTTTGCATTACAAATTTATGGAATAGCCTTAAGCATTAAAGTAAATTTCTTAAAAAATTAAAGATTAAACCTTTGACGTCATTCCCCCGTTCGTTCGTTCAAGAAAGCTACAAACCTTTATCAATTATTGATTTCCTGTCTCATTCTTTAAATTCTTTCATCTGCAATGAATTTTCTCTTTTTTTCTATACCATCTTTTTCTTTGAAAGCTTTTTTTAAAAAAACATATAAACATGTCATCCTTCTTCTTCTTTCTTTCTCAAGCTTAGTCTTCAGTGTTCCTCCAGACCTCTCAGACGAAGATCGCCTCAGGCATTATTTAGCACTTTTGCTTCTGCTTATAAAAAAATTGCTGCTTCTTTAAAAATAATGTTTAAACAAAAAAATAACAGAGTTAAATTATTACATTTGGAAAAGTTGCAGCTTTTTAAATAAAAAAAACTTTTTGATAAAAAAAATACAATAATAAATATTGTTTTTGTTCATCGAAAATGCATTCATTTTGAAGGCGTCAACACCAACTTCAACAAAATATATATATTTTTTTTAACAACTTTGAAAAAAAAGAAGAAAGTCGTTTCCGCAGGGCAAAGAAAAACCATATTGAAATTGAGTCAAAAATAGAAAAGAAGGAAAAAAATGCCCTTCCAAAAAAAGATAAAACAAAGAAAAAAAAGAAAAATTGGGTAAAATCGAAAAAAAAAGTGTTAACGGGTTTCTTTTGCTAAACTTTTGAAAGTTTAAAGTGCTGCTCTAAAGTTTTTGTGTTTGGAGTCTGTCTTTTTTTAAAAAAAAAGAAGTTTAAAAAGGGAAATGAGTTTTGGAAACTTTTTGGGAAAAAAGAGGGATAAATTGGTAAAAAGAGGGGGCAAAAAAGTAGTTTAAAGATAGACTACAATATTTACTTTTAAAAAAGTTTCTGTTTGAGACATTCAATATTACACAAAAACTACAAAACCTGAGTTTCACTTCACTGATTTTCAAGCATGTTCAGAAGAATAATTTCAGGTTTAACTTACTCTTTAAAGAACCTTAAACCACAAACTTCCAAGTCAGTACGTAAATGAGATCAAACAAAAAGGAAAAAAACAATAGAGCTACAACCCTCTTTCCTGTCACAGACAGCTACAAACAACTTTTTTGCACTTGCCAAATGCGTCAGAATATTTTGAATGTACAACTTTTGACACCCCAAAACAATCATTTGAAGCTGACAATTGATGCCTTTATATAAAAAATATAAAGTTTTTTGTTTGAGTAGAATAAGCATAAATAATAAACTTTCTTCTTCAAAACAATCATCATCAAAAAGAAAGAAAAAAGCAATCTCATATTAAATACTATAAAATCTTATACATAAAAAATGAGAAATATTTTTTGATTATTTTGAAGGATTCGAATACTATAAATAGTAAGTTACTGTAAGGGATCGGCTCTAATATTTGTGAATAAGGAAAAAAGTAACAAAAAGTAAAAAATGTAAAAATTACAGTTATATTTGAAAAGCTTGTTGTCTGATAGTAATGGTTTAATTGTTACTATCAGTGACAGTAATAAACTTTGTGTTACAATCATTGAGAATAACAAAAAAATTTGTTACTTTCATTGAAATTAACACATTTTTTGTTACTCTCGCATAAAAGTAACACAATGCTTTTTACTCTCATTGATAGTAACACATCGTTTATTACTATCATGGAGAGTAACAATATAATATGTTATTCTCATATGAAAGTAACAGATTTTTTTTTGTTACTCTCATATGAAAGTAACAGATTTTTTTTGTTACTCTCTCTTTTTGTGACAGTAACCATTTTTCACTCTTTTCTCTTTTTTTCGATCTTCATATTTTATATATTCTATTCTTTTGTTGATAGCAGTAATATATTTTATGAAAAAATGAGAGCCCTAAAAAGTTTGGTCATCTTCCTTCCGTCTTCCAAAACACCATTTTTTTGTGTCCTGTAGTAGTATATCAAAGTTGTTTGGTGGTGGTTGTTTAACATAAATAAAAAAGAGAAGAAGAAGAGAAAATGAAAAAATTCATATATAAAAAAAACAACAGATATGCCTGTCGGAGGAGTTTATTTTGAAGCTTCATTTTTTTTTGTTGTGTGAAGCTGTTAGAGATGCTTCGTTTGACGAGAAGTTTTCTCTTCTTCTTTTCAAAAAAAACGAAAACTCCCATGAGATCTTGAAAAAGAGAAAAGGAAAAGGTTTTTACGTCTTCCCCCTTCATCGAGAAAGAAGGAGAAGAAGAAGATGAAACAAAAACCTACAAATTTTTATTTCTATCTATTTTTTACGGGTAAAAAAACCAACGAAGAAGATGAAAGTGCCCGTGAGAAGTAGAAAGAGAGAGAGAGATAAAAGGAGTTCATCTTCTTTTTTCTATTTTGTTGTGTTTTTTTTGTAATGTTCTTCATCGCCTTAGGGTAAAATAAGATGCCGTAGAAAGAAATGGCAACCAGAAAAAGATAGAAGTGAACTTAAAATTGATTGAAAAGAAATAAATAATAGAAACGAATTTGTTTTTTTAAAGAAAAAACAACAGAAATAAAATTGGATATTTGCCAAAGAAGTAGAAAGATTCTGAAGAATTTGAGTTGTCATTAGACCTTAGGGAATCTAATTAAATCTTGTAATGGTAGTTGTCTTGGATAAAAAACATACATTTTTGAGAGAAAAAGAAAATATTGAACATGAAAATTACGTAAAAAACGAAGGTACGATAATTCTTGATTCGAATTGAGAAAACATCGATTTTGCCATTAAAATCATCTTACAAATAATTAAGAAAGCTTAATTCCCACAATGATGTCATCATCAAAGAAGAGAAAGTAAAAGAAAATCATCTAAACGTGACTGTATAAAAACTGATCATTTCAGGTGATGACCTCATCAAGAACAGTTATAATGAATTTATCACAGGAAGAAAAATGCTTTGATCTTTTTTTAAAAAGAAGTTGTCTGCTTAATAAATGCCAAAGAGAGGATGCTGCTAATTCTAACGTAATCAAAAACACGAATTCTTGAATACTATTAAAATACCAAAAAACAAGGAAAAAAAGAAACCCGAACCAAAGTTCTACAGATCAAGATGTTGCTCAACCACAAAAAGCTACAGTAACTTCTTCTACAAAAGATGAATTTAAATTTAAAACTGTTGCTATCAATAAATGAAGTTTTTATATTATCATATCATACCTTCTGACTATCAGAGACTAATTTACCTTCTAAAAGCGTGATACTTTGATAACCTAAATACAAAAAACCTTTCAAAGCTTATATCTTTTACGTGATGTTTCTTGATCTTAGATCTATAATATCCAATAAAAAAAAGTGGTGAATAAAACCCAATAAAGTACATTTGAGCAAAAAAGAATTTGTTCAACTATTTCTGGAAGTCAATAAAAATTTTGGCATTTTTCAGGTCATTTCATTCAATGGACCGGAAACATGGCATGCCTTTGCGCTTGTCAGTCATCATCGAAGGAAAGGAAAGAAGCGAAGGAGAGAAAAATGAAGTGTAGAAAACAATTGATTCCCACGAATTTTTTATTTTACAGGTAAACACATCAAAAGCCTTCACCCTCCCCCCTTAGGGCATATATAGCTTGCAAAAAGGATATCTTTTTTCTATCAGGTGTCACATTTTAAATGTCACATAAATATATATATAAAAAGGACATCAAAGATTTTTTTCAGAAGACACAAAAAATAGGACTTCTGCAAAAAAAATTGGTAGTAAAAGTAAAACATACACTTTTTTTACCAGAAAAAAAGAGAGATGGAAAGTTGTGGTCAGAAAAAAGAAGTTAAAGAAAGGACAACAACGGCACTTTTGTGTGCCCCCCTAAAAACCTCCCCAAAAAAATTCCATCATCAAAATTTATATACGACGATGGTAGTCGTCGTCCTCGTCGAGAGTTGATGATGATGAAAAAAAAGTGAACGTTTTCGTTTCTCAGCTGGGTGCCCAAAAAATTCTTTTTTTTCATCATCATTTTTGGGGTGAGACTTCTGAAGTTTTGGTCCTTCTGGTTGCGACACAGGCTTGCTTCCAACCATAAAAAAGTGCCTCTCTTCTTTCTTTTTTTTGGTAGAAAAAAGGTTGCGCGCCATTTTAATGTCCCTTCCATTTTTGTGGGGCCCACTTTTTTCTTCTTTATTTTACTTTTTTTTATTTTTATATATTTTACTCTTCAAAGCTTTAAATCGGAAGTGAAAGTTAAAGTCTGGAAAAAAAGAATGTTGTTGTTGGTTTTGAAGCACCACAACCAGAAAAAAATTTTGGGGAACAAAATTGAAAAAATAAAATAAAAAAGTTGAATGTACACTTTTTTTGTTATTTTTGAGAAAGAAAATTTAGGCTATTACTAAAATAAAAAGTTTGTATGAAAGAATTAAAAAGGAAAAAATCCAGAACAAAACGGATAAATGAATGAAACAGAGGAGGATGAGGAGATACAAGTGCCATCATTGGATTTAACAATGCCATGGCACTTTTTGACTAATTGCTCATGTTCACTTTGCTTACGTTCAAACGGCCAGAGAACTCGTTTTTTTGATATGTAAAAAAAATTTTTATTACTGTAATAAGATGTTACAGTATCTTTTCTGATCATGTGAACAAACAAAGAATATGCCATGGCATTTGCTTCAACCAATTGTTGTTATCCATTTTGATAACAAAATAAGGGTCACAAATTACATAAAATCGGTCAAGTAATTAGTTTCATAAAAAGAAAGCAATTTATCAATACAGTAATGAAATCTACAGTATCACATTACCGTAACATGGTTTTGACCGTGGCAAGACAGATAAATTTGTCAATAACCAAATTCGTCTCATTTAGACTATGTACTTTTTTCATATTTTTTTACAGTAGTAGTTGTAATTTAAAAATTATAATAACTTTACTAATCATTTCGAAAATCAAACATTTATTTAGTTAATTTTTTAAACCCAATTCCAAGTTTTCGTCCTTTTATTTTTTTCTGCAAGTTTTTGCATTCTTTTTATTTTAAATCTTTCAAATTTTCCTTCTTTTGCTTGCTCCTGCTTGCTTTTCTTCCATCAATGCCCTAAAGGCAATATTCCCCTTTTTCGGTCGGCACTTTTTTATTCAGATGTGACGCAAATAATTGCTTCTTCAAAAATGCCAAATTCAATTCATTGATTATAAAAAAATAAAAAGGAAATTCCCGAACTTTAATGTTTGTAATTGTTTAACAAACATGAATAATGGATTTTAGTTTTGCCGTTAAAACGGTTTTTGAAAAAAATTAAAGCGTAAAAATATGGTAGTTGTTCGAATAAATTTTAACTCAATGAAGAAAAATTTGTTAACTTTAAAATATGGGCGAGATGCAAAGATTAAAAATGTTTAAATATTTTCAAGATTAGCATAGATCCATCTTTGTGTTTAATACTCCAACATTTAAATACCGATATGATATTCGACAAAATAATACTACTGTTTGTCATTTCTAATGCAAAAAAGATAAAAATTCTACCTAAAAAATTTGCAAAATCATACTGTAGAAAAACATAAATTCTTATTTCTTGCAGAATTTTTACATTGCAAAACTAAATTAATCGTTTTTGTCTGTAGCAAAAAAATTAGGGTCAAAGTCCATCAAAAAATTACAAAGGTCGGAACCCATTAAAATACGAAACACTATCTTCAACATCATCAATTCTTTGAATTAAAAAAAAATTTCATTTAATGATGAACAAAAAATAGCTGCTAAATTGTTCATTGCTATTTTTTGATACAAAGAATTTGATTTTAAAAATTTCTTCCCGCTTCTATTACAAGCTTGAATCATTTTGTGGCTATTAATTTATAAAATTTTTTATAGTCATCAAAAAAAAATTTTTGAAAAATATTTGAAACCAAATTTTATTTGTATTTTGTGTGTCATCATTTACACATTTTCTTCTGCTGACAACCACCTTTATAAATTTGTGTGTGTTGTTGCACTTCATCAACTTCCCAAATTTGGACGTCTTCAAATTAGTATCATTAATTCATTCATTTTGGTTCATTGTTACAAATAATACACACACTTAAGATTGATCAAATTTGAGCGTTCAAAAAAAATTATTAATTATAAACAAAAAATATACTTTCTATTTTTTAGTTAAACTTTTTTGTAACTCATGATCCTGAAAAGAAAGGGTTGTTTTTAAAAAAGTAGTCTTTATCTCTATTAAAAAATCAAAGATGAAAAAAATAGCACAAGAACAAAAGGAAAGAAATTCAAAAATAATTAATTATGAATCTACAGTACCCTATTTTTCTACATATATAATTCTGATAATAAATAGAATAGCCCACTTGACAATTTACCCTGATGCCTCAATTATATCTTGAAACGTTCGGTTTTTACTATTTTTAATTTTGAAAATATTTTCAAGGGATACTAAAATATTTGCATAATAGTATTCTTAAAGCTGATATCTATTTTACACCATTCAAAGCATTGATCTATTAATTTCTAATTTTATGAACAAAAAATTTTTTGATCGAAAACATCAAAGTGCTCATTAATAATTAGAAAAAAACCTGATCACCCAAAAATAAAAAATAATCAAAATTCGTTCAATACAATAATCTTCTTTTTTGATCCGTTGTCAAATTCCAAAACATTCCAAAAGTTTTTAAACAACGATGCTTTCTGAACTTTAAAAGTGCATCGAGGAGAAAAACATCCTTCTACGACTTCCTTATTTACAATCCCTTTTCTTTAAAAAATTTGTTATTCTTGGAAAAAAACAAAAAAATGAATCGTGTGATCTTTTTTTGATAAACAACATTTAGGGAGAGTCTCATCAAGTTTATATGATGTATTTTCAGCTACAAAATTATTTTTGTTTTTTTATATAAATTGTTGCGATTAAAAAAAGTACAACATCAAATACCAAAATATTTATTTTGTTTGTTATATTTATTATTACTGTAAAGTTAATTAAAACTACAAAATATAAAATTCAAAGAAAGAAGAAGAAAGATGTAATGATAATGATTTCTTGCATCATCATCAATTTTTTTCTATCTCTCTTTCAAAGTTGATTAAACTCTCCCCTCTCAAAAAAAATCAGTCAGACTACTCTTTTTTTATAAAAAATGTGTATATTTCTCATGTGTTTGACACGTGTCTGGGAATTACAACTACCAACCACAAAAAAATATATTATGAAGGAAGGAAAAATAGTTGTTTCATTTGTAATCAAAAAATTTTATAAGGTCGTGAACGAAGGAAAGAAAAGAATGAAAGAAGGACGCGTTTTTTTCTCTTCATCAGCATCATCGGTTCGGGTCCGTGGCAGTCAAAAAAGAAAATAGGGGTGGAGGGAAGTCCTTTTATTTTTGAAAGAAAATTTTGTGATAAAAAGTCTGAAAGAAAACCCTTCTTCGATCGCGTGCTTTTATCATTTTTTAAAAAAACATAAATATAAAAACTTGCCTTCTTAAAATTAAATTATATTTTCATTGATTTTATTCTATTTTATTGAATTTCTTTAAAGATGAATCCATCCCAAAGAGATTTATATGCTGATACTGATACTGACATTCCATTAACATATTCTTCTGGAGTTGAAGATGACCAAAATGATCCATCAATGCCAAATGGGAAATTTGTTGATTTATCACAGCAATATTTAACTTTTATCCCAAATGAAATGTTTAGCGGCCCTGGGGCAAGATTTGATATCAAATTTATTACAGAATTAAATATTTCAAATAATCGATTTCAAGCCCTTCCATCAGTTATCTTTCAAATGGCATCCCTTGAATTGTTGGATATTTCAAATAATTCACTTTCAATGATTTCACCAGAAATTGGAAATCTCACAAATTTAAAAGCTTTATCCGCAAGAAATAATCTTATTACAGTACTCCCAAAAACAATTATTAAAATTTCAAAACTTCAAGAACTCAATCTGGCTGGAAATGAATTTATTGAATTTCCGCTAAGCCTGCTGCAACTTCAAAATCTCAAATCTTTATATCTCGGGGCAAATAAGCTTATGCAAATTCCAGAAAATATTGATCGATTATCAAAGTGAGTTATTAATTATTAAAGACATTTCATGATTAATGTTTGTGGCTTCTTTTTCGAAATTCTACTTGAAGGCCATTTGTGTAAAACACGATCCCCAAGTGTTCCCTGTTTGATAGTGTAACACAAAATTAGTACAACATTAAAGTTCCCCTTTTTTAAATATCAGTTTAACAATTATTATCACAAATGTTAGTATTAGTGATTATCAGAGAACATTCAGGGTTCAATGTATCATCATGTGTAATGTCTCTTTTCGGTACTTCTGATAATACAAAATTTTTCAAGTGTTTAATCATGTGAATTTTTTGTGTTAATAAATGTGAACATTTTTCGGATACTGTAGTTGATATTAATAATTTCAACTAAATAGGGTGTTTAATACTTTAAATTATAATTGGATACTGTAGCCTAAATATAAAATTTACAATATTTTCGTATATCAAAATTTAAGGATACAATTTTTGGTTACTGTAGTCTTTTAAAAATAAAAAATCAAGTTTTCCACTATAAAAGATATATATTTTTTGTTAAACCTAAAATTTATTTTTAGACTTGAAACCCTTTATTTGGGTGGAAATCGTTTAACATCTGTTCCGGATGCCTTAGGGAATTTGTTATCCCTTTCATCCCTTGCACTCTGTGATAATCAATTAGATACATTGCCGCCAGCATTCGGGAATCTCCATAATCTTCAAACCCTTTCACTTCACAATAATCAAATTCGATATCTTCCAACTGAAATTATTACACTTCAAAATCTCTCAAATCTTAGCCTTCGAAATAATCCACTTGTTTCAAAATTCGTCAATTCCGTCGAATTTGCAGTTCCAACTTTAAAAGAATTAGCAGCTCGAAGTATTCGAATTAATTACAATGAAACGGATTATAACAGCCAACTTCCAAAATGCATGAATTCATATTTAGAATCTGCAAATTTTTGTGTTAATCCAAAATGCAAAGGTAAAATTAAAAATTTTAACTTAAATTTCAAATTTTACAAATTCTTATAATTTTTAGGAGTATATTTTGAAGCTAAAAGTGAACATGTAAAATTCACAGATTTTTGTGGAAAATTTCGTATTCCTTTAATGGAATATCTTTGCTCGCCTCGTTGTTCTTCCACTGAACCAGCTGTAGCAATTTCAAGTGATTCTGAAACCGAGGATGAACAACAAATTCGCCAAGAACAACAACAACAACAACTTCAACAGCAACAACCTTCAAGTTCAAGAATGAGACGTGTTTTATTGGGTTAAAAAACCAACAACAATTTTTTGTGCCATTCATTTTTATACATATTTCTGTATTGATCTCATTGTTTTCCAAATATAAAGAATTGTCTTCAAAAAACAATAATAAAAATACTCAAATCATTTTTTTGCATTTTTATTACAGTAATATTAAAAAAATGTTAAAAAATTTAAAACAAAAAACAGGAAAGATTTCAAAATTTTGTAGAAAGAAATTCAAGTTTTGAAATTTTCAAGAATCCTAACACGAAAACCTGCTCTTACTGTTTCTTCGATTCTGTTTTTTTGTCACTTGTAAAAATTCTTTCTTTTTTTCATTTTCTCATCTGCATTTTAGATTCTGAAGCATATTACTTTTATCTTTTTTCTTGCTTTTCAATTACGTTCAACTCTTTCATATCTAAAACATGGCTGCAGCTGCTGCTCAATCTCATGTAAGTTTCTTTCGTAAATGTGTGTTGGCAGATTTATCAAAATACTACTGACTCGCCAATATCTAAGGATCCTAAAGTTGCCTTTCCAATCTCTTACTTTCTTTTATCCATATTTGTTATTTTTTAGATTGAAAAATATCCGATTTCTTTGCAATGGAGAATTCCTCGAGAAGAAATAGAAAACCATCAAGTTCTTCGAACAAAAGAAATTACTACACAAGGATTCTTTGGTGTTTCATATTATATTCAATTGTACGTTGCTGAAACTCATCAAGATGAACGTGGAAATGTTGCTGTTTATTTTTATGTAAATCCAAAGAATTATCCTGGTGGTGTTACTGCTGAATTATCTATCTCTGTTCCAACTGTTAATCGAATTTATCCAACTGAACATCTTTATAAAGATGCACATGATTGGTAAGCTCCTTTTATATGGAAGGGGATTCTTTGTTACTTTTTGTCAACTCTCAACCTGACCAGGCAATGAAGAGGCAAAATGTATTTCCATTACGGTATACTCTATGCTAGTAGTCTCTTGTAGTGTATACGGTATTATTTTCTGCCTTGTCGATCAAAAGTTGCTAAAAAATTAATAATGAATCCGTTCCATTTAATTTAAAAAATATACGGTATTTTTCAGGGGAGTACCATTTTGTCGAAGTGATTTCTTCCTTAAAGAAAATAGTCCAGCATTTGTAAATGGAGAATTTATTGTTAAAATTAATGGTTTTTTGACTGTTGAATCTCCTGCAGGATCTGTTTGGAATAATTTTCGACTTGCTAACAATGATTTGGGTTCACAAATATGGGATTCTAATGAAAATAAAGATTTCACTTTGATTGTTGAAGGCAAAGAACTTAAGGTAAGACACTTTTTTAATAAATGTACTTTACGGATATATGAAATCTCATGATTAGTTATTTATATTTGTATATTTTACTTTTTAGGTTCATAAAATTGTTCTTTCTTCCTGTTCAGAAGTGTTTGCGGATATCTTTACAACTGTCAGCAGTTTTGAAGAAGAAAATAATCACCTCGAAATTGATGATTTTACTTTTGAATGTGTTGAAGCTGTAGTTATGTATTGTTATCAAGAAAATGGATATATTAATGATTCAAATATTGCTCAAGTTTGTAAATTTGTTGATAAATATGAAATTAAAGGCTTTAAGGTTTGTGCATATCTTTTTTATATCACAATTAATAATCGTTGATTATTTTTGAATAATATTATTCCATATATGATTTCAAATATCTCTTCCATGAATGTCTGTCAATATATTAAAGCTGCACATTATTTACAAGCTTCAAAACTTGAAATGAAATGTATGGATTTTCTTCAAAAATGCACAACAAATAAAACTGCCATCTTTTCTGAAGATCTTTATCCTGGTTTTGCTAAGAAATTTCTTGATTATCAGTGTTGTAATAATATTCCAACGCATATCTTTTTTAGTTATAATTAAGTTTTCTTTTTGTATATATTTTTTTGATTGTATAACTCATAATTGTTTTTGTTAATTTTATGTTATCATTTAATCACTAATAAATCTATTTTTTGTTGTTAGTTATCTTGAATTCTGTTATTAAAAGGTTAAAGAACCCCATAATCAGACCAGAGGTCGTGGGGGGCCGATGCTGGCGCGACTTTCCAGCATCTGCACTTAGCATTTAGGTGTCCGGATCTAAGACGCTGGTTTAATAATTACGGGTTATTAAACCAGCGTTTTTGAATAACATTTTTGTATCTCTTTTAACTATTGTTGTTCTATAATTTAACTATCAATCTCTAAAAACAAGATTTTGTTTATCTCCTTTTTCTCGTAAGCATAGCAGTCAGAGCTTGTTAAACAAAAATGATTCAATTAATACAGTATACCAATGAAAATAATAATCTTTATTCCACAAATACACCACAAAATAAGTTAAATTCAGTCAATATATACATTGTTAAAATTTATACAAATGATCTTCCAAAATTTCATCATATTCTTCATTTGCGTTAGGAAAATAAACCATAATTCGACGATTTTTGTATTCGCCAGAATCTACCAATTTTTTGATGTAATCTTGCAGCATAGAAGAGTAAGTATCAGAAATGGGGGGACCATTGAAATAAAGACCAAATTTAATATTTGGATATTCCTAAAAATTAAAAAAGTTAAAGTTGAAATTTCCAAATAAAATAAACTTACATCCATAAATTTTGAGAATAAAGTAAAATCAAAAACTTCCGGAATGCAAGCTAAACTAAATTCTTTTAATACAGAAGGATTAAGATAATCGATGAGATTCTTGGTTGTTTCTGGATTAACTTTTAAAGGCATATGAAAACCATTCCTAAAAATCCATGATTAATCTTATACATTTTTTTAAAAGAGCACTCACCATTGAAAACAAAACAACTTTGGCATTAATTTAACGCATTCATCAACAGGAACAATGCTTCCATCTGCATATTTTACTTGACCAGGGGAAAAATTGAAATCTTCAACAGTTTTAGAAGCAACCAAGAATTTAAATTCTTCCATTGTGAGAATTTGATTAAATAGATACAATTTTTTGAGATGACAAACAGCAAGTTTAGGGATAAGTTCTGATGCAATTTGAGTTGAACTTGTAAGAAAATGCCAAACTTCAAATCCATTCGTAATCCAAAGAGGCTTTTCAAGATTATCCAAATCAATATTTTTCAAATTATTATGATCCATCTTTTTGCCAAGTGGAAAATATTGCCATTTTAAATGAAAATTTGTAAGACCTTTGATGACAAAAAAAGGAAATTCACGGAAGCAAAAATATCTTGAGGCTTGCATCAATTTCAGTAATAATTTTGGAGAAGCATTGTTCTTGAGGTAATCCCGAAGCTTTTCATCAAAAGTAGGTTTACGACGATGAGGAAGCATTTGAAGCAAGATATGGATGAGAGAAATCATTTCGTCTTCCAGCCGATAATCAGTTTGTTTGAGTGATTGATTTATTTTTATTTGCGGAAACGTTGTTTTAATTGTTGAAAAAAATAGAATAAAAACTCGAGATTTGCATGAAAAATAAATTGACCATTGTTCTTTGATATCAACATCCACGTTTTACAAAATTTGCATTGGAGAAAAGAAAGCTATAAAAAGAATATGCTGGAAATATTTCCAACCAGAATAATTTTCGTTACCGTAACCAAATTACGAAGCTTATTTTATAATTAAGTGATCTGACGTACTAAATGTTATTTTTTTATGTTGATTCTGAATATGCACTTTTTGAAAAACTTTTCTCCAGAGCAAATAACTAAAATTTGCATGTTTTTGGTGTTTTTTTAATTTTATTATCTAAGTCGATTCAGTGATTCGCATGCGATTCGCAGAGCTGAAAAAAGAACAACAAAATGAAGGAAAGAATTTTATGATGAACGTGTTCAAAGTGATACTTGCAAAACAAAGAGAGTTAAAAAATCGAAATTTGCATAAAACAAATTTTTGTGTCTCAACATGCCAGCAGGTCCGACCGGGCTTTGATTTTCAGAGATTTTGAAATTACTTGAAAAATGAACAAAATGGAAAGAGTCCTGCCCGGTCCATGCCAAAAATTTCTGGGCCGGGCCTCCAAACATTCAACGCGTTGCCTTTTCTGCTTTCTTTTTATTCCTCCCTTTTCAAACTTTAAAAATTTTTTAATAAAAACATTTTTGCAAAAAAATAATAATAACTGAACATTATTTGTGTTTTTTAGAAAATCTTAAAAAAGTGGTTTTTTTTAAGTTATTTACCACCTAATTAGTTTGGTTCGTGTTTTTTTACTTAACATAAAAATGGAATGGGTAAGCATTTTGTGATATTTCCACGGCAACGGCTTAAAAATATAATTTGTATTTTTCTTTCTTAAAAGCATACTTAAATTTAAAAAAAAGAGAAAACCAGCAAAAAAGAGGTTGACTCATTTTTAGTCAAATTATTACTTGCAAACAACAGCAGCAGCAGTTTAGATTCCATTTGTATTATTACTGTTTTTATTATTATTGAACTTTGAAAGGATTATTAAAAATGTAGTCGAATAAAGATTTTTGTGGAAGCTTTTCTGTGATAATTCGATTATTTAATTATCAATGCTTCCACAGTTTTTTCTCCCGACTATTGTATTTGATTTTACAACAATAAAGAATTTATATTTTTGCAACAACCGTTTCTGGTTAATCTTTACAGGATATTTCAACACCATTAGAACTTCACTAACAAGCTGTTACATCTCTTTTTTATACTGTAGCTAGTTACTGTAGGTCTGCAAAACATGACCAAATTCTTCCAAAAAATACAATAAATATATTTTCTGCAGCTGTGAATACTTTTCTTTTCAGCGATTTTGATTTTCTTTAAATAAAAAAAATACGCTTTAAATGGATAAGAAAAAGTATTGACAGAAGTTTCAGTGTGCTATGCCTCTATTTTCATTTTATTTTCTAGTTTTTTGTTTTTAAAAATAGTTTTTAAAAAGGAGTTAAAATTTCAAATAAAAATTTGTAATTTTTTTACAGTTCTTTCATTCTTTGAAACTTTTATTTCCTTTTTAAATTTTTTATGCAACTACTGTAATTTTCTTAATGTATGTTTTATCCGATACTGTAATCAAGCCATTCCCTAATTGTGCTCTCAAATAATGTGCCCCCAAAAATGATTCAAATTATAAATTGTATTTTATTAAAATAATTTTTTTACTGTTAAATAAATGGAAAACGCATTTTTAATAAACATAATTAAGACCACAAAGATATTCAAAATGATAATCATCAGATCAACTGCCTTGAAGTTACTGTCGTTGAACAAAATGTTGTTGAGTTAAATGGAAATGAGTTTTAACAACTCGAACAACTTTTCCATCTTCACAAAGGATTGCATTTCAAACACAAAAGCAGGAAAATCGAGGGAAATTATCAATGGTTTTTTATCCTTAAATCTGCTATGTCATTTTTCATGCCATGGTTATTTAATAAGTTTATGCAAATATTTGTCATTTTTAGGAGAAAAGAGATTTATTCAAACTTTTAGTTCTTTAATTTTAATTTTGGAATGCATCAAAGAAAACAATAAATATAATAGTAATTTAAAATGAGATTAAGTGTTTAAAGATGGGGATACAGATGGATGGATGGAATTAAATACTGTAATAACAATTTAATATTTACAAAAGTCTTCTTTCTGCATTTACTGGTTCATCTCTCATCATTCTAGGACGGTATTGAAGTGGATTTACAACTGTTTCTTCTTGAGGGGCAGAAACTTGTTCAACTGGGGAATCTTGATTTTGTGCAATTGCGCGTAAGACTTGTTCGCGGCGAGATAAAAAGGCAGCATGATCATTTGGCCTAAAAATTATTAGATTAATTTTTTAATTTTAAAAGATTTATCGATATTTGCATAAATAAAAAACAAAACTTACGAAGTTAAAGGGGCAACATCAGTTCTGGCAGGAGCCCGTCGAACATGTTCTTGTTCATCATCGTTTGAAGCGCAAAGAATTCGATGAACCCAAATTCGAACGCCATTTTGTTCAGCTCTTAAATTACTAACAAAATCATATTCTGATCCACCATGTCCAGATTTATCTTTTTCAGCAACGGGTCCACCAATATAATATGACCCAAGTTGTACAGTATCCGTTCCAACATAAACTTTTGACCCAACTTCCAAGGAACAACATCGAAGAAGTAAAGCTTGACCATTTGGTGCCCATTTCATTCCACTAAAGACATCCCCCTTGCAGGCGGTATTATTTTCGGTACAAGATGAACCCGAAACCCCACAGGGCATTGGACCACATTCTGCTTCAATTGAGCCATCTTCATAAAGGGTGACCTTATTGACGACTTGATTCTTGGCACAATGCACACCCGGCATCGCCGAATTTATACTTTGTGCAGATAAAATTCCAACAAAACTCAATAAAATTAAGCTTGAACGAAACATTTTTTTGGATTTAATCTAGAAAAAAAGGGAATTAACGTCTCTAACAATTACAGTAACCCGAATACAAAAAAAATTAAAAACCGCAAAAAAATTAGAAAAAAACAGAAAACATTTTTTTAAAATTGACATTTTTTCTAAAAGTGACTGAAGAAAAAGATGAGTGGAATAAAAAAGATTCCAAGAACGAGATAATTAAACACAATTCAATATCTCGGCAATCAGGTCAGGGTGAAGGCCGTTTTTTTTTATCGTGATCGTCTTCCTTCCAATTTTTTTTAGAAAATGTGGTCCTCCATTTTTGGGTTGTCTTTTTTGACGGTATATTTTGTTTGTATATTTGATTTTGTTGCTGCTGCTGATGTGGTTGATGGTGTGCGTAACCAAAAAAAGAGAGATTAAGAGTTTACGCCCTGATCTCTCTTTCCTTTCCCATCCACCTCCGATATATATGTGTCCGACGAAGACGACACTGATTATTTTCGGGAAGGCCGCAACAGCACTAAACTGTCGGAAGTGGGTCAACGTCCAACCACCGGTCAATTCTCCTTTCTTTTTGTACTGTTTCAACAATTTTTAAACCGCCCAAAATTAATCAAGCGGAATCTTTGTAAGCTGATTAAACTAAATCTGTTTCAACTAAGACAAATTTTTGATTGTTTTTCTCTAACACAACAAAAACGTATCCCCTTTTTGATCATTTTAAAAATTTAGAAAGCTTTAATGTTTGATTTTTAAACCTTGGATTAAGCCATCATGGTTTTGTAAAACTATATAACTTTTTGTACTTATAAACTACCGTAATTAATATTCATTAAAGCTATTTATTAAAATTTATTCATTACCAGTTACAGTATAAGATACAATTTCTAATCCATTTTTTAGAGCTGCTTCTTCAAAGACAGCTTTTTGAGAGTCATTGAGATAAAAATTTGTTGAAAGACGAATTTTTTTTAATACAAAATTATTTAAAGCTGATTCGACCCGAAGTTTCATCACTTTCAAAAATGCTGAGATAACAATTGCTTGTGGAATTAAACGATCCCCAGAAGGAGTTTCAACTTGAAAATATACAATTCGATTTTCTTCGATTAATTTGAAGCCCCATTTTGGATCAATTTGAATTTCTTTTAAGGGTTTTCCAATAATTTTGAGGACATCTAAAAAATCAGTGAATTAGGTTTTTCATTAACCGATGAAAAGTGATTACCGTAAATAACACGTTTCGGAAATCTTTGATAATCAGTTTTTGCTTTTTCACCAATTTCTGGTTTTCCATCTGCCATTGAAAGATACAGAGGAGTCCATTCATTACCTAAAAAATATAAAAGTAGTCTAACTTGGACATTTTATTTTAGATTCAAAAACCCACCTTCAGAATTTACAATTCTCTCTTTAAAATCATTATTACAAACTTCAATACCAGAAATATTATGTCTAAATATAAATTTAATATTTGGAGATTCTGATTTAATTGGTGAAAAGAGCAATTCTGGAATTGGCACAGGCAAAGCACGATTTTCTAAATCTTTTTCATAATCTTCTCCATCGTCTTCATCTTCTTCTTGAACAGTTGGATGTTCTTTTGCTGGAGTTTCAACAGTTCTTTTTGGATTCGCATATATTACTTCTTCTTCTTCTTTTTTGACTGTTTCAACAGCAGGAGCAGGAGCAGAAGCAACAGCTTTTAGATTTGCATACGGTACACCTCTTTCATCAACATATCCAATTATTTGGCTGGCAGAACCTGTTGCTCGGATAACATTGAGACTTGCTTGTCGGCTTTGATACACTAATCTATCATAAACTTGAAAATAATCATGGAAATAAAAGAGCTAAAATTGAAAGAAAAAGATTAGATATCGTAAGTAAGGTTGTAGGTACGAAATTGAAATTACAATTTCGCAAAATCTGCGACGCAGATCCATGACTGATATGTAAAAACAGACCTGAATAGGTTGAGGAACTCCATCAAAGCCATAAATTTCACATGGAACTGGACTTTGTTCTGGAAGAATCACACATTTCTCATTTTCACGTTTCCGATATCCAATTGAAGCTTCAATACCACTTGTAAAATTTGGAATCCGATATCTTGAATCAAAGTCTTCTTCATCCATTGCATAAAATAAACCACCCCAAAGAAGTGAAAAATCCCATCTTCGAAATAATCGAATAAAGCAATTTTCTGGTTGATACTCGAGTTTTAGATCATTCACCAATGTACCGTAATCATCATGGACGAGAAAGATTGTTGCATGTGGTTTAAAATCTTGATAAATAGTTGGGAATATTTTGGCACAATCATCTGGTTTTCGTTTAATATGTTCAGCAATACGTAATTCAAAGTTGGCATTTCGACGAAGAATTACAAAATCAGCAAACATGCATGTCATTGTGATAACCAAGAGGACCTCTTTTTCAGGTGGATTCCGGAAAGTTGCTACTGCTTCAATTGCATATGTTAGACGAGCAAGCAATGGCGGAATTACAACAACATTATCAGCATATTTCTCTCCTGTATCTGCAGCAACTTGAAGGCATTCAAAATCACCAAAATTTGAATTAATAATTACTAAATTCTTCATCCGTCCTGGTACCAATTGATAAACATGTTCAGATCGTTCTTTCAACATTGTTGGTTGTAGCTTTCCTTCAAAAATTTATTTAAAATTATCATATGATTTACAAATTACAGTAAAAAAGCTTACCTCGAACAAGAATTTCTGGAAGCCATTTCAATTCTCGAGTATGCGGACTGTGGTATCTGATTCCGGTACTTCCTAAGAGATAAGCACCAGCAAACATATTTTAATGAGGAAATAATTTCATAAACTTTTTACATTTAGCAATTTCTTTAAAATGCATTGTTAGTGATTCAGTTTTTCAAAAAAATTTAATGCAATGTTTGTTTGCTTTTTGAGACATTTTGCCCAAAGGGGAGGTGTTTTTTTAAATGTTCATTGTAAAAAATTACAATACAGTAACCGAATAACAAAAATTTATTATATGTTTCTGCTTGAAGCTTTGTGGTTATTGTAATTACAAATGTTTAAAAAATGCAACTTGTTACATAAAAAATCCCCCCAGAAAAAGCAAACAAAAATCTTGATAACAAAAACTTTATTGAGAAACATAAACATCAAAAGAAACAATTTTAACAGTATCTTTTAAAGCAGCTGCTTTCATGAAGACAGCTTTTTGAGATTCACTGAGATCAAAGTTGGTTGAAAGACGAATTTCTTTGATTGAAGTATCCATAAATGATTCAGCGGAGAGTTTCATAGCTTTTAAAAATGCAGATATAGCAATTTCCTGTGGAATTAAACAATCACCAGATGGAGTTTCAACTTGAAAATAAACGGCATCTTTGTCTTCGGTCAATTTGAAGCCCCATTTTGGATCAATTTCAATTTCTTTCAAGGGTTTTCCGGCAATTTTGAGAACGTCTAAAAATAAAATTATTAATTCATTATCAGAAAAGTGGTAAAATATATACCATAAATAACCCGTTTTGGATATCTCTGATAGTCATCTTTAGCTTTTTCGCCAATAACTGGTTTGCCATCGGCCATTGAAAGATACATTGGAAACCATTGATTACCTAAAAGTATTGCATTAAACGATCGCAAAAAGTAAGATATAAGAGCATACCACTTGAATCTTTCAAAACTTGTGTTTGACCATTTTGAAAAACTTCAACAGCATAATAATTATCCCGAAATAAAAACAAAATCCTGGGTGGAAGAACACATCTATTTGGAACAAGATCACTGATGGGTGATGAAGTTTGAGAAAATATTCCAGCATCTGATGCACTTCGAGTTGTTCTTCCAACACTTTCTGGTGAAGCAAAAAGTGCTTTAAGATCTTTGGTATAGGCTAAATCTTTCAAATTTTCTTCCATATCGTAGGCACCATTCAATGCCATATTTTCATAATCTCGAACTTCAAATACATGCATTGTAACTTGATTTGATGGAAGATCAAGCAAAAGTTGAACGCCTTTTGGACAAAAGATAAATGCATCTTTGACATATTCAGCTTTTATCTTCTTTTCAACATCCTCATCAATGAGATCCTGGACCCGTTGAATAAAAAAATATTGTCGACTACGGTACTCAAAAATGCATAAATCCATAAGTCGATTTTCAGCAACAAAAATAATAGCAAATTTTTCAATATGTTCTTCATTTTTAAGTTTCTTAAAGCAATATGAAAGTTGAGCTTTGAGATGTGGAATGTAGGTGACATTATTGCAAAGAGAATGAAAGAGATCTTTGCCTTCAGAAAGTATTTCCAAAGTGTTAATGATATGTAAAGCAACAAATGATTTTTCGATGAGGACATCGTAGAGTTTTTGATATGGATTTGATGAAGAACTTGAAGGTAAATCTACAGTAACCATAAAGTATTAAAAAGATAATAATAAAACTATTAAAACTTACTCGGATCAAAAGCTTCTTCTTCCATTAAAGTGTATCTGGTTCTAGGGTCATATTCAAGCATGCTTCCAGTAGCAAGATCAATAAAGAGAACACATGGATTAGCTTCTACTTGAAAATGATTCACACGGTTTGAAGATGCTACCCTTTCTTCTTTGATAGGAAATCTCTTTGAAGATACCGGGGATGGCTCTGATCTTACACATTCTACAATATTCTTAGGAGGAGGAGCATACGGTACTCCTCGTTCATCGACATATCCAATAATTTGTCTTGAAGATCCGGATGCTTGAATTGGCATTTTTGTTGCTTCTCTTGTGCGCAATAATATTTCATTGCTCACTTGATAATATTGTTCAAAATAGTAAATCTGAAAAGAATGTGATTTATATCTTGAAGATAATAAAATAGAAAAGTGGTCATTTAAACGCAGTTATTTTTGCGGACTCAACATTTGTAAACCTTAAATTAGTGGCATAAAACGTTGCGGTCTACAGTATTCTTTAGCTCAACAACTGTCACACAAACAACATTATAATAGCAATAAACCCATAAAAGATCTCCAAAAAGCTGTCTGCAAAAATGGTCCCATCAAAAAACAACAAACCTTAATTCTCTGTGGTTCACCATCATATCCATAAATATTGCAGGGAAGAGGCGAACGATCAGGTAATAAAACATGTCTTTGTTCACGTCGGTCTCCACGATTTGAAACAAGTGTCTCATAACCACTTGAAAAGTTTGCAATTTGATATCTTTGATCAAATCCTTCATCATAATTAATTGCCCGAAGCATTCCACCGAAAAGCAAGACATAATCCCATTTTTCATACGGTCGAACAAAGCAAACTGCTGGACGAAATTCATCTTTAAGTTTATCAGCAACATATGACAAATTTTTTTCTACCAAGAAAACGGTTGCATCTGGACAGTAATAGTTTGACCATTCAGCAAACATTTCAGTGCACTGATATGGTTTATAGATCTCAACTTCAGCGACATACAATTCACCATTTCTGTCACGTCGAAGAATTACAAAATCAACAAATGGAGTTGTGATTGTAACCACAAGAATTTTTTCGCCATCAGGTGGATCCCGAAAATTTGCTATTGACTCAATAGCATATGTCATTCGAGCAAGCAGTGGTGGAATTACCATCACATTGTCAGCATATTTCTCTGCAACCTCTACACCAGCTTGAATCATATCAAATTCCGATATAGCTGAATTAACAATCACCAAATTGGTCATCCTCTTTGGAACTAATTTAAAAACGAGTTCCGCTCTTTCTCTCAATATCTGTGGATTAAGACGCCCTTAAAATATATGTTGTAATATGATGTAATATTTTAAAAAAGTTTAAAACAAACCTCGACTTGGCGGTCCATTTGGGAGTCCGAGCAAAGAAGATTTATAAGGACTGTTGTCTTTGATTCTAAGATTTGTGCTACACAAGAGATATCCAGCGGCAACCATTTTTTAAAATATGTTAAATAAAAAATGATATGTTGAAATTATTTGTAAATCCGGGGATCATTTTTTGATTAAAATATTTTTGAAAAAAAAGTTTTTGAAACATCAGTGTTGTGTTTATGTTCTATCACATTTTGCCAAACAGAATTTTGTTGAAGAAAATGTTATAGAATTTACAGTAATCTGTTTAAATTTTTTTGTCTATTTCTTATTATTACTTTTTTTCAAGAAGCCTAGTCAAACTCCACATTTAAACAATTAGATAAAGTTAAGAACGGATAAATGTTTTTGGCACTTTATTTGATATTTGAATAAAACAACAATAATAAAAAGTAATATAACAATAATTTAAACATCTGTTACAATAAAATACAAAATTCTTAAGTTATTCTTTTCGCTAGCGGCTTTTTCAAGGATACTTTTCTGTGATTGTGATAATCTGAAAGTTGTTGAAAGTCGAATTTCTTTAATTTGAGTATCCAAAAATGCTTCAGCAGAAAGTTTCATAGCTTTCAGAAATGCTGAGATTACAATTTCTTGTGGGATTCTTCTTGGACCAGATGGAGTTTCAACTTGAAAATAAACAACACCGTTATCCTCGATCAATTTGAAGCCCCATTTTGGATCAATTTGAATTTCTTTAACGGGTTTTCCAATAATTTTTAGGACATCTAAAAAGCAAAATAATGATTCATTATTATAAACGTGTTAAAATATTTACCATAAATAACACGTTCCGGAAATCTTTGGTAATCATTTTTAGCTTTTTCACCAATCACGGGAGTACCATCTGCCATTGAAAGGTACATTGGAGTCCATTCATGACCTTAAAATATCTACAGTATGCCACAGAAACTCATAAATTTTACTCACCAGCAGAATCTTTAATCCTTTTCTTTACACCATTTTTAAAAATTTCGATTCCAAAATCTTGTTCTTCAAAGACAAATGTAATTTGTGCCGTTGCAGTTCTAGTCGTTGCAGATGATGATGTTGAAGGTGATGAAGCATTTGTAGGTTGTTGAATTGGTCGTTGAACGATATTTGTTTTCTCAGATTCATTATTACAATTTTCATTTTTATTATTAATTGTTGAAGTAATATACGGTACTCCTCTTTCATCATAAAATCCAATCACTTGATCCGCGGAACCTGTACTCCAAATACATTTTGTTGAAGCATCCTTTTTTTCTAAGGTTAAATTATCATAAAATAAATAATGTTCTGGGAAATAGAATAACTGAAAAAAAAACAAATATAAAAATAAATAAAGATTTGCACAAAAAAGCATACTGTAATTGGTTGTTGGGGTCCTTCAATACCGTAAATGTTACAAGGAATTCTTGTTCGCTCTGGTAAAATTACAGTATTAGATTGTATTCCACGTCCTGGAATAATAGTATCAATTCCCATTGTAAAATTTGGAATATGATATCTTGGATCAAAATCACTTTCAACATCTGGAGCTCTTGATAATCCACCAAACATAAGCAAATAATCCCATCGTTTATAATGTCGCATAAAGAAATTTTTTGGTTTAAATTCAGCATAAAGATTATCAGCTAATCGAATAAATTCATCATGGACAAGAAGAATAGTAGCATCGGGAAAATGAAAATCATAGATTCCAGGGAATTCTGCCATGCAGGCTGATGTGTGTTTATACATATATTTATGAGTAATAACAAGTTCAAAATCACGATTTCGTTGAAGAATTACAAAATCAACAAAGGCATGAGTAACAGTTACAACCAGAATAATTTCGCCATCAGGTGGATTGTGAAGTTTTGCGACTTCTTCCAATGCGTATGTCATCCTTGCAAGCAGTGGTGGAATAACAATAATATTTTCGGCATATTTTTCAGCAACCTCAACACATGCTTGAATCATTTCAAAATCTGATAAATTTCCATTCACAATTACTAAATTCTTCATTCGATCAGGCAATAGCTGAAATACTTTGTCAGCTCTTTCTTTAATAATATTTGGTTTAAGTCCTCCTAAAAATATATATATTATAAATACAGTAATCTTTTTAAAACTTAAAATACAACAAATAAATTACCTTTTGCAGCTTTAACATTTTGTAACCATGTAATTTCATGCCGGCCATTTTGTTTATATCGAATTCCGGTACTCGATAAAAGATATGCAGCAGTAAACATGCTTTTGATTTAATACAAATATTTACAAATTATACAATTTTTTAATAAAAAATATTTAATAAATACGTTAAAACTCTATACACTTTTTTTATTGCACAAAATTCAATGTGTTACAATTTTTTTCTGCACAAACATAAAAACATCTGCTGTTTGCCTGCTTTCAGCTGGATGTTTGCTGCGAACACTTTTTTCATACACGCAAAAAAGGCAATGATGCACAAATTTGTTTGTTTGTTGCTCCAACTGTTGGAGTCCAACAAATTTGTCTCTTCTTTTTTGGTGAATACTTATCTAAACTTCAATTTTTTCCTATCTGTTCTTTCCAAACATGTATTTTTTATGATCAAACAAGATTCTCTGCTTTTTCTTCCCATTTTTCCACATTTCTTACCCAATAATAATTGCTCAATTCTAACATCTTATTCATGTAAAATGTATGCTTTATTATTAATTTCATAGTTACTTTAAAATGTGTTGTATTAGAAAGCAAAGAATAAAAATATTTAATTAATAGATTTACTGTTGAAATAGTTGAGAAACTTGCCCCTAAAGCAAAAATACAGTATTCATCCTTCTCCCTTTCTCCTCTTAAAAAACATCCGAACTATTAACAATAACAATTTATTCAATATTATAATACAAGGTATATTAATCGTAAGACATTTTGAGATTATTTTTTCCGGCAGCTATTTCGATAATTGCTTTTTGAGATTCAGTTAATTTAAAGCTTGATGAAAGTCGAATTTCTTTGATTTGAGTATCCAAAATTGATTCAGCAGAAAGTTTCATAGCTTTCAAAAAGGCAGAGATTACAATTTCTTGTGGAATACGTCTTGGACCAGATGGAGTTTCAACTTGAAAATAAATAATTCCATCGGTTTCTGTTAAACTGAAGCCCCATTTTGGATCATGTCGAAGTTCCTTCAAAGGTTTTCCAATAATTTTGAGGACGTCTAAAAAGCAAACTAATGATTCAGAAGTAAGAATTGTTAAAATATTTACCATAAATAACACGTTTCGGAAATCTTTGATAATCATTTTTAGCTTTTTCACCAATTTCTGGTTTTCCATCCGCCATTGAAAGATACATTGGAGTCCATTCATGACCTAAAAAATTACATATGATGAATACGGTATAGAGTCAACAGTAATGTAACTAAATTGTAGGTACAGTTTACTAATATCCGGATTACGGTACAACAAAAAAAATTTTTCGCAGACTAGAAGGAGATCATTCCCCTGAGAAGCTACGATATAAAAAATGCATACCACTTGAATTTTTCAAGAATTCATTTCGACCATTTTGAGAAACTTCAACAGCATAATAATTATCCCGAAATAAAAACATAATCCGTGGTGGCAGAACACGTTTGTCTGGAACAATTTCGGGGGGAGGGGATAAAGTTTGAGCAGGTTCTCCGGGTTGAAGGTAAGCATTCTTTGTTAATTCTTTTTCTTCTGCTTCGATTGCGGGATTTTTCTTTGGAGCAACCAGAGGTTCTTTTCTTGGAGTAGCATACGGTACTCCTCTTTCATCAATATATCCAATTCTTTGTTTCGCTGAACCTGTTGCCTTTATAAAATTTTCAGTAGCAGCACGTCTGTCAAAAATGAGACCTTCGAAAACTTGAATAAATTCTGCACAATAATAAATCTATAAAAATGGTTACTGTAAAATGTGTAAGAAAATTGGATAAACATACTTTCATGTTCTGTGGTGGTCCATCAAAACCATGCATTTCACAAGGAACTCGAGTTCTTTTTGGAAGTAAAGCATGACAGTAATTTGGGCCATTTTTTGCGCGAACTGTAATTTCATAACCATTTGTAAAATTTGGCATTTGATATCTTTGATCGAAGTCTTTATCATTAACAACGGATCTATATAATCCACCAAAGAAAAGCATAAAATCCCATCTTTTAAAGACTTTAAGAAAAGATCTTTCAGGACGATATTTCTGACGAACATCGGTTGCCAAATGATGATAATCTTCATGAACAAGAAATACTGTTGAATGAGGATAATAATAATCATAGAATTTTGGGAACGTTTTATAGCATTCTTCACGTTCATAAATTTCATGAACATCAACAAATAAATCAAAATTTTCATCACGACGAAGAACAATAAAGTCACAGAATTCTTTCATAAGTGTTACAAAAAGAATGACTTCTTTCGCTGGAATCTGTTCAACGACGGGATGGGCCAGCTGTTCAAGACCAA
The DNA here is from genome assembly GCA_024447195.1 of Panagrolaimus sp. LJ2414. Taxonomy (NCBI): domain Eukaryota; kingdom Metazoa; phylum Nematoda; class Chromadorea; order Rhabditida; family Panagrolaimidae; genus Panagrolaimus; species Panagrolaimus sp. LJ2414. The sequence continues at coordinate 2,318,921 of JAMRXY010000018.1, forward strand.
ATGTAAGTCGAGCAAGCAAAGGCTGAATAACCTCAATTTTATCCGCATATTTTTCAGCAATTTCAACAACAGCTTGAATCATTTCAAATGAAGAGAGATTTGAATTTACAATTACTAAATTCCCCATTCTCTTTTCAACTCGTTTGAAGACAGCTTCAGCACGGATTCTTGCATCTGAGATCTTCATCTTTCCTACAAAATAAGTACAATATATTAAAGATCATCATCAAAAAAGAAATGATTACTCACCATTAACCTTTGGAATTTCTGGTAACCATCGAAGTTCAACTCCATGTCCATCTTTGAATCGAATTCCCGTGCTACACATTAAATATGTTGCGACAATCATTGTACAGGATTAAAAGCCTGAAAAGAAAGAATATTATTAGTTTTGTGTTAAGTAAAAATTTATGAATTTGTAAATACTGTTAACGAAAAAAGGATCTCCGTTTAGAAGCGCCGAAAAAAATTTGAAAAATTTCAAATTTTTTTTGTTTATACAAAAATGCAGTTAACTTTCAGAACGGATCGCCAACAACGGCTGTCAAACAATTGTTAGATGTTTTTTTCAGACGACTCGTTTGATTCAATTTATTGATCGACAAATAAATGCAACAAAATTGATTGATTTTTTTTGAACAAGCATTTCATTTATCCCAAACGTTTAACACGATTGACATGTAAAACGTTTGCTTTTTTCATGACTGGTTTGATTTAAGTGATCAATCAATCTGCGATTTATCTAATCCATAAAATCAAATACAAAAAATGCTTCTTTCTTTTTTTAAAAAATTGTGAGCAACGCTGCTGCCTGAAAAATGTAAAAGGCATTGTCGAGCTCGTATTGATAAAGTGGATGAAAAAACTGAAGACAAAACTAAAGGTTTAAATTTCATTTGAAACATCTTGGAAAAGGACATTGATATATATTTATGATGTTCGATAAATGTAAATAATTCTGTGAAGTTATAGCTTTTGTTACATGGAAAATAATAATTTGATTATATTATTATTTGATCATTAATTTGCATAATTTCCATGAAATTTATTGTTAGATTTTTGAAGAACAATCTAACACAAGTCGATGTACTGTACTTTTGTTGATAGCTTTATTACCGTAGTTTTGCTCTGTATTGTCAGATGGTACAAAAGTTCAATCTATCACAAAAATTAAATTGCCATGCTTTTTTAATTGTTCAAAAAAACCTGTTTTGTCAGAATAAATCTTTCCTTTTTTTAAAAGCGTCGAAGAAAAAAAGAGGAACTCAAAAAACTAAAACTTTGATGATTCTATTTTTTAATTTGACATAAACTTTAATTATAAACTACAAAATTTTTAAATCGGTATAAAATAAATTTAAAAAAAATAATTTTTCGTTTATTTTTGTTGAATTTATCTCTGAAAAAAGGAAAATAAAATAATGACGATTGTTACAGTTTTACCGGAATTAGCTTTCAAAAAGGAGAAACTTTGTAATTCTGATTTTACGGTTGAATGGTTGTTGGATTCGTTGATTAAAAATGACAAAGAATTTGTTAAAGATCATGGACATCGAAAGATTTCAAATGTAAGAGAATTCTTTCTGGATTCAAAAATGAATAAAATTAATTTTTTAGGTATCTGCAAGAGATATAAGTGGGGGGAAAGGAATGTTTTCGATTGTTTTGAAGTGTGAATTATCGTTTGAAGATTCAAAGCATGAAAATGATACTTATACAACCATTGTTAAAATTCCAGTTACGGATGCCTGGGAAATGGCTTCTGAAGGAAAGCAAAAACCTGAAGATATGAATTTTGTAAGTTAATTTTTTTAACTTATTTGGCATTTTGTGCCATGGCATTGAAAATTATTCAAAGGCATTAAATTACTGTAACCTCAAAAACCCTCTTCATCTTTTTAGGCCGGTCTTCCATTGATTGAAGGCACAGCTCGAATGCATAAAACTGAATGTGATTTTTATGAGTTGATCGGGCACCATGTTTCTGAAATTTTGCCTCGAGTTTTTCATACCCAAGAATGGAAAATTGGAGAACATCAAGGCTGTCTTCACATGGAAGATTTATCCCAAAATGGCACAAATTTGGATTACTATCATTCACTTTCACATGGGCAACTTAAAAATATTATTAAACGTTTGGCATATTTGCATAAAAATGTAATATGTTTGGATGAAGATGCCTGGAAAGGAAAATTTTTGGTGCAAAAAAGGATCTTTGTTGATTTAATGCCAATGATTCAAGAATTTAGTTTAAAATTTTTAGAAATGGCAAAGAAAACAAGTTAGTTTTTTTGGAATTGAGGGGGTACTGTAGGTTATCTTAATTTGGAGAAGAAATAGGCAAAAATATATTGTAATATTTATAATAGTACAGTACATTTCTGCTTATACGTATTACTGTAACACATTTTAAGGTTACTGTAACTTGTAAAAATGTGACTAGTAATAGGTACAGGTATACTGTATTTTTTTTGTTATGAGAGAAACCAAATCCAAATTTTACCACATGTTATTAAATTTTAATTAAATATGTTTTTCAGCTGCTTTACAAGAAATCTACAGTAATCCAAAACTTCAAAAAATAATTACCAATGAAAAATTTGTTGAATATGCTTTACTTCAATCTCATCGAGATGCAGGAATTCCAGATTTGCTTGTTCATGTTTGTGCTTTAAATTCACTATTTTTGATCCAGAAATATTCAAATTTTAGGCAGATTTGTGGTCAAGTAATATCATCTTTGTTGCAGACAAAGACGGAAATGCAACAGATGAAATTTCGGCAATTTTGGATTGGCAAGTTGTACATGAAGGAAATATGTTACTTGATTTTGTTCGTCTCATGCTTAATAGTTTGGATGGAGATACCCGGAGGGAAGCAGAACTTTATATCTTTGATTTTTATATTGATGAACTCAATAAACATCTTGCTACAGTAGGAAAGAAGGCTCCATATAGTGCAGAACAAGTTAAAAAAGCTTATGAATACCTTTTCATTGGACATTGTCAGCATACTGTAATGATGCCTGGGGCAATTTTATCTTCAAAGATTCCGAAACCTGGAGAAGAAAAAGCCCAAGCCGCAAGGGTTGATAAATGTGCATTAAGAGCCCTTCACGTTTTGGAAGATGCCATGGCATTGATTGAAACTGGAAAATTTGATGAATGGCTTGAATAAATATATTTTTTAAAATTAAAGTTGTCATAATTGATTAATAAAAGTTCAAAAAAATCAAACATCGTCATTTTTTATAAACATAAAAATGCACAAAATTTAGTCAATGTTGAACAAAGTCAACACCATTTTTTAATCGCATCAATCAAAAATCACAGTAAAAAAAGTTTGAATAATTTAGCAACATTAAAGTAATTGCAATATTTTTTATGCCAATTAAGTGTCAACAGAAGATTGCTATTTATCTTTGCACAAAAAATGTTCAAAAATTGTTAAATTCAAGACACAAATTGAATCATAAACTCTAATTTTTATGATAAGAAAATTTAGTCAAGCGTTGTTTAAAAATGTGCAAAAATGGGAAAAACATTGTGCATGTACGAAATTCAAAGGTCAAAGAAAAAGATGTTACAAATCTGGCAGTTTTTGATTGCTGGTGGCTGTTTTTTAAGTACGGAATCTGGATGAGTTGAAAATGTACGACCAGACTCAAGCGATTTCTGATCCCTGCATTTTTTAGTTTTAAACGCCTGACAAAGTTTTGAACGCGGCAGCCACTGCCGTCCACAAACTTCACCCTGTGTCAGACTAAACATTCGATTGATAATGTAACATTATTAATGTCACATAAGCATCGTTTCAACTTCACGAAAAAATTTCAACAGTTTAATTCATTATAAGCTTACTACCTTAAATAATAGTTGTTGTTTAAATACAATCTACAAACATTGAGATCAAAATTTTTATATAACAATTTACAAAAGTTCACCTTTTTTAGCGGACCTTTCTTAGATAAAGTTCACCTTTTTGGAATCTGTCACATTTTTGGTCACAAAAATTTTTGATTCAAATTGACATTTGATTTTTTTTTGAATAAAATAAAGTAGTCCATGTTGTGTACTCTGTGATCACTCATGCATCAATATAACCCCCTTTCTTTTTCATGACCATTTGTAATACCACCCCAAATTATATATAAATACTAAAAAATTCTTTTCAACGTGACATAAATCATTTTTTATTATTTTGGAAAAAACAGTGTCTATCAAAAATATTGACACTTACATTTTGGGTGTTGATTGAAAACTTTATTTTATAAATTTTGGTAAAAAATGTCTGCTTCAAAATTTGATTTAAGTGACAAACTTTGTGATACTGAATTTACAATTGGATGGTTGTTGGATTCTTTGAAAACGAACGATGAAAAATTTAAGAAGGATTACAGTAATCGAAAGATTTCAAATGTAAGGGGATTCTGGATTTAAAATTTAATAGAATTAATTTTTTAGGTATCTGCAAGAGATATAAGTGGAGGGAAAGGAATGTTTTCGATTGTTTTAAAATGTGAATTATCGTTTGAAGATTCAAAACATGAAAATGATATTTATACTACCATTGTTAAAATTCCTGGCACTTATGTCTTTGATGAAATGCATGAAAAAGGTTCAGAAGATGCTCCAAAGGTTAGTGCAAAAAATTAAATATTCTTTAAATGTTAGAAAAGATCAAATTAAAAGTAAGAACAAATATGCTTCTAAAAGGTCTCGAACTTGTACCTTCTGGCTATTAGTCTGATGCACTACCAACTGCGCTATTGCAACAATTTTTTTCTTACTTTTACTTTTAGCTTTTTTCGAATTTGAAAGATTTCTAAACATTTTTTCTTAGTGATGCATTTTCATTCCACATTCTCAATGTTTATTAATTTTCAGGCAGAATTCTTAAACATTCCTGGAATGCATGCCACAGAAGTTAATTTTTACAACATTTTAAAAACTAAAATGCCAAAAATTCTTCCAAAAGTTCATTTTGCCCAACTTTGGATCCCTGGAACCCATCAAGGCTGTCTTCACATGGAAGATCTTTCAAAACGTGGAGCTGGATTAAATTTCTATGATTGTCTGAATCATGCCCAAATAAAAAGTATCATTCGGGGAATGGCATATTTTCATAAAGAACTTTTATGTTGCGATGAAGTAATTTGGAGGGGAAAATTTCCAATTAAAATTGAAATGTACGAAAATTTGGAGGGTTTCGTTGATGGATTTTATAAAACTTTTGCTGGACATTTAAAAAATGATCGTAAGAATTTTTAAATAATTTATAGGATACTGTAGTCTTGATATTTTTTAGATCAAATTGATGTTTTTAATTCATATTTAAATGATCCAAAACTTGGAAAATTAATTCGAAATACAAAATTCATTCAATATATTGCAACAAAATCCCACATCGATGCCGGAATCCCCTCGACCCTTGTCCATGGGGATTTATGGAACAATAATATTATTTTTAAACGAGACTTAAATGGCTTCATTTCAAATGATGTCGAAGCATTTTTGGATTGGCAAATTGTACAAGAAGGAAATCTCGTCTGTGATTTTGCACGTCTTCTAACTTGCAGTTGTGAAGGTGACATTCGACGGGAAGCTGAAACATATATTTTTGATTATTTTGTTGAATCTCTTAATGCCCAATTAGCAGAAGATGGAAAGCCACCAGTACCGTATACCGCAAAACAATTGAAAGAAGTTTATGAAGGAGTTTTTATAATGCATATGATGCATCCAATCTTTATGATGCCTCTATTTTTTGCAACAAAAATTTCAACCCCTGAAGAAAAAACAATTGATGAAGCAAGAATTGATCGATGCATTTTACGTGCTTTACACGCTTGCGAAGATGCAAAAATGTATGCGGATACCGGAAAATTTGATAAATGGATTGATTAATTTACTTTTATAAAACAAATGTTACTGTAGTTTTTTGTATCTGTAATAAACGTTACATCCAAAAGCTTTTTTATATATTTACAGTATACTGTAATGTTAATTTAAGACAAGATTAACCTTTTTATTTTGAAAAAAAACTAATTTTTTAAGTACAAAGAACAGCAACAAAAAAAATGAAAAACAAAGTGAAAAACATGTTGTTCAAAAAAATGGAGATTAATAATAAATGTACTTTTAAATAGTGCAGTATCCAATAGTTTTGATAGTCTCCCATTTAGGCGGCATATTTTTCTTTGATCTTTTAAAAAAATCGACTCCGACTGCATCTTTAAAAAAAATAAAACTTTGTCTACTTTTAAAAGACGGAAAAGACAGATGGCATATTTTTTTGCGCAAAAAAGTGTTGAAAGTTTTTTAAACTATTGCATCCTTCGTCTACTTTTTAAAAAAGAGTCATTTGCAAATTTAAAATAACATTTCGTCTCTTTTTTAGCAGAGACAAATGTTTCGAAAGTTGTATGAAAAAATATAATTTTATCTTTGCATTATATTTATTTGGTCACTTTGTTTTTTTGAGAGTTCGTCAAAAGTAGCCAACATTATTTAGTTTATAATAATATTTAATACCATCCGTATTTAAATAAATACGTTAGCTTTTTATTCCAAAAATTTTAGATGGCAACAAAAAAAGATGGATTATTTTTAAGTGGAAAGCATCAATCAGGAATAAATAATTCTCAAACTGATAAAATCAGCCGTTTTTCCAACTTCAATTTAAATCATCAAAGCCATAAATGCTCATATGGTGAATCACGTGTTCATACTTTTAGCAAAACAAGCCACGACAAAAATTTCGGTAAGCAACGTTGTTACAATTCTGCTAAAGCAACATTTTTAATAAAATTTAGTTACTGTAGTTTGCAATGTTTTTTGTAAATAAAAAGGACAATGCAAAAACTTAAAAAGGTTGTAGAATTGGAATAACACTTGTAATCTCAGATTTGACTGTAACTCATGATAATCAAGACAATTCTAAATCATGGAAAAGATCAACAAAAGATTTGTATTTAAAACGTTCAAAGAATTCATGCTTAAATTTTGAAGCCGAAGAAAAACCTCAAAAACGTTGGATGACTGAAAAGAAAGATGGCACAAAAAATAAAAATAGCAGCACTCTATCACTTCATATTGCAGCATATGAAAATTCAATTGAAGTTGGAGCAAATGAATGTGATGATTTATTAACATCAAAAAGGTCCACCGCGATAAATGCTGATCAATTATCTTCAAAAGTTCAAGCAAGTTTAACGTATTTAAGAATTTAGATTAAATAGAATAGAATATTTTAAAGGATTCATTTGAATTTCCTCGACAAATGAAAGGCAATGAATTGAATAAACCCCAAGTTCAACAATTTAAAACATCTCAAAAATTACTTTCACCAAATCAAGGACCACCAACAAGCCAAATTCGAGCTTCTCCTGTAAGTTTTTTAACTTAATTCGGATTACTGTAATTAAATTAAAATTTGCTATAAAAAATAATGTTACAGTTACTTTAAATCATTTTCGAAAATTATTTAATTAGTCATATTCTATTTTTGGCCAAGCGCTTGCGTTTTACTTGTAATAAGAAAAAGAAAAAAAAAGATTCGATGGTGAAGCAGTATTACCAAATATTCTAGTTTAAGCATTTTTTGACACGGATATTACTGTATTTTTTTCAGTGATAAAAATGATCTTATGGATTTACAATCCCGTACATCATTTTTCAAACGCTTTTCACTTCACTTCACCGCACTTCACTTTTTAAGGTCCTGGCGCGAAAATGTCAGAAGAAAAAACTTCGAAAATTTTCGTGAAGTGAAGTCTGAAGTGAAGAGCGTTCGAAAAATGATGTACGGGATTGTACAAAATTGTTGAATATTGTTATTGCAAAATGAGCTAAAACTTTTTAACTAAACTATATCTCTTTTTAGCAGCAGCAGCAAAACAATATGTCATCTTTATTGGAATTTGTAAAAGAAACAAAAGGTTCTGCAGCCGTCATCCCAGCTGCCAAAGAACCAGAATTCAAACTTCCAAAACCAACGAAAGAAGATGTAGACAAGATTTGTCGAGATGTTTGGCTTACACTTATTTCAAGTTCACATCCACAAACTGCTGAAGCTATCGAAAATCATTTTAGGTATGTTTTTTACTATTAATGATCTACTTATTACGATATGCATATTTTTCAGAATTGATAATGGCTACAGATTGGATAAAGTCAGTGCATCTTTGGGCTTTCATTCAACAGAAGCTTTTCTACTTTCGGATATTGTATCTGAAATGATTCATCCATCAATTATTAAAGATGAACTTGATGAATATGGTGCTCAACGATTTTCTGCTGTTAGTTATGATGATATTACTCATATCACTGATCTCATGTCTGAATCTGCACTTACTGAAGAAGAAAAGTTTGTTTCATCTTTTTTTGATTAATTTATGATAAAATGCTTATTTTTATAGGGAAGCAAGAAAAGAATATTTTCGAAATGCAAAATACTCAAAAATGGAATATCAAGAAAAGGCTATTGAAGTAAGGTTAACAAAGATATTTAAATAAAAGCGTAATTTTTGATACTTTCAGATGCGTCAAAAGCTTGCATGTCTTGCTCATGAATTTATGGAAGCAAATTCAACTGATACCGTTTCATGGGATCAAATTCAAGAAGCATATTTAAAGAAATTTGGGCAACAATTGAATAAAAAGGTTTGCTATAGACATATACAGTACTTGCATGACGTTTTTATTTTCTAAATTTTAGCATCTTCGTGAAGCATTTCCAACTGGTCATCCAAGCAGGATTGTTGAAGTTTATATGAGTAAGCATTTTATGACCTTTGTATCCGGAACTAAATATTTGCATATTTTTTAGATGATGAATTTATGCTTGTTCCTCATCCAACAATGACCGGTAACCTTTTGCTTAAATTTCGACGGCCTTATTCTGGTAAAATTTTAAATTTTGTATTTTATTTTCTAATAATAATTAACTCTTTTTTTAGAAATTCGTCAACTTTTTGAAGAAGCAAAGAATGCTGTCAAAACTCAACAAAGTGTTATTAAACCACTTGAATATCGAACAAAGGATAATGTTTATGTTGATTATGTTCGAGAGGTTTGATTACAGTACTTTTATTTAAATCGATGTTACATTTTTTTCATTTTTAGCGTCAAAAGAAAGAAGTATTTCTTCAAAGAAAAGCTTCACAAAAATCTGACGATTTTTCAAATTCTTCATCACCAAAAAATAATAGTCTTCAATCAACAAATAAATTTGAAAATGTTGGAGTTTCGAAAATGATGAAAGAATCAGAAAAGCTTGGAAATTTTAATGCAAAAGAATCTTCCCAAAATGTTGTTAAACCAATTGAACCTTATGCAAGAGATGATCCATTTGTTGAAAAAGAATCTGAACCAAATTATCGTTTACCAAATCCTCGTATTATTGTTCCAAGAAAAGCCCGTATTGATTGGGAAAAATGTTAGGTTATTTTTTAAGATGTTTTTGTTTACTTTTGAACTTATTTTTTTCACTATTAAAGTTTAAAGCCTCAAAAAACTTTTTATTTTTTACAAATTACCATTGTTAATGAATTGGATACAGTAGGAATACAAACAAAAAAAATTTATTTAAAAAAGACAAAAATTAAATGGTACAGTATACATTTTGATTAAGATATATTTCTCTAATTGCTGCATTTTCAGCTTCAATTTCTTTTGATATTTTTGTCCATCTTTTTACTAGTAATTTTCCTAACCATAAAAATACCACTACAGTAATCAAAATAATAACGAAAGCAATAAAATAAAAAATATATTCATAGTTTTCAGCATTCTCGGGATCTTTGCCATTATCAAGGTATACGGTAGTTGAAGCATTCTTTAAATTGCAATCTTTAAAATCAAAGTCACATATTTCTGTATTACAAATTGAATCACAAATATTGTTGTCGATTATCGAGTTACAGTAATCAGCAATGGCACAGTTGGTTTGGTTTGATTCAGTTGTTGAATTGAGTAAGGATACGGTAGAATTGAGGTAGAAAGAAGAAGTTGAATTTAGTAATTCGGATTGATTAAAAACCTACAAAAACTTGTTTAAAAAAGTTTTTTTGTTCACATAAAATACATACCTCTTTGATAATCTTTCCCTGATCTCCACATTCAAAAATATCTTCAGCAATTTCATAACATTTTCCAACACAACCAAAACAGGGATCTTCAAATTCACAAAAATTTCCATATCGATTTTCCGGGCATTGACAGAAATATTGACTTGATGAAATTTCAATACATTCAGATCCTTCAAAACATTTACTCAAAAAGCATCCATTTTTCTTTTCAATTTCAGTTTCAATTTCACAATTTTCACCTTCAAAACCATCAAAACATTGACAACCAAAAAATAAATGGCATTTTCCATTTCCGGCACAAATTGGAGATTCCCTTTTGATCACTTGACGTTGATGGCATTCAGAATATGTCATTACAAAAGAATCACCAAAAACAAAATAGAAAAAAGTTAGTATAAAAATAGTAAAAAATTGTTTCATTTTTAAAAATAAGGAATAACAAAAATTTTTGCCAAAAAACTTTTGGTTAAGTTTAGGCTAAAAAAATTCTTTGAGAGAATATAAGTTTACATCATTGATAACTTTTTATCACTTATTGATAGAGTAAGGACTCAAAATAAAACCGAAAGTTCAAATAAAAAACCCAAAAAATCGAAGATGCTTGAAAAAGTTTCATTCCGGTCAAAAAACAATCCATTCTATGGCAAGGATCATTGAGGCCAGACAAATATTTTAATCAAACGAAACCTACACTTTTCCTTGAAAATTGTACTTTTGGTTTTAAAATTTATTCATTCGAATTAAAATGTTTATTAAATTTTTACAGTTTCTAAAAATTGACAAAAACGTTTTAATTTTTTAAAACGTCATCAAACAAGATTTCATTTGGATACTGTAGATAATGAGTTATCAAAAAAAAATTAACAAAAAAACAAAATTAATTACAAATTATTGTTTTTTCAAAATTAATTTTGTTCGTAATCATTTTTGTTATTCAAAAAAAATTGTGACGTTTTTTCAAATTTATTAGTTCTGAAATTTAGCTTATTCAGAATAACGGAAGTTGAGCTTTTGCACTTATTACTTTTTTACGGTTGATTGAAACAAAAACAGAACTATTTTAAAATTTAAAATTTTTTATAGTTTTAAATATCCTTTCTGGGTTTATTCTTGTTTAATTCTGAGTTATAACAGAATCAGTCTTTAAATAAAAAGAATGGCAGGGTCAATAACAGAATTTGGAAATATTATGCATATTTTAAATATTTTTGTTAGTATTGCATCATTATTAAGCGGAATTTATTTACAAAAACATCAAAGTAATGAAATGAAAATATTACCTAAAAATTTGAGGTTCGTTTTAAAAGTTTCGAAAACTACAAAAGGAGTTTACCGAAGATCAAAGGATGCCGCCGCTTGAGGCGCATCCCTTGATCTTCGGCATTGTTTCACCGTCTTTTAAAATTTCATTTAAATTTAATTCAATCCATGTTAACAATATTTCAGACTCTTTCTTTTATATTTTTGTTTTGTTTGTGGAGGGCTACTTTCCTTAAATTGTGTCATTCATTCTACCGTATCTTTATTGATCGCTAAACAAAAATTTATTAGTTATATCGGATATCCGATTGTTGTCCTTGCACAACAACTTCGAATTTCATTTTTTATTATAATTTTGGAGAGAACTGTTGCAACAATGTTCCTCGAAAAATACAGTAATCAGTTTTCATACAAAAAATTTTTTGCAGCTGCTATAATTTATTCATTTTTTGTTCAGCTTCCATGTTCGCTACCAGCATTTTTTTGTATGTTTTTCTTTTAACTAATTTAGTTTTTGATTAAAATTAGATATTTTTTAAGGGATGGTTTTAACAAATTCCAATCCACAATTATATTATTGTATTTGTTGGACAGCTTTTGTCATTCATGCAATGACTTTAATAATGTTCAAAATTTTACATTACAAAAATCAAAAAATGTATAAACGTTTAGCTTATCAAGTGACATTGAATGAAAGAAGACAAGTAAGTTTGGTTACTGTAATAATACTTTTGTATCCGCTGTTACAGTATCATGAAACATTTTGAATCCCAATTAACAAATATTAATTCCAGATTGCTGAAAATATTAAAGTTTTAACGTCAATTTGGCCAGGAATTGTTCTATTTTCTATTATTGCTCCACTTGGTCCTGCTTCCACTTTAATTTTTAGCTTAATCACCGGAGGGAATGGACCAATTGCTTTATTTCATATTGTAAATTTTTTATGAAATTATTAAACCCTTTTTAATCCTTATTTTTTAGACTTACCATATTCCAATCATATTATTGCTAATTTATTACAAATATTACGGTAATAAAGAAAATGTTGAAAAGCCTGGTATATTTGTAATGAGCCCACTTGGAGCGATTTTGCCCACACATGTTACTGTAGAAAATTATTTTAATGGATTACAAAATCAATGGAAAAAGTAGTAAAATACAGTATAATTTGACTTACTAAAAATATAAAAATTCATTGCTTTTTTATTATTAATAATAAAATAATAACATGTATGAAATATACAAAATATGATAAAAGTGAAAAAATACAGTATTATACAAAGTGAGTGTGTTAAACAGGGTACAAAAAATACAAAAGAAAACCCGAAAAAAGAAGCAGACGAATTCAAAAAAGGCGAAATAAAAAAAAAAGTTAAAACATTGTAACCGAAGGAAAATTGAATGACGAAAGACAACCCGGAATTGAAGCAGTTTTATTGCAAGAAGGTAAAAGAATCAATTTTTGGGCTTTTAAAATTTTTCGAGAGAAAGAGAGAGGGACGATATTCCAAAAAAGGAATAATAAAGCAGTAATAAATGATTGATTACATTTATGTACAGATATGAATAAATAAATAAAGATTATTATCATTTTTTAAGAAATCCAAAACGACGAGATGCTTGACGTATAAATCCACCGGTTGATTCAGTTGTTGCAGAGGTTGTTGAAAGAGATGTTGAAGGACGACTTGAAAGTGGTTGACTTTCTTCAAAAATATTCTTATTATTATTTCCATTTATTTGTGTTCGAGAACTTGCATCACCATGTCGTTCCAACATCTAAAATTAAAATATGTATATACTACAGTAATCCTAAAAGAAAGAAAGCTTACAGTTTGATACCAATGAGTTGCAATTAATCTTTGTTCTTGAATAAGTTGATCTCGATGATTTGTCATTACTCGAAGCTCTTGTTGAAGTTTATCATTCTTAACTTTCATTTGTACAAAATCTAACTTTAATTTTGCTTCATCACCAATTGTCGTACTTCCAAGTGCTTCATTAGTTTGAATATGTAATTCAACGCTGAAAATGTTTCATATAGAATTTACAGTAATCAACAAAAGCAACTTACTAATCATGAAGAGCTTGATCCTTTTCTTTTAACGTTTTTGTTGTCATTGCAACTTCACCTTTGAGTCTTTCAATTTCAATTTGTTGCTCGGAATTCCTTGCTGTTGCAAATGCTAAATCTTCTTCAACTTTTTTGAGTTTTGTTTCAGCATCATCAAACATAACTCTGTATGAGGAAAGTTTAGCTTGAAGAATTTCTTGAGTTGTTTTTCGTTGTTCATCTGTTTCTTCTTGACTAAAAAAATATCTTATAATGAATTCTACAGTAATTCTCAAGCAACTTACACACTTAACATATTCGTTCTTTTCCTTTCAATATTATCTAATTTTGCTTTTAACATTGCATTTTCTTTTTCAATTTCTTCCAGTCTTTCTTCATATAAGTTAGTTCCATTATTGTTAATACTTTCCAACAATGATGGCGGGGAATCACTAATTCGTTCTCGAGCTGTTGAAATCATTGGACTTCTTTCAAGTTCTTCCAGTCTTCGCTTTAATCGATTATTTTCTGCAAGCATTTGATGACTATTTTCTACTAGTTCTGATATTCTTTGCTCCAAATCATCATTAATAAATTGTAAATTTGTTGATTGAACTTTGAATGTTTCCATATCAAGTAGCTGTTCACGAAGTTTTGAACATTCTGCAGCATAATTTTCAATTCTTTTTCTCAAAAATTCTTCTTCTTTTGATTCAGTTTTGACTTCAGATAATCTTGATTGACTTGCTTTTGCACGAGTAAGTTCAACTTCAAGTTCACGGTAATTTGAAACAAGTTCTATGCTTTCATCTTGAAGTCGGCTAATTCGCATTGCCTTTTCTTGAATCTCATTTTCCTGTAAAAAAGTAAAAGTTTAAAAAATGGATGTCTTCAAGTTGCAAAACATCAAAAAAATCAAAAAGAAAACTTACATATGCTCGATTCTGCAGCCTCAACTTTTCATTTTCTTTTTCAAGAATTGAAATTTGCTTCTCAGAATTCAAAGAAAGATTATCCCTTTTCTTCTGCTGTTCAATCATTCCCAAATAGCTATCACATTTATCTGATAAATCATCGTAATTTTTATGCATTTGATTTATTTCATCTTCCAACAGTTGTTTTCCTTCAATCAAATCTTCAATCTAAAAATATCTTCTTACACACACTGTTGCTAATGGGATTAATCTAATTCAAAACTAACCTGTTTAGTCAATTGTAATTTTTCTTTCTCAACAACATCTTTTTCTGTTTTATGTTTTTCAATCAAATGTAAAATTAGCCATCTATCATCTTGGCATACTGTAGGCACATCTGTATTCAGCACAGATAATTTTTCAGCAATTTTTTGAAGTTCTGCTTCATTGAAGACATCATTCAGTTGTCCCATAAGCATTGCATTTGTTCCTGATGCAAATATTACAGTCATAATTAATTTTACAAGTTCTCTTCGATCTTCTTGGATTGCAATTGACTCTGGTTTAACAGACCATTTTGATGTACCATTTAAATGTCGCGAAAGTTTTAACAAAAAGTAATCTGATATTTTTGAAACAAGTGATGCAACAGAAGCAATTCGAGTTGGAGCATCTCGATGATCTGAATAAACAATATTATCATGCCATTTTTCATCAAAGAATTCAATATCACTAAAATCAGTCACATGATTAAAGAAAAGGAAAAATAAAAAACAAACAAAGTCGAAAGAAAATCTGCTAATACTACCCCATTATACAGCCCTTCCGTGGTAACATCATCTTGGTGGCAGCTTACTCGTGAGAACTACAAATTTAAATATTAACAACAACTACTTTAACAAAATTTTAAACGTACCCAAATTAGAATTTTTTTAATAAAAGATTCCTCGTCATCCATGTTAGTTAGGTTGAATATACCAAAAGTTGCACGGATCTGAAAAAATTGTTTATTTTAGACTATTTTATATATCAAACAAAACAAAAAAGTAAAACAAGAGCGTATAAAAAGTCGCGAAATACGTAAAATAAATAAAACAAAAAAGAGAGAAAGAGACAGCAAAAGATAGAAAGAGAGATCAAATATATAATTCTTGATTTTCGTTATTGATCTGGAAATGGAATTGATGGAAGCGGTATTCCACCAGCAAAAGCAGCATGTGCACCAGGATGTGTTGGATATGGTCCTGCAGGCATTGGTATCTGTGGTGGCATACCACCCATTCCCATTGGCATTCCAGGCCTTGGCATTTGTGGCATTCCACCCGGTACAAGAGCATACGGCATTGCAGTTGGAGCAGGCATTGGAATTTGTGTTTGTGGACGAGGTGCTCCACCAAGACGTTGCTGTTGAGTGAAAGCTCGAGCAGTAGCATCAACAAGTTTTTGAGCTTGTTCTTCCATCCATGACTGATAATACATTCGAACATTTTCTTTATGCTTTCTTCCACCATTGTGAGTTTTTCGGACCGACGGAGAATCATGCGTTAAAAAGGTATCACAATAATCACAATAATATTTCGGCATTGTTGGCAAACTTGAAAAATTTATTAAATCTAAAAAAGAAATTTAAAAAAAAGTTGAATGAACTAAATAAAGCAAAAAACCATAAAAAATATTTAACGTACCGGATCAAAAGAAAAAACAGGAAATGAAAGGTTTAAATAAGTCAGAAACAAAAAGAATGTGTCAAAAATTCAGTGAAAAAAATATAAAATCCGTAAAAATCTTTTTTTTGCAGCTGAAAAAAATTTGATACAACGCGCAACTTTTTTTCGCAATCAAAGCTTGAAATTTTGTGACACATTTTGCCAAAACTTTTTTTGATGATGGAAAAAAATTATTTGAATTTCTGGAAATTTCTGTGTTTTTGGTTTTGAATAAAAATTTATGTTTTTTACTTACACAATAATATTTAGAAATATCTTAAATTACACAATAAAGGTACAATAAATAATAATATCTATTGCTAAATTTTGTAGATCTTCTGAAAATGAACAGAATTATATACCGTAACCATGTAAACAACATGTTTTTGTTATTCCAACTGAACAGTTAATTTGAGTTCGGCTTATGTTTAATTTAACAGTTTAGCTAATAGTTTTAGCACTCAAAACAATCTATGTTTTTCAAAAACATGTTTTACACTTTTGTTCGGGTTTGATTCGTTTATAGACTTTTTCAAGTGCCCGCAAGCAAGATTTTCCGTAAAGAGGTGCTTGTAATTACTTTTTTTTCTTTCTTTAAAAAATTCAATTTATTTGAGTCTCAAATATACCAAAATATGACAACAAAAAATAAAAAACACAAAATCGGCAGTGTGTAAAAAACGGTTTGAAATTTTCGAAAGCACAGTAACAATAAAAAAACCGTAAAAACAATACAATAGAAAAAATGATAAATTTGTTACAATAAATAGATAGATATAAAAAATAAATTAGTCGTCAGGAGTATAAGATCGGCTATCATGATCATGCCGAGTTTTACGTTCTTTGTACACAAATTCAGAGAGTTGACTTTTGTTATATGAATAATCAAAGAATAATTCATCATGAGGATTAATATTATTTAAAGCAAAAAGACCAATATGATGATCACCATTTACTACGACAACCTTGGCTCGACAATTTGGATGTTTTGAATGATTCACAAATCGGACGATATTTCCAATTCGAGTTGCATCAACAGCTTGTTCTTCATTCAATGCTAAAAAATAGGGTTTAAATGGTTACGGTAGAAGCTACAGTATCCACTTACTAAAGAGATAACTGCATTTAAATTTATCATAAATTTTTCCACGACGTTCTGCTTCATCTTGTGATATAATTTCTCCAACATATTCACCAATAAATTCACCCTTTGGAATTGCTTCTTCTGCGAAACATCCAATTCCGGCAATTTCCGAAGGTCCAATGTAAAGTTTTCGTTGAAGACAACGTTGAATGCAAACATTTCGACAAATTGGAAGATTTGTTTCTTCATTTACTTCTACAAAATTAGGAGAATTTAGGTTTTATAAAATACTGTACATTTCGCCATTTTAGGGAAACTCGGTTATTTTAGCTTTTTTAACGAAGAATTTTCGAAAATTCTGATACCCGAAACTTCAAAGAATTTTCGATTACGCGTTCTAAAAGTCTTCAAAATTTCAAGAATGAAAAGGTTTCCTAATCTTTTATAAAATGCCAATCTTGAAGATTCTATTCTAATAATTAACTTACGACAATTACAATCATGACATAAATCAGGATCACATTCCCAAGATGCATAATAGCATTGGCATTGCTTTGTTCGACAATTTCCAGGCTTACATCTGCAACCAGGAAATCGAAGGGTGCATTTTGTTGAACATCCGCAATATTTTGTACACATTAATTTTTGCTTTTTACAACCGCATCCATTTTGAAGTGAACATTCACCTTCATGATTACAAGATTGATAAGGCTTTTGATTATTTAATTTTCCACCATTTATACTTCGGAAAGTTCGATGATGTTGACTTTTTGCAACTCTATAAATTACTACGGTATTATTTATACATGATTAAATTTAGGGATAAAAGCATACTGTAATTTTCTTGAATTTCCATCAATTCTATTGCTATCAAAGATAATTGGTGAAAAGGGTGCCTTTCCATTAATGTAATCAAAAACTTGTTTGCAAGTTTTTGGTGAAGATCGAGAAAGATTTGTAAGGAATTGTGCAATTCGACAAGGGGAATGAATGTGCCCAGTTTTTAAGAGATCAATAAAAGATTCTTCATGTGGAGTCCATTCTACTGGTTCCACAACTTCACCAACTGAAACTTCAAGAACTGAACTAAGTCGTTTTCGAGAATTTCGTTTTGGAGATTTAAATTCTTTTTTTACGGAATGCCGGAAACAAAATGGACTGCATGGTTCATCAGGTTCCAAAATTCGACCATCATCTCTTTCAATGTGGGTATCATTGGCAGTAACTAAAAAAATGTAGGTGTACTGCATTTAATAATAAGCTTATTAATTTAAAAAAGTATTCAAATTTAATCAAAAAATTATATATTTTGGAGGTTTGTGAAAAACTGAAAAAATCACAAAAAAAACTTTTTTGACTAAATTTGCATATTTGGTTTATTAAAGTATGAAAAATCACAGATCCACAACAGCCATGAGTTGGGATACTGTAGGATATGGTATTATGACTCCATAAAACTCTCTTTTTAACTGCTTACCTTCAGCAGGATGAAACATGCAATCAACAAAATAGCACCGTTTACAAACCAATAAAGTATTTGAAGATTGAATAACTTTTGGGGAAAAATGTGAACAAAATTCTCCCAAAGCATCGAACAGTTTTGTTCGAGAAGGTGCATTTGTTGGATCAAACCGCTCTGATAAATCCGTGAAAGCAGTGGCCATTTCACGAGCAGAATTTTTATTTGGAAATAATTCATACAATGAAATCATTAATTTTTGAATATCCGCCAAATCTTTCCATTGATGCCGTTTTAGAATTGGATCAACAACATAAAAAAGAATCCAATCATTGATAGGTTTTCCAATTCCAGGTTTTTCCCCATGAATCCCTTCATCATAGGTATTTAGAAGTTCCTCCCCAAATCCGGCATCATCAATTTCATTATCACCAAGATATGGAATATGTGAAAGGGCATGCTCATCTTTTCCAACCACATTCACATTTGTATGAGTCCAATATCTCATTGGTGGAGCCCGAGGATGATCTTGAATATATGAGACAAGTAAAGAAGCAACCGTATGATTTGAGGAATCTTTAAAATTTACAGTATCCGAGAATAACATTCTTGGAGCTCGAGGTTTTAGTTGAGCAGATGGGACATGAATTCTTTTAACTGGTGGATTATCATATGGATGTAAGAAATCCTAAAACTTGTAAAAATAAATTTTAAAAATTACAGTATGGCCATTTTCGGGGTACAATTTTTAGGGATACGAATTAGCGTTACTGTAGCTTCTTCTGAAAATTCCCTGATTTTTTCAAAACCTTTATCCAGATCATGAAAAAATCTAGGAAAAACACACATTTTTAATATGCAAATTTTTCCAACATCCCTTTCCCAAAATTACTTATTCAAAAATGTTCAATTTTAAAGTTTATAAAACCTACATATCCATCTTTAATGACTTTTTGATCATATTTTGTTTTAACTTTTTCATATTCTTTTAAAATTTCTTTCATCAAATCTTTGTCAGGTTTAATCTGTAATGGCTCTTTGATCTCAGCTACAGTAGTATTATTGTTAAAGCTATTTGTGTTTGATGGTGGTTGAATTGAATCACAGCTACTTTCTTCTTCTTCAATGGATGAATTTTCTTCTTCCATTTTGGATTCTGCTTCATCATCATCCTCATCGTCAACTTCATCATCAACAGAAATTTCGTCGTCTTCAATGGCATAAATGGCTTCCTCCTCTTCTTCATCATAATATCGATTTGGTTGTGGATTAGGTTTAGCTATTGTTGATGAAGTTGAAGTCTTTTTTGGTGTTGAATTATTACTTTTATTTGGGGTACCTTTTGGACGACCTCGGCCTCGTTTAGGTGAAGGTGGACATGCCAAAGATGAAGTTTGATTATTATTGTTGGAAGAAGAGTTTCGTTTTTTCGATGTTGAAGATGATGCTGATGGTTTTGGGGCTGGTGCCGAAGATGGGGTCGGCGGGCCAAGCCGTGAATCGCTGAGTCTCCGAACCATTAGGGATAAAAACCTTAACAAAAAAATCATTTTTTAAAGAATACTTATATTTAATTTTTATATCATTTTATTTAATAACATTTTTTATATAACGGAAATAAAAGATAAAAAACGGTTATTTATTTTTAAGTCACGTAAAAAAAACTTGCGTTAGAAAAAATACACGTTTGTATGCATTTTAAAATGGCGGGTTGCCAAAGGAACGAAAATATTTTAACGAAAAATACAAACGTGAGTCAATATTTAAAACTACATTAACACAATTATAATGTTAAAAAGAAAGAGAAAGTATTTTAAATCGGATTTTTGACAACGCCATTTTATTGAATAGAAAAAATATATACTTTTTTTCAAATTAAGTATGGCGGGAAAACGAAGAAAAAACCAGAGAGAGGCACTCACTGCTATTTTTCTTTCCATTCCAGCTGCTGCTGGTGCTATGTCTTGGTCTATACACTGCTTCGTGGTAAGACTCGGTACTTACAGTAACCTTTTTCTTGCTATTTAATTGGTCAAATATTACTAAAAGCTATAGCCAAAGGAAATACATCTTGTAATAAATCCACTCAATAGATTTGTTATTCATACAAATCAACAAATAATATTACAGTACTCTTTTAATAAATATTTTCAACATCAGTTTTTTTGCACAAGTACAAAAATGATGAGATTAATACGCAGCTAATAAATTTAAGAAATTTAATCCTAACAGTTAATAATGACGCAAAAAATATTCTTTCAAAACAGTTTTAAAATGACGATAAGTGTTTTCGTTTTTTTCACCGAAAAGGATTTAACTTTAATCTACTAAAAAGTATGCAAAAAAGTAAACATCTTATTACGGTATTAATATTTGTACATGGGATACTGTAAAAGGCTTGTAAAAGCTTGTGCTTGTTGCTTTCTAAATTCTTTGGTTTTTTTTATAATATTAGTGTCGAAAATTAAAAATTCGATTCATATAATTTTTTAGAATTTTTAAATATCATTTGTTTATGAGTTAAAGTCAGTATATGTTTATCCATCAAAATTATAAATAAAATAGATAATCATCAACAGACAAATTTATCGGATATAATCTCCATAAACAAAAATAATGTTGAAAGAGTTCAAAAATTAGAATTTGGTTGATTCTTCATTTTTTGATACTTTTCTTTTTTTGGAAGCATTTATTTTAACGCTAAAATTTAAAAAAGCGAGATTGCTATAAATTTAACACTTGAAAGATATTAAAAAATTTTCATAACATGTGTTTTTTGTGTATTTGTGTATGCATAGATCATCAACACCTTCAATAATTTTTGTCGATCATGAGTTTTAGTTGACGAACAAAGAAATGAGGAAAAGATTTTATCAGCTTGAAACATATTTTTTTTATTTGTCGGAGACTCCAATTTGGAGTTCCAAAATAACTGTTTTTTTCGAAATTTGATAGAATCACACAAGTTTTGAAATTCACAAAACTTGTTTTATTTGCTTCTATTTTTTCTTAAATAAAATCTGGAACTCTGATGACTTCAATTTTGGAAGCTTTAAGATTGTTTGAAAGTTGAAAGCATTGCCATTGATTTGATTTTTGGCCAAAAAAGATTTCGAGTATTAAAATTTTTATTACCGTTTTTGGTAGAAATTTTGGAGTAAATTTTTTACCTCAAAGAATCGTTAAAATTGAAAGAAAAGGATACATTAAAAAGTTAGAGAAGAAGATAAGAAGAATTGAAGGGCAAAAAAATGGAAGAGGAAAGAAAGAAGGTGGAGTCATTTGATGATTCTTTTCCCCTTCATAAATATGGTGAAAATGGAAGATGAAAAAGTTTTACCAAAAAAAGGGAGAGAGAAACTTTGATTGTTTCTGATTTTTCTTTTGAAGAAAGATTTTTGTCGTCTGGAAAGATAGGAAAGAAAAGAGAGAGAAATGAAAGGTGAAGCTGGAAAAATTGATGGAAAGAAAGATCATCAACAAAATGGTGCAGCGACTGAGATTGATGGAATTCAAATGAAAATTGATGGTCATCGAGTTAATGGTAAAGATGCCAATTCTAGTGCCAAAGAAGCAAATGCTGTTGGAAAAGATTCCCATGCCGTTGGAAAAGATGCCAATTCTACAGCAGCAAAAGATGCCGCCGTATTGGTCAATGGCACAAATGAAAATATTGATAACAAAAGTGTGAATACGATCGACAAAGATGCCACTACAAATGGCGCCGCCGATGAAAAACCCTTTGAAGCTGCAGCGCGGCTTCGACGTGGTTCCGTTTATTTAAAGGAATCTGGATCAACTACTTTATTCGCAGAAAATAGGCTTAAAGTAAATATTTATTTCAGAATTTAACAAAATCCAATTAAATTTACATTTTAAGACAATGTCAATGAATTCAAGCCTAAAAGATGGTGATACTGTAGCCCGACCAGATGATGATGATTCAGTTGATCCACTTGTTGATCCAGTTTGTGATCCAAAACATCCACATAAAATTGAATTTAGTGACATTTCAATGGCAGCTTTTAGTATCCGAGATGGAATTGTTAGATCGCCATGTACGGTAAGGGTTTTGAATTTTTAACAATAATTATTACTATTTAATTTTTTTATTTTAACAGAAATCCCATCAATTATCAGCTGCACTTGGAATTGATTTATTCTTTAAAAAAGAATTCCTACAAGTTACAGGAAGTTTTAAAGAAAGAGGAGCTCGATTTGCTCTTTTAAAATTGAATGAAGAACAACGAAGAGGAGGGGCAATTGCGGCAAGTGCCGGAAATCATGCCTTGGCATTAGCATATCACGGACAACAACTTAATATCCCCATTACTGTAATTATGCCAATTTTTGCCCCCTTAATGAAAGTTAGCTGTTGTCGAGGTTATGGAGCTACCGTAATCCAACATGGGCATAATATACAGTAATTTTTAGGAGTGTATTACTATAATAAATTATTTAAATTTAGAGAAGCAAAAGTCTATGGATTTAAATATGCCCGAGATCATGGAATGACCTATATTAATGGTTTTGATCATCCCGATGTTGTCTCCGGGCAAGGAACTGTTGGCCTTGAAATTTTGGAAGAAGTTAAAAATGTTGATGCCATTATCGTCCCTGTTGGAGGCGGAGGTCTTGTTGCCGGAATTGCCGTGGCAGTTAAAACCTTAAAACCTGAAGTACAGATTATTGGAGTTGAAGCTGAGTCATGTCCATCATTTGCGAATGCAATGTTTCATAAAAATATGCCCTTAGAGCCTGAAAGCAGTTTAGCAGATGGTTTGGCCGTTCCAACAGTTGGCATAAATGCCGTTTATATTGCAAATGGAAAAATTGATGAACTTGTTTCGGTTTGTGAAGAAAGTATTGCACTTTCAATTCTTCGATTACTTGAAATGGAGAAAGCTGTTGTGGAAGGAGCTGGGGCAGTTGGATTGGCGGCTTTGATCAGTGGAAAGCTTCCGCATCTTAAAGGAAAACGGTTAGTTATTCAAATTTTCTAAAGCATCCTAAATTGGTTTTGGTATACCAAAAAGTAACAATTTTCAAATTGATGAAGACAAATTTTTGTGAAAAGGATAAAGCAAAATTTTTAGAAGAGTTCACTTCAATGCTACAGTAATTTTTGGTAGTAAACTAAACTTTTAAAAGGAAATTAATTGTTGAATTCAACATTCATATTTGATTGTTCATTAAAGAGTATCTTTATCAGAAATGAACAATTTTTTCGATCATTGCAGATTTTTTTCTTGTACAAAAAAACTGAAAAAAAGTGATAAGAACTGTTTAAAAGTTCTTGCTGATTGCCATCGCTTTCTGTTTCGTTATCACTGTCTTTGTAGCTCAGTCGGTTAGAGCGACGGTCTAATAAGCCGTAGGCCGCAGGTTCGAGCCCTGCCAGAGACAAATACCTTTTTGATTTATCAAATAAACGTCGATAATATGCTAATTTTTTGATGCAAAGTAAAACTTTAAAAATTAAGAAAACCCAAATAAATCAAAATCACGTTTTTTAAATTTTAATTTTTTAGTGTTGTTATTATTTTAACTGGTGGAAATATTGATTCTACAGTCCTTGGACGAACAATTGATCGGGGACTTGCTGTTGATGGACGTTTAATTAAATTTGATGTTGTTGTATCAGATCGACCAGGTGGAATTGCAGAATTGGCAACAGCCATTGCAAAATCTGGTGCTTCCATCAAAGATATCTTTCATGAAAGGGCTTGGCTGGCTGCAAATGTTTTTTCGGTTCGCGTTCGAGTTGTTGCAGAAACTCGAGATCACGATCATGCCGATGCCTTCTTTACAACCCTTGCAGAAAAATATGCACAATTATCTTATCCTGAATATAAGCCTAGATTTAATCTTGATTAAATTGATTGATTTTATTCAATAAATGATACATTATTTTTTCTTTTTTTGTTCATTAACATCAACCTGCAGCAACGTTGTAAAAAACGAGCAATAATGACCAAGTCAGATCAGACAAAGGCAAAAAAGCTCGAAAAACAAATGGTCAAAAGTGAAACATGTGTCACAAAATTAATTGCTTTGAGAAGCTTTAAAAATGAAATGAGTTTTTAATTTTTTTTGCCTATTTGAATGACACTAAATTTTAATTTAATGTATATTTTTTACTTTTTTAACAAATTTAGTAATCATTTTTTCACAAAATAGTGTACTGTAGACAAAAAACAAAAATTTTTATAAATTTTATAAAAATTTTTGTCTACAGTATGCTTTTTGAAAAAAATGTGATTACAAAATCTTTCTTATGAATCATAAAATATTTTACTCTTTTTATTTAGAACTTTTTAATACACTTTTAAAATATCCATGACTACAAAGTGCACTTCGTTGGAAAAATCTTTGCTTGCAAGAAAGAAAAAAAGAAAGCTTTCGAGAGAGAAAAAAAATCAATCATCATTTGCTCATGCTTTAAATAAAGTTTGTGCATGCATTGTTATTCTTATATTTTTTTGTTTGCATTTTATATAACCAGTTATTTTCTAAACGTTATGTCTCCTGTATCAACAGTATTGCAGGAAAAAACAATAGCAGAGGATTGACGTTCTTAATATTCTTATCCATCCATAAATTTTATTTAATAGACATATTTTTATAAAATTTGGTACCACTGACAACAATTTTCCCATCACAACTTTAACAAGAGGACCCCTCCAAGGGATAGTCTCTTTCCTTAAGAGAATCGTAGTTTATGGACCAAACCAATAACAAATCATTGCCTTTCAGTTTATCTTAATTTAAATCATTCATTTATAAAAATACCTCTTTCTCGCCTTATCCTTCTGTTTTAATTGCATTTTTATTGTTTCAAAATTTGCAAATTTACAATTTTTTGTTTAACTTATTTCATTTTTTCTAATCGGCTTTTGGCTTTTATAAAAATCACGATAAAAGCCATAGTTTACTGTAACAATAACGTATCTACAGTAAACTCTTTTTTGGCTGGCTTTTCTAATTTAAAAAAGTGGTCTTTTTCTTAGGTTAACTAAGTATGCAAATTTCTTCTGCTACTACAACGTTTTATCTACTAAAAAATAACAAGCATAACTTTTCCATGCGGGTGGTTAAAGTTTTTCATCACTTGGCTATAATAAAGAAAATATTTTGTTCTTTGAAACAAAAAGAACAAAGACAAAGATGATACCAAAAGTGAAAGTATATTTCTTTAACATTATTGTTTTTGTTTGATATAAAAAAATAATAGAAAAAAAGGTTATACAAAAACATTGATGTTTCATTTTTTCTTCTTTCTTTTAACCCAAGTCCCCTCTTTTTTTTTATTTTGTCTTATATGTTTTTGCCCCAGCTGACTGAGCAAAACTGGTTCTATAGGGCCTAGCTTTTTCTGTCTCTCTCTCCCTTTTGCTTTCACCCCCCTTTTTTCTGCCTCTTCTTCCTTTTCTTGAATTGGGACTAAAAAAGAAAAGCACTGCACTGAGTGTTACATTTTTTTTGCGGTATGTTTTCCTCTACGCAGTGCCGGGAAATTTTCTATTTCGTTCGTTGAAATGCTTTTTAAAAAAAAATTATATTTTTTATGAAGGACTTATATTTTTGAGCTTTTTTGAGTAATCTTTATTAATTTTTTCAGTGTTTTTCTTGGACGTGTTTGCATACAGCGACACCCACAATGGTGGAATATGGAATCGTTACAACGAACAAATTCCACTTCTTGTCGGATGATGGTAAAATTTATAACCCTTTTTTATAAAAACCTTTTTTGATTAATCTTATTAAATTTGCAGAAGGAGCCGACCCTTCCGAAATCTTAGGCAAAGCTGCCCAAATCAAAAAAGTCAAGGGCACTTCTATCAGTAAAGTCCCTCAAACTACTGCTCCTGCAGTTACAAATCTTCCAAAGCCTGAAAAGCCTCAAACTGAAATTGGTAAAATCAACTTCCCCTTTTTCTATCAACAATAAATAAGCTCCTACTTTTAGCTAATAAAGAAAATACTACAGCAACCCGTGGACGTGGTCGTGGTCGCGGAAATGGCCGTGAAGGAGGCCGTGATAACCGTGAAAAACGCCATGATGAAGGTCATCGCGAAGTTGGCGCTGAAGGTGAACGCAAATTTGATGGAGAACGTCGGGGTGGTCGCGGTCGTGGTCGTGGAAATTTTAACGGTGAACGCGGAGAACGTCGTTTTGATGGAGAACGCGGTGAACGCCGATTTGATGGCGAACGAGGTGAACGTCGCCATGAAGGTGGTGGTGAACGTGGGGAACGCCGTTTTGGAGGTGACCGAAAATTCGATGGAGAACGCCGTCATGATGGTGAACGCCGTTTTGATGGAGAACGTCGCCGTCGCCCTGAAGGAGATGTTGCTCCCGTTGAAGGTGAAGAAAGACCTGATGGTACTAATTCTAGCCTATTAGCATTAAAGTATCATAAATATCGTTTAAGGTGATCGTCGTCCAACTCGTGGTGGCCGTGGACGTGGTCGTGGTGCCATTCGTGGTGATCGCATTAGCGGTTCTGATCGTACTGGGGTTCGTGCTGCTCCCAAAAAGGAAGGCCATGGTAAAGGAAATTGGGGAACCGAACAAGATGAACTTAAAGGTGAAACTGAACCTACCGTTGAAGCAACTGATGCTGAAAAGCCAACTCAAGAAGATGAAAATGCTGACAAGAATGATTCAGGAGTTGAAGTTGAAAAGGAAGAAGAAAAACCTGTTGGTATGACTCTTCAAGAATGGAAGGAAAAGAATAAGGCTGTTGAAAGTGAAAGCTTCAATGTCCGTAAACCAAATGAAGACAAAAAACTTAACTTGGCTCCATTGAAGAAATCTGAAGATGAGAATAAGGATAGCGAAGAATTTGTTGTTTTGGTATGAATTGATAATATCCAGATAAAAAATAATAATCCGATTATATTTTTAGCGTCGTGAACCTCGTGAAAAGCATATTGATATTTCCGTAAACTTTGCACCAGTTGATCGTGGATTTGGTGGTAATCGTGGAAATCGGGATGGATTCCGTGGTCGTGGACGTGGAGATCGAAGTGATCGTGGTGGAGAACATCGTGGTGATCGGCAAGAACGCGGTGGTGATCGTCAAGATCGTGGTGATCGTGGACCTCGAGGTGGATATCGTGGTGATCGCAATCGTGGCGGAAATCAATTCAATCTTGTCAACGATCAATTTCCTGCTCTTGGCGGTGGTCGTTAAATAAGATCTTTTTTTTTGCACTGACTTTAATATTAATTATTGTCCTGTTGCTTTCTCTCCATCAAACACTCGACTTTGTTTTTTCGACCTATGCTTTTTGTTTGTTATATTTGTTTGTTTTATATAAAAGTAGTTTTTAAAAAATATATTTCTTTGGTTTCTATCCTTTTTTATATACATTCTTTTCGCCACTATCATTATCTTCTAAAAATTTTTTATCTCTAGCAATATTTTTGATTAGCTAGAGTACCTACCCTACCTACCACCTTCCCCCCTTTTTTCATCGATCTTTTACACTGTAAAACTATTAGCTCAAAAAATTTTATTTGGATACTCGTTTTTCTTCCTTGATCATCGTATCTATTGTTTTTTAATTTTCTATCTAACAATTTCCATAGTTCTACCGTAGTGTTTTTTTTCTGTCTTTTCTAAACTTTTAAACCCGCCTTGTTGCCTTTTTTTAAAAATTGTCTTCTCAAATTTTATTGTTTTACAATATCTTTTTGATGTGAATTCTTGATTCGATTGTTTTGTATGTTTTATTGCAAAAATCTTTCCTACAAGTTTCTTCTTATTCTTCTTCCGTTTTATAATTGTATCTTCAACTTCAAAAAGTTACTGCTCGCTTGCACTTTTTTCTCTATTTTAAGCGAATAGTGCTTTCGGGTAAAATTATTTTTTCAGTGTAAACCAAAAAAACTTATATTTTTTTTCATCTTCTCCTGCTACATCAAATGGTTATTTGTTAGTAATATTTTGTTGTGTTTATTATATAAAAAAATAAAACCAATGGTTTTAAAATTGTTGAAAGATTACAAAGCTTTTGTACTTTACGTAAATAATAGTTTTATTTTTTTTAAACTTAAAACTTTTAAGTTAAAAGTTTAAAAGTATTTTTCAAAAATCAAAACTTTGAAAATTTGAATGAAGTTGTAAACTTTCATGATAAATTCATGAATTACCGTAATCAAAGTAATTTGTAAAGTAATATACGGTATTTCATAATATAAGTATCGTACTCATTAAGTTTTTAAAGTAAAGAAAATACTGTATAAAACTGGTTACGTTAATTGTGATTACCGTATACAAAAACTGTAAATTTGAAAATTTTTATTAGTAAATTTGAAAAAACAATACAGTTACAAAAAAGAGAATCCGTGTCAAAAAAAATGCATAAAAATAAAAGATATAAAAGATAAGAAAAAAGGTTGACAAAACGGATACAAATGAGATACTTTTTAAAGGAAATTACAAAGATTACGAATACAAAAATACCTTTGACATAACAAGATGATAAAAGATAAACGGAAAAATCAAAGGATATTTTTATGGTGGAGGTTGGCCATGAATTTGTGCGGTTATTGCTTGAGCTTCTGCAACAAGGACATTCGCTTCCGCAGCCGGAACATCATCACGTTCAATTAATTCAATAATATTTTCCATAATATCAGTGCTATTTGGTTGTAAATCTTGCGCATATGCATATGCGTGTTGATGCTGTTGTCGCCACATATCAAATCGTTCAGTCTTCTTCCATCTATAATAAAAATGAATAACTTCTCCAATTGATCGACCAGGTAACTGAAAAACAAGTTGCTTTAAATGCATAGCCTTCTAAAAAAGACCTTACATATTCTTGTTGAATCTTATTAAATTTCTTCAAATAAACATGTAAGCCAGTTTCAAACTTCAAAAGATCACCTTCATCCCATGGCAAATAAATTCCAAAATGTGTTTTTCGTGGTAAATTAACATCTGGTGGATTTTCAGAGAATGCTTTCTTTGCTTTCACCGGATCGTAATCATTTTGCATTAAAGTGTACAAAGCTTCTTCGCTATCCCAAAATGGAATTGGTCGATCCATTCGCGGTTGTACTGGATCAGATTGAAGAGCAGGAAGTTTACTTGCATCAATATCTTGTGAAAATTCAAGCACACTTTCTTGATATTGATCAAGTTGTTGATCATTCATTTTTGAAGTTGGTTTCCAAAGTACATCCGCATGATCGTGAATCGGCTTGTAAGTAGAATCAACACCAGGAATATTTAAATGCTGAAAAGATTGAAAAGTTATAATTAGCAGAAAATTCCTATAATCTTACTTGAAATTCTGGTCCAACACGAGGAGGTTTATAAATTTTTGGAGCATATTCATCATCATCGTCGCTACCGTAATCTTGTAATACACCATTTTCAGCATTCATAAATACTACAAGCTCAGATGAAATTTCTTCTTCCTCTTCCGACGTTTCCTCCTCTTCTCCTTCCGCTTCTTCCTCCCCATCATTCCTTGGAGCATCAGATGACCCAGCATTTTGTCCTTCATTTGCTGCTTCAACAATTTCACCATAATATCGCTTTCGAAGTTCTTCAATATCCATTTCTGCTTCAGCTTGTAAAGCTTCTAAATCATTATCTGATACATGCAATTCATCTTCGGCAATTGTATCTAAAAATAATTATTCGTAATATTTTAGATATTTATTTTACACAGTAATATTACCTTCATTATCAATTCCATCATCCTCATCATCCATTACAACGTAATCTCCAGTATCATCCCGTTCATTTTCACTTAAATTCCTGGATGACATTGTTTTCTATAAAATTGTTAAAAACAAAATCGAAAAAAAATACGAGATTAAAATTTTTTTGGAAAAAATTAGAATCGGAAAAATGAAGCAGCCGTTTCATATTTGTTTTCGTTTTAAGAAAAAAAATAAAAAATAAAAATATTTTAAAAAAAAACCAGTCTGAAACTTTAAAAATGGCACGAGATCTATTTGTTTTTTTAACAAATTTTTGGAAGAAATGTTTTATCTTTCTTTTGATAACAGAATAGTAATCACAAAAATTGGCTTCTTAGATAAGATTTTCAGACTCTGCCTGTTCGTGAGTTATAAAAATAATATTTCCCCTTTTTAAAATTTCAACCTTAAAAACTAACTGAAGCTTCAGCTGAAAAAGATTGTGTTCCATCTATTTCACCAGCACTTTGATTTAATGATAATAATTTTTGAGATGCTGTAAATTGTTGAACTTCCAGTGTTGAAGGTTCACTATCTCCCATTTGTCGAGGAAATTCAAAGGCATTCTAAATTATGCAAATATTTAATTATATTTTGCCTTAACCGAATGAAAAACTAAAACTTGCTTGAAGTGTTTGCAATTTTGGTAAAGCAGCAACATATTTTATTGCTTTCGGTTTCTTTTGTAAATTTTGATTTTCAAATTTTGCTTCAACTGAATTTTCATATGCTGCAATATGAAGTGATAGGGTGCTTTTATTTTTATTATTTTTGCCATCATTCTTGTCATTCATCCAACGTTTTCGAGTTTCTTTTTTGATTTCATAATTTAAGCATTGATTCTTTAAATTTTTTAAATGCAAATCTTTTGTTGATCTTTTCCATGATTTTTCTTTATAGTAGCAATCAGCAGTTACGGCATACCCTAACATTTTTTATATTACTGTAATTCTACCACAAAACTTTATTTTGTTTTTCTATTAATTAAAATTAATAAATTTAACACAACAATTTTCTTTCATAGACTTTAAAAGATCTACTGTAATTTATTGTGACAAAATATTTTTAATCTTCTTGCATGAGGCGTTTTTGTTTCTTGTTCGAAAAAGTTATAGAATTACAGTAGTTTTTTATATCGAAATTTTTGTCTCTGTTTGATTCGTCATCAAAATGAACGTGTGATTCACCATTTAAACATTTGTGATTTTGATTTAAATTAAGGTTTGAAAAATGGCTGCTTTTATCTTTTTCAGAATTATTTGCCACCAAATGACCCATATTGGGTTGCTTTGAAAGTGATTCATCTTTTGTTGTTGCCATCCTAAAAGTTTTAATAAAAAAATTAATTAATTTACCGAAAAATTTAGTTCAGTTTAATTTCTAATTTTTATAAACGATAACAAATCATAAAAAGAATTGTCCAATAGACAGATAAAAAAATTGGTGAAAATATGTAATTCTTTTGAAACTGTTGTGAATTTTAAGTGAAATTCTTAAATTAGAATGATGCAATTTTTTAAACATAAAAAATTGAAAGCGTTTTGACTGAAAGGATAGAAAAGTTAATGAATTTTTGATAATTTTCTCCAATGTCCGGTATTGGCCATATGAGTAAAAAACACGAGAAATTAATGATATTTTTTTCCAAACCGACAGATACAATACCGAAGTTGGAAAACGCCGTGATTTCGGAATTTTGATTTGTTGGGATTCCAATAAATTTACGAATTTCGAGAAAATTCACAATTCGGATTCAGACATTACAACTTTGAGAAATCCTCAGCACTGAAGAAAATTAGGACATATATTTTTACCCTTTAAAAATAACTTAAAAAAGGGATTTGTCTCGGGCAGTGCATCAAAACATCAAAAAATTTCTTACCCACATTCCCTTTTTGTTGAGTAAAAAAACACGAACCAAACTAATTAGGTGGTAATTAACTTTAAAAAACCACTTTTTTAAGATTTTCTAAAAAACACATAATGTTCAGTTCTAATTATTTTTTTGCAAAAAAAGTTATTATTGAAAGTTTTGTAAAGCTTGAAAAAGAATGACTAAAAAGAAAGTAGACATGACAACGGGTCAGACATGAGAAACGCGGCCGGCAGGCCGAAATTTTTCTGCCGCCGGCCGGCGCGGCCGTGAATTTTGGAAAAAATCATTGTTTTTCCCCTTCACATCGAATCGTTTTCAAATAAAAATGGAACTATTGTGAGACGCTTGGCAAAGTGTTTCACCTAGAGAAAACAACATTTTTTGTCGAGAGAATTTTAAAAAACGAATGCCAAAATGTCTCAGAAAAATTCCACTTCGTTTCGATGTGCCTTGTAAAAACAAAAAAAACAAAACTGAAGAAGCAATCAACACACAATCATTTCTTTCTTTTATGCAAATTTTGAGTTTTTAATTCTCTTCTGTTTTACAAATGCGTTTATGAAATCCATCAACAAATTTCATTTTGCACTCAAACAATCGTCGCTTGAAGGGAGTTGATTTTTCTGCCGTCTTGATTTTGAGCAATCATCTTTGTCAAACTTCCAAGAAAAAGAAATGTCTTTGGTTCCTGATCCTGATCTTGATATTCGTAAACCTGCTTTTCGTGAAAAATTTCTGTATTATCTCAAGAACAATGCTCGTCCAAAATTATCACTCAAATTGATGCAAGTCTCAAGTTATTTCTGCTTCCGTGAATTTCCTTATTTGGTCGTCCAAAATCTTACAGATGGTAATGGAATATGGAAATATCTTCCTCTTGGAAAAAGTTGCAAATCTTTTAAGTATTACACAATTGATGATTATTTTTTTGCACATATTGATCTTCAAGACATTGATTTGAATAATCTTGAAAAGCCTCTTTGGATTACGAATAAATTTCAAATTGAGGATGAACTTAGTTCAAATCAAATGGCATCTAACATTATCCCTAAACTTGCTGTTTGTCATATCAAAGAATTGGAACTTAACAATCAAATTCTCACAATGACTGAATTTAAATTCTTGGTTGCTTCAAAATCTATTGAAAAGTTTGTGTTTGGTTCAAGTCAAGTAAAATATCCTGATGAAAGCATTGTGCCGGTTGATGAAGTCGTTAAATTAATGCCAAAGTTGATTTTTTTTCAATGGTGAGTGCTCTTTTAAAAAAATGTATAAGATTAATCATGGATTTTTAGGTGTGCTTTTGATATGCCTTTAAAAGTAAATCCAGAAACAACCAAGAATCTCATCGATTATCTGAATCCTTCAATTTTGGAATACTTTGAATTAAGAGGAATTTCAGAAGATTTCGATTTCACTTTATTCTCCAAATTTATGCATGTAAGTTTATTTTATTTGGAAATTTCAACTTTAACTTTTTTAAAAGTAAAAAAATTTTTACTTTTAGGAACATCCAAAAATTGAATTTGGTCTTTATTTCAATGGTCCCCCAATTTCTGATACTTACTCTGCTATGCTTCAAGATTACGTTAACAAATTGGTCGAATCTGGAGAATACAAAAATCGTATAATTATGGTTGCTTTTCGAGGTCAAAATAAAGAATATTGTACAATTCTGGAATATCATTGTTTAAGAAATTAACTCTATTTACTGAATTTAACTAAATCTGTGGTGTATTTGTGGAATAAAGATTATTATTTTCCTTGGTATACTGTATTAATTGAATCATTTTTGTTTAAGGAGGGAGCTCTGACTGCTATGCTTACGAGAAAAAGGAGGTAAACAAAATCTTGTTTTTAGAGATTGATAGTTAAATAATAGAACAACAATAGTTAAAAGAGATACAAAAATGTTATTCAATAACAGAATTCAAGATAAGATAACTAACAACAAAAAATAGATTTATTAGTGATTAAATGATAACAATAAATTAACAAAAACAATTATGAATTATACAAAAAAAATTATATACAAAAAGAAAACTTAATTATAACTAAAAAAGATATGCGTGTGAATATTATTACAACATTGATAATCAAGGAATTTCTTAGCAAAACCAGGATAAAGATCATCAGAAAAGATAGCACTTTTATTTGTTGTGCATTTTTGAAGAAAATCCATACATTTCATTTCAAGTTTTGAATCTTGTAAATAATGTGCAGCTTTAATATATTGACAGACATTCATGGAAGAGATATTTGAAATCATATATGGAATAATATTATTCAAAAATAATCAACGATTATTAATTGTGATATAAAAAAGATATGCACAAACCTTAAAGCCTTTAATTTCATATTTATCAACAAATTTACAAACTTGAGCAATATTTGAATCATTAATATATCCATTTTCTTGATAACAATACATAACTACAGCTTCAACACATTCAAAAGTAAAATCATCAATTTCGAGGTGATTATTTTCTTCTTCAAAACTGCTGACAGTTGTAAAGATATCCGCAAACACTTCTGAACAGGAAGAAAGAACAATTTTATGAACCTAAAAAGTAAAATATACAAATATAAATAACTAATCATGAGATTTCATATATCCGTAAAGTACATTTATTAAAAAAGTGTCTTACTTTAATTTCTTTGCCTTCAACAATCAAAGTGAAATCTTTATTTTCATTAGAATCCCATATTTGTGAACCCAAATCATTGTTACCAATTCGAAAATTATTCCAAACAGATCCACCAGGAGATTCAACAGTCAAAAAACCATTAATTTTAACAATAAATTCTCCATTTATAAATGCAGGACTATTTTCTTTGAGGAAAAAATCACTTCGACAAAATGGTACTCCCCTAAAAACAAAAAGTATGTATATTCTAAATTAAATGGAACGGATTCATTATTAATTAGCAAATTCTGATCGACAAAACAGAAAACAATACCGTATACTCCATTCGAGATTACTAGTATGGAGTATACGGTAGGGGGCATTCCTTTTGCCTCTTCATTGCCTGATCAAGTTAAGAGTCGACAAAGAATCCATAAAAAAACATAAAAGAAGCTTACCAATCATGTGCATCTTTATAAAAATGTTCAGTTGGATAAATTCGATTGACAGTTGGAAGAGTGATAGATATTTCAGCAGTTACACCACCAGGAGAATTCTTTGGATTTACATAAAAATACACAGCAACATTTCCGCGTTCATCTTGATGAGTTTCAGCAACGTACAATTGAATATAATATGAAACACCAAAGAATCCTTGTGTAGTAATTTCTTTTGTCCGAAGAACTTGATGGTTTTCTATTTCTTCTCGAGGAATTTTCCATTGCAAAGAAATTGGATATTTTTCAATCTAAAAAATAACAAATATGGATAAAAGAAAGTAAGAGAATGCATAGGCAATTTTAGGATTCTCAGATATTTGCAAAACAATGTTGATTCTGATAACACAGATGTATAAAAAAAACTTACATGAGATTGAGCAGCAGCTGCAGACATTTTTTGATTAAAAAAAAGTTGAACGTAATTGAAAAACAAGAAAAATAGATAAAAGTAATACGCTTCAGAATCTGAAATTTAGATAAGAAAATGAAAAAAAGAAAGTATTTCGAAAAGTGACAAAAAAACAAATTTGCAGACACAGTAAGAGCAGGCTTTCGTGTTAGGATTCGTAAAGCTTACATTGCTGCATTTTTTTATTTTGAAATCTTTTGCTTTCTTACGAAATTTCGTTGTAGCTTTTTATTTCTTTTAATTATGATGGTATAATATAATATTTTTATGTTTACTTTTGACTTTTTTCTGCTTTTTTTTGTCACTTTTTTAGCCATTTTTTCATGTTCTTTTTCTTTCTAAAAAAGGAAATTTAATGACAGCAATTTTTGTAAAATAACAAAAATTGCGTTACTTTTTTTTCTTTGACTCAGCTTTTTTGAAAGATTTATGAAAGCTTTTTTTGAATCAAAAAAATCGAAAAGCATCGGTCATTCTCAAAATTTCATAATTTATAATAAAAAAATGGGAGTATATTTGTATTTGGGCAGGAGCAGCCTACTTTTTCTTGCTTGCTGTTGCTGCTGCTGTTGTCGATGACCAACTCAAAAGGCAAAAGGAGTGGATATTATTTGTACAGATGTATGCATCCCCCAAAAAGAAAGAAAATGTCCCGTGGAAAAATTTATCTTCGTGTTTTAAAGATTTTAGTTTTAAAAAATCTTTCATTTTTGAATTATTAGAAATCACATCATGTTTTTCAATATTCCTCGGATAAAATTACCAAAAATGTTTTTTTTATGTTTTATTATAATTTTATTATTCATTGAATCGGTTCATACTGTAGTACATCATAATGTAAGATGGATCCTTATTATTACAGTAATAATAATTATTATTAATGCTTTTAGCCACATACCGTACCCTGTGCAATGTTGGTTGTTTTTGGGGATGGGCTAAGTGATGACGGTGCAGAAGTTTCAATCCATGAATCCCATGGATTTTTAAGAAATTCTAATGGACCTATCTGGCCAGAATATTTGAATCGAATGCTTTCATGTGATAAGGTAACAAAATTAAAATTTACTCAAAAATTTCGATATTTAAATTTTTTGATTTTGTAAAACTTTGTTTGAAATTAGTTTTTTTAATTGCTGATATGGTTACTTTAAAAATTTGCATAATTACAAATTTTCAGTACCAAAATTTTGCATACAGTGGTGCAAGATCTGGGTTATCAAATTTTTATTTTGAAAATTGGTCAGGTGTTCAATGGCAAATTGAACAATTTACAAGTCGTCGTCCCTTAAGGGCAGATAAAGGTTTTATATTTTATCACTGTTTTATTACAACTAATAACCCTTTTAATAAAATTACAGATTCAATAGTAATTTTGCAAACGGGTGGTTTAATTGATCTTTTTTCGGGTGAAACCAATTCAACTTCGATCATAAATAATTTAAAGAAATCCCTGACAATTCTCTCCGAAAATATAAATCGTGGAATTTTAATTTTAATGAATTTACCGGATTTAAGTTCGGCCCCGGGTCTGAAATTTGCTGAAGATGGTCCTGTGATTCGTGATAATTTTGCTGTTTCAATTGCTCAAATTAATACAGTATTCTATTTTTAGTTATGTTTAAAAAATTTGCATAATTTATTGTTTTAGCAAATCCGATCTTTGGTTTTGGAATTTTCAAGAATGAATCCTCGCGAAAAAGTTGATATCCGACATTTTGATTTAAATTCTGCCATGTTTCGGGCTATTAGTCCTCTGAATTCAACGGAGCCATTCTCGTATCAAAAACCTGAAACAAGGTTTGATTTTTTTATTGTTGAAAATTTTTTTAAGTGGAATGCCCTAAATTTAATGTTGTTTTTTGATGACCTTTGATCCAAAAATAATTATCTTAATTAATCAAAAAAAACATATGAGAAGGTTTTCATTTTCTTTTTGATCTGGCTAATTTTAGGTATTTTAGCCTACAAAAAACTAATTAGAAGTCTTATATTTAAAATTTGAGACAAAAATAGTCATTTCTTTTAAAAAACATACAAGTTTAATATCTAAAACTTTATTATTTTTTTAATTCTTCTTTAAAAATTCAACATAAACCCCCTCGATTTTAAACAACTGATTACCGTAACCATTTACCCCACTTTATTTTTTTAGGAGCAAAGATGTTTGCGGTTATGCGTATCATGATTTATGGCATCCAACGACTGTTGTCCATTACGAAATTGCTCGAGAACTTGTAACCTTCCTTGAAGACAATTAATCAAAAATTTTATCGTCTTCCGGTGCTTCTTTTTTTCAATTTTTAAACACATCTCTCTTTTTTATCAAATATATTGTATTTATTGTTGCCCCTTCCTCTTTTGATTTTAAAAAACAATAAAACTTTGAACTTTTCTTTAAAAAAACAAAAAATAAATTTACAAAAAAAACCAAAAAAATAATAATGTTTAAAATTTTCAATGCGCATATTTATCAAATGTTATAACTTTTGCCTCGCAGGTTTCTCCACATGATGAATTTAATAAAGCTGCCGTTGGGGATGTTGTATTTTGCCGGAGGACATCTGGGAAATCTGATTCCAAATCAGCCATCCGATCCAAGAATGGCGAAACAGCATCCCAAATTTTATTTTCTCGAACTAATTGTATTACTGCTTGAATCTCAGGATGCATATATCGATCTTCTTCAAGGGGCCTGAAATTGTGAGATTATGCAAATTTTTGTTTTTTGCCAAGATTAACTAACTTGAAAACAGTTCGAACTAAATCATAAACTTTTTGAAGAGTATTGGTACTTTTAAGTGGTTTTAAGAATTCCATGCCCTGGCATGCTGCAATAAGTTCCATTGCTAAAACTGCTTCAACATGTTCAACAACTTTTAAAGCTTTTCTTGCAGCAAATCCACCCATTGAAACATGATCTTCTTGATTACAGCTTGTTGGAATTGAATCTGCAGATGATGGATGACAAAGGACTTTATTTTCAGATACTAAAATAAGGGGAAATTAGAATAATGCCATGGCACAAAAGATGCCTACCTAAACTTGCTGCACAAAGTTGAACAGTCATAAAACCAGAATTTAATCCACCAAATTTTGTTAAAAATGTTGGAAGACCACTTAGCTCATGATTAACAAGACGTTCAAGTCTTCGTTCACTCATTTGTGCCAGCTCTTGTACGGCAATTGCCAAGTAATCCATCGCTTTTGCAGGATATTCACCATGAAAATTTCCACCCGAAATTATTTCTTCTTGATCGGGAAAGATCAAAGGATTATCGGTGGCAGAATTGAGTTCCTTCGTAATAATTCCTTTACAAAATTCAATTGTTTCATGTACAACTCCATGAACTTGTGGAACACATCTCAAGGTATAAGCATCTTGAACTTTTCCACAATTTCGATGAGATTCAGCAATTTCAGATGGATTTAAATCTGAGTGAAGAAGGGCTCGAAGTCGTCTTGCGACATCATTTTGGCCTTGATGTGGGCGAACTCGATGTATCTCTGCAAAGAAAAATTTGAATATTAAAATGGAGTAATTTTAATTTTGAAAATGTCCCATCCGAAACTAAGGTCGAATCCTCTAAACTCAATTTAGAAGTTTAAAGACAGCTTCTAAAAACAGAATCCTAAAATCTCTTAAAAAAGTAAAACTTTTACACTTTTAACCTTTGCCTTTTATCTCCCTGAAAAAACTGTTAACCCTTGGAATGTCCAAAAAAAGGATGAAATTGTTTCAGTTTCAAGTCACTGATAAGACCTCAAACAACAAAAATAAACACACAAAAACCCTTCAAAATTTCAAAGTCGATAAACAACAAAAAAATTAAAGGTGTTGTAAAAAAAAACTAATTAATACAGTTTTTTTAGTGCAAAGTTTATTTTTGCACGCATTCGCTTTCCTTCCCTCTCACTTACTGATAATCTATTTTTTGTCCTAAAATTTTTAGAAGAAAAAGGTGTAATAAAAGACACTTACTTGCATCATAGGCTCTTGTCGTGCCTTTTAAAACATCTAAAGTTAAAGCAGCAATTACATCAGCTTGTTTAGCAATTTTTTCTGCTCGATAAACTGCCAATGCTGCAAGGGATGAAACCATTTGGGTGCCATTGATCAAAGCTAAACCCTCTTTTGGTCCAAGGTCAAGCTTCTCCAAATTATTTTCCTTCAAAACTTCAGCAGCAGGAGCCCATCCAGTTTTGGGGGACCACATATTTCCTTCCCCAAGTAGCCCCAAGGCCAAATGTGCCAAAGGGCATAAATCCCCTGAACATCCGACTGTACCTTGTTCAGGTACAAATGAAACGGCAAAAGCTAAAAAAATATGCAAATTAGCATATAAGATAATGATGAGGATAGGGTATTATACCATTAAAAGCTGCAATTAATCTTTCAACATTCTCTACTGAAATTCCGCTATGACCTTTTGCAAGAACATTAATTCGAAGTGCCAAAAGCATTCTGGCCTTTTCAGGCGAAAGAGGATCTCCATATCCAGTTGCATGAGATCGAATAAGATTTAGTTGGAGTTGTCGGATATCAGCTGGACAAATTGTTACATTTGCAAAAGTTCCAAAACCGGTGGTAATACCGTATACAACTATAAAATATTACTATAAAAGTACAGTACATTACAGTAAGTGCAGTCTTACTTTTATGTTCTCCAGCAACTTGTTCCAAAAATTTTCTAGCTTTTATAATTCTTTCACGTGCAAGTGGAGCAAGTTCCAATCGGCAATGACCATCATGACAATCCACCAAATCCTTCACCGTTAAAGAATATCCATCAAGGGCTAAAACACGTTTTCCTTCAACAATTCGACCCATATTATGGTGTTGAATACTAAAAATTAAATAAAAAATAAGGATTTAAAACTTAAGAAATATGGATTATTTAAAAGGAATAAAATGAAATTTAAACAAAAGAAATTTAAATTTAAAAAATCGAAATTGAAAGAATTTTTCCAAAAAATAAAATAATTTTTTGTCCAAAATCGATTTTAAAATTGTAATTTTTTTAAACTGTAATTTTTGTTTCAAAATATCCCGGTTAAAAATTACAAAATCATCCAAAATAAAAAATTTGCATACCTGTAATCACTTGAATAACTGGATTCAGAATCCACTCGATGCCGAACCGAATCTGTGATGGATGTTTTTCGAAGTGCATCTTCTAAAATTGATTCAACACCCATGTTTTTACAAACTTAATTTTTAAAAAATAAAATAATTTCCAAATTTATACAAAAAATAAATAAAACCAAAAATTCTCTTTCAAAAATTTTTATGCCACTTTTGAATGTATTTTTGCTTGCTTTTATCATTTTTCTTCTTCGTCTTTTCTCTGTCCATGATTAAATTCAAAGAATCTCTTTCACTCCTCCCCTTTTTTTTTAACAAGATTTTTTTATCACCAAAAAAATGTTGGAGAACAACAGCAGAAAGACGAAAGACAAAAAAAAGTTTATGGTTTCATTTCTTTGCTGCTGCTGATGATATTATTGTCTTGCGCATCATCATCATCCTATTTTTTCACACATCCACACACATGTGTGCATGTGTACAATATCATCATCATTATTAATGTCGTCTGCTGCAGCTGCTATTGACCCCTCCCTCGAAAATATATTTATCATCTGCTTTTCTTGTATCCATCCATCCATTTCCCTGTCGGCAACACTACGATAACCACAAAAAAAGAAAGAAGAATGAAACACTTTTTTGAAAAGAAAATAGAAAATGCTGGAATTTTTAGAATAATTTTTATTACTAATGTTTTCATTGAATATTTTATACAACAAAAAAGGGCAAGAATCATGTCATATTTCTTCTTCTCTTTTATTAACATTTATATCAGGCAGGCAAGCAGGCGTAGGTAAAAACACCAACAAAACTCTTTTTTGCCACCCATTTTTTTCGATTTTTGACTTGTGATTATTATCAACCTTCAGCATCGGCGGCAACAAGAATAACAATTTTGGGTACATTTTTGCGCATGCATGTTTTAAAATAAATCTCATGATTTTGCAAATTATAATTTATGACGACGCTCTTATATTTTTTATGATGTCTCTCTTTTCCCATTCGTCTTCTTTTTCCATTCCAAAGAAGGAAAAAATGTGGGTTTTTGAACGTGATCTTATTTTTCTTTCTTTTTTGACAGACCAAAAACATTTTTTTGATGGAAGACTGAATTTGCACGTGGCATTTCCTTCTTCTTTTTCGTCTTCAGAATCTCAGAATGAATGAACAAAAGCATGCATTCAAAAGAACTTCTTCTTCCGCCAAATTCGGTAATAAAAAACTTTTATTTAATTACCCCCTTTTCTCTTAAATGGTCATTAAACTATTTTTGGTTTTTACTCTTTTTTCGTAAAAAAAATTTTTTTCGACCTAAAAAATTTTTATCCATTCACGTTTTTCCAAAAATGTGATAAAACTTTTTTTCATCAGCTGTTTTTATTATCCTTCTTCTTTGAATTCTTGTTCCTGCTGTTTTTGGTTATTAAAAAAACATGAATGTTCCATTATTATTAAAATACACATTAATTTATATCGACATTCATATTATTTACTACTATCTTCTTCTTCCTCTTCTTCAATGAAAGAAGAAAGAATATTCAAGATTCTAGAAGAGATCAAAAAATACTTTTTTTATATTACTTTGTAGCAAATGTGATGAGATGGGAAAGAAATTCGATGTCATTGAAACGTTCAAAACTTTTTATGATTTTTTTAAAAGTCGCATGTCACATATTTGCAAATACTTTAAACTTTAAAGTTTAAAAAAAAACAGTTTTTTTATTGCAGCAAAAATTAAAAACTTTTGCCATTTTAGGGTTACAAAAAAGAACTTATTTTTTATACAAGAAAAAAATATTTATAGTATGAAACTTGTAAAAATTGATTTTTACAAGAGTCTTAAAAGAAAAAGAAAAAGTCCAAAAATAACAACTGATAACAGCAAAAAAATTGTACAAGTGTCTCAAAGTCTCAATTAACATTGTTTATTTGTATTTGAGATTAAAGTTTAAAGTTTGTGTTTTAAAACACACAAATTCTTACGATTAAAATAAAGAAAATGACACATAAAAAAGCAGAAAGGGCCTTTTTTGAATTTTTAGTTTTCGAAACTATATTTAAACATGTTAAATTTTAATCATTTAAATTCAATTTTTGACCTTTTAAAATTGCAGAAAGAATTTTCAAAGACATCTCACTTTTAAAATTTACAAAAAACCATTTTTTGTAGACAGTATAAATTTTCATTTGTAATTAATCAAATATTTTTTCAAACAAGTTTTGAAAAGTGATTTTTTGTCTGCAATTTGTTTTTCGAATGTTTAATTGTTTTTTAACCTGTCTGGTGACAAAAAAATTCTCATCACATTCTATTTTTAAAGAATAAATAAATAAAAACAATTCGTATAATTTATCAGGCACTAGGAGAAAAAAATAAAAGAGAAAAAAATAATGGAGAAAAATATAAAAATAAAAAATAACGGATAAAAAAATAACCGGAGGAAAAAATAATCGGTGAAATAAATAAAGGAGAATAAAATAATTTTATTCTTTAATAAAATTATTATATAGTAAGGGCGAGGCTCGGCAGGGCTGGGAGGATGGCTCCCTTTAGGGAGCCATCCTCCCAGCCCTGCCGAACTTACCTCGATGTGCTGGTCATCCAAAGCTGCATTCGCCACGGGGTACCAGATTGATATCACCAGGATGAACAGAAGAGAAGAGAGAGAAACAGAAATGGAGAGATTCGATGAGTTGATGAATGGCGAAATGCGATGTTTGAGGTGGACAAATCGAGTATTTATCCATTTTTGAAGGGTTGCACTTTTAAACTTATTTGCATAAAAAATTTTGCATAATCACACTCTTCGTTTATCCTCAAATACATGGTGGGTTGTTGGTTATTTTTTTCTCCGATTATTTTTTTCGCTATTTATTTTATTCTCCGGTTATTTTATTCTCCATTATTTTTATCTCCGTTATTTTTTTCTCCGCTGTTTAAAATAATTATTTTTTTCTCCGCTTATTTTTTTCTCCATTATTTTTTTCTCCGTTCACCAATTTATCATACGGTATAAAAACCAAACTTTAAAAAAGCATTTTAAACGAAAAGAAAAAAAACTATAGTAACCAATTCGGCTACCGTAATCCGTTTTTTCAGTGATCTTCAGATTATAGCTGTACTGCACATAAATTTTGTTATTATTTTGTATTTAAAAACAACAAAAATAAAATCAATATTTAAAAACCAATCTTTCAAAACAATAAATCT
The DNA here is from genome assembly GCA_024447195.1 of Panagrolaimus sp. LJ2414. Taxonomy (NCBI): domain Eukaryota; kingdom Metazoa; phylum Nematoda; class Chromadorea; order Rhabditida; family Panagrolaimidae; genus Panagrolaimus; species Panagrolaimus sp. LJ2414. The sequence goes on from JAMRXY010000018.1 coordinate 2,362,924, forward strand.
ACTTAAACATACAGTAATTTATAAGTTACCGTAATCACAAAGCATAAACAACAAATTTATTATCACTGTTGACACATTGCTGTTTAAAGGTTATAAAAAATTCAATTATGTCTAATGCATAATTTTTGGTCAGTCATCATTATCATGAAACATTATCACGAAAGAAATAATTTCTTTAAAAACAACAACATATAAAATAGTCTATGAAATCGAACGGGTTATCATCAATTTTATTGATGTTTTTAAACACTTGAACACAGAATCGTAAAAATGTAATAAAATTTAAAGACAAATAGAAAAATATTAGGGTTTTTCTGAACTTTAAACCTTTGTAAGCCTCATTCTTTTTGTTGAAAGGGGTGAGACACGGTGTGTCGAACGCGTCGGTGAGATTTTTTGCCAAAACGACTTTTTCCATATTAAATTTTAAAACCTAGATTCTGAAGGACTGAAACAATTTAAACGAATTCTGTAAAACCAGAAAAAAGAGCATCATCTCTTTAGTATGAATGAGCAGGAAATTGTAAAATTCGGATTCTGAATCCTGCAGGATTCAGAATCCAAGAAATTTTTCCCTCCAGAATCCATAAAAGTGGTATCACTAGATTCGTCTCGACGAGTAGATTACGATAAGAGAAAAAAATTTAAGTTTTTGAAGATTCTGAAGCCGTAAACTTCAAAAGAAAAAAATACAGTAGAAATTTTTAAAACACTGAACCAAGCTTCAGAATCTTCGAAAATTAAAATTTTTTGCTCTTGTCGTAATCTACTCTTCGAGACGAATCTAGTGATACCACTTTTATGGATTCTGGAGGGAAAAATTTCTTGGATTCTGAATCCTGCAGGATTCAGAATCCGAATTTCACAATTTCCTGCTCATTCATACTAAAGAGATGATGCTCTTTTTTTCTGGTTTTACAGAATTCGTTTAAATTGTTTCAGTCCTTCAGAATCTAGGTTTTAAAATTTAATATGGAAAAAGTCGTTTTGGCAAAAAGTCTCACCGACAGTTTTTGAAGGATTCGACACACCGTGTGAGACACAACGGTTTAAGTTAAAATTGCAGAGACACAAAAATGAATTAATGATTCGTTTAATGAATCAGATGATTCTAACATAAGATTCTCAAGTTTCTGAGATATTTGATTAAAAACAGAGACCGACAAGCGCTTCACAAAAGTTTGAAAAAGATTATTTCATTGTTCTTTTTTAAGGATTGAATTTGGCTGTCAAAAAAGCATAGTTCATTTTTTCCTTCATTTTTTACAAATTCAAGATGTGGCTGTTTTTAAGCGTAATTGGGGCATGATTTTCCTTTGTACACCAGAAGTATTTCTTTTGAAAGGCCTATTCAATGGTTAAAATTTTTTACAGGACTGCATCACCGTCGTTTCATTATTGCATCATTGTGATTATTAAGCAAATTGTGGAAAATGAAATTTTTAGTTATAGAAGGGAAGACGACATTGAAACGAAAAAATTTGCTTTCCTTTTCTTTATTTCGAATAAAGCATTACGAAATAAATATAGCTCTGTTGGTAAACCATGTTTGAGGGCTGTTCAATTTTTTTTTAAAAATTACAAATTTACTAAAAAATGCTTTTAAGATTCCAAATTCTTTTGATTGACGATATTTTATTATCACACTTTCTGCGTGTTTACTAAACATATTAAAAAGTAAATTTAGATGACGGCAAAAGATCGTGGAAAGTATTTCAATGATAAGCTTGTCTGTGCTTCAAATGATTCACCTGATCTTTACAGCAATTTTACTTTAAACAAAAATCATAAATGTGCTACAACCTTTGATCATGACCGCTCAAACAATACTGAAATTCAAAAAATAAAAAGTTCAAAATACGGTAAAAAATAAAGGCTACAGTCATTTAATGTGAAAAGATTAATCATTTTATGCATATTGAAAAATTACCTATTAATCAGTTTAAGACAGTATCCTGCAACATGCACTGTTCAGGTTTTTTAATTGACCAAGACATGTAATTCTCATTAGAAAGGATTGCAGTCTTTAAAAAAGCATCAGATGTTTTTGAAAAAACGACTTCACAAAAAGAAAGCAGTTCATTCAAAAAAATCTCAACAAGCTTTATCAAAGAATTTTTTAAATCCAAGTTTTAAAGATGCCAAAAAAGAAACCAAAGCACAGAATTCTTCGAGCTGTAATAAAAGTAGCAGCACCCTTTCACTTCATATCGCAGCATATGAAAATTATATTGAAGCTCAAGTCAATGATTCTTTTGCTAAGAAAGAATTGAAAAAGAAAGGCACAACAATCACAGCATCAAAAAATCTTCAACAACAATTGGCATCATTCAATGTAAAAAAACAGTATTTTAGTATCACACAATTAAGCTATCACTTTTTTACAGGATCAATTAGAATTTCCAAGACAGCAAGAAAATAAATCCATTGCACCAGAAGTTCAACAATTTACAGCATCCCAGAGATTATTTACACCAATTCAAGAGCCATTTACATCTTCACTGGTCCCAAAACCACGAATTGCTCGAATATCTGGAGTTAGTTCTTATTTTTGTAAAAATTAAAGTAGGAGAAAAGAGGGTGTGAAATTTAAAAATATCTTTTGCTTAGATAATCTATGTTGGATGTTTAGTCGACGTCTTCGTTTAATTTTTTAAATTTACTTTTTTATTATTGTTTTACGGGCTCACCTTATACTCTCGTTCTATCTGTCACAGATAATCGGTGTTTATTGAATAGATGAAAATGTTTAAAAAAATACAGTGTAGTAAATTTTAGCAGTAATTATTGTAATAAATATTATTCTTGATTATTAATTAATCAAGAAATGTATTATTAATTAATAATCAAGAAAAATGATTTTTAAAAATTTGTAGTAATTGAATCAAAATTGGTTTGTACGCAAAAAAAGAAAGTTGTGCAAGTGCGTAAAAGCCTCAAAATTACTATCATAAAATAAAATAAAATATTTTAAAAATCCGTTGGCATTCAGGCACAAAAAGCTATCCATTAACCACAACGGTAAATAGAGACTGCTGTGAAACGAGGATAATTATTTGTAACAAAATTTCTTAATAACTTTGTATGCGACCAATTTTTTCACTTTTTTAAAGTTTTTCTATTTGTTTTACATTAATGAATGCTCGGAAACGTTATCCAAGCTAAAATTAGCGAAAATATGAAAATTAATAAATAAAAATTGCATCCAAAGTATTGAAGGCAGCAACCAATTTTTTATTTTTTGTGTTTTTTGATGCATAATTTTCACTTATTTTTGCGATAAATTTGCGCTTCTTTTTTCCTTCTTTTCGGATCTTGATTTTGGGACTCCATAATTGTCCTTTTTCCTAAACAGTGCCTCCGAACTTAACCACTGCCCATTTAATAATCTCCACGTTTTTATCTTTATTTTAATCCATAGAATTGAAATTTTTAGATGCGGGAGACAAAAAACGAAAAACTAACAATCTCCATTAGAAATATTTCTACGGCTGCCCCAAATGATTTGATAAAACAATTATTTCAGCATTTTGGTAGAATTGATGAATTTCAAGTGAGTTCTTTGGTTTTCCAAGATACTAAGTAAATTTTCTTCAGGTTTATCCTATCTTAGTTACAGCACAAACAGCCCAAAAAGTTGCATATGTGAGATATGAAAAAGAAAAATCTGTTTTAGTTGCACAACATCTAACAAATACTGTATTCTATGATCGTGCAATAATTTGTGTTCCAACAACTACAAGTAATTTTTTTTTCATTAAAGCTATTATTTAGGTTTATGGTTATATCTTTTTCAGATACAATTCCTGATGAAGAAACGGCATTACTTGATACTGTTGGAATTGGTAAACGTGTTCTTCCAAGTCATGTTGTGAATAAAGTTGAAGAAAATGAACATGGACAAAAGATGGTAAGTAAATTTTTGCACACTTTTTAGTACTGTTCCTTGACGAACAGTTTAGGGAATAATCCCGTTTCCCCGTTTTGCAAGCCTGCTTTTATACATGTTATAAAATTGTTTATCTTGTAGCTTTATACAACTGATCCAACTCTTACAAATCTTGGCTTATTACCATATCCTCCGTTGGGTGCTGATCTTGATCCTGAAATTGTTGAACAAACTCGTCGAACTTTATATGTTGGAAATTTGAAGAAAAATGTCGATCCTGATGATGTTGTTAAATTCTTTAATACAATTGGAGAAGTAAGTTTTTTATTTGTTTGACAGTTATATAGAAAGTCAGTTACATACATACAAGACACAATTAAAAAGCTTCAAAGAGTCATAAAATCCCATTCATAAATTTGATGATCCCTCCACCATTTTTGAAAGACTGTTGTACAAATTCGAGCATAGTAGAGAGTATTGAAGAAATATGTAATAAACCAAAATGTACGAATATGTCCACGTCCAAGTACAGCTGTTAAATGTTTCATTGAAGCTTCATTTCCTATTCTGGAATAGAAAATTGTTGATAGTACTTTATTACTTATAAAAGGACTTACGAATAAAACATGTAGGCAACCCTTAAAGCAAATGACATCCAAACAATTCCTGCATAAAAATCAATTCGATCATCAAATTCGTCACTAATTGGTTCCGGACGCTTCCATTCATTAATAGGTTTAATTCCAATTGGACGTTTTTTGTATTTTTTTTTGCATATTTCACATATCTAAAATTGTAAAGAATCAAATTATGTATTAGTTAAAACAAATCTTACCGGTTTTCGAGCAGATTGAAACCATTGTTGAAGACAATGTTTATGAACATATTTATGAGATCCACGACATCGACAAGGAGATATCAATTTGCTTTCATGAGCTTCATCAAGACAAATTCTGCAAAGTCCATAATGTTCTGATAGTAATGCGGTTCTTGGTGTTGCAATTGCTGGACTTCTTGATGCACTCGAGATTTTGCAGATCGATGTTTCACTGATATTTTTTGATTCCATTTAAAATTAGTCAAAAGTAACAATAATAAAAAATGAAATAAATATTGACGAGGAAAATCATTTCATTCGATTAAAATTTACATATTTTCAGGTAATGTATTTGAGAATGGCAAATATCAATGAACATCATAGCTGTGCATATGCTTATGTTGAATTTACAAATCAAACTTCAATTCCACAAGCATTACAAAATGATGGAGTTGAATTTCAAGGACAACCAATTAGGCATGTTTTAAAAAATATTGTTTCAATAATTTATAATAAAATATTTTAGGATTCAACATTCTCGAGTTGCTATTGTAAAACCACAACAAAAAACAAATGATCAAGCAATGGAAGAAATCGAAGAAGCAATTCGACGTCGAGATAAAGGTGAACCATCACCTCATCGAAAAACAACTCGTTCTCCATCACCACGTCGAAGCCGTCGACGATCAAGAACTCCTCCAAGACGAAGCAGCCGAAGCCGATCACCTCGAAGAGAACGGGATCGAGATCGTGATAGCCGAAAACGAGATGATCGACGGGATCGTGATAAAGATCGTGATCGTAGAGATCGAAAAGATGAAAGATCCAGAAAAGATGAACGTGAGAGCCGAAAAGATCGAGATAAAGAAAAGGAAAAAGAACGTCGCCGATCAAAAAGTCCTCGAAATGATAAAGAAGAAAAGCGAGAGCGTGAAAAAGAGAAGAAGGAAAAAGAACGTCGAATCTCCAAAAGTCCGGTAAAAGAAAAAGAACGTGAAAAAGAAAAGGAAAAATCTGTTGAAAAAGCTCCACGTTCAAAGGATCGTGAAAGAGAAAAAGAAAAGAAGGAAAAAGAACGTCGAAGATCTAGAAGTCCTCGAAAAGAAAAAGATGAGAAGAAAGAGCGTAGCAAAGAGAAAAAAGAACGTCGAAGATCGAGATCCAGAAGTCCGGTGAAAGATGATAAGCGAGAACGGGATAATAAAGAAAAGAAGGAAAAAGGTGATGAAAAGCCTCGAGATTCTGAACGTTCAAAAGATCGTGAAAGAGATAAGAAGGATAAGGTATAGTTTACTTCATTATTGTAATTGAAGTTATAAATAATTGCTACATTTTAGGATCGTCATTCTTCAAGCAGCAGATCTCGTCGAAATGAAAAGTCACGTGGAAAGAACTCGGATACAGATGAACCCATGCCACTTGCAAAAGAAGAAATGAGCATTCGTGAACGACTTTTGGCAAAACAAAAGAAGAAATCTCGTACCTCAGATGAAATGGACATTTCTGATTAATTGTTTTTAATTTATTACTTTTGTCTTTGTAAGGGTCTCATTTTTTATAATTGTTTTTATTCATCGCTTTCTTTGTTGTATTAATAATTTATTATAAAGTTATTTTTGAATGATTCAGAAAAAAGCGTTTTTCCGCATATTTATACTTGTTAGATTACGGTATTTTTTAACAGTTAAACAACAGTTTTTTAAGGCAATGCTTTGTCGTATTTCTTCGTTGTTGCTAAAACCATCAAATATTCATGGATATCGATTTGCATCATCTCAACTCCTTTATGATCGATATGGAGACCCGCTGGAAGTTATTCAACTTCAGAATCAATCGCTCGAATCTAAAGCATTGAAAGCAGATGAAGTTCGAGTCGGATTTAAAGCAGCTCCAATTAATCCAGCAGATATAAATCAAATTCAAGGTGTTTATCCTGTAAAGCCAACACTTCCTGCAATTGGTGGAAATGAAGGATTTGGAATCGTTGAAGAAATTGGTTCAAATGTTTCAACTTTGAATGTCGGAGATCATGTTATTCCTGCCGCATCCGGATTTGGAACATGGAGATCCCTTGCAATTGCAAATGAAAATAGTTTTTATAAAATTGATAAAAGAATTCCAATGAAATATGCTGCAACTCTTCAAGTTAATCCATGTACCGCATATCGGGGAAAGTTTATTTGTTTAATAGAAAATAGTAATTTGAAATAATTTTATTAACAATTAAAACAACAAAAAGATCAAACCAAAACCTAATGTCAACCATCCACATTCTTTATTAACAGGTATTTTTTTAGCGCTCAAAGATTTTGTTGATCTTAAAGAAGGTGATACGGTAGTACAAAATGGAGCAAATTCTGCTGTTGGAAGATATGTTATTCAAGTAAGTTATTTTAAGAGTAAAATTGTATACAATACTTTTATTTTAGATTGCTAAAATTCTGGGATATCAAACAATCAATGTTGTTCGAAAACGTGAAAATATTGATGAACTCAAGAATGAATTAGAGCAACTTGGAGCATCAAAAGTTTACACCGAAGAAGAATTCCTCAAAAATTCTCGAAGTATTAAATCTCGATTAGCGCTGAATTGTGTTGGTGGAAGAAATAGCCTTGGAATTGCGAGTACTCTTCAACATGGCGGAATTATGGTAACTTATGGTGGAATGAGCAAACAGCCCGTACAGGGTGCAACTGGCCCATTTATCTTCAAAGATATTATCTTCCGTGGCTTTTGGATGAGTGCATGGTATGAAAAATCCTCAAAAAATAAAGAATTCAAAGAAAAACGTGATGAAATGTATGCTGATATTGCTGATTGGATTGTTAACAAGCAACTCGAGAAACCAAAAGTTGTCCTTCGACAACCTGAAGAATATAAAGAAGCATTGAAAGACGCAATGGAAACTGCTGGTATTAAACAATTGTTTGTATTTGATGATAATAAAAATTGATGTTGTTTTTAAGTATAATTTAATAGTTGAAATAAATCTGTATTTATTAAGGCACTAATAATATAAGCAATAATAACAACAAAATCTATGGTTCTTCTGTAAAACTACTTCTATAATCAAGCATAGTTGTATAAAATTTCGCATCTTCAGCATCACGGTAATAAGTTCGAACAGAATTTTTTAATTCTCTGCTAAATACGATATTATGATTACGGCTATCAACAAATTGCTTGAATCCAGGGGAAGTTAAATATTTTATATCAAATTGAATATCTGGAGTTGGAGCAGCAAAGTTCCTATAAAAATGGTTATAAATAATTATAAACAAGGATTAAATCTTACACAATAATAACACTACCAACTGTAAAGCATCCAGCAAGAATAAACCAAGTTTTAACCGCATTCTTCTTTACCGACGATTTATCTTCAAAAATGTAATCTTTCGTTTTGATAAATTTTGGTCCAAACCTTATCACAGATCGAAGCATTTTTGAAATTTGATTGAATTGAAGATGTGATTGGGAGAAGGATATTTGAGAAAAGATTGTTCGAAAAAGATCCTTTTGAGAGGAACACTTTTTTATTTGTTAATATTTGGTGAAAGGAAAAGTGTTCCTTGAAAAATAAAAAAGGAGTTCTTTCAAAAAAAACCTTTTTTGATTTTGCAAATTTGATTCACAATTTTTTTCTTGACTTTTAAAATTTGTTGTCTCTCTAATGTTTTTCAAGTTCTATTAATTTAAGCTATTTGATTTTCTGTAATATGACTTGTAACTTATGAGTTTTAACTCAAATGTTCTAAAGAATGTTTGAGCTGCTGCTGTTGTGTCGGATAAATTCTGATCGGCTCTAAAAAGTGCCACATTTTTCTTTATCCTTTAAATCTTATCGACTCTGATTTCAGAATTGTTTTTCCATCGGTGTGGTAGCAGCACTGGCTTCATCACTCCTTTGTTGTTCCCCAACTTTTCAAACATAATTTTTACCCTTTTTACAATTCCCCATCTTTTTTCTTCAAATTTTGTTGTGTCTGTACTTTATGACCTTCGCCAACCTTGGCAAACATAATAATGTATTGCTTTCTTCTTTCTTTGTCCGTGTTCTCTGCACTCCTTTTGCAAAAAAGAACCTTTCACAGAACCATCGAATTTCTTTCAACCACAAATGGTCCGACTTTCTGCTCTTATCGAATCGAATGATTTTATACCTATATTTTTTTGTTCGTGTTAGCTTTACTTTCTTTTTGTTTTTAAATATTACTCATTCTTTCTATCACTTTTTTAGGATTTTGGGTATTTGCAAAAACAGGATCTCAAAATGGTTTGCCAATGTACTTTGAATACTCTTGCCTATTTAGCTTTAAGCTATATCGGATATCGAATTGTCTGGGCTCTTTACACCATTGTATATCCATATCTTATTGCATCTCCACCAGATTTGCATAAACTTGCTGGAGGCAAATGGGCTGTTGTTACTGGAAGTACTGATGGTATCGGAAAAGCATATGCATTTGAATTAGCTCGAAAAGGATTTAATTTACTCTTGATTTCTCGAACCCAATCAAAGTTGGATGATACAAAAAATGAAATCAAGAAAGAACATGGAAATGTTGAAGTTGAAACAATCTCGTATGATTTCTCCAATGCCAATCTTAATGATTACAAGAAAGAAGTTATTCCTGCCATTGAAAAGAAAGATGTTGGTATCCTTGGTTAGTTGTTTATGAATGTTATGCATAGTTTAAAAAATCCATGTTTTAGTTAACAATGTTGGATTAAGCTATGAATATCCTGAAATCTTGCATAAAGTTGAAGGCGGTCTTCAACATCTTGCAAATATTACAATCGTTAATACCGTTCCAACCTCAGTTCTTACTGCTGCTGTTCTCCCACAAATGGTTCAACGCAAAAACGGTGTCATTATTAATATTTCTTCCTCGGCCGCCTATTCTAAAATGTCACTCTGGACAATTTATTCTGCTTCAAAAGCTTACGTCAATCATTTCACCAATATTCTTCGAAATGAATATGCTAATAGTGGAATTACAATTCAAACAATTTGTCCAATGATGGTTTCAACAAAAATGTCAAAAGCTCGTGTCTCATTCTTTGCTCCAAATACAACAAATTATGTTCGATCAGCAATTCGTACCATTGGAGTTATTGGTGAAACAACTGGCTGTATTCAACATCAAATTCAAGCTCTTGTTTTTGCATTACCTGAAGCTATCCTTGATCTTGTTGTTACTAAACAATCTTATGCCGTTCGTGCTGCTGCTCTTCGAAAACGTGAAAAAGCTGCCAAAGCTCAATAAAAAAAAGTATTAGATATATCTTTGTATTAACTTATATAATAATTAATTTTGTAAAGTAAAGTTTATATAAAAAAGTAAAAATAATAATTTAACAAATAGCAGAATTGACAAAATTATCAAAATTTTCAATATATTGTGCAAGAGAACTTTGTTTGTAATATAAAGTTTTTCCAACATTTTCTTTTGATGTTTCTGCTTCAGCTTTTGTAAGCTTTGATAATTCAATAATCAATTTCTCCAATGTTGGCAAAGTTTCGAGATTCAAGCTTCCGATTGTCTTTGGATTAACTGGAACAGCAACTTTACCAGTTTTTGGATGAATACAAAATGGAGATTTTAACAAATGATTCGTTCCAGTCGATACATTAACATCAAGTCGTGGATAAGCATACTGTAAAACAAATGTTTTGAGGAAACTCTTGGCATCATCAGGAAGATGAGGAAGGTGTTTAGGATCGAGAGCTTCTCGAGTTTGTTCATCAAATCTACGCTTGAGTAATTTCCAACGAAGTTCAGGAGTTGCTAATCTGAAATTGTTTATAAAAGTGAAAGCAAGAAATTTTTTTGGAAAACTTACTGATCCAATTCACTCATTAATATTTCACGCATATCACGATCTTTACATATTTCAATGAGCGGTGTCCAATTTTCCGCAGAATCAAACCATTTTTGTTCAACAACAAGATCATCGAATTCTCCGCAGCTCATAATTTCTGTATACGCATCTTCTATCATTGGATGAGTGAAATGTTGATCAATTTCAACTTTCTTGGTTCCCTAAAATTCGGAATTTATAATTTGATTATTCGTAGGTAAGACATTTTTAGATGTTTAGGATACTGTATTTTTACTTGGGGTTAATACAATGTTTAACAGAAGTTTAAGGCATGATTTAAAGCTTACAGCAATAAGAGAAAGATAATCAGCAACAGATGCCCGTCCAGTATTATCCAACTTTCGAGCGGCTTCATCAGCAACCCAACAATGAATACCACGTCGACCAGAAAATATCCATAAAATTTTTTGGAATGCAAAATGATCTAAAATTATCTTATACAGATTTACAACAAAACAAAGTCAAACACAAACTTCTTAATAATTTATCCAAAACCTTTACAGCTATTGTCATCCATCTCCAACAACTTTGGCATACATTTGCACCACTGCAGCACTGACGAATTTCATCGTAATCCGTTAAATCGATATCAAAAACTAGTTCTCTTTCTTCAGCTTTAAAATCTTTGTACTTTAAACGATCTTTTGGCTAAAATTAAACATTTATAAATAGTAAAATATTGCAAAAGAAAGCTTACAGAATGATTATAAACTGCACCCAAATCAACTTTATGCGGGACAACTCTTTCAAGCTCTTTTCGGAATTGTCCAGATTCAGTAAAATTTAAATATCGATAGTGAACATCATCTTTAAGAATAAAAGCAATTTCACGATATTGCAAATATTCTGATGGCTCTAAAAATAAAATGTTTAGCAAATATCGAAAGATAAAAACCTTACTTTTGCCATAGCTTAACCATTTAATAATGGATTTGACAGGATAAAAATGTGAGTAATAATCTTTAAGCCAAGTATCATTGAAGTTTTCTGCCATTTTTAAATCAAGAAAACCTGTGATTCAGATGGAGAAAAATAAAGAGTTTGATTTTAAAAATTTGCGCGCAAAATATTTTCAATATTTGTGTGCAACAAACATGCTTATTTTTTTCGTTGTCGGAGTAACTTTTCCGTGTTATAAAAAAAAAATTTTAAAATAGAATTTTTTATTAAAAAACCTTTTACGTTTCATATGTATTTTTACAAAAGCATATTTATTAATAAATAAATTACAAAAACAACCCCAACAAGTTATTACCCCGAGGATACATTTAACACAAATAAGACACAAAAAGCATCATTAATTAATTTCTTGGTTTTGATTTCGTTAAACAAGATGTTGTCCAAGTTGTTGAAGTTGTTCAATGAATTGTTTGGGGGTAAGAATTTCAGTGCAACCATATGTCATTCTTTGAATTCCTTTACTTTTGGCATAATCTTGTAAATTTTGATATTCAACATAATTTCCACCACCAATTACAAAAACAAAAACATCCATTGCAAGTTGACCACCACGTGAACGAGAAGTACTAAAATATTTTTAGTTATTACAGTAATCCTCAAATACAAGACACTTACTCTTTATTTGCAGAATGAAGAAGTTTTGGATCAAAATAACGATAATCATCTTCATTTGTTGCTGAAGAAGAAATTGGAATTCCAGCCATATTAACACCAGATGGACGAGTATCAATCATTTGATCCACAAGTTTTGTCAACGGTAAATTATGCTTTTTAGGTACAAGATTCTTAACACCTTCCATAAAAAGTTTTGACGTATTCTTTAGCACATTTGAAAACATGCTTTCACTTTTTGTTCCTGCACCATAATGAAGTTCAGACATTCTTGACATTGATGAAAAGGAGCGAAGTCTTTCAATATACCGTAATGCAGCACCATCAATTTCTTTTTGTGCCAAAAATGCTCGAAGTTCTTCTTTTTCAGCCTAAAAAAGTATACTGTAATATTAAAAAGATGAATAATAACTAACGCTTGAAAGATTTGGGGAACATAGAAAATGAATCAAAGAAATTCGAAGAACATCTTCAGGTTCAATTGAATTATTCAATAAATCCATAATTTTAACATCTGTTTGGCCATTAAGTATTTTTTCTTCATTTTCAAATAAAACATCCAATTTTCGTTGTTTAATATGACTTAAAATTGTTGTTGCAACATTTGTATGAAGTTCAACAAAGCCTTTTCTTCGCAACAATTCAGGCAAGGTTCCAACTGCAGACGAAATCTTTGAAGTTGTATCACTGTAAACAATAACAGCTTCATCCGTATCATTATCAAAACCCTAAAATGGAAGGATTACGGTAATTCAACATACAACACAAAACACACCATTGAAGTTTTTAAATCTTTAATTGATTTTTCATTTGCTTTAACTTCTTCAAGATCATTTTGAATTGCTTCCGCGACAACTGGGAATGGACTTCCTTTGTAAGTTTTCCAAAGCTGATCTGTTTGATCCATATCATATTCCTTTTTCTTGCCATTTGAATCTGTCATTCGAACCCGATTCAAATCCATATCCAAGATATCATGAATTAATGCTTGATATGTCCAAGTATGATGAAGCATTGTTGCAAGATCAATATTCCGATCTGCAATAACTAAAACTGGTCGATGCATTGAAAATTGTCCTCCACGAATATGTTCTTGTGTAAAAAGATTATTTCTTGCATCTCGAAGATTATCACGGATTTTTTGATCAAGTCGCTAAAAAAAGTAGAGTTAAATTATGACATAATAGAAGAACACAAAACAAACAATTGCAACTTGTTCAGCAGCATTATCTTTTGGACATTTAATAATTGGAACAACACCCATTGTAGCACAAACAGCAAATAGCCCTGAGGCAATACCATCAACAAGCTTTTCCATCTCTTCTTCACTGATTGTATGATCATTAATAGCTGGAAAATTACGTTCATTATTAGCAGTAGTAGGATGATGACGAACAAACCTTTAAAAGAAAATGGACTTCCAGAAGAATATCGTCGAAGCATAAATAAATCATCTTCTAAAGCAATAAAACTTAAATATTGATCTGTTAAACGTTGCAATTGATTCATTGTTCCACTATGAACTGCCGCAGATGCAATTGATTCAAGTTGGGGCCGAGAAATAGGATATACCATATTAACATAAAATTGATCATAGATTGATTTTTTGAGATCTTCACATAAATATTGAACATTTTCATCTGTTGGTGATATAAAATATACTGCTGGAACATCAGGTAATGTTTCTCGTTGTGAATTTATTAAGCTAAAAGAAGGAGGATGTGTGATAGCGAAAAAAGGGAGAAAAACTTACAAATGCAAAGTAACACCATTATCACGAAGCATTTTTACAGTAATTAATGGAGAAATGATATCTTGTGAATATTTATCCAAAATCAATACCTTCCATACTGGTTCAATTGCAAGTGAAGACGAGACAGGTTGATTGAGATTCAAGATCTGCTTCAATGCAGCTAAAATAAGAGAGAGATTAAATATGTAAATGCTTGAAATGCAAAACATGCTTACCAATTTGCCGAGTTCGAACATTATCAATTTTTTCAGCCGGTTTCTGCATTCGAATTTAAAATATTAAAAATTTATCAAGTAGTAATAATTTTTTTAAATGTAAATTATAAAACTTTTGATCTACTTTTTTTATTTTTTTCAACGTGGACTTTCAGTGTTTGAATATTCGCTTCAAGAGATTTACCAATAAAACTTTTTCACGAAAAATCTACAGTATGCAGCTGTCAAGTACGTTGCCCTAACAAAATTAACTTTTTTTAATCCCACCTACCAAAGTCGATCAGCAATTGATTTAGTGATAAAACTTCGCAATCTTTTGTTGAAAATTTTAATACTGTGTCACTTGAAATCTTGACTAACGATAAACATGATTCTAAGAAAACATTTTTTAAAATCCAGTTTGACTCATATTTTTAGCGATATGAGCTCAAGCCTGAACAGATGCTTAAACGACTCTTTTTCGTCTTTTCCTGGATTTATACTAAAGATGAACCTAAACGAGGCCATCTGAACCATGATGTCCCCGGGGTAGATAGTTTCAGCTTCGTTTTTTTTTCAAAAACATCAAATGGTGTTTAAATGTTGTCTTTCAAATTAGAATAAAAATTTTAATTCAGGTCACACACTTTGCTTTAAAATCATAATGACAGTTTAAAAAAAGCATGTTTCTTCAATTGCTAAAACGGATTGTTTTTAAATTCACCAAAACGAACAAGTCTTTAAATTTTAAAGTAAAAATAAGCACAGGAAGCACGTCACAATTTGTTGATGAAAAAGTCGCAAATTATGTTTTTTGTTTAAACGAAAGCAATATTTGAAACATCTTTTGTTTTTACGTTAAAATTTTTTACATTACACTTAGTCTACAGCATTGCATCATTATGATTTTAAAGCAGCATATGCTGAGAGGGTGTAGGCTGAAGTGAAACTTTTTATTTGAAAAACGACAGTGAATCAAAAATTCGTGCTTTCGTGAAAATATTTCAAAATAAAAAATAATTTTATTCCAAAATAATTTTCGACGTAATGATTTTTTTAAAAAAGTTTTTAACTCCTTTTTATTTGAAAATGTCTTTCAATTTTTGTGTGTTTGTTATCCATTATACAAAAGATTGCAAAAAGGAAATTTAGATGACATCAAAAGATCATGGGAAGTATTTCAAGGATAAGCTTGTCTGTGCTTCAAATGATTCACCTGATCTTTATAGCAATTTTATTTTAAACAAAAATCATAAATGTGCTACAACATTTGATCATGGCCGCTCAAACAATACTGAAATTCAAAAAATAAGAAGTTCAAATTACGGTAAAAAAACAAGACAGTAGTCCTTTAAAAATGTTGATCGTTTTTGGATGTTGAAAATGAATCAATAAATTTTATAACAGATGTTATCCAACATAAATTGTATAGTTTTCTAATTTGAATAAGAAATTCAAAAATCATAATTAAAAAGGACTGCAGTCTTTAAAAAAGCATCAGATGTTTTTGAAAAAACGACTTCACAAAAAGATAACATTTCATTCAAAAAATCTCAACAAGCTTTATCAAAGAATTTTTTAAATCCAAGCTTTAAAGATGCCAAAGAAGAACCCAAAGCAGAAAATTCTAGCTGTAATAAAAGCAGCAGCACCCTTTCACTTCATATCGCAGCATATGAAAATTTTATTGAAGCTCAAGTTGCTGATTCTTTTGTTAAAAAAGAATTGAAAAAGAAAGGCACAACAATTACAGCATCAAAAAATCTTCAACAACAATTGGCATCATTCAATGTAAATAATTGTTTTTTAGTATCACACAATTAAGTTTTCACGTTATTCCAGGATCAGATAGAATTTCCAAGACAGCAAGAAGATAAGCCCACTGCACCAGAAGTTCAACAATTTACAGCATCCCAGAAATTATATACACCAGTTCAAGTAACCTTTATTTTTTTCAATAATTGAATATTTTATAAATCTTTTAAACAATAAAAATCGGTTATTGTTTAATTGTTTTAAAACGCTTTTGGTCCTTGGTTAAAGATTGCCCCGAAATTTAATGTCCTTGACTTACACTTTTGGCCCTTGGTAAAAAATTTAATGTCTTTGGTCATTTTTATGTACTGTATAAAGGGAAAACTAATGATCTGCCAATTTTTGTTACATTACAAACACATATTTTAATGTCCTTAATTATGTAAAATTTTATTTAACACCAGATGCTGATTGAGAATCTTAAATCTTAAAACACAAAAATGAGAGGAAAAATCAAAAAAAATCTTAAAAGATTCAGCGTCTGATATTGAACCATGTACAGAAAATTTAAATTAAGGACAAAAAATATATGTTTGTTGTTACAAAAACTGGTAAACTCATTAGAAAAAAATAGCAGCAGAAAGCTCAAAAAGTCTTATGTGGAAAAAATGTTTTTGCTGCTGAAATAATAAAAAGAATGGGTCTATAGCTATATATAGTGATTTGCGCAAATTTTAATTTGTATCTTCCGTTTTTTTTCTAGATTTTTTAAAGCCTGTTGTAGATTATTAATAATGATTTAACAAAATTCAATGTTGATCCTTTTCAGCATTTAACGTGAAACTTTCGTTATTTGTTTTTAATGTTTTATGTTTACTTTATTTACTAATAATTTTTTTGTTTTGTTTTTAGCAAATAGTAAATATGGCAGGAAATGAAGCAACAACATGGCAACCAAGTGAAGCAGATTTACAACAGGTAATTTGTATGTGTTTTATATGCATATTAATAAATATCCTTTAAAGGTTATCCTCTTATTACAACATTCACAATCAAGTGATACAACAACCCAAAGAGAAGTTCAAGCTGTAAATCTTTCTTTTTCGAATGCATTAATTAATAAATCATGTTTTAGCAACTTGATCAATTAAACATGAATCCAGAATTTTGTCGATATTTAGTATATGTTTTGGGTGAATTACCAAATCAACCGGAGCCTTTACGAGCTTTAAGTGGTTTACTTTTGAAAAATACAATTAAACAAAGATGGCAATTTTTACCTCCTGATATTCATGAATTTTTGAAAATTCGTTGCTTCTCTGCAATTGGTGATGATTCTCCGCTTATTCGGGCAACCGTTGGAATTATCGTAACAACAATCTTCTTTTATGAAGGAACAGCAAATTGGCCGCAACTTCTTCCATCACTTTTGTCATTTTTTAGCAGTAATAATTACAATGTTTTGGAGGTTTGTAATTTTTAAGATATCTTTTTCACCACGTTTTACAATTTTAGGGTGCATTGGGTGCATTAAAAAATATGTGTGAAGATTCTGCTGAAAGATTTACCCATGAAGAAGTGAATCAATTACTTGGACCATGTATATCATTCTTTCAATCACAATCTCCTAAACTTCGTGCACATTCACTTAACTCTGTCAATTCTATCATTTTAATGCAGAATGATGCAATCGGGTCACATATTGATCACTTCTTGTCTAATCTTTTTGCACTTGGACAAGATTCCGATTCTGAAGTTCAAAAACAACTTTGTCGTGCTTTAACACTGCTTCTTGAAAGTCATATTGAACAAATTGCATCACAGCTACCAGAAATTGCAGAATTTATGCTTTTGAAAACTCAAGATCCTCAAATTGATACAGCTTTGGAAGTGAGTTTTTTCTTAATTAATAAAACTCATATGCTTCTAATGTCTCTCACTTCAGGCATGTGAATTTTGGCTTGCGTTTGCTGAATGCCCGGATCTTTGTAAAAAACATGTTGAGCCATTGCTCCCAAGATTGTTTACGGTATTATTGAAATGCATGAAATATACTCCTGAAGAAATTGCTGATATGAAAGGTGACATTGAAGATGATGCAAATGTTCCGGATCGAGATGAAGATATTAAACCAAGATTTCATAAATCTAAAACTCATGGAGGAAAAATTGAAAGTGAAAGAGATTTAAATTCTACTGATGATGATGTTCGTTTTTCTTTTTAATGGTGTTTGTTACTGTAATTCTGAATTTTTTAGGCTGATGAAGAAGATAGCGATGAAGGATCAACAGAATGGAATTTAAGAAAATGTGCTGCAGCATCTTTGGATGTTTTGTCTGGTGTATTTGGGGATGAATGTTTGGTACATTTATTGCCAGTTCTTCAAACTACTCTATCCGATCCAAGCTGGGAAGTCAAAGAAAGTGGTATTCTTGCAATAGGTGCCATTGCAGAAGGATGCATGACTGGAATGTCACCACATTTGGGAAATATTATTCCATTCTTGATTAATGCTTTGAATGATTCAAAAGCGCTTGTTCGATCGATTGCATGTTGGACTTTATCTCGATACTGTCATTATGCACTGCAACCCGGACAAGAGGATACTTTCAAGCAACTTTTGACTCAGGTATTATCTGTTTAAGGTTTTTTATAATTAATCATCTTTGAATTTTTTAAGTTATTGGCAAGGATATTGGATCATAATAAACGTGTTCAAGAAGCAGCTTGCTCGGCATTTGCAACATTTGAAGAAGAAGCTTGCAATGAAATTGTTCCATATTTACATGATATTGTTCAAACTTTCGTTGAAGCATTCAAAAGATATCAAGCTAAAAATTTGTTAATACTTTATGATGCTGTTGGAACTTTGGCTGATAGTGTTGCCGATAAACTTGCAGAACCAGCTTTATCACAAATGTTAATGGAACCAATTATGCAAAAATGGGCAATTTTAACTGATGAAGATCGTGAAATATATCCATTATTGGAATGTGTTAGTTCAATTGCAATGGCAATGCAAAAAGCTTTTATGCCATATACTCAACCAGTTTTTGAACGATGTGTTTTCTTTATTGAAAGTACGTTGAATAAATCTTTACAAGCTGGATTGGCTGCAAATCGACTTCGAGAAGGTTTGTTTAAATTTTCGGTACCCCTATGTTTTAAATATCTGAAAATAAAGAAAAAACTGATCTTTACGTTTTGAGTTACCAAATCAATGTCTAATCTCCAAAAAATAATGTTTCCAATCCAGCATTTTGAAAAATATAATAATTATCTGTATTTTTAGAAATTGGTCCAAATGGTCCTACTGAAGCTCAATTGGCTGCAGTTAAGAAAATTGAAACACCTGAAAAAGACGTTCTCATTGTTGCAATTGATCTCCTCTCTGAATTAACCGAAGCTTTAGGCTCTGATATTCAACCTCTTGTTTCTGCAAATAATTCAAAGCTTATACAACTTTTATATTTTTGTGTTAATGTAAGTTTTTTTTGTAATATGTAGTTTACTGTAACAATAATCAATTAATTTATAGGATCCAAATGTTGAAGTTCGACAAAGTGCATTTGCTCTTCTTGGAGATTTAGCAAAATCTTGTTATCCTCTTGTTCAACCATTTGTTCATCTTTTACTACCTGTTATGGCAGCAAATATTAATCCTGAAAATATTTCTGTTTGTAACAATAGTATTTGGGCAATTGGAGAAATTGCAATGCGACTTGGTAATGGTATTGCACAATTTTTAGACCAAATTATTGGACCTTTGGTTTCAACAATGACAAGAGATCGTCCAGCTGCAAAAACTTTACAAGAAAATTGTGGTAAGAATTTTTGGGTTTTTGAAGAAATAATAGTTTGAAACCCCGTATTTTAGCTATTACTCTTGGTCGATTAGGTTTGCATTGTTCGGCTAATCTTGCACCATTTTTACCACAATTTATTCGTCCATGGTGTTTGGCACTTCGAAATATTCGGGATAATAGTGAAAAAGAATCTGCTTTTTATGGAATGTGTTTAATGATTGATCAAAATCCAAATGGAATAGCTGATCATTTTATATTCTTGTGTGATGCAATTGTATCATGGAATTCTCCACCAGATCAACTTAAAGCAATGTTTACAAATGTAAGTTCTTGAAATGTGTAAAACCCTGTTTGGATACTGTATTTCTAAAATCATTTTTTTAGATTTTACAAGTCTTCTATCGAAGTGTTGGACCAGATACATGGAATGCCTTTGTAACACAATTTCCTAATCAACTTCGAGAAAGACTTCAACAACAATACAATCTTTGAAGTGTAAAATTATCTTGTTTTTTTAAATTGTTTTATCTTGTTTTATATTGTTAACGGGTTATGTACGGTAACTTTGTTTTGTAGCTGTTGTTGTTTTACTTTTTAAATCTTTTTGCACCTAATCTTTCAATATTGATCCAAACGGGGTTTGTAAATTTGAAGAAAAAAATTAATTTATGTTTTTTATGCTTATGTCTTCGAATAGGGGTTTTTTTATGAATTTGTGCTACTTTTGGAAAAAAGTTTCATTGCTCATTTTTTTTTCTAAATTTTTTAAAAATTTTTGTGGGTTGTTGTCACTTGAACTCAAGCTATTATACAGTTTTTTGTAGAAGTTTTAAAAATTTAACTTGATTTTTTTTGAGTTTATCAGTTTTAAAATATACTTTATTTCTTGTTAGTTTTTGTAATACTTTTATTGCAACTTTTTTTTGTAAATTAAATATGCCAGTAATTGTTAAAACGATTTTCCTTCATTATAACAACAAAAAATTTTTATCAAAAACTCCAAAATTTTACGGTAATTGTGCAATTAATCAACGATTTATTACAATTCTCTTAAATCTTCTAAAGCCGTATACAGTAATTTTCAAAAAACTGTTGCTATAGAAAAATGAGCAAGTTTGAGTCAGAAAACCGATGTTTTTTTTTTAAAATATTTAAACAGAAAATCATAAAAAAATTATTTACAAAAAAGTGTGTACTTCTTTCTAGCCATCTGAATTGTGTTACGAAAATTTGTTTGTTACAATCCTATTTTTAAAATAATGTTTGTACCATCAAAAACTTTATTGTCTTTCTTTTCGAATTCATTTTTGATAATTGGTGGATACGGTTAGATAAAAAAAATTGCTTTCAATTGAAGATATGTCACGTATTGAAAGGGCATGGAAAATTATTTGGTAAATTTATTTTCTCTTTTTTGTTATGATTTAAAGCCATATAAAGGAAAAAATCGATCCTTCATCCTGCCATTTTCTCTCCTCTCCTGATTGACAAATTCAATGAAAGTTGTATATCCTTCATAGTTTGGCATACAAAACCAATAACTTTTAACAATTTATTGATCACTTTAAATAACATATACTACTTGCATTATATCTTATCCGTAAAAGCAATATATTTTTCCATAAGGACGCACAAAAAAAACTTGTAAAATGACAAGGTTAAAAAAGGCAAAAGTAGACGTACTCTAAACCTGATCAGGTGATAGATGTACATGTATTATAGTTTTTATGCCAGTTCAAGGCAAAAGGAGTGGCACAAAAAATAATAGGTTTCAAATGAAGACAACAATTTAAATTATTAACAAATATTTTTAGAGTTAAAACAAGTGAATTTTCGGTTTTGTATTGGGTTCACTTAATTCTATCCAATACCAAACTTTCGAATACCTTAATAATTTACTAACCATCGGAAATTTCTATCTTTATTTGGGACTTTATAAGTTTTTACAGTTTATGTTTTTTAGGTTTAATTTTATTCAATTTTTCCTTATTTAAAATATGGCTTATTTAAATGAATGTATTATTTGTCAGTCATCATTTACTTCTTGTGATTCTTATGCAGTAACAAAATGTGGACATGTTTTCCATGAGCCATGTATCCAGAAATGTATCCAAGTAATGCTTTTTAAATATCTAAAAATCATTTTTTCACTAATATTTTTAGGCATCTGATAATAATTGTCCAAATTGTTCTGTCAAACTTACAGAAAATGATGTTGTAATAATGCGAAAGTTACAAAAAGTTGACCCTGAAATTGAACCAAAATGCAATGAATTGGATGAAATCATTGCAAAATCTGAATCAATGTTTTCAAATTATGAAAAGATTGTTGAGGATATGCACTCACAATATCATCACCTTCAAAATGTCGTTGCTAAAGTTGATTCAAAGTGTACCCTTTTGGATGAAATTATTGCCGATAACGAATCAAAACGTCGTCTTTTAGAGGGCATTCTTTCACAGTATCATGAACTCCAAAATATTAAAGCTAAAATGTCTGACGAAAAGGAATCAAAACGCCGGAATCATTTGGAAAACAGAAATGCTCCTACATTTCCTGAAATAGCCGGAATAATGTTGGGATCAGGTTCATTAATTACTTGTTGTGTTGGATTTGTGTGTGGTATTCCTTCCATTTGTGTATACCTCTTGACAAAATTATAAAATTTTACATTTTTCTTTGTATGGTACTCAATTTTTTGTTGCTTTTACGACAGAAAAAATAAATGAATCATTTGTTGAATTTTTTCTATTTAATACAACCCTTTTAAAAGAGGCCTTTTTAAATATCCCAAAAAGTGTTATTACAAAGTTAAATGTTTTTACTTTAAAGAACAAAAAATTTCCATATTAGCTTTGCCTAAAAATCAATTGATTCCATTTTGCGTTTTAGAACAATTCTTGTTTTATTTGTGTTCTCTGTTTGGCGCTTTTTCTTAATTCTGCAAGGTTATTACCAATTTTTCCTGGGTTTTTATTTAGAAACAGGCACAACATTTTTCATTTTCCTTCATTTATTGATTTATCAGCTTGCCCTCAAATCCCTCATTCTTCTAAAATTTGGGGATTGGTAGTCAAAAAAGAAGTTTGTCCATAATTTTGCAAAAAATCAAACACTTTTTGCATTTTTTTGGCACTTTCATTTTTTCGACCACATGCTACATTAATTGCACCAATAAAAATAATGTATTGTACACATTGAGGTCTATATAAAAATCCCTTAAAGAACAAGAAAAGAAGGTGTTCCAGACATACTTAAAATTTTTGTGTCACTCTATCGATGGCAATGGCAAATGCCATTGCAAAAATTTTTTTTCATCCAACAATCATTTAGTCAGACTGCACTCTGGTAAGACACGGCGAAATTTGTTTTATTGAATAAAAATAACTCAATTTTTTAATTTTTTGAATAACAATACCCAACCGTTTGTATGAAATATGTTTTTCGGGGGTGTTTTTTGGCAAAAGCTAGAGGGCGATTGCAGTCAATGGAAACTTTAATCACCCATTTAGCTTTTTTCTACCATTTGGGGTACTTCTTCCGAATCGCATGTTTTAGAGCACTTTTAAAATTTGTTCCATCCCGGATCTCCTGAAGTAAAAATTTTTTTGGCGCACATTTAATTAACAATTGTAAGTCTAAAAAGCCATTTGCCTTTATTTAAATTTCGCGAGCGTATTTTCAAATTTCATAAAAAAACAATCTTCGCCGGGTCTTGTCTGCTTATTTATCTCTGTTGAAAAATGAATTGTATGATATGTGGAACACCAATTACTTCATCTGATGATTTTAAAACTGCAGAAAGGGAACAAGATTTCCATCAAAAATGTATCACATCAATGATAAACGTAAAACTTTTATTAAAACTTTTACTATCATATTTTAATCAAATTTTTTAAGATAGCTAAAGAGGATCCAACAAGCCAAGACATCCCTACCGAAAATGATATTTTCAACATTTTCAAACAAAAAAGTGAAATTGATTCAAAATTTCGTGAATTGGATGAAATTCTCCAAAAAAATGAATCAAATTTTCGGCGTTTTGGAAACTCCGTTGGGGCCATTGATTCAAAATATCGTCAGCTTGAAAATCTTAAAGCTAAAATGATTGCCGAAAAGAAATCAAAACGCAATCTTTGGGAATGTAATATTTCTCTAAGAGCTAACCCTGATGAATTCATTGAATTCTTAAAACCACCAAAAGGTCTGGCAATATTTTCTTTTATTATGGGTAGTGTCGGATTTGTGTGTGTTTTTCCTTCAATTTGTGTATATTTCTTGACCAAAAGAAAATATAAATTTTAAAATTTTACATCCATTTTTGTATGTTTTTAAATTTTTTGTTGTTTTTATGAAAGAAAATTTGAATACAAAAATAAATGGATCATTTGTTGAATTTTTTCAGTTTAATACAATCCTTTTTAAAAATATCCTAAAAAGTTTTATTACGAAATCAAATGTTTTTAATTAAAAGAACATAACATTTCCATATTAGCTTTGCCTTAAAACTTATTTAATTTTATTTTACGTTTTTCAACGTTTTTTGTTTCATTTGTGTTTTCTGTTTGACACTTTTTCTAATTCCTCAAATAACTTGCATTGCCAAAATATTTTATTAAATTTTTATTTATTTATTACATATTTGATTTTACACACAAAAATATGGACTACTTACGAACAGCAAAAAAAAGAAATTATATAAAAGGCAAAAAACAAAATTAACAAAAAAAAGTAAAAAAAAAATTTATATCGACTTGATGAAAGAAAATACTTTATTATTTTATATTTTTGACATGGGACAACTTTTTTGGTAATAAACTTTTTTTTAAAAAAAATAAGCATGGAATTTAAAAAATGGGGGATAAATCGTCGAAAAAGAAAGGGACTAGAAAAAAAAGAAGACGTAAAAATTTGGGGATTTCGAAAAAAGAAAAAGCAATTAATAAATTGGTAAAAATTAATGCTTATTTTTAAGACGATTTATATTACAATTTTTGCAGAATAAATGATTTTCTAGCGGATAACAACCTTGTCCTTCAATTTTTGAATTCAATTGAAGACCACAATCTTCGCATTTGTAACAGGCTAAATGATAGGAACGATCCATGGCAACAATTCTTGCAACTTCTGTTTCACCGGCTTGTGGGACAATTGCTTTAAGGCATACTGCACAACGGGGAGAGAAACGCCTGAAAAAAAAAATTGAATAAACAATTAAAACTGGGATATATGAGATCCAGTGGATTTCATCCAATTCATGGCATTTTGGTTTAATTTCAGGGTCAACTTTTTGCAAAATCGTATTTCAACACAATAAAGAAGAAATTAGGTATATTTTTGTCAGGATATGCAAATTTTCAAAAATAAAACTTACTCATGATAACAATCAAGACAATATGGGGTACCTTGTGGATCAACGGTAAATGGAATTCCATCAAGGGATTTTGTGCATGATGGACATGCAAAACATTCTGGATGAAAGGCTTTTCCCATGGCACGTAAAATTTTTTGTGTAATTGGAGTTGCACATTTATCGCATTTATCCAATGAATTCTAAAAATATACCTCTTTAGTTATTTGTTTCTCGGTGAGGATTTGTTCAGTCATGTAAAAATTAAGGAGGGCGGCAAAGATCAAAGGATAGTTCAACACAAGATATGAGGATAACGGCTATTCAAACTTTGAATTACGTCATTCTTAGACAAAGTTATACGGTAAAAGATATGCAACTTACCATATAATCAACTTGACAAAGATTCTTTCCATCAACACTATAAAATGAGCAACCGGCAAGCTGTTTTTGGCATTGATCACAACAAAAGCACAACACATGATAGGGCTTCCCTAAGGCGGTTACACCGGGGGTATCACCAGCAATCTCTTTTTGACATTTACTGCAAATATCTAAAAATAGAGATTTGATTAAACAAAAATAAATATTATGCAAATTTTCTTTGGATTTGTTTCGGATTTGATATATCCTCTTTGTAATACTGAGGATTATTTCTTTGTTTCTAAAACTACTAAAACATATTGACAAAATTAGCCCTAAGGCGTTTAAGCCCTTCTTTTGAAACAATAAAAAAGTTCCTACAATTAGAATCGGTGGTCCGCTTTGAAATATATCGCCGATTTCGTTTCTCTTTTTCATGACTTTGGTTACGAATAATTTGCATAAAATGCATAAATAAAAAACCGCAACTTTCAAATATGACGCGAAACTACTAGACTGAATTTTTGTCAAAAGTTTTAACTAACTTTTTAGCATTTTTGCATTCCCAAATTCCCAAAAAATTCCACTTCCTGTTTTTTTTTTGCTGTTTGCTATTTTTTTGATATCCCTAATTTAATCCATTCTATTTATCCCTCTTTTCTTATTTTTTTAAAGTTCAAAAAAGCCTTAACGAGTTCTTAAACTGATTTTTAACCCTGCCCTTTTTTTTGCTGTCTTTTTTCTGCAATTTGAACATAGTTTTTAGGGAAAAGCAAAAGCAAATTCCATTGGGGATTTTGATTTTTGAATTGTGATAATGTCTTTATGGATATTTATCTATATTCACCATATCCACCATATCCGCCATACATATCCTTTCATGAAATGCCAACAAAAAAAATAAAGAAAAAAAACGATTTAAAAAAGTCGTTTCTTTTCAAAAAAGTTGTTTTAAAAGTATCATAGATTCAGAAAAAGAAGAAAAAAAGAACAGACTTCAGAGTTCCATTTCTTTCTTATTTTTTCTAAAAGGGAGAAAAAACTTTGCTTTCTGACATCAAAAAAGTAAAAACTTTTCCCTCTCCCAAAACGAATCCCCTGAGAGAATATACATATTTTTGCGATTCATTTTTTCTTTGGAATTTTTGAAAGAATTTTTTCTGAAAAAGTGTGTCTGAAAAAAACTGATAAATTTGACGCTGAAAAATAAAGATTTTTTTGAGAATACTTTTTTGCAGTTTTGCAATTTTTGAAAAAAGTTTTGATTTTTTTGCTTTTTTTAAAACCTTAGTTTGCAACATCAAAAAATGAGAATCAACGAAAAAGATTTTTAAGAACGAAAAAAGAAAAAAAAAGAAGATAAGCTAATGTTCAAATATTGAAAAAAAAGTTAGCCAAAAAGAAATTTTTGACAGCAAAAAATTCTTTGTTTTTCTATGTTTTAAAAAGCTGTCATTTTATTTTTGATTTATTGAAATCATATAAAATAAAATAAAGTTGTAAAACAAAAAGACATTATAAAAGAATGAGAAAAATGGAAAAAGTACATGTGATAACAGAATCCTTTTTTTTTTGAACTTTTACAGTTTTACAATTCTGAGATATTTTTGATTTTGGGTTGCTCGAAGCCAAAAAATACCACGTGAAATTTGATAAGTTATTTCTGTTTTGAACTTTTAAGTGTGACAAAAAGCTACAGTATTATTTTAAAAAGGTCAAACTTAAAACCGTCAAACTCAATTAAAATCACTCAAAATTTTTTTGATTATTTTGAACTTCCTCAAAAAGATTTCCATAAAGATAAAAAAACTTACAATCATTTGTCATACTTTTTTATTTTTTTGTCAAAAACAATTTTTTCCAACAACTTTTTAAAAATAATTTTTACACTTTTTAAAAAATAAAAACCGTTTAACTAAAGCTATAAAAATTTTGGTGCTTTGATCCTTCTTAAACTTCATTCTCTCTCAAAAAAGGTGTTTGAAATTTTAAAACTTAAAATTTTTATAGTTGCAATTTTCCAGTTGAAAAGATTTTTTTTGAAGAAAAAAAAGTTGCAAAAAACAAGTGTTGAAAAAAAGAGTGAAAAAAATCCTCAAATTATAAAAAAAATAAATTCATTCAAGTGTGCGTTTATATTTTTGGTGTTTGTTGTTCCAACAAAAAAACAACCAGAAACTCTCTTTTTTTGGTTGGGATAGATACTTACCGATATCACTCTCTTCCCCCATATTTCAATGACGACAAAGAATATGAAAAAATATATATGTGTATTTAAAAGTGGAGGTGAAGAAGAAAGAAATATGTCTTTAAAAAGTTTCAAGGACTGTGAATTTTGAGGTCTTGTTTTTTATTCCTTTTTTGAAGGTGTTCTCTAAAGGGTTACAATATATGTGTATATTATTCAAGTTAAACTCCGAAAAATAAAAAACATAAACACGATGATGCATAAAAATAAATAATTGAACATTTAAAAAAAGAGGAAAAAAAGATGGGTTTAAAAATAAAAAATGACTTTTGAACTTGCTCCAGATGCCTCGGACAAGGTAAGAAAGAAAAAAGTGAAAGAAAACGTGGTAAAAATTAATTATTGCTTGTAGCCAAAATGCAATTAATCTTTCCACTTTTTTTTATAATTCTTTTCCAACCTCGTGGTAAAATTACTCAAATTAATCACCCTTAAATGACATTCTTAAAATTAAAAATAAAAGTCTTTTAAAAAATGGTCGTGGGAAAAGTTTTTAAAGGTTTTGGATGCGAAGAGAAAAATGCCATCGATAAAGAAAAGAAAACAATGCTTTAAATATCACAAATAATAAAAAATTAAAGAATGTGCCCAAATAATTTTTGCTTTTGATTAGATGCCCAAAATATTAGCTTTTTTGTTTGAAATTGGAAGACTGTACATGACCGCAGGTGTTTTTTAAGGTTGATAGAAGCAATTTTGATTCTAAAATGGTTACAATTTTATCAAAATAGGTTTGATAAATTCCACAATAGCTTAAACCTCTAAAATCGTTGAAAGCACCTTAAAAATAACAGCTATAATCACCCAATAAATCGCATTTACTCAAAAAAAATAGCAATCATCCTACCCTCCAAAAAGCTTATTTTTAATCACTTTCATCAATCTTCAAAATCAAGAGAAAAAAACAACGGCAAAAAATGGCAGCAGCAAAAGAAGAAAAAAGATCTTAAAGTCAGAAAAAATAGAAAAAAAAGTTTGTTGAAGTAAACAAAAAAAATCAACGCCTTTTTGATGATCGAAGAAAAATGGTTGAAAAACAGAAAAAAAGGGCAGCAGCTGACTCAACAAAAGAGAAGAAGAAAAACAGTTGCAAATGCATGCCTCAGGGGTTGTTGAATAATAATAATAATATGTTGCCAAAGATGTGTTGAAGAAAAAAAATCTTTTTTTTTTGGTGGGCGGAGAAGAATAAAGATAGAAAGAAATAATAACACAAATATTTCATATTGCAAAAAAGATAGAGAAAAGAAGGAAGAATAATGCCACGTGAAGTAGTACACGTAAAAAGTTTGGCATACTCAAAAAATGTGTTGTCACTCATGTTGAAGAAATGAAGTTGTTGTCTTCTAAGAATATCATTATCATCTTTTCGACTCAATTCTCTTCAAGACATAAAAAAACAAAAAACATTCGTTGTAAGAGAAACGAAGACGCAATGAACTAAAAAAACTAAAAAAAAAGGTTTTTGTTTCGATTTTTTGCGGCTTTGTTTAAAGCTTAAAAAGGAAAAAAAGTAGTCAAATCTTCTTGTTTCAAATATATGGATGGAGTAAGTAAGTCAAAGAAGCAAAAGAAGAAGAAGAAGAAGAAGCAAAAGAAGAAGAAAGAAGAAGACCTCCAATGAATACATAAAAACATAAAAGACGGAAAGAAAAAAAACAACAAAGTTTTCAAAAAAAACTCCGCCTTTTGAGGGAATCTTCTTCTTTTTTTCTTCATTCGGGAGTTTCAATATTTTTTATTTTTTTGAGTTAAAAAAAGGGAAGACCAACTTATATAATTCTTTTTTTTTGTTTTTTGTTACAAAGCAAAGTCATGGAAGAAGTTCGACGTAAAAAAGAAAAAAAAGAAGAAGAGTTAAAAAAAAGTTATGAGTCAAAAGTGAGAGAAGAACTGAAAAAAATGGAAAAAACACTTCAATCAAAAAAAAAATAAATGTGAAACAAGCAAAAAATATTGAAAAAAAAAGAAACAAAAGACTCGAAAAAAAGAAAGAATTGAGAGAGAAGAAAAAAAGTATTTGTTTAAACCATTATATAATTTTTTAAGGGAGGAGTGAAAATGAATTGAGGTGGAACACAACTTTTACGTTGTTGTTAGCTTTTTATCTTTTTTTGTTGTTGAAACATGATTGTTCAGCATGGAAAAAAGCATTTGACGCCTATTCAAATTTAATATGAATAAATCCTAGATGACTCAAGTCATCAATATCCGGGTATTACAAATTCAGTGTTCTTTTCTCGTTTTAAAATTAGGACCTTGATCCTATATGAGATGCTTAAATTTGTTTGGATTTCAGAAAAATTTTAAGTTGATCTTGTGAAATTATTGGAATATTTTACCATAAAGTTTGAACAAAGAGATATAAATTTTCGATAAAAAATTTTCCCGGATTTTAAAATAAAAGCTTTTAACAGAAATTACAAAAATCTAAAATAGTTTGAAATTTTTTGGAGTTCAAAAATTGATTTAGCTTGAAGAATTTTTCTGCCTCACGATAAATTTTAAAGCCTTTAAAACTTTGAACTTTAAGCTACCGAAAAATTCTTTAATCTTTAAAAAACCCCCTCTTCTTTTTTTCTCAATTTTTAAACACACGCAAACTTCCATCATCCATTTTTGATTTACGCTAATTCCATTGAAACTTTTCTCTCTTTTTTTCGTTTGCAGCAAAAAACCAATCTCAATTTAAATAAATATTTCTTTTTTTCAAAATCCATTTAAAGCTTTTTTGGGAGCTTTAATGTAAGCTTTGAATTTTTAAAAAACGGAAATGTTCGGGAGAAAAAAAACAGTTGCATGCTTTAAAAATTTATTTTAAAAAAATCTTCAAATTCAATTTATCTTCTTCGTCGTCAATAGCTGTTTTTTTTCTTTTAAGGGATGCTTTTTGCCAATCAGATAAAGTAGTGTTCTCTTTTTTGGAGAATATTGAAAAAGTCAATAAAAAATTAGAAAAGCTTTTTTAAAATTTAAACAGAGCGAAAAATGTGTTCAAATTGCAGTTTATGTGATATCTCGTTTCATCGTTTTTTCCTAAAACGAAAATGCTACAGTAACCTACTACGTACACTTTATTGCTTTTAATCAAATTTTTTCAAAAAAAAAATACTGTAAATGTAAAAGTTAAAACTAACCATTTGTGGAACCAGTTCGCATTTTCCATTCCATATTTTTGATTAGTTCATCCACTTCATCAATCTTTGATGCATGAGATGATGGAAATTCAGGTTGTTGTCGGCGTTGCGACAATTGCTTTTCGGTATTTGCTGTTGTTTCCTACAAAATTTGTTATCTTTCAATTCTTTAAGTTTTGATAATTTTAATGGAATTGCTTTTTACTATTTTGTTAAATCCCAAAAGTCTTATGAAAATATGTCATAGTTTGTTTTTTTTCAGGCAAAAAATATTGCAATTTCTTTTCTAATCTCTGTTATTCTTTTTTGCAGTCCTTTTTTGATGTGTAAAAAAAGCTTTTCTTTTGTTTTTGCTTGTTTTAGTATTTTCTTTCTTTCTTTTTTATAAACAAATCGTTCACGTTTTTTTTGAAGAATCTGTCACTTAATTTTGTTTTGTAAAAAAAAAGAAAAAAAAGATTAGTGCCGTTTTTTTTTTCTATTTTAACAAAAAAAATGCCGAAACAAAGTGGCACTTCAGACAACGAAGAAGAAGTTGAAGAAAGAAAAGTGGATTGTTTTAGATTCTCTTTTTTTAATGTTCTTTTTTTGAAGGCATTCATTTTTCATATCTCAATATTTTTTATATGAATGCAGCAACTTCAAAGGCACAGAAAAAAGAGAATATTTCAGTCAGTCAAAGATAAAAAGTTTGAGATGCTACATTTGATGATGAAGAAGAAGAAAAAAAGATTAATAAGGAAATAAAATTTATGAGAAAAAATAAAAAAAACAACAAAGTTATAAAAAAACAATGTTAAAGATTTTATGACCCATTAGTTTTTGGCATCTACAGTACATTTTCTTATTGATATCTTTTTATCTCTTACATGGAAATATAGTTTTAAACAAAATTTTGTCATTTAATTTAAGTTTAAAAAACTGGTTTTAAATAGAGTTTTGATTCAAAGCTTGTAATAACTAGAATTTAATAAAAATTTTCTCAACACGAAAACGGAAGATTTTATGCCTAATTTTTTTAGAAAAAATCGTTCAAAG
Organism: Panagrolaimus sp. LJ2414; assembly: GCA_024447195.1. NCBI lineage: Eukaryota > Metazoa > Nematoda > Chromadorea > Rhabditida > Panagrolaimidae > Panagrolaimus > Panagrolaimus sp. LJ2414. The sequence goes on from JAMRXY010000018.1 coordinate 2,394,731, forward strand.
TAAATCCAAAAAACTACTACAGCTCATATTTTTTCAATTTACAAATTACCCACAAAAACATAAAAAATGAGATGCTTCCGTTGATTTCAGTGATAATTATTTTCAAAAAAGAGCTGCAAACAAAAAGTCGAGAAAGTAAGCAGAAAGTGCAGCATTTCATCATCATCATCATTTTTGTGTGAATGCTTTTTCTCTCTTTCTTTTTTCTTCCATTCTTAGATGCCCTTTTTCTTCTTTTTCTTCATCGTCTTCGTATCATAAGAAAAATATCATAGAAAAAAAGCAAAACAAAGAAAAGAAAATAAGCAAAAACCCAACAATGCACTTCAAATTTGCTTCTTCTCCTCCTCAAAAAACATTAGCTTCTAAAAAAAATTTACAGAAAAAAATGTATTTTCAGAAGGCAAAAAAAATAGAAAAAGATACACTTTTTTGATTTCGGAAAAGACGAACGAAAGAAGAAGTTTTCCTACGGGAATTTAATGCTTCTTTTTCTTCGTTTTTTTTGTTTTTTTCTAAAGAAAAATATACACGGAGAAGATCGAAGTTTTAGAAGCCTAAAAAAAGAAGAAGACCCCCCATCGATGGGAAAAGTTGAAGAAGCTGAAGAAGTCGGGCCAAAAAAAAAGAAAGAAAAAAGTAAAGTAATAGTGGCAGATTTATTTTCTTTGTCTAAAAAAGAATGAACTTTTAAAAAAAAGATGCAACAAAAAGGAAATAGAAATTGCTCAAATTCGCTAATTTTGTTTATTTTGGCAACTTTCTTCTTTTTTTCTTTTTTTCTTTGTTTGTGCCATTTTTTGACTTTTGAATTAAAAAACTTTGAAACAAATATTTTAAAAAACATTGTGTTACAAAAAAAGGATGAGTAAAAACAAAACAAAAAAGAAGGAAAAAACGGATCAAGTTTTTTGAAAAAATGGAAAAAGGGGATAAAAATTGTTTGACGTCTGAAGAACTAAAAGTTTATTTGGGAAGTAAATAAATAAAAATATTTTATAAAAATGCAAACATGTTTTAAAATATGAAAATGCTAAGAAAGTGGTAAGGGATTATCGAGATCGTGAGAAAATATGCAAATTTGAAATTTGCATGTTGAATATCCTTTATCCCTAGCAGTGCAAAGAATTGGATAAAAATTGGAAAACTTAATTATCGATTTTTAAAATTTATTCAAAACATTGTGGGATATCATAAATCCTTTCGGATAATCTTCTTTGAAGAATCAAAATATTGAATTTAACAAACCTGATAAATTAATTATCGATTTTTGAAAATTTTTAACACATTTTTGGATATCATAAATCATTTCGGATAAAGAATATCCTCTTTGAAGAATCAAAATATTGAATTTAACAAACCTGATAAATATGTGCAACTGCTTGAGGGGGTAATCGTTCAGGGAGATTACTGCGTTGAAATTGATTTGCAAATTTTTGTCGATCTGTTAATGCTAAAAAGTCGATTTTAAAAATGCTTGCGTTAAATGAGCCTTTAAAAAGAACAAACTTGAATCTCGAAGTTGTTCAACAAAAGAAGCGGGTTGTTTTGGCTTTAATGTTGGAGTAGTTTGGAAGGTTTGGGTTGTTGAAAGGGTTGGATCAATATCAACAATTGGAGTTTTGGTTGCAAATTCATGAATATATGATTGTGGATTTGAGATATATGCAGCTGATGATGGGGTACTGTAGCTTGAATGTTGTTGTTGTTGTGGTTGTTGATAGTGTTGTTGTGGGGGTGTTGATGGAGGTTGGGGAAGTGGTGAAGAATTTGAAGTTGAATAAGATGAATAATAATTTGTTGTTGGCTTTGGTGGTGAATCATCTTTTGGATAAGCAGATGTTGGGGGAGGTGGTGGAGGATAATCTGGGGGATGAACATCATTATTTGAAGAAGAAGAAAATGAATATGAATATGATGTTGTTTGGGGCTGCTGGAGGGGTTGGGGTTGATAAGTTGTCGAAGAAGAAGAAGAATAAGTCGAATAATTTTTACTATTGTTATTATTATTAATTAAAGAAGAGGGTTGTTTAGGGGATGAAGAATAAACTAAAGGCTGTCCATACGAAGTTGTCCATTTTGAAGTTTTTGAAGATGTTTCAGGAGTTAAGGCTCGATTTAACGAATAGGAATTGATGCTTCCGTTACTGATCGGCATAGATGGGTTGGAATTAGGGTTCGTTGCAAGAATCGGCGTTCTGGTCGGATTTGACTAAAAATTTGCATATTTGATTAATTTAAAAGTGCCATGAAAGAAGGGACATACTTGAATCGGGTCATGGATCTCGTAATTCTGCCGATATCCTCCAGAAGGAAGCTCAATCGATCGTCCCAATAATTCGCTGTCGGTCGTTGAAGGTGTGAAAAGCGATTGATTGTGCTGGGTCTTGCGCAAATTAGCTGCTGCGTGCTGGAGTGTCTCAGGGTGTATGTTGGCAAGAAGGGATCGGTTCGACGGGTTTTCGGTGGGACGTATGCTCCCGATGTTGTTACGATCGGTTGTCTTCCGTTCGCTACGTGCCAATATCTTTTGCTAAAAATGAAAGCATTCAATGACAGTTTCAATAGGCTAATAAGGATTTGTCAAGTTATGCTAATTTCTGACTATACCTAATGGTAAAACTGTTGAGCCTAAAATATATAACTTACGGTTGACTGTATAGGGGGTGGAGGAGGTGGGGCTGGCGGTATGGTTGAGGATGAGGTTGCCATTGTGAATCAACTTCAAGGGCTTCCACTTCTGCCGCTCGGCGGATATCAGCAAATGATCGACTTCGTTGACTAAAAAATCCCAAATATTAAGAAAGTTAAAATCACAATTTTTAAAAATCATTATTTTTTGCGGCAAAAAACCTATCCGCAAAAGGATCAAATCATGTCAAAAAATTGAAGAAAGAAAAATGAAGGAAATGACAATTGAAATAAACCCAATCCTTGTCACAGATATCTCTTTCTCTTCAAAAATTTTATCCTTTTTGATTATCTTTGAAACATAAAAATGGGAAATGGGAAAGAAAAATAAGATATCAAAAATCTGTGTCGTTTTAAAATTAACGCAAAAATTTGGGAAAATTTAGAAATTATTTCTTCTTTTAAGGTGTGTGCCGCCGCTGCTGCGCAAGAACAAATCAAATCAAAAGCAAAGCAACAAATAAATCTATGTCAATTTGGGAGCGAGAAAAAATGAGCCAAACTCGAGAGATCGAGAAAAACGTTAATTTCTTTCTTTTTTCTTCAAAGACAAAAGTAAAACATCTTGTCAACACCTTTTTTATGGTTTTTGTTTAATTGAAGAATCAAAAAAATGAAAGAAAATGGAATGGTTTTGTAATTCCTTTTGTGCCGACAAATGAGAAAAAATAGACAGATCGTTTCTCGAAAAAAACAGGCAATGGAATGCCAAACATTAAAAAGACAAAAAGAAAATCATCGCAAAAAAATTGCAACAACAACAACAACAACGCTTTGGTTTAGGATAGATTTTTTTTATGATTTACAAAAAAATATAATGTTTCATAAATAGATTTTTTATGATGAAAGGAAAAGGAAAAAAACTGGTGAAAAGGGGAAGGGGAAATGATGGGTGACTCATTTGAAAGAATTGGAAACAAAAATAATGGAAAACAAAACAAAACAAGAAAAGGTTCAAAAATGGCAGAGAAAAAAAACTGTAACAGTTTAGAATCTGATATTTTTGAAAAATTTTAGGTAAACTTTTCAGATATTCAAGAACTAAAATAAATAATAATAATGAATTCATATGAATTAACTACTTTTCTAACACATTTTTGAAATTAGAATTTTTTTTAAAGATTAAACAAATCTATCATAAAAAGATGAAACCTGATCTCAAAAGTTTTATAAAACTTAAAAAGTTAAACAAATTTTAGCGTGTTTTACATTTAATCCCCTTTAATAAAATCTCCAAAAAAACTCAATTTCCGGACAAAAAAGTTTTAAATAAAAAAAAGTCGAATCCAAAAACATTTAAATAAACATTTCTTTTCTTTTTTCGATCCTTAAATAATGATGAAGAAGAAAATTGAGACAGGTAATCCCCCCTCTTTTCCATTCCCTTCGATTCCTTCCAGCGTTTTTTCAACTTTTTATGCGTCAAAACCGAGAATCATCGGAAAATAAAATAAAAATTGCACACGATCAGTTTTTTTTATTTGAAAAAAAATCTACAAAAAAAGAGAAAAAAATTTGGGAGGTTTAAAATCGATAGCGGCGGCGGTGACAACAAAAAAAGAACCGATCACTTTTTGTTTAAATTTTTTCGCTAATCAAAAAAAAGGATCACAAACAAATTTTTTTTAAACGGGGAAAAAATTAAATTTAAATCGATTTTGGCATTTTTTTCGAATAAATCTAAAAATCAAAAAATGGGTATCTTTTTTTGTTTGAAACAAAAAATTTAAACGAAACAAAAACAAAAAAAATTGAACAAAACATTTTTTGATGGGTTTAGAGGTCAATCGAGGGGGACATGTCGACAGGGCAGTTTAAAATTAGAAAAAAAGGCCCAAAAGGCATTCCATTATTTTAAATAAAAAAAGACAGGAAGAAAAATGAAGAGAGAGAAAACCAGGCAAAAGCATAAGGGGCATAGCAGCCGATCGACGGATGGGAAAATATTTGTGTATTATCGGACGATGCTGCATTCTCTTTTTTTGTTTGCTTCAAAAACAACACGCATTTGTTTGAAATCAGAAAAATGAAAAAGATGAAAAATGTTTGGGGTGTTTAAAATAAATTCAATGTTGTTTTTATCACATAAAATATTTGACAGGGAAAAATGAAACGATTTTGAGCGGTTTTTTTCACGGTTTTTGGTTAAGAAAAAAATCATTTTAATCATTCTTTTTGGTCAAAAAATGATAAAATTGATAAGCTAATTGTCCTCATTTTTTACCAAATTTGTTTGCTTTGAGCTCATATTTAAAAATTAAAACTTAAAACTTAAAGCATTTTAGTCAAATTTAGCAACATTTTCGAAAGCCTGCAAAAATATGCCTTCTTCTTCAAATTTGTAAAGCCATTTTCAGCAACAAAAAAAGAGGATTATTAATTAATTCAGGCTTAAAGCTTTTGTTTCTCGCTTTTAGCTTAAGCTTTAGGCTTTCATTCCTTAAGGGCTTTAAGAGTAAAAACGTCTGTTGCAGTCGCTTTTAAAAAAATAATGACACATTTGCGCCATTGAATTTGTTGAACAAAGAAAAAATGCTGAAACGTCCAAAAAAATATATGCTTCTTTTTTGTGCTTAAAG